>CM034146.1:851500376-852808204 GCA_019776745.2 Taxus chinensis
CAGATTATCACTAATAAGACTGGTGAAACAATTCCTCAACTCCAATGATCCTTTAGAGAATGATGGATACATGTGCATAAAGGTTCTAGAAATGGTCTTCCAACACAAATTTATAAAAATTCCAAACAAAGAAACCTTGTACTAAACTTATGAAAAACATATACACTAATTACAGTCTTTTATTGTGATGAACAAAGTTCTTATTCCTCAAACTGTAATTTCCATACAAAATTCCTTCTTCCCCAATTTCTCCTCTCCTCCTATCCCTCGAGGAATGAATAATAACTAACTCCGTAAAATTTATCTCATCTCTCTCTTTCCATTTCATAATCCCTAATTGACTCTTGGACTCCCATGAATCTGCATATGCCCCTACATGATAAGATAGTTTCTTTTACATAATTTTCTTTATTTATGACTCATAATTCACCCTAGGACCTATTTCATCACACCTAGATACCTATTACACTTCTCAAACCACCAAGACTCTCCATTTACAAGCCACTTTCCTCATTTTCAAGCTTTGCAAGTTTAAATCCCATTTTAGAGGGAAAACATAATATGAAGGATTTCAAAATTTCCAAACCTTTTCACCAATTTTAAATGACTCAAATTTTCTAATTAAGGCCTTTAAGACACTCCAAAAACTCAAAAACATGACAAGGAGGATAATTGACACCTTGATGCTTTTTTTTTCTGATGCTCCTCCAATATACTTCCAAGGTGGAGAAAAGGAGCTATATACTGCAAATTTGTTTCTTCTAGTAGTTCTTAATCTTCTTCATGTGTTCTTTCTCTTGCTCTTGTATAACTATTGTCCTTGCTTGCCTCATGACCATCTAGATCTCAAATATTTTACTTTATCCTTGCATTTTCCTTGAAATTGATTCTTTTATTCTTGAATTCCATCTTTATCTTCTTTAAATTTAACCTTCCATTAGTTGTACTATACAAATAAACCACACAAGAACAAACACACATTCCTCTTCATGTTTCATCATATTCTTAATTCTTTTATTGCCTTTTCCTATCATGTTTTCATCATTTTATTTTCTTGGAAGAACTGAAAGCTACCCACAATCTTCATTTTCTTGCTTGACAACCTATACATCTTGTGCTACATTCTTCCTTATGCCTTCTTGAATCCCTTTTTTATATTTTAAATAACTTTTTGCCAAGGAAAATATTACACTATTAGTTGTACCCCCACTCTTATTTTATTCATCCATCATATAAAAAAAATCTTGCAAAAGTTCATCCACTTCTCCTATGAAAAATTGATCATCATACCTCCCATGTTCACCACTCGACTCAATCTTTCTCATCTCATTCTATTTTTTATCTCCAAATGCACTAATGGAGTCATCTTCTACATTTTCAAGGAATTTTCCAAAATAAACATTAATATCAGTTATCAAATGAGCAACTTTCGAATCAAATTTGTTTACCTTGCCTTCCTCACATGCATGCATCACTTCTTGTACCTGTTATTCCAGATGTTCATCACATGTACTCACCTCATTTAAACTATTTCCCTTCTTTTCAACATGTGAACACAAATTTTCAAGAACTTTTATAGCTTCCTTTAGCTTAAAATCATCCAATTATTTGTTATTTTCATCATATATAGGATTATCAAATATGATTTCCTCTTCTTTTTGTGTATTTACAAACAATAAAAATTCAATTGGCATACAACTTTGTTCACATACCTCATTAACTTGTTGATATGTTGCTGCATCTTCTTTGTCTTCATTTTCCTCTTTCAACTCGTCCATATCTTCAAGTAGTTCTCCTTCTTTAGGGTAGTAATAAACTACCTCTTCATCACTGAATTCTCGTCCATCTTCTTCTTCACTTTCCCATTCATCTTCTGTATCTAAGGAGTCTTCTTCATACACATCTTCTTCTTCCATGTTCAATATCAATTCCTTAAACTTTTCTAAATATTTTCTAAGCTCTCTCAATTCCTTTTTAACCCATAGATATAGTTTTCTATCTTCCTATTTCCTCTTGGCCTCTTCTTTCTTCTTCCACTCTCTTTTATCTTGATTCTTCTTCTTGTGGATTTACATCTTCAATAACTCTTTCACTAACTCTTCTCTATCCATTTTCCTCTTTTCTTTTCTCAAATAAGTTTGTTTCACCTTTTTTTCTTCACTATACCTCACTTATGATTCTAACCTGGTCTTTTGGTTCTTCCTCTCTCGTCTTTTCTTTCACTCGTACACTCTTCTAAGTCACTTCACTCTCACTTCTTTTTATCTCTTCACTTGCACATGTCAATCTTCAATCACATACTCACAATTTACTGTTAGCAATCAACAATATTCAAACCTCATTAAGAAGCTAGGCTCTGATACCAAATGATGTAGAGCTAAATCTCATCTCAATGCACTTATCAAGAAAGTAATAAAAAAATACTTCACTCATCACATATGCTCTGTTTTGAAGATCTTGTTTAGAAGCCTAATATGTCTTAAATATGTAAAAATTGTCCTTTTAATGCAATAAATTTCTCCATATAAATATATCTTGTTTCTAATCCCTCAAACATTTCCAATTTATCTCACAAGATGTCCAAGAACAATCAATAACTCCTTAACCACCCTTACCTTGAAAATTATCCCTCATTAACCCTTCAAGAACTAAAAAAAATTACCTTTTGAATCATATCTAGGACCCACCTTCTTACTCCCTTCCTAATGCACTCCATTCAATGAAAAATAACTATCCTTGAGATGATCTAAGAAATTAAAACTCTGAAATCTTTCCTCTTCCTCCAAAAATGTCTTTTGAGCTCTTAAGTGCAATACTCATAGTGATTTCATGATTAAACCAAATTGTGCATAACCAAAACAATATGAGGACAGTTTCAAGTACCCTTTTTTCTTAGGAATGTGTGCACCAAATTTTTATTTTCAATTCTTAACACTAATCACTTTTCCACCACCTCAAATTTTCTCCTAGCTTCTCCTTCAACTAGCCCTGCCTTGAGGGTTTTTAAGACTTATTTTTTTATGAACAAGGTTATAAGTCACACTAAAGACATATTTGACTGCCCATTTTCAAATTTTAGTAATATATAAACTTTCATAAACTATCTTAAAGTAGAAAACACACTTCCTTACTAATATGACCTTATTAATCAGGTATTACATTGTAGCATAGTTTTAAGGAGCAATTTTGTTATGAAAAACTGAGAGTTTAAGCTTTTTCATGTGAAATTTCTTACAAAATCTATATCAAAACTCTCTTGAGATGATTTCCTCAAGTTTCCTAATGTTATTTCAAGGTATAAGGGCTATAGTTACAATTTTTCTCCTAAACCCTGACTATGAGACTATGTCAGCCCATGAACATTCAAGTTTCCCATATTTTTGCATGATTGTCACATATAATTTTCCACAATGTTTCTCAATTGTGTCCAAATTCAGTTGTAATCTATGGTATTTTTTAGTTTCTAACTACATATTGTACATCTACATTATGTTGGAGTATCACTACCATTTTCTGGCTCCATAGGTTCAATGAATAATATTTACATGCCCAATCTAGCTTAAATGACCTTCCCAATTGTCCAATTATTTTTCTTCCTTCACACAAATTTCTATTTAGAAATTTTCAACTTAAGTCTCTATTTCATGAGATTAAGAATTGGAAATATCTTGTACTAGTCGAATCTCATTATTATGAATGTCTTCCATTAGAGGTATTTTATAATGAGTATTATCTTCTAGCTCTAGCATGACATCATCAATAATATCTTCATGTGTTGACATGTTATTCCAAATAACTATTCCATGTGGTGAGTGTGGTGACATGTTATTTTGATTAATTGTTCCATGTGGTGTGTCTGATGACATGTTCTTGTCATTAATTATTTCTTGTGGAATACAATTAGCAGCGAGGGTTTCTGCATTCAAAAGGGATAAGGGTTCGACTGTGATCTTGAAACTTTAAGTTAAACTAACAAATGCATTAAAAAAATCTCTTACATGTGTTTGAAGTGGATGCAAGTTGTGAGCGTGATTTTTTTGGCAAGTCCTGAAATAATTAAATATGAAGCTTTTCCTTTTTAATTGATGTCTTCTTGTTATTATTACTAGAGACCATTTTACCTAAGACCTATCTAAATAAGTATGGAATCATGGATGAGTCAGATATAAACTATAAAAAATAGTTATAGATCTATACCACATGCTACCGAGAAGTAGCATACATTCACGCTACTCGCTAGTAGCATGAATATATGCTACTGACCGGTAGTATATATATGATATCGTCTAGTATCATATATTTATCTTACCGCCTGGTAGCATATATGCTACATGTAGCCTTACAAGAAAGGTTGAATCATTTATGCTACCAACTGGTAGTATATTCTATTATCAACAGAATAGTTAGAATTTGTATCTCATGGCATCGTGTATATTGTCGTATGGTAGCGATTTTCTATCGATCATCAATGCCCACACTAAAATCGGAACTACAAGTTGATGTTTAATAATTCCGATATTAAACATCAACTCGTAGTTCCGATTTTAGTGTGGGCATTGATGATCGATAGAAAATTGCTATCGTACGACAATATACATGATGCCATGAGATATAAATTCTAACTATTCTGTTGATAATAGAATATACTACCAGTTGGTAGCATATATGATTCAACCTTTCTTGTAAGGCTACATGTAGCATATATGCTACTAGGCGGTAGGATAAATATATGATACTAGACAATATCACATATATACTACCAGTTGGTAGGATAAATATATGATACTAGACAATATCATATATATACTACCAGTCGGTAGCATATATGCTACATGTAGCCTTACAAGAAAGGTTGAATCATATATGCTACCAACTGGTAGTATATTCTATTATCAACAGAATAGTTAGAATTTATATCTCACGGCATCGTGTATATTGTCATACAGTGGTGATTTTCTATCGATTGTCAATGCCCACACTAAAATTAGAACTACGAGTTGATGTTTAATATCGGAACTATAATATATATATATATATATATATATATATATATATATATATATAAAATCCAATGTGGAAAATTTCTCTTTTGTGGTAAAGGAAATTTTAATATAAACAAAAAAATTACTTATAGCCATAACATTTTGGTGAAATAACAAGCTGTCGATCCCTAAAAAATTCACCAAAACAAGATTTTGAAATATGGAATATTCATGAAATAACGAAGATTCACCACTAAATTTTTCCCTGATGAGAATTTTGCATGACCTCATCCTTGATTAGAGCACTCTTCTCCATGAGCATTTTTTTTTGAAATTCTCCTTGATAAAGGTCAACTCTCGATGCTATTTGTAGCTTATATGACCTTATCCTTAAAAAAATGTCATGTTTCCTTGATAAATGAAAATATTTTTAGCATTTACCAATAGGGGCATCTCACTGGACAAAAAATTAAATTATTACTCCAATTGGGGCATGTACACTAGTGGATCTCTAAAAATGATTTTACAATTGTGTTAACATGGTTCAATTTACCAAACAATTATAGTTTTTTATATGTGTATTCATTTTCAAGTTGTAAATATATTCAATTATGGAGATTTCAAATGTCAACTTTATAAATCATTATCAATTTTTAATCTACTTCAAGTTTTCATACATTTAGACATGGAGAAAAATGATGTTTTTTCAACCACAAACCATATTATTATTTAGATTTGTGATGTCTACATTTCCTTTTCCATTTAATATAGCATTTGTCAATATTAGATCAAACAGAGGAAAAATTGTAGTACCCTAAATTTTGTCAGAGGCACTTAACAATTACATTTTATACACATTTAACCTATAAATTCATAATTGACCTGATTCAAACATATTTCCCTATTTTGAACACTCTCTAATCCACTAGATTGATTATATTCTTCAGTTTTACATTACAAGAACCACTTCATTTTATACATGGGTTGACTTACAACATCATATCTAAACATAACACATATTTTAGCTTTGTTTTTGTGACTTTATGATTAGTTTATGATCCATGGATAGGCTTGGTCCCGAACTTGTCCATGTATTAATAACTTATTCTTTGCATGCTTAATAGTCACAATTTCAAATGGGTAACTTGTCTTAGTTAGCTTCTATAGGATTCAATCAAGAGAAAAAAACTTATGAAAGGTCATTTCTTTGAGAAAAGGAATCCTAACCCATTAAAATTGTTTAAGAATTAGTTAGACACCATTTCATCACTTGGAGATACTATATAAAAGAGATAAATCTACCATGAACACTCCTAGACTAGAAAATAACATAAAATTGAAACATACAAAGGTCAAAAATTCATGTTATCAAGTACCACATTCAAACTGAGTGTTTCATTTTAAGTACCTTTATTCTTATGTTGTTAGTTGTATATCATCATATACATGTGGGAAAACTACATGGGGTTTGAGGCCTCTTCATAATAGTGCTACATATGAAACACTTAAAGATCAAAGGTTGTTGGGGCTAGTCTAACCCAAAATGCTAACATCTTTAAAATTTATTTCATCTTTAAGGAAATCATAGCTTGTAATTAATAAATGATAATATAATTTAGTTACATTGTAGATTCATCATAACATTTGAATGATATAAATCATAAGTATATATCTAGTTGAAATTGTATAGAAGAATTCAATTTTACACATTCACTACTAGATGGGTTCATATTCTATATATACATTGGGTCTTGATACAATATGTGTTAGATAGGTTGATACCTAAACTTATTTTCCCTTTTTGAAGCTGTTGAAAACACAATTTCTTCCTTTGGATTTCTTTGAGCACCTTGACGATGAACTTCCTATTCTTTGTTTGGAATATGGGTATCATGTTTCATCATGTAGTGGAAAGTGCATTCCATATCTATGCCCTAATTGATGTGTGGCTATCTTTAGAGTGATGATAATATTCAAATATTAATTTTTAACTTAATTTAGATAGTATTAACACCTCCCTTTATTAATGTAACTTAATATTGATAATATGCATTTAGTTAGGCCATTGGTTTAATTTTAGGGATTACATTTCCATACTTACATCTCACCTATATGGGGTATGACATGAATATGTCTTTATCGCTTATATTTTTCCCACAAGGAACATATTACACATGAGCATGTATAGTTTACATCATAGGCCCAATGGGAAACTTGCTTATTACATACGCACTTCCAAGATGATATTTTAATATGTTATACCTCAATGTTTTTGTATTCCTATCTTATACATGACATGTGTAATCCTTTTCTTTTGAGATATTTGCTTCACATGCTCATACCACATTTCAAAAGGGGGTATATGTTATGCGTATTTAACATATAGAATTTAGAAAACATGACATTTTATACTACTTTTCTCTCATAAATGGGAGAAATCAGATGGTATTGTTCTACAAGATGTATCCAACACATGCCACATGTTCCCTTCACATGACATATTCAAAAAAATTCCTTAACCATACTCTCTTTATATTACATTAG
Organism: Taxus chinensis; assembly: GCA_019776745.2. Taxonomy (NCBI): domain Eukaryota; kingdom Viridiplantae; phylum Streptophyta; class Pinopsida; order Cupressales; family Taxaceae; genus Taxus; species Taxus chinensis. Next base: position 851,507,903 of record CM034146.1, read on the forward strand.
ATTTTTTCTTTTATTTTTTGTCAATAAAAATTGTACTTAAAAATTCATATGTGATTCAAAATGTTGTATGATACTTAGAAATTTATGCGTTTATGTTCATATTTTTTTTATCAAGACTAGTTGTATTCATTCCAATTCATCTTTCCTAGTTTTCAATAGTTCATTGATGATTAATTATTTATACACTTATTCACTTGCATATGTTGTTTGGATGTTTGGAAGGGCATTTGTATCTATATATGAGGAAAAAGAAGCACACATGTAAGCTTAAAGATCTTCACATCCTATAGAAACTCAAATTTGGTAAGTTATCCTTTGGAAATCATAAGTTCAGCTTTTTTCCTATGCTAAAAAACATGATCACATTTTAATCCCAATCAGTATATCTCTCTCTATATCTCTCCTAACTTTGTCACCTTTCCACACTACTTTTTCATTCATCTAGAGAATATTAATTATCTAAAGTAGTAATTCAAACATGTGCATCATTATTGAACTTTATCCTTTGCATCGGGTATTGCCTATGCAAAACCATACAACTCAGTGCCATTATGGAGTATGGTCCAAGATAAATTGTAAAATCCTCAACACTTCCATCTAATGAATTTTTCTAATTTGAATATCTTATGTGCATAATTTCATATTCTAGGTCAACTTTAATGTGAATGTTTAACCTATGGAACTCTATATAAGTAAGTCAAGTGCACTTCATGAATCAAATGGCATCCTCATGAGATATTATTGAAAATATCAACACTAAAGTACCCGAAAATATCTAACATATCTCTAAAGTAATTGCACATCATTTAGAGAAGTCACCAAATAGGTACAAATCACTTAAACTAGATTCAAGATTCTACCTTCCTCCATTTCAAAGCACTGAAAGGTCCTTGAGTCATGTATTAGCAAGAAAAAGGTAACTTAAAGCATTATTAAAGGTCTTCAAGGGAAAAAAGGGATATTTTAAGCATCTAAATGACACCACATTATAATACTATTATGTTGGGTACATTATCCACTCTATAATTATCCCACTATCTTTATGTTAAGAGACACAAGGGTACCAATAGGGGTTTGGCTTATATATTCATGCATACTTGCAACTACACTAAGAGAACTACATGAGGATTTATCCCACTCAAGAGGGTGTATTTCAGAAATTATATCGGTTTAACAAGAGTTGACTACCAATAGTATACCCTCACCCACACACTAATTTATCCTTTTGGTTATCTACTTCTTTCATGAAGACTGCTTAACGTATATAGTGTTTCTACTTATTGCAGATCATAATATGTGATGTAGAAGATTTGAAATCCTTATTGAAAACAATGAAAATCATTTCTATGAAAGTGAATGGTAGGAAAAGTTATAGAACCTCACTATGCACAAGTTCAAGGATGTATAGAAGAATTCAGGACAATACAAAACTAGTCAATACTGTAAAATAGTTGTACAGTCTTAAAGAAGAGAAATTTCCATTTCTAGAATTATGTACAAAGCATTTTCAGATCTATAATATCCATTTCTCTCATTTACACACCTAGATCATCCTTGTACCACTATGTGCAGTTAAGTTATTATCCCTTTGTGTGTTTCAAGAAATCATCATACCATTCTTGTATTATTGAAAGCATTAATGTTTTATCATGAATGTGTATGGTTCATGTTTATTAATTAGTTCATAATTATAATAATTCTATAGAATTTTTTAACTTGTTTCTAATTCACTAATTAGGAATTGTTAAAAAAATTGGTAATACTTGATGTCTATTCAAATCTTTCAAACCATAGTTATCCTTAGGGTTATCCTTCTTATTCGGTGTCATTATTTGTGTTTCTCCTATGAGTTCACCCCTTGACATCACTTTAAATATTTCTTTTTATATTCAAGTAATGGTGTCCCAATGTGTGGTCAAGCGTGTACTAGTTTATCACAACTCACGTACAAGTTTTTGCACCAGCTCATTTCTTAATAAATTGGGTATATCTATCACCAATATTACCTCATCTAATGCATGCCTTTGTGATAGCAATAATTTCATCCAAAGAATGCTTTGGAAAATTACACTGCCTAGTAATGTGGGTCCACAAACCATTACTACCATCTTTCATGTCATTCCTAATGATCCTTCTTACAATATTATATTGGGACAATCTTAGATAAATGCCATGTGTGTGGTCTTGGTTTTTTGCTTGCTTGATGTTTTGTCTTGGTTTTGGCTTGCTCGATGATACACTTGAACATCATTCTTATGCTACCACTATGGCCACTTCTAGCACTAAATATATTTTTATTAATGTACTTCAACATTTTGTAATGGATGATTTTATATCTAATGTTTATAAAATTATTGGACATGATTTACATGCTTCTCTTGATGACATGTCTCTCACTCTTCCAAGTGGTGCTAAAACCTTTGTTTCTAATATTAGTGTTCCTCCTCCTAAGGTTATGTATACCTTTCATACATCTGCAATGCCTATATTTATATGCGTGACCATATCCCCCTTCAAAACATTAAAATGTTTATGGATTTTAAATATGTTACTTTTCATAAGTATTGACATATCTCTAATGAAAATGATGATGTTACCACTGCTTTTCATGATCTCACTAGCTTTGTTGATGACAAAATCGATTTGTGAGAGACTTGTACATAGGGCTCTTTAGATAGGCCATATAAAGATGGTCACCTTATGACGAATGTTTTCTCTCACTTAGTTATACCTACTATTAATAAATCTATTGTTTCCCTATCATTGGGGGTAATTAATCCCCCCTCTCACCATAGTATTAGGACAATTCCTATGGATGTTATTTAACCTACATATGATACATTATGTATGCCTACAAATAGTTTTGTTGATTTAAATTATCGTTAGAAAAGGGCCTTGTATTTATCCTTCTTTCTAATGTTGATACAAGTTATCCACGTGATACTCCATCTTTTATGCGTTATTATCAACTATGGTTCTATATTTTGTATCTATAATCTATTTTTTGTGATGTGATGTTACAACCTATGTCCTAAAAAATTATCAAATTTCCTCCTTACCACAATATTTGTTAGCTCTTGTGTTATCTCTTTCCTGTACATAGATAATTTCAAAACTAAAAAAACACTCACATAGTCACATAACACAAACATTTAAATATTTACAAAGATGCAAAATAGGGACTATATATTTCCTTTACATATGTTGTTTTTCATATTGGTTTGATAAATATCATATTTTTCTATATACTCCTTACACACTTGCATTCACGAGGTATGTTGAGCTTGATGTAAGACATACACATATTGATACACGATAATAGGTGTTGAACTAGTCCCTTCCCAGTGACATTGATCATTTAGGGCATGTGCTACATTATACAATTGTCATGGTTTCATTATAGTTATTTCAAATTCCTCGTTATGATCAATTAATTATATAATAAATATGTTATCTGTTGAGATAATACAGATGACACATGTGTCTTTTGCAATAATAATCTATCTAGTTCTATGTGCAATTTCAATACTACTTTCTATACTTGATTTCTAGATTAATTTCTCAATCTCTTACTTGACTTCTGTGGCCTGAGTACCTTGATTGTCTTGCAACATTATGGGCATTCCATGTTTATGGACTCATACCTCTCTTGTTTGCATGTAGTTACTTCTATACATGTGCCTTATGTGCCTGTACTATTCTTGTCTTGTGACATCTTCGGTGTCCCATTCTTGTGGCTCTATGGCTTGATACGAATATTCTTGATATAATTACTTTTGTTGATTGGATTGACTATTACTTAGCCACTACACTTTTTTTAATCTCTAGCACATGATTAATGTTTCTAATCTTGTTTATTACATGTTATGTTTTGATTTATTTATACACCATGGTATCCATCATGCACAACCCCTTTTATAGGAACACGATCCCACATGTGGCCACAATTATAGCCTTCTATGTGATCCAATGTAAATTATTATATTTATCTGCCAAAAGCTTGAATTTTTTTATCACATGTGCCACAAAAGAGGGGGAATTCATCGGGATATATTCTATATATACAACAATTATACACATATTACAATACATAAACATAGCGTTTTATATGGTATAAATCCTTTTAAAAAGTTAAATGTACAAAAAATGGAAAAATTTACATTGATCAAAACCATACAAATTAGGTCAAAACTATATTATGGTTTAGACCCCTACTAGACTTTCCCAATCTAGGGAAAATCATTAGAAAATTAAAAAAGTTTAATATTATTATAAACATTTACAAACTTCTAGTCCAGATTTAGACATAAATTACATAGTATAAAGAAGAATACATGAGGCATGAGTACTCCATTCATTGTCCTGTACAACTCAAATAAAATGAAATATACAATGTTTGAATTCTTATCCTTTGCATTACTCGACATTTTTCATAATTAGAATTAGTTGTAAAACACATGGTGGGGGCAAGGAGTATCTATTTTCTTTCAAACTTGTGGTTTATTTACAAAATTAGGCCTAGATCCTATCAGATTATTCTATGATGATCAATACAGAACCCCATGCACATTGAACAAGGTTGCACTTCCAATGGTGTCATGAATGCTCTACGTATTAAGCAAGAGATCAAATCACAAAATGCTAATCAAGTACAGAAATAAAATGATGTGTCTAGCATGCTCATAGATTAAAAAAAGAGGTACATATAGGAGTGTTGTGTAACTCATGTGAATGACATGTGTACATAACCCTAACTAACCCTATTTACATATTCTCACTAAATGAGATGAATAACCATCTATGGTGGAAAATACGTCGAATGACGATGAAACAAGTTATATACACTAACACCCCCTTCATCGAAGATGAGGTAGAGGTCATGGAAAGTCAGAACTGAAAGAGAAATCCCCTAGAAAACTAAGAAAGATGTGTCAATGGGGCCTGGATACTAATCCTGATAAGGTACCCATGTATACACAACTCTCTGGAAAAGAGAAATAGGAGAAGAATGGGTTCTGACAATGAGGCCTGATAAAGTACCCATGTACAATAAGGATATTAAGTAATGGAGTAAAAACCCCTAAGGGAAAACATACACTTACAAGAGATAAAAGAAACCCCTAAAAAACCTAAAAAAATATGTGTCTATTAGGGAAATAAAGGGAATAAATAATTAATGAATTATAAATCCACAAAGTAAATTGTCGAAGATTATAGATTATGATGTGCAGTTAAATTAGAACATAGATTAAGATGTATTATATTGTGCATTACATAACATGAACTGGAAAATAAATAAGAGTAAATGTAAATGAGACAGGAGACACCATATTTATAGTGGGGAAACCTGAAGGAAAAAATCCCACTCCAGAAATAAATCACTACCTTTATTAATAATTTCACAAATACTTTTACCCAACACTTCCACTTCACTCCTCGGTCTCACAAAATAATTGCAGAAAAGATTTCTCACAATGTTACAATACAAATATCAATGATCATAACAATCATCATATCAATCATGCCATATTCATCATACCAATCCCATGAGGGATCATCCTATATATATGATAGATGAACTGGTCGCACCGTTTCACTCTTAACTGTGAAAGACTGACAATAAAGTTTATTAAATAAACTTTAAAACAAAGGGGCTATGAAGTGGTGGTCCACCAAAAGGTATCCCCACTTGACATTATTACCCCAACACTCCCCCTTAATGTTAAGTGGGAAAAAATAAAACATGTCAAATTACCTTTTTCTACAAAAGGATTTACAGATCCATAAATCATCAATGATGATTCAGGATAACATGTAAACAAGGGAAATCAAATAAACTTCCCATACAAAAATAAACAAGGGAAATCATATAGATCTTCCCATACAGAAATTCTTAGGACAAGTGCTTTATATATGAAGACTTATATCAGATTATGGAGCCTTTTTTAAAACAAGACATTCCCATAACTAATATTTCGATGGGATTTACAAGTAAATTCACATAATGTGATTATTTACTTATCACAAAATGGAGGAAGTATTGGAAGTTTACAACATGTCGTTAAGAGGTGGCATTGTCATGCACACTCCCCCTCAATGGAAACTCTGAAAGGTCCAACAAGGCAAGAAACTTGAAAAACTTCACAACACATAGTGGCTTTGTGAAGATATCTACAACTTTATCTTCATTCGAATAGAACTTGAGATCAATATCTCCATTCAAGACTTTCTTTTGAATAAAGTGCATATGAACTTCGATATGATTTGTCCTTTGATGCTGAAATGGATTGTTTATAAGAGCAATGCAACTCTGGCTATCACATAGAAGAGTAGTGGTTCCTTTGACACCCATATGTAGTTCATCCAACATTATTTTCAGCCACATAGCTTCCTTTGATGCTTCATAACACTTTTATACTCTGCTTCAGTAGAAGAGATAGAAACTGTTGGTTGCTTCTTGCTACTCCAAGTGATGGCACTTGCACCCAACTTGAAAACATATCCAAAAGTAGATTTTCTATCTATAACATCACCAGCATGGTCAGAATCACAATATCTAAATAATTTCGCATCATCACAAGAAGAATAACATAAACCCATAATTAACTGTTCCTTTAACATATTTCAGAATTCTTTTTGCCATTTTCCAATGATCCTCATAAGGATCCTACATGAATCTAGAAACAACTCCTACTACATATGAAATATCATGCCTAGTAATAGTCAAATAAATTAGACTACCAACTAGTTGTCTATACATAGTAGGATCAAATTTAGCACATGTAGGTTTAGGATCTAATTTCACACCAACTTCAATAGGAATGGCAACATGTTTACAGTTAATCATGTTAAATCTTCTAAGTAAATTAGTAGACATACTGAGATTGAGATGAAAAAATATATTTATGATCCTGAAATATAACCATGCCTAAAAAATGATTTAGCAGACCTAAATCAGTCATTTCAAAATGTTGTTTTTAATCTTTCTTTGATTCTAACAATTAGATTTTTATCACTACTAGTAATAAAAGATCATCAACATAGAAAACAACAATGATAATATTATTATTTTCAAATTTAAAAAATAAATCATTATCAGAACAACAGTTTGAGAACCAAGATCCTGAAAGAAACTATTAATTTTAGCATACCAAGCTCTAGGAGCTTGATTTAAGACCATACAAATATTTTTTTAGTTTACAGACATATAGTTCCTTACTAGTTCTTTAAAACTTTAGGTTGACACATGTAGATTTATTCTTTTAGGTCACCATTTAGAAATGCATTTTTAACATCCATTTGGTGAATCTCCCAACCATATTGGGCAGTCAAAGAAAGAAGAATCCTAACAGTTGCTCATTTTAGCTACATGAGTAAAAGTTTCAACATAGTCAAGACCAGGTTTCTGAGTGAAACCACAAGCTACTAACCTTTCCTTGAATTTATATTTTTCTCCTACAGAGTTATACTTAATTTTATACAACCACCTGGATCCTACAATACTTCGTTTAGGAGGAGGGACTAATTCCCAAGTGTTATTTTTAATTAAAGCATTGTATTCATCTTTCATAGCTTTAATCCATCTTTCATCTTGACTAGATTCTTCGAAATATTGTGGTTCAACCTCATATAGGGTCATCAAGGCATGATAAGTATGCTAACTACGAGTTACCTTTCTCAAGCTAACAGGATGAGAGTCCTTAACAAGATTTTGAGCCCATTTAGGAATATTGGGATGCAACACATTTTGAGATGACTCCCCTCAATCTCCATCATATCTAGATCAGGATAATCATCCTCTTGAACTTTTGTTTCCATATTGTTAGGAGAAGGATTATCAAGCTCTATTCCAGGAGAAACAGAGGAGGGTTCATAAAAAGCATCACAGAAATGTTTTTTCTAAGACATGAACATTCCTGTTTTCAACTATGTCATGCTTGAAAGGGTCATAGACTCTCAATCCTTTTTTTTACAACCATAACAAAAAAATATAAGAAAAAGAGGTTGGATCAAGCTTTTTCCTTTTAACTTTTGGAATGAAGATAGAAGAAAGACTACCAAATATTCTTAAGTGAGAGATATCTGGTTTTTATTTTGTCCATACTTCATGAGGAGTAGCTTGATGTAGATATTTTAGAAGGAAATCTATTAAGGATATAGATTGTAGTATTCATAGTTTCTACCCATAAAAACTTAGGCACATTTGATGCATGAATCATAGTCCTAACCATTTCTAAAATGGTCCTATTTTTCCTTTCTGCAATGCCATTTTGTTGTGGGGAATAGGGAGTAGTCAACTCTCTTTGAATCCCACATGACACACAAAACTCATCAAACTTTTTCTAACATACTCACCTCCATTATCAGTCCTAATTTTTTTTAATTTTCAGATTAGAAGCATTTTCAACTAAGGCTTTAAATTCTTGAAATTTAGATAAGACATCAGACTTTTTCTTAATAAAATAAGACCAGGTCATCCTAGAGAAATCATCAATAAAGCATACAACATACAAGGCTCCACTGAGAGAAGGAACTTCAAGTGGACCTCTCACATCACTGTGAATCAAATCTAATAAATGAGAAGAATTTGGATCATGATGTTTATGAAATGGTTCAATACATTTCTTACCACATAAGCAACTTTCACATGTTTCATGATCAGATTTCATCTTAGGGAGACCAATTACAAGATTTAGGTGAGACATTTCATACAAACTTATGAAATTCACATGTCCTAATCTTTCATGCCAAAGTTGAAGATCATTTCTAGAAGAAGAAGAAAAACAAGATTCAGAAACAAATCCATCAAAAATATATAAACCATTTTTCTGTATACGAGATGCAATAACATTACTGAGTTCATCTTTTACATACCATTTATCTTGCAACAATACAACTTTATAGTTTTCTTTAGTTAACTGAGATCAAGATAATAAATTCTTTTTCAATTGAGGAAACATACAAGACATTCCTAATTATTCCATTTTTCAATTTAACATTTCCACAATTACAGATCTAATGATGGAATTATGTCCTAGATATATATTTTCCTCACATTTAACAACATCTGAGAGGATACCAGAAATACAAGTCATGTGCCTAGAGGCACCACTATCTAGGATCCATTCATTGTCATTTGAGGTAAGAGAGAAGTATATAGGGAAAGATTTCTCAACATTATTTGCATTATTTTGCTTCTGATCTTTCTTCTGATTGTTAAATTTACTATTTTTAGTATTTTTAACAAATTTGTTAGTTTTTACATGACAATCAGATTCTTTATGACCAAATTTTCCACATTTGTTACATGTGCCATTGAATTTTACTTTAAAATTTTGACTGTTTCTAACAAAATTAGATTTAGGATTGGGTTTAAATTTTGATATGATGTTAGATTTCTGATTAGGATTGATATTATTCCTATTTTGAGAAGGTTTATGATTCAGAGAGAATACTGCCCTGAGATGCAGTCTCTTTTGAATCAAAATTTTCCATTACACAGTTCTTCTTGAATTAGAAGTGAAGACGAGTGTCCAAATCAGGTAAATCATTCTCATTTTGATATTTAGAGTTAAGGATGGAGATATAGTTTCTCAATTTTTCATGAATATTTATCTGAATGATAAAATACATAAGCTTATCCTGAAACAATTCACAATTACATCCATCCAATTGAGCTTTAATATTTTAATTTTATCTAGGTAATTAACAATTTTCTCACCCCCCTTCATGGGAGTTGTGAATAATTCCAAAATTAGTTTAATTATCTTAGAAAGATGATTACCTTCATGCATGGTTTCTAATTGTTTCCATGCATCAATAGGAGAATCCATATGACCTATATGCATTAAAAATTCATCTCTTATGCTCATGCAATAGGATTGATAGAGCTTCTTGTGATCTTTGAGAGAAGGAGCTAAGGTTTTTAGGGTTTGCATGTCTTCTAGTGGGTCATTTTTCCACACCAGTTACAAGATCCCACAATTTTCTAGCCATGAAACATACTTTTAACCTAACTCTCCAAATACTGTAATTAGTTCCATTTAATAACTGAGATTTATCCATTGAGAAACTAGCATTACTAGCCATTTTTGATAAATGCACACACATCTTATAAAAATAAATTCAACTAAAAAAAAGAAGAAACTCTCTGCGGGAGAACCAATTGAGTCAAAAGGATTTATCTCATTCACAGGCTACAACCCAACTCGACACATATCACACACAAATCGGATGTAATAACAACAACTCTCTTTGGTCAAGTTTACAAGTGAGCCAACCGATATCGGATCGCAGTTGAGCTACTTAATCAACAACCAAAAAATAAAAAAAAAATTTAAAGGATGTGACAAAGTAGGCGAAGACACGTGATGAAGATCTAAACAATCAAAGGGGCACATGTCAGACTTTCTAGTAAATTCTAAAAAAGATCCTCCTGGCGGATGTGAAGTCCCCATAATTAAAATAAAACAAATACTTTATCAGGTCCATAACAGGTTTTGACAAGTCAACAAACAAATGAAGTGAATAAACAAAGAAGAACACGTGAAAATAATAGGCAACGGTGGCAAATCAAAGATACCTAGGGGGCAAATGTCTAGCACTTTCATCAATTAGTAGAGATCCACTCCACGCAGACGTCAAGTCTCACGGAATTTACCAAAACAAACAAATTAATTCAAGTCCGAGATGGTCTAGGAAAACAAAGAACATATACATGTGGATATATTTCATAGAAAAAAATGACACTGCGAAAAAGAATATATACACAATTTTTTGCTATTAGTTCACACTTAGCATTGTAAAAAATAAGTCCGAAGACCAATTAATAGTAAAACAAACCATGACATACGTGTAGTCACCTTAATGACTCACTTTTCACATTCTGACATGGTTATGACAAAAGACAAACAAAATGCGAAAGAACATGGACATGTTTTATTGGTTCACATCGGACTAACTCTGACAAATTCTTAATATAAAGTAGTCAAAATTGTGGCTTGTTCCTATTGGTTAAGAACTTTCACGATTAATAATAGACATACAATGCGAAATGTGAAGAGACTTGAATCATTTTTATTAGATCAGGTTTTCACAGGTCAGAAGGCAAGATAACAAAAGTCTGATTTTGCAAAGAATGGAATCCTTATAGGTTCACACTTCGCAACTGACACAAGGATCTATTAAGAGTTATGAATTTGTGAAACTACATGGAATTTTCTTGTAGGAATAGAACTTCGCAATAATATAAACTTGGTGTCTAGCGGACTTAAACCATAGAATAACTGAATCCAAGGAAATTTTTAAATCATAGAAAAATAACAGAAAAGAGGGACCTCTTACAAACAAATAAAATGAAAGCATGAACTTATTCAAATAATGCACAACTGTTATAATGGCTATAAAGAAGCGTGAAATAATTTAAATAACATGCAAAAGACTACGGAGGAACCAAGAACAAAGAAACAAGGTTGCATATGGAGAATAAACACATATCTATGCACACAAATGCACAAGCAAGATCTAATCAACAAATCACCAATATTCATTAATATTTTGGTGGGAAATTGGAATTTTCACCTGATTAACTTGAAGTCGATGAAGCATAACAACTAGGGTTTCACAAATCCAAAAAAACTTCAAGTTCTTTACTCCTGCAAATCAAAAACATCTAGATCTATCTCTGCACATGCATAACCACCAGCTCTGATACCATGTTAGGGAATTGAAAGGAATGTATAATTAACGAATTATAAATCCACAAGTATAATTACCGAAGATTATAGATTATGATGTGCAATTAAATTAAACCTAGATTAAAATGATTATATTGTACATTACAGAACATGAAATGGAAAGTAAATAATAGTAAAGTAAATGACACAAGAACACCAGATTTATAGTGGGGAAACCCGAAGGAAAAAACCCCACTCCAAAATAAAGCACTGCCTTTATTAAAAATTTCACAAATACTTTTACCCAACACTTCCACTTCACTCCTCGGTCTCACAGAATAATTACAGAACAGTTTCGCGCAAATTTTACAATTCAATGATCATAACAATCATAATACTCATGCATACTCATCATACCAATCCCGTGAGGATCATCCTATATATATAGGATGGATGAACTGGTCATACTGTTTCACTCTTAACTGTGAAAGACTGACATAATAAAGTTTAATAAATAAACTTTAAAACTAAGGGGTCGTGAAGTGGTGGTCCACCAAAAAGTATCCCCACTTGACATTATAAAAGAAGAGAAGAGATGACGCCAAGATGAATAACGTGACAAAGACCACCTTGTATCAAGTGCAGGAGAAGAAGATCCCCAAAGTGACAAAGTGTGGTTCCTATCGAAGGAACGATGCTCCATATGTGAGGTGGAAGTACCAACTACTCCATGAAGGGATGGTAAATCTAAAGCAGCAGAAAATAAGGAAGATGAAATAGAATTCTGAAGACAAGAGAAGGCCCGAAGTAGATGTGTAGAATAAATAATGGACCTCACCCCACGAGGAGAGCACAAGTAAGGATACTTGGATTCCGTGAAGGGTTCAATAAATAAGCCTACAACCGGATCTAAAGTTTGAAATTCTATGAAGTCTCCAAAAAAAGTTTTGATGATGTGGTCTTTTGTATGTAGATTGAAGAAGTTCCATCCGCATCAAAAAATGTTCTTTCCCTTAAAGAGCACAAAATTGGAGTATTGGAATTTTGCTCACTCCATGAAGGAAACTGAAGGTAGTAATACAAAGAACTCTAAATCTGGTCCATGGAAATGTGACACATATCTGACAAGTGCATAAGAGCTTAAGGTAATGCCACAAATGTAGAATTGTCAGAGTACAAGAGAGGAACATCCACCAAAAGGATGCCTATGTGGAGTGAAGGAAAAGTATCAACCCCACAATAGTAGAAGGAGGATCCACAAGAAATGGTGGATTAGTGATGGTTTCCAAAATAGTGGAAGAGATAAGAGTCCCTAAAGGGGAATCCCCAACAAAGGAGATGAATGAATCCTTCGAAACACCTGTAGAAGGATGAGAAACTGATGCAAGAGCATCATTTCCCTAGTTTGTATATAGATTGAAAAAAATATTTTTTTGGCTTTCTATTGTGTTCATAGGTCCTAGAATTTTTCTAAGGTCTATTAGGTATGTAATTTTAGTTCAAGCCCTTGATAAGTTTGAAATTTCAAATTTCCCTCCGAATTGCAATTTTAAATCTTAGAGGCAGTTTTGGATTGTTCTATCATTTTGGTGTGTAATATTGGAGCATCATGATATTTCATAAGCTTGTAATAAGCCTTTGTGGGCTCTAGGGGTATTACTTAGGTCATAATGGTGAACTAATGTTTAGGTCCTAGAAAACTAGCCTAAATTAGTGCTTTTAATAATGTAACAAAGGACAATATGTCATGTGAAAAGTTCAAAAGAAGACCAAGTAATAGTTAGAAGCAAGGTAGAGAAACTATTTAAACATCTTGTAACTGTCTTCACAACATCATTTGAATTTTCATTAATGAGAATAGGAGCTCTAAGAGAGTTTTTAGAAGGAACTTTTTGTACATACATTCTTGTGACAATTTTTAATGGTTTTTGTGCATTCTAGTTTATAAATTCTATGTGAAATCTTGATTAAAAGGTTACATGTAACTTAGGAGGAATATATACACGGTGATAATCCTAATTCTTAGTACTTTCATTAATGATTGTAGAGATTTTTTATTGTATGTGAGAGTATAAAACTTCAATACAGTTCACAGGCCTGTAGCAGTCAAGACGTAGGACCCACAAGAATAAATTTTCCATTATAGTTGAGAAAAAAACTTGTACAAAGTTTGAAGAGTTAAGATAATATTATTTGAGTTTATAATCCTATTTCTTGTTAACAGTGGTATACACATGATTAAAAGGTTATCGTATTTGAAGTAAACTGATATATGTTTAAGTTCCCTATTCTCAAGAAACATAACATAGTATATTGTGGTCAATATCAAAGTTGGAGGACAATTCAAGAAATATTGGTAAGAAGAAAATGTGTACGAGGTTAATCCAAGTTTCTAATACAAGTTCCAAGTATTGAAAGAAATTATTTTACATTGGGAGACAATTTACACTTTCTCATGCTATAAAGAAAGCCTCATTGGGGTTTGTATAAAGGAATGATTTTGAAGGTATTAAGGATTCAGTTGGACTTTGTGATCTTCAATAAAGTTATATGGGGACTTAGAAAGAAGGTATTAAGGATTCAGTTGGAATGTCTGTGAAACCTCAAAGTTGAAGAAATATGTGATAGTCAAAACGAAATCTGTAGGTGTTCATTTGATAATGAGAAGAAAATATGTTAAGAGCCAAAAAATATTTAAAAGGTGGGAATAAGGTCCTAACTTGCAAGGTATGCCATGAAACCTTTCTAAAAATCATTCATTTACAATTGTGCAAGATGAAGAGTTTCAATTATTTGATTTATTCCTAGTAGTCCGACTCTTGAGCACTGTACAATCCAGTTTTTTCCCAGAGAAGATCTTAAAGCTACAAAATAGAGACAAAAGAGTCTAGCCAAGGAGTGAAATTTTTAAGAAATGATTTTGACACCTTCCTTCTTAATATTTTTGAAGGTATAAGGTCTAGGTAATCACTAATTTTCCATTGTCTTTTACAGTCTAAGTCACTGTCTACTCCTTGTTAAGGAACACCTAATTTGATAGTTTGGTAAGAAGATTTGGAGGATGTTCTTCAAAGAAGGTCCAAATGAAATATTATCTATAAGAAGAAGAGTGAAATGGGTATCCTAATCAGATACTATCTTGATAATTGTGCCATTAAAACAAGAGTTAAGGGTGTCTATTAGTCTAGACAGGGTTGTTAGAGTATAGTAAGACTAGAAATAAGAAATTGAAGATAAAGATAGAATTCTTGGGAATTAGAACCTAAAAGTTTCCATACACCTAAAAAAGATAAAAGGGTATTGGGATAAAAACTTTCTTTGTGGCGAATCTTTGTAAATGTTCCTAACTATGAAAATACCATGGGAGATTGCTTGTGAAGCGTATACATGGGGTAAGTTTCAAGAAAGTGGAGAGTTTGACAAATTTGGTGGTTATAAATCATTTTAAGGGTTGAATTAGTCTAGTTTAAGGAATAAAAACATGATGGAATGAATGGTTAAGTACATTGAAATGTTATATCAAGAAATACATGGTTTTGGGTTGAGAAGGCATTGAGGATTGAGCTAGTCTAGAAGGTATCATAGGTAAAATTGTGTGTTTTTTAGTGTTTCTACATTGTGAGTTGGTTGTGTTTGTTTTAGCTCTATATCAGACACTCCCTATATGGAAACACAATTAGGCACTACGAAGAGATGACTAAGGTCTGGAAGACACTCATCCCAAAAGGGTGGCTCAAAAAACAAAAGAAATATGTTGGACATGTATGAATCATCAACACACAAAGGAGGAGTGGAAGAAGCCTCACACATTAGAAGTGGAAAGGAGGTAGTAGTAATGACAGTATGAGGCTGGGAACAAGATTTCTTGATGTCTGATGAGAAGGGAGCAGTGTCAAGATTCTCTAAAAGGTGTCTGAGAGGAGGAGAGAATTCCTCATTTATACTTTGGTCATCAAAACTAGAATAATGATCCTCGTCATTAGGGATAGAAACAAGCGGGTCTAGGTCAAAATAACTATCATCGCATGAAGAAGGGAAGGAGACAATTGTGTCAATGGGAGAAGAAGCCACATAAATATGTGAAGGGTATCTAAATAAGGGATGAAGGATGCTTTAAAAAGTGCAAGGACACTTCGTGTGTGCCACATGATGGTGGAGAGGCATGGAAATGTACATCAACAAATGACCAATTACCATGCTATAAGTGTCAAGCCAGTTTTCGATCTGATCAGGATCACTAGGTGCAAGTAATCGTCCATACAAATAGAGATAAAGGTCATCATGAATATGAAAACATTCCATGCTCGAATGCCACTGTGCATAGTTAGCCCTACTAAGAAGAATAGATGGAGGCTATAATGTAAAATTGGCCCTATAAAGTTTAGGTTGGGGAAAATAAATCTCCATAGTGCAAATGCAAAAAAGTAATAAATGCAAAATGTAAGAAAAAAATGGTGCAAGAATACAAACAAGGTTGCAAGACGCCAGACTTAGCCGGGAATGTGTTTGTATGTAATATGACACCCAAGAACAATGATAAACCCCTTATTTATGACACTTTATAAGTAGTGTGTTGATTACAATAGGGTGTATTCATGCGATGTGGGACAGTTGACCACTCACCTTACAGTAGGAAATGAATCATGCAAGAGTGGAGGTCATAATAAGTCTCATTCAAAAGTAGCAAATGACACGTAAACAAATAGAACAAAGGCGTAACCAATGAACAAGGGGAAAACACAAATTCAGGTGTGAAAAAAAGTGTCTCACGTCATAGGAGAAACCTTTTTTCTACAAAACTATGGAAGACATACTCACTAGTATGTAAGCAATAATAAGGGTGATTACAATGCAAAACAACGGGCTCAAAATGAGTCCCGAGGACCCCTAAGATGCCAAAAATTCTCCTGGAAGGAAAAACACACTAAGAGGTCCGAAACACACTCTAATAAGTGTTAGTAGATAAAAATGTCCAGTAACGCTATAAGTCATACTTTTGAAATTTCCCAATTAGCTTAATTTGAAAAATTAAAGGAAAAAAATGACTATAATGGTAGAGAGAGACAATAAATTATACTACTAGTATGAGATGAATTAAGGAACTAATTTAAATAAGAGAAAAAATGATTAATTAACTCCTATTAGATCCTAATAAGCTAAGATCTAACAATAATAAACCACCTTAATTTAATTAACACCACCCCTTTACTAAACACTGCCCACCTTTAATTTAAAAACACCCCACTTACAAAGCAATTTACCTTTATATATATAAACTCCCACCTAAAAATATCCCTCTTAATATAAAACACTTGACCCTCTTTTAGTATATTAAAATCTTGACCGACATGTTTTAAAGAACCCACATAATATATTAAATCCAACTTATAAAAAAAGGATTTCAAACTAAATAAAAAATGGCAGGAATGGGTCAAAGGACGGGGCAGGGTCAATGTTCCAGCGTGGGACATGGAGGAGAGCCCACATGGGTGGGAGAGGAGGGTCAAATGATGTAAAGGAAGACCAAGGTAGGTGAACGCCCCAAGGACATAAGGAGCGGCCCAACGGTTGGGATAGAAGGGTCCTCATAGACTGACCAGGGAGAAAGGACACGACAAAGAACAGGTTGACACAAGGGGGAATGAGGGGGGTAGAGTTCAAGGCTTGGCCCTCAATGGAGAAGGCACAGAGACGTCCTAGGAGTGACTGAGAATAAATAAATCTCACGACCCAGGACAAAATAGGCCTTATCCAAACAGGTAAGAGCTCGATATACAAGAAAACAAACTCAACCCTACTAAACAATAGCTCGGCCTTGCAAAATAAAAGTGACATTCAATGCAACGCAGCAAGCTTTGAATACAAAACACACAAACACGGAAGTGCAAACAACACATGTAACTCGAGCACAACATGAGCCAAGTCGAGGGTAATGCAAAATTACCCAAAGCAAAGCAAGCACCAAAAAAACTCAAACCCACATGAAAATAATGCACTACAACTCATGGAGCTGACTAGGAAAAAAGAGCATAAGATAAATGGATAAAACTATGCAAGGGAGGAATCTGAAACCAGTTAAAAAACCATATTTAAAAAAAAATCACTTCCAATTTAAAAAACTGATAAAAAATCAAAAATGAAGAACCAACCTCTAGATTTAGCTATTCCCCCCCAAATTTAATTGTAATTAGCTAGATCTGGATGGAAAAAACCTGTAACCTGCACATGCAAAACCAAAAAACCCCGCACAAACTCCAAAAACCAAATGGTTATACCTGTAAACAATATTCTAAAATAACAAAAAACTTGCACAAGAAGAAAAAAAATAGAAAACAAAGTAATAACAACTATATTAATCGAGTGCACATTTACCAAACAATAACTCTGATACCATATTGGATTGTTTTATGAGGATCAATACGGAACCTAGGGCACATCGAACAATATTACACTTCCAATGGTGTCATGAATTCTCCATGTAGTAAGCAAGATATCAAATTTCAAAATGAGAATCAAGTAGAGAAAGACAATAATGTGTTTGACATGCTTATAGATGAAAAAAAGAGGTACATATTGGAGTGTTTTGTAACTCTTGTGCATGACACATGTACACAACCCTAACTAAACCTATCGACTTATTCTCACTAAGTGAGATGACTAACCATCTATGGTGGAAAAGACGTCAAATGATGAAGAAACAAGTCATATACACCAACAAATGCATCTATAATGATGTGGTTTGTGGGGTTGGAAGTTATCTAAGTGGTTAAGTTCTCCATAGGCTATCCTTTCTTTCCTATTTCAATTTTTCCAGGATATATCATCATTTTTTAATACCATATATAATCCTCTTCCCTTTTAATGGTTTGTTTCTATACATCTCTTATTTAGCACTAGGTCATGTGTTCTCAACTCCATCGACTTCTACTCCATCTTCTCCTTCAACACAATTGGGGGCTGATCACCCCTAATCCTTCGACATCTCAACAAATAATCAAAATCTCCAAAGTATAACAAGAATGGGATCTTTTCCCTTTAAAAAATGAATATGTTTACTCCTTCCATGTTTTGCTTTTATTTACTTTACTCTGTATATGTTCAATTTTTCAAAGTTGTATTTTTTACATTTGAGTTATAATTCAATTTCTTCTATGGATGTTGACTACACTCTATGTTGTAGATTTCAACCTGGAAACTTCCAACACAACCACCAATGATTCCAATAGCTATCGAGCGAAGACATAGTGTGTGTGCACACTTAAGTATGTTTTCCCTTTAAGAATGCAATTTATCAATTATACACGTAAAGGGAGGAAATGTAGATACTCAAATTTGGTAACTTATTCCTTTGGAAATGAAAAGTTTGGATTTGTTCCTATACCAAGAAAAAATTTCACATTCTAAGCCCAATCAAAATATATTTATTCATCTCTCATGAATTTCTCACCTTTACACACTACTCTATAATTCATCCTAAGGATAATAATGAATTAAAGTAGTAATTTAACCCCAAGCACCATTATTTGAAATTTAACCTTTACATGATCACGTATTAGTTGTACAAAAATGTACAACATAGTGCCATATTAAAGCCACAATAGAGCATATTCATGGATGAATTATACAATCTTTGACCCTTCCATCTAACAACTCTTTTTCCAATTTGAATGTATTATGTGTGTCATTCCATCTTACTAGGTCAATGCTAATGTGAATGTTTAACCTACAAAAGCCTATATAAACAATTCAATTTCGCTTAATAAACTCACCTAGAATTATCATGAGATATTATTGCAAAGATCAACACTAAAGCACCCAAGGATCTCCAAAATATCTCTAAGGAAATTTCACATCAGTTCAAGTAACCACCACACATGTCTAAAGCACTCAAACTGGGTTCAAGAGTCTAGCTTCCTCCATTTCCAAGCACTCGAAGGTTTTAGAGTCATATCTTAGTAAGAACAAAGTCACTCCAAGAATTTTCAAAGGTCTTAAAGGGATAATACAATCATATAAAGCATACCACATCACACTAGAATTTTGTTGGGTACATTCTCTACTCTATAGTTAGCCCACTATCTTTGTGTCAAAAGACACGAGGGACACTGCACCAATAAGGGGTTGGATTAGAAATTCATGCATACTTTCACGTAGATTAGGAGAAACACATGAGGGATGCTCAAGAGGATGTAGTGTAGCACTTGGATTAGTTTAACAAGGGTTTATTTCTAAGGGTATTCTAACCTTACCACACACTAATTTTTCCTTTTGGTTATCTAATGCTTTTATGATGTTTGTTGTAGGTATCTAAGGTTTCTAATTATTGCTAGGGATTAGAGGGTATGGAAAAGTTATGTGAGCCCCAATGACAGATATTGACACTCATTTATAGGAAAGTGAAGTGAAAGAAAATTTGTAGAACTCTGATGTGCATAGGTTCAAGACTATACAGAAGAAGTTAGGATCATACAAAACCAGTTAATTTCATACAATATTTTGGTCCTCTATTAGATTAGTTTTCAATTCTAGGATCAAATACAAAGCATATTTGGATACATAACATCTATTTTTCCTTGTTTTCACACCGAGATAATATTTTTACCACTATATGTAGTTAAGTTCTTATCACTTTATGCGAAGAACTTTGTGTGTTTTAAATGACTGTTATATTGTTCTAGCATAGTTGCAAGTATTAATACTTTATTGTGAATGTGTATGGTTGATGTTTATTAATTAGTTTATAATAATCATCTCATAACATTATTTAACTTTTTCATAAGTCATTACGTCCTACCCCACTAATTAGGACTCGATTAAAACACATCCCTCAATGAGGGAAATAAAGTGATCTCTCTTTCCTTTTAATTTCTACTATACTATATTTTGATGTTTAGAGAACTCATACAAGATTCCAAGTTATCAAGGTGGCTTCCTTATATCCACTTGATTATTTAAATTTGATATATTCACACACACATTAGTGTGGGGCAATATGTAGATGCCCAATTTTATAACATGACAATATTTTTTATTTAAATTTTTATTGTTTAAGTTTACTTGTGCATTTGTCAATTATTGGTCTAGATTAAGCTCTTATTGATACATTTTTCTAGTTTCATCGTCACCAGTAGGAATCCTGTTAATTAAATTGTTGAATTTGGCTACAAATTATCTAATGGGATCTTGTGGTTCCTTTTTCATTTGAGCCAATTGAGCGAGAAGGGCATGATCATCTTCCACCGACTTAAACCTTTTTCATATTTAGTTTTCATATAGCTCACTCAGTGATTGAGCGAGATGGAAAATAGTAGAACAATTATGCAGAAACATCTTATAATGATTCCATGAATAGTCAAATAACATCTTTATGTTCCACTCCAAGAACACCATAGGCTATGATAAAGGATATAATGTGCTCATATGGATGTTGATTTCCATTTCCATAGAATTTGGGAAATCTCTTTCTTGATCCTTTGGGTAATTCGTGAAGTGGAGGAGTTAAAGCCAATGGACCTATGTTATGACCCCAAGGTACTAGCTATTGGAAAAGTTTCTTCATTCCTAATCAAATGAGTGAACTAGTAATGAAAGCAACTAACACCTCATAACATGAAGGTTTTATAGTACCTCAGAAGTGTGATGTGATGGATGAATGGATGCCAAGTAGCTGATAGATCCTCGTTGTAGATAATGACCTACAAATAAGATAAAATGAAATGATAATTATTAGATAGATTCATGTGGGGGCTTCCTGAATAATGTAGGCTCCAAGAAGTGATTAGCTTGCTTTCACGAATGTCAACCCCCATGTGTTTAGAAAGAGTGAAATAAAGCAAGAACAACATATGACATGCAGAGACATGAATATACTGAATATGAGAAATGATTAAAATTGATCTAGAAATAGATATGATTGGAATAATAGTAAATTAAAGGTTACCTAGATTCTGGGTTGATGGTGACCCAGACTGTGCACAGGTAGGTTGATGGTGACTTGGGAGACTAGATCAGGAATGTAACGTAAATATGCAAACCCTATAAGATGTGGATGTAACTTAGATGCAGAAAGGGCTAGTTTATGATGGAGTAAACCTGCAGAAAGAATTTAAAGGAGTAAAAACCAGAGAATGACATAAAATAGAGATTGGAAAGGGAATATTAGGGATTATGACCTTGATCGACGGTAATCGAGGTGAAGTGACAATGATTGTAGAATATTTGGGTGAGGGCCAAGAATAAATGGATGAAAAGGCAACCTACAAGCAAAGGAGCTAAACCATAAGGTTGTTGAGTGACCCCTAGATATTGCAGAAATTTTTTGGTACCTGCAAAATTTTAGATAGAAAGAGAATACGATAATATGATAGATATAAGAAAATAAATACAATGATGATGATATATCTCATGAAGGATGACAGTGAACGATGCAAGCACGTTCCAAGGAGGTTAAGGAGGTATGTGGTTGTTGTGGGAATAATCAGGTATGAGAGTGAGTTCATAAGTCATGAGAGAGCTCAAGAATTCAAATTCATTTGATTTCTCATCCTTTATGGAAATATTTAACTTAGTTTTATAGGGTCAACAGTGACTGGGTTGGGTCTCCGCTGACTATGGGGAAAGTTTCCCCAATGGGCTAGCTTGGTTTGTGTTTTTGGCACAATTTCATGATTTTAAGACCTGGAAGGGCGCTAAAAAGCATGTGTGTGGGATTAGATTTCTTGGGGATAAATCATGGGTAGTTAGGGCATAAAAATAGATAAGAAGAAAGTTAGGAAAAATCGTCTGATAGAGATTTAGGATAGAAACATCCTAAATAAAAAGTGAATTAGGGCATGATATGATGTGGACATTAATTAATTAATTAATAGGAGTTAATTAATTTAATTAATTAAAGGTGATGGGATAGGAATTTTAATTAAATTAAAGGGATGTATTTAATTAAATGGGACCTAGGTAGGATCCTAATTAAAATATGTGCACACTGGCAGACACGGGTACGGATACTGATTTTAGGTGTCTACATTTGACCCTTTTTTTAGTGGTTTGCGCTAGCAAGCCATGAGACAAAAAAAAAATGAGAGAGAAATGGTATGACGAGGATTGACAGAAGGTAGATGAGGATCCCCCCCTTAAACATGGGATCGATGACACGTTTGAAAAATGTAGATGATGAAGGGTAGGTGGATAAATAAAAAAGGGTCAAAGGATTACCAAGGCAAGATGCCCCAAGCAAAAAGGATCGAAATAATAATGAAAAACCATGGTGGTGACTCCAATTCCACATCAATAGAGGGGAAATTGTGATGTTAATGGAGACAGGTGAAAATTCTCTACAGACCAGTGAGGGAGTGAAAACCTATGCAAAAAAGGATAGAATCCAAAAGGAAATTTCTCATTAAGATGCAAGCCGAAATGATCATAGGGTCATAGGTGAGCATTAAAGTATGCGTAACTAAATTCAAAAATTATGTGACATCCTTCGTACATAAGGAATCGAGCAAAAAATTATGCATCCGCAAAGGACGAGGATGAAAAATAATGGTGCCCCAACATAGGACATGAGAAAAGGTTAAAAAGGTGAGTAGTGAAATAATAAGCCCCAAGGGGAAGATAAGTATGGCCACGAAGGTGGACTTTGTGCGTAAACTAGATAAGATTGAAAAATTAAAATGCCCTAAGAGAGAATTAGTATGGCCATGAAATTGGACTTCGAGATCACAAAAGGATAGGATCATAATATTGAAATAGAATGCCTAAAAGGGAAAATAAAGATGTCCAAAAAGGTGGGATTTGAAGAACGCCCAAGAAAATGCCATATAAAAAAGATTAGGGAAGCAAAAGAAAAGACTACCAAGGCCCGGTTGATGACGATTAAGGCCAATCGACGATGACCCAGGGGGGTTGATGATGACCACGTGTTAGTGGCTATATAAGCCTGGGGGTCGACCGACGATGATCATTTTCACATGCAAAATTGACGAGAGAGATCAAAGTGGTTAAAGAGTAAATTGAGAGATGGAGGCCGCATAAGTTGCAAGGAAATTCCAGAGGGTGCAGGGGATGGTGAGTAACAAAACTCAAGCTTGTTTTTAGCTTAATTTTGTATTTATTTATTTTTTTGAATTTTTAAGAAAAATTGGATGATGTTAGCGTTTGG
Source organism: Taxus chinensis (assembly GCA_019776745.2). Classification (NCBI taxonomy): domain Eukaryota; kingdom Viridiplantae; phylum Streptophyta; class Pinopsida; order Cupressales; family Taxaceae; genus Taxus; species Taxus chinensis. The sequence continues at coordinate 851,531,735 of CM034146.1, forward strand.
CGGTGACCAAGGCAGGTCAACATCAACTGAGCCCCAAAACATGTGGACCCAACTTGGGTTAGCATTAACTAGGGTTAGATTAGGTATGTTTAGGATTAAATGGATTTTGGAATAAATTTAATGGATTTGGATTGGATTTTAGATGGAGGATCTGATGTTCACATGTTTTATTTGTGATTTCAGGATAGAGAGACCTTATATTTGAGAGATCGCGTGCCTAATCTATATGAGAAGATTAGAGGAGATGTGATAGATGCCGAGTGGGATCACTTGGACATAGTGGGGTTCGGTGGGTTCAGACATTATCTGAGGATTTTGTGAGATGTGGGATTGATGATTGCTTTGGTAGAGAAATGTGACCATCAGATAGGGACCTTTTGGTTTAAGACAGGGGAGATGACCATCACCCTCAAGGATGTGTATAGGATCCTGAGATTTCCTATACAGGGGGAGCAGATAGTTCCCATCACATCCAAAAACAAGATAGTGGTTTTGACATGACTATTTGGAGTCGATGCGCCCAACATCAAGTTTTATTCATGAGAGTTTTCATATGAGCTGAGGTATGAGGCAGACATACCTAGCAGTCGATTGATCTAGTTGGTGATGATGGCAGTGTCTTGGTATGCATTTCCTGACACAGGAGGAGATCGGTTTCCATGGGCACTAGCTAGTGTAGTGGTAGATATTGTGTATCATCAAACTATATTTTCATTCGGGACTGCTCTTTTAGCTCAATTTTACCATGATCTTTCCATGTACAGGGCAGGGTGGAGATCAGGACTAAATGTTGGTTTATTATTGCATTGTTAGATGTATGAGCACATAGCAGTGATCGGGCCACCAGGGTTTCCATGGGTCACTGGGGATCACATAGAGTTGGCTATTGGATTCTTGGGATGGAGGGCCAATTAGGCCTTCGAAGAAAGGGGCGATAGAGGAGTGGATCGGTATGTCAATCAGTTTGTGGAGTTAGATACTGATCAGATCAGATGGCGGCTGTATAGAGATTTCCCTGTATGGTTAGGAGTAGATGCAAAGTTTTCTGGTATGAGATGGATACAGTGGACTCAGGGAAGGCAACTAGAGATGGTCGAGGCCATTCAGTTTGATCATGTGTGATGACATTTTGGGGTCGTCTAGACTATATCGGATGTTTCTATTTTGTATAGGTGGGAGGAGGTTGACAGGGAGTTTTTGTGCCCTATTATGACAAATCCATTAGAGGAGGAGGATACACCATGGAATGATGATGATTATGTAGGATTTGGAGCGGTATTTTGTGACTGGATGACCACTATCTAGGTAGCTAGGGTGGTTATTGAGGGAGGAGAGGAGGAGGTAGAGGATATGGAGATTTGGAGAGATACATAGGTAGCTCCGAGAGGTGGGGATGGAGGAGTTGGAGAGACTGACAAGTTAGCACAGCTTCACCCTGAGTTAGATCCAATGAGGGTGGAGCAAGACGTTGTGGTCCAAGAGAGGGACATAATTATATAGGATAGGGACTGATATCTCCAACAGAGGGAGGTTTATAGGGTCCATTTTAGAGACCTTGCTACTGTACTGGCTACCATGGCTACAGGTGAAGGACTGGAAGTACCATAGGGAGGAGGAGATATGTCACCTCCTAGTATGATCTCAATTGATAGATATAGGGCCTTAGCCATATAGGCTAAGTATTATGATGGCATCGTGATCGAGAAGCTACCAAAGACACTCTAATACTAGGAGCATCTACAGAAGGTAGTGGCAGGTGGGGCTAGGTCGTCGAAGATCACAACAAGTGTGGTTCAGCCATGTTGAGGAGAGGGCCAGAGTGGAGGTGTCGAGGCCAATAGGAAGACGAAGGGATATGTCCCATTAGGAGAGGATATTAGGCTTTTTGAGATTCATTTTTCTGGATTTTACTGATATCTCTTCTTTGAGAGAGCCCCGTTAGAGGGAAATGATGTACTAATACATTTGATTTTGATATATACATATGATATATGTGTGTTGTGTAATATTGATTATTTGATTTATGTTGATGATGTTGATATTGATAGTATATGTGATGATGATGAGGATTGGTTGCTTGTTTTAATTATATTTGATGATGATGGAAAAAGTATGAGTTGAAATGATTTACCTTTACTTGGATTGTTAGATTATGATGTTAGATATGATCTTGTGCTACTTAGGATTTGTATATGCATGGATTATTGATGATGTGAATTTTTTGTATGGTTAATGAGGATTAGGATTACATGTTCATTTTGAGTTTAATCATGCTAATGTGATGAATGGGTGGAATGTAATGTGGATGGAAAAGCAATGCAGATGTGATCATCAATTAATGTGAGTAAAGATCGATGTATTTAGGATAGATTGATTGATTAATTGATTGAGATAACGTAACCAAATGATGGTGACCTATATGTATGAACAAAATTACATCGTATCAAGTAACTCACAAAGAAAATATACCTCTAACTACATTAGAGGTAAACAAGAAGGGATCCAAATAACACAAGATGCATGTGACCAAAACATGTGTTAGAATGTAACCAATGTCAGTTAGTTATATTAAAGATCATAAAGAGATAACAGATGGAATGAACTCATAAACCTAATATCAACACAACAAAGGGATTTGAGATGTAACTTGTACATGGGAAAATAGTTATCTGTTAGTGTTGTTCCCTAAATCTATGCCCCAGCTCTAGGAAGGGGAATGAACAATGCTAGAAGAAAGTTGAACAATGCGGTAAGATTTATGGGGATGTTGATAAAATGAAAGGTTGATCAATGTGGGAAGCCTTCAATGCCATGACAACAAGAGTATTCATCCTTCGAGGGTATAGTCTAATTTATACATATGTAATATAGATGGAAAAAGTTAACATATGTGATAGTCATCCTTCAAGGGATCGGTCTATTCTTTCTTTTTTATTTTGATTTTGATTTCTTTTTTTTTTACATGAACAACTGTCTTTCAAGAGAGCATTCTATTTTTGAGTTCTTTGAATTTTGATTGGAGCATCCTTTGATTTTCACTTTGACATGGGGAAGAGCTAGGAATAGCTAAGTATACCACTTAGGAGGGGATAACGAATGTACAACAAACACCGCTGGACCCTTTACATGGTTCCAATAAGAAAATGAGAGGGTGATGAATGCAATGATCATGGAGATCTCACCAAAATGGAGAACCTATCCATAAGGAATATTCTACAAGTAGAGCTATGGTGCTCATATTTAAGGTCACATATAGGAAAGTGATGGATGACCACATAATTCCAAATCACTATGATGAAAGATGAAAGAGGCTAATGATGGAGGGATGATCTAAGGATAGGAATAAGAGCTCACTAGAAGACACGATAACAATAGAATGGTCACAAATGCAATGTGTTAAGAGGTTCCACTTCTAGTTTACCATCAAGGAAGGCCAATCGATAGGTTCCTGACCCATACTTATGCGTGATAATGTATGGTCCAATCTAGTTGGGGGAAAACTTTCCACGTTGGCACCTTTCTAGAGTAATGACGTTCTAATTTTCCTTTAGAACGAGGTCACTGATGTTAAAGTTTTATTCTTTGATGTTCTTGTTGTAAGCATTTTTTATGTGCTCTTGATAAACATGATGATGCTCAAGGGCGAGAAGGCAACGCTCATCTAACAACTCAAGTTTTGCTAGACGTGCTTGGCGATATTCTTCGTCAGAGATGAAGTTGCAAAGTGACATGTGTAAAGATGAAATTTGAACTTAAATAAGGAGGACGGCTTCAGAACTGTACACAAGAAAAAAGGGGTACCCCCATGGAAGTATGGACTATAGTCTGATAAGAGCAAAGAGTGAAAGGAAGATGGAGATTCCAATCACAACCTGATTGATCAACAGTTTTTGCAAGAATGTTTCGAAGAGTTTTGTTAGTGGCTTTGGCTTGGCTGTTAGCTTGATGATAGTATGGAGAAGATAATTTTAGTTGGATGTTAAATGAATCACAATTCTTCTTAAGATATTTAATTTTAAAGGACTTTTTGTTGTCTCTGACAATTTTTTGAGGAACACCAAAGTGAAAAATGATGTGTTGGTAGATAAAGTTAATGATTGGGCTGGATTTTATTGAAGTGAGGGGAATTTCTTCCACCTACTTAGTGAAGTATTTAGTTACAGTGATGATGGAATGATGTTGTTGTGAAGATCAAGGATTAATAAGACTGATACGATCAAGACCCCATTGTGAGAAGGGACAAAGGTCCTAAGCCAGCTCCAAAGCTTGACTATGAATGTGGATAAGATTGGAATGTTGTTTAAATTTTTCACACTTTTTGACATATGCACAATAGTCAAGGTTGAGAGAAGGCCAGTAATAGCTAAGATAAAGAATGTGCTTAGCGATAGCTAAGCCACTAAAGTGTCCACCGTAAATGCCATCATGGACTTCTTAAATAACACAAGAAGATTCACGGGATTTAAGGCATCGAAGGATAATAGCATCAAATCCAAATTTATAAAGGATGATGCCAAGGATTACATAATGGTTAGTGTGCTGAAAGAAATACCTCCTAGCATTCTTTTATAGATAAGATGGGATGATGGATTTGGATAAATAATCAAATATTTGGGAGCACCAAAGGTTTGAAAAACTAGATTCAACAAGATTAACTTGGGGTAGATCATAGAATGGTCAATCACGAGGATGAATGACAATAGAAATTTTGGATTCCTCCATTGTCCATGGAATGAGAGCTATAAGAGATGTCATCGTGTCATCGAAATGATTGGTCAATCGAGGAATGGATTGGGTATGTAAGAAGTAAAATCTTTGAGTAGGAGATAAACAATGTTGTGATATTGTTGAAGAGTGTCGTTCTTACATTAATACTCACCTATGACTTCTTTGATGATAAGTTAGGAGTCTCCATATATGTCAAGGACTTGAATGCCTAGAAAGAGAGTGGTTTTAAGACATAAGATGAGGGCTTCGTATTCCGCCATATTATTCATACACTCTAAATTGAGTTTGTTGGCAAGAGGAATAGGAGTATCCCAATGAGAACTGAGAATGAATCTGACATCTCCCCCTTGCAGACACTTTGCACCATCGAAGAAGAGGACCATCTTAAGGATGCCATACATGTGATCAAAGTGATTGATTGGTTCGTCTAGGAATAGGGGCTTCTGCTAACTGGTTTGTGATAGCTTGGCCCTTAATGGATTTCCTAGGAATAAACTCCACGTCAAACTCAGTCATGAGCATGAGCCATTGGGTAATGCGATCATTGTGATAAAGTTTTGAATGCAATCTTTAAGAAGGTGGAAGCTAATAACAACATAAAGTCTTGCGATTAAGAATATAATGTAAAAGTTTAGATATAGAAAATAAGAGAGTGCAACACAACTTTTTAGATTTAGTGTAACGAGTCTCTTAGTTGTGAAGGGTGCAACTGATGTAATAAACAACCTACTCATGACTTTGGTCATCATGTTGTGATAACATGGCTTCTAGAGCATGATTGGTGGGAAAAACTATATTGATAAAAGGTCTTCCCCTCGTGCGGAGGTGCGATCACTGATGGAGACAAAAGATATTGTTTAATGTCATCGAAGGCCTTTTGGAAATCTTGGTTGTAATTGAAATCTATGTCTTTATGAATAAGGTGATGAAAGGGTTGGCATCAATCTGAAAGTTGCGAGATAAAATAGCAAACTGATTGAAGTCGGCCTTAAAGACTACGAAGTTTCTTAAGATTGGAAGGAGGTGGCATTTCAATGATTGCCTTGATTTTGATAGAGTCAACTTCAATGCCCCTAATAGAAACAATAAATCTAAGGAGCTTTCCAGTTAAGACTCTAAACACACACTTGGCTGGATTGAGATGAAGAAAAAAGAAAATAAGGCACCCAAAAAGGACTTCAAGAATGGTAAGATGATTGTAACTTTGTTTATATTTACCCAAAAGGTCATCAACATAGTATTCTATGGCTTTTTAGATAATATCATGAAAGATGTAAGTCATGGCCCACTAATAGGTAGCTCTAACATTTTTCAAACTGAAGGGTGTGACATAGTAGTAAAAGATCCCCTAAGGAGTGATGAAGGAAGTCTTATGTTGATCTTCTAGTGCAATGAGGATTTGATTATAACTAGAAAACTCGTCCATTAGAGAAATCATCTCATGGCTTGCAGTGAGATCTATAAGTTTATCGATGTTTGGAAGAAGAAAGTTATCTTTAGGGAAAGTGAGATTGAGATCTCAAAATTCAGTGCAAATATAAAGTTTCTTTGACACTTTAGCGACTGGCATGACATTGGAAACCCATTGGGGATATTCAATGGGCATGATAAAATTGGTGGAAAGAAGATGTTGTAACTCCTATTTGATAAGGAGAGAAACTCAAGGGTGCATGTGGCAAAGATTTTTCTTTATCGGTTTAGCATTGGGAAAGGTGACAATGTTATAGGCAGCGATCGAAGGGTCAAGGCCCAACATGTTTTAATAAGAACATGTGAATGTCTGGTTTTGATGTGAGAGGAATGTGGTAAAAGACTCAATCTTGTGTGGATCGAGGGATTGACCCAACTTGAGGATGTGAGGCTCCTTAGGAGTCCCAATATTGACATTAATGTTGTCTTCATTGAGCAGAGTGGATGTGTCTGATGGTAAGGTCTGATTGTTATCCATATTTTGCACCCCTGTAAAATGGACAACTAAACAGGTCAAGGTGTTGGTAGTTGATTGGTCAAGCAATTGCTTTGTAATTTTTTTTAGTTAGAAATCTCACTTAACATGGTGCAAGTTTAGCCCTCTACATGACAAAGGTTTAGCCATCACCTCTTTGCTGACATGCGTAAACCACTTCTTCTTGTGTCAGGAAAACCACTTCTTCTTAACACGTCATCAACCATTTCACTGTCGCCACATCACATATTATTCTTGTCACACGTCAACCACGTGATATCCACCTACCCCTTATCATGTGCATAACACCCATGCTATCATGTGATAGTGCACCCTGTCACACGTAAACCATTCTTAATGACATGACAACCACCGTTTCACTTTCACATATCAACCACCTCTTGCTGATTCATGTCACCACATTCCTCTCTATGTGTGACAATCCTTCCTCCTTGTCATACATCATCCCTCCTTCCCATGTCTATGTTCCCCTTGCTGTCGTACGACAACATTCCATCTTGACGCGTGTCAACCTTCCCTAGCTATCACGTGATAACATTTCTTCTTATCATGTGAAAATCATTCCCTTATTGGCGGTGATCCTCCCGTTCTTGTCGAGGTTAGTTGGTGGTTCCTGTCCAGTGTCAGTAAGGAATGTCAGCTACAAACTGAGCATTAATAGCATCATACAAGGTAGCTCAACAACTGGTTTAATGAGGTATGACACCCATGTTTTCCGTGCAAGAAAAGTACCATTGGAAAGTGAATTGGTATGAGTTTCCCATACCTCTATACAAGAAATTAATGAAGGTTGTTGATTGGTGGCTCCCCTTCTATGTATCTATATATATATGTATTTTTCCCTCATTTGTAGGGGAGATTTTTTAAAAAGTAAAGGAACTCTGTCAAAATTGTTCCAGAGCTATTGTGAGCTAAAGGCCTTGAATTTGGGCTTATTGTAAAGGATTTTTCCTTGTTCCTATATTGTAATGGATTGTGCATGTTTCTAAGCAATAAAATTGGTGTTTTGTGGCTTTTCTTTCCCTAATTCAGGTTATATTGCATCTTTTCCTTCCATTATGTTTGCAGGTATATTGTGCATGTTTATATCTCTTTACAGGAACTTTAATTTGTTGTGCTTTATGAATATAGGGAATTAAATATTATCTTAGACTGTGGCACCTCCACCTGCCCTCTCTTACCTTGTTTTGCTCCCTATTTTTCACTCACTTAGATTGTCTCACCCTTTCTTGGTGCATCACCTTCCCTTAGAGTAGGTTTACTTTTATGCATTCTCCTATCCCTGTCTCCTTGGAAAGCATTAGGGTAGGATTAGTTTAGTTTTCCATTCTTTGCACTTTGGAGAAGTTGGCACTAGGTTAGGAGAAGAATCAACTTTCTCTGGAGGATTATTCTACTTGCAACGATCCCACACTACAGGATAATCCCATGTTATGCAGGTTACACTGATTTCCTCACACATAAATCACAAGTAATCAAGGGTGTTGTAATTTTGCATTAACATTTTTGGCATGCCCGGTGGGACAAAGGTTCAAAATTTTTCTAGGTTTATCAAGATTGGATGTGCATCTTGGTGAATTTTCAGCCTTTGGAGGCTTTGTAGCAGCACATCTGGTGACTCCTAGGGCCAGTCTCATTGGTTTCAGCGTACTAGTGGACCAAGTACATGAGAAGGATCAAAACTCGGTCAAGAGCAAGAGAAGAAGGTGTCTTTGAATACTTTACAGTTATCACCAGCACAAGAGGAGGGAGAAGAAGAAGAAGAGTACAAAGGTCCCCATCTCCACCAAACAAACATTATCCACACCTCCACCTGGTTGACCCTTCCTTCAATCAACTAGGGTTCTTAGGCCAATCAGGATGGCACATCAGCCACCACCACCACAAGGACCACCAAATCCCTATGTCCACTTCACAGGTAGTAGTCCACTTGCCCTCAATGCCCAGAACCTTATTCTAGTTGCAACATTAAAAAAATATTCCCTACTTCACGGGGGAGAACCACATGACTCCCACTGACCATATTAAGGATATTGTGAATATCTGTACCATTCATGAGATCAATGAAGTGGATGTTGCAGTTAAATTGTTGGCTTCCTCTTTCAAAGGAAAGGCCTTGTAGTGGTTCAAGAGCTTAGCAATGGGGTCCATTACAAATTGGGATCAAATATGCACAACCCTCTGTAACTAGTTTGGAGAAAGAGGAGATAATTTGTCCCTATTGGAGTAGTTGACTACAATCAAGAGGGCTCCCAATGAAAAAATGAAAACTTTAATTTTTGATTCCAACAAACATGGGACCAGATCCTGATTCTGATAAGGCTCAGTTGTTGAAGGTGCATTTCTCTATTTCCTTAAAGCTTTAAATTCTGATATATCTATTATGATATAATCTATAGGAGGGATAACCTTACCAGATGCTTATGCCATGGCTATTAGAGCTGAGAATTATCTAATCCAAGCTGGTAAACTAGCACCTAGGCCACCTATGCCCCTATATCTAGAGTTGGGAAACCCCTCTACTAGTCAAGTACCTGAAATAGCCCCCATTCCTAGCCCCTAGAAATCAGAGTAATAGTGAGGCCTCCACTTCTTCTATTACTTCCAAGGAACTCTAGGAAGTCATGAAGCAACTACAGAATTTGGGGAATGAGTTGGTGACAATCAAAAGGTAGCAAGCTCAGAGCTCCAGACTGTACCATCCCCAGGCTCAAGTGAATAGGCCTCCATATCAGCCTAATAGGCCTCTTGCTCTCAGGAAACAAAGAAAAATCTGAGTCAAGGGTAGTCTCAAACTACCAGGCCATTTCAACCTTATAATCCAAGTGTAGTTTCAACATCAAGGGCCTTGGTTCTAACTCAGAACAACATTTCTCAAGAGTATGAATGGTGTTACCCCTGCAATCTACCTCATAATCAATCAACATGCTTCAATGATGCTCTGAATCAAGCCTTGATGGTGCATAGACCGTTGGGGTGGCCCAAGAGCCAAGTGAGGAAGAAAATCAGCAAACAACTTAGCAAGAGACTCCTCCAACTGAAACCACACTTGGTCAATTGGCAGACATAGAGGAATTTTGTAGAGTTAATCAATCTCCTTTCCAAGGTGTGGTACCAATAACATGAGGTCTAAGAAAAGAAATTTAGAGGAAGGAAATCATCTTATCCAATTTGTTTTCATCCTTCGGTCACCCTACCAGGAGTTCAGTCAATTCAAGTGAAGCTCCAAGTGTACAAAACCAGCCTAAACCACCTTCTAGATCCCCCAATGTTCATGCACTAGGTTGTGGCAGCTCATGTTCACGAGAAAGCTATGCCAAGCAAGGGGCAACAGAAATAATATCTCTTCCATTCAATATCATTGATCAAATGAAGAAGAAAAATGTAATCATCTCTATGTGGGAATCATTTAAAATTCCAGGACAATGAGACTTGTTGCAAGCAAGCCATGGAAAATTGGTCCATATCAAATGAGCCATCCAAAAATCTAGAGAAGGTTCTCACTAATGCAAGTGCAACAAGTAGTTCAAGGAGGTCAAAAACAGTAAAAACATGAAGCCTCCTCCATTCTATATATCTTTGATCATTGGGGAAACAATCTAGTGCACAACTACATGATTGATTCGGGAGAAACAACTCAGTAATGCCCAAGTAGATAGTTGATCAATTGGGCTTAAAGTATGAAGTCATTTCTAGAGGTGTAGTGCAATTAGATGGGACAATAGTGAAAATTTGGTGTGATCAAAGGGTTGAGCCTTACACTACATGCATGCCCCAATGTCATAGTGTTACAAGATGTGTATCAGTGATAGACTTGCCACCACTATTTGCATTATGCCTTGTCAAGAGACTTTTACGGAAAAGATAGAGGAGTACTTGTCTATGGATTGGTCACATATGTTGTTTAGGAATGAGGTATGGAGCTAAGGCACTATTAGATCTGAACCTGAATTGCAAATTTTCACATTGATCCCCATGTACCAAGCCCAATAAATGCTAATTTTGTAGTATTTGAATCAAGAAGATTGTTTAGATGCCTATGAACTAGACACCAAGGTTGGGAACTATTCCTGATCTGACACTTGATGAATGGGCTCACAAAAGGCATGTATTATGATCCATACAGGGAGATGGAAGAAGTTGAGTTAGGCATTTATTTCTACACGAAGAGAAACCACCTCTACCTAACCTCACCAAGCTAGGATAAAAGGATGTTAATGAGGTATGACATTATTCTTTGATGGTTCGAGGAGCAGGCAGGGTGTTGGAGGAGGTGCAATGATTTTTTCACCACATAAGGTATGAAGTACTACTCAGCTTTCCATTTTTAGTTTTCTTGTTCAAATAATACAGCTAAGTATGAAGCTTTGATCCATGGATTGCATTGGGTAAGAAAGAGGGGTATCAAAAACTTGCAAGTGTTTGGGGATAGTGATTTAATTGTCAACCAGGTTAGAGGACAACATGCTACTAAGAATGATATGCTTAAATCCTACAAACATCAGGTATGGGATCAAATTGAATACCTTGAAGCATTCAATATTCAGGCCATACCAAGGAAGAAGAATGAGGTTGTGGATAGGCTTGTGGCAATTGGAGCAACATTTGATGTGGTGGACAGTATAAAAGAGATAAAGTGCAACCACATATTCATGTAATTGTGAGGCTAGTTGTACTAGACAATAACACAAGTTGGCAAGTGTTTGAGAATGATCAACAGATCATTAATTTTTTACAGGAGGAGGTTGAGTTCTCAGCTAAAAATCAGGAGAAATTGGAGCAGCAGTATGGGGATCAAGTGGTGCAGCTGTGGAAAAACAAATTTCCAAAGGGTTTAGTGACTCTAGAGTCAATATTCAACCCAAATGATCAATTCTGAAAAAGAGAAGGCCAACATTCAGGTAAAAAGGGAAGATTCAGAGCCCATTTTAGTTGGAGAGGGTAAAATGCTCCAAATTGGTAAGGTGAGCATGATCAAGAAAAATCTGAATTCATACAGCTTTGCCAAGAGTTCCAGATGTCTTCACTTGGAGCTATGAGGATTTGAAGGGATTTAATCCTAAGTTGGCACAACACAATGATTGAACTAGATCTGGGAGCTAAACCCATTAGGCAAAAGAAAAGGCTAGTCAACCCCCATATTGAGCCTCTAATGAAGAAAGAGTTGAATAAGTTGATAGAGGCGAGCATCATATTTCCGATCAAGCACTCAAGTTGGGTCGTAAATATGGTACCAGTCAGGAAAAGGAATGGGGAAATCAGGTTGTGCATGGATTTTTGGGATTTAAACAGGGCATCCCTCAAAGACCACTACCCACTTCCTTCTATGGAGCAGATATTGTAGGTAGTGGCCGGTTTCAGAAATATTTTCCCTCCTAGATGGATATTTGGGCTACAATCAGATCATGGTGAAGGAGGAAGATACCAATTCAAAATAACCTTCACCAAAAAATGGGGCACTTATGCCTACAAGAAGATGCCATTCAAGATTTTCAAACACCAGAGCAACATTTCATAGGGATATGGATATGGCGTTCAAAGGGTTTTGAACAAAATAGTGCTTGTCTATCTTGATGACATCACTATGTTTTCTAAGAATGCATAAAAGCCACCTCTTTCATCTCAGGTAGGTATTCCAAAGGTGTAGGAGATTTGGAGTGTCCTTGAATCCCAAAAAGTGCATATTCTTGGCACATGAAGGCAAGCTCCTAGGCCACATTGTGTCGAAATAAGGATTGATGATTGATCCAGAAGAGGGTAGAAGCCATCCATGCTCTACCATTTCCAAGTCACAAGAAGGATCTCCAAAGCTTCTTGGGGAGGATTAACTTTGTACGAAGGTTCATGCCATATTTTTGTACTCTTGTGAAGCCATTAACAATGATGCTGAAAAATAATTTGGCATTCAAATGGACAACAAAGGGAAAAAGGAGTTTCAAAGCTATCAAATAGGCCATATCTCAAGCTCCAACTCTCATTAATCCATAGACTTCTCCAAATACTTCTTTCTCTATGCCTTTGGTGGTTTGGACACCATCTCCGTAATCTTGGTGCAACAAAAAAGAAGGACTAGAACAACCTATTGCATTCTTCAGCCAAGGCCTTGTGGACTATGAGGTAAGATATTCATTCATTGAGAAACATGTCCTTGTTATGATTAGAAGTTTGAATAAATTCAGGCATTTAGTGTCAAATAATAGGATTCATCTACTAGTCACACATGCTGGTATAAAATAATTTCTTTTAAACAAGGACCTCAATGAAAAAAGAGTTGGTTGGGTAACCAAGGTCATGGAATATGACATTGATATTAAGGTGACCAAGCTGGTCAGGGGTAAGGGATTATGTGAACAACTAGCTTCCAGAAAACATGATGAGTCAGCTGGTAGAGAAGAAGGTTGTTTTGGTGTTATAAGATGATCAAGAGCAATCAGTCAATGCTTCACCCGATCCTTGTTGGACTCAGGATATAGTCATTTTCCTTCAAATAGGTCAATGTCCTCAAGGGTTGAGCAAGGAAAAAAGAAGGTATTTCATGTTTCATTGTATTCCCTTTGCATTGGTTGATGGTATCTTGTTCAAGAAAGATGTCAATGGTGTCCTCCTAAGGTGCATCAAGATAGATTAGGATAGAGAAGGTGCTACATGAGTTACATGATGGAGAAATAGGTGGCCATTTCACCCCAAGGGTGATAACTCTTAGAATTATGAAGGCATGATATTATTGGCCTAACCTTTTTAATGATTTATTATGCATGGATTAGGAAGTGTAAAAAGTGTGCCTTCTTCATAGGAAAAGAGAGGTTAGCAACCCTTCCACTCCACCCCATTTCTGTAAATGAACCATTCATGCAATGGGGGCTAGATTTCATTGGGGTGATTAATCTAAATTCTAGCTTGGGTCACAAGTGGATCCTCACAGCCACAGATTATTTCACCAAGTGGATGGAGGTGGTTGCACTCAAGGAAGAAAATGAAGCCAGTCATACTTATATTTTTATGAAGGGATAGTGACGAGGTTCGGAGTCCCAGCCACAATCATATCAGATAATGCTCTAGCATTCTTAGGTGCCAATATTCACAGAGTGGGCAGTCAAAAATGGGATATACTTGAGCACCTTGTCAAATTATTACCCACAGGGTAATGGGCAGGCTGAGTCCACCAAAAAAAATCTTTTGAAGATCATAAGGAGGACTTTGGATGAGAATCAGAGAACTTGGCACACCAAGTTGAAATCAGCCTTGTGGGCTGATAGGATTACTCCCAAGAAGTCAACAAGGAACTCTCCTTATAGGTTAGTCTATGGAAGGGAGGAAAGGCTTCCTATATCCCTCGAGTTTCCTGCATTGGAGCTCATGAAACATAGCTAGAGCTATCTGATTTTGAACCCATGGAAGCTAGATATGTAGAGCTCATGGAGTTGGAGGAGCTAAGGGACCAAGCCATGCAAATCATGGAGAAGGATCAAGAATTGATCAAGAGGTGCTTTGATAAGAAGGAAAAGGCTAGAAACTTCCAAGAGGGAGACTTGGTCCTAAAATGGGATGTAGATAGGGAAAATTCGGGAAGACACTTGAAAGTTTGATGCAATATGGAGTGGCCCTTATATGATTTCAGGCTGTAAAGACAACAATGCTTTCCAGCTATCAAGGTTGGATGGAGAATAATTACAGATTCCAGTCAATGGAATATATCTCAAGCATTTTTATTAAAGTGAAATATCATTCTTGTACATATTAGTTTAGATTTGTAATTCCTCCAAGTGCTTTTAGCACATTGCATTGTTTTAGTTTAGGTTTGATTTGTAATAAGTGTTTTTGCACTCTCTGCATATTCCATTTGGGATGTGTATGACTTTGTTGTTTGTATATATTTGTGTTTGTTTCTTTTGCACTTTCCAGTTTCAGGAAGGGCCTTGTAATGGAACAATCAATCTCTAGCCCATGGTTTAAGAAATGACAGGCACCAACTTTGTTCATAGGTTTAAGGGGTAAATTCACAAATGTCTGACTAGTTTCAACAATCAAAATGACTCCATGCCCAATGGATCCTCTAAGGTCACTGGTCTTTCAGATCTAGCAGGCAGATCACCCCACAAGTCACCAATTGTTATCCATATTTTACACCCCTACAAAATGGAAAACTAAACAGGTCAAGGTGTTGAATAGTTGATTGGTGAAGCAATTCCTTGTAAATCTTCGAAATTCTAGGTTCTCAGTTTTGGCAATTGGTCTTAACTCGTGGCAAGTAGCGTTGCCACACCATGGTGAAAGGTGGAGACATATCTTGCTTATCATGTGTCAATTGATTCTCCTGGTCATGTGACAAGTACTATGGTTCTTGACACATGTCAACCATTTTTTTGATGGCACATCACATGTCAACCATTTTTTTTGACAACCGTTTCCCAATCATGTGACAATTGCTACTCCTTGATAGCATGTACAATCATGTCGCAACCCGCCTTCTTGTCACGTTGAAAACCACCTCTCTGTCGCATGGTCAACCACCTTGTACTATATGTGTCACCAAATTCCTCACTATCATGTGAATAATCCTTCCTGCTTATCATGTTTCATCCCTCCTTCAAACATAAGGTCATATTCCCCTTGTTGTCATGCGACAACATTCCATCTTGACGGTGTCAACCTTCCCTGGTTGATGTGTGACCAACTAACTTCTTGTCATTGACAGTTCATTCCCTTTTTGGAAATGGTGAAACATTGTTACCGATCAGGCGTTAGTTGGTGGTTCCTGATTCGGGATTCACCAGGACAATAATGAAATTTCAGCTATGGAACGAAAATTAATAGCATGGGTACAAGGTATCTCAAATACAAGTTTAATGAGGTATGACACCCATGTTTTCCATGTGCAAGAAAAGTACCATTGGAAATCGAATCAATATGGTTTCCCATACCTCCTCCATAGATGAAATTCTATCGGTTGTTGTGGACAAATTTGAGGATCTTCTTCTATATATTGTAAAATTCACCTCATTTTGTAGGAGAGACTTTTTGTAATGCAAAGGAACTCTATCAAAAATTGTTCCAAAGTTATTGTGAGCTAAAGGCCTCTTTAAATTTGGGATTTTTGTAAAGGATTTTTCCTTATGCCTATATTGTAATGGATTGTGCATGTTTCTAAGCAATAAAATTGGTGTTTTGTGGCTTTTCTTTCCCTAATTCGAGTTATATTGCATCTTTTTCCTTCCATTATGTTTGTAGGTATATTGTGCATGTTTATATCTCTTTGCAGGACCTTTAATTTGTTGTGCTTTATGAATATAGGGAATTAAATATTATCTTAGACTGTGGTGCCTCCACCTACCCTCTCTTACCTTGTTTACTCCCTATTTTTCACTCACTTAGATTGTCTCACCCTTTCTTGGTGCATCACCTTCCCTTAGAGTAGGTTTACTTTTATGCATTCTTCTATCCATGTCTCCTTAGAAAGCATTAGGGTAGGATTAGTTTAGTTTTCCATTCTCTGCACTTTGGAGAAGTTGGCACTAGGTTAGGAGAAGAAGCCAACTTTCTCTAGAGGATTATTCTACTTGCAACATCCCACACTGCAGGATAATCCCATGTTATGCAGGTTACATTGATTTCCTCACACATAAATCACAAGCAATCAGGGGTGTTGTAATTTTTCATTAAGGCATGTCCATGTCTTCGAGAGTCATAAAATATGGAGAAGGTGGAGAAGGCATGTCTATGAATATCTCAAAATGGTGGAATGGGGTTAGGGGAATGCTCCTAGTAGCCTAACCTGAACCTTTCGTGAGGCGTATGGCACTGATTAATAATGAGGCTGTGTGGACCCTACTCATAGTATCACATGTCAAATACCTTCCATGCACAATGGTAGAGATAGGTATGGGAAAAAGATGGAATTTTAAGGGAGCCAAAACCATCAGTATAAGTTTTAGCATGCAAAATATCATCAATGTGAGAAGAGGGGGTATCAAAGCCACCATAAATGAGATTGGTGCGAAGATGTGGTAGAATGAAAGAAATAACATCCCCAACATTTGGTTGGTACATGGGTGCTTTATTAGGTCTACCAAGATGATGGGGAGTATGCAAGGTGTTGAGTGTGAGGAGATGATACTTCCCCATTGTAAGTTTTTCCATTACCTTACCCAGAGTATCGTCATTAGGGAGTTTAGATGAGGGAATAGTCGAGCTAGTGGATGGTGTAGATGAATCATTCTTGGGAACAAGTACATCATTTAGTCTATAGGTCATGTTGCACACCTGGAAGGGAGGAGCGTCCTCGGGAAGTGAAAAACATTTCCCCTCATGCTCGTACTCAAGGGAACAATGGAGTGTAGAGGGAACACAAAGCATAGCGTGGATCCAAGGTCTTCTAAGGAGAAAATTGTATTAAAATTATCCTTCTATGATGTAAAAGACCTCATGGAGGAGCTTCTGACCAATGTGGATAGGAAGAATGAATGTTCCTAAGGCAGGAGCAAAAACAACGTTATAAGCACGAAGGATCGCCGGTGTTTGGGAAACAACGG
Source organism: Taxus chinensis (assembly GCA_019776745.2). Classification (NCBI taxonomy): domain Eukaryota; kingdom Viridiplantae; phylum Streptophyta; class Pinopsida; order Cupressales; family Taxaceae; genus Taxus; species Taxus chinensis. The sequence continues at coordinate 851,548,958 of CM034146.1, forward strand.
CCTTTGGTATCTTAAGTTGATAAAAAGTATGTGATGCGAGGATATTGATGCTTGTTCCACTATCAATCATGGACCGTCAGATGAATGTGTCATTAATCCTGTTTGTGATAAAGAGGGGAAGATCATGTTCTTCCAGTGGGATATCCAAAGTCTTAGCATCATCAAATGAAATGGTAATAGAAGATTTGAGTGCTCCTACAAGGGATACGAAGGGATTAGCCTCATCACTGGATGTTAGAATGTGCTTTAAGGATTCAGTAAGATCCTACTCATGATATGGCGAGCTTTGGATGAGCTCGTAGAGAGACATCTTGACTGAATCTTGGTGGATTTGTTTAACTATAATATGTTCAATAGGCTTAAGATTTTGCTAAGATGGAAACTTTAGGTGTTGATGTCAAGGTTAATTCCTTTAGAGGAGGGATGGAAATGAAGTTTTTAGCTTTTGGTTGAGTTGGTTATTTAGGCTCACATTGGCTAGACCGAGTGGACACCCAAACAACATCGATGAATAAAGGGGGATATCCTCAGAAAAAAAAATTATCTATAGGTTCAATGGCTGTGAAATATTATGAAGAACCATGGGACTTTAGTATTTGTATGGATGAGGTCAAATGTGTAGATGTTGGAGTGAAAGAATACTTGGAAAAGATCACACAAGGAGTCCGCACGTGGGATAGAAGGCTAGGATTGAAGGCATGGAAGGATAGGAAGGACCCGCACGCGGAAGGCAAGTTCAGATTTTAGGACTTAGCTGATTTTGGGTATGAGGATCTATTTTTGGAAGATGGCATGTGGAACACATCAACGATGTAGAGATGTGTGTGCCATGCACTGTCCATATTTAGAAGAGTGGCTCAAAGCGTCTATGCATGGAGACAAGCTAAGAATAGAATGGACACTTCAGTTAACTATAAGAGGACTATAGATAGTGCACTTGCATGTGTGGCTATAATTGTAAATGGCGTATGGCTAATAATAGCATGTGACCTATTTCTGGAGTAGTTAAGTGGTGAAGGGAAAGACCCCACCCTATATATATGATGATTAGGTGCATAGTAAGAGAGATCTGTATGTGTGAGGAAAAGATATATAGATATGTATGTATGATTCTGAATATGTGTATCAGATTCATATGCACCTTAAGATGAATTGACAGTACTGTAAGGAGCTTCTATACTTATTAATAGATGGAGGATATTGGCTGAATCTAAGTGTTATTCTGTGTAATTGAGTAGTGCATGTTAGTGTTTCAATCATGATTACTGTTTAAGCTTGTTCTTTCATAGATCTGTGGGTAGCATGCACTGTAGAATGATGGATTAGTCATGAGTCTTTATGGTTCTTTCTTCATCATGTGTCATCCTGTTACAACAACCCTAAAGAGGAATCTGGTACCTTTGTGTGCTTCGGGTGAGCGCTCAGTCTAGGCTGAGTGATGTGCCAGTGACTAGGGTGTTATCTTGCAAATTCTAGGCTGCATCATTGGTTCCATTACCGGGACCTCTTTTTCAGTTTTTTTCAGGATGGTTCATGATGAAGACGTACTGACTAACTCTAGCAAGTATTGAGGAATGGATACATGATCTGGAGGAAGAGTATGCACGTCGGTTCAGCAGTGGATCTGAGTTTAACACATGCACTTGGGTAGAACAGAACCTGTATGACAGTTTATATGAGAGATTTTTTGCTATCTTTCCAGTAGAACTATACGAGTGGCTTACTGCTTATGCATCTCAGTGGAATTGGAGGTATCATGCACTTGTCTGGACACAAGAAGAATTTCAGGCTCTTTATGATGCTGATCTGATTTGGAATCACGTGGTGGATACGTGGTTTCGTGGTGTTCTAAACAGTTATATTCTGGAATACTCAATTTCGATGTACTCTTGCCCAGAGGTAGCTGAATTCCAGTTTTTGAGGTATCCAAGAGGAACATATTTGCACGGTATTCCACTGGTGATCAAGATCTTAATGGTAACTTTGAACCTGGAGAGTAAACCGATGGCTAGCTAAACTTCACCACGCGCGAAGGTAGGAACAGGTTTGGTATTAAGATGGCAGACCTAGTGGCAGAAAAGTAGAGAGAGGAAAGGTGGCTTAAGTATAATGAGGCACACGAGAGGGAAATAGAGAAGCATGTTCCATTGCAGAAAGTATGGCATTGAGGAGAGAGTTGGCTCGTGAAGGATTTATGGCTCACGTAGAAGACATGGAGCCAGAGCAGCAGGAACTCCCCCATCTTGGAAATCATGATAGAGATCCCTTCTTGGCCTCACATGGAAGTACGCCAGTAGAGACTACTTGGGCCACAGGCGTGCATCTTAATCCACCTGGTGACCTAGCTTTTGCGCTTGGTTTTTTAGTATCTAGTATGACAAGTAACCAACAAGCTAACTTGGGAAGTAGGAGAGTAGGAGTAAGTCAGGGATCAAGTACATCAATGGCAGGATAGACAACTTCAATGTTATATGGAGGAGCATTCTTAGGTGCATCATCCACCCAGAATGTAAGCACGTAGAATGTTGGATTCACCTCTGGAAGTGGAGCTACCTCACAGACTGTAGGGGTTCTATATAGTACTACTGTCAGAACACAGGGGAGTACATCTACAGGTCCTATTCCAACTACAGGTGGAGGATCAGGAGGTATAGGTGGTTCTAGTTCTGGTGGATCTGGTGGTTCTGGAGGTAGAGGGAACACAGGAGGTTCCAGGTCAGGTGGTCAAGGTCCACAACAACCACAAAATATCTACATGGAGATGTCCCTTCGTCTCCCAGAATATAGAGGTATAGAGGATGCTGCCAAACATGTGCATATGTGTGAAATCTTGTGGCATGCTAAAGGGATTACAACTGCTGAGTGAAAGGCAAGTCAATTCGCTACTACATTACAGGGGCACGTGCACAACTGGTATAGGAAATTTGACCCTGATCAAACTTGCATGGATTATGCAACACTGAGGGATGCTTTCTTAAAAGAGTTCCATATTCCTGAGTTTGAGCAGAAGAGTATAAGTGTGCTCAAAGATATCAAGCAAGGCACTACTGAGAGTGTACGTGAGTATGATGCTCATTTTAAGACACTTCTATCTAAGTTGTCTTATGATATCCATGCTAGCCAGCATGCACAATGGTTCATTGGAGGATTGATTACACCTTTTAGGAGGGTGCTGTCACATAAGACATACATGGATCCATGTGAAGCACTGGAAGCAGCCTTGCACACTAAGGTAGTTGGGAGCATTGACACTGGAGTCAGTCCATTCCTAGAAGCACAGATCGCAGCTATGGCTAAGCAGTTAGAAAATATGTCAGCAAATTCAGCCCATGAAATGCGCTCAGGAATTTGGTGTACAGATTGTGAAGTGGAAGGTCACACCAAGGATAGTTGTCCTCACAGATCTGTATGCTCATTATTACTGGACTGTGAAATTTTCCATTTGAATCATGATGCTAGCCACTGTCCTTTGTTACAGCGCGTGATAAGGAAGAATGTATCCTGCTTTTGCAAGATTTGTAGGTCCACGACCCATGATACTGAGGATTTTGGTTGATTGGTCAGATCCAGGATGCCATAGACATTGGAGTATGACAGACAGGTATAATAGATAATTCTAAGGGTAGGAATGAGCACCAGGATCGGGATCATACTCAAACATGCTATGACAGGAATGAGGGGTGTTTTGAAGGGGGTCGTGGAAGGGGACGTGGATATCATGGTGGATATGGAGGACACGGGCCATGGTGGAGGAAGAGGAGAGTTCCCTCATGGAACATGTTATACGTGTGGATCCCCTGATCACTATAGGTGTGAATGTCCTCAGAATAATGCATGTTCTTTCTGTGGGAAGAACCATAGCTATGAAGAGTGCCCAGACTTATATGAGCATTTGAGTAAACAACATAAGCAAGAAAACAAAGGTGCATCGGGATGGTTAGAATCCAGCGCATGGTAGAAGACCAATGGATGCCCAAGATAATAAAGGACCTGAGGCATTAACAGTAAAGATCACTACATGCGCTGAAGCAGCACGTGCGTGAGAGGCATTGCACCAGAAGCCTACGATTACCAAGGAGGAGGTTTTGCATGTGAGGTACCCAGATCCTGCTCATCAGAAAGAAGTTTACCAGGATACCATGGAAGTGCTAAGGAATCTTTAGGGTGAGATACAGTACCTAAAGGAGCAAAAGAAAGCATCAGAGACAATCCAAACTGGTATCGATGATCTGTGGGAGGTGTGCAAGATGTTGCGCCAGGAGAACATTATTCCACTATTGGGAAGTTGGTTGAAAGGGAACACTCTGCGCGCAAGTCTTGAGACTGGACGACAGATTCTGCATGCAAATATTCCCCCTGATAGCATTGATTATGACAAAGAAATTACTCTGAATGTTGTTGTGGATGGGTGGCTGTTGAGCAATATATTGATTGATACAGGTGCGGAAGTAAATGTGCTGACATTAGATGCTTGGGTACAAATGGGGAGGCCTCCATTGCAGCCATCATCTAATGTGTTGTTTATGGAAAACCGGACTAAGGCCACTCCCATAGGAGTGTTGAAGGATGCATCTATAACTATACAAGGGGCCAAGTTTACTGGGGATTTTGAGGTGTTAGCACTTGTAGAAGCAGACAATTTTCCAGCCTTGCTTGGATGCCCTTGGTGTTATGCAAATAATGCTGACTTGAGATTCAATAAGGGATATATCAGCTTTGAAAACAAGGAGGAAAGGGTTGTGATACCCTTGACAGATGGGAAGTCTACGCCCTATGTTGAGCCTCTAAGTGAGGAGGATTTGAACAGAGTCTATGTACGTGCTATTCAGGACCCAGAGGTCAACGAGCCATCAAAAGAAGGCATTCTACAGTGGGAAGATTCTCATTCTATTAGTGATACTATGAGTATTGCTTGTGACAATTGGGCTCATGGTACATATGAACTGGTAGGGTGTGAGGTGAAAAGCGTAGTTGCGCGCATGAATAGATCTCGCTCAATTCGATGGATCGGTAGCACAATATCTTGGTATACAGGGACAAAGATCTTTCTACCTTTCTGAAGGCTATGGAAATGCAGTGGGTAGATCCAGTTACAAGGAGAGATATGCTAGTATATACACTACATGGGACAACAGTGCACTGGTGGGTAGTCCACAGAGATAACCTTATAAACTGGGAAGAGATTGGAATAGCTTTATCTACCAGGTTTATAAGGAACAATGCACCTACACAAATCCATACTTATCATGGTAATCAACCTGTTCAACATCATATTCAGCAGTGTGAGAGACTCTGGATAGTGGGACAAGAAGCATTACCACCTTCACTCTGGGTGCATAAATTGTATTCCACACTCCAAGGATGCGCACGCACTTGGTATGTATATGCAGAACTACATAGAGAAACTAGGAACTGGCAAGAGTTGGCTGCAGGTATGATCCAGACATTTGACTACTTTTCGACTCAACCTCCTGTAGCAGAGGCATTAAAATTTATCAAGTGCTTAACTATGGGAGATAGTGCAAAAGTAGAAGAGCATATTCAGGAATTATATGGTGAGGTAGAGTTCGGTGCATGTTTTGAAAAGGAAGAAGAAATGGACTCTGAACTACTTGAGCGCGCTTTCCTTGAGAGAGAAAAAGGAAAGATGGTTTACATCGTGGATGACGAGGAAGTTGAAAACTTGGATATTGAGCATTCACATGGGGTGTGTGAGGTCTTGGACAGTGCAGACAAGGATACACGTGCCTACCATGAACCCATGAAGATAAAGAAGGTGAATATAGGTTCGGATGCTGAGCCTAAGGAGGCCATAATTGGGGACTACTGGTCAGACTCAGAGGTAGCAAAGATCATCGAGTTACTCAGGGATTATCAAGACTTATTCCCTAGAGGATATCATGAACTTAAAGGTGTACATGAATCACTTGGGGAAATGAAGATCAAACTTAAGGATGGTGCACGACCAGTTAGAAAGAGACCTTACAGAATGAATCCTAATTTGTGTGAAAAGGTAAAGGAAGAAATTGATAAAATGTTGAAATCTGGAATTATCAAGCCCCTTGATGAGTCAGAATGGGTTAGCCCAATGGTGATCAGTATCAAGAAGGATGGATGGATTAGGATATGTGTGGACTACAGGGAGCTGAATGTTGCATGCGTTACAGATCCTTTCCCTACACCATTCACTGAGGAAATACTAGAAGGAGTTGCAGGGTGTGAAATATATTCTTTCACAGATGGATTTTTCAGGTATCATCAGGTTAGGATCACTCAGGAGGATCAAGAAAAGACAACATTTACAACTGAATGGGGTAGTTTTGCCTATACTGTGATGCCTTTTGGGTTGAAGAATGTGCCTGTTGTATTCTCGCGAATAGTTGTTCAGGCATTCAAAGATTTTATTCACAACTTCTTACAAGTCTACCTAGATGATTGGATAGTATATGGGCTTGTGAAAGACCATTGTGACAATCTGCGCTTAATGTTTGAACGATGCAGACAATTGAGTATCTCTTTGAATATCAAGAAGTGCATATTTGCTATGCCATTTGGGATACTGTTAGGACATATCATCTGCAAGGAAGGTTTGTTAGTTGATCCAGCCAAGGTTGCAGTCATTTTAGGCCTGGAAGTGCCTACTAGTCAAAGTGAGGTGCGTGGATTCTTAGGTCATACAGGGTATTACAGAAATTTTATAAAAGGGTATGCCAGAATTGTAGCACCCTTGGAAGAATTACTGAAGGGGAAAGGTACATTTTATTGGGGAGAACCACAAGCAACGTGCGTTTGAGATATTAAAAGAGAGACTTACTACCGCACCCATTTTGCGCTTTCCATCATGGGATAAACCATTTCATGTACATGTGGATGCTTCTGGTATGGCCATTGGCACTGTGTTAGCTCAACTTGGTGAAGGTATTCTTGATCATCCAATCTGTTTTGCTAGTAGGAAGCTGACTCCTGCTGAACAGAATTATACAACTATAGAGCGTGAAGCTTTGTCAATGATTTATGCATTGTACAAGTTTTGACAGTACCTGTTAGCAACACCATTTGTGTTTTATACAGATCACATGGCATTAAAGTACTTGGTAAATAAGCCAGTTTTACAGGGGCACATATGTAGATGGGTGCTCCTATTTCAAGAATTTGACTTCACAGTTGTGGTAAAGCTAGGGAAAAGCAACTCTGGACCAGACCATTTATCTAGAATCAATACAGGAGAGGAGGCACAGACAATTGAAGAAACACTGTCCAGATGCACAGTTATACAGGTTACAACGTGCATGCCCATGGAACTAGAAGACATTGTTGTCTTTCTACGAACAGGTATGGCACCAGAAGGAATGAAATCATTAGAAAAGAAGCAGCTTGCTATACGTGCGACACCATTTATGTTGATCAGTGGTGACCTTTACAAGTTAGGTAGAGATGAAGTATTACATCGTTGTGTGTTAGAGCATGAGTGCAAGGATATCATGGAAGAAGCTCATGGTGGTATTGCAGGAGGCCATTATGCAGGTGATGTGACTTCCCGAAAGATCTTAATTGTTGGATTATGGTGGGAGACACTGTATAAAGACTGTAAAGACTATTGCAAGGCGTGTGATCATTGTCTAGCACCTAGGAAAACTAGGGCAAAGAGATGAGATGCCTTTGAGACCAATTACTAGTGCTGAACCATTTGAGAAATGGGCCATTGACTTTGTAGGACCTATTTCACTAGCCCGTGCAGGACTGGATCACGCTATATCATTACTTACACAGATTATCTCACATGGTGGGTAGAAGCAGCACCTACCAAAGACTGTACGACAAGCTACAACAGCTAGGTTTCTATGGGAGAATGTTCTTACATGATATGGATGTCCTCTAAGCTTGACAAGTGATAGAGGTACACACTTTTTGAATGAGACAATCAGGATCCTATTAGATGAGTTTATGGTTGCACACCACAAAACTACACCTTACCATCCTCAGGAAAATGGAACTGCTGAGGCTTTCAACAAAATTTTGGGCCAGACTTTGACAAAAATATGTGATGTTGGAAGAAAGGATTGGGATGACAAGGTGTCAGCTGTGCTTTGGGCATATAGAACAACTTACAAGAGATTGAACAAAGCCACACCATTTCAATTGGTGTTTGGCGTGGAAGCTGTTCTTCCTATAGAATTTATGTTACCTTCTTTGCACATTACATGCACGCTGGAGGTCTAGCTGATGAACAGGCTTTAGAAGAATGGATTGAAAAGATGATTCAACTGGATGAGCACCGAGCCATAGCACGGTGGAGTCAGAAGCAGGAAAAGGCCAGGCAGAAAGCATGGCATGATAGAAACATAAGAGATAAGAAGTTTGAGATTGGACAAATGGTTCTTCTTTATGACTCAAAGTTCTTGCGCCATCCAGGAAAGCTCAAAGTACACTGGTTGGGGCCGTATGTTATAACTTCTATACTTGAATCAGGTGCATGCCAATTAGAAGCACTTGATGGAACATGACTACCTAGTTACTTTAACGGGAGTAGGCTGAAGCCCTACTATAAATAAGTCTTCTTGGTGTTTGTAATAAGGCAGTGTTGCCATTTAGTCTAGGTTTTCAATTTGGTATTTCCTTAATGTATTTCCTTTATTGTCACTATGCTTTGTCAATTTAGTTTGTTGTTTGTGTAATAAGCGTGCTTGCGCGCATGAAGCTAGTTACTGTATGAAGAATGTTTATGTGCAGAGGACTGCACATACCTTTAGTGTGGGGTGGTTGTCATTATCCAAGAAAAGGACTGAGGGACTTGAAAGGTGAAAGAAATAAGCTACTATAGGTGTGCTTTAAAGAGGATTGCTTCTCAAAAGGTGACCAAGGATGAAGATGGATGAAGGAACAATATAACGCGAGGTAAGCGGAGGCCATGATAGCTACTAGGAGAAGGTGCAGTGATGAGGTACTCGGGCACAGGAGCGCATGCTGAAGAGAAGTATGTGACCAGAAGGTAGGAAGGCGCACGCTAGAAGGTTATAGCTGGGTGTGAAGATGTACCACATGGAATGAATAGATTTGGTCAATGAATGAAGGGATATTTGGTAGGTGAGGAGCAATAAATGCATCAAAATTTGAAAAATTTATATAAGGAAGGGATGTGGATTCATTTTTACCATTGCCACTAAGAATATTTGAGAGAAGAGCCAAGTACGAAGAGCTGAGTGATCGATTTAAGGTGCGAAGGGTGTGAAATCAAGCAGTGACAACCAGATCTGTGCTTTAAGAAGCTTGCGTCCCCAGTGGTGAAGGGTTTGAGTGAAGCAGGGAGACAGAAAAGAGTTAGGTTACAAGGTTTCCACCTAGGGCAGAGTTGGATTGAGCTAGGGTTTGATTCGTAGAGTTGCAGGGGTGAAGAGGAGACATTTGCAAGGTAGAAATGGCACCAAAGAAGGCATCTGTAGCAGCAACAAAAGAAAAGAAGAAGGTGGTCATTGAGGAAGAAGAGATGGCACCTGAAAGTCATTTTTCGGAGATGCAATACCCAGAAGGAGTTATTGTTGGCCAAGAATGGGATTCACCCATTATAAAAAGTAAAGTGAGTGAATATAATCACAGGACGTCAGAGAACAAGAAGGAGCTCGACTCCTTACTCATGGTTAGAACCAACAAATGCATGACAGATGACATGCCGGTATATGATGATGCGGGTGAAAATATCTTGAAGAAAATTGGGGTATATCAGTTGTATGAGCTGCCATATTTCAGGAAGTATGAGCCCTTGTACCAGTGGCTCATGAGCAGGGTTCACAAAGACTGCTTCTACTTTGTAGGACGCAGAGTTAGAATTTTGTCTATGCTTGTTTCATCAGTGACAGGTCTGAAGGCCACAGGAGAGGATATAAAGAGTGACCTCATAGATAAGGCCACAATTTTAAAGACCAAACAGGAGTTGGGATACCTGAAGGGTCCGCGTGGAATGGACATCGACAAATTTAAGAATTGTCCAGTTGTACAAGCTACAACACACCTGGTTACCAAGTTGAATGATCAGGAGTGGTGGTCGCAGGTAAACACCATGTGGTTGCATGTGGCATGGAAGATGTCGGAAGGGACAATATACAACATTGTCAGCTATATTGTAGAGAAAATAGTTGAAGAAGCGCACACAGGAGGGAAGATCAGCTTTGGGGCTGTTCTCCTATCACTGGTCTTCATGGAAATTGGAGTACCAGACGGACCAAAGGAGAAAATATGGGAATACCCCATGGAGAACAAGTCCCCAGCTGAAAGATTCAGCAAATACCTATGCAAGGGGACTATGACAGATGAGGTGAAACAAAGGGCAGAGAAGTGGTATGATAGGCTCCACGTGGCATTTGGGGAAGAGTGGCACATACCAAAGGACCTACCAGCAGTGGTAGGAAAACAAGTTCAGTTTGTTGTATACCAGCATTTCTGCATCACGTGCTTTCCAATGAAGGATGGAACTTGGAGCCCTTGGTGCAAGTTACCTTACGCCTTCACTGCAAGGTATTTTCAGGAATCTGTTCATAGGTTTACCGACACATGCAGATTAAAATTCAATGCAGACAAGGTAGACTGCGACTACCATACATTATGGAAGAAGTATGTATACCCTGGCAGGAGTTCCTACACAGAGAGAATCATTTCTGAAGTGCTGAACATCAAGCCAATAAGCTTGGCTGTAGCAGATTTGGGGGCAACATTGGTGTATCTCTAGTTGAAGCCAAAGATGGAGAACAAAAAATATGTGGAAGGTGAGTTTGCACTTCCAGCACCACCAAAAGGGAAGCATACAATGGAGAATGTCCCAACACCTAAGCCCTCAGAGCAAATCAAAGTGCAGGATGAGGAGGAAGAGCACGAAGATAGTGGCGGCTTGGAGCATAGGGGTAGGAAACATCCTACAAGTCAGAGAGAAGCTGAGTGCGCCATTACACCACCCCAGCCACAAGAGGGGGATGAAGAGGACTTGAATGCGGTCCAAGGGGAGCACAGGTTTAAAAGGGTATTCAGGAGAACAAGGACCCAAGGTGTTACCCCAACCTCTGTGCGCAGATCACCCTGAATCTCCCCACAGAAGGAAGCGACCGTGTAGAGAAGGAGGAAGCTGAAGTTGAGTGAGGAGGGAAGAATCTGAAGAGAGCGCACCTACATCTCCTACACCCCTAGAGCACACAAAAGAAAATGGTGAGGCATCAAAGGAGAAGGATGGAGAAGAGAGAAGACCAGAGGAAATAATTGCAGAAGATACATAGGACATGGAGATGCAAGCTCCAAATTTGGAGGCTAGAGTTCCTAAGCAGCAGAGGTCTAGAAGGGTGAGTGGAGAGCACATTCCACCAGCCATGGGGTATGCAGAGGACACATGAAATATTGTCTGCACCCACTTCCAGAGCACAATAGCGTAGAAGGATCTATTTGGCTGGGAGTTGATGGATGAAGATATGGCGACCATGTGAACATGAAAGCAACTATCCTGGTCGATGCACACCCACATGGACGAGCCTAATTTTGATGTATGTGAAGAGTCATGTGTGTCAAGGTGATTGAAGAAGGCACCCCAGGATAGACACATGACAGTAAAGCCTACTTATCATGTCAGACGAGTAGGTCAGTAATGCGCTGGTAAAAGTTTCAGTGGAGGTGGCTAGAAGGAACATGGATAAATCTGCCACAATCAAGGTGTTGTGTGAGGAGCTGAAGATGAAGGATGTAGAGATAGCACTTAACGCAGGAAAGGGACTTCGTACAGAAGAAGAATGAAGTATTCATAAGCATCGCAGAGGAGATTGGGGACAATGTGATCAAAACAAGGCCACACTTGGAACCCAAGGTACCACAAACATTTCCTTCAGCGATACACTATGTGGGGAAGTTGGTGGACTTGGTGCTCGAAGATGAAACTCTGTGTGTGCAAGCACCAGAACAATCAAAGAAGGATGCAGAATGGGAAAAAGCATCTGTGATGAGGAAAATCACATCGTATGAAGGGTTGTTATAGGCATTACAAGAAGTCTTGAAGAAAGTGGATCAAGCTTTAAATATATGCACAGCTCTAGAGGCGCTCATCAACATTAAGACCTTGGAAGAGAACAATGAGGTACAGAAGGCCATGAAAGATGAGACCTTGGGCCTGTGCAGAAAGGTTGTCCATGGTTAAACAAAAGTGTGAGGCCTGACAGCAGCACAAGAGCTGTACAAAAAACTTGGTTGGAAGAGCTTGGAAGCTGATTACGCAGAAAATGGACCTTTTGGAAGGAAGGATGACATCCATGTCTAGTGTTGTGTTGGTTCTGTAGAACGAGAAAGGGGAAATTACATGGGATGAGTTGGAATCCATAGCTGTGGACATCCCAGAGAAAGTGGGATAGGCACTCACTGAATGGAAGGATTTGGAGGCTGCAATAAAAGAGGAGTATCCAGAGCTGATACTACAAACTGATACTGAGGAGGTTGCTTAAATAACCTCGTATAAATTCTTTATTTTCCACATTCTTAATTCTTATTATTTCATTCTTATTCTTTCCTTTGAATTTTGGAGATAACCATTGTCGGGATGACAATGAGATTAGTGTGGGGTAATGTTGATCAAAGAATACTTGGCAAAGATCACACAAGGAGTCCGCACGGGATAGAAGGCCAAGATCAAAGGCGTGGAAGGACAGGAAGGACCGTGTGCACATGGAAGGCAAGTTTAGATTTCAAGACTTAGCCAATTTTGGGTATGAGGATCTATTTTTGGAAGATGGCATGTGGAACACATCAACGATGCAGAGATGTGTGTGCCATGCACTATCCATATTTAGAAGAGTGGCTCAAAGCATCTATGCATGGAGACAAGCTAAGAATAGAATGAACACTTCAGTTAACTATAAGAGGACTATAGATAGTGCACTTGCATGTGTGGCTATAATTGTAAATGACGTATGGCTAATAATAGCATGTGACCTATTTCTAGAGTAGTTAAGCGGTGAAGGGAAAGTCCCCACCCTATATATATGATGATTAGGTGCATAGTAAGAGAGATCTGTATGTGTGTGGAAAAGATATATAGATATGTATGTATGATTCTGAATATGTGTATCAGATTCATATGCGCCTTAAGATGAATTGACAGTACTGTAAGGAGCTTCTATACTTATTAATAGATGGAAGATATTGGCTGAATCTAAGTGTTATTCTGTGTAATTGAGTAGTGCATGTTAGTGTTTCAATCATGATTACTGTTTAAGCTTGTTCTTTCATAGATCTGTGGGTAGCATGCACTGTAGAATGATGGATTAGTCATGAGTCTTTATGTGTTCTGTCTTCATCATGTTAGCATCTTGTTACAGCAACCCTAAAGAGGAATCTAGTACCTTTGTGCACTTTGGGTGAGTGCTCAGTCTAGGATGAGTGATGTGCTTTGAATTTGTCGATGAGGTGGAAGAATCATTAAAGGTTGTTTGAAGTGTTTCCAATAATTCTTCAAATGATGGAGGTGGTTTTAAGGAAGAAGGTGGTGTGGATACAATTTCAACAGTTTATGTGGGTACAGTAAAAAGCTTTAAAAGAGGCACCAATTTTAATTCTGAGGATGGTACAATAGGTAGATGTGGGATGGATGTAGCTAAGGTAGCCAGATTTGGTGAAGTGGATTTGGTGAATAATGAAGTGGATATAATAGGTAACGTAGTAGATACAGGACCTAGGTCAACGCTAGAGGTAGGCGAGAATGGTTGTTTCATAAATACTTCTAGGGGCATAAATGTTATGTTTGTGAATGGGGTCCTAGTAGTAGGAATGGATGTTGAGGTAGATGTAGATGTGGTTGGCATGGTTGTGGGGGAAAGTGTTGATGGGTTTATAGATGTAGGAATAATATCAAAGAGGATTGATGTGATTGGTGATGGAGGAGGAGAAGTTGTAGGTTCTTGATCAATGTTGTTTAAGGTGTTTATAGTATGGCCATTAGGGGTTTAGGTTATGGAAGTGGTGGTGGTTTGGCTTGTCATTGTATGATTTGGGAAAGGTTATTTGAAGATATCAAGTGGTTGGTTGGGTGAAGCATTAGGATTTTTGACTTGAAGGTCACCCTAATCAATGAGCCTTTGAACCAAATCCTTGAAATTTCAACATTTCTATATGTCATGACCTTGGGTTTGGTGGTATTTGCAGTAATGGTCTTCACAATACCACACATGTTTTGGTCTTAACTCATCAACTACTTAGATAGGCAGTAGAGTGATTAGATTTTTTGTTATTAACTTGTCAAAGATTTAGCCATATCATTCCTTGAGGGGAATGTAATTGGGTGTCAGTCGTGGAGCTCGTTTCTCAATCCACATGCTAGAGATTGGTGCAGAAGAAGATTTAATGAACACAACATTGGCCACACCCTTAGATTTCTCGTTAGGTGCGGATGTTTTAGTGAAGTCATGTTTAGGTTTGTTCGATTTTAATTTTAAATGATCCTGCTCAAGGGCGCGTGTTTCAAGCTTGTGAGCCATGGTAAAGGATTCGTCAAAGGGTTAGAAGGATTGGATTTTGTAGGGTAGAGGATATATGTTTCGCATATGAATGTGAGAAGAGATTGATGAGTTTAGTTTGTGGAAGGTTAAATGATAGTTTGTTTATAATGCCATGCCACCATGTGATGAATTCTATGATGGACTCATCATCAAACTGTCAGATGGCATACAGATCATTGACAATTATTTTATGTACAATGTTGATTGAAAAATGTTCTAAGAACAACTATGTGAGATAATTGAAGGAAAATATGGAATATTAAGGGATGCTATTGTACCAGTCTAATGTTGGACCAGCCAAAGACATGGGGAAAGTGTGGAGCATTATTGGGCCCCAAAATATTTGGCTAAGTATAAGAAGGTACGTGGGCACGCGGGACCTAATTGAAGAATGGTGTGCAATTTGAAGGTGCGCAAGACAGGGTTCTAGCAAGGCTTAGTAAAACACACGGTGCATGCGTAAGATAAGACGGGTTTTGGGACTTATCCATATTCAGATTTCCAAGCAACACACAAGGAAATCATGACCCGTCTAGCATGCGGAGTGGATAAGGTGTCAGTCTGACAGCTTTAGGATCAAGAATAGAATATTCCATGCATGCAATGGAAGGATCCAGAAAAACATCATTGCAAAGAGTGGAGAGCTCGGATCAAATGAGGAAAGCTCCATTGGAGGACCACTTGGACACTTGGCAAATGATCTATTACCTTAGAAGGCATGGAGGTGAAGGCAAAAAGCTATATTTAGAGATGTGTGGGTAGTAGAAGGTGGTGTGTGAGAGAGTAGTGGTGGCGGAAGAGAGGCAAAGTTCTACATAAATATTATGGAGGTCTCTATGGGTTGGGATTAGAGGAAATATAGGAGTGATGGCATGTTTAGAACGGTGGGTTTTTGTTTTTCCTTGTAATATGGACATAGCATAGTTTCTGGTGCATGACCTTGCTTTGCATTATTATATGTTTCTGTTATGACCTCAAGTGAATGTAATATGGTTATGGAACTCATTAACATGTATATAAGATTCTGTTCTAAACCATATATGTGTTCATGAGCATAATCCTAGTACATTTCCTTTGTGTTATAAATCATTCCTATATGTTGTTTGATATTTCTCTTTTGCTATCTGAATGAATGCATTGATATGATAACTCATCTTAGGCTCTTAAAATGAACGCATGGTTATTTTCCATTCTTTTGGACTTAAGTATCTATCATAGATGATGTATTCTTACACAACTCACATGAAGGAGGGGCTCGGCACCCGCGTGTGCCTTGGGTGAGCGCTTAGCGCCCACTCGATGATAGGCCGATGTGCATGGTATTTGACTATTTTTCTAAGGATATAAAAATGACTACATCTTGGTTCCATTGTTGGGACCTATTTTCAAAGTTGTGAGAAATGACATACATCTTGGTCCCTATGATGCATGATGACAGAACATCTGACCATGGAGAATGTTGAGTCATGGTTCAAGAGCACAGAGGACAAGTTTTCTCAGATATTCATCATTGGACCTGAGTTCAATACACGTAGATGGGTAGAAGTGAACATGTACCATGAGTTGTATGAGACATTCTTCTGTTGTTTTCTAGTAGAACTATATGAATGGATTTCATCATATGCATCCATATCAAATTGGTACTATAGATCATGTGTATGGACCCAATATTTTTTACCAGAGGCTGCATAATGTAGATCTAACTTTGACGCGTGTTGTTTATCATTGGTGGAAAGGAGTGCTGACCAGTTATACTCTAGAATATGCCATTTCTACGTATTCTTTCCCAGAAGTTGTTGAGTTTGAGTTTCTAATGGAACCCAGAGGATCATTTTAGCATGATATTCCTTTGGCTATGAATATATTTGTCATTACCCTAACTTTAGAGGCATTTCCCATGGATGGCTAAGCTTCTCTGAGCACTGGGTGAGGACGCTAGGGTGGAGGAAGATGGCAGACACTGCGGCAGAAAAAGAGAGGGAAGAAAGATGACTCAAGTATGGTGAAGTGCGTGAAAGAGATATTGTTAGACAACACGAGGTTACAAGTGTGATGAATCTATGGAGGCAGACATTGCGGGAAGTAGTTGAGGTTCACGTAGAGGATGTGGAACTTGAGCAGTCGGTGTTACTCCATCTTGGCAAGCGCGGGAGAGAGACTCCTCTAGATTATGATAAGAGTTCATTACGTGGAGAAAGAAGAGCAATTGATGCACATCTGAACCCACATAGTGACCAAACCATGACACTTGGTTTTTCAAATCAAGAAACAAGTATTGTTAACCCAGTTGGTATCGGGGGAAGTAACCAATCTGCGCCCAGGAGGTATAATTTCTTGTTTGGAACATTCATGGCTATGCAAACCATTCTAGTATTTGGAGGAATGTTTTGACAAGGTAGAAATATACAAGGTTTGGGTATCACATCTGGAAGTGGTGCGGGACATAGAAATGGTAGTGGGAAAATATCACAAACCATCAGCGTGCAGTTCAATGGAACATTAGGAACACTAGGCGCGACCACTTTAGGCCATTTTTTAGCTACATGAGGTAGATCTAGTGGTGTAGGAGTTGGAGGAGCTGGTGGACCTAGCAGATCTTGAGGATCTGGTGGGTCAGGAGGAACAGGACCTGGTGGATCCCGTGGATTTGGTGGAGGAAACATAGGAGGGAACCAAGGCTCTGGATCAGGAGGACAAGGGATGCATCCACCTCCATAAGTATTTTTTTAGATGTCTTTGTACTTACTAGACTATATGGGTATTGAGGATGCTACAAAGCATGTGCACAAGTGTGAATTACTATGGTACATGAAAGGGATCACTACCCTGGAGTGGAAGGCAAGTTAGTTTGCAATGACGTTACAAGGGCACGCATAGTTGGTACCAGGAATATGACCCCCATAAAACGGTGGTAGACTACACTCCATTGAAGAATGCCTTCCTACCAAAGTTCCATATCCCTGAATTTGAGTAGAATAGCATAAGTTCCCTAAAGGAGATCCAACAAGGAATGGTAGAGAGTGTGCAGGAGTATGATGTGCAGTTCAAAAATCTCTTGTCAAAACTATCCTATGACATCAATGCATGAGGTTCGTAGTGGGCTTTGGTGAACATACTGTAAAGTTGAAGGGCATGTAAAGGATATTTTCCCCCAAAATTCGGTACATGTAATGACGGAAGACTATGAGATTTTCCATGGGATCATGATGCAAATAGGTGTCCTCTACTACAACGCACAATCCTCAAGAATGTTTCTTGCTACTACAAGAACTGTACCTCTACAACCCATAATACCAAGGATTACAGACTGATTGACCAAATTCATGATGTTATTGATCTTGGCGTGCGCTAGACTAGTATTGTAAATAGTTCCAAGGATGATGATCGTCACTATGAAGGGCGCACCGATGGAGGAGTGAGTGGATGAGGTTTTCGCGGGGTATTTCCTAGTCGCAGTAGCCACGAAGGAGGATGAAGTGAATTCCCGTGAGGAACCTGCTATAACTATGGATCTATAGAGCATTAAAAGCATGAGTTTCCTAGTCTATTGTAATGATCATGGTGCAGGAAGAAACATAAGTATGGAGAGTTTCTAGAGCTTTATGAACATATGAACCAGCAGCACTGGAAGGATAAGGGCACTTGGATGGTAAGCATTAAGAAGTTCGATTCACAGTGGATGCCAAGAGTGGCACGTGAGTGAGGAATAGAACATGTATTGGTGACGATGCGAGCAGATGCCATGCATTCCAAGGAGATGCCAAGACAAAGGACATTGGTTTAAAGAGAGGAAGTGGCAAATGGAAAGTATCCAGATCCTACTGATCAAAAGGAGGTGTATCAAGAGACTATGGATGTGATTTGAAGTTTGCAAGGGGAGATCCAATGTCTAAAGGACCAGTCAAAGAATTTGGAGCAAAGAAATAATGCCGAGGCTCCAAAGGAGGACCTGAATGAAGTAAGAGAAGTATGTAGGATGTTAAGGTAAGAGAATATTATTCCCTTGTTAGGAGAATGGCTGAGGGAGAAGGTACCATGAGTCAAAGTAGAGCATGAAAGCCAGGTTTTACATGTAAAACTTCCTCCTCATAGCCTTGACTATGATAAGGAGATTACATTAAATGCAATTGTTGATGGGTGGCTTCTAAGAAATATCCTCATCGACACAAGAGCGGAGGTCAATGTTCTCACTTTAAATGTTTGGCATCAAATGGAAAGGCCTGCATTACAACCATCTTTGAATGTGTTTTATATGGCAAACAAAACAAAGACAATGCCCATTGGAGTATTGAAGGATGCAGTTATCACCATTCAAGGGGCCAAGTTCACTGGAGATTTCGAATTCTTGGCACTTGTCAAAGTAGATGAATTTCCAGCGTTGCTTGGGTGCCCATGGTTTTACAAGAACAATGTTGACCCGCTGTTTAACAAGGGATATATTAGTTTTGAGAACAAGGAAGAAACGGTGATTATATTTTTAACAAATGGGAAGTCAGCCCCCTATACTGAGCCCTTGTGAGAGGAAGTCCTTGACAGAATTTATGTGTGCTCCATTAGAGATCCTGAGATAATTCATCCCATGGAGGGAGTTATCCAGTTTGAAGATGCTTAGTCCTTGAGTGATACCACTAGCGTGGCATGTGATAATTGGGCGCATGGGACTTATGAGTTGATTGAGCGAAAATTAAGAGGATCTATAACAAGGGTGACAAAGGCACATTCAGTCAAGCACTTAGGAGGGAAGAAGTTGCCAAGTTACTCTAGAGGAGCATATCCTAAAATTTTATTGCGAGAAATGGAGGAATAGTGGAAGAATGAGGAAGAGAGAAGGGAAATGCTTAGTTATAACCTGCTTGGGACTACAGCGTGTTACTGGGCTGCACATTGGGAGAGCCTCCTAGAATAGCACGAGGTAAGAATCACATTTTCTATAAGGTTCTCCAGAAGAAATGTGCCCACTGTCATACAAGATTACCATGGTAAAGAGACTGCCTCATCTCATGTCCAAGCATGTGAGAAGGCATGAATGGGAAGTGCATAAGTGTTACCACCTTCATTATGGGTGCATATGTTGTATTACACCTTAAAAGGTTGTGCACATGCATGTTATATTCATTCAGAGATGCGTCGTCAAACAGGTAATTGGTAGGAATTGGAGGCTAATCTCATTCAAGCTTTCAAGTATCGGAGTACCAAGCCATCAATGGATAAGGTGTTGCAAGTAATCAAGTGTCTTATGGTGAGAGATAGTACTATGGTAGAAGATAGGCTACTAGAGTTGTTGGGTGATCCTTATTTGGAGATGAAGAAGAATCAAAGGAAGCACAGCTTGAGCACGCGTGCATGGAAAAATAAAAAGGAAAAATGGTCTATGTAGTAAATGGCGAGGAGATGGAAAGTTTGGATGTTAACCATTCTGAAGGTATGCGTGAAGTCATAGATAGCACTGATGAGTGAGAACGTGCCTACCATGAGCCATTGAAAACAAAGAAGGTTAAAATTGGGACAAAGACAACCTAAGGAAGCTATCATTGGGGAATATTGATCGGAAAAGGAAGTTTCAAAGGTCATTGATTCGTTGCCCTAGTTCCAAGATTTGCTCCCTCAAGGGTTCCATGAACTCAAAGGTGTCCACCATTCCTTGGGGAGATTAAAATCAAGTTGAAGGAAGGTGCATGCCCGATCTGGAAGAGGCCTTATTGGATGAATTTGAATTTGCATGTACAAGGAATAAATAGACAAGATGAGAGCATTTGGTATCATTGAGGTAGTGGAAGAATCAGAATGGATAAGCCCAATGGTCATTAGTATCAAGAAATATGGAAGAATAAGGATTTGTGTTGACTACATGGATCTGAATGGAGTGTGTGATCGATCCTTTCCCAACCCCATTTACTAAAGAAATTTTGGAAGGAGTGGCCGGACACGAAATCTACTCTTTTACAGATGGGTTCTCATGGTATTAGCAAGTCAGAATTGCAAAGGAAGACCAGAGAAAGACAACTTTCGCCATTGAATGGGGAATTTTTGCATACATGGTTATGCCTTTGAGATTGAAGAATGTGCCTGTTGTGTTCTCGCACATCGTGGTACAAACATTTCAGGGCTTCATCCATAAATTTTTTCAAGTTTACCTGGATGACTGGACTGTGTATGGGTTCGTAAAAGATCATTGTGACAATTTGAGGTTGATGTTTGAGAGATGTCATCAGTTGAGGATATCCCTCAACATTAAGAAATGTGTCTTTGCTACTCTATTGGGAACCCTGTTAGGACATATTATATATGTAAGGAAAGCTTACTAGTGGATCCTGCCAAAGTTACAGTTATTGTGGGACTATGGGAGCCTACTAGTCAAAGAAAATTCTGTGGATTCCTTGGGCTTACGAGGTACTACAGGAAATTCATCAAGGGGTATGCCAAGATTGTCGCGCCCTTGGAGGAATTACTAAAACACAAGAGTGCCTTTCATTGGGGAGAGGCGCTACAGAAGGCATTTGACACTTTGAAGGAGAGGTTTGTCACTGCACCTATACTATGTTTTCCTTCTTGGGATAATCCTTTCCATGTGCATATTAATGCCTTAGGGACAGCCATGGGAGCAGTACTAGCACATCCTGGTGAGGAGATTGTTGATCACCCCTTGTGTTTTGCAAGCAAGAATTTAACACCAGCGGAACAAAATTACACAACTACTGACCGTGAGGCACTGTCAATTATCTATGTGCTACATAATTTCAGACAGTATTTGTTGGCAACACCATTTATATTCTACACAGACCATATGGCATTGAAGTACTTAGTCAACAATCCCATTCTGCAAGGGCGCATATGCCGTTGCGTCCTATTATTCCAAGAGTTTGAGTTCACGGTGGTTGTAAAACTAGGAAAGACAAATTCAGGACCTGACCACTTATCAAGGATTAACTCAGGGGAGGACATGTAAAGTATTGAGGATACCATGCTAAATGTGTAACTATTTAGGTTATGACACATGCCCTCAGACTTGAAAGATATCGCAGTATTCTTGAAAACTAGTGTGGTGCCGGAAAGGATGAAGGCTATGAAGAGGAATCAGTTAGTAATATGCGGTGCACCATACATATTGATTAGTGGAGATCTGTATAAGTTAGGATGTGATGAGTTTCTACACTGATGCATACTAGAACATGAACGCATGGCAATTATGGAAGAAGCACATGGTGGGATTGCAGGTGGACACTATGTAAGAAATGCTATGGCACAGAAGATTCTACTAGCAGGACTTTGGTGGGAAACCATCTACCAGGATTGTATTAAGTTTTGTAAGGCTTGTGACCATTTTCAGTGCCTTGGCAAACCTGGAAAGAGCGATGAGATTCCCTTACGACCAATAGCTAGTGCTAAACCATTTTAAAAATGGGCAATTGAATTTGTAGGGCCAATTTTGTCAGCCACGCGAAGGACTGGTTCGTGACATATCATTACTTGCACTGATTACCTGATAAGATGGACAGAGGCAATGCCTACGAAGGATTACACTGCAGTGACAACTGCTATATTTTTATGAGACAACATAATCAGCAGGTATGGTTGTCCTTTAAGCTTAACAAGTGATAGAGGTACACATTTCCTGAATGAAATAGTCAAGATTTTGTTAGTAGTATTTATGGTGGCCCATCACAAGACTACCCCTTCTCACCCTCAAATGAATGGAAATGCTGAGGCATTTAACAAAATAATAAGTCACACATTGTCTAAGATCTATGAATTTGGAAGACAAGATTGGGATGACAAGGTATCAGTTGTTCTATGGGCATACAGGACAACCTACAAGAGGTTGAACAAGGCCACACCGTTTCAATTGGTGTTTAGCGCGGAAGCTATTTTTATAGTTTAATTCATGTTACCATCTCTACGCCTAGCGCGCACAGGAGGGTTGGATGATGAATAAGCACTAAAAGATAGGATTGATTAGTTTATGCAGTTAGATGAAAGGCTATCACTTGCTAGATGGATTCAAAAGATAAAAAATGCAAGACAAAAAGCATGACATGATCATCATATCAAAAACAAGAAGTTTGAGGTTGGGCAGATGGTGTTGTTATATGATTCCAAGTTTCTGCACCATCCGGGGAAGTTGAATATCCATTGGCTAGGACCTTACATCATCTCGTACATCCTTGATTCAGATGCTTTCCAGTTACAAGCGCTAGATGGAATGATATTTCCAGGTCATTTCAATGGGAGTAGGTTGAAGCCCTACTATAAATAAGTCTTCTTAGTGTTTGTAAATAAGGAAGTATTTCTAGTTAGCTTAGGATTTCCCTTTATGTTGTTTCTTTTCTTGTGTTTCCCTTTCTCATTGTTTGTTCCTTTCCTTTTGTTCCTTTTTGCACCTTGTGCACCGGTAACCACTTTATTTTTCTAAGGTTATGTATGTGCAGAGGACCACACATCTGTTCTAGTGTGGGGTGGAATAATGTAAAGTAAAGTATAAGTCGGTAGTAAAAGTTGAGTGACCCAGTAGAAGGAAGAGGGTAAGATTGAGAAAGTGCGCGTGGGGTAATGGTGGATAATGAATTATGTTATCAAGAAGGGTGTAACAAAGATCACGTACAAAGGATTAAGAGTGCAGGAACAACATGAGGTAGGCGAGGGAAAAAATCAGGTAAAGGATAGAGGAAGTGCCTTCGGTGCTATAAATGCATATGTAAGCGTCTTCAGTTAGATTGTATTTTTTGCACACCAGAAGGTTGTAGAAGGTTTTTCGCGTAGGATTAGGTGTGTGGGTAAGTGATATGAAAACGTGTGTTGTATTTTTTTCACTTTTAAAAGTTTTCAAAGATCGTGATTTTCTTAATCAATTTTAAGTATTCTAAGCTCCACAAATTGATTAAATTCTGATTATTATGCATCCATAGAAGTGCGGAAAACTTGGGTAACAAATAAATAATCAGAAAACTGAAAACACTCAGATAACAAACAAGATTGTTTACGGGGTTCAGAAATTCCTACGTCCCCGGGTTCGGATTGAACCGATCCATTAATAATATTGAAATGTAAGTACAATAACTCTTACAAACAACCAATAATGAATCACAACCTGCAAATGAGTTGATCAATGTCCCAAGAACTCTGAAAAATAGCAGAAACTGTCCCAAGAACGATCCATGGCTCCTACAGTGTTTTCACAATGTGATCTCCCTACAACTGTGTTAGAAAAACACCTACAAATGGAGATTTAAAAACATTCTATGAAAAAAAATCATATATCTGAGATCATTCTATGAATTCTGAACACTTTTCATGTTTACACCAAGTCACTTTTCGGACCAGAAGTGCATTGAAATTCATGTTTTCCAACTAGTTGTCTTGTAGATCCCTATTAAAAACTGCATTCAAAGCTTCCAAAAATAGGTTAAAACTCAACAAAAAATATCAAATATTACATCATTGGAATTTTCTCAGAATTTCCTACATTTCACCTTTTTACTCCGAGTTCCCATTCTGAGTGCAAGGCCTTCAAAAATGGCGTTTTCTGAAAACTGACTCCTCCTCCTATGACCCCCCACAACCTGAGATAAGAGCTCTGTATATACCTAGTGAACTCATTTCTATCCCATCCAAGATGGGTGGAAAGTTGGTACCCCATCATAGTGGAGATGTTTTTGGGAAGCGGAGGTCTTGGGTTCAAATCCCAGCGGCATACCATTTTGTGGTGAATTTTCCTCTACATGTGGGTAAAAATTCCCATTTGGGCGGATTAGCATATGAGATGGGATTAAATACCCCATTTTAGCCGATTTGCATTTTTAATGGGATTATATCCCAAAGTGGCAGATTAGGTAAGTGGGTGAATCCCACATTTTGTGGGTTGATATTTGTTTAAATTTATAAAGCCTTTTCCACGCATGTGAAGTGGTCAAAAGACCACGTGAGCATAACCGCCCCCACCTTGATCACCATGTGGATTTCCACGCATGGCTTTAAGCCCCCTAACAACCGCTTCACCACCTTCTCTCCTCCATGTGGAAGCATATAATTTGGTAGTTTATGTGGAGTTTAATACTAATGTTTGAACATTAATATGTATATAGTATGTGTGGCATATGGAAATAATGTATGGCAAAAAATTACAAAGTAATATGAAATTTGACCCACATGATATATGACGAATAAGACCACATGTCGACCTCGTTTAGAAAATTGAACTCGTGGTGGCATTTTTTTAATCCTTTTACCACTTGTTCGATACTGACTAAGCCACTTGGCCAATTGTGCATGCATCCACATCACCATGGACCTGTTGACCAATGTTGACTTTCATGTTGACTGAACTTTGACTGGACATATCTTGAGCTCCGAGTGTCCGTTTTTCACGTTCTTACAGTCATCGGAAATCTCTCTGAAGGCTCTACTACACTGGAATGGTTTAGGGAATTTTAGGGAAATTTTGACACAGAAAAATATCCCCTGATCACTCCTCCCTACTGAGAAGGCTTTTTGTCCACAAAAAGTTGTTTATCAACCCACAAATAATGTTATCTCTTCCTGCATTGCACAAACACATACAAGAACCCAAAATAACATTATTGGTTAAATAAATGCAAATAGTTGATTAGCTAGTCACATAACTGATTAGATAATAACACCCAATTAAGCTAGTGTTCAACTGAAACGCTGCAACCCTGTCAACTCTGCACACAACTGTGAACTATTATTCCCCACTGTAATGCCATCACAATTAATTGACCAGATAATAACACCCATTCTATTACGGAAAGCTAGTGTTCAACTGTCACTTTGTGATATGGCCGATTACAAAAATTACAATTCCATAAACACAGATCAATATACAAGACATCTAAACTACCCACAATTAGGCTAGTGCCCACTACCCATCTGAAACTGTAACAACTGCAAGTATTCACTATCCAGAATATAATAGACTATCAACGCCTAAAAATAGCTATAGTCAACAACTGAATCCACATGAATCTGCCAAAACATTGTATTGCCATCACAAATAATAAGTCAGATAATAACACCCATCTATAACGGAAGCTAGTGTTCAACTGACACTTTGTGATTATGCTGATTACAACTACAAATATTCACTATCCAGAATAATTAAACCATCAACGCCAAAAATGGCTATAGTCAAAATCTGAATCAACGTGAATCTACCAAATATTCTATCCATACACTGAACTGTAAAGGGATAGATTATAAACTGTATGCTTACCCAAATTTGTGAACTGCTATAATCTACAAAATGATCACCTGGTGCCTTTGCAAACCAGTTTGTTAGTGTAATAAATTTACACCCTAATTGCAACCACATCTGATAGTTACAAAAATCAAATTTTCCCAAAATAAGGGTCTTTTAAATTAGTGCAAATAACACATGTGGATACAACAAGTTTTTCTATATATTACAATATCAAACAGGTGCCTGAATGGGTCTTATAAGCATCCATAATATTTGCACAAATGACAACACTATAACATTGCAAGTTTCAAATTTAGACATGCTACTGATGCCTATCCCTGCATAGTGTTTTCAACAATGGAACTACCAACCAATATGAGAAAACAAAACATGAGTATGATGAACCTATCACTCAAATCTTCTCTTCAATTGTTTCCATTCATTTTCAAAGCTTAAATATCAACTTAGGAACAAATCCTTATCAATCAACAGGAATCCCTAAAATATAGCTCTGAAAAAAAAAATTGCTTGCCTACTATCAACAATTTACTGTAGTGCAAATATAAAGTTGAGGAGTGTTTTTCCCAACCAATCACTTGGGTTTTTCTGTTTTGGTTGTTTTACCTTCTCAGTACCAAAATGAGTTTTAGTTAGTTTTAGCACTGTTGGTTTTACAATATTGTTCTTTTTAACAACTTTCCAATTTTGTTGTTTAGGAACAAACCAACAAACCTTAACATCATGACCATTCCTATTACAATGGGAACAAAATTTAACTTCCCTATTTTTAGGAGTCTTACCCATTTTACCATTCTTAGAATTCTATCTATGAGAATGATTCCCCTATTTAGGTGAGGTAACATTCTTGCCATTTCTCGCCTTTCCTTGGTGAGATTGGTCTTTAGCACCTGCCTTATCATTCACAAAAGGCATTAACTTCTTAATCAAATTTTTCCTCTTCCAACAATATGCAACAGAATGATTAGTACCTTCACAAAATGTGCAAGGGAAAGCATATTTCTGCCTACCAAAGCTATATTGTTCCAACTGAAAGAGTGTATTAGAAGTTTTAGGATTTGATTTTCCCTTAGTGTTATTTTTAGTGTAAGTGGAAGGAGGTGGAATCTGATTACCTCTTTTACCTATTTTCTTACACCTTTCATTGTTCCTCCTGATGGCAGAATCCTGCAATTCTAGTGGCATAGATCCTTGGTTGTTGGAAGCTTGTCTTCCTTCAACTGCTTTGGAACTTTCTCCAATTTCCATTTTCCCACTAGAATAACCCAAACCTACAAACCGAGGCTGATCCTCTACCTGTATTGGGTTAGCATCACCTTGTCCATTTTTACCAAGGCCCTTTCCATTAAATCCCATCTTAACCATTAGCTTAGACCCAATTCCCTTAGTGTGTTTTTCAAACTGACCCAAAGGAATATCTGAAACTGAATGAGAGGAAGAATTAAAATGTGAACAACTTATAGTGCATTCCGTCATAGTACCTACATCTGATTTGAAGGCATTTCCTTCTTATGTTCACCTTGTTGCAACTTTTCCAAGAGGGCATCCTTGGTCCGTATTTCTTCCTGCAACTCTTTAACAAAGCCCATCAACTTCTTGCTCTCTTCAAGCATCTTGTTAACATACTCCTCTTTCTTGGTTATAGAGGATTATGGCTCAGATTTTAACCACACTATTTCCTCTTCCAAGGAATAAAAATTATCTCTCAAGATAGATTTTTCTTCTTGGAGTTGGCAGTTTATGGCTTCAAGCTCATCCAGTTGCTCCTGTTTGGATGACTTGCCCATGATTCCTTGTTCCTGCAAACACAACCTGTACTTCCAAAACTGCACACTACAAAAGAAGATTAACAAGCCCCAAAATGTCTGCACACTGAAGACTGAAATCACTATTGAAACTGAAGCCAAATTTCCAAACACAATTAGAAGCTAATCCGACAATCTAACCACTCTGATACCAAACTTGATCTGAAAACGTGTGTTGTATTTTTTTCACTTTTAAAAGTTTCCAAAGATCGTGATTTTCTTAATCAATTTTAAGTATTCTAAGCTCCACAAATTGATTAAATTATGATTATTATGCATCCATAGAAGTGCGGAAAACTTGGGTAACAAATAAATAATCAGAAAACTGAAAACACTCAGATAACAAACAAGATTGTTTACGGGGTTTGGAAATTCCTACGTCCCCGGGTTCAGATTGAACCGGTCCATTAATAATATTGAAATGTAAGTACAATAACTCTTACAAACAACCAATAATGAATCACAACCTGCAAATGAGCTGATCAATGTCCCAAGAACTCTGAAAAATAGCAGAAACTGTCCCAAGAACGATCTGTGGCTCCTACAGTGTTTTCACAATGTGATCTCCCTGCAACTATGTTAGAAAAACACCTACAAATGGAGATTTAAAAACATTATATGAAAAAAAATCATATATCTGAGATCATCTCTAAATTCTGAACACTTTTCATGTTTACACCAAGTCACATTTTGGACCAGAAGTGCATTGAAATTCATGTTTTCCAACTAGCTGTCTTGTAGATCCCTGTTAAAAACTACATTCAAAGCTTCCAAAAATAGGTTAAAACTCAACAAAAAATATCAAATATTACATCATTGGAATTGTCTCAGAATTCCCTACATTTCACCTTTTTACTCCGAGTTCCCATTCTGAGTGCTAGGCCTTCAAAAATGGCATTTTCTAAAAACTGTCTCCTTATCTCCTCCAGACCTGACCCCCCTTTACAACATAGAGATAAGAGCTCTTTATATACCCGCAAACTCATTTCTATCCCATCCGAGATTGGCGGAAAGTTGGTTGGCGAGATGTGTTTGGGAAGCGGAGGTCTTGGGTTCAAAACCCAGCGGCATCATTTTTGGTGGATTTTCCTCTACGTGGGTAAAATTCCCATTTGGGCGGATTAGCATATGAGATGGGATTAATACCCATTTTAGCTGATTTGCATTTTTAATGGGATTATATCCCAAAGTGGCGGATTAGGTAAGTGGGTGAATCCCACATTTTTTGGGTTGATATTTGTTTAAGGATTTATAAAGCCTTTTCCACGCATGTGAAGTGGTCAAAAGACCATGTGAGCATAACCACCCCCACCTTGATCACCACGTGGATTTCCACGCATGGCTTTAAGCCCCCTAACAACCTCTTCACCACCTTCTCTCCTCCATGTGGAAGCATATCATTTGGCAGTTTATGTGGAGTTTAATACTAATGTTTGAACATTAATATAATATATATATGTGTGGCATATGGAAATAATGTATGGCAAAAAATTACAAAGTAATATGAAATTTGACCCACATGATATATGACGAATAAGACCACATGTCGACCTCGTTTGGAAAATTGAACTCATGGTGGCATTTTTTTAATCCTTTTGTCTCTTGCCCGATGCTGACTGAGCCACTTGGACCAATTGTGCACGCGTCCACGTCACCATGGACTTGTTGACCAATGTTGACTTTCATGTTGACTGAACTTTGACCGGACATATCTTGAGCTCAGAGTGTCCGTTTTTCATGTTCTTACAATCGTCGAAAATCTCTCTGAAGGCTCTACTATACCAGAATGGTTTATGGAATTTTAGGGAACTATTGGCATAGAAAAATATCCCCTGATCAGTAAGGGCGCTTAAAGTCAACCTAGTGGAAAAAGCCAAATTTAATGTTAAGTACGTTGGTAGGTGGTATAACATTTATTACTGGAGAGGAGGAAAAACTATAAATATGAGGTCAAGAAAGTATTTATTTTACCTTGCTATTAAGAAGTTGAAGCACTCTTGCGAAGGTCATCTAGAGAGATTTTCTTGAATTGTTAAGGATAATCCATAGATGGCGATTTGAGTGATAAGGAGGCCATCAAGAAAACAATAGTAGCTTATGACTACAAAAAGGGTTCGCGGTACTTTGACATCATAGAAATTCCAAACCCTATTATGAGGAATGGTCGTGCACTTGGTCACTAAGCTTAATGATCAAGAAAGATGGACACAAGTGAACAAGGCATGGTTGAATGTATGTTGTAAAATCTTAGATTGGACCATACATAACTTGTCTTCCTTTATTGCGGATGAAATCATAAGCAGCATACAAGAAGGAGAAAATATCTTATTCGGAAATGTCCTCCTCACCATCGCCTTCTCAGAGCTTGGAGTACCAGATGGGCTAGAAAAGTTTGTTTGGGAGTATCCAGAAGAGAACCCTTCACTCGTGAAAAGGTTCGATAAGTATACTTTTTAAACCATGACGATCACTCATAAGGCACACCTAGAGAAGTGGTATAAATGAATACGTGATGCATTTGGGGGGCAGAGTGGAGGATCCCAAAGTAGTTGTCCATGCTCATGGATGGAGAAGCAAAATTTGTAGTTTATCAACATTTCTACATTGGCGGGTTTACATTGACATATGGGACTAAGAGCCCATGGTTCAAGATACCCTTCTCCTTCACCGCGCAATACTTCCAAGCAGGGATCAACTGGTTCAAGGAGGCCAAAAGGCTAAGGTTTGACCTTAGTGAGGTAGACCAAGACCACCATGAGTTGCACTGAAATCTCATATACCATTAGAAGTGCATGTACATGGAGAAGTATGTCTCCCAAGAAGTACAAATGATGAAGCTGATAATGCTTCTGATCACCAGAAGGGCTGTAGCAAGGGTATATCTACACATAAGGCCTAAGTTTGAGAAAGGCACCTATCTGGAGAGTGATGTCTCCATTCCAGAAGACCCCATAGGTCATAAAAAGGCTGCTCCAATGAAGAGGGAAAGAGAAGAGGAGAAAGAAAAGAAAGCACTAAGGGTGCAGACAGCACAATCGATGGGCACACCGGAAGTAGTCGCGAAGCCTAGCACTTACGCGCATATAAATAAGTCCCTAGTCAAGGAAAAGACCCCAGAAGAAGAGGCTTTAGAGCATGAAGAACCTATCAAACATGAAGAGTCAGCAAAGAAGACACCACATGTTAAGGAGAAGCAAAAAGAAGAATCTCCTATACTGGAATCACCAGTTTGGAAGAAGCAGAAGGTGGAAGAAGAGGTAGACTCAAAGGACACAGAAAGCTTATAGGCCTACATTGGCGACTAGGATGAAAACAAGCCTGAAAGAAGTGAAGACCACCCGGTATATGATATACATGACTCTGAGGAGGAGGAAGATGAAGAGGAGAAGAACAACTAGGAGGAAGTAGAAGATCAAGGAAGGGGGTGAGTGAAGAGGTAAGCATAAAACATTAGGGAACCCCAAGCCTCACCAAGGAGAGAGTAGAGAAATCCACAGAGAGAGAAGTGGCGGGCATCATTAAGGATTTGGTGGAGTAGGATTTGGAGTGAAACGTAGATGAAATTTTGAAGGAGATAAAAGAAGAAACCATTGGGAAAGAATATGGCATCATGGGTGGGAATCCCAATTTGGTGGTAAGATTCCCAAAAGCCACGTGAACAAGTGGGAAGGGCATAATGGTAGAACAAGGGAAAGAAATGGGATACATCAATGATCCAAGAAAGGTGTTATGCGCACGCTTCCAAAGCACCGTACCAATGGAATAACTCTTGACTATGTCTTCGTTTAATGAAGAAATCACATATCCCCGAACTTGGAAGATGTTATCTTGGGTGTTCAAGTCCCACTTGGATGAACCTAAGTTTGAAGTAAGTCAGAGAGCATTGATGAAGATTCTAGAAAAAAAAGAAGTTAATCCCTTACTAAATGCTTGGCAATTATTAGATGAGCAGGTCTACAATGCGCTCAACAAAATTTTAGTTGACATTGAGGCTAGATTGTTCGGAAGGAATGATAGAGTGAGATTCCTAGAGGAGGAATTAGAGAAAGAAAAGAAGGAGCTCATTGAGAAGAGAAAGGAATTGAAGCAGGAAGATCTTATCAGAGCGCAGTTAAGGCATGAACTAAAAGAGGAGAAGGCAAGGGTGCGCAAGCTGCACAAGAAAATTGAAATGATTACAGGTGCTATTTTTTTAAATCATCCTAATTTAGTGCTGCCCAAACAAAAATGTGAATCAACCTTGCAGTGTCTAGAGGATTTGATCTGCATCCTCATGATGGAAAGGTGGCCACTTTCCTTAAAGTCTACAGAAGAAGCACTGGTACATTAAGAGAAAGAAGAAAAGATGAAGGTTTTCGAGATTGTTGCTCGATATACTAAACTCCTTACTGAGGTAAAATTTAGCGTGCAAGTTCCAGAAGGTGCATATGAGAACTGTGCTGATAGAGATAGAGTGGCAAGCATCCTAGTCGCTACTCATGAAATGGAACTCAAAGAATTTCAAGAAAAGAATAAGGGGAACAAGGTAGAAAGAGATAAAATTCTAGCTGAGGTAGAAAAGAAATCAGAAACCATCGAGACCTTGCGAGGCTCGATCAAAACCCGACTAAAAGAATTATACCCCCAAATCACCCATAGGACGGATGCACTTGATGACTTGGGAAAACAATTGGAAAGTATTGTTGAGACAATGAGTGCCAAAGGGGAGGAATTAAGTTTTGAGGAGATGAGCGCCTTAGTCGGAGACCTCTATCAACAAGTGCAGAACGAGGTTGATGCTTGCAAAAAGCTAGAGGTAGAAATAGGAAAGGATTTCCCTCTCCTCCTTCAAAAATAATAAGCATGGTTCTCCTTCATTTCCCCATTCTTTCAATCTTTCTCCCAATTCTTCATTCCTTCATTATTTTTTCCCTATTCTGAGGTTGTCATTCTTGATTCATTAAAGAAAAGTTTTTCTGAGGATGGAGAATAGGTGTAGTATGGGGTGATGTTGGGCCCCAAAATATTTGGCTAAGTACAGGAAGGTGCGTGGGCACATGGGACCTAATTGAAGAAGGGTGCGTGGGTTGAAGGCACACAGGGAAGGGTTCTAGTAGGGCTTAGCAAACCACACGGCATGCACGCATAAGACAAGATGGGTTTTGGGACTTAGCCATATTCAGCTTTCTAGGAAACACACGAAGAAAGCGTGACCCATCTAGCATGTAGATTGGATAAGGTGTCAGCTTGGTATTTTTAGGACCAAGAATGGAATATTCCATGCATGCAATGGAAGGATCCAGAAAGACATCATTGCAGAGAGTTGAGATCTCAGATAAAAGGAGGCATGCTCCATTGGAGGACCACTTGGACACTTGGAAACCAATCTATTACCTCAGAAGGCATGGTGGTGAAGGAAAAAAGATATATATAGAGATGTGCGGGTAGTAGAAGGTGGTGTGTGAGAGAGTAGTGGTGGCGAAAGAGAGGAAAATCTCTACATAAATATTATGGAGGACTCTATGGGTTGGGATTATAGGAAATATAGGAGTGATGGCATATTTAGAAGGGTGGGTTTGTGTTTTTCCTTGTAATATGGAGGATGTAGTTCAGTTTCTGGTGCATGACCTTGCTATGCATTATTATATGGGTTTGTTATGACCTCAAGTGAATGTAATGTGGTTATGGAACTCATTAACATGAATATAAGATTATGTTTTAAAGCATTTATGTGTTCATGAGCATAAGCCTAGTACATTTCCTTTGTGTTATGAATCAATCCTATATGTTGTTTGATATTTCTCTTTTTCTATTTGAATGAATGCATTGATATGATAACTCATCCTAGGCTCTTAGAATGAACACATGGTTCTTTTCCATTATTTTGCACTTAAGTATCTATCATAGATGATGTATTCTTACACAACTCACATGAAGGAGAGGCTTGATGCCCATGCGTGCCTCGAGTGAGTGCCTAGTGCCCACTAGGTGATAGGCCAACACGGATGGGATTTGAGTGTTTCTCTAAGGGTATTTAAAAAACTACAAGCATCAAGTCCTGATCATGTGCAATAAGATAGAACATATATATGAATTCATGAAGGTGTTGTTGTTGATCCTCTTTGCTGTTAAACTTGGAAAATTTTGGCAATTCCCAATGTGGAGGATACGACTTAATTAGTAATATTGGATTAATTGGCTCATTGCAAATTGTTTGTATGAGAATGCATTTTTAGACCCTAGGGTGGCGGCCTCAAGGTTGGCTAACCTATTCATGAGTGCATGCATAGGATCATTTTATGAAGTTATAATGGGTTGTGGTTAAACAACTTACGAGGTAGATGGATAAAATTATTGGTGAGTTTGAGTGTATGCTTGGGGGATTGCTTGATGAATGTGATTCAAAGGTTGAGTTTGGAATGTTTGGTGTTATGTCATGGGGATATTGTATGATTGTTGATACTGGGTAAGAGCTTAATGAGCATAAATAGGCTAAAATTGTTATTGAAAGGGATTAAACACTGAATAAGGAAGAGAAACCATAAAAGGAGGTTGGGAGGTGTGATATGAATGTGTGATGCGAGGGGATCATGCTGATATTGGGGATGAAGAGGAATTAGGAAGGGTAGTGGTGGTGGTTGCATTGATTGGGTGAATATTGGGTGGAATAGACATGACTAGCCAAGTAGTTTGGTGAGGGGGAGGATTTTTAGAGGACGAGGAAACCTTGTTTATTGAAAATTGTTGATTAGCATCGGGATTAGTCTAATAAGAGTAAATTTTCTAAAGCGGTGGAAAATCTAATCTAAGAGAAGTTGAGTTGATCTCCTAAGGAGATAGTCTTGGAGAGCCACAAGATTGGCATCAAGGAGCTCTTGGAACTACACATCACCACGAGGGATAAGAGGGGGTCCAAAGGGTTCCGTTCTAGTGGATGGTGGGGTGGCCGATCTAGACAGGAAGGAATGATGATAGAAGAAGGGATTAGTTTCTTCTAAGGTAGTGGTTTAAACAGAAGATACTGGGTGTGAGGTACTAAAGAGAGAATTAGTACTCATGAAAGAGGTAATCAAGAATATCGATGAAGCAATTTTTGTAGAAGATGTTTGTTGAGTAGAGGCGGAACTATTTGAAGGGAATTTTTGTTCCATTAGTTTGGCTTCTGGATGAGTAATTATGGGCATGAAATAAGAAAAAAATTCTTGCTAACTAAACCAAGCAAGTCAAGTAAACAATTCTTTTTTATTGTTTTTAATTCAGAAAATGTGAAAAATATAAAAGGGGATGGATAATAGGGGACCTAAGAGAATGCAGTCTATTTCTGGTTTCAGATTTTTTTTAGCTTGGGAGAGTCTCAGGTGGTTTTCTGTTGGGTGATGAAATCAAAATTAGTCTACTTGGTAGGATGTTGTTTTGATGTATTGATTGATTTGTGAGTTTCAGGTCGTGTGTGAAGATTGTGAAATGTAACAAGTAAACCCCTACTTGAACTATGTTAGCAAGAAGGATGCAGAAAAGAAAGGTTATTTTTATAGCCAAATCAAAGTGTGATCTTTCAATGAGGAAACACACAAGGAAGGGAAATACAATACAAAAATAGAAAATAAGGAAACAGAGGAAAACCTGGATAAATCTTATCTTTTTTATTTGAAATTCAACAAAGAACTTCTCGGTGGCTGAACCAACATGAGCAAGAAATAAGTAGGGCCTCATGTTGCAGTGTTAATAGAAGACAAAATAAGAAAGAAAAAGATAAAATAAATGAAAAGGGGTCACCAAAGGTTGGTCCCACCAAGCGTGCTAGAAATGTTGGACAACTTTCTTCTTTCCTAATCAAATGAATGAACTAGTAATGAAAACAACTAGCAACTCATAACATGGAGGGTTTATAGTACCTCAGAAGTGTGATGTGATGGATGAATGGGTGCCAAGTAGCTAATAGATCCTTGTTGTAGCTAATGACCTATAAATAAGATAAATGGAAACATGATTAATTAGATAGATTTATGTGCATGTTGCCTGAACAATGCCAACTCTAAGAAGTGATTAGCTTCCTTTCACGAATGTCAACCCCTGTGTGTTTAGAAAGAGTGAAATAAAACAAGAATAACAGATGACATGTAGAGATAGGAATATATTGAATATGAGAAATGATTAAAATTGATATAGAAACTGATATGATTGGAATAACAATAAATTAAAGGTTACTTGGTCTGGGTCGATGGCAACCCAAACTGTGCACAGGCAAGTCAACGGTGGCCTGGGATACTGGATCTGGAATGTAACTAAAATATGCAAACCCTACAAGATCTAGATATAGCCTAAATGCAACAAGGGCTTGTGTATGTTGGATTCAACCTATAAAATGAATCTGAAGGAGTAAAAACCAGAGAATTATATAAAACGGAGATTAGAAAGGGTGGATTGGGGATCAGGACCCTGGTCGACAGCAATTGGGGTGAAGCGATGATGACTATAGCATATTTGGGTGATGGACAAGAATATATGGATGAAAGGGAAACCTACAAGCACAGGAGCTAAAGCAAAAGACTACTAAGTGACCCCTAGATATTATAGAAACTGTTATGTACCTACAAAATGTTAGATAAAAAGATAATATGATAATATGATAGATATAAGAAAAGAAATGCAATGATGATGATATATCTCATAAAGGATGACCATGAGCGATGCAAGCACATTCCAAGGACGTCAAGGAGGTATGTGGTTGTTGCAGGAATACTCAGGAACGAGAGTGAGTTCACAAGTCACGAGAAAACTCTAGAATTTGCATGCATCTGATTTATGATCC
Source organism: Taxus chinensis (assembly GCA_019776745.2). Classification (NCBI taxonomy): domain Eukaryota; kingdom Viridiplantae; phylum Streptophyta; class Pinopsida; order Cupressales; family Taxaceae; genus Taxus; species Taxus chinensis. Next base: position 851,585,279 of record CM034146.1, read on the forward strand.
TTTGTGGAAATATTTAACTTAGTTTTATAGGGTCGACGACGACTGGGCTGGGTCGCCGCCAACTGCAGGGAAAGTTTCCCCAATGGACTAGATTTTTTGTGTTTTTGGCATGATTTTGTGATTTTAAGAGTTGGAAGGGTGCATTAAAGCATGTGTGTAGGATTAGATTGCTTGGGGATAAATCATGGGTAGTTAGGGCATAAAAATAAATAGGAAGAAAGCTAGGAAAAATTGTAGGATAGGGATTTAGGATAGAAGCATCCTAAGTAGAAAGTGGATTAGGGCATGATATGATGTGCACATTAATTAATTAATTAATAAGAGTTAATTAGTTTAATTAATTAAAGGTGATGGGATGGGAATTTTAATTAAATTAAGGGGATGTATTTAACTAAAGGGGACCTAGGTAGAATCCTAATAAAATATGCGCATGCATGCAGACAAGGGTAGGGATATCGATTTTAGGTGTCTACACTAGCTCAACCATATTTGGAGGAAGAGTATTCAGTGGTGGTGGAGAGATGGGAGATGCAATGGGACTAGGTGGTAGAGTCTCAAGTGGACCTTCAAGATCTTGTCTTGGAATCCATATAGGAACGAGTATGAATTTTTATTGTTCTTGCAACTCAAATACAAGGTTATGAAATACTACAATGCCACTTCTTTGGTCACTTCTAGTGTGCCTTTTATCTTCTAGTTTTCTAAAAAATATGAATTAATCAAGTGGGAATATAGGTTTTCAAATTGACCAAGGGATAGGATTCAACATACCATTATGTTTTTTCTTTTAGAATATATGATTTTTTTGTATTTTGTTGGAAAAGGGTACTAGATAAAAGGATTGTTTGATCCCCAATGGGGTTTCCAATAAACTATTGTTTAAAGATATTATCATGGGACAAAATGTGTAATTTCATCAATGCTTACAGGATAAATTCCCTCCTCTTGGGAATGGGGAGAATTCCATTTACTAAAAATAGGAAAAGTATGTACACTAAACTAATATTCAGGTTGGCCAAAGGTCGAGGAAAGTGCAAAAACATCCATGTTTTGACTGCAAAAATAGTTGAGAGAGAGAAACTTGTAGATAGGCGAGGAGAGAGAAATGAGAAGGGAGTTATATTGATGAGTTCAAGACATATTTCAACTACAATTCATAGGTAAATCCAGTTTCAATTGTAATGATATTTGAAATAATAAAATTAATGGTTGGCGATCCATTGTAGTTGATGGATTCATTCACATCAATAATTGTAGCACATGGAATGATACATTCACTTGATTCATGTCATGGAGAGAGGATCATTCGAAGGATGTCAATGTTTGTGTGATGGAATTGCTTAAAGATGTACCTCTCCCTTATTAGGAAAAGCTAGATGATTGCACAAATTTATATAAAAAATGGAATTCCTTTGTAAAATGGTTGATAGGGATAATATGCAAATATGTGAAACTGGGAATTTGAAAAATGGATCATGATGGAAAAGGATGTTTTTTAGAGAATAATCTTCAAAATATTGAATAAAAACTTGTTTTTAATATTATTTCTTTCTTTCTTTCTTTCTTTGATAAAGTTATTTTTTTAATCAAGATTTTTCAATTCCATTATTATAGAAATATGTTGTAATTTTAATTACTTAGTGATTTATGTTGCCACACATACACACATTTGTGCGTATGGCCATTTTTTTATATAACATTGATTTGTGATATAACACCAAATTTTTGATAAACCACCAATTTGTGATATAATGCCAAAATGTGATATAACACCAATTTTTGATATAAAGCCAATTTGTGAAACACTAAAATTTGGGCGTATAATAACACTTTGTGATTTACAAATAGTGGGACTAGATTTTGTGGTGGTTATTAATTACTACCAAAATATACTATCAAATTTGATTATGACATATACTACCAAAAATATACTACCATTTATATTTGGTAGTGTATTTTAGTTGTTTTTTTTGGAGTTTGTTTTGATAGTAATCAACAAATACCAAAAATCTAATACCATTGGTATTTTATCACAAATTGGTGGTATCTGCCTAAATTTTAGTGTTTTATTTAGTATCTAATTGGTTAAATTATCATAGAGAAATTTGAAAAAGTATTGGAAATGGAATTACAATTAGAGACACAATCTTGGAGGAGAGAAGGGGAAGTAGTTTTGAAGATGGAGCTAGAAGAGTTACAAAATGAACTAGCGTAATTAAGATTAAGATAAGATATACATATAAAAAACTGATATAAGGAAAAAATCACCTTAAAGAGTGATGAAAAGAAAAAATATACGGTACATGGTACGTTAGGTAGAGGGGAAAACCAGGACGAAATGCCCCTATGTGTCAACAAATATTTTATGGTGAGAATAAATATGATAGGATGACACCACAGACATTAAAAATTATTTTGAGAGATTATGGTGCAAGTTGTGTAGACTTTAGAATCAATAAAGCTAAAAATATTTACATTACTAGAATTGAGACCACTTAAAAATCAATTAATGTATTGTACCACATACTAGAGTTGTTGCGTTGGTGAGAAAAGTAACCCTAGGAGGAAAAAATATTAATTTATTGGTAGAGCTTTGCATAGTTTTTAAGATTATAAACTCCTCTCATTTATTATTACGAGACATAGTGTTATATATATATATATATATATATATATATATATATATATATAAGAAGAGAGCTTCTTGTAAAATAGGAAACTACTCTGCTATTCTTATGAGTTGTTTCAACAACTAAACAACCCACGTATACCCAAAACAACCTATCAAAAATATATTCAGAATTATTTAACAATAATGTGAGAACTAAACTAAATATTTCCTAACCTACCCCCTAGTACGAATGTGGGGAAAACATAGTCGCACTTCTTCTATAGATTTTTGCATCTGTGTGCTCATGATTTGGATGGGTTTTCAAGATAGCCAACAACCTTCAAGGATGGTTTTACTGGAAAACCACCAACCAACAAGGATGGTTTTTCAAGAACAACCAACAACCTGCACATACATATGGTTTTACAAGACAACCAACAACCCAAATATCACGATGTTGAATTTCATTGTGCTTTCTATTTTTTCACTATGTTATTACATTAGGGAAGTATATATGAATTATTACACACTTAGTACAAAACTAAACACATGACAACTCTATAATTAGATCATGAATAAATATAGTTGTCGTGAAAATGAAGCACACTAGAAACCAAACATAACTGAAAACCAAATTACCACCATAACAACATGCGGCCTCGTCGTTGGTGATTAACGAGATCTCATTGATCGACCTCTATCCTCCTATGCCTCTATCCTCTAGTTTGATGTTGCTCGCTGAACAAGATAAAATATGAATCTTGAATTTACACCATCTTCTATCAATGCAGCTTCCCTGCAATTTTTTTTCTTTGAAATTTCAAAGCAGGGGTCTAGGGGAAGCAGCCCCCAGCAGGGTCAAGGGGGCAGTGCCCCTTGCAGGGTCTTGGGGCATATTTTCCTTCTTTACAGTCATCAAAAATATCGTTAGAACTGTTGTATTCTTCATCTTGTTCTTCCAAAAATTAAACATCGGATTACACCAAAAACGTGTTTATAAGGAAATTGTTTAAACAAATTTTACATGACACCGACTCTATTGACTATAGTTGACTTTTATGACATAACATGACAATATTTAAAAATTATAATATTGACAATACAATGAATAGTAATACATGTTCATTTAAGAAAATTATAAACATTGGCACTTTTAGAAGATTCTTTCATTTTTCTATAATGACAACATGAAACTTGAGTCAACAAAATCTATTACTAAGAAAGGAATGTTTAATTACTTGCTCAACGATTTGCAAATTACAAAAGTAAAGACAAATTCCAAAGAAATATAACAAAATTTGACTAAAACCTAATTAAGAATTAACACATACTTCTCTTCACTTTAAAAAAGGACATGAATGACATATTTAACTATTTATAATAAAGAAAAAATACTTAACAAAACAAATAAACAACACCTAATATCACCTACGTATTAAAAAGACCACGAGCTTCTTGATTCCAAGGATGAATGCAATGGAATAATGTTTAGGCTTGGTGAATCTTCCATGTAGATCATGTTGATGGGAATGAGCTTCTGACACTGAAATTATTCGAAGCATTAATGCCACCGCCCCAAAGAAACTTATTAGTAGCTTATCCAAGAAGACATGATCCAGGTAGAGCAACATTTATAATTACTTCTCATGTGGCTCGCAAACAAGAGCAATGGGATTATTGATTCTAGAAGCTTATCGAATGCAATAAACACTTGAGAAGGATTTGTTAAATTAAATGTGTGATGCTACAGATCGATATGGCGGAGATGAAGCTACAAAAAAATTGAAGTGTGGAAGATATCAAATGCCAAGTTAAAAGGTAGCACTTCCATGGGAATGTGAACAGAGATATATGAGTGAGCAGGACTAGAAAGAGATTCATGCACACAAGGATTGGCTGTTAGAAACGTTTAATTTTTCCCCAAGAAAAATAAAAAGCAGTTTGCTTTTTACATGCTTTTACTTTTGAGTTTAGTTTTAGTTGTTCTTAAGTTTAGGAAAAGATATTAAAGAAAATAAATCAAAAGCTTTGTATTGCACAAAAGCATGTGTTTTTTAGCTCTATTTTTATGAGTTGGGTGTTTTATTGTTAGATGAAGCCATCTATTTATTAGAGGCAATTGTAAGTGTTTGGATATATCAAAAACATTCAGAGAGATTGTATTGAGCCAAAGCTCTGGAACTAGAAGAAGAAATATATGCATAGAAGTGTTGATCTGAGTTTGCAATAATATGTTTTATTTGCAATTCTTTATTTTATTTCTGTTAGTTGTTATTTCATGTGCCTAATTTTTACAAATTGGTATCAGAGCGTGGATTTTTTCAGGAGGTTTCTAATTGACAACAGGTTATGGCTTTTATATCCGGTCTATAGACACCACAATTTATAGGAAAGAATTATGATTATTGGTCATTAACCATGAAGGCACTATTCAGATCCCAGAATGTGTGGGAAATTGTAGAGAATGGGACCACAGAGCCCGCAAATGTAACAACATATAACGCACTCTCACATGCAGAGATAGACACTTTGAAGGAATTAAGAAATAAAGACATAAAAGCTCTTTTCTTCATTCATCAAGCCATGCATGCAAGCATCCTACCTAGAGTGGTAGCAACCAGTAAAGCACAAATTGCATGGGAAAACTCTCCAAGTTACGTATCAAGGTAAAGAGAAAGTAAAAACTGTCAAGCTACAGTTACCTCATAGAGATTTTGAAAATATGTCATTGAAAGATTCAGATTCCGTAAAATCATTCTTTACTTTTGTAGTTGTTTTTGTTCAATCAAATTAAATATCATGGTGAAAATATTGAGGACGGAAGAATTATTGAAAAGTTACTTAGAGAGTTTTTCCTACAAAATTTGATCCTTTAGTAGTTACTATTGAAGAAACTAAGGATCTAATTCAGTTTTCAATTGATGAGTTGCATGCATCACTAATAAATCATGAACAGAATTTGAATAGATCACATGCAGTTGTAGATCAAGATTTTTCATCACATGTATCAGGAAATTGTTGAAGAGGAAGAGGAAATTTCAGCCCTAGAGGTAGAGGAAGAAGTTCATCTTTAGGACATAGCAGCGGTCCATCAAACTCAAGTGGAAGAGGACATAGTAAAGAGCACAATCATAATAATTTTTCAAGTCAGAGACAGGTTAAATCACATGTGCAGTGTCACTATTGTAAGAGATATGGACACTATGCTTTTGAATGCAAGAAAAAATAGTATGATCAGAACAAGTAGAATCAAAACCAAGTTGGGAGTTATAATCTAAACTCCATGTTTATTACATGTAAAAAGATTGCTGAAACATCACTTATTGAGTGTAATCTATCCCAAGAGAGTCCTAGTGATGTATGGTATTTGGATTCTGGTTGCAATAATCACATTTCAGGTAACATAGATTTATTTTCTAATTTGGATGAGTCAGTAAAGTTAGAAGTTACCCTTGGGAATAATAATATAGTGACTGTAAAAGGAAAAGGAACAATCAACACTCTAACAAAAAAAGGGGGAGAAAAGTATTATGCAAGATGTTTATTATGTTGCAGGTTTGGAGCACTAATCTTATGAGCATTGGTCAATTGGTACAAAAGGGATACAGAGTTTACATTGAAGAAAATGAATGTGTGATTATGGATAAATCTCCAAGTACCCAGATGGTTTCTAAAGTGTAGATGACAAGCAACAGAATGTTTCCTTTGAGGATTATACCAGCCACATCTAAATCTCATACTACATTATCAGTCCGGAGCTAAGGAGATTTAATAAAAATTTCAGTCAGTTGAAAAAAATGAACCGTGGCTATGGCATCTCAGGTTTGGTCATTTAAACTTTGGTGATTTGAATTTATTACACAGAAAAAATATGTTGAAATGTTTGCCTTTGATTCAAAAACCAGATAGAGTTTATGAAGGTTGTATTTTGGGGAAGCAACACAGACAGTCTTTCCTAGTTGGCAAAACAAAAAGAACAAGTACACCACTTGAAATTGTTCACTCGGATTTATGTGGACCGATGCAAATAAATTCTATTGGAAGTTTCTCATACTTTATGACATTCATTGATGACTGTACAAGGAAGACATGAGTGTAATTTTTGAGACACAAATCATATGCTTTTGATATATTTCAGTAGTTCAAGGCTTTAGTGGAAAAGAAAAGTGGGTACTACATCAAAGTTTTGAGGACAGACAGAGGAGGTGAGGATTTTTTCCAATGCTTTTCTAAATTTTTGTAAATATCATGGTATACACAAGAAGTTTTCTTCCATTTATACACCATAGAAAAATGGTGTGGCAGAGAGAAAGAATAGAACCATCATGGAGATGACGAGAAGTATGATGAACAAAAATCATTTTTCAAATGAGTATTGGGCAGAAGTAGTAACAACTGTTGTTTACATCATAAATAGGTGTCCAACAAAAAAATTTTCAAAACATGGTTCCTCAACAAGCTTGGACTAAGAGGAAACAGTGTGTTTCTCATTTCAGAGTTTTTGGCAGTGTGGCATATGCACATGTGCCTGATGAGCTAAGAAAAAAATTAGACAACAAAGGAGAAAAATGCATATTTGTTGGATATTCATAGAATACAAAAGCTTACAAGTTGTTCAATCTAGTTACCAGAAAGGTCATAATCAGCAGAGATGTACAGTTTGTTGAAAATGAGGCATGGGATGGAATTATTGAGAAAACAATCAGTGTAGCAGCACTTATTCCTCATGATGATATAGCATATGAAAGCATAGAGCAATAAGGTATTGTATCTTATTTGAATCTTGGACATGAACCACAAGTTATAGCACAAACCACACCTCCATTTACATCTAGGAGATCTCCAAGATTTCAGTAGTCTTCAACCATCCAGTAGACACCACAAAGAACACCAGAAGCTACTCCTTCAGTACAAAATAGTCCATCATCAAATAGCACTTTTCATTTGAAAACAAGGAGTCTTAGTGATATTTTATTAGCATATGGATTTGCACGCATGCAAATGACATGCAATAGTGTGGGAACGAAGTCCCTTCTCAATGAAGGCGAGGCTGCATTTATTGAAAACCAAAACTATATTTACATCTATACATTCAAAATTGTATGTGGGGGGTGTTTTGGAACATCAATGGAAAGAAAAGTGAATGAGGAGGATGGAATGGAATGAAGGAAAGGAGTGAAATGGAATGAAAGGAAGGAACATGCAAGAGTTAGGTAAAAATGGAGCCTAATATTGCACGAAGAGGAAAGATGAATAACTAACACAAATAAAATGGAGTTTGAGTTAGCTAAACAAGAATGAGTAAAAGGGAACACACGTGAGAAAGTAGATAATCAGAGTTTGGTCACTGTGAACAAGAACAACAGATTAATAACGTTGACAATAAGATCAAAGATAATATTTACATGCAAGATTCAAACACCTAACATCTAATGAACATAAGAACATAAAATGTTACAAGAGACAATGAATGAGACACAAAGTTTGTATTTCATTAGCTCCAAAATGTTTTCACAAAAGAACACAAAGTTTCTTCTTGAAACAAAGCTTGCACACAAAAGTATTTTTTCTCCTCTCTCAAAGTCACCTTTACAAATGAGCCCCTCACTTCCTTTTATAACTGAAAAGTTTGTTACAAAGTAGTTAGGGTTTTACATGATCATTAAATAAGGCACTTAAGTGATCTTTGAATTTTTATCACCAACTTTATTAAAGACAACCAAAAATAGAAATCACTTAAGCTACCCACAATTCCCGAAAACAAATAACAACATCATTTTCCTAAAAAAATCCACTTTTTAAAAATATACATTAATAACCATTGCCTTATCCATTGAAATCGGGTCCACCTATCTCAAGCGTATGAGAAATGGATTCTCCCACTTCATCAGATACTAAGAAAATTAACTCCCTGAACCGCCAGTGAAATTAGGATCTTCTGCTTTTTACTAGTTGAAAGGATCTAAACCTTCCCAAAGTTTCAAACATTTTTTATTCTTTTGGAGGTTTATTTGGTCAAAGAATATCCTCACAAAATACCTGTAATTCAAGAATCCTACTTGGCATATCATTTTAATTAAAATTTTTGGATTGAGCATTCTCAAATAAGTTCTTTAATTTGATGCACTACTCCATTGAAACTGACAATAAATTGTTGGTGGGAGTGTACATGTCCTTGAACAATTGTGAAAATTGCTCTTCCACCTGCTCCAATGAACACCTTTGATTATTCTCATTTACAAGGTTGTAAGGAATCTCAGCTATGAATTCTTGAATCAAGGAGAGTGAAGTGAAGGCTTCATTGCACATGCTCTCATAATGGATCATAGAATCCTCGAGAAGTGTCTTCCTTGATTTGAGATGCAGACACCAAAGAAAGCGTGTCCCTCGATGTTCAAATTTGAGAATTCCTTCAATGGCTAAAATTGAGGATTCCATACTTGTCATCTCCTGCAAACTGGGCAATATCTCATCCAAATTTGATATATTAGAAACAAAAATTTCTTTGAAAGAAAGAATTGGATCAAGATATGCATTGACATCTTCATGAAGCTTAACCGTGGTCTTGATCGTCCCTTGGCCTAAAAAGAGAATCTTTGAAAGCCAAGTTTTAGTGACATGGCCTAATGTGTTTATTTATTTTGAAAAATTGAGAGTTTCTTCATCAAGGGCAGCCACTGCATTCAGGTACTGGGAAAGTCGATGATATGGGATTTATCAAATGTTGAACATATTCCACCAATTGATTCTTTTTAGCCTTGAGCTGAGAGTTCTGAGACTTATATTTCTCAAGTATCTTTAGCATGATATCAATTGAATCTTGAGCTCACCATGTCACTTTCTAATGTAGACATCCCAAGTCCAATTCTGGAAACTTTGTAATTAACAGGTGTCATGGCATCACGCTCCTTATGAACTTGCGGGATGGCGAGATTTGTAAATCTATTTCCATCATTATCCACCATTATTCGAGAAATAACCTTAGGCTTCTTTGGAATGACATCATTTGAAAGTTTGAAAAGGGCATCAAAATCAATTTCAATTGCCTTGACAACCCTCTTCCTTTTCTTAACCTCGGAATCAACCTAGGAAGGAGTATCATGTCACAATCTCCACATACAAAATTCTAGAGCTCAAATCAATATTATCATTGTTCTCCACACCATGAGATCTCTACAAGAATCCTATCTATGACCTCGATTTGGGGAGAAAAAACCTCAATGTCCACCTCCTGATTATTTGGGAGGTTTTGGGAAATCCCTTCATGAACTCCATGCTCCAGAAGTGTTTGATATTTGAATTACCTGCATCTGAGTGGATGCTTGTTTGAAGCATGGCTGAGGATCGTTTTCCACGAGCTTCTAAGCACTATTAACAATGTGGGTAGAAGAATCTCTACTCAAGGTAGAAAATATTGATACACGCTCTCTTCCTTCTTCGAGGTTAGGATCTTTAGATTTTTCTCCTCATGATACGTTACTTGGTGAAGTGGACTTTGGAAATCACTCCTATCTTGCTTGTTGTGTATGATTGGATGGTATAGAGGTTGATCGAGAAGAGGCTTTGGTTGAATGAAGGCCTCCTCGTGTTGGAAATTTTTGTGATCCCGAAGCATGATATTGAATTGATTGTAACTTGGAAAGTTCTCTGTCATACCAAGATATGCTTCTTTCAAGAATTGGTTGATTCTTTGCTATCAAGAGAAAATTCATCTCTTTTGGTCCATTCGATACGAGGCAATGGGGTAAAAGTAACTGCATCATATGAGGGATTAGTGACATATTCATCATCATTTATGAATGAATCGAGAGGGTCCTTGATGCGGAAGGCCTTGATCTGAGCAAGTGTTAGGCGAGAAAACTCTCGTCTTCTTACTTCATGTTCGTCTGAACAGGCAACCCAAAAATCTTCCATGGTAGGGTTATGTTGATACTTTGCTCCCAGAATCTTCTGCATATATCCATTGATATCAAACTGGGCTCTCTTCACATATGGATGGATTGTTATGAGAATGAACTCTTTTTCCATGAGTTGTGCACTGAAAAGATTTGGACATTGGTATTCCCTTGATTTGATTGGGAAATGAATTCCTGAATGATGCTTGTCACTAAGAAGACAGTGAACTTGGAATAGTTGTCGTGCAAGCTCCATTAATGCCCATCTGTCACTGATGTACTTAGGAAGCTTCCATGGGGTACCAGCAAAGCCACTCACGTGAATGTAGGAAAATGATGAAAATTGAATAAACCAGGTTCCCCATTGGGAAATGACACTCATGGCTTCTTTAGAAAATTTTTCCTCAGTATTCCGATTCAGGTTCCGAATCACGTGGAAGGTGAATGCATCGTTGACTCTTCTAAAATGGTGAGAGATATTTTTGAAACTGAGTTGAGGGTAATAATGAAAAACACTATTTGATGGCCCCATGACTCCTCTCGTTTCAAGTCCTGAAAATAGCTTTCTTCTTGCTACTGCATAAGTCAGATACGATGTCATGTAGAAGCATCCAGTCATCTTAACTTCTATCAATTGTTTGTGAAGGGTGTTACTGATGATGGTAGCCCAATCCACAAACTCTTTCTTGGTAAGTATGATACAGATAAATTGATACATCCATGGGTGGAAAAGTCCTAGCATAGGGTAGACCGAAAACTTGACTTAGGAGAGTAATCATGTCCCCGATTTCTTCCACGAACTCAATGCGGTACAGTTCTTTGGGAAGCCTATCAATTTGAGGCCTCTTGGTTACTAACCAGTTGTTACTAACCATCTTGCTCCACCTAAGGGGTTATTCATCCCAAAATTCTTATGCGGACTGGCGAGTGATATCTGCCATTCTTAGGAAAGTCAGGTATGCTGAGCAATTCCTCAATGTGCTCCAGTGTGATTAAGAGGAAAGGCTCGTGATTATCTTTAAAAATTCCTCATCTCTCAGGATCATAGTGCTCAGCACAAGTGATAACCAACTCTGGACACTGCACCAAGACAAGCAATGTTGCTGCTTGAGGTAGACCACTATGGTAAAGCCTATTCAAGAATATGGTTTTGCCTTCAGTTTTCACTCGTTCACATAATTGTTGCACATTGATGTGACCCAGATTTGTATCAAGTGATATTGTCGTATGCTGACTTAATGGAACTGGGAGGGATGATTCCTTGGAATTCGTACTTTAGTGTAGATTTGTTTGATTTCTCCATTGGATTCCTCGACCTTCCTATAGATTTGTTAGATTTTTCGGCCATTATGAATTTTACAGAAAAATGACTCAGGCACGGTAAAACAATGCAAGCGGGCTCGGGTCTTAGTCTCTGAAACCCCCATCAGTGCAAGAACAATATGTGATTCCTTTTAATATTATTATTATTTAAAAACAAAAACAATAATAATAATTAGTCTTGTTTAAAAAATCACACACCGAGACTAGGTTTGAATTCCGACTTCGGGTGACAACTTTTTTATTTATTTATTTTTTAATAAACAAAATCACCCGAGTTCAATATCAATTTTTTATTTAATTTTCTGGAGAAAATTCTCCCTGGTATGTGTAAAAATTGCATGATTTAAATAACTGTGTACTTTGAGATTCACTTCTTCCTTGCAATCTTCTGAGCGATGCATGGATACACTTTCTTAATCCTTCTGCGAATGTGCGAACAATACATTTTCTATTTCCTCCTTTGACCGATGTATGACTATTGGGTGTAGAAATAATTGTGTGATCTATTCAATTTGGTTTTTTATCTTTTTTAACCTGCGTGGATAACCCTCTGTTGCAAAGGCGCGGATAATCTTCTCTAATGTGTGGAATGCTTGGTTTTCCTTTAGATATCAGTGTTTCTCTTTGCCAATGCATATACAGCTGAGTGGATTTTGTCTTATGACTACCTGTGTATACGTGGAGACCTCCTTCTGCTAGATGGGCATTGGAATTTATGATGTCCCAATGCGTGGGAGTCAAAAGTGTTTTCCCTTAGACTGTTATTACTTATTCTTAAACTGCGTTGAAATTTACCTTTTCCTGTGTGGGAGATCCTTCTTTGCTCATGCGTGGGAAATTTTGAGTTGTCTCCTTGCTATTTTGAGGCTTTCTGGCTTGTTGTTTTGGACTAGTCTATGTGCTCCTTTCAATGAATGTGAATGCATGAAAATTTCTTTGTTGTTCTTTCTAGCTCTTGTTATTTTTTATCTTACCACATATGTCTGTGTGGAAACTTTGTTTTTGTTTTATTTTATTCTTGCCAATACATGATCTTTATTTTTTATTTTTTACTTGGCTGAGCCTTGTGCATGCGTGGCTTGTTGAATTCCTCCCAAAGCATGGGAATATCCTCTTTGACTGGTGCACTATTCCCCCCTGTGTGGACTTATTATTTCCAAATAGCGTGATGATTTTTTACATCTTTTCTTCCTTGCTGTTTTCCCTTGGGCTATGTGTGGGAAATCTTTCTTCAATGCAAATAGCTGATACGTGGTATTTCCTTCAAAGAAGCTTGATGATCCTCAGCTGCCCCAAAATGTGGAATCTTTAAACTGCTCCTACATGGTCTTTTGGATTGGGTGGAAGCTGTATTATTTTTCCTTTAGGTGGAGAGCCTCTTCAATATCTAGCTTTGTGAATGTCGTGATGATTCGTTGAGGGATGTGATAAAATATTACTCTGTTCCTTCAAAAGAAATAAGAAGCAATTGGAAAGCTTCGCATGAATCTTTCCAACGAGTTCGACGGAGGAATTTATGAGGATTAATCCAACTTCCCTTCTTCTCTGGGTAGTGGAATTAATTGCCAGGGGGAATGGGGAAAGCAACGGCCAATTACCAATGGAAATGGCAAAGTGGGCTGGCAATCTATCCGTTCAATTTCCCCATGTGGGAAATCAGGAAGATTTCTTGCCCGTTTTCCAATTTATTAATTTGGCAATTGGGGGAAGAAATCCCATGAGCGGGAAATTAAAACAATTTTTCCAGGAAAGGGGAAATCCGGGCTCGGGAAGCCAATTTGGCATTCCCGGCAATGGGAAGCGGAAGCTTATTTTTCCCCAACAATTAAAATAAAACTTGTCGAATAAATTTTAATTAATATTTATTTAATTAAATACTCCAAATTATTTAAAAATTAATTTTATCAAACAAGAGTAATTAATTAATTAAATATTAATTAATTAATTTTAACACAGTTTAATGCCTAGCGGGAGGAGTTCTGCCCTGAAAAGGACAGAAACGAAGACCAAAACGATCACAAAAATGAGACGGTCGTGATGAAAGTGACAAACCACACAAAGTAACACTTTTTGAAATTTTTCAAAATTTCCACTTTTCAAAATTAATTTTGCGAAATCAAAATTGGCTGATAACAGATTTATAATGTTGATACAACTAATGCTTTTTTAGTTTTTGCATTGTTTTCTCAAGTTGTAGATCTAGTATACTTTGAAGAGACTATAAACAATGAAGTTTGGGTTCAAGCCATGGATGATGAGATAGATGCCATAAAGAAGAATCAGACATGGGAATTGGTAGATCTTCCAGAAGGAAAGGACGTGATAGGAGTAAAGTGGGTCTACAAGACCAAATATACTACTAAAGGTAAAGTACAGAAATACAAAGCAAGGTTGGTTGCTAGAGGTTTTTCATAGCAATATGGAGTAGATTACAACGAGACATTTGCACCTATAGCACGTTTGGACACGGTAAGAATGGTTTTAGCAATTGCAGCTCAAAACAAATTGCCTATTTATTGTATGGATGTAAAATCAACATTCTTGCATGGTTTTCTTGAAGAAGAATTTTATGTGAATCAGCCAGAAGGTTATGAGATTGAAGTTCATGAAGGAAAGGTATACATGTTGAAAAATGTACTCTATGGTCTCAAGCAAGCACCTAGAGCTTGGTACAATAGGATTGATTCTTATTTGATACGTAATGGTTTCATTAGGAGTAGTAGTGAGCCTACCTTATACACCAAGATCAATGAGCAAGGTAAAAGTTTGATTGTTTGTTTATATATGGATGATTTAATCATCACTAGAAATCTATCTACATATTCATTCAAATCAGCTATGAAGAAATAATTTGAGATGACATATCTAGGCCTCATGCACTATTTTTTGGGCATAGAATTTCAACAATCAGAAGCTAGAGTTTTTATTTCACAAACAAGATATGCTAATGATGTTTTGAAGAGATTTAACATGTTGAATTGCAAGTCAGCGCCAACATCTATTGCAGTAGGTTTGAAGTTAAGCAAAGATGACAGCAGATCATTTTTAGATCCAACATTGTTCAAAAGACTAGTTGGAAGTCTCATGTATTTGATGGCCACAAGGCCGAATATTATGTATGGTGTGAGCCTCATCTCAAGGATCATGGAATCTCAAAAAGATTCACATTGGAAAGATGGAAAAAGGATTTTGAGGTATGTATGTGGAACTAAAAATCATGGAATTTTGTATTCAACATCAAATGAGTTCAAACTCATAGGTTACATAGACAGTGAAAGTGTTGGAAGTATTGATGATAGAAACAGCACATCCAGCTATGTTTTTCACTTTGGAACATGTGTAGTTTCCTGGGCATCAAAGAAGCAACCCATAGTCACATTATCTTCAATGGAAGCAGAGTATGTAGCAGCAACAGGAGCAACATGTCAGTCTATTTGGATGAGAAGAGTGTTGAAAGATTTGAGGCAGAATCAAGAGGATACTACACAAATTTTTTGTGACAACAATTTAGCAATAACATTGTTTTAAAATCATGTTTTTCACAAGAGGAGCAGGCACATAGACACGAGGTATCATTTCATTAGGGAGTTGGTTAAGAACAAGGAAATTTGTCTTGAATTTTACAGATCTAAAAATCAGTTTGTAGATATCTTTACAAAAGATTTGGCAAATGAAGTTTTTGATTATTTAAGAACTTGTTTGGGAGTTTGTGATCTAGAATATGTCAGATCTAGAAGTGCACACTCATCTTAAGAAAAATAAAAGCTTGAAGGTCAAAATTAAGGGGGAGTGTTAGAAAAAATTTAATTTTTCCCTAAGAAAAGTGAAAAGCATTTTTCTTTTTACATGCTTTTACTTTTGAGTTTAGTTTTAGTTTTTCTTAAGTTTAGGAAAAGTTATTAAAGAAAAATAAATCAAAAGCTTTGTATTACACAAAAGCATGTGCTTTTTAGCTCTATTTTTATGAGTTGAGTGTTTTATTGTTAGATGAAGCCATCTATTTATTAGAGGCAATTGTAAGTGTTTTGATATATCAAACACATTCAGAGAGATTGTATTGAGGCAAAGCTCTGGAACTAGAAGAAGAAATATATGCATAGAAGTGCTTATATGAGTTTGCAATAATATGTTTTATTTGCAATTCTTTATTTTATTTCTGTTAGTTGTTATTTTATGTGCCTAATTTTTACAAATTTGGCCAGATAATGAACACAATGAAGGATGTAGAATGGTGTGCTATACAGATCAAAACATCGATGAATAGAGATAAAGATTTAACACACAAGGATGAATAAGAATTCGGTTCGCTCATAACTATGTAGATCCTTAATTTATAAAACTACGGATTTTTCACAAAGGATCTTCATGGAATAAGACAATGGATCAATTATTTGTGAAAAGTACAGACATAGAGGATAACCGAGACAAAAAAAAGGTCATGCGAATGGATTCAAGGAATATACAGAAATCTGAAAAATGTAATAGATGCGCGCAAGGGAAGTTGGCATGTTTTAACAACTATCAATGCTTCAAAGTGGAATAGTCAGGAAATGCACATCGACGTTGAATGCAAACCCAAGACCAGATCTAAATGCAAACAATAATTAGGGATTGGTATGGTAACGAACTAAGAGAATCATAGATAAATTGATTTCTCAGTCGGCTCTCATCATCAATAACATTCTCTAATACCAAATATTAAAATTGGTAGAGCTTTGCACAGTTCTAATATTATAAATTCCTCTCATTAATTATTATGGGACATAGTTGAATATATCTAGGAAGAGAGTTTCCTATAAAATAAGAAACTACTTTACTCTTTTTTGCTAGTTGTTTTCACGACTAAACAACCCGCCTATATTCACAACAACCGATCAAAAATACATTCACAATTATTATTTAATAATGTGAGCACTAAACTATATATTTCTTAACAAAAAATGAATATAACACCCCTAACACTAGCAGTTCTAATATAAAACACTTATCTAGTGCCAATACCACCACATCCAAATGTGAGACTCCAAGAACCTCATGTACCCCATCAAAATGAGAAATAAGTGAGATAGCAATGAACTAACCATGATGGATATAAAAATGAGGGGGATACATAAATTTGAGGGGATTCTAGAAAAATCAAGGAGTATTTTAGGGCAATAATAGTAGAGGATAACATGGTAGATATAGAGGTAATAACTATAATGAAGGTGAATAACGCAAAGATTATCAAGGTAATTACCAAGGGGGGAGGGGTTACCAATAAAATTATTAAGGTGGACAAGAGAGAAGATAGTTAATTTGTTTTAAATATGATAAGGAGGCCCATTTGGCATGGAACTCCACCGAACTAGAGAAAACATATTGAGGATTTTTCATGAAAAAGAACTCAAGATTATTTTAGTAGCCTAAAGGTAGAAAATAAATTCAAGAATGATGAATCTAAGATGGAATAATTATGTAACGTGAGAAATATAAAAGGATCAAACTACTCAAACAAATATTGTATAACCAAAGTGTTTAAGGAAATAATGACCATGATGAAGACATTAAAAGAGAATGAAGACATTTTAGAGGGTTTAAAAGAGGAGGTTGTAAAATAAGATGTCTAGAGGTAACAAAGGAGAAAAACCTAAATTTTTAGTAACTACCATAAGTGAAAAAGGGAAAAGTATAGTCTTGGAATATGACTTTGAGGAAGATAGTGATATGGATTACTCAAACACTTAAAAATTATTATCGTATAATGGAACATAGAAAAAAAAATATGGTGGGAAAGAAGAATAAGGGGAAATATTGAATCACATATTCAGGGAGAATGAAGTAATAGGAATAAAAAATATAGTTCTATCCATGAAGTCTTATGGGATACTAGAGATTTTGGAGAAATTTTGCAAGTAATGGAATAAAGAGGGAAAAATACACAAAATGTATAGGTTGGAAAAAGTAAAAAATGAGAAGAACAAAAATACATGTAAAACCGAGAGAAAGTGGAGATAATTAATAGTCTTGATAGATGTGAAGGTTAACGGAAAGGAAATATGCCCTGGATTATTAGATCTTAGAAAAAAAGTGAATATGACACCTCAAGCTACATTGGAGGCATTGGAATCCACCTTACAAGTTGTAGACTATGGAATAAAAATGGAAGATAGTATAATAGAAGAATCCATAGGGGTCTTAGAAGGAGTAGAATTTGATTTTATGGGTATCACCGAAATAGTAGACTATGAAGTCATTGAGACATGTGAGAATACATTGTCATACATAGTATTATTTGCATTGGAGTGGTTTGTTGATTGTAATTAGGTATTGGATAATGAAAACAAAAATATTATGATAGAAGGTAACGAAATAAAAAATTATTCACCATTAGAAATGACTATGGATTCCGTATGGAACATAGATGAATGGTATGAATAAGAAAAAGTAAGTAGAATGAGATTTTTGGTATATAATTAGTTGATAAAATTATCTAGATAACAACTGAGTATGAAGTAGATAAGGAATGGAAGGGTAGTGTGGAGAGTAATGAGTAAGATTGATTATTTAAAGAAGATATAAAAACATGGATATATGAGACACCTAATATAGAGTAATTTGTGAGATTGTTCAACAAGGATCAATAGAGAACCCTGTGCACATCGAAGAAGTTTCACTCCGGCGGTAACGTGATAGCTCCAAGTAATCAACAAGAATCGAACAACAATAGAAAATTATACATAAGGTAAACAATTCTACTCATTCTCATAGATTAAAATAAGAGGGTACTTATGGGAGTTTTGTGTAACTCTTGTGCTTGGACAATCATTCCCTCCATGAGGGAAAGAGGAGTTACAAATCCAAAATGGAATGTAACTCCTATGTAGCCTCTGACACATATGCCAATGACAAATTTTATGACAAAATCTCCTATGTGTCATATAACTCTTAAGACCAATGATCTTGCTAAGCGAGATGACTCACTATGTGATGTGGATAAGAAGATGAGTGATGATGAGACAAGTCACACACACCAACACCCCCGTTCATTAAAGATGAGGTAGAGGTCATGGCAAGTTAGAACAAAAAGAGAACTCCCCTAGACAACTAAGAAATATATGTCAATGGGGTCTGAAAACTAAAGGCCTGATAAGGTACCCATGTACAAACAACTTCTTGGAAAAGAAGAAGAGAAGAAGAGGACTAGAAATCCCAAAGAAGATGGGTGGTTGTAGCAGACCTCACCCCAAGAAGAGACCACAGATGAAGAAACTTCACCTCAGTGAAGGGATTGGTGAATATGTCTGCAACCTCATCAAAAGTCTAACAATACTACAAGTCAATGATGTATTCATGTATCAGATCCTGTATGAATTGCAAGTGGATCTCAATGTGATTCATCTAGTGATGTTGAATTGTATTTCTGCAAATCAAGATGGTGATCATGTTGTCACAATAAATAATGGTAGGTCAGGGAAATTGAATACCAAACTCTATCTAGATACCCTACAACCAAACAAATTTTGTGGCAACATTTATTTTTCCTCTGTAGATGATATTGCAATAGCATTCTACTTCTTTCTAGATCAACTGACAGGACCCGAACCAAGAGAAAAATTGTAGCATGAGGTAGATTTCTGGATATCTAGATCACCGACCCAATCAGAGTTTGTAAATTCACCCAAGTTAATCTCTATCCCTCTAAAATAGTAAATTCCATCAGTGTGAGTGCCATGGACATAGTGAAGGATCTGCTTCACTTCTTTCTAATGCAACTCTTGAGGATCCTACATAAATCTGGACACAATCCCAAAAACATACGATAGATCCAACCAAGTGTGAGTTATGAAAATCAATCTCCCCACTAACTATCGATAAAAGGGTACCATCAACCAAATGAGTAGAGAAATTAGAAACCAACTTAACTCTAGAAAGGAAACAAGTGGGAGAAGGCTTACAATCATACATGTGAAACTAAGCTATAAAATAAAGGAAGTACTTAGGCTGCAAAATTACAATTCTTGACTTAGATTATGAAATCTAGGTCCCAAGAAAGTAATGAAGTAAGCCCAAGTCATACATGGAGAATTTTTTAGCTAATCCATTCTTCACAAAAACAATGATTGAGGAAGATTTACTGGTGATTAACAAGTCATCAACATATAGAAAAAGGATGAGCATGGAGTCATCCTACCACAGAATGTAAACATTTGGGTCAGAGTGACACTAAGTGAACCTTAATGCAAGTAGAAAGGAGTCTATCTTAGCATACCAAGCCTGAGGGGTTTGTTTCAAGCAGCAAAGAGACTTATTTAACTTGCAAACAAGGGAGGGAATATGGACATAACCCAGAGGTTGTTCCATGTATATCTCTTCCTCTAAATCCCCATAAAGGAAGGAAACCTTAACATCCATCTGGTGTAATTACCATCTATCCATGACAATGATGGAAATGGTCAGTCAAATGGAAGTAATCTTCACTACCGGAGAAAAGGTTTTTGAGTAATCAACCCCATATACCTAGGAGAAACCCTTAGCTACAAATCACTCTTTAAAATTTTCAACTTCCCCATGTGCACCATACTTTGTTCGGCACACCCCACTTAAACCAAATGATTTTTCTTCCTTTCAAAAGAGGGTTGAGATCCCAAGTATTTTTCTACATGAGTGATGAATACTCCTCATCCATATCATAATCCCACTAAGGAATCCCAGAATCCTCCTAGAAGACTAAGGGTCGAAAGCAAAGGTGAAGAAGGAGAGTTGTCTAATGAACTCTAAGCGATTTCGTCCCTCATCTAAAGGATATCCAATCCACTCTCTAATACTCTGTAAAATATTCCTAGCCCAACAAAGACCAAAAGGATCACGCCCAGAATCTATAGATTCTTCACTCAAGTGAGAAGGGACAAAGTCCTCATCATCACTATTGTCAGAATCATAAGACTCCAAAGCATGAGGGCTGGAAGGAGAAAGAGGATCAATAAGAATAAGAGGATGAGCATGCTAAAAAAACATCATCACCTGAAGATTCAGAATCAGAATCAGAGAGTGGGATCTCTCCAAAGGGTGGAGAAGTAGAAGTCGAAGATGACTCATCAAACTTCACACTTCTCTACCTATAAATCTCATGAGTAATAAGGTTCTACAATTTATAACCCTTCACGCCATCAGGATACCCTACAATAGTATAAGGTTTGGACTGTGGTTATAAAGCCTTGCATTTATTTTTGGGAATTCAGGTCATAGCATTGGATCGGAAGACACGAAAGTGCTCGACATTATGTTTGTGTTCAAAGTAGGATTCAAAGGGTGTCATCCCTCTTACAACCTTATGTGGATCATGGTTCTGAATGTAGCAATCACACTTCACTACTTTGGCCCAATACTACAGAGGAAGGGATTTCGAGTGATCCATACAAATGTTCATCTCCTTAAGTGTTCAGTTCTTTCATTCCATAACTCTATTTTGCGAAGGGTTATAAGAAACTATATGTTGTAAAGCAATCCCTTTAGAGGCACATAAATATTCTAACTTTTTCTTCACATAATCGCCTTTATTTTCAGTTTGAAGAACCTTGATAGACCTTTCAACTTGTTTCTTAACAAGAGCCTTAAAGTCTCAAAAGTGATCAAAAACTTCATACTTTAGCTTAATAAAATACACCCAAGTGTAACGTAAAAAGTCATCAATGAAGTTAAGGATATATAAAGCTCTAGTAAATGAAGGAGATGGGAAAGGGCCAAAAATGTCACTATAAACAAGATCCAAAGGACATGTATCTCTCTAAGATCTTCCCTTGCCAAAAATTTCTTCATGGTGCTTCTCAAGGGCATAACCCTCACAAATACCCATAGAAAATTTGACGTGGGGTAACCTGTTGACCATTTTGTTTTGGCTCAATTGTTCAAGGTAACGATAGTTAAGATGGAAAAAAATCTCATTTCATATCTTGTTAACCTCATCTACATGAGTGAGCAAGGTAGTGGGCATCGAATCAGAATTAAAGTGGGAGAACATATACAACTGTAAACGGTGATTTACCTTTCTCTTAACCAATGTAGATTCAGAGTGAAGCTTATAAATAATTACCAAGTTAGGAAAAAAATTCCACTCGCATTACTTCACCAAGGTGAGTGATTTGAAAAACTAATAGGAGATTAGTGGAGAGATTACAAACACTCAACATTTGGTTACATGTTCCACCATCCATCTCTATCGATCCACTACTAGAAACCAACATTGTAGTGTCCTTGGAGGAGATAACCACACATGAATGATGATAGTACAACATTTTGTGAGTTTTGGAGCATAAGGTAAAAATTTTCAATAGAATTTTCTCAAGGATGAGATAAATGTTTAATTATAGGGATAGTGTTGGAAAGTTTAATATAAAAGGGTATAAAAGCATTACCGTATATCATGGAAGCCCCAAAAATACCTCAATGACAACTATGAAGATATAGAGAATTAAGAGAAGTGACATTGTTGATGTTTGGTATCATTTAGAGCTTCGTTATAACACTTGGATAATTATTAAGGTCAAAGAAGTTTTTATGAGTATTTCAAGATCCATAACATAAGACATTGATAATGGATGGATATGAAGAAAATAAAGAGGAATCACTTTGAGACTTATGTGACATCAAACAAATATATGTAGCATATTCTAATGAGTTGGATGATGTATGGATATGTCCCTTTGTATGTCATCATATTGAGATGTATTAACATATAGGATGGTATTATAGTTATATATTATAGTTTATACAAGGAAAATTCATAATATATGCTATCTAAATTAACACCCATACTATTTGGACAACTTCATTCGAGTTGCAGAATTTGGCGAATTCACAAAAGAGATTAACGAAACAAATGAAATTAGTGTTTCATAGAAATCAAAAATTACAGTGCATCACATATTTTGTAAAGCTACGCAACAAGGAAAAAATTGTGGGGTTATTTTCCACATAACAAGATTGTAGAGAAAAGTGAAATAAAATTTTGCACAACAAGGAAAACAATATGATAGAGTTGTGAAAAATGTCAAAGGTATGTTGCAAATTATTTGCATGAACTATTCAATTTTTTCATAGGGTTATGTTGCCTTGAGAGGCACATCAAAGGTTTTTAGGTTAATTGAAGGACTACGACATGCATATTGGATCCTAATATTGTGTCTTAAGACCTTATTTAGGTTTGTGATGACTATTAAGGATTAACAAGTCATGCTAGACACTTTGATACCCAATATAGTTGTGTGAAGCTTAGATGAAGTATGTTTTTATCTATCTTGTTCAATTCATGAAGTCATGTGCATCATAGAGGTTTTTTGTATTTAGTCATGAATATGTGTTGCATCAATTGTCTTGAAGACCTTATTCAGAGTTTTATGAGGTTCTAGTAAGTGTATAAGAGATAAGCTGGTAGTTAGATAGTATGAAGACTTGAATGACAGTTGAAAGAGGTCTCTAGCTATGAAGTAGATGGTGTAGTGTTGTTATGAGCTCCAAGATGATTTTAAGGCTTGAAAGTGTTACTATAGTCATTTTGAAGTCTTGAGATGATGTTTCAAGGTTCAAAATGAAGGTTAATATCTTGAAGTGTTGTGTAAAGATGATTGAGTTATGTTGTTGTGCTTTAAGAATGCTTGAAGATAGTTTGACACCATGGAGAGATGTTGAATCATGACTTAGTATAGCTTTGAAAAGGTTTCCTGGTATGACAATACTCTATTTCGGTTAAGTTAGCATGTAGTTGACAAAATTGTGTAAGGAAGATGAAAGTTTTGGTTGACAGATATTGATGTAAAGAATGATGTCATAGTATTGCAAGAGGTGTTCTCCAAAGTGGTTTGACAGTCCTTAGAAGTAGATTGCATATCTTAATAAAAGTGTTGGGTGGCCTTATTTAGGTTTGTCTAGTGAAGAAAGAGTCAATCTAGGAAAAATGCTCTTACGTATGAGTATGAAGTTTCATCAAAGGTATATATGTATGATTCACAATCACCTAATCTTGTTGAAGACTCTAAATAATTGTGTCTAAAGGTATCAAATCAAATCTTCTAGATGTCAAATCAAATGAGAAAAGTTTGTATGTGAAACCTAACATGAAAGGAAGAAGCATGAAGTGTAGTTCTAGTTGTTATGATGTTGTTTGGAATAAATTAAGTAGAGTAAGATCAAGATGATAATATATGAATAAGGGGGATCCTGCTAGAATTGTAAAGACACAAGGAGGAGTTGAGAAATTAATATTCTATGTTCTATGAGAAGGTAGGATCATCCAAAAGGGCTTGTAGCATCAAGATAATTGTGTGAAGGTACACCATAGTAATTAAGAAAGTACGAAGTGAATGAGCATGTTCAAGATAGATATGCTTGTAGATGATGAAGTGTTGTGTCATGGTAAATAGGGTTGCTTTATAATTTGGAAGGTACAATCGTGAAGGACTTGAGGACCTAAATGGACCTATAGTGGACAAGTTAGGTTGGTAATGTATGATGGAATAAAGGTGTCTCAATAAGTTTGGTTTGTTAAACATGATGGATTTTTTATTTATACTATGAAGAGCTTGACTTATTTTTATGACTTAGCATGGAGTGCATAAGCCTAAGGGGAGTTAGTTAGCATGGTACAAGGTATGTCAAAATTCAACATTATGTTGTTAATTCTTGTAAAGTTCATTAGAAGCAGTCTATGAGGTCAAAAGAAAATATCCTAATTATAGTTTGAGAGGATTTATTAAAGGAAAGATAGTGTAGCATTTAGTTGTCAGTGTCCTATTGTGAAAAAGGTAGGGGAGCTGTGTAGGTGCATTCAAGTTCCATGAGATTGTTCAAAGTTTGAATATGGTTTTCTGTCTTTAAGGTGCCTAGCAGTCAGGGGGGAGATATACAAGATTTTTATAAGTAGGATTTGAATTCCATGAAGCAACATATTGTGTCCAGAGACGGTTAGGATCTTAAGGAGCTAACTAGGATGATTTTCATGAGTATGTTATCGCTAGCAAGTGTTTAGTGTCATGATGGGTTGTGTTAGATAAGAAGCAAGCGGGGACGTATAGATGGTTAAGCGTGGTCAATTATGTCAAGATAGTGTGAGAGTGTTGGTGTTGTTGGTAAGCTATTTGGAGGAGTATATGACTCAGGGGGAGTCAGTCATGTTTCCCAACTCAAGAAGGTAGGTAAGTAGAACCTATGGACGCATGTATGAAATCAAAATAGTCATAAGTGGCGTGATGAGGTCAAGGTGTCATTAAGAGGTAAACATGATTGTTTATTTCTTGGTAACATTTGAGATTTTTTATAGAAGTTTGGCATCAGTTGTATGTTGAGAAGATTATGGTCAAGGTCTGAATCAGTTTTGGAACTCATTCATTTGCTAAGGGGGAGCAAAATTTCTCAAAAAGGTGAAATCAAAGTTTAAGAAGAAGGTCTAATTGTCCTTTTTTGATTTGGTTAATGTTTCCAACCAAAATATGAGCCTAATGTGATGAGATAAGAAGTGGAATGATATATTTTAAGTATGTTTCTTTATCATTTATGTAAAAATGGGGAGAATGAGATGATGACATATGTGTTCCTTAGGAAGGAGAATGAGTTATTTGTGTTTTTCCATTAATGGGTTTGCCATTAATGACAAAGGGGGATATTTTTAGTAGTAGGTTATCATTAATGTCAAAAGAGTAATGTATAGGTGTTGTCATTGATATTTGAGGTTACATTGATGTCAAAAGAGGTAAGAGACATGAATTTTGATTAGTAGTATTAGTTGAGTTACTTGGTCTTGGTGATGTTTCATGGTATCTTAAGCAGTTTGGTGGCTTGTAAGAGTTTGGTAGTAACTTGCATAAGTATGGATGATGTTGTTGAGGTGTCATAAGGTGTGGTGAAGGTTCATGTAGGCTATCAAGGATGTCTAAGTGATGATAAGGTCAATTTTGATGAAGAAAACATGTTCAAGGTGCTTGTTCTTGACGCCTAATCAACAGAATGAGGTATGTCATGATGAAGTAAGGCATGCAGTAGCTTGTTATGCATTTTCATAGCATGGAAATCATGAGTTTGATGTGTAGGGACACTCACAAGTGTCTCAAAGGGCTAGTATTAGGTGAAGTCATGTTTTCTAGGTCTATACTATACATATTCTTAAGCCCTAGGTAACCTAAGGAGGTGTGAAAGCATGGCTTTAACTTGGAAATATAAATGTGAGCTATTTTTGAGTTTTGGTAAGTTGTTTTTAACATATTGGTGATGTTTGAGGTCGGTTCTTTGAGCATATTACATGGAAATTGATTCTATTTATGTTCCTAGACCTAATATTTGAGAAAGCATGCCCTAATGAAGTGGATTTTTCATTTATGAGTACATTTTAGAAAATTACAGGTCATGTTGATGAGTATTTTGTAAGATATGTCCTTTCTGCTCCTACAAATTTTGTCGAAGTGAAAAAACAAGGTTGAATTTTTCTTTCTAATGCTCATTGGCATGTGAAATATCTATATAGTGGTCTAAGATATTCATGGTAGTTGGGTAAGGGTCCTAACTTGATTTTTGTGGCATTAGTTCATACTTTGAGTCCTAGAATTTTATGAACAATCGTTACGAAGCTAAACCGGTTTTAAACCCTTCTAAAACCCTCGATATGAAGTGATGGATAAAATATTTTTCCTCGTGGCTCAGAATGGGTTATTTGTATAATTTTGATTATTGTAGGTTGTAGAGGAATATCTCAGGTTTCTCTAGGTATAAGTTAGGTGTTTTGGATGTGTGTGGAACCCACTCAAAAAGAAAACTTTCTGAAAAATATCAGTTTGCTCCAAATTTACCCATTGGACCTGATGACTAATTTGGTTTTTGAGGAATTATGGGATATTTTATACATGTCCAAGGTGATTTTAAATCATGTTTGTGCCATTAGGAGGTCTGTACAAGATCATTTTACAAGACTGGTTTTAGGATAGTTTTGGACAGTTTCAGGTGATCTGATTTGCAGAGGGCTTTTTATGGTGCTACAATATAATTTATGGTATCCTATGAATTTTTTTATGACCCTGAGGTCACGATAATTCCATTGGTATATTACACTTGCATGTATGAGGTAATTTGATGTGGTTTTGACCTCAATCTCTGAAGACTAGTTTTGTAAGTCTTAGACCTAGTGAATAAGGTTGTTCGTTTTGATGGTGTTTTTGCATGAGATGATGGTGCTGAGTTTTTGTAGATTGCTGGAGGTTTTTAGAGTTCTTATTAAACATGTATAAGTGGTGTATTAGCTTTGGTGAATGTTTTTTTGTTCTAGAACATTTTGTTTTGGAAAGTATGCCTTTTTAGTGCTTGTTGGTGAGAAAATTTGTCGGGTGGACAAATCAAGTGTCTCCACCAATGTTCACAAAGCTACACCCCTCTGCATTGAATGGTAAAACTCCCATTATTGAAATTAAACTAATCCCAATCCTATCTAAGTGTTTTGGGTGGCCAAATTGGTTAGAGATCACACAAGGACAATCCAATGAACATGTGGCAAAGTGCTTGTACCCAGTACAATGGAGGAAATTATAGCATTGAGGAGAAAAGGGGGGAAATTAGTCAAGGAATATTATTGTCATGAGTAGATTACAGAGCCTTGCACCTAGTAACTGAAGTACTTCAATACCTAATATATTTTCTTGCATAAGTGATGAGTACATCATTGAGACCATGATGGATGTCTCATTCAGTAATATGAGATAAGTGTTCCAAACCATGAAGCACCACCATCTCTTCATGATTGATCACACCTAAGAAACTAGAACAACTTGTGCACTTGAAATTCATGTTTCCTTGACACTTACTATATTTGGAAAGGGAGAATTACTATTTTTAGTAAGCTTCAAAATTCACCTCTCTAGACCCCAACTGATGATGTTGACCTAGATGATTATCCCTCCATGTACTCCTTCTTGTGGAAACTGTTATCTTGGTATGATTTACTATTAATAGTAAGTGCCTAAAAGACCACTTACTATTTTTAGTAAACGATGATTTTTTCCCGAATTGACTATACCAATGAGATTAACTTGTATTACTAACCATGTGTACACTGTCTTCTCTTGGATTTCTCTTTTGAGGTGAATTACTAAATATGGTAGGAACCCATATGGGATACTTACTATTTTTAGTAAGTGATGAATTTCACTTTTTTTTCGGACCGACTGATCAATTTGACCTTGCTTTCCTCCTTAGTGCACACTTGTTTTCGTCACAACTTCTTCTGGTGATAACTTACCCAAAACAACAACCACCCATGTAGAAAGGTTTTACTATTTTTGGAAAGTGGGTTTCTAGTGGTTGGTTCATGAAGAAACAAATGTTTTTGATATGGGTTTTTTCCCAATAGTGCTCCTCTGAAATTTCAACTTGATCTGATGCTGGGGAATGAGGTATTTTAAAAAATATATGTTTTTTTACGGGGAAACGAGGGTTTGCTCGCCATGAAAAATATCCAGGAAATGCATGGAAAAAATTCCTCTTGGATCCTCATGGCACCTTTAAAAAATAAGATATTGCAATAAACAACATCTTGATCTGTTGAGTATTTTGGGAGATATGAGCAATTCTTCGTTTTAGTGACTTCGAGGGTTTTCTAACGTAAAATCTTCATTTTTCCACCATTTATTTGAATCCATTATTTTTTGTGATTTTTTAGTTCTCAGATCATGGATTTCATAGAGAGTTATTAAAATGCAAAAAAAATTGGATTCAATCACTGGAAAAATTTTGACAACATTTTGGCAGTGTATGGAGGTGTGGGGGGGAAAAATGGTGAAAAAATGACTAAGTGTTGGTATTATATAGTGTTTGAAAATGGAAGAGGGAGGGATGGGGTGAATTTTCTGTACCTTTCATCCATTTTTTCAAAAGGTGTAAAGGGGACATTAAATTCCCTTCATTCTAGTCTTGACACTTGTCATATTTTTTGTTGAGCAATTTGGAGGAGGGGGCTAAAATAGAGCACCTAGGGGACTGAGAGAGGTGGTTTTTGGGTCATATGGGTGACTAGAAGGCTTAATGGGGGAGGGGAAATTTTTAATGTCACCACTTATTTCCCTTTGTAAAAGGGTAAAAGGGGACATGAAAATGCACCTTCACCACAGGTTTCCACGTGTCCCATTAAAATTTGACTAAGTGTTGGGAAGCTTACTTTGGGAGCTAACTTGCAAAGACCATATCTCGAGCTCCCGGATGAATTTTGGGCATGAAATTTATATGATTACACCTGAAAAAACCAAATGAATCCAATGGTGATGGTTAAAAGATAATTATTTTACATGAAAAACCTCCAAATGGCTCCTTATTTCTGGGAAGATCAGTTGTGTGCCAGAAGAATGAGTTGCCTAGAACAATGTATGATGTTTCAAGATGTCCCATCTTTTACACCATGTAGAGACATGGAAAATGATTTACTTCGGTACATTTTTTGAATTTAAAATAAATTTTTATCTCCCATAATTTTTCTTTGAATCTCAGGCTCTCTTTCACGGTGCATGCTCCTTTAGGCCCAAAAAACCCGCCTTCGGTGAATCGGATCCAAAACTCCAAAAATCTATCCCTGAATCTTCTCAAAATCAACTCCATGGTGTTTTTATCACTTGAATACTCCTCCATGATGAATTTTGGCATCCTCTGATCTGCTCTGGGGATGGTGTGCACTAGTCTTAGGAAGGTTGATGGTAGCCCTTCCCAAAACTGCTTGAATGCTTGAAAGCTCCAGAAGTTCCTAAATCAAAGATTTTAATTTCCTAAATCACCTAGGGGGACTGATGTCAACCACTATAGGGATCATTTGACTGATAGGATAGGACTAGTGATGAGGGATGGACTGACCTATGGGTGTCTTGGGAAGGTATGACTTTCAATTTTTTTGACATTGTGGTATAATTGTTGCTTGAAAATCTAGTGAATTTTTCCCTTACAAAAGCATAGGACAACAAATAGCTCTAGCTTGGGAACATGTTGTGGATTGAGCACAGTGAGGAACATAACATGAGAATCCTAGAATCTCAATTTTCTTCATGGACTAGTGCCTTATTCATTGGGCTTTATAGAGTCACTTAGAAAGATATGCTATACACAATTTCCTTTATTGAACACACACACGTACACACATGACAAGCAAACAAGAACAAAAACAAGGGAAACACAAATGGGAAAGGAAACACATAAAATAACAAGGGAAACAACCTAAATCACCTATGTACATGTGGGGGACAACCTGGTTTCATTGAAGAAAAAACTTGAATTGAGTGCTTACCTGTAAATGGGTGTCACTGAATGCCATTATTCTACAAATCCATTGACAAGTTCACTGAAGTATGAACCTCTCCCCAACCTCTTGAGGAATCTGGCTTAATTTATAGTCTACTTATACATTCTGTTCCACTTCCTTTGTTTCTTTGGCACATTCTTTCTAGCTTCTCCTTGTCTTTTAGGTTCTTTTCACTTGTCAATTTCTTTCCTCTATCATGAAGATGTTTCTTGATTGTATTTGACTTAGCATTTCCATTACAAGACATTTTTTCTTCATTATGCATCTACTTCATGACCACTACTTTCGTAGGTTGATTCTTGGAAGATGTCTCAAAGATTTTAGCATCATTACCCAAATCTTGATGTTCCATGTTTTTCAATTGTTCCATGAGAGTTGTCTTTCTCATGCTCCAAATATTTTGTCATGCATTTCCTTATACAGTGTGTTACTTGCATTGCATTACCCTCTTGGAAAGAAAATGAATTCAAAATTAGGTCTCCAACCTGGAAATTGTCATCTTCTTTGCCTTGTCCATTTTGGTTTTCATCCTCCATTTTTGTGTTGTGGACATCTATTTCATGAAAGGAGTGAGCACTGAAAGGTTGAAGTCTATTGATAAGGTTTCCATTTTGAGCAAAATCAACCTTAGGACCAAGCAATAATATGTTTCTCTATTTTTCATTGAGAATGTTTCCATCCTCATGAAAAGGAAATGAGCACAACACTGGAGTTGAAATTTCATCATCACCATCTTCTCGTTCTTAATCGATGAGAACTAAGAAGTCCAATTTCGTAGTGAAATCATCATTTTCTTGGGTATGCTCCATTTCAAGTTTGAAAAGTGAAGGTATGACTGCCATTATTGATTTCCCCATCATCTTCTTCCAATGAGAAAGAGAAGCCTTTGAGTTCACTGGAAACATACTCATCACATGAAGAATCATACTGATCCTCGGGAGAATCATTGAAAACATTGAAGTTACCTATTAAGAAGGTGTTGAGTATCATTCCTTCTTCTTGATCCGTACATCTCTCATCACTTCGAGATTGATTTGTTGCAAGTCAAGGTTCTCATCACCAACCTCAGTATCTACTGGGGAAACTTCATTTACACCTTCATCCCATGAAAATTACACCTTTTCAAAATCATCTTTCATCAACTCTTCATTGTGTTCTTTGACTGGTTCTTTGATTCTTGGACATTCCTTCACCAACAAGGAAAACTCAAGATCCTCCTCGAAGGTCATGAAGAAGTTTCCAGATTTTAAATTTTGGCATGGGATGTTTGCTGTTGGGTCATTTGGCCTGTTGAACAGTATACTTCATTTTTCTAATGGGAAGTAGCTTCTTTATTTTACCATTGAACGAGATGGTGGCATGCGACCAATTCAACTGCATATCTCCTCCAACATCTCAGCATAAGATTTAGCCCAACAACATGCCATGTGAGGTGGGCATATCTGCTACAAGGATTCTCATTGTGATTTTCTTGTTAGGGAAATCCACCAATGCTACCTCAGAATCTTTGACTTGTCCAATGAGAGGAACTTGTTTCATTTCCATGGAGAGACGGATTTACCAAAGGTAGGGGAAAGGGAGAGATCAAGAGATTTAGCAAATTTTATGGGCATGAACATTGTCCAAGGCAAAAAATTCAATAATGCAATTGTTTAGCTTATACACATTGACCAAGCAAGGCTATGTAGAAGGGATCAACCTTCTTAGGTGTGGAGGGTGTGGAAGCAAGGAAATTCAGAGATGGAGTGGATTAGAGATGCACGTGGTGATTTTTTAGTGGAGGCATATTTAGAAATAGGGTTACTTCCTTTTACATGTTGAATGAGCCTCTCCAATTGTTTGGGATGAGTTCTTAAGTATTAAAATGTAGACATTTGGATCTTGGATTTTTTGAAATGATCAACACATTATAAGGATGAAGAGGTGGTGGGAGAATCATGGGTTATGGAAACATTAACATAGATGTTTTTAGAAACTAATTTTTCAAGAGAAGTAGAAGAGGGATTACTTGAAGAGGAAGAAGGATTCTTGGTTGGGATGGCCTTCATGCTTATTCTCAACTGACCTTATTGAAGAAAATTTGATGATCCTCCTTTTGTTGTTATTTTTCAGATTGTCCATTGGAGGATTCAATTTCTTAGTTTGGGAAGTGGAAGAGGAGCCCTTTTTCTCCTTTTGGGATTGGGTGAATACTGCATATGAGTAACTATCAGTGGGTTCCTCATCATCAAGCGTATGCATTCAAAAAATCCAACCTGAGAATATTCAACTTATCCTTCATCTTTATATTCAAATTTTTTCTTCTTCCTCATCTTCATAGCTCTCACACATTGCATTGACTAATGGAGCTTCCAAGGTTAGCCTTCAGGGTGCTCCTACGATCTAGTTTTTGTCTTGATTTTGAGAATGTGTTAGTTTATTGAGTTCCCTTTTCATTAAGATCATTTCATTTACGAGTTTCTGCACCATTGGATCAATTCTCCTATCCTGGGAATTTTGGGTTTTATCTTTCATTGAGGGATTCTTGATTTTACCTGATAAGATGAGGTCATATTCCACCTCAACAAAAATTTATTGAGCACATTATAAATCTTGTGGTTAAACTCACCACAGAAATAAACTCACTTCAGGTATTTGAGCATTCACGAAGAACATCTTCAAATTATTTGTAGTAGGAAGATCGATGGTGGGTATTTTGTTTACCATGCTGTTAAATTTGGCCGAATGAAGTCCCTCATGGATTCTTACGGATCTTTCTTTATTTGAGTGAGTTAAGTAAGGATGGCATGGGAATCATCAAAAATCTTAAATATCTCTTCAAACTTCTTCTTAATATCACCCCAATTGGAGATCAAGCATGATAGCAGGTAGTGGAACCAATCTGCCACTACATCATGTAATGTTTCCATGAACAAACACATAACAACATCTTTGTGTTGTACTCCAAGGATGCCGAAGTCCATGATAAAAGCTATAATATGATCATCAGGATGTCATTTTCCATCTCCATAGAACTTCAAGGAATTATTTCTCGATCCTTGTGGAAGCTCGTGAAGTGGTTGTTGCAGTAGTGGACTAGTATTCCTACTTCATGGAGCAATGGGTTGGGGGTCCTTATATTTCTTCATCTGCCATGATTTCTTCCACTTCAACTACTTCTTATTCAACATGTAGATTTCTCGATCATGATTTCAAAGAGGCTTTTGATCATTCAAGTACTTATATATATTTGTATAGTTTTTTGAATATATACTTTTTTTTGTCATTTTTCTTGATTTTTGGGGCATAGATATTTTTTGGGTGCACTTGGGAAAATCTCTCCCCAACAGAATCGCCAAAAACTATTGGTGAGAAAATTTTTCTGTTGGAAAAAATTTAGTTGTCTCCACCAACGTTCATGGGGTTACGCCCATCTGCATTCAATGGTACAACTCCCATTATTGAATGTAACTAATCCTAATCATATCTAAATGTTGTGGGTGGCCAAATTGGCTGGGGATCACACAAGGACACTCCACTACACCTGTGGAAAAGTGCTTGTACAAAGGTAAAAGGGAGGAAATTACAACATCAAGGGGAAAGGAGGGAAATTATTCAAGGAAGATTACTTCCGTGAGTAGATAAGAGAGCTCACACCCAATAACCAGAGTAGTTCAACATCCAATATAGAAGAAGGAAACAATGAAGTGGTTAGTGAGACAAACAAAACCCACATAAACACAAAGTTTTATAAGAATCATTCATCAAAAATTCAAATCTCATCTTTGATCACCATGCTTATAAAGTGCATACAAGAAGGAAATAAAGGAAAAAAAGAAAGGGAAAATAAAATAAGTGTATCTTTTATTTCATTTGAAGTGATGAATACAAAGCTTCAACCAAGCTATCACAATTCACAATGCTACATGAGTAGAAGTTCTTCAAAATTCATGGAATCCTTTGGAAATGGAGAAGCCATCCCAATTTATAAAAATTTGAATTGACTCTTCACCTCCCTCACATGACTCTTTGTGTTTCATATTCCACTTGTGACTTTTGATTTTCCATTAAATTAAGTATTTCTCCTTATAATTTTGAGAAAATACTTTTACAATTTTAAAATAAGTCACTTAAGTGAATAAGACAAAATACAATGATGAAGCACAACGAAGAATTAGAAAGGAGAGAGAAAGGAGGGGGGATAAAGAGAGGAGGGAAGGGATGAAGGGAAATCACTCCTCATGACGATCTACTTGAATGCCTTGATGCAGTCATGAACTTTGAGTGAAGATTTCTGACCACTAATGATCCTCCATACTGATGAAGATTATCTCCTCTGAACAACTTTTGAACACTTTGCCCCATCCCATGATGACCACAAACTCTATGATGCAAGAGACCCCTTGGACCATCGAATGAGTGTTTAAAACACTATTTGAGATTTCCCAATGTTGATCCCGGATGGCCTGTGAGCAATGCTCATGTTGATTCTCTGTAACACTACTATGTTATGTTGACATTTGCCCCTAGAATGAATATATTTGCTCTCAAAAGTGATGAGTACATCATTGAGACCATGATGGATGTCTTATTCTGTAAAATGAGACGACTATTCCAAACCATGAAACACCACCATGATCTTCATGACTGATCATACCTGAGAAACTAGAACAACCTATGCACTTGAAATTCATGTTTCCTTGACACTTACTATATTTGGAAAGGGTAACTTACTATTTTTAGTAAGTGTCGGAATTTACCTCTCTGGACCCCAACTAATGATGCCAACTTGAATGCTTTATCTCCTCTATACACTCCCCTTGTGAAAATTGCTTTATAGAATAACTTACTATTTATAGCAAGTGCCTACAAGACAACTTACTATTTATAGTAAGTGGTGATTTTTGACTGGAATTGACTGCACCAATGAGATTTGCGTATATTACTCCCCTGTGTACACTGTCTTCTCCTGGATTTCTCTTCTGAGGTGACTTATTAAAAATGGCAGGCACCCATATGGGAGACTTACTATTTTTAGTAAGTGATGAATTTCACTGTTTTTTAGACCAACTGATCAATCCGACCTTGTTTTCCTCCTTAGTGCACACTGTTTTTCTTTACAGCTTCTTCTGATGATGACTTACCCAAAAATAGTAGCCACCCATGTAGGAAGGCTTACTATTTTTGGAAAGTGGGTCTCTAGTGCGCTCGGTTTGTGACGAAACGAAATGTTTGTGGATATGGGTTTTTCCCAATAGTCACTCCTCTAAAAATTTCAACTTGATCCGATGCCGGAAACGAGAGATTTTTAAAAAATCAAAATTTTCTCTACGGGGGAGAATGGGGGTTTGCTCTGCTGTAAAAAATCATAGATTGTGCATGGAAAAACTACCTCTGGAATCCTCATGACATCTGGAAAACTAAGAGATTGCAACAAATAACATCTCGATCCATTGAGTCTTTTGGGAGATATGAAGATTTTTTGTTTTAGTGACTTTAAGGGTTTTCAGCATAAAATCTTCATTTTTCCACTAGTTTTTCTTGGTTTGAATCTGAGAATTTTTTTGTGATTTTTTGTGTTCTCAGAATCATGGAGGATTTCAGGGAATCATTCATAATGCAAAAAAATTGGTTTTTTTCCTAGAAAAAATTCGGCAACATTCCGACAGGATATGGAGGTGTGGGGGGAAAAATGTGAAAAAATGACCAAGTATCAATTTAAATAGTGTTTGAAAATTGAAGAATGAGGAGGGGGTAGGGGGACATTTTCTATGTCCCTTTCATTCCTTTTCGAAAGGTAGAAAAGGGGACATGAAATTCCCCTTCATCCTAGGCTTGACACTTGTCATATTTTTATTCAATGAGCAACTTGGGAGAGGGGGTTGAACTGGGCAAGTACATGGTCATATTGGGTACCTGAAGACTAAATGGGGGGAGGGGGAATTTTATTTCACCTTTCGTTCCCTTTAAAAAAGGTGACAAAGGGGACAAGGAATTCTGCCTTAACCATAGGCTGCCACATGTCCACCTTAAAAAATGACTAAGTATCGGAAAGCTCACCTTGGGACCAACTTGCGAAGACCATATCTCGAGCTCCCGGATGCGTTTTTTTGATGAAATTTTATATGATTTCGCCTGCAAACAACTCACTGAATCCAATGGTGATGGTCCCAAGATCTGATTTTGACTGCAACCCCTCCAAATGGCTCCTTCTTTCCTCGGGATCATTTGTTGTGCGCCAAAAGAATGAGCTGCCTAGGACAGTGTATGAAGTTTCAAGAGGTCCCGTTTTTTCGACCATGTAGAGCATTGAACAATGTCTTTCCATTTAGGTACTTTGTTTAGGCTTTCAAATCACTCATGGAGCTTCCAGAATCTTTATTTTGAAGTCTCGAGTCCTCTTACACAATGTATGCTCCTTTAGGCCCAAAAACCCACTTTTGCTGAATTGGCTCCAAAATCTCCAAAACTTCTCTTGAATCTTCCAAAATCAGCTCCCTTGGTGTTCTAAGCACTAGAATACTCATTTGTGATGAATCTTGGCCCTTTGATCCGCTCATGTGGATGATGCACCAATCTTAGGAAGGCTGATGATAGCTGCTTCCCAAAACTACTTGAATGCTTGAATGCTCTAGAAGTTCTTTGAACACTTTTTTTTTTGCTTTCTAAATCACCTAGGGGGAATGACTTGACATTCACATAGGGATCATTTGCCTGACAGGATAGAACTGGTGTTAGGGATGGACTGACCTAGGGGTGTCTTGGGAAGGTATGACTTTCAAATTTTTTGACATTAGGGTCAGTTGTCATGCTTGAAAATTGGAAATTTTCTTGTTGCACATTTGCATGACAATAATGTTTCAGGGCTTCTTGAGTCCTAAACAAAGGATTTGGGTATAAGGTGATATTCTGGCCTATATGCTCTTATGGATCATGTTTATAAGATTTTATTATGATTTTAAGATTTAATTTTTCCTAGGATGACTGACCTACATGTTTTAGGATCATAGGACAGGTATAAAAGCAAGTTAGAAAGTTCATTTGAGCTAGGTGTGAGTGTGTGAGGGAAAGTGTAAGCTAGAGGGGAACTTGAGGTGTAAGAGGTATGTGTGACCAAAAAGAGAGGGAAAAAGAAGATGATATGATGTTCTAGAGTGTGATTGGATATCGGTAAGCTAGGTTAGATGATTAAATCATCTTGAAGGAATAAGTTCTTGAGCATGGAGGCTAGAAGGAATTTTTAAGGGAGATAGAAGAAGAGAGAGCTTTATGGTGCCATCAACAATTGTAGGAAAATTTTAGAGATAAAAAACAAATCAGGTGCCTTTGGTTGGTGGTGAGTTGTCTAGGGGGTTGGTGCCTCCTTCTAGGGTTGGTGCTCTACTAAAATCAGTTATTGGTGCTCATTGTGGTGTTGGTGCCTCACTAAACCTAGAGGTTGGTGCTCTTTGTAGGGTTGATGCTCAACTAAATTTGAAACATGGCTATAATAAAGTTTTGTTTCAGTTCCCCTTAAGGGTTTCCCACTTATATCTTGTGTTTATGTGTTTAGATATTCTCATTTTCTCACATTTGGTTATGTTTTTGAATACGTAGTTAACGTTTAAATGGTTAATGGATGCAAATGCTAAAGTGAATGAAATTTTTATTTCTCACTGATTCACCCCCATTGATTGTGATTCCAGCATGAATACATAGTGATATATGAAAAAACCATACACTACACCCAATAATTAATTGACACCTTTTCAAAGTGGGTTTTGTAGACACTTTGAGGATCTGGTTACAGGAGTCGACCAATCGATACAGTGAAATAGCTTCAAAATCACCCTAGTTTTAAAGCTTACAGATCAAGAAAATGGGTTCTTCCACCTCAAAACTCCTTATTATCACATTGAAAAATATATACCATATTTGGTTTCATAGTATTCCATTTAGAAGTAATTTTTCTATGCCTATTTTGGATTCACCTTGGATTAGGTTTCTCAAGCAAAAACTATTAGATTTCATCAATTGGCTCAGAAAGGGTTCCTCTAAAATGAGCTTTGGTTGCCAATTTTTAGTTTCATTAATTGTTCTTTATTTTCACCATATCAGAGAACAAATTAGAAGTAATAAATTCCATGTTTAGGTACTTGGTCAGCTTTTTCTACGGCCATTTTATAGCCACTTGGGCTAGTTTAAACAGTAGCGTGACTAAGTCCTATTGACCAAACTTTGAATTTTTGAGACACTCTTGTAGGATATGAGTAAATTGAAGTTTGGGAATATGTGCAATAGATATAAATAACCCCTATGAACACTTCTAACCAAATGGTAAATGGGAAATTTGGTGTGAAAAATATCATGCTTCTCTTTTGAACCTTCTTAGTTACAATGAAATTGAAAGTTGTGTGAAGAAATTATAAACTCCTTTCTTTCTCTCAAACTATGAAATGTGAAAATTATATGAAGTAGTGATAAAAAACCTAGATTTTTCTCTCTATTTACTCATATTTCATTATGCAATGAAATTGTTTGATTAGGTGAATAAAATGAAAGTTTCTCTTTTTCTCTCCCAAACCTAGAAAGGTGATTACAATATGAAATGTTGTGGATAGAATTGATCTCATTCTCTCTCTCTAAAATTTGAATGATATTGTTTGATAGTATTGTTAGATAGAAGAGGTGGAATATATGCCATCTTTTTACTAACTCCTCATTATTTTCAATGACAGAAGAGTAATGAAAATGCACATAATAAGTGGTACTCAATATTGAATTAGAGTTAGTTCCCTTTTTAATTATAAAATTCATTTGAAAAGGAAATTGGGTTGCTCATTGGAATCAGTGTATTGTTGTATTTGGTTAGTTATACTTATGGATCAATTGAAAAGGATTGAAATCGTGAATATAATTTATGGAAATTGTAAATAATCATGTGTTTACAAAAGGTATGTTGTCTCTAGATGAATTATTTAAATTTTAGGAACTAGTTCTTATCATGTGGATATATCCTTGTACGAAAAATGAGTAATGAAGTTAATGGAATGAAATAAACACATAGTTGAGACTAGATTATTCCCTAAACTTATCATTGCACTATTTTCCCTTTGTTAAATTGAATTTATCCAATAAAACCCTTAAACCCATAGGAAATAATCTTTATAATTTCAGACATTAAGGTTCACTTATATGTATAATATGTGACTTGATATATAACCAAGCCTTGCAATTGGATAAAGAAACCCTTGTGGTATTGTTCCTTAGTCGACACTTGGTTTTGTTGAGCTTCTTTCCATTTTTCACTCTAGAATGTTTGTTTTGTTGTGTATCGAATTGGAGGGATAGAGTTGCATGTGACCCTCACCCCATAACATGTATGTTCCTATAACTTTTGAGAATGGTTTGTTATCTTTCAAACCTTTCTTTCTAACCTAGGAATCAAATTGGACCCAATGTGTTGTTTCTCTTTAGGGAAATGTGAACTTGCTACCTAGTTTCTCCTTCCCTCATCTTTTCACTCTAGTTGGTCTAATATGGGAATCCTTGTGTGTTCCTTGCTCTTGCAACTAACAAACAAATGATTAATTAAATTGTGCAAGCTAAATGAAATAAATATATTGTGATAATCCTAGTGTTGATCTCTTATGGGTTTTAATTGTTGCTAAATTGGAATTAATTCAACCCTAGGACCTTTTTAGGAGGGTTCTTATGGTTAGAACCTTGTAACTTATAACAACCAAATTGTGCTCAATAATATTTTATTGAATGTGTAATTTATAACTTGAGTTGTTCCCTCATAAAATTTTTGATAAACCTTTAGATTCTTAACAATTTTCAGTGGGGTGTTTCCTTAAGGGAAACACATTTAACTACAAATGGAAATTTGTAACTTGAAAATAAGTGGTATGTGGCTCTTATATGCTCTAAATGTCCTACCAAAAAAATATTAAAAAATGAATTTAATTGTAATATAAGTGTAAACTAATTGCAACCCATTTAAATTGTTGATAAAATCCTCTCTTCTCTCTCTCTTAGTGATTTAGCTATTGTGTTGTGAATCGATCTTTTGAGAAAACACTGAAGTAAATTATTGTCATCATACTTGTATGTAAGTGTGTATTTATGTGTGAGGGTGAAACTAAATCATTATTTATTGGATGCATAAGGTGTTGTTAGTGAAGAGAGGTGATGAGCCCCAAAAAATGGGCCATCATATACAAAATATGACATTCTTTTTCCTTACATAAATTACATACAAGTGGATCTAAGTGTAATTTTTGAACTTATGGTTTATTTAGAATAAAATAGAGAGTAAATATCATGGTTATTTCTTTAGAATTAATTTTTACTTTTTTGTTAGATATTTCTAGTAATAAGTAAGGGAACGATGTCAATTTGTGCATATGCAGTCCATACTAAGCTAGAATTATCAACCAAAGGATTTTAGCACTAAATACCGACTACAAATAGCCTTAGAGGATCTCCGACACTTCTCACGTTAGCTCCAGAGATGTCTTCACTAGCTCTGGAGATGTCTTTACTAGCTCTGAAGATGCCTTCACCAGCTCCAAAAATGTTCATATCAGCTTTGGAGATGTTCATAGAAGCTCCGTAGATGCTTTCATTAGCTCTAGAGATGAATACTAGAGTTACAAAGACGAACATAATAGTTTTAGGAGTATTTCCTCTAACTCCAAGGGTGGTTCAAGATGCATTACTATATATTCTTTGAAATCATTCTTTAAAAAAATTCCATAAGTGTTTTATTGTTTGTAAAATAAAGAAGAATTAATATTCATTTTTATCCTCAAACAATAAAATAAGAGAGTTAGATTATTAGTTAGATTTAGATAAGTTCTCTCCACATTTTACGGAGATTGATGCTTTGTTAATAGATTGAGATCTTAGTTGATAAGATTGGAATAATTCTATGATCGGATTATATGCCCCAAAATAAGGAGGCGGTTGGAAGTATGGAATTATAAATGCAATCTCCCACACTACTGGATGTAACCTTAATTATTCTGAATAATTCATTATGAGGTTTGTGGCATCAAGCTTGTAATTAGTGTTGGTGAAAATCCCCGTCGGAGGAATGAGTTGGCCACTCATTCCAAAGAAGATGGATCGATGTGTTTGTGTTTATTTGTTCGTTCTATAATTATTCTTTTATTATGAATCATATTTTTCTTTGTATCATGTAACATTTCTTTGTTGTACAATTTATTGTGAGCATGCAGGTGTTTTATGTGTTTATCATTTCCTTTCAATTCACCAATTTACTTTCCTGCAATTGTGCTATTTAATTTCATGCAAGAGTGGTTTAAATTTCTGCAAGTGTGATTTTCAATTCTTACAAGTGTGGAGTTTGGTAGAAGGGATCATTTTCCAGAGATCTCTTTCCACTACTGTATATTGTCTTCATACACCAGCCATGGATTGATATTATTAATGATGAAGATTGGCAACCCCCCATTAGGAGGAATAAGGATTTGTGTGTGTTGTTGCTGCATTGGAGGAACCAAGGGAATTCATGAATATTTTTAGTGGAGTTATAAGGGGTATTTTGTTGTTGTGTTGTGTTTTCTATTGGATGAACCAAAGCCTAGCCATGATCCCTTCATGGAGGTAAAAAAGGTAGTACATATGACGGTCTCTCCCCTTTTCAAGCCTTATGTGTAGGCTTGGTGGTATGTGTTGACTTTATATTTGGTGTAATGTCTTTCTCCTAATTCTTTTTCTAAGAAGAAGTTAAATAATTGCATGATTGGTTTCATGATTGTGTAAGCATATTAGACATTGTTGTTGCACCAAGTGATCTTGTAGGGTTGTGTATGCAAGTGGTTTTTGTTATATACATTGTGGGCTTTGCAAATATAGTCCTATATTACAAACCCTTTATTTTTTTTGTTGTCAGCATTTTCCATAACAAAAATCTAATTAGAGTGTAAATAGTAAATATTGAACATGTATAAATAAGTTAATTTGGTTGTCATGCAAACTTATATGCATATTTAATTTTCATAGCCCTATTTTTTAAAAGAATTGAATAGTGCACTTCTATTAACAACACATAATAATATAATGTCAATTCTTTAATAAATGAGTTGAGTGAAATTACACCCCAAAATGTGATCAACTTGAGTTATACAAATTTTAGGAAACCAACATCATATTAGGTCAAGAACTATAATGATGTCATACCAAGATTAAAATGTGTTAAGTATACAAAACTTTAAATTATTTATTTATATGTTATTTGTATGTAAAATCTTCTATGTATTAATGTAGCCTACC
Source organism: Taxus chinensis (assembly GCA_019776745.2). Taxonomy (NCBI): domain Eukaryota; kingdom Viridiplantae; phylum Streptophyta; class Pinopsida; order Cupressales; family Taxaceae; genus Taxus; species Taxus chinensis. The sequence goes on from CM034146.1 coordinate 851,627,661, forward strand.
AAATCAATTTAATTAAAAATTGAAGTATTTAGAAAGAATCTATTTGAATAAGGTTAAGGATGAAGAATTTATCCATGTAAACAAGGTTACAAGTTTGGATATTGTAAAGATAAGGTAAATATATCTCATATTTGAAACATAATTAAATACTATGAATACGAAATAGCCCCATATATTATAAACTATCATGCAAATCCCAAATAAAACACCAGAAACGGATGAGTCGTATTTACCCTCTCTTCAATATATACATTTCTATATAAAAATAGCCTTTCTTTTATATAAATATAATTTAAAATATGTTTCTCCTATGCTTTCCTTCCCTAATACGTTTGCATATATCAATAGCTTATAATATGTGTTCCACATCTTGCACGTTTGGAACAGTGAAGAAATTTATTTTAATATGTTCTTGGAATATAAAACTAATGAGAAGAGTGACTCTTGGGAATAATTTAAATTGTATGCCATCCTAGAAATATTCGTTATGTATGTCTTATTTATATATAATTACTTTATTAACTCTCACCTAAACGGAATACGTTAGCAACATATATTATATGTATTCTACCAGTTACATTGATTAAAAACATATTTATTATAATGTTATTTTATTTTACTCGTGATCCGATAAAGGTGTACTCGTATCACCCCACAAATAAATTATATTATTATACAAATCATTTTTTTTGTTGGTAATGTATATATTATTCTAGTGTTGTATCTTTTGATGGTAACTTATGAAACGAAAGGTTATTATATGGGTTCTCTGATAAACAATTTAGGAAAACGGACATATATCTTGTTCACGAGATATTGGACATCTCACAACCCCAAACGTAAACAAGTGTCCTAAGTAGTAGACAACAAATATCAGTGTTATCTTGTGATGGAATTCTTAAGGGTTTGTGATAGAAATATACGAGGAAAAATGTTATTATGTTAAAATTATTTAATTATGGGGTTTTTTTTTCTGAGATGATTTAAATACATGAATTAAAAGCTCGCTAAAAAATAATAATTTATTTTGTTGTTAAATTAAAACAACTCTTACTCGAACTCATCACTAATTGGAGGTCAATTATGTTGCTCTGTGTCTCATACAAGATCATTGCTAAAGCTCTCGCCCTAAGGATTAAGTACCTTCTTCCCCTTGTCATATGGCTAGAGAAGATTTAGTTATTTCGTTATAGATACATTCTTGACAACATCATTGTCATGTGGGAAGGCATGGAATGGGCCAAGATTTCACATTAGCAAGTAATGTTTGTTATAATTGTCTTTCAAAGAGACTATGATAGGATCGAAATGGTTAAGGGACATTTTTCCTATGAATTGTTTCACCCCATGACCGATATAGAATCATCAATTGACAATGTCATGGCATGTTTGTATATCTTTTGTTTGGCCTCTGTCTCGTCCATTCAATGGAAGAAAATTGAGTGCTATAGGCAATCGTGCACTCATGTGCTCAATTGGAAAACAAATTCAAATAGAATTGGATTCAACCCGATGAACAATTAGAGTTTCTTGGCATCCCTTTCGCCTTTTAAACCATGTTTTTGAGCTCTAACCATATGTGATCCAAAGAGTTGTAAAGAAAATTGAATTTTAGGTTTCTAAACCCCTTTCTCTTGCAGGAAAATTTCAAGTTTGCTTCAAAGTCTTAGCTATCATGTATGTCTAATACTCCTCCCGTAAGCCCCCCTCTAAGACTACCTATGCCAAGATGGAGAAATCCTTAGATAGTTCTTTTGAGCAAATGCTAAAGGTAGTAAAGGATTTCACAAAGTAGCATCAAACGTTTTGTATCAACCCAATGAATCTAGTGACCTTGGGCCCCTTGATATTCAAATTTAAGGTCGCACCCTATGTGCGAATTGGGTCTTTCGAGATCGTCGAAGGTAATGAATCTAGGAAAGTTCTCCTTAGGAATTGTATCTCTTGGAAACCCCGTGGGAAAAGAAGTCTAGAAAGGATTAAACCTTCAAACCCTCTTGATCACTCGGGTCCTTGTCAAAAAATGGGCACCTTTATGGCCAAGAGCACTTGGAAAGATTGGGTTGATGAAACCACATTTGATATGGGATGGGGATAGCTTCAGAGCTGAGATCTCTATCAATTCCCATTCCCTTTGATGGTCTCTTATATTTCCTACTATAATGTGCCTTTTTCTTTGGTCCCCTGGATCAAAAGCAGTTAAACTATTTAATAGAGGCATACTAGATTGGATCACATGGCTTTTTATAAGAGTGAAATTTCAGCTACAATGCAATGATAATGAGTTGATAATAGAAATTCATAATGTCATATATGAATATCATCTCCACAAAATTAATGTGCTAGCTACCATCATATGGTGGAATAACTAGAAATAAGTTTGTTGAGATTCCTTTCAACTGGTAAAATCCCAATTATGGTATCAAATCCTCTCCTTACAATAACTGCTTATTATTCCACTCAACACTTGTCCTCGAACTTCAATTCCCCTAAAAAAGTTTGGAAAATGAAAGTTTGTCATAATATGGGAGGTCGTTATTGAGCCAAAACAAGCCCACTTCCTTTAGTGTATTCTTCATCAAGATCTACCAATCGGCTCATGTCTGGTGCACCTTGGGATGGGTCACCTTGTTTTCTCATGTTGTTCCCACCGAAAGTCTATATTCAAACATATCTTTTGGGTTATGCAAGCGAGCTCAATCCACTTGAAATTAGATTATACCCTTTTTAGCCTTTCCGCTATGATAAGTTCAATTTGAAAATGGTGTTTTTAGGGGTCTAGGCCATGCTTCCTTCAAAATTAAAAAAAAAATGGGTAACTTTTCATTCTAAAATTCCTTGATCAACTATGGAAAGATAGAAAGATGCTAATTTTAATCATATCTCTCTTAAAGAATTATTATTTTTACTAAAAAAGTGAATGTTCTTTCCAATATTACTCTTTAGATTCAAGTGTAAGAGGAGAAAAAAATGTCTCCAGGTGGCAAACCTCCAATAGTTACTGGATCATTGGGGCAATGCACCTTGTAATGTGATCCAAGTTACTTCACACTCACCTCACCACCACTCTCCCCTTGGAGATCATGGTTGTGGCTACTGTAAAATATCTTTTTCTCATAGTAGATATCATATTATCTCCCCATGAAGTCAATATCTTTCTCTAACTCAGAGCTCTCAAGATAGTGACAGTGGTGGCAGAGGCCACACCAAGTAAGAATCTATAGGTTGGGCAGAGCCTTTGCAAGGGAGGTTCCCTTGTTTAGGCATTGATTGTTTTTCATGATCACAAAAACATTAATGAAGAGGAGGAAAAAGAAAAAAAAAATTAAGATGAGGGGAACTCGCCAAATGTTATCGACCCGCCTAATAGTGGATGGGGAGCTTCAAAGGATAAACCTAATGACCCTCCTTCGATTATTTTGGTTATGGCTCTAGTCACATAATGTTTTTAGTTCATTCTTTTTATATTTCCTTTTTTTATTGAAGACCTTGCTTAATAAGTGAAGCTAGTCTTTAGCTTTCTCGGATTCTTTCAATGTGGCTGTCTGAAGGTGACTTGTCCACTCAGTTTTTTGTACAATTACGTTGTACTTTATGTTTATATCAATATGTGGAGATTTTTTTGATTAAAAATGAATCCTAAACATTTATTTTTTGTTAAATAACATATTTTTATTATGTTTGTGTACTTCTTAATTATTATTCCAAATTTGGGTGTTATTGGTGTATTTTATGGATAATCGTCATGATGCAAGAGAATTTATATTAACAAACAAACTTTCATCAACCAGAAACATGGAAAGGGTTCTTATCTGCAATTGTGCACATTCATTTATGTTTTGGGATTTTTTGACTTTGGAAAAAATATTATGTATATGGGGGATGATTGATAATAGTATTGAAATATAACTTTGAAGGCCAACATGACAAGAAAGCGAAGGAAAATGGAAAAAAAGACGATTTCAACCGTCTCCATGAGGTCAAGTACCCCTTTTGGGGAGAGTGGAAAATTTTTCATGACTACTATATAACCACTGGGCTTCACAAGAAAGGGTTACATAAACACCCCAATATTTTCACAACCACCTATCAACTTATACTATTGGTTTCACCTAGAATGCAAGAACAATGAGAGTAATGTCCAAAATCCATTTTTTTTTATGAATGCATCATTTTCTTGGGATTAGTGCTAGACCTAGGTATTCAAAATTAGAGGAAGGGGAAGAATTGGGGGAAGTTGTACAAGAGATACGTGAAGGAAAACAAGCTCCAAATATAAGCAAATACTCCATGAATAAAGAAAAATGAATAATTATATTAGAGTGCGAAAAGTAGATCCTAGCTTATGAGAATAATGTATATGCATTGTGATTAATCATCAGACATAGTATTTCTTCTTCATAGTTCACAAGGGGTAAGAGAGTGTGAAGCTTGTGAATATTTGTAACAATTTTTTAATAAAAGATTGATAAAAGATAAAATATGGATAACATGTAGAATATATCAAAATGGAACAAAGATTAGAGATATGCTAAGATAAAGATTTTATAATGATAATCTAAGATAAAGAGATCAAAATTGATCAGGTCGAAGGTGACCTGAGAGAGATAGAGGTAGTCGACGACGACCGCAGTAGAGAATACCAAAAGATGTGCACAAAACAAATATAGAATAGACTCTGAAATGTGGAAGGTGTTTTGAATCCGATGCAGGAATACATGAAACAGAAAGGATGCAAGATGTAGATAGATATGATGAGAAAATAATGAATGTAGAGCAGATCAATGGTGACTGGGGGTAGTATCTGTTTAGTCGATGGCAATTGGGGCCAAAAAGCAAAATTTGGGTTGTCAGATGGGTGGATCACAGAGACAATGAGATCTAAATGTTGAAGGGGCTAGAAAATAGATGACATATGAGGTAGAATGCAAGAAACAAGGTTGATGTAGATCGGGTCGAAGGCGATTGGGCTGGATTGACGATGACCGGGGCTAGATTAGGGTTTAATGGGGCCTGATAGGTGGAAAAATAGCTATAGGAAAGAGACAATGATGGTTGGTAATTATGTAAATCTCCAAGATGAAGGGAAAAACATGCACTGATATTTGGAATCACTTCAATAAGGAACATAACACAGCCTCAACGGAGACAACATTAATTTCCTACGGACCCATGAGCCGGCAATGATCACTATAAGGTGGAGGGAATCCAATGAGAATCTGACTCGAATGGATGAGATAAAGATGGTAGAAACCTTGGAAACACATTGGTAGGGGAACATAACACGACATCAATGGAGGTGACATTAACGTCCTACGGACCCATGAGTCAGAAAAAATCATTGCATGATGGAGGAAATCCAATAGGAGTCCACTCATGGATGGATGTGAAATCCGTGGGACCAACAGAATCAAACACATACATCAATGTTATACACAAAAATATGAAGATGGTTCAGGACAATGTTTTGACAAAATGTCGGGGGAAAAAGAAAATGTTTTGTCCTTCAAATAATAGGAAGCGAGAAAAATATGTATCCTAGTGGGATGGAGATGGAAATGATGGCCACAATTGTGGGCTTAAGAGGAGATATGGGGCCCTAAGAAGGACATAGAGATGGCTAGAAAAGTGGGCTATGCAGGATGTGATTAAAGATGCACAATGAGATAAGTAGACAAAAAGATAGCAAAATGATATATACAAGAAAAGGAAAGGTGTGTTATCTATGACACACAAGTTTGAAGCAAAAGAAAACATAATTTGATAAAGAGATTGGACAAGATGTGATAAAAGATGAAAAAGAGGGTTGGGTCAATAACGACTTGGCTAGGGTCGATGGAAACTTGCTTGGATTAACAACCACTGTGCGCGAGTCAACGTCAACTGGGTCGGCATGCCTATATACACAATAGAGACAATTGAAAATGCTCATTTAAATGACACGATTTTGATGATTAATATCTCTAAGTGATATAAAATCTTGAGATTTAAGAAAAATGGAGGTTAGCGGAGGAGGAGGGAAGCGTTAGAAGTCTTGAAGAGCAATAAGTGCCGAAAACCTAGCTTATTTTTTAGTTTGTTTTGATTTTTTATATTTTTTTTATTATTTTTGGACTTTAGATGGGAGCTAAGGGTCGGTCAGTAGCGACTGGGTACAGTCGCCATCAACTGAGGGTGAATTAGTTTCGATCAGGATAGGCTTGACATCAATTGGGTGGGATAATGAGTTTATTGATTATTTGGGATGAGAGATGATGCTTTTCTATGATTAGAAATTGATGGGTGTTTGTTTGATGGATTTTTACAGGCCTAGAGATACGTTATATTTCAGAGACAGAATCCCAACCATGTTGGGGATGATTAGGGAAAATGTGGCAGATTCTGAGTGGGATCACTTCGATGTAGTGGGACTAGGAGCATTCTTCCAGTATCATAGGGTACCTAGAGATATAAGGCTTATCATAGCATTGATAGATAGAAGCTACCCGAGGACTAATAACTTCTAGCTCCAAACTTGAGAGATGATGATCACATTGGAGGATGTGTATCGTATTTTGAGATTTCTGATTCAAGGGGCACCAATAGTGTCAATTACAACAAATGTTTGGATGGATTTATTGACATAGTTTTTTGGAGAAGAGGCCCCGCATATTGCATTTATATCAGGGAATTTTCATATTAAGATCCGTTATCAACCTGCGACACTAGGGAACCGACTGATTTTCCTTTTCATGATGGCGATATCCTATTATGCATTACCAGATTCAGGTGGGGCCGTATTTCCATGGGTCTTAACACTAGTTGTGGTAGACATTGTATAACACAAGACATTATTTGAATTTGGGGCAACTCTTCTGGCACGGGTGTACCATGAGCTATGGATGTATATCACAGAGAGGAGATCGTGTATGGATGTAGGATTTGTGTTGCCTTGTTGGGCCTACAAGCACATAGATGTGGTGAGGCCTTTGCGGATTCCATGGATTATAGGGGATCACAATGAGTTGGAAATGGGGTTCATGAAATGGAGAGTCGACCAAGCTCATGGAGATAGGGATGAGAGGGGTCAGGATTGGTATGCTGAGAGGTTGGGAAGCCTTGATTTTGATGATGTCATATAGAGGTAGTACAAAAGGTTATTTACATGGCCAGACATAGATATATAGCTTACAAGTATGAGGAGAGTGAGATGGGTGTAAGGTAGGAGGCCGGAGATGGTGGAGGCTTTACAATTTCCATGGGTCATGAGGTAGTTTGGGTTGGTAAAGACGGTGCCTGGAGCACCGATTAGATACAAGTGAGATGAGACAAAGAGGGACTTACCCAGTCCTGTGATCTCCGATCCATTAGTGGAGGAGGCTTGAGCTACATGATATAGATTAGGATGATGTAGGAGTTGCAGGGGGTTTTGTGGAGTGGATGATGCAACAGTGTGTAGCCTAGTGTTGGTCAGAGAAAATTGACTAAGTACCAACATACTGTAGATGCTTACGCACAAGGGTGTGCAAATGGAGAAACAAAGTGGCATGTGAAACAATGAAGCAGGTTAGCGCGTAAGGATGCGCACATACACGCATAAGGTCAAGTACTTAGCTAATTTTCTAAGAGGGTTAAAAATATGAAAGTATATTTGGAGTGCCATTCAAGCAAAGTATGGAAATAAACAAAAGTGAGATGACTTGACTTCCAAGAAAGGGCTATAATTAGGAAAAGCACATGCGGAGCAGAGGACAAAGAACACTCATGGAGAAGTCTAATAATAGGATTAAAGCATGTTGTATATTTAGTTTAGTCTATTATTAGTACAGAGTAAAAAACATGCAAGCTATTGTAAGCATGACTATTTTAGGAAGGGTGCATGTAGGTGGTGAAGGGAAACTCCCCACCTACTATAAATATATGGTATGTGTCTTTGTATAGAGAGTGATGTAATTGAGTATGAATAGAGTACTTAAAAATGTGGGTTTTGGTTCAAAGCTAGGGTTCAACAGTCTAGGATTTGGAGTTTGTATGAGAGTGTGCATGGTCCAGCGCATTGATGTATTGAGTATATTGTAATCAGCTTACATGTTATGTAATCATTCATGGATTGTAATGGATAAATATTATGGTTGCAGAGATTATTATGTTGGAACATGTGTATTCAGATTCTTATTGCTGATTAATTTCCATGAATGATTTCCTTATTATATGTGTTTCTGGATTGTTCATTATTATGATTCTTCTCTCTGCATGAATGGTTATTTTGGTTATGAATGATTATGAATATGATGAACATGCATGCTAACATTCTGATAGGCATAAATGAGGGACTAGAGGCTACGTGCATGCTTTAGAAGAGCTTCAGACTTTGTCTAGTTCAAGTGCCAGTGCGCATAGCTCTTGTTGGGTAATAAAAATACTACATTTTGGTTCCATTTTGGGACCTCTTTTCAATTTTTCTACTAAGATGTTGCATGCAGATGACATTTTGAATATCTTTGGAGAATATTGAAAGCTGGATATAAAATGACCAAGACGCTTTTACACAAAGATATAGCACTGGACCTGATTTTAATTCACGAAAGTGGGTAGAAGATAATCTATATGACTGCTTGTATGAGACGTTCTTCAGCTTCTTCCTAGTAGATTTGTACTAGTGGTTCAAAGCTTACATGGAAAACAGAGGTGTTCAACTAGGAAATAAATCTTGGATGCAGGAAGACTATCAAACACTCTTCGATTCAGACAATCTCTAGACTAAAGCTCTGGATTTTTGGTGGGAAGGTGTATTGCACAACTATACTTTGGAGTATATAATTTTGACATATTCTTTCCCAGAGGAAGAACATTTTTGGTTCTTGCGTGAGCTAAGAGGATATTATTTACATGCAATACCTTTAGCTATAAAGATCATGATGGTGGAACTTCGAATTGATAAATTACCTATGGCAAGCTAAAACCCCACCACGTGTAGGGCAAGAGAAAGATTTGGGAAGGATGGGAGTGGCCCTGACGGAAGAAAGAAAAAGATATGAAAGACTCCTTAAGTATAACAAGGTGCAACAGAGAGTAGTTGATGCATGTTGAGGTTAAAAGGAATGATGACTGGTGGAAGTGATGATAACCCCACAGAAGGCGAGGGACCGCAATATTATGTCTTCCCGAAATTGGGAAAGCGCAGTAGAGAGACTCCATTGGCCTCTGATGAGAGTGATTCTGAGGAGAGAGAAAGAACCACGGGCGTACATCTGACCCAACCTGGATACCTATCCCTTGCACAAGGTGTTCAAATCTAGAGGTAGTTGTTGAAGAGCATCATAGTGAATGTGAGAAAGGAGGATCTCCACATTGGGAAGGAGACACAGGTAGACACATTTTAGTTACCACTCAGGAAGCATGAAAAATCAAGGATGTGCACATGGAAGTGTAGCAAGCGCCAGTGTTTGGAGAAAGTAATTTTGGAGGTATTTTTTATAGGCACATGGTTAGGACAGAGTGTTGGCATGCAAACCATTGGAAACAATCCTATAGGTGTTGTTATAGCACAGACAATGGGTGTCTAGTTTAGCAAAAACAATATAGGACACAAGGAAGTTAATCTACTAGACCACAAGTCATGGTAGGAGGCTCAGGAGGTTCAAGTCAGCCACCACATAGAGGAAATCCTGGTGGACATTCAAGTTTGGGGTCTGGTCCTACTCCAGGACAAGGTCCCCAACCACCACCAAATCAGCCATCACAAACACCACCTCAACAACCACAACAGGAAACCCTCAAGTTTTCTTTAAGATGTCTCTTCACTTTCCAAAGTATAGAGGTGTGGAGGATACAAAAGAGCATGTTCACAAGTGTAAATTGTTATGGAGAGCTAAGGGCATAACAAATTCTGATAGAAAGGAAAAGTTAGTTTTCTACCACGCTTCAAGAGCGTGTACACAATTGGTACAGAAAGTATGAACCACACCAGACTCTCGGTGGATTATGATGCGATTACGCACTGCATTTCTTGGCTGAATTTCACATTCCATGAGTTAGAGGAACAAGGTATTAGTGTAGTTCAAGGACATCAATCAGGGCTTATCTGAAAGTGTAAGGGAGTATGATGCATTGTTTAAAACTCTCTTGTCCAAGCTATCTTATGATATTCACCAGAGCCAACATGTAGAGTGGTTTGTTAGAGGCTTGTTGACTCTGTTTTCAAAGGGCCTTATCACATAAAACATGTATTGATCCATGTGAGGCTTTGGAAGTAGCTCTATATGATGAGGTAGTTGGGAGTGCAGACACTAGATGAGCCCTTTTCTTAAGGTTCAAATAAAAGCTATGGGTAAATAGTTGGAGACTATTTCTACTAATTCAGCACATGAGACACATAATGGGTTATGGTGCACCGATTGTGATGTTGAAGGGCATACTAAGGATAGTTTTCACATGTAAGAATGTGTGTGCATTGTTACAGTCTTGTGATATTTTCCACAAGAATCATGATGTCTAGAATTTCCCCCTCTTGCAGTGCGTAACAATGAAGAGTGTCTCTATGTACTACAAAGATTTGTGATGGACATACCTATGATACAGTTGATTACTTCTTAATTGACCAGATTCACGAGGCATGCGAGACTGGGTTACGACAAACCACTGTGGAAAGTATCTCTTAAGCGTAGGAATTCCAACCTAATGAAGGGCACAACAATGGAGATGGTGGGTTTCGAGGTGGATATAGGAAGCAGAGGCCGTGGTAGTAGAGAAAGTTTCATACATGGAACTTGTTATACTTGTGGGTCCCCAGATCATTACCAATGTGAGTGTCCCAAAAATTAGGTCTGCGTATACTATGGAAAAGCACACAAAGTTGAAGATTGCCCCATACCTTTATGAGCATATGTGTAAAAATAAAAAGAAAGATAAAGGCCCAGGGATGATCAAGGTACAATACGCGAAGAATGAACAATGGAAACCTAAGAAGATAGTCAGTCCAAATCTTCAACCTGTATATTAGTCACTACAAGTGCAAAAGTAGCATGCTGCATGCGAGCATCTTAAAGAAAAACCTCTCATTAGGAGGGGAAGATTATGCATGTTAAATATCTAGATGTTTTTCATCATAAGGAAATCTACCAAAATACCATAGAGTTAATCCAAGATTTGTAGGATGAGATCCAGTGCCTGAATGAACTAACGCGCTAAAGGGAATGCCCGAAGAACATTGAGATTCCAAATACATATGTAGACGATTTGAAGGAAGTATGCAGGATGTCTGCGGCAGGAGAACATCATCCTATTACTCGAAGAATGTTTGTGTGAGAAGTTACCATGCGCTAGAGTTAAATGAGAGTGCCAGATCCTACAAACCAAGTTGCCACCACATAACCATGAGTATGATAAGGAAATTACACTAGATGTAGTGATTAGATGGTTTGTTGGTGAGTAATATTCTGGTTTACATAGGTGCAGAGGTCAATTTTATAACTTTGGATGCCTGAACCAAATGGGGAGGCCATAATTATAGCCATCTTCTAATGTGTTTGTACATGGAAAATAAAATATGGGCCATGCCTAATGGTGTACTCAAGGATGCTTCAATCACTATTCAAGTAGTCAAATTTATAGGAGATTTTGAAGTATTGGATTTTTTGAGGCAGATAATTTTTGAGCACTCCTTAGGCAACCTTGGTGTTATGTCAATGATGCAGACCTATGCTTCAATAAAGGATATATCATTTTTGATAACAAAGAGTGTGTTTTCATACCCTTGGATGATGTGAAGGTTGCACCCTACATTGAACCAATATGTGAAGAAGAGATTAATAGGATTTATGCACATACAATGCACGACCCAGAGAACACAAAACCATCTAAGGATTACTTCATTGGGAAAACATGAAATAAGTCAGCGGCACTACCAGTGTTTCTTGTGAAAATTGGGCTAATGATAAATATGAAATGGCCAAACAGGAAGTCAAAGGAAGAGTCACTCGGATGATCAAGTCGTGCATGATTAGGCACTTGGGAAAAATTCAGCTACCTAGGTATACAAGAGAGGAAAGACTAGAATCTTTCTTGTGCGCCATAGAGGAACAATAGAAGAATGAAGGGGATAGACAGAATATGATGGTCTATACATTGCACGAAATGACAACACATTGGTGGGTGACACAAAGAGATAATCTTTTGGGTTTGCACAAGGTGAGGGTAGCCTTTTTGACAAGGTTTACTCAAAGAAATATTTCCTCTCTTATACACGAGTATGATGGGAAAAATCCTTCTTTAGTACACGTCCAACACTGTGAGAGATAATGGGCACATGGATAGGAGGCTTTACCCCCATCTCTTTAGGTACATAATTTTTTACTATACTCTCTGAGGATGCACACATGCATGACGTGTGCATGTTGAACTCAAGCAAGAGACTGCAAGTTGCCACGACATGACTAAAGGTATGACTCACACTTTTGACTATTTTTCTAATAAGCCCCAAATACATGAGACCTTGCAGATTATGAAGCACATCACGCTGGGAGATAACGTAAAAGTGGAAGAACTCATGATTCAGCTTCTGGGAGATCCTGAAATTGAGGTACACAAGGATTTAGTAGAGACAGAAGAAATGCTCTCAAGTCGTGCATGGAAAGAGAAGGAAAAAGGTAAAATGGTCTACCTCATTGATGATGAAGAAGTAGAGAACCTGAATATCATCCATACAGTGAGTGTGCATGCAAGGTGATGGACTCTGTAGATGAAAAGGCACACGTTATACCAGGTTCATATAAAGACTAAGAAGGTGAATATTGGCACTAAGCATGCACCTAAGGAGGCTATCATTGGAGACTATTGATTAGAATTAGAGGTTGCGAAGATTATTTGAGTTGTTGCACGACTTCCAAGATTTTTTTCCAAGAGGATATCATGAGTTGAAAGGTGTGTATCCCTCATTAGGAGAGATGAAGATCAAGATGAAAGAAGGCATGCGTCCCATTCGGAAGAGGCCTTATAGGATGAATCTGAACCTGCGCATAAAGTTCAAGGAAGAGATTAACAAATGCTTAAGTCTAGAATCATTGAACTAATTGAGGAATATGAGTGGGTTATTCCCATGGCGAATCAACATCAAAAAGGATGATTGGATTAGGATCTATGTTAACTATAGGGAACTCAATACTTCATGTGTCATTGAACCTTTTCCTAAGCCATTCACAAAGGAAATCCTTGAAGGAGTTGTAGGGCGCAAAATCTATTATTTTACTGATGGGTTTTTAGGGTACTATCAGGTGCACATTGCGCATGAGGATCAAGAGAATACCACCTTCGCCACTGAATGGAGAAGGTTTTCATATATTGTGATGCCATTTGGATTGAATAATGTGTCAGTGGTGTTTTTCAGGCATCGTTATCCAATCCTTCCATGAATTCATTCATAATTTTTTGCATGTCTATCTAGATGATTGGACCGTTTATGGAATTGTAAAAAGACCATTGTGCTAATTTGAGATTCAATTTTTAAAAGATGTAGGTATTTGAACATCTCTCTCAACATTAATAAGTGTATATTTTATACACCCTTTGGAAATTTTCTTGGGAACATAATTTGTAAGGAAGGATTGCTAGTAGATCTAGATAAGATTGCAGTCATTATGGGATTAGAAGAGCCTACTAATTAGACTAAAGTGCATGGATTCTTGGGGCATATTGGTTATTACAGGAATTTTATCAAAGGATATGTAAAGATTTTTGCACCCTTAGAAGAATTTCTCAAGGCCAAAGGAAAGTTTTATTGGGGTGACGCGCAATAGCAGGTGTTTGAAATATTGAAGGACAAGCTTACCACCGCACCAATCTTGTGTTTCCCTTCATGGAAAAAACCCTTTCATGTACATGTAGGTGCCTCTGACATGGATATTGGTGGAGTCTTGGCACAACCAGGAGAGGGTAATGTGGATCATCCCATATGCTTTACAAGTAGGAAGTTGACACCAGCAGAACAAAATTATATGAGTGAGTGTGAGGCATTATCTATGATCTACGTGCTTCACAATTTTCGACAGTACTTATTGTCCACACTTTTTATCTTTTATACAGATCAAATGGAATTGAAGTACTTGGTCAAAAAACTTGTTTTGCAAGGGCATATTTGTCGATAGATACTCCTTTTTTCAGGAATTTGATTTTACAGTTGTAGTCAAGCCAGGACAAGACAAACTTGGGACATGATCACTTATCAAGGATCAAACAAGACAACTTGAGCATGGGCTTGAGCTTGAGTAGGTATGAGTTTTATCATAAGTCTTATCTTGTAGTCTTGTGTATGTTTGTACTGTATTGTATTGTCTCATTAAGGTCAAGGTGTATGGTCAACATGAAATCATCATACTATATGGTGTTATGTGTTCACATAGATGTTGTGTGTCTATATCAATCCAATGTTATGTGTTCACACTGAAATGTTGAGTGTCTATATCAGTCTAAATGTATGTCTAAGGTCTAAAACACATGTAAAGTTCATGTGGGTCTCAAGGTTGAAAATGGATTGATTAGGTGTGTCTTAAAGAAAGCATGTAATGGAGGATAAATGGATTTTTAAATCTCTGTTTAAGACTAAGGAAGATTGGACACATTTGGGTGCTCCTTATTCTAGGATGATTGGGACTAAATTCAAGAACTATATCAGATGCAATGAGGATGGTAAAGGGTGGATTCAATTGTCGTACATTGATCATAATCTCTCTGACAACATTAATAATTTACAGGTTATCCTTAATGCTCACCATCTTGATGTTAAAGACAATCCTGATGAACTCATTTGGGAAGAATCCATTCATTCCGATGCAATGAAGGTGGTAAAGGGTGGATTCAATTGTCGTACAAGGAGAAGGAGATCATAATCTCTCTAACAAGCGGGTATAAACTAATCTCTGCCAATCAGGTTCTCCTTCAATTGAGCTCACCATCTTGATGGTTTAAAGAGATGACTCCTGACTGCAATAAAAACGAATTCATTTGGCTTAGAATCCATTCAAAATAAGGGGATTCTTAACAACTAATAATTGGATACAAAATACTCTCTGGCAATCACAGTCTTCTTCGAATAGAGTTGAACAAAACATGGTTCAAAATCAGGACATCCTAGAGAATATGACTCCCAAAATAAATATTATTCTTTGGCTTAGCATTCAAAATACCTATCTTAACAACTAATAATTGAGGATCAAAAGAGAGAAACACATGCCGAATAGGTGTAGCATCTGCAATTTTACTAGAGAATTTGTCAATCATTTATTCCTTCATGGATACCTACGCCACTGAGGTTTGGAATGCCTTCTTCAATTTTATGGGTGTTAAATGGATCCTACCAGATAATATTCTTTTAGCTTGGCAAAAATTGAATTCCCCATTTAAACATCTAGTTGTTAAAAGGATTTGGTAATTTTCCTTCCCCTGCATCATCTGGTACATATGGGAGGATAGAAAAAACAACAGTATATTCAATAATAAAAAACCTTCAGTTAGCAGGTTATTCAATCACCTCTTGGAAGGGATAAAGTAAGATATCTCCAGATTCAGGCCTAAAAAGAATCTCATCTAGAACTAAGAGGAGTCAAATATCCTTAAAAAGTGGAATGTCTCTTGTTTTAATAACATGATATCTTCCCCTATGGTTGATATAAATCTTTTCAGTTGGTCCCCTCCTATTCTTGGATTTTTTAAACTAAACTTTGATGGGGCCTCTAAGGGAAACCATAGAAACTCTAGACGTGGGGGGTGTATTTGTGAAGAAGGTGGTCATTTTATTGTCTTCCCTTTGGTGGGCCTATGGGTATAAATAACAATCACTTTGTGGGAGCTTTAACAACACTTTGGGGTATTAGACTTGCCTCTTCTCTCAATTTCCAGATACTAGTTATTGAAAGTGATTTTATGAATGTCATAAATTGTTTGAATGGTAAAGCCAAATCCAGTTGGACTATTAAAATTTTCATTTAAGAAGCTATACACCTTTCCAAGTCCTTCTCAATATCCTCTTTCCATCATACCTATAGGGAAGGTAATAATATTACTCGACTCTCTTGCCAATGTGGGGGTTCAATCCCTTAATAACACCACTTGGCACAACTTTAATTCCTTACCCCTTAATGTCTAAACAATTATTAATTTGGAAAAAAGGACTTCATGGGTTTAATGCTTATGTTATTTGGGTGATTATTCTTCCTTTAACAATCGGTTTGGAGTTTATTTCTCTTATTGTCCCATCCCCTTCAACCCGCTCTCCTTCATACAAAGTTGTTAGGGTTTTCCACAGAAAAATGGGAGGAGATATTTGTAGGGTTGAGCCTGTTAGAAATGTGCAATGGAAAGAGGATGCCAAGCTCTGGGATAGCATGAAGAAAGGGGGATTTAACCATTGCATGAATGCAGTGATAGGGCATGATTTACATATGTCCCAACAGTTTGTGAAGAATTGGAAAGATAGAATGGTGAGCTACAAAAATAGTGATTTTCTCATCATTGAGGAGATGATATCGTCCATCACTGGTCTACATCCTAAAGGTATGAAATTATTCAAAAATAATTGTGACAGGAAAGGGGAGGAAATCAAATTTTTAGAAGAATAGGAGAGCCTCACACATGTCAAAAGCGGCTTCTTGAGGGAGTCTCTGCCTAAACGCTACAACAAGGTGAGTCTGGTTTTAATGAAATATCTCACACTTGAGGGGACGTTAAAAGTCACCCTTTATTACATTTTGTGTTTCTTAATCATTTTAGAAGGGATGTTGTTGTTAACTTTCTATTCTACGTGCTCCAATCACTTGAAAAAATTGTGACATTGGTTTTACAAGGAAAAGAGCCATGCCCCTACATCATGTAGTTATTCTCCTTTTATACAAGCATTTTGATATTAATATTGTGAATACTACTCTTGACCCCCTCCCCCACCCTCTTCCCCTGCAAAGAGACCCCTCCCCTGCCCTCTGATCGCTCTCTTCGTAGAAAAAGGGATAATATTAATACTATCATTGTTCTGAATCCCCCTGCTTCCCCTCTAGGAGAGGGTAATGTTGTTCTCAATTTGATCGCCATGGGATAAAAGAGAAAAGAAATAAAAAAATAGCTGACTTGAAGTTTGAGCAAATCTCAAACTGGTAGCATAATAAATGAGTTGGACCAGCACAATGATATGTTAACTTGGATGAGAAAGGAATGTAAAGTGCTTAATGATAAAGTGAGGGGATGTAAAATTACAATAGAAAGTGGTAGTAAGGATGTACAACTGCTGGAGGATATTGGAAAAAGTATTTATCTTGTTGAAAAAGAGTAAGAAATGACCAGGAATAGACAATGTGATATCCTTTCCATTCTGAAACGCAATATGGACATTCTTTCCTACATCATTCCTATGCTGGAAACAAGCAAGGGAAAAGAAAAAGCTAAAAATGACACTTCATTCAAAGACATCAAAGAAAAGATGGAGAATCTCAAAAAAAAAAAATTCCAAGATTATGAAATAGGTGTTGGGTTCCTTACAGTACTTTGGATATTATTGTCTATATCTTTTTTGATCTTGGGTTGTATTTTTGTTATAGTTTTACCATAGTTTTGTTGTGGTTTGGCTTTTATTTTGCTACAACATTTGATGTTTCCTTGTTGTGCTCATCTTTCGTTGGGTCTTTGCTTTTTGTACTACTTCTTCTTGTATATCTAGGCTTGGGTCCCCTTGTAATCTAGGTAAGATCCCAGTCAAAAAACCTTTTACCAATAATAAAAAAAATTAAGCATGTACTACTTGATCTGAGTGCAAAATGTGTCAAAAGGGTACATAAAAGTGCTTCAGAGGTATGAGTATTTTTTTAGTACTCTTCAAGTCATCCTTCTATATTTAAAGTGCAAATAAGCCCAACTAGGTCCAGTGAAAAGGTTTGTGTCCATTTGGCCGTAGTGTACAATGTCTTTGTAGGTATAGTGTGGTTGCTCTAGGTTTGTACAAAATGGAGAAGTAGTGTTTAAGGCACTTGAAGGCTCAAAATTCAGAAATCGGGTTCCTTGGTGCTTGAAGGAGACCTAGTGTAAGTGAAGAAGTGAAGACATGCCAAGTACACATAAGAAAATGAGATGGGTCAAGAAAATTCATAGGGCATGATGGAAAACCAATCATGGGAGATGGTAGAGGAATGATTCCTAATGGTGTGTGCAAAATTTTAGAATCAGGAAGTGAAGTTTGAGGTTCTAGAGAAAAAATTTCCAAGACTGGGTTCTTAAGAAGGTTGATTGGAGCACCTCAGCTTCTTAGCACTGTGCTAAATTATCAAGGCTTCTTCAGATAAGTTGTGGAATACCTTTTTGTATGGAAGTGGGATAAAAATAAAGTGAAAAATTTTTGGAGTCAAAAGGTAGTGAACTTAAAAAGTTCTATTCATTTTTTTGAGGCAGTTCCAAGCATTTCTCAGCCATGATTTAAGCAATATGAGAAATTTTAACAACATGGTTATAAAATGCGTTGGGTCAATATATTTTGTGGCTTGTACATGTTGAGGACCTTCCAAGGACCATGGAAACCCATGTATGCATTTACAATGCTGACTGTACAAGTACAAACATGACAATTTTAGACTGATTTGCAGGTACATGCTAGTGTTTGGAAACTTCATGGTGAAAGTTATAGCTCCTTAGAGAGCCCATGAAATCTACCAAAAGGAAATGGAATTACTTGAATAAGATGTGTGGAATATTTTAAAGGTCTTGATAAACTTCACTTCTATATCACTGGAATAGTGTAGAGTCATGTTGTGTGTATAAAGTTCAAATGCTCATATGATCACTTAAAACAGTAGATGGATTGGTGAGTCCATCAAAGTTCCAACATGTGTTTTTGAAGCCTTCATTCTCCTTGGTAAAATGTTACATGGATTTTGTTGACACATTTATTGTAACTATGTTGAATATGTCTTGAATTGTTGATTATTTCCTAAGAAGATCTGCAAACATATTTTCATGGTTTCCTTGCTCTCAAATGGTGAGATGTCAATGCTAGTAGATATAGTGTCATTGAATACTTACAATGGATATGTACTTGGTACCGAATCTAATAGGTATCATGTAAACTAGGTATTGTTGAGAGACTGAACATGGTATTTGTGATAGTATAAAAAGACTAATGTTATACTTTCAAAGTTCAAAGGTATATACTCTTGTAACAAGTAAATGAATGCTCAGAAGTGTTGAAGAACTCCTTCAGTGAGGGACTCTAACATTTGTAATGTTACAAGGTATTGCGAGCATGTTTTTTTGTGACCTAGGGTTTACTTCACCAGACCCTACCTGTGCATATTTTGTATCATTCATGAAGGGTTTCAAAAATGTATCTCAAAACTCAGTTATATCTTCTCTTGTCATGAAGATTGATGTCTAGAACATGCTGAGAACTTGATCATGGTGGAGTTTGAGTGATCATGCTTATATAACAGTGTTTTGTTGACATGGTTCAATGAATATTGAAGAAATGAGCATAATGACTAGTCACAAGGTTCGAAAGGAGTGTTTTCATGCATTGAGAAAGAGTGAAGGTTGGAATCCTTTTGAGTTATCAAAACTATGATCAACCACTTATGCTTCATTGACTTTGATTTCTCATCCCAGACCCTGCAAATGGAGTTGCTCTATATCTATCTGATCTAGATGTGTTTTGCTTGAGTTCATGCTCACTGTGAAGACACAAATAATTTTTTCCTTGTGAAAAAATATGTGCCCAGGTGACTAATACTGTAAATTCTGTGAAAGTGAAATTAGAGCATGCAACAACTATGACTTGGATATTTTCCATCTGATCTCTAAGCTCAAACAAGACTTTGATGAAATTTTTCCCTCTAATATTCTTCATAACCCTGAGTTGAAATCCCTTGCACATACACCTCTCATTAAAATAACTAGAAAATTCAAATAATCTCACAAAACAATTATTTTTAAAAAAAATTAAGACATGTTAGCCACTTTTTTATCCGCACTCCACTCACATTATTAATCTTATCACATCCCTTTATACAATACACCTACCCATTTGCATCTCCAATACACATTAGACCCTTATCATCTCACCTCTCTATGTAATTTGCACACATGTCCATCCCAATATTCGACGTAACCTAAATATTTAAAATAACTCTCACCCATACCATCATTTCTCTCTTGATCACTCGATTGATTTCATAATTATAGCTCTTGTTTATGTATTATTTATTCATAGGTTTTACTAAAAAAGGAAGGAAATCATATGGATATTCTGAAGCTCATTACACAATTAGATACTATATTTTTAACATTGTTATTAGTCACAACTGCGACTAGTTTGTAACTACTTTGCAATCACATATGTGACTAACCTCTGACTAGTGACAACTCAAAAGATCACCAAAAACCATTAATCTGTCACCAATGAATCATACACTATGGATTGGTCCCTTAGGACCCCAAATAGGTATGTTATTTCATTTATCATTGCATTTTTTACATGTTTTGTTTTCAATCTTGAAAAGGCTAGGAATCTAACTAATGAAGGTCCCCTAGTCTAAAAAAAATTAACATTTTCCCCTAGTGTTTTAATTACATATTCAGATTTAAATATTTAACCCACTTTGTTAATTGTAATATCCCTATGGCATCCCTATCTTGTTCAATAACAACAATGTGAGACCATATTATTCACTAAACATGATTTGAGTTGATTTATGTGATATATATCTAACATTTTTTAGGGTCACTAAATATCAAGACATACAATATGTCACAGGGGGTTCATTAACTAGGCAATATCCTAGCATGTGGGTTCATATTGAGGTAATTAACAATAATAAAACTAAAGTCAATATACCGGTAGACATGAGGGGGTGAAAGGGTTTAATTTATTAATATTTTTAATCAGGTATTGGGGTTAGGTTAGAGAGGTGGGCCAAAGGAAAAGGAGGTTTAATTTTAATATAAAAGTTGAACCCTAGGTTTTAAAAGTAAATACCTCAAAATTGCAAAAGGAGTTTGGTCATAAAGTTAAATTATAATCTCTTTTTGAATCAAGAAATCTCAATTAAGAGATTCTTAACCAAAAAATAATAAGATGGTAGAAAACTAGGATTGAGTATGCTTTTCCATACAAGTGATATTATTTCACCATATTAGTTTTTTGAAGAACTATTGGTAAATTATTAAATCTTAACATTTATAACATGATTGGTAATAGGTCTTCAATGGCTTCAAACTATCTTTCAAGAGGATATGCATATTAAAAAAAATTGAGTGAGAATTATGATATATTTTTTGTTTAATATATTAGGGTACAAATAAAAATAGGTGGATAAAATTGTAATTGAAAAATAGGCAAGGTACATGGAAAAAATAGGGGGTATTTTCATTCTAATAATATAACAAGAGGGGGTATTATCAATTGAATAATTAGAGGTAAAAACTAGAATTAAGGGTATTATTTAAGACCCTTCGAATGCACGTGATATACCATACTTTTACTAAGTGAACCCCCCATGCAATATGTACATATGTGTGTGTGTGTACATGAAAGAGCAGGTGTAGATATTAACAAAAACAATCTTTGTATATCATTCATAATAAAAGGTTACACATATATAGGCTAATGTTGCTCCTATAATTTAGGAATCATAATATAGCTCCACAAACTACTCACTAACAATACATGAGTGGTTTTAACAACTCGGTTTAATAATCAAACTATTTATGTAGGGTTTTTTGCAACAACCTAACTTATACACATAATAATATTTACCACCACATAAATATTATTAAACAATATAATGTTCACAATATTAATTTCATAACATTTCCCCCCTTAGTGTGAACATGGCAGAAGAACAATCACACTTCCTTCTGCAGCTTGCCACCCGTGCATGCCCATGATCTAGATGGTTTTTCAGAATAGCCAACAACCTTCAAGGATGGTTTTACTAGACAACCACCAACCAACAAGGATGGGTTTTCAGGATATCCAACAACCTCAACAAGGATGGTTTTTCAAGTGGTTTACCAACAACCACAACAAAGGATGTTTTACAGGAAAACCAACAACCCAAATATCATGATGGTGTTTTTTCTTGTGCTTTTATCTGTCCACTATGTTATTACATTAAGGAAGTATGTAGGAATTACTACTCACTATTTACGCAAATTTCAAAAAGGAGACAAAAATGGAAACGAAATAACTTTGAGATCATGTTCCCCCCCTCAATGTGAATTTTCCACTTATTCAACACAAAATAGGAACTCTGAAATAGAATCACAATACACACAACTGAAAATGAAGCACACCCAAAAACAAGAATTTTGAAACCATAGAAGAAAGAAAAATACACACCACAAAATAGTCACTACAGTTTCGTTCGGCTCTGTTGTTGGTGACTGATGAGTGGTCATTGATCAACCTCCAACCTCTGTTTCCTCCGTCCTCCAATATCATGTTTCTAGCTTAGACGAATTTAGATTTTGAGGATCAATGGTTGCCATGACGTCGAGTAACACCTAAAATGTGTTTGCGAGGCAATTTTTTTTAAAATTTTCTAGAATTCCGACACTTTCAACTTTGACTATAACACTTCACTATGACACTAATGACCAACGCTTACAAGACTTAAACAATAACACGATGAAGTCAATATAATTGACACTTGACCAAAAATAATAAATAACATTTAATGAAAATAGAGAGACTCAACAAAATATAATAAACTCTTTTATTAAAGAATAATAATTAACATAAACAACTCATATGATTAATTACTCAAAACACTATTTGACAATACAAGGACTTTAAATACAAAAACAAATACTACTAATGACTTTAATCAATAATTATTACACATGACAACTTTAATTTCTACTATAGTTAGAAACTATACTTAGAAATTAAATAAACTAAAACAAAACAATTGAAAAAATAAACAAGATGTTGGGTTTAAGGATTAACAATATACAAACATGAAGCCTACTTAAAGAGGATGACAATGAGTCGACAACAAGGGAAATAAAATATAGTGAGACCTCCAATGCACATAGATCCGGGCGTGGGATTTTGATGAATCTTCTCTTTGGGCGAGCTGTGGAGAAATAACTAAAAGACATGAAGTTATTTATAAGAAGAAACTGTAGACTTGGGATTTGGTAGGGCTCGACTCCTTATGTTATTTGTTTGTATTTAAAACTGAGTTCCAACTTTTTACATCTTGACATTGATGTGAAGAGATAAGATCAATGTCGTCGACTGCTAGGAAAGGTATATGTATTATTCAAGTGAGAAATGCCAATGGTGAGGAGTACGCCAAGATATTGATTGCCAATGTAGTTTGATAACGCACACAATGAGTAGTATAACCGATGCACAGAAGCCACAGCCTTACATAAAGATCCAAAAAAATATCACTGGAGTAGGCGCATGGATCTCACAGATTCCAGAATGAATTCGCAGTCTGCAAGTATTTTATGGATAACATTCACGCTGGGAGAATCAGGAACAAACGAGATTGACAGAAATGTCAAATAATACGTCTCTGAGCCGACTTTCCTTCCTGATAAGGCGGATCTAATCCTCTAAAGCTGTACACCTCATAAGCTCGAAAGTTATTAAAATTCTTTTGAAGCCAGTTAACGGTCAGTGCAATCCACAAATAACCATAGGAGTGTGTTGCATAGAAATAAAGCTTTGAGACTTCGAACACAACAAAATATAATGCAAACAAGACTTTCTATTATATGTTGAGAAGCTCCAGATCCGAGCATGCAATGTGGATTCGCTTGTCTTCGATTCACGCTTCTACACCTTATAAATTTCGACCAGACCTCGATGCGAATACCATACAAAACTACCTAAAACAAGCTGAAGATTTAGTGAACAAAGATAATAACTTATTGCATATACGGGAAACCATGAATATCAATGAATTGCCCCAAACAATTCTCAGGATTTCATCCAACTTGATGCCAAATGAAAGAGCAGGTGCAAATCTTAACACAAACAATCTTTCTATATCATTCATAATAAAATGTTACACATATATAGGCTAATGTTTCTTCTATAATCTAGGAAGCCTAACATAGCTCCACAAACTACTCACTAACAATACACTAGTTATTATAACAACTCATTTAATAATTAAACTAATTATGTAGGTTGTTTACAACAACCTAACTTATACACATAATAATATTTACCACCACGTAAATATTATTAAACCATATAATGTTCACAATATTAATTTCCTAACAGTACATATATAAGTATATATGTATATGTACATGCATATGCATCCACACATATGTATATGTATATATATGTACATATGTACATGTAAATATAATTATGTTCACACACCACATGTATGTGCGTGCATGTGTGCGTGTGCGTGCGCGTGTGCGTGTGTGTGTGTGTGTGCACGCGCACGTGCGTGCGTGTGTGTGTGTGTGTGTGTGTGTGTGTGTGTGTGTGTGTGTGTGGTGTGTGTGTGTGTGTGTGTGTGTGTCAGTGGAGTTAGTGTAGGGAATTTGCATCTTTGTGTCATCCTACTTAAATACTATTGTAAACCTAGGTTCAGGATGTCATAAATTAAATGAGCCTTACAAATCATCAACCATGAAGGAATATTATAGTTTATCAAGAATATTGACCAAACATGGTAGCTAGTTTACACACTAGAAAAGGGGGTTAACACCATCCATTGTGAGAGAAAACCTTATAAGGTGTGACCTCTCTCTAAATTTTCCAGGGCATAACTGCTTAATGTGTCTCATTGCATTTAAATTAGAAAGAACATGCTAAACTCCATCGTTGTTTCTATTCTTGTGATGCCATGACATTAACCTTGCAAGTGACTTACTACAGAACAGACACATTTTCCTAGAAATTATTGGAAAATGTATCAACACCTTATTCTGAAGGGTGAGCCCTCTCACTTCTTGGTGAAATTGTAGTGCCCCGTAATTGGGACAACTGACCTCATTCGCATATGCCTTCATAAATAGAATGAAATCATTTATGTATGCATCATAATTGACATGGAAAAGCCCTAAATTTGATGATATTTTTGGCGCCTCTCTATATGATGAGGGAAGGGTGTTCTTTCGAGGTAACAAACTACTTTTGAGTAGACTACAATAAAAAAAACAAACAAAAGACAAATAGAAAATAATGTAAAACATATCAAATATCTATTAGATGTAAAATATAGTTACGAAACTATTATCCAACTTCAAGAAAGCATTCACATTGATGTTTGACCAACCAAACTTTTCTTTCAAGTCCATCAATGCGATTATAGCACTCAATAATGATTTTTTGGACTCTCCTAACGTAAACATAACATCTTGAGAAAATTTCAAAATTGTTCTCTTTTGTTCCTAATCCTTCTCTTCATCATCATCATCATCACCTTCTTGATATTCATTATCATCCTCGTGATTATGAGAGGTATGATTGTGATCATCATAATCATCATCAAATAAATGGTAAAACAATTTTCAATCTCAATTCCCTCTTCTATTGGAACATTTTCATTTGAATTCCCAAGAAAAGGTGTTTGTTTTTCCCAACACCCCATCAATGCGATTATAGCACTCAATAATGATTTTTTTGACTCTCCTAGTGTAAACATAACATCTTGAGAAAATTTCAAAATTGTTCTCTTTTGTTCCTAATCCTTCTCTTCCTCATCATCATCATCTTGATATTCATTATCATTCTCATGATTATAAGAGGCATGATTGTGATCATCATGATCATCATCAAATAAATGGTGTGAAACAATTTTCAATCTCAATTCCCTCTTCTATTGGAACATTTTCATTTGAATTCCCAAGAAAAGGTGTTTTGTTTTTCCGAGCACCCCATCATTTCCTTTGAGTAAATTATTTTCATAAAAGTTGTATGATCCCTTGTGATGTTGTTAGGATGCATTTCATCATTGGGATGACACAATGGGAAGGTGCTAGTTTGGATTTTTCTTTCGCCAAACTCATTCAACATCAGAGTCACTATTTAAATTTTTAGTCTTAGATGTATGTGTATTAAGTTAGTATTAATGCAATATCCATATAGACTACATCAATATTATGATGCTTTCATTTGAATGCAACATATTAAAAAATTAATTTACCTCAAAGAAATAATTGTGTGGTTCGTGTGATCCAATTTTGCACCCATGGAAAAATTGGACCACAGAGTCCTATTATGTTCAAAATGAAATGTTAGTCCTAGGGACACACTTCCGGTCGTTATCAAGATAAAATAATTAAAATAATTGATTAATTATGTTGAGGAGGTCTTACTATATCTCTATGATCCCG
The DNA here is from genome assembly GCA_019776745.2 of Taxus chinensis. NCBI lineage: Eukaryota > Viridiplantae > Streptophyta > Pinopsida > Cupressales > Taxaceae > Taxus > Taxus chinensis. The sequence continues at coordinate 851,653,980 of CM034146.1, forward strand.
ATTATGAGGAAAATCTAGGAGATTCAAATGTTTCAAGGTCAAAGGTGAGAATGCCCCAAAAAAGGGTCTTTGAGCTCAAATAGCTTGTCGAGCAGCTCGATGAGCTGCTCGGCGAGTTGGTATCGTGTATAAGGTGGGAATCTAGTTTTATTAGCTCAGTTGAGCCATATTAATTACATGGGTGAATGACGTCAACTCAATGCCATGGAGGGCGGTTAGACGAGCTGAGTAGTTCGGGTCGGTTTGTCACAGGAAGGCTCGAGGGATGAGTTGTTTAAAGAAAGGGGTTGAGGTGCTAGAGGTGATGAACTTGGATCAGGGCACTAAATGAGTTTGAGACTTGGAAAGGCGAGCTCGGTAGCCAAGCTCAGAAAGTGAATCATTTTGAAGGATAATGTTATTGAACTCAAGAATGTTTATACCTAAAGGAACTTAGACTGTTCAGTGTTAGCTCAATGGTTCAAATCATATCAAGGGACTCGGTGTTTGGTTCAACTCTTATCATGGATATCTCTGTGGCATATCTTGATCAGAAGAAGTATTGAGGAGCTCAGGACAAGTTTAGAGCTCGACATGATGCAGAGAAGACATCTCAGAAGCCCGATGAGAGGCATCACAAGAGATAAGACTTGTGGGTCGAGTTTAACGCAGAGTTGGAGTGAGGCAACGATCTCGAGATGTTGGCGAGTCGGATTGTGTATGGTAAACAACTGTGCATGGTGATGCGAATCAAAGAGTTAAAGTGGTTCGACCGAGAAATCTTGGAGAGAACCAAGTCATGGTCGACAACATCAATCTCGACATGGATTTGGAGGATCAAGTAGGAGTTGTATACATCGAAATTACTTGGCTCGTGGAGATAGTAGAGGTTCTTAAACTCATAGTTTGGGTTTGACAATGTGGCTTAGAGCTCATAATCGACTCAGAACATCGAAATGAGATCATGAACCCGGTAGACATACATTGTGAGCCGAGCCATTCATCTCAATAATAAGATTTCCTGAGTTGGTAGGATCAGATGGATTGAGTTTTAGGGTGAAAGACACAATGACATTAGCTTGGGCAAGCTTGAATGCTGAAGAAAGGAGGTCGTAAGCTTGTAGTGGCCCTAAGCCATTCACTGAGCTCCTCTCAATTCCTCAAAGTCTGATAAAAACTCATTCATAAATGGGGAGCTCGTGGTTTTGTTTCATCGTAGCTTCATTTTCAGAGGTGTCTTATTTGAAATTTATATCACAGATGTTTAGAAACACTTCAAATCAGACACAACAAGCTCGGATTTAAGCTCACTAGTAGAGCGAGTGAGGTGCATAACTAAAGAGGTGGCTCGAGCATCTTGTAATATGAATTATGGATAGTTGGTTGTTAAAGAGTAAAAGGATGGGCCACTTGGTAGGATTGAAGAACCATAATGATCGATTCATAGAAGGTCACATATGTAAAATTCACCGAAGGAACTTATCTAGGTTCCTTGAGCCATGGAATGGCAGAGTAATTATATAGAGGAATTCAGATGTCAAGCTGATTCATTGGAATGAGAATCTCGCCACAGCAAGTCGAAAGATGGATCCGGAGTTTCATTAGCTTATATCATGTAGACATGTTTGTCTATGAAACATATTAGGAAAACATGGAATGGGTCCCAAACCATTTGCTAGAGATCAAATAACGATCTTATGTATTGTTGGCCCGGTTTCACGAATGAGTCACAGGATAACCACGCCAACTCTAATAGGAAAATTTGAGTTGAGGTCAAGCTTTGGGGAATTTTCTATAGGCCTATGGCCAATTGGAAGTGAAATGATGGTGGAAACAAATTACATTCCCTACTTGGGGGTTGTGAAAGACCTGTGGCCAATAGGGATTTTTAGCCCTTTTCGCATCCATGGTGGAGATAATGCCACGGTAAACTAATCTAAGATTTCCACGCATGGGAAAAATTCATGATGGTTGCCATGCAGGGATGCCAAAAGGGAAACCTAATACAAGAGTTCCATGCGATAGAGGATGATTATTTTTTCGCAGCCAAATTATGAGGGGATTTTAAGGGAATGATGGGAAGTAAAGACCAAGTCTGTCACCGAGATAGCTGGGCAAGAGTTATTAGAAAACGCATCGGTTGAAACATAAAGAAACTATGTAGGAAGAAAGGACTGCAATTCTTTATACCATCAAATGGCTAGGGAAACAATTTATAAGGCATTGTTGTGATGTAGGAATAACGTGTCCTTGATGGGAGAGTAAAATGGAAATTAAGGATCAAGCTCTAATGTTTAATTACATATCTAGGAATCAGCCTTGGATGATCATGGTGTTGAGTGAGCTTGCGAGGTCTGAGTTATGTCAGTGAAATATGGCGTGAATGTGGTTGGGATAGTTGAACCTCAACACTTGTAGTATTCAACGGAGCTCATGAGCCAAGGAAATAATTATAAGAGAATTGTCATTTTCTCATCATTCGTGTGTGGAGATCAGCAAGACTCATCGGGAGAGAGCTTGAAAGATTGGTGCAGTAGGCTCATGCTGAGCTTAATTCATAAGTTCAATGCATTGCTCAAAAGAACTTGGCACGTAATTCAGAGGGTGTTTCGATAAAATGATGGTCATAAGAAAGCTATATGTGTTACATGAACTCAGACAACATTACTCGAATGTGGGGATTTCATTATGCGAAAACAACTTGGTAGAACAAACGCGGCTAGAACTTGTCAAATGTCAATACCAAGATAAGCTTGTTGGAAAAGAAGAGATCAATATGAGATGGAACCATGGCAATTGACTCATTGGTCAACGTGGATGGAATCTCAGCTCGTCGAGTCAGTCCTATGTGTGAGGCGAAGATAGATCTCAGACTCGATTATGGAGTAAAAGATAAAATTTTGATTTTTAGAGATCAATAACATTGGTGGTGATCCGGTTTGCAAGGAACTCAGTGATAGAAGAAGTTTCATTTTGCGGTAAATCGATAAGGAGATCACAGATCGGTGACAATGCAAATAAGCTCTATGTGGTTAACCTGGTTAATAGTGAGAGAGCATTTTGGGAGCTTCTCAAATAGGGAGCCTAATCCTGCTGATGGAAGCTAAAGTAGCTCGGGTTGAGCCAATCCCACTCAAGTGGGAGTTCCTCGAGCTCAAAAAAGTGGGAATGAAGATTTCGGAAAGAATGGGTGAGAGCTCGGTACAGAATTCAAGCAGATGCGTTAAGTGGCCGATCAACTCATCGCTATGTTAATGGTCAAGGTCACAAGTTAAAGGAGAAACTCAGTGGATTGTGTTAATGAGCCTACGATGCGCTACACTTGGTTGATATGGAGGAGAATGGCTTATGAGATTGGTTCGTATGAAACATGAAGAAATCAATCTCAATGAATCGAGTTGGAACCAAGCTAGGAATGGCTTGACATGGCATTCGAGTATGATCTCGATAGGGGTCTATGAATCCCAACAAGGTAAATTCACCTAGAGGAAAACCAACATAATGTGGTAGTGGCTTAGTCAATGCATGTAGAATGGGAGATCTTGTTCCGGTGAAGGTCGGAGGAGCTCAGACCAAACTTGATGACTTAGCTCAGTGAGCCAACCACCGAGTTGGGCTATTTTTTACGCTTATTCACAAAGAAGACCCTCTTCAATGAAAACTGGTTTCAACAAGGGGACCCTAGCATTAATGGTAATTAATTTAATATTTTAATTTTAATATTTTCTAGTAATAATATTTATTATTATTATTTAAATATTTTATTTTAAACATTCTTTTAATTAATTAAGGAGAACTAGGTCAACTAGGAAATTAATGACACATGATGGAACCTTCCGAAAGTGGTTTAACCAACTGTAATAAATGATACCATCATGTGCCCTCCATTTAGGAATGTAATTTATGAAATCTTTCTATCCTCTCTCACATACTTCTTCTATAAATGTAAGTTGGAAGCCCATTCCAACGGGTTCTAACATTTCAGATAGGTTGGAAAGTTAGACATCGTAGGCAAGTGTAAAATTTTCAAGAGTCCTCTCTCTCCTGCAAGTTGTCCTTCTATGTTGAGAGAACTTTCAAGCCTCCTTTTCAAGACTGTAATGGAAACCATTGCCTCTTCTGAATGTATGATGCATTGTGCACATTATTGAAGTAATAAAAGTGTGTGTTTTGTGACTAATCTCGGTCCTTTCATCCTTCTCTACTTCTTTGTGTCTTTTCTCATGCTTGCAGGTACACCGTGCAATTTCACGTTTCTATTGTAGGTTCTTGGAGCTCTGTGTTTATCAAGTGGTGGAGTATTACACGTAGTTGAGTTGTGGTGCTCGTTCACCCTTCTCAAGTTCATTCTTATTCACTGGAAGATTGATAACTTGTTTGTATGATTAATTTTAACAAAGGGAACTTGTATTTCCTAGTCTGTGGTATTATGTACCCTCTCTAAGTTGCAGTACGTGAAGTTGACTTGTGGTGCACACACCCTCTTCAAATTAACCCTTCCTGAGTCTGGCAACACCCTTTATTTGGTGCATCACCATCCCTAGTATAGTTTCATTTCTATAAATATCTTTCCCTAAAACCCATGAAAATGTTAGCATAGGACTAGGTAACCATTTTATTGCACTAGGAGTAGTACAACACTTAGTTTAGGAAGAGGAAGTCGGCCTTCTCCGGAGGTTCACCTCGATCCCAAGTCCCACAACTAGAGAGGTGATCCCATGTGTCCCAATCACACCAAATGTCATGTTCACATTATGTCCATTCGGAGGGTGCAGTGATCTGGCGACAACAATTCTATAATCACATTGCCAATACGCCCCCTCTTTCGATTCTTCTATTTCAACCCCTACCTCGACCACGAGATTGTGATAACTCTCCCTATACATAAAATTGAAATAATATAACTTATATTAACATAAAATTAAAATAACTACAAATGAAGAAAAAATCTTATGTTAACACCAAATTAAAAATTTCTATGCAAAATTACAATTACTTACCAACTCATACGCATCATCTATACTCATTGACGAATAATTTTGTTCTGAGGAAGTATATCTCAATACAGATGACGAACTTAGATTTATTGACATAGTGTCTATATATAGTAAGCCATTTGTTTAAACAATTACATTTATACACAAAAATGCAAAGTGTGATAGTAAGAGTAAAATGAGTTTACTACCCTTATTTCTAATTATGTAGTTAAAGATACCTTAATTTGTATTGTGGGATTTTACAATAATGTAAAAAAGGGATGTGTCATAATTTAATATTAAATGCAAGTATGAAAAAAAATTTCAAAAGATAGTTTCCACAAATGGTGGGAGAGCACTAAATGGTATCTTCATTATTCGCAAGTATTTTTTGGTTATTAGGAGTTATGCATGCAATTCTACGTGACTAGCATTTCCTATTGTTTGCATCTTTTTCAAAAAGAATGTGAATTTCATACATCATGAACCCAAAAGGATTCATTTTGTATAAAAAGACTCCAATAACATGAAAATTTTATGCACATTCTATAAAAATAATTTGAAAGAACAAATTTTCTCAAAGTAACAAAGACACGAGGCCTTCACAATGTATAAGTCTAGACACAAAATCACGCACATATTACTATTTTAATATACCGCCAAGTATGTTGTTATATGTATGGATCGTGAGTAAGAAAAGTATTCACTGGTGACACACTCCCTAGTCCATCCACTTGCTTTGATTGTTTCTATTATATTTCTCTCACACACTTGTCAATTATGTACCCATTTCCAGTCAGGTCACAAGGACCCCTATTTGTCGATGTTTTCACATCTGTCGTCATTTATCTTAGGACACTGGTGCCCATTGTGGACACTAGCACCCAAGAACTCCTGTCCATTTTAGGCACTCCTATCCTCTTTTTCCTTTTCATTTATTTTGACATTTCTGGTCGACCTTTTTAATTTTATTACCCTTATCCTGAGGTCATAGTCGGCATGTTGTGTCACTAGTGTCAAAATTCAAACAAGATATCCATATATATACACAATGTATGCTCTATTATTCTTGGAGGAAATTTTAAGGGGCAATATCATCTACATTCTATCACTACCATCCAAGGGACATCATTTTTGGGTTGCATATTCTGCATACACTACATAAGAAGGGGAAGTGTTGAATTCCATCTCACACATTTGCATTTTATCTAGTCACAGCCTGCTATCTTGGCGTCATTGGCATGAGGGAAACCTAAGGACACTATTTCACACACAAGGACAAAGAACTACATAGAATCTGGAATGTAGTGCAACGCTCGGTCATAAGTTCACTCTTCAGGTGACCATCGGGGTCAGTACGCCTTCACATATTGCATATTTCATTATAACTTAATATTTTTGTGAGCTTGTGCAAGTATTTAGGGTTATTTTTACAGGTTACATGTACCCTCAATGATTAAAGTACAAATAATAGGCTATCAACAACAAATAAGTGTGAAACCCTAGTGACACAAAATAAATTTGATTATGGGCAGTTGTGTAGTCATGGGCGCCTAGAAGTGGTCTCTGGAGTCCATGTGCTTTCACCCTATCCCAGGTGCCCATATCCAACTCTGTCTGTAAGTCCCAAAATTAATATTGATCGTTTTTGACACTCTTCCCAGCCTGTTCATCAATGTTTCCAATTCATATTTGTTCCAAGATAAGCGTAAATCAGATAAGACTCATATCTTTCCTATTTGCTTACAAGGTTACATCATTAGAGTGCTTAGTATTTTTATTCTACTCTATTTTATCAAAATAGTGACTCTGAAATCAGATTTAATAATTCTGTTTTTATTAAATCACTAAGTTATGTTGTTGGATATTCATTGAGACTGTTGCATTCAAATTGCATGCAATGTAAAATAAATTTTTTTATGTTCATCAACACTTCAAGGTGAAAGTAAAATATTGTCTTACACAAAAATGATATTTCTATTTTGTCATTCAAATTTGTAATCTTTGGGAGAAAAAATATCGTCTTTAAGAATTCATGTCAAAATAATAAATTCCTCCCTTATTGTCCAAAAACTAACCCTCCAATTTTCAATTTGAATTTCAGTAGTATATTTTCTCCAAAAAATGCAAAGTGTGATAGCAATATTTAATTGTTTTAACCCTAATTTTTTATATGTGCTTAAAGATACCCTAATTTTGTATTGGGAAAGTTTACAATAATGGAAAAAAAAATCCATAATTTGATATTAAATGTAAATGGGAAATGGGAGTTATCTATTTCACATCAACGACGCAAAATTCACACAAATTTTGTGTCATTTATTTGCATCGCAAGTCAAAAATAAAAAATAAAACAAAAACGACACAAATTCAACACAGTTGATGATGTTATTTGTACTATATGTAATAGTGTTTATACTTTAACCCGTTATACCCCTTAATGTGGGGCAATATATTGAATCCGTTTTGACTAATATATAAACCTCCTATATGAACTCACGTGATAGGTAATGCTTTAGATTGTGAATCACATGTGCTTAGTTTGTTTATTCGTCATTCACTACACTTAGTAGTTTCTTTGTCACTTTATACAAAGGATGTATCACACATATATATAGGGTGAGAACTTGTCCTTTACCACTACATGTTTTCATTATAATATTATATAGTTATTAAACATAGACTACATGCCCTTGAACTCATGATTTAGTCTTCAATCCATGACTATCCTTAGGCGGCTCGAGCCCTATGCTATAAATAGCCTAGTTTTATCCATGCCCATGTCTTATATTTAGATTCGTTCATACATAATCTATGTCCATCGTGTATGTGATTTTATCCTATGGTAGTGTTTTATCTCTACTAAGTCTATTTATGGAAACTTTCCTTATCAATCACTATATCTTTTCAGTAGTTCTCTATGGCTATAGGCCATTATAGTAAGTTCTGACTAACTCCTTTGCTTTATCCCTACGTATGACCCTTGTTGGAATGTCATACTTTTTAACCTTGCATGATACCTTTGAATACTATGTGGTCTATAGTTGATATCATTACATGTTATCATTCCATCATATTTCCAGTTCACCTCATGTACGTTAGCAGATCTGGGTCGATCTTTGCCTAAGAGATATGTACCTTAGCCAGGAGCTCTAGTATAAACAAAATAGTAACAATGCCCCATAAAATAATCCACCCTTCCTCACTGTTTTTATTTTCTAGGTCCATCCCTAAAGTGGATATCAATGGTGTGGATGCATGGGTGAACTTTCGTGTTTTTATAAAGCAACTCAATATATTATTATTTCTTGTAGTAGTTTTTCACATTTTCCATTGTACAACTATAAAGAAACCTATATCAAATAAAGAGATTGATGTCAAGGCATAACATCACTCTTGTGGAGTTTAGCACATTATCTATGCATTTCAAATTGTCCACAATAATATTTAACTCAGTGTGAGAGGTCAAATGTTTCAATTGTAGACCCATTGATTGTGGGGCCGATAAAACATTAAGCACTATCGTTAGTGTCTCCATGTCCATACAAATTGCACCTCAATCTAGAGGAGGCAAGTTGATGAAAGATATTTCATTCCACTGGAGCAGGAGTAAGTATGCACAAGGTCAGATTCATACCATAAGATATGGAACTTTAAGGGCCAATGAATGTCAAAAACCTTTAGATTAACTTCATACATCCTTTTTAAGAGACCTCAAGTAAGGAGTTCCAGACATACCCCCTATCGTAGAATAATACTTAAGGAAGCTCTTGAGTGCATGTAGAGGAGGTCAGATAAAATAGCAAAATAAAGAAGCCTTTAGTTAACTCTTAGAACACTCTGTAATCTTAATGCCATAAGCATATGTAGACTACACTTGCATCCAAGATTTGAGCATGCTTTTAGAGAGCATTTGACACCATTCAAAGTAGTTGGCAAGGAAAAATTGTTCATTCCATAGTTTGACAGGAACAATATCGATGCTACATAAATATGGTAAAATGGCAACGACTCACTGAGAAGATCATATTACTCTAGATGGAATAATTTATTTGAGGATAAAAAGAAAACTTTTGAGAGTATTTCTATGGCAGTGCCATTAGTCATATCTCCACTAGCTCCCTCCTAAACATCAATGGTTAGGAATTATGACTCCCTAGTGGACGATTATGATTATGATTAAGCAAGCCCGGTTAGGATTTGAAAACCCTATAACTTACACAAGGGTAGTAATCTCTTACAGGATCCCAAGGTAACCGTGGAATGATTATGTTAGTGAATACCTGATGTCTAACAATTCACTAGAGACTGTTGATCACTTATGTTGCAATCATACATTGAATTTCATAATGCAAAAATATTCCAATGTATTATGAATTTTCATACCCTATCAAAAAAAGTGGGAATCACGGGATCTAAATTTCCCTCTACATAAGAACCAACTATTTCAAAATTTCATCGTAGCAAGTTTAGTACAATGTGATAACCTATGCCCAATACACAGTGATTTGAATTTTTCATAACATGCAAATGGATTAGTATTTTCTTCTTGGATAATTCATACTATTTATTCCTCCTAGTCAAGATTGAAAAAAGTTCCAAATACATGTGAAACAAAGGTTGTTCATATTATCAAGAAAGGGAAATTTGACATGAAGTAGCCAGGATAGGATGCACCACAACATAAATATGATAATAAGAGGGTATGTAAAGAAAAACCATGCAAAATATAGAGGAATTTGGTGTGAGAAGCATAAGAGAAGCTATCACGACATGAATGACTATTGAGATACCAAAAAAATATACTAACATAGTCATGAGAGATGGATATAAGAGACACCCCCATAGAGAACCAAGGTGAACATGAAGAAGGGGAGGTGATTGTGCATGTAGATTTGTATACCATTGTTTTCATCACAAAAATAGTGTCCCCACCGAAAGAGGATGCAAAATGACTATTTCACTCAAAAATGTGGGTAAATAATATGACACTTCACTTTATCCTAGATAGTGGTAGTCAAAAGAATCTAATATCTCTAGAAATGGTAAAGAGGATAAATCTAGTAATAAGTCCTCTCCAACAACCATACTTTTTTGGTTGGGTTAGTCAAGGAAGTGACACATGTATGAATAGACAAAGTCACCTTCCCTATTCAATCAAATCGTTCGAGGATGTCGTGATATGTGATGTTGTGACATTGGATGTCTATGATTTACTTCTTGGATAGCCATACATGTGTAAACACCATGGTGTTTATGAGGTTAGGCCCCCAAGAGTGCCATCATCACTCTAGGTCGTAAGCCCTACCACATCACATATGTATCCCTGTTAAACCAATGGCCCTGATCAGTGCAAAATAGTGCTAGAGGTTGATTGCTCAAACTAGGACCTTTTTCCTATTCATGATTAGGCATAAGGATAAGCAAAAGCTCATGACCACAAGATTTGTCCAACCAATCCAAACAACGCAATGGAATTAGATGGATCAGATGATATATGAAGACATAGATATATTCATACCAATGTACACCTTTACATTGTCAGGAGAATCATTCAATTGACTTGGTCCCTAGAACACCATTCCCACATGGGCCCATGTACAGATGCTTAGTACTTGAGAATGTGTAGACACAAAATATATGCCCTTGGGTACATTTCTAGGTCCTAAAAGCATGCTAGCATTTACATAATTCCTAAGTGAGAAAACTAGTAATTAACAGCGCCTTTTGGCCTTTTGCTTTGTTTGTGTACTTTCATTGGTTTTGTATGTCTTTTACTCATGTCGGCATTTGACTGTTTTATTTTTCAATGGCCTCAGACACTAGCACCCAATTTGGACAATAGCTTCAAGTGTTCCTGTCCTCAAGGGTGCTCCTGACATTCTTTACCTTTTTCTTATCCTTCTTGGTCCTCTTTCACTTCTTGATTACTTTTTACTACTTTGGGTCAACCTTCTAATTGTCAATTGTGAAATTGAAACAAGGGAATCATATCTATACATAGTTATAGCTCCCAAATGAAGGGCCAAGCACTAGCATTACTATCATCTCCTAAGTTTTCATTCAAAAGGCATAAAAGCCCTTAAAAGGCAATCATCTAGCACATCCTTTCAAGGGAAAGGGATACATACTTTTGCATACACAACATAGGAAGGGGAAGCTTGTTCTATTCCATCCACACATATTATACATATTCTATATTCTAGGTCTAGCTCACTATCATTGGTGCAACTTGCACAAGGGCATATAGGGAATCATTTCTACACACACACACACATAAGAACTACATGGATTATGAGATGTAGTTCAACGCTTGGTCATAATTTCACTTCGGGCGACTGTCAGGATTAGTCTGACTCCACATTTTGCATCTTTTGTATTATATTTGATGTGGTTTGTGGGCATGTGAGGGTATATATTTCATTTTGTAGGTTACAGGTATCTTCGGTAATCAAGGAGTGAATATCAAGCGACAGAAAAGAATTAACATTGAACCTCTTGTGACGAAAAAGAAATCAGTTCTTGAGAATTTACACGACCACCAACACCCAGGCGCCTCTACCTTCCTATGTGCGTCGTTGTCCTGCACCGTTTCTAAGTTCTAGAATTTTCAATGAGCATCAACGACACTATCTACATCCTATTTTAGTATTTCACTTCCCCATATCACTTCTAGTCTTCTCGAAAATCAGCTAAGGCTTCCTATCTCACTCTCTTGCTTAGGGTTTCATATTGTACATGCTAGTTTACTTGCACCTTTACTATACATTAGCATTTATATAACACATATTACAGTAGTTACTTTGCAATTAGATTTAATTCAAGTTAAATTAAATCATTTGGTGAACCCACTTGCTCAAACCCTACCTTATGAGAATGCATTGAAATCTATCCCCTTCTTTTGAATTCATGGATCAATCTTCTCATCTCTCCTATGCTCCAACCATGGTTTCTAACCTAGCTGCCACCGCTACTGATTTTATGCACTTTCATACTCAACATCCTCCCCGCTTCATTATTCTAATTCATAGTCCAACCATCAATGTAGCCACCACTTGTCACACTTGTCCTCCTACAACTCCACATGTTTATATCCCACCACCTCTAAAGGTTATAACATCATTGAGAAACTTAAGAATACACCAGCCAAAATATTTCTTTATGATCTCTTATGCAGTGCACCTAATTATCATCATACATTATAGGCCGCTCTTTGCTCCATCCACATTGAAAGTAATCATTTGCATGTTTCCTTAACCCATATCATTCAATCCCTTAAAAATATACCACATTTCATATCCTTCGGTGATGAGGATATCCATCCCTCTATTGCGAGCAATCCCTTTAGACCTTTGTTTATTACCACTACTACTGGATCCCATTATATATAGTGTGTACTAATCGACAATGGCTCTGTCATCAACTTATGCTCTCTCTCTCATTACTCACACAATTGCACATTCCTGATAGCCTGGTTACCAAATCCTCTCTTCAAATTCTCGGTTATGATTCCACTACTCGCACATGCCTTGGTACCATCACCTTACCTCTAGAAGTTGGACCTAAAACCCTTCCCACTCCATTATATGTCATTGACACATCATTTCAATTCAATTGCTTACTTGCTAGACCTTGGATTCAAGCTATGCATGTAGTCCCTTCCACGGTCCATCAGTTTTTTAAATTCCTACATGATGGCTATGAGCATACCATTTTTGCTAACCCTGACCCATTCAATTTTTTCTGCATAGGCTCAGTCACTGCCATGCCCATACCTCCACTACGGCCTATTCCATATCATATTATCAATACATATGTTGTTGGTCAGTCTAATGTTTCAAATCCTTCTTCTACCTCCACATGTGTTTCGTCCATTCCTACACATACTATTGATCTCATATCACCCACCATGTCTACCTCTATGGCTACCACTACAATACCTGTCATGGCTCCTCTTAATCCTACATCTGGATCCACTCCTACCAATATTCTTGGAAATGTTATCTGACAAGATAATTTTATCACTGATGATTCTGATCATGAGGTTGATTTTGTAAAGCTTAATGATGACACATTGCACAATCTTAACTTTACTCTTGAAATAGATGAATCCTACTTACAGGATACTTTTTTTATATTGGCCCTGGTTCAAAAAACATCCTCCCAATAATTCCATGATACCTTTCTAGTGGACCATTCATACATTGGACATCTTATCACCTACTACATCTCCCCAAATTCACTACATGCCGCAACATGATTCCTTCACATGCACTCTCTTCATGCATGAATCTTATTGGCCTCATACTCCATTCGATCCCACTTGCTTTGACATTATTTGCACACATGATTCACACTTGCTGCTATCCTCCCCCCACCTAACTCTCCTCGCCTTTATCATGGATATGTATTTGTTACTGCTTCCTATGCCCTTTGCATCTTCCATTTATCTGTCTTCCCTGCACGTACTCCCCTTTTCTTTCCACTCAAACTTGGACAATCTTGGCTTACCTACATTGGTGGCATTCTTGATCCCAATCATTATAATTTAACATTTCACATGCCTTTTGGCCGCATCTCTATTTGCAATGATTCATTCCTTAGCTATATTCAAAATCTAACTTGATGGTATGCACACGATTGTCCGCAACCTCCTTTTACTAATGAAGAATATGTTATGGGCATGTACAATTTACGCCGCACATGCTCTTATATGATCAGTGCCAAACCATTTCTTACGAAGTCTCTAATCCAAATCCAATCAATTTATGATCCTAACACCGATGATATCCTACATGAATTTTCTCGATCCTTCCCCAATCACACACTTGGGGGGCATCACACTTCCCTCCACTTTCATTCCTATCAGTTGTCTCTAGTGTCTACTACTACACTTCACACATCATGTCCAATCTTCCTAAGCACTCATACACCTCGGGTATACACATTGTACTGTCATAACCCTATGATGCACTCTAGTTCCACGGTTCATACTTGACTACTGAGAGTCTGATTATGAAATGAACCTCACATCTACACACTTTACACTCAGTGCTTCAAAATATTTATTTCTAGAATCTATTCTCATGTGTTATACTTATTTCCCAATGGCGCACTCTTGTTATATGGTTCATTCTCGACTGCTGAGGGGTAATTTATAAATGAACCTCATCTCAATCACATATATTGGGGGTAACACAACTCCCACCATCTTCACATTTTGCATATCATACCATCACATTCATACAATATTTACACATCTTGGTTGCATTCATTCTTGTTATATTTTTCTACTTACATGTTGCACTTTACCTACTATGGTAGTCGGATATTCAGTGTGGCATTATGTTTATCATAAACACATGTGCTTTTAAGTCGTCTCTAGATGTGAATGTAGATCTCTCACAACACCTTTCACAATGCATGATTCTTGACACTAAATCCCTTATCAGTTCCACTAAGGCTCCTAGGGGTATCTACCTAGACTATTTTCACACATTACAGGTTCTGGTGTTTCATCATTTACTACTTCTTACGTTTATATATACATGCTCTTGCATACTCTTTATCACTCTAACATGCTAACGGGTGCTTCATGTGTAGCATTTTCCTTACAGGATATATACAACCATGACTATATGTCGTTACTTTTTTTCCATTGCATACCATTGCTTGTTATTGTTTGTGGGTTATGCCCTATGTCTTGAGTGATCATTGTATGTTTTTGTCCGCCTTGGCCCAAATTGTCTTGTGACATTGTGAGTGATGTCTCATGTTTCAAACCAACTGTTCACAGTCCATCTTGTCTTGTTACTTGCTTATTACATTGTCTTCTCTTACATGCCAGCTTTTTATACTAAGACTTTTCACTAGCCTACATTGTTTGCATGTGTCTTGGTTTCTACCATGACCATCCCCTACCCCCTACAGGTATTCACTTCATATGAGGATCAGGTCCTCTCCTTTGGGTTGTATTCTCCTACTATCGTCGCATAAACCCCAAAACAAGGGGGCATACATTGGGTGAACAAATCATCCCTAGAGAAGCTCAAAGCTACAGTTCAACTCAGCACAATATAGAAACAACAAATGAACACAGTAATAGAACGGTCCAGAAACAGACTTGGACCTCACATACAGAGAAGACACTAGTGCCCAAGACCAGACACTAACGCCTAGACACTCCTGTCCTCCCCTAGGTGTCAATGTATTGGGGGCAGAAACAATCAATTTTTCATAACAACACAAACTTCAACGGTTTACAAAGCAGTTTTATAGTCGTAAGCATTGGCCTTTAGGCACAGAATGCATTCTATCTCCTTCAATCGAAACAATTTAGAACTAATAGGAAAAAATTGGGATGTACCATCTACAGTGGTGATTATTGGGTAGAGTCATGGAAGTAGAGTAAAACTAGACATCTCTCCCCAACACTTGCTCTTGGCATGAGATCGCCAAAAAAAGTATACTTGGTGTGAGATTGCCCAAAAAACTCGCTTTAGGCATGAGATCACCCAAAAAACTCACTGTTGGCGTGAGATCGCCCAAAAAAATTTCCCTTTGCAGCGTTTCAAGGCATCTTTCTATCATTTACACTCTTATACATCAGGTGCACACTTTTCTTTTTACATACTTTCACACTTTTACATACTTATACATATTTTTACTTAGATTTTTCATATACAGGACTTTGACTACTTTTTCACTCTTCTTTTTGCATGACCATCCTCAATACGCAACAAGAAGCATCCTACATCAACAAATACAAACACATGATCCAACAACACATTACACATACGCTTCACCCCTAGGGTCTACCTCCCCTTCTTAGTTTCCACACTTCACATTACAATCACTTCATGCATCACTTGTCCACTCAACATGCCATTGGCCACACTTTTCTCTACAAGGTTACAAGGTACGCATCTTCTATCTACTTTATGTTATCGAGAATTCACTCAACAACATAAAGTGGGGGAAAATGTAGACATAAAATATATGCACTCAGGTACATTTATAGGTCCTAAAACCATGTTAGCATTTACATAATTCCCTAGAGATAAACTTAAAAAGAGGTGCAACATGAGATATTTGCATGGATGAAGGAGAGACTATGCTCAACGCTGCTTTTGGGATTTCCATATCTACAATAGTCATTTGAGATAGAAACATATGCTTCAGAATACACACTTGGCGCAATCCTCACCTAACATGGGCATTCGATGGAATACCACAAAGAAACCTTCTCTAACACAATGCATATGTACCCAACATATGACAAGTATTTGTTCACCATTGTGCAAGCCTTCAAATAGTGGAAACACTAGATTATGGGAAAAGTGACTCATACATAAAGATCACGAGCCTTCACAATTCATGTAGACCCAAGGAAAGTTGCAGAATGATAATCACAACAGGTGGTCCACTTATGTGTAACAGTATCATCTCAACATCTTACACAAGAAGGGGAGCGACAAACGAGTTGATTGTTTGAGTCGGGCCCTAATTACATCCTTGAAAAGAATCCTTGAATCATGTGGGCATGAGACATCAAAGTGGCATCAAATGTATGAACATGACCTTGCATTTTCTGACATATATCAGGGGCGTAGTGCTGGAAAAATGTTTTGTACTATCATTTACGAGAAGGGGTTCTATGTCACATGGGACACCTTTATGTTCCTATAGGGGAGCGTTGGGAACTGATTTGGGAGGCTCACTACAGTTGGGTTGTAGCTCACTTTGGAGTGGAGAACACAACGGGAATCTTGCAAAATTATTTCTACTGGCCAAAGCTCCATCATGATGTTGCCAAAATACATCAATTCCTACACAACCTATGTGATTGACAAGCCAACCAATCAAAAGAATGGCCTTTACACCCCTCTGTCGATTACAGGAAAAAAGTGGGAGTCTTTATCAATGGATTTCATGTCAGGTCTCCCTTCCACTAGGTTTAGCCACGACTATGTTTTTTGTGGTTGAAAGGGTCTAAAAAATGGCAATCTTGGAACCATAGAAGAAGACAATCTCAGCAAAGGTAACTGCAAAGTTTTTCTTTGAGCACGTTTGGGTTCATTTTGGCCATCCAAAAGTATCATGTCATATAAGGATTCCAAATTTGTGGGGATATTATAATCTAAACTATGGTCCATGATGGACATGAAGTCGAACAAGTCAAATGCATTCCACCCTCCTACCAATGGGAAAATAGAGGTACTCAACCACATGATTGTGCATCTTCTTCAGATGTATCTCTCGAAACATCCACACACATGAGATGAAAGTCTTGTGTATGTCCAACATAACTACAACCAAGCTCTTCATAGCTCCAAGGGACAACCCATTTCAGGTATGTCTTGGATTTCATCCATTGGCTCCCCTTGATGTAGCATTTCCATTTTATGTTGGAAGAAGAATCTACCTATATGCAGACCAAAATTTTGGAACGAATTCGACACATCTAGCAATAGGTTCATGAGATTATGGAACAAACCAGCTAAAAGTACATGCAATGCTCATGATGCCCATCGAGTTCTTCATCAATTCTAAGTGGGGGATAACATTTGGCTACATCTACAAAAAGAGTGACTCAAGGGTCCATACATGAAACTCAAACCTCAATGATACAGGTCATACACCATCACCAAAAAATTGGCGACAATTCATTTGAGCTAAATCTTCCACCCTACCTCACATTGCATCAAGTTTTCAATGTTGAGTTGCTCCACCTAGACTTTCCTCCACTCTTGGATACATCAAACATTGGTGAACAGTTATAAGGTACAAAGCTAAACTCAAACTATGTGACATGAGTGAACTCTAATCAAATCATTGATAGGGTCATCAAGCACATGCATCAATAAAGCACACTCTACTGAGTAGTGAAGGGAGAGGTGAAGGGAGGGAAAATGACACACTAAGGGAAGTCACCAAGAGCCAAATTTAAAATTCACTTCCATGTTTGGCCAAAAATATAAGAGAAATGGGACACATTTCTTCTTAAGGAGGAATAAATAATCCAAAACAAGATTTCTAAAAAGCTATTTTTAGAAAGTCCTAAAAATACTATTTTGACAACTTTTAGTTTTTTATATTGTCGAGGGTCTTTGGAGAATTTTTAGGCTTCAAACTATCTGATAACAACAGAAGTGTTATGGTCATAATGATGTTTTTTGAGTTCATTTTTTCATCTTTCTAACAGATCAATGCGATTAGCAAATTAGGTCAAAGGACTGGGAGATATGACCCCTACTAGTAATAATTGGATACAGTTCAAATTTTTTCCCCTTATGTCTTTTTCAATCCATCCCTAAGGTGGATACGAATGGTCTCCATGTAGGATGACCTTTTGGTTCCCATCTGAAACTCTTCAAATTCTATTTTTCGCAATGTTTATATTCTCCATTGTATAGATATAAAGTAGCTTGTTTTGAATAAAGAGAGATTTTCTATCATACATATATCTTACGGTGTTTGTCAATTTGTATATATCATGAGTTGTAATTAAATTAGTTTTTTTTACAGTGCTTTCATTGTGAATTGATTGTTATAACATGTTAAGAACCATTGTTAGTGTGATGTCCATGAGGTTGCACCTCAATATGAATATGTGGTATCAGAGAAAGTTTGTTCCACTCTTGCATGTCAGAATGTATGAGGTTAGAATACCATAAGCATGATGTCCAAACTCACGATACTTTGGAATACCTTCCTTATCGCTTCGAAAGGCCTCAAGCAACACAAGAGCAAATGGGAGATCCCTTCAAAGAATTACTTGATTGAATCCCTTGAGAGGTAGAGGAGGGAGATAGCAAAATTCGTCGATGTCCTCTCTCAGGTCGTCCTTGCAACCAGCCCCACCTCTATAACTACACCCACATCAAGTATACCCTCTGAGGGCCCAACACCATTCAAGGTATAAATAAATCAAGATATTCCGTAGTTTGGAGGAAATATTGACATTGATGAATTGAATAAATAGCTTGATTAACTATAATCATATTTATTTTGTCAGCAACTTCTCTGATGATGAAAAGATAATGTTTACACTTCTGAAAGGATCTTTGCATGTCAAAAAAAGGTGGGAATCGCATTCCCTGTAAGATGATATAATGATTATTAGAGGCCATAGAAACATGGGCCGGTTTAATAAAGGCCATCAAAGAGGAATATTATCTAGTGAAGAACAATGAGGACCAGTTCAAGAAATTGCATTAGTTGTGTCAAGGTTGTGGTCAAACAATGCAAGACTACACTAATGAGTTTCATACTCAATCGACAAAATTGGTCACTCAGGACACCAAGAAGCATTAATTTATCACATACTGCAGTGGGTTGCAATATTGTATCCAAGAAGAGATGGAGAAGAAGGGAAGCCAATTGTGGATGTAGTCAAGATTGAATAAAGGTCCAAATGTAATGGAAATAGTGATCCTTCGTATTCCAAGAAAGATAAATTCGACTCTAAGCAGAAAGGAAAGGATCCACCATTATAAAAATGGGATTAGAAGCTGGTATGCAAAGGAAAACCATGAAAAGACACATGAATGTGGTGTGAGAAGCACAAGAGCAATTACCATGACACGAAGGACGATTGAGATGTCAACAAAACTCTGATAACAAAGTCACAGGATCGAAATAAAGGAGAAGCCTCTATAGAGAACAAAGGTACACATGAAGAAGGGAAGCCAATTGTGGATGCATATCCTTATACCATTGTTGCCACCGTATGAATAATGTCCCCACCAAAAGAAGATGCAAAACAATATTTCACTCGTAGATGTTTATAAATGGTATGGATCTTCACTTTATCATAGATAATGGTAGACAAAAGAATTTGATATCTGCAGAAACAATAAAGAGGCTGAATCTAGAAACAAATCCTTACCTGCAACCATACTTTGTTAGTTGGGTCTGTTAAGGAAGAGACATTTGTGTGAATCAACAGTGTTACCTTCCCTATTCAATCAAACGATTCAAGGATGTGGTGGTATGAAATGTGTCACCATAAGAAGTTTGTGAGGTGCTTCTTGGACACCCATACATGTGGGATCGCCATGGTGTCTACGAGGCTAGGCCTAGAAGCGCCATCATCACTCTAAGTTGTAAGCGTTGCCGCATCACAAAGGTAGCCCCTACTAAATCAATGGCCCTGATTAGTCTAAAACAATGTCGAAGGTTGATTTCGCAAACTAGGAAATTTGTCCCACTCATGATCAAAATTAAGGATAAGCAAAATCTTGCAACTACCACAAGAGTAATCACACCAAGCCAAATAGCGCAGCATAACCAGATGGATCAGATATATTTGAATACATAGATGTATGCATACCACCAATAGATGTTCTTTTGCATTCTCAATCGAAGCATCTAATTGACTTGGTCCCTGGAACACCACTCCCGAATGGCCCTATACAAACGCTCAGTACTTGAGGATGAAGAGATAAAGCGTAAGATTCGGGAGCTGACTTTGAAAGGGCACATTTAACCAAGTGCATCACCTTGTGGGAGCCCAATTGTTATGGCCTAAAAGAAAGATGGGATATGGTGGCTTTGCATTGACTATTGAGCACTAAAAAAAATCATAGTAAATAACATAGACTACTCGTTTCTACATATTGATGACCTCTTGGACCAAGTCACGAGAGCTATGTTTTTCACAAAGATCAATCTGAAGTCAGGGTACCACCAAGTTCTCATTGATCTTGTGTATGTTTAGAAAGTTGCATTCAAATCTAGTGAGGGCTTGTTCGAATGATTGGTCATGTATTTTGGGTTGACAAATGCACTTACAACATCCATGAGGATGATGAACGATATCATACAATTGTTCATTGATTCATTTGTGGTCGTGTACTTGGATGACATTCTTGAGTTCAATAAGACATGGGAGGAGCACGTTTAACATGTCCAATCAGTTCTTCAAACCTTGCATATGCATAAGCTTTATACCAACATAGAGAAGTGTCCCTTTTCCTTGGAGACAATCCAATACTTGGATACATCATCAACAAGGACGACGTGCTTGTGGACCCAGAAAAGATCTAGGTCATCTAAGACTTGTCGGAACAAAAGTTCATCACCACACTCTAAAGTTTGTTGGTACTAGCCAACTTAAATCACAAGTTTGTACTTGGTTTTTCTCACATTCCATGGCTTTTGAATCAGGTGGCACACGAAGGGACGAAAGAACAGTTCAGTTGTAGAGAGGCATAATAAAATCCATTTGCACAAATGAAGGAAAGACTCTGCTCAACAATAGTTCTAGCATTTCCAAATCTGCAATTGCCATTTGAGATACAAACAAATGCT
Source organism: Taxus chinensis (assembly GCA_019776745.2). Lineage (NCBI taxonomy): Eukaryota > Viridiplantae > Streptophyta > Pinopsida > Cupressales > Taxaceae > Taxus > Taxus chinensis. Next base: position 851,675,249 of record CM034146.1, read on the forward strand.
TAAGAATGTGCACTTGGTGCAGTCCTCACCAAACATAGGCATCTGATGACATACCAAACATAGAGATGCTCACCCTCGGCCCGTTCAGAATGTCCACCAGCTCCCTCCTCCACTCAGATGTGTTCTCCCATTCGGACAAAGCGAGTCCACCTCTGTTGTATGAGTTGGGAGACCAACCTCTGGTCAAGCGGGCATCTGGAGTGGGCATGATTCCACTAGTTGAGACACTAGCAAGGGCATGTATTTTCTGAGATGAGACCATCTGCAACCCAACCAAAGCTTGAACATCTTCCATGTCAAACTCCAAGGCAGCCAGTCGCTCCTCAAATCCACTTGCACAACCACCTGACAACGGACCTTCATCATTGTTCTCCCGAGGATGAGTGGAAAAACTAGAGCTCTGTTTCCAAAAGGGAGGGGCCATAATAAGCTTTCATTAGGTGCTAGTGGTTTTCATGGAAATGAGGGAAATGGCGAGAGCAATGATTCCTCAAGTCCTCAAGATTCAGTTGAACCTCTAGGCAGACCATATTAAAGTGCAAATTTTGAAAAACAGGGAAAGAGGGACACATCGTAGCCAGGCAGTTTATGAAAGACAATACCAGGGCAGGCTGATGGAGGCAATCCGTGGGATTTTCCCTGGCATTCAGGACGCTAAAGACCTAACGGATTAGGGCCTCATTGGGTCGTATGAGTTGAAAAAATTGACCCATGTGGGCTAGATCCTCCCTTGAGGGATTTGTACTAAAGAAAGATGAAGCCATTTGTTGTGAATCTAGAAGAAAATTTGAAGGCAGTGAAGGAAACAATTATGGAAACAGCTATAGAAAATTTGAATAGGATAGGTGATGAAGAGGAGTTAATACACAACTTAAATAGGCACGGCAGTGGCTGTGACATGGCAAAGAAAAATCATTCCATTATTAAGGCCATATCAAATTTCAATTTTTTGGTAAGTGTGGAATTTGAGTAAAGGTTAAATTGTTTATGGGGAGAGTGTCACCGGAGAAGGATTAACTACCCCCACAATTCAAGAATGTCTCGTCACAATTAATATTTTTGGCCACATCATGATTGTACACATGTGGAAAATATTTTAAGTGATAAATGTGATATGACCTGGAAAACATCTACCTATGTCATCAACTGACGTGCACAAGACACGGTAGCAATTGGCTCAATTAGCGGCTGTTCGAGAATAGTTGGTTATGGTTTCATGGCAGCCCAAGGCAGTTGGAAGCAGTGACAATTAGTCTGGGCATCTGAGGAATGTGCCCTAAAACCCTAAGAAAATAAGATGATCTATATATGGAAAAAAAAGAGGTAGAATTAGAAGAGGATGGGGGCGGAAAATTGGGGGGAGGTCCTAGAGGAGGAAGATTTTGGTGGGAAATTTGCAGTGGCATTGCGAACCAGGAAAAGGGATTGGTCGCGATGAATGTTTTTCTCTATGTAAACCAGTTATCGGGAATTTGTGTTAAGATGATTGCATATTGTAAAGTCATTAACAGACTTTGAGAGCATCAATGTATGTTTCCCTTGTCCTTTCCTATGTTTAATGGTTTGGATCTGATGAATTTGTTTGGAATCATATTACTCCTCTTTGTTTTTTTCTCAAAATGATGTTGGGTGGGAATGATGTGTGTTTTTTGTTAAAATCCTTTGTGGGTCATGACCGTAATCAGAATTTGAACATATCCTGCACTCACTCAGATCTCGTCTAGGAAGGGTGTAAGTATCTAATGTTTTTTGGGGGTACCTGAAAGCCTCATTTCTAAAGCCTGTAAAAATCTCCCTGCGGATTGAGTAGGGTTTGGGGGTATAACTTGTAATTTCAAGGGGCCCCTTGATTTAGATTGTTTAGCATGATCTCGCATAATATGATCCTGCCTCAAGTGTACTGAGATGGATTGTAAGGAATTTAGATATTAATTTTCATGGAACTTTCCGCGTATGCAATTTTCCTCTCGAAAGGCGCATTCATTTTCTTTGCTAACACTATTGTAGAGACGTAAACAGACGACGGTTAGGTCTTTGTCTCTCTTGCTTCTCACCATTTTTTTCAGGGATCTCCTTTTCCTCTTTTCCTTTCTTTCCTATTAGGAATTCCCTACATCCTCAGTATGAACTCATACAACTTTGCAGCAAAACCATAACCCATCTAGCGGGATCTGAATCACTTTGTTCATGCCAAATTTACCTTCCCAGAGAACACATTATTAACTAGATATAACCATCTTGTTCTCACATCCAACATGAAGTCCTTTATTATTGATTTGATCATCGAACTTTGGGACAAAGAGTTTGGGTCGGATTAATACTCGCCCTCTACAGTCCGCGTCTGGTCCCCAAGTGTTTGTAGCGTCTTGTGACCACTCTCTCCAGTGAGTGTTGTATTTAGTGGTTGCACCCGGCCCCCGATTTGCCCCTTTTGGAGTTCCCGAAGTACCATTCCGACTCCGCGCCCCAACCTCCATATTTCCCTGACCGCACTCTCGGGTCCTCTCACCCTGACTTGGGCACAGTCAAAAGCAAAGGGGACCACAACCACATCCTTTGTCTGGGTGCCTCCCTATCACCCCCTCTGGAAGGGCGAGCGGGCGAACGAAATAAAAACCTTCACCCTGCTAAAAAATGACACATCTTCGGGGTTCCTGTTCATCGCTTGACCCTTTTCACCAAAAAGCCCCATTTTTTCCCCCACGGGGGTGTAAATCTGGGAGCCAACATATAGTTCATGCAGACCCAAGGCATGGTGCAGAATGATGGTCACTAGTAGTGGTCAACCTATCTACAATAGTTCCATCTGAACATCTTTCACAAGGTGAGTGTTAACTAATTTTTTGATTGTTTGAGTCGGACCTTGATTGCCTCCTTCACAACAATCCTTGAGTCATGGGCATGAGACATCAGAGTGGCCTCAAATGTATGAGCATGACCCTGAATTTTCTGACATATATATTGAGCTAAGGGCTAGAAAGAATGTTTCAAACTATCATTTTCATGAAAGGATTTTATACCACATGGGACACCTTTATGTTCCTGTAGGGAAGCATCGGAAATTGAATTTTGAGGCTCACTATAATTGTGTTACATATCACTTTCAAGTAGAGAAAATAGTTGTTGTATTGCACAAGTATTTCTATTGGCCAAAGTTCTTTCATAATGTTACCAAATACATCAATTCCTACATAGCCTGCATGATTGTGAAGCCAACCAATTGAAAGCAAGGTTACTACACCCCTCTGCCAATTCTAGGAATACTATAAGAGTCTATCTCAATGGATTTCATGTTAGGTCTCCCTTCCACCAAGCATGGCCACGATTGTGTTTTTTGGTGGTTAACAAGTTCTCAAAAATGGCAATCTTCACACCTTGCAAGAAGACAATCTTAGCAGAGGAAACTACAAAGTTGTTTTTTGAGCATGTTTGGGTTCATTTTGGCCTTCCAAAAAGCATCATGTTAGATAGGTTCCTAGATTTGTGGGGATCTTCTAGTTTGCATATGGTCCATGATAGACACGATACTAAACAAGTCCACTGTATTCCACCCTCAAACCAATAGGCAAATATAGGTAGTCAACAACACGATTATACATCTTGTTCGGATATATCACTATAAGCATCCATGTGTATGGGATGAAAGCCTTGTGTCTGTCAACATAGCTACAACCGAGCTCTTCATATCTCCATTGGGCATCCCATTTCAGGTATGTCTTGGATTCCAGCCATTAATGTAGCATTACCCTTAATGTTGGAAGAAGAATATGCCCATGTGCAAAAAGAAGTGGATAAGGCAACCAAATTTGTGGAATGAATTTGACACATTTTTCAATATGTTCATGAGATTCTAGAACAAACCAACCATAAGTACATGCAACATCATGATGCTCATTAGGTTCATTGGCAAAAAGAAGTGGATAAGGCAACCAAATTTGTGGAATGAATTTGACACATTTTTCAATATGTTCATGAGATTCTAGAACAAACCAACCATAAGTACATGCAACATCATGATGCTCATTAGGTTCATCATCAATTCCAATTGGGAGATAAGGTCTAGTTACATCTACAAAAAGAGCGACTCAAGGGTCCATATAGGAAACTCAAACCTCTACGATATGGGCCATACACTATCAGCAAAAAATGGCCCTAATGCATTTGAGCTCAATCCTCCACCCTACCTCAAGTTGCATCCAATTTTCAATGTTGAGTTGTTCCACCCATACTTTCTTCCTCTCTAGGATACATCAGGCATTGGTGAACAGTTGCAGAGTACAAAGCTAAGCCTATAGTGTGTGACACCAGTGAACTCTAATTGGATCATTGACAAAGTGGTCAAAGGCATGAAGCATTAATAATTACACTCTACCGAATAGTGAAGGCAAGCCAAATGGCATACCAAGGGAAGTAGTTCGCCAAGAGCTAAACTGAGAAGTTATTTCCACACGTGGTCGAAAATCTTAGAGAAATGGGGCATATTGATTCTTAAGGAGGAACGAATGATCCAGAACATGGTTTCTGAAAAGACGTGAAAATTTATTTTTATCACTTTTTGGGAGTTTTTTAGTATTTTGCATTTTCGCGTGGCTTCCAAGCATTCCTGAGCTTCGGACTTTATGTTTTTTAGTATTTTGCATTTTTGCATTTCCAAAAAGTCGTGAAATTTTATTTTTATCACTTTTTGGGAGTTTTTTAGTATTTTGCATTTTCGCGTGGCTTCCAAGCATTCCTGAGCTTCGCACTTTATGATAATAGCCAAAGTGTTATGGTCATAACAACATTTTTCGAGTTCATTTTGTCGTCTTTCCAATTGGTCATGCAAATAACCAATCAAGTTGATGGGCTAAGAGATATGACCCCAACAAGAAGCACTAAATAAAATATTAGTAATAATAATGTAGATTTAAAAAAAAATCACTTGTCTTTTTGAATCCATCCCTAAAGTGGATACGAATGTTATCTATGTAGGATGACCTTTTGGTCCCCATATGGAACTCTTCATATTCAATTTTTAACATTTTTTATATTCTCTATCGTATAGCTATAAAGCAACTTGTTTTGAATAAAGAGATAGATCTCTCGACATGCATCTCTCTTATGGAGTTTCTCAGTTTGTATGCATTTTAAATTGCAATAAAATCAGTTTGTTTTATAGCTCTTTCATTGTGAATTGATTGTTGTAACACATTAAGCACCATCATACGTGTGTTGTCCACTAGGTTACATTTCAATCTAGATCAATTGTGGTGGGTTTTGAAGTCAATTTTGTGTTTAGTTAACTTAACATTAAACACGTTATAGTGATCCAATAGTTGCTACTAAAATTTATTTTATTTTTCTATTGGTTATTTGTTTAACAAACTTATTTTTAAAATGTGCATTTTCTGTTGAGATTGAGAGGGTCCCATATTTATAAAGGTAACCAATGCTAATAGAGAACTCATTAAAATCATCAGAGCACATCGTGACCAATTTAGCTAAGTGAGTCAAGCTCGCAAGAGGTCGAAGGAATTGTGGTGCACCATCTTAGCTCAACTTGATGATCTTGATCAAGGCATCCTTCCTACTAACCCAAAGGCCTTCCTTGAGGTTGTATGTTCACTATTGACCCTTTATGCACCATACATCTATCTCAATATGATCCTTCTAAGACATCAAACAAAGTTTAGAGCCCTGCATATCAGATTATGACCAAGTTCATGTATTTATACCATAAGTTGAGGGAACTCAATGTTCAATCTAGACTCCATCTTTAAGAGGTATCCACCTTACTAGATCATAGACAAGTTTTGTGCAGAAGTATTCACAGTTATATATCACATGCATTTGACCATTAAGACCATAGATGCTCTGTTTTATTACCTTCTTCCTATGCCACGTCCATTAGCTACCTTGCTTGCATCTCAAGACAATATATGCTTTGTTAATAGTTTCAAAGTGGAATCATACTTGGAATGAGAATTTGAGAGAGTTATTACCTTGGATTGTGCGCCATTCATCATGAAATCCAACTGATCTATTTCATCCCTACAAAACAAAACTTTGCTTACAGTATTAAGACCTCAAGAACTTGTCTATAGTTGCATGAGTTATATCTTGAAGAAACATTAGGGAGGCTACTTTGGTATCTTCCATTCATATGACAAATATATTCAATTATACCTCTTATAACCCTATTCCACATGCATGCAACCAAAGATCATCAATTGAAACCATACAATACCATTGCATGTCTTGTTCTAGATAATGCATTCAAAGTCTTGTCTCTCAAGAATATAGCACTTTTGTCTTCTAGGTAGGTGGGCTTATTATAATATCTTCAAGTTTGTCTTTATTGGACTCTCTTCACTCTATGACTATCAACCTCATTTCACAAACAACTGATGTGTTACCATACAATCCAAGATCATGCTACTTCATGTAAACATGTAACTTAGAACCTTGTGCTCATGCATTGGACACAAATGTAGTCATATTGAAACATAGGCTTTAGTAAATCATCTTGTTCATCAGGATAGTGACATCATTTGAGCAAGATTTATTCACCTATGGTTGATCATGCATTAGTTTTCATCGTGTTTATTCATACTCTTCCTGAGGCTCCTTGTAGCCCTTTCACCAAAACATGGTTAAACGCAGATTTAATAGTATCATGCAATCTAAATTAGGATTGTTTCTCGAAGCTATGAGCCAAATAAAAGAATTGTCATACTTGAAGCACATTATGAATACCTTGAGAACACTCCTATATTCCCTTCAACTCCTTAAGCTTTAGAACATCAAATGGAGATCAAATTATTCATAATTTGAAGAAATTTCAATTATGCAATCTTTGCTACGTGCCTGAGTTGGGACTGTACTATAACAGTTGAGTCAAAGGGACTTCTTACACCACAATAAACATCATGAAGACGTTGAAATGACTCTAACACATCCTTTTTATCGTGCTTAAGCCTTGGGGTATAATGACTTACCAAAATTTGCATTAAATTTCACTTACTTGCTGATTGTTTTGCTCCCATGTATTAGAAGATTTCTGCCATTTGCTGCTCATCATACACTTGCCCATTCGTTCTAAGATTTTGGCGATACTTCTTTATGATAGGGCAGATATTATTCCAAAATTTGGGCTCATTCCACTGGGTAAAAATGAAGTTATCGAATGCCCTAGTTCAGGGCAGCGAATATACATTTAGCTATAAAAAATTTTAATATACATAATCAAGAGTTCTAAAAAAATATGCTCATCCTCCACATCACATTAGGCACCTTCCTCATGTACCAGTCAGAGGATTTTAGCTTGTTTTGGTGGACTTATAATTTCTACCTTGTTGCCCCTGTCAAATCCTTAATCACGGCCCATACAAAACAATTAAATAGACCATTCAAATGCATAGATTCAACATTCATTTAATGGAAATCGTACATACTTGCATGGGAGAGCTTAGACATCATTTTTACATTCATGAAACACAATAATATATTTATTCATGACTAAAATACAAGTTTACATTACACTAACACCATATCACTCTTCATATTTTGCTCCATCCTGCCTCTCCATGCTAGAACTCCATCTCTTTTTCCTTATAATCTCCTCTCTCTACCTGTATCCAACGTCCCACTCTTAGATCCATTTTACTATGATCATATTTGTTCTCTTTTTCCTTATTTTGATCCAACTTCCCTTATTTTAGTGATATCCCTTCATAATAGCTTGGGAATAGGAACTACTTCCCTATATGACTTCTTGACAACTTATTACAAACCGACGAAGAAGGTATCAACACTCTCAAATGTAGCTGGGACAACTCATGTCCACCTAAGACCAACAAACTCACCCATACATTCACTTTTCACTCTTACACCATGGAAAAAAAAACAATTTACAACACAAATATTCAAATTTTGACTTTAGGAGGGAAACTAGACTTAACAAGTAGTATAAATTTGCATGAATGAAGAAGGTTGTTTCCCATTTGTTTCTGTCCAACAAGCCTTTATGAAGATGCTCTTGCATCAAATTGGAACACCTCATAACCGATCAAGCTAAGTGAACCAAGTTCACCGCTAACTTCGAGGTTGCATATTGTAATAATAGTAAAACAAATTGTGTCAAATCGACTAAAGTCGATATCAGTTTCCAAGTGGCAATGGTGAATGTCGTATATTGTTCATGATCAAATCACAGCGATCTAGAAAGGTGGTAACAATGCGAACTTCAATGAAAATCCCCACACTCACCGAAGATAGTGAGGACTCGGTCCTCCATATTTATTTTGCTTTTTTGTGTTTGTGTGATAATGAGAAGTCTAGTAGTCACTATAAACATATGTGTATATACATGTTTCATATGTGATGAGTCAGTGAAAAGTCCAACATTCACTAGAAATGAGAATGTGTACAGAGGAACGTGTTCTTGTATGTGTTACTGAGAATCCCAACACTCATTGTAGGTGAAAATAGGAATACATGAAGTGTCTTAGTTTACATATGTGACAATAAAAAACTCAACACTCGTTATACGTGGAAATGTAAACAAACTTGTTCTTGCAAGATGTTGCTCATAGTAGAGTGTGAATATCTAATATCTTTCTAATACATGTAGAGTGATTCATTTTCATAAGTCCATACTAAGGGAGGAATGTTCGAGATGTTTAGTTTAGTACATCATGTTAAAGCATTGCAATATTATTTATGTGTGTATAATAGGTTTTGAGAACATTTTTTAGTGTAAACGTTTGTTGTGGTTTTGTATTTAAAGATTTTTATTTTAAAAATATGGGACATCTATAAAATTTATTTCCTTATTGGTCGCATGTGCAGACTTATTTATGATGAGAATGGATTTGATGTATAGAATCTGTGTACTCCGATCTTAGTGGAATGTAGGAAGATTGTAAAATAGTGAATAAATTAATTGGGATGCTTGCTAGAATTTAGGCCATTGATATTTTATTTTATTCTGCCTTGTGCACGTGTTGTATGTATATTTAATTATGCAATGGGACTAAATATGTGATTTTTCTTTGGGGGAAAAAGTTGTTATAAGACGCATCATCTTAGAGATAGGCTTGAGCAAGTGTTTGTAGTAGACATAGATGAACACCTTTTATATAAAATAATACTCTTATATATGTATCTCATAACAAATTACTAATAATCAAGTTCTTTGTGTGTAAAGCTCATAGTTAATCCAACATATTCTTACTCCATGACTTTATTTTCCATGAGGCACCAATTGTGGTGGCGCTGGGAAGGTGAGTATCTACCTACCTAGTAAGCACATGTACATGTAGACTTAGTCCATTTTCCCCAAATGTACCTTGAGCCCTTTAATTATGATAAGTGATTGATTGTAGCTTACTGCTACCTAAAAATTAAAGGGTTGTATATTCTATTATTTACAATAGGTATGTGATAAGTGGGGATACTTCTACATTCGTGCATTTGGTTCTAACAATAAGACATTCCACCCACTAAATGTTTTGTCAACGCGAGTTTCACATTTCAAGTATCGATGTTTTTTTAGTTAGTAACTACTTCCCAGGCAATAGAATCACTTAAAAGTGTTGGTTATAAGTAATTTATGTATTATGTCGTAAACGTTTTATAAGCCCGATTTTCTCACAGGCTTCGTCGTCCATGAGTTGGTTATTCATGTTATATGTTTCCCGTTCATCTCTTGTTTCACTCTCCCACTGTCTGTTTTGGTTCGTTTTTTTGTTTGCTGTCATTTTTATGGAATAATGACAACAAAAATAGGAAACCAATCAACTCTCTCTTCTAGCACTTGTATGGTTTTATGCTTTCAATGTAGGATACCTGATACAAGTGGTTTTGTGTCAAAAGTAGCTGCTAAAATTGTAGTCCAATCCTCAAATGACCTCTCTTTTCAAGCTGGAAAAATTGTTGCGGAAGTGACCCAAATCCTCAACCACCACCATTATATTAATAATCTTCGCAATCATCAATTCCTTGATAAAATAATGGCATGAGATTGCTTTATATAAATGGAGGAGAGACCATATGTAATAGAATCAAGGAGACGTTGAAGATTAGGGATGTGGGATACTTGCCACAAAACCACAAAATAAAATATTATCGAAAATATTATGGCCTGATACACTAAACAAGTAGTTTTTTATTAACATTATGAGCAAATTTGGTATAGGGAATCTATTTAACAATCACAAGAAAACCAATCTAACGAAGGCTAATGAAATTCAATTGGAATGATGTGGGGGCAATGATTTTCAAGAATGCAGGACGTGCAATGATTTTAGAAAATGGAAGTTTGCGAGAGGATAACCGGTTGTATCTCCCCCAATATCTCCTCATCCAAGCTTTAACTGCATGAATTATTCATACTTATTACAATTAAAAACTTGTCTTTGGTGGCATACACTTGCAAACCCGGGGGCAACTGCTATTATAGAGCATATCCATATGGTGGGATTTTATCCCACATCAATAGCATTGTCTAATATGTAGAGTGCATAGTGATAGACTATATGAAATAACTATTTTCATGTTCAATTCTCTAAATGATGTTTCTAAATCCATTTTCAAGCTTCCAACATTTACTTAAATAAATCATTCCAATCAATGTTCAAGATTATTTGCAAGCTTCCAACATTTACTAAAACAATTGTTTCATTTATTCTACAAGATTATGATGTCTAAAGGAAGTGCTTCATTGAGATTTCTATCGCTACAATTTAAATATGAAGAATGATTAATAGAATTATAATTGGGATACTCCATGGTTTATAAGTAATATTAATCAACCAATATTAAAGCTTTGACATGCCCAATTTATTTTCACTTCAAGTTAATAATAAACTAAATTTATTTTAGTTGAATTGGTGTATTCAATAGCTATGGAACAAGCTTAAATCTCCACAATCATTGAACGCCTTTTGCCCATATCAAATGCTCTAAAGAAAATGATTAGGATTTCAAAAACATCAGCTGACTTCTTTCCAATGAGAAAAAATATGAGACCACACAACATAAAATCTGAAATTCTTCACCACATAAAACTAAACCTCTATAATCAAGAAATAATTCTCTTTACCGAATTTAACAAAGGATTTACTAGAAAAAAACAGTGTCAAAATATACACCATTATCAGGAGCATTTCACTTCAATATAAACAACTAATGAGTTGTGCCCACACTACCCTACAAGTCCATGGCAGGTGTTCTAGTTCCATCTTCTTTGTGTTGGCATTTGAAAAATGTTCGTGGCTACAAATGCATTAGTCTGTTCTAGTATTTTCTGGTTGCACCATGAGAATCCTCTGAAAGATTGAGTAGTTCCCTAATACCTTCACAGACCTGAAAATAAAATTGTGATGATATTCAATTTTCCCACAATTATCTTCGTGGCCCTATAAATATTGAGGAAGCCAGGGGGGAAATTTTGATGTATAAAACAAGTTGACACTTAAATGTGCAAAGAGCACAATCAAATTGGCAATAGATATCTACAGAATAATAAACCAATAAAAAATATTACTTTAATGAAAACTCAAGAATGTGAAAAAAAAAATGGTTTGGGCAAGTGAGAGTAGAGAGAAATATACAAAGAGAAATGTGACAGCTCATAAGGAGTCATAGTAAATCTAAATTGAAGCATCATAGTTGAATTAATAATCATAAGCAACATAACACGGGTGATATAAGCGCTTGAAAATGAAAATACATTGTATTTCTAACACCTTAAACTTTATTAGGACAGGGAACAAAAAAAAATGATGGGAAAGATGTAGTAGTAAATAGATGGGCAGTTCATCAATGCAACATTAGAGTTCCATGACCTTCATCTCTCCTTGAAGGAACAGAATACTAAGACAATTGATGCAGATTGTGTTCTCTTTAAGTTAATAAAGATTGTATATTTTTCTAAAACAGAAGCATAAAAAACAAAGTCAATTTAGTAATAGAACTTCCAAGGATGGCTAATCACGCTCAAGGGAAAAAAAATCAACCCTTCTCCCTTAAGATTTTCTCAAGGTTTGTTTCCAAACACCAAAATGCATTGGAAAAGTCCATCTAATTCCACAAGTGAAATTCACAGTGTATGCCAAAGCTGACTACCATGTCTTGAATATTGAGAAAGTCAAAAGTGACAATGTAAATATTGACCTTGAGTGGACCTTGGATTTGAGACTTACTCTGAAACTTCAGAAAGGTTCCTAGTCAGAGCATCTATAATGTCCCCAAATGGACACTTTTTACCGCCAATTGGATTTTGGGCAAATCCAAACCCCAAAATGCAGATTATAAGAGATATTCAAAATTTATAAATGTAGATCTTAAATTAACCCAGAAATGGTGAATAGGTCTAGAAATGAAAATGCATCAAATATATCATAAACCCATTGAATCCTTAGCCCAAACAAATCAGGAAATTTTATAAAGACAGAATCATAAAGAAAATATTGAATTTGAGCTCCAAATCATGCTGAAATTATTTTTATAAAAGTTTGTAGAAGGCTGCCTAAAACACAGCTGTAAATGACACTTCCTCAGCTCTAAAAATTCAGAAAATGGATATTCTGATTTATAAAAAACAGCAAGATAATCTGCAACTGAAAACAAATTCAAAACAGCCCCTAAACAACCTAGATCAGCTCCTTAGGTGGTCGCTCCACCTAGAAAAAGGGCATAGAAAATAATAGCAATTTTTCGTCTTTTACCCCTTGACAAAATCTGCAACTCTATAGTCTTCTACTGCTGGAAAATATTGAAAATATACTGCAATCCAATGATTCACAATGGAATCTCTGGGGTGGAGAATCCTCTCAGCTAGAAAAAGGGTTTTCGTCCTTCTCTACGTCTCTTGGAGGGTTTTCATCCTCAAACGTGAAGATGCAGGCAAAAATGCTCAACATACAAATCTGAAATTAGAGAATAATCAAGCAACTCAACTTGTTTATATAGAGAAGATGGACCAACTAACCTCACTCAACACCCAATCATATTTTTCCTCCTTATTTAATGTTTTCCCCACTTGTTTTTATCTCATAGGGAGATCACATTTTCCCTTGAATAAATAAATCATTGCCAAATGCTTTTTCCCTTTTTCTATTTTTATTTTATTGTTAAGTTCATAATACTTTATTATAAGTGCTTTATAATTTATTTTTTTTGTATTTGTACTTTAGATTTTTATAATTATAATTTAAGTCCCCCTTGTGTTTATTCCAACCTAGATCAGCTCCTTAGGTGGTCGCTCCACCTGGAAAAAGGGCATAGAAAATAATAGCAATTTTTCCTCTTTTACCCCTTGATAAAATCTGCAACTCTATAGTCTTCTACTGCTGGAAAATATTGAAAATATACTGCAATCCAATGATTCACAATGGAATCTCTGGGGTGGAGAATCCTCTCAGCTAGAAGAAGGGTTTTCGTCCTTCTCTATGTCTCTTTGAGTGTTTTCGTCTTCAAGAGTGAAGACGCAAGCAAAAATGCTCAACATACAAATCAGAAATTGGAGAATAAACAAGTGATGCCCTCCTTAAGCAAGCCAGCTTGCTTATATAGAGAAGATGGGCCAACTAACCTCCCTCAACACCCAATCAGAATTTTCCTCCTCACTTAATGCTTTCCCCTCTTGTTTTTATCTCCTAGGGAGGTCGAATTTTCCCTTGAATTAATAAAACATTTCCAAATGCTTTTCCCCTTTTTCTATTTTTAATTTTATTATTAAGTTCATAATACTTTATAAGAAGTGCTTTATATATATATATATTTGTATTTGCACTTTATAATAAATTATTATAACTTAAGGCCCCCTTGAGTTTATTCCTTAGCCGTCAGGGAGACAAAATGGGCTAAGGGTCTTTGACTTGGGAAGGGGATATTACAATCGTCCCTTCCCAAAATTGCTTTGCACTCAAGAAATTGTAACTTGTTCATCTAATGTCAAGTACTAAGTAGCACGAGATTGAACATGCTAAAGTGATCCAAAATCCTTGCACCCATGTAACAGTCAAATGAGATAATTCTTGCCACCATCTACTTTCTCACAAGGTGATCATATGTACACATTTGTATCGAATATATCACACACATTTGTATCAAATGATATTACATACTTTATATTTCAGATTTCATCCTCTAATTCAACATTTTTCTCAAGAGGAAAACAAATATGAATATGCATGAATAGATATGACCTTATCTCACTTATTCCATACCTTGTCATGTCTCCATCATCAGATCAATCCGAGCTGAATTCATCCTTCATGAGACAATTGATGCGATATCACGCTCCTGTCTGAGCTGCATCCACAACACCATGTGTAATCTATGTGCTTGTTAAATGTGATCCTAAAAGTTGATCAAAGGCTGCCATGTTTTGAGAAATTATCATTCAGGCTGCATACCTTGCTGCACACAAGTGTCCATGGAAGGCTCCTCCTCATGTGCAAGTTACTCCATAAAGATCTCCTTTGACTTTTTCACTTGGGTGTGGATCTGATTTGTCTTTATGGACTGAAACATCCTGTTGAATTGTTGCATTCCGGAATGGACAACAAGCTGACAAATCATTTTGTCCACCTAGAAGTCGTACATTTGGCCTTCGACCACAAAGCTTCTTCTTCCTTCACTTGGCATGGAAGAATACTCAATGGGTTGATTTCCCTTCACCTATAGATCTGAGTTGTTAGACTCCATGGTTTTAATCTCCTTGCTCATCCTTACCATCCTACACATCAAATTGTTTCTAGAAAGCTTTTGTGAGAAATTTGCAAGTGAAGCAAAGGATTCAACCCCTTGGGTCTTCAATGTTTGGTACCACCATTTATGTGCTACACCATCCATATATCTAGAGATGAGTATGAGGGCATCATCCTGACACATAGGATTACATACACAAAAATTTTTGAAATTCCTTCAACCACGCTCTAGCAAATATTTTATCAGTGCCATCAAAAAAATGGAACTTGGGTCCTCTTCATTTTTCTTGCTTGCTTTCAGATTTGTCCATTTTTTTTTAATTCTTATCCTTCATAGGCTGGGAGGATACATCTGCTCTGATACCACTGTAATGTCTCCAAATGAACACTTTGCAACCCCAATTTGCTTTCAGGCAAATCCCATACCCCAAAATGCAAATTATAAGAGATATTCAAAATTTATTAATGCAGATATGAAATTAACCCAGAAATGGTGACTAGGTCTAGGAATGAAAATGCATCAAATATATCATAAACCGGCTGAACCTTTAGCCCAAAACAAATCAGTAAATTTTACAAAGACGAAATCATAAAGAAAATACCAAATTTGAGCTTCTAAATCATGCTGAAATTATTTTTATAAAAGTCTGCAAATGTCTTCCTTAAATACAACTGTAAATGGCACTTCCTCAACTCTAATTTTTTTGAAAATGGATATTCTGATTTATAAAAATCAGCAGGATAATCTGCAACTGAAAACAGATCCAAAACAACCCCTAAACAACCTAGATCAACTCCTTAAGAGCTCGTTCCACCTGGAAAAAGCGCATAGAAAATAATAGCAATTTTTTCTCTTCAAACCCTTAACAAAATCTTTAACTTTATAGTTTTCTACTGTTGGAAAATACTAAAAATATACAACAATCTAATGATTCGCAATGGAATCTCTAGTGTGGAGAATCCTCTCAGCTAGAGGAAGGGGTTTTGTCCTTCTCTAGATCTCTTTGAGGGTTTTCGTCCTCGAGAGTGAAGATGCAAGCAAAAATGCTCAACTTACAAATCAAAAATTGGAGAATAAACAAGTGATGCCCTACTTAAGCAAGTCGACTTGCTTATATAGAGAAGATGGTCGAACTAACCTCCCTCAGCACCCAATCAAAATTTTCCTCCTCATTTAATGATTTCCCCACTTGTTTTTTTATCTCTTAGGGAGGTTGCATGTTCCCTTGAATAAATAAAATCATTTCCAAATGCTTTTTCCCTGTTTCTATTTTTAATTTTATTATTAAGTTCATAATACTTTATTATAAGTGCTTTATAATTTTTTTTGTATTTGCACTTTATAATAAATTATAACTTAAGTCCCCCTTGTGTTTATTCCTTAGCCGTTGGGGAAACAAAATGGGCTAGGGCTCTTCGACTAGGAAGGGGATACTACAGCATCACCATCTACACCCTGCGTCCTACATTTACCTTCCAATCAAAAAGAGTTTACTCATCGTCTAGTAGGAAATCTAGGCATTTTTGTTTGCATTGAGAATATAGATTGCCTCGAGTTGATTAATAGAGCTTGGATAAATTTTAGAATCCACCCTGCTCCTATTGAGAAATAAGATGATACCAAAAGCGATAGGCAAAAGAAGAAATCATGTATGAATCAGCCTTCGGCATTCACCTTCTTATAGAAATTCATCACCAAAATTGAATACGGATTGATATGTTTGTTCATACTGTGACTCTCCTTGGAAATCCCCGAGACGTCATAGTGTCCGTGACAGCGTTCCCTAATTCATAAAGCACCTAGGACATCACATTGTCCCGGACGGCGTCTCCTGATTCATAAAGCACCCAAGACGTCTCGGGTGCATCCTCTAAACTCATGAGACATCCCCAGGACAACCCCTACACTTTTTGTAGTTTTCGGCAAGTGGGGGGCGTCTCTCCCCGTCCCCAAGTCCCCAAGACATTCCAAACAACTTGGGGATGGGGGGTGCACGTCCCCGCGTAACACTGGAATAAACATCATACATTAGCCCAATCAAATAATGCACATGTTCACATAATATGTGTAGCAATCATGACTTATCCAACTTAGGATTCATATTTGATTAATAGTATTATGTGCCATCAAAGAATGATTTGACATGGCACGTCATGACTAAGTTTCTTTGCTTATACTTCCTTTGTAGTAATATATTCATTGGGTTTAATTATTTCTTCTCGTTACTTTGTTTCTTCGGACATTAATCATACATGTAGACAATTATTCCACGTTGTTTTTCATCACATTATCATTTCATATAATTATTTACACTTAAATTAAAGTTTTCTTGAGTGGTATCTTCTATTATATATGTAACAAGCATCCTGAGAAGATACCCTGATTAGTTTGTCTTGATTTATTTATTGCTGCAATTCCCAGAGACAGTATAACAGAAACTATCTTCTTAAGAAATATATATCTGTTCATCTATTTTGCTTTGGCAGTTTACAAATATATAATAAATTATAAAACTCAATCCAAATAAACTCATGTTCATCTAGTTTTCTTCCTTACAAAATCACCTCGATATGCATTTAGATGCTTTACACTAAAGGAAGTTTCAGTATCCTAAACTGCAACAATGATACGTGCTAGTTATACAAAGTACACTACCAAAGGAACATCAACTACAGAATGGTAAATGCATCCCACAATGCAGCATAGAAGCATATGATAGTAATTACAGCTTTATTTCATAGGTAGTGTTCAATACAAGTTGTTTGGAACAAGGAGGGCCAAAAACTCAGCACCCTTACCCCGACATGCATCATGCTACTTATGACAAAAGGCCCAACGTTTGTCAATTAAACACACATGTCACAACTGATCATACTAAAGAGTGTCATTACAGTGCTAACTAAAGCCAACAGTACATAACAACATAACAATGTCGGCCACCAAAACATGTGATTAATAACACGCCGATCACAATACTAACATGAGGGTATACACGTCTCTTCCAGCTTTTGGCAAACAAGTAATTCTTCCAAGTCGCTACCTCTAAAATTGAAACTATTTTATTCGAGTTTCTCATCTTGCTTGAGGTCAATTAAAGACTATTTTAGCTACGTTACCGAGCACAACTGTACATACCTAGATGATTGACCTAGCCATTTTTATCTAATATAGACCTCGTATAACTCTCAATGGCAGCAATTATTTGTAGTGCACATTATTGCGTAGCACACTGCATTAGTTCACTTCAATTAACTTTACCAACCTTAGTTGATCTACTTTGACATATTACTTTATCTACTTTTTCCTAGATCAGCTGACAGCTTACATACAAACTCAGTTTGAATTAATTTTATGACAGGTCAAACTGGTGTCTGCACAATTGATCTCTTTAACTGCTCAGTGACATTTATTACCCAATTTTTGATGGTCAAAACTCTATATTCAGACATTATTTTGTGGTTGTATACTTTAATCAACCTTTTTCTTGTAATAATTTGTCTGGTGAGTCTGTTTTATCTTCCATTGTTAACTTTATTGATCTCCACAACCAATTTCTCTTCAAAATCCATTCACCATAGAAAATTCTCCATCTCAAAATGCTTCCTATGATTTATTTATGAATTCAGCAAATTACTTAACATTATTTTGTGATTCTCTAACAATAAACAGTTGAATTGGGATTCATGGGGTGCCTTCTTACTCCAACCCTCGTAAATTACTAAACATTATTGCATAGCACACTGCATTAGTTCACTTCAATTAATTTTACCAACCTTAGTTGATCTACTTTGACGTATTACTTTATCTACTTTTTCCTAGATCAGCTTACATACAAACTCAGTTTGAATTAACTTTTTAACAGGTCAAACTGATGTCTGCACAATTGATCTCTTGAACAGCTCAGTTGAAATTTATTACCCAATTTTTGATGGTCAAAACTCTATATTCGGCCATTATTTTGTGATTGTATACTTTAATCAACCTTTTTCCTGTAATAATTTGTCTAGTGAGTCTGTTTTATCTTTCATTGTTAACTTTATTGATCTCCACAGCAAATTCCTCTTCAAAATCCATTCACCATAGAAAATTTTCCATCTCAAAATGCTTCCTAAGATTTATTTATGAATTCAGCAAATTACTAAACATTATTTTGCAATTCTCTAACAATAAACAATTGCTTTGGGATTCATGGCGTGCCTTCTTACTCCCTTCCTCGTTTAACTCTTGAATAATTTGTTGTCTGTAGCTATTGTTTGCGAGATACACTACCGACAAGTTCACTATTTTGGTGTGGGAATATCCATTTTCTAAATCCTGTTGTAGTAGACTAGATCCATAATATCCAATAGAATTTATATTTAGGCCATCCCATGATCAGTCATTCTCATTGCCATATTGGTTGTTTTAGTCAAAACGGCTATAAAATTCAAGAAAGAAGTGTTCCACATAGTCCATTTAACGCTATTTAAGAACACTGGCCATTGTTTAATTTTTACTAGAGCTCCCGTGAAAGAAAATTGATTTTCTATTTAGAATTTAATCCTCAATTTTTTGGTATTTCTTAATGAATGCATGATTTCTTGTGCACTGTGGTAACCCAAATCTGCTCTATGAACCAGAAAATGCTAGTATTTTTTCATTAAAATCCCACCTTTTTCTGCTACAGATCCGAACCTTACACACCATCATTGGACCAATCACACCCAACCTTTCATGAAGGAGACCACGGCCTCCTCAGTTCCTTCTTCCACAGCTATTCCCACCTTTAAATCAGCAATTTCCATTGAAAGCCCTATCATCAATATTGAAGAACTTCAGAAATTTATGCAATACCATCTGCAATGCACCATTACAACGCTAACTTTTCCTGCAAAAAAAACTAATGGGTGTTGTCTCAAGAGGAAGATCCCACCAAAGATATCATTCACCATTGATGAAATGGAAAACAGACTTTGGCTCTTCAAAGGAAAAAGCCCTTATTTGCAGGTTTATGGGTGCATTCCCAAGACCCAAAACTCTCAATATATGGGTTCAAGATAACCAGAAGCCCGCAAACTCTATGGACCATGGTTACCAGGTTTGGCTAGATCTGGGCCAAATCTGATTCAATCCGGATTTTTCTAAGCTTCCTTTCGGATAAATCCAATCTTGTACGGTGGTTTTTGATATTTTTTAAAAAATTGAAAAAAAACCCTAAAAAAACTTCTAACCCTAAACATATCAATGGGAAATGCTAATAAAAGCGATAGAGAGGGATGAGAAGCAATCAAAGGGCAAAAACGAAGGGTTTTTGCATTTATTTGCAAATTTATGGGAGCATTCCCAACACCCAAAACTCGCAAGATATGTGTTCAAGATAACCGGAAGCCCTCAAACTCTATGGACCATAGTTACCAGGTTTGGCCAAATCTGGGCCAAATCCGATTCAATCCGGATTTTTCTAAGGTTCCTTCCAGATAAATCCAATCTTGTTCGATGGATTTTGATATTTTAAAAAAAGTGAAAAAAACCCTAAAAAGCTTCTAACCCTAAACATATCAACAAGAAATGCTTATCAAAGCAATAGAGAGAGCTAATAAGCAATCAAAGGGCAAAAAAGAAGGTTTTTTGCATTGTTATCAATGTTCATAGGAAGAGGCATTCACTGTTCAGGTGTTTCTGGAAAGGTAGATTCCCTATTTTGGTGAGTAATATTCAAGTGTTTCACTATTTTGGCGAGTGATATCCATTTGTTTCACTATTTTGTCGAGAAATATTTAGGCATTTCACTATTTTGGCCATTGTTTGCATGTTTCCTTGTGTGTTTGGCTAGTCCCTATGTGGTGATGCTAGCCTACTACACTCCCCTTTAGCTCTGCCACACCAGCGTCCAACTACTCAACATTCACACTCTGACATAAGTCAAGTTTCAAACATTAAATGTTTAAGTTTAGTTTTTGAATGTTTAGAATTTGAATTTGAATTTTTGAATGACATAGTACACTATGATGTTGATAAGTTATAGCTAAATAATATTATTTAGCTATTAATGTTATTTAGTTTATAACATTAATAACTAAATATTATTATTTAGTTATTAACTTATGTAAACAAATATTTAGTTATTAACTTATGTAAACTTTTTGTGTTTTGTTTTTTTATTGTATTATTTTTTACTATTTTTATAATGTTAATAGTGTTTTTTTTTTAATGTTTTGTGTGATTTATGTTATGTGTATATATATACATATATATTTTTATATATATACCAAACTGTATTTTTCTGAACTTTCTCAAGGATTCTAGGTTTTCACTATTTTTTGCCCTTCCAAAAGGATCCAGATTTCTAAACTTGGTAACTATGCTATGGACATCTTCATGATGCCAAAAGGATACTTCATGGTAATATTCAGCTTAAGAAGAGAGAGACGAATCTTTTCAAGGAGGACCTTGGTTCTTCAATAAATCATGTTTTTTTTCAAAACATTTGCCTCTTGCTTTTAATCCTATTGAAGATCTTCCTAGCATAGCCCCTATATGGGTCAGGTTACCATTGCTACCTAGTGAAAATTGACATGAATCTAATCTCCACGTGATACGATTTGCAATTGAAGAAATATACTATAGCATGCAAATTCATAAAGAATCTAAGCATCCTTAACTACGCCCGAATTTGCATCAATGTTGATCTTGATAAAGCTTTTTCCAGACAATAGTTCTTGATATAAAAGGGGTTGAATGGGAACAACCCCTTGATCATAAAAACATTCCATTCAGGTGTCCCCTCTGTCATGAACATGGTTATTTAGCAAAGGGTCTGCCTCAAACAAGAGGATCAAAGCGCACCACAAATGGTCAGATGTACAAGGCTCCCATCCCAGCTAAAATCACTTTAGGCGAAGCAGTCTGAAAATACACATCAGAAATCAGTCAGGTACCATTAGTGATACTCAAAATTGTCTTTTATGACATCAGTAGACAATCTGATTTTTAAATTAAAAAACAATGTGCCTCAAGGGTGCCAAACCAGACTTTTATTTATTGATTTCAATCAGCTACAATAAAAGAAATAGCAAGTGGTCTGAATACAATTGATATTCTTTCACAATCAATGATCTAAATAGAAAGATAGATGGAAGAGAAGAGCATGCAAACTGATTTCCACACCCTGAAATTTGCCACCCAGATACTAGAAGCCCTAGCTGTCCTTGCAGCTCTAGATGTAGAATTAAGACTAAAAAGCGTTCCAACAGTCTGCACTGGACCGAGCACCTATACCTTGAATGACCACTGCAACCCCTGAATGGAACTGCCAAGCTCATATGTGAGAAGATAAATGTCACTCAAAACTGTAGCCAAATGAATGATATTTGGTCCTCTATTGCTGATCCAGAAGCAAAAGCTACTTGCAAACAAATAAGCCGTAGTTGATAAATTTCCAAGATGTATGAATAATAAACCCCAAATTGGAATTTATAACTTTTAGTACCCTCTCCAAAGTTGGTGCCCCCTCCTAAAAATAGGAATAACAATATAAAATTGTTTTATCCTCTCTCCTACATTTTGGCATCCCATCCTAAAAATAGGAATAAACAATATAAAATTGTTTTATCCTCTCTCCATCCTAAAAATAGGATCTTGATGCCCATGCAGCCCATTCTATCTTTGGAACGCCCCATAGGTATAGAGTGTTTTATTTAATTATTATTCTATCTTTGGCATGCCCCAAAAAATAGTTCTTTATTCTATTATTATGTTATTCACTTTTACTTTTTGGATTAAAATATAATTCAAGTGTCCTTTTTCCAAATAAAATATATAAATACCCTTGGACCACTTAAATTAATTTATTTTTCCTCTTTAATTCCCCTTAGCCTACGGAAAATAAAATCTTAATAGGGCTTCGGGTATCTAGAATCAATTAATTCAAGAAAAAGGGGACATTACAGGATCAACACTTCTAAATAACAAGGCTCTAATTTCATTTTTAAAATCATGGGTGACATCGGTCCTAAAACTCAAATCTATTCTCAGGGTTCCTTCACCTGGAAGAATAGCTGATAGGGGGGATTGCAAAATTAGCTAAATACTAGAACAAATCTTCCTTTCCAGATTGGAATGTTACAGCAGCAGAATGCAGGAGTTGGTGAAACCAACTACTGTCGGATCGTTGCTTCATGTTCAGTGTTCCTAACATTTAAGCATGCTGCCCACATCTAAATCTCACTCACAGAGCAGTTCCAAATCGTTGCATCTGGAGCTGGCTCTAAATGACCTTCCTTGACCAAAAAGCAAAGAATGGTGGAAATCTACTACCAGTACAGTTTCTCAACATGCAATTCACTTCATACATGGGTCAATGTTCAGTGACTTGTCACTACAATATCTCAAAATGGCAACAAATCAACCCAATATTTGGAACTCAAATACCAATAAATCTCCAAACATTGGAACCGAAAAACATACAATGCAGCCTAGGTAAAACCAGGAACAGCTGCAATTGAACTAGCAAATCCGACATTTCTCAGGAGCTCATACTGCCATCATTAGTGCTAGAGGAACAGCAAGCAATACACACTCTATCTACGCTACACTCAGTTGGACAGAAATACAGTGGCTCCAAAGATCTAGAGGTAAATGGATTAATTCAGGATTCGACTCTTCACTGACAATGTCGAAACAGCTAATTCTATACTACAGCTGAATAATAGAAAGCAAATGAGCCCGCAGTGTTCTCCAACAACTACAACTAGAAAATAGTGACTTATTTAGGTGTCCCACCTAAGAGCCTGGAAATTGTCTCATATGCTATTACTTCTCCATGGCAAGATGTAATGCATGAAGCTTGACATGGAGATGGAACTACCCTGTTAGTCAGTCTTTATTAATATGCTTGTTTATCTAACTATTTTGATATATGTTGGATAATTCACTCCTGATTTAGGTAACTTGTTTCTTCATACAAGGTCTTTTAAGCCTTTTCTAGAAATTGAGCATTGGCGCCAAGCAAGTTAGGATATAAAACAGGTCTATTACAGGCAAACAATTTGCAGAGGTAGTCTTGAGTAAAATTTTATTCTACTTGGGCATAGAGGCTAGTTGCTCCTTGGTCATTCACATTGAGGACGAAGTCAACCCTCTTGTCAGTCAACTGATTTGAATTGATACAAAATTGATTCATGTTTAAGGTCAAGGCACAGAAAACTTGGACAGTTAACCAATGTTGAGTCTTGAAGAGATGCAATACAATTTGATACAATCTATTTGTAATTTTCAATCTAATATTGCTCAAACATCCTAGAGCAGAGCGACTTCTACTCTCCTAGGACATTTGTTTGGAGACATTGATCAAATAGCGGATAACAATATAGTTTCAGAATCCACATTCCTGTATAGACACAAGGCAATGGAGGATCTGGAGATGTATGATCAGGAACCTCTCTAGATCACCATACATATTTATCTTGTGGCCAATTTGACAGTGCAATCAAGAATTGTCAGCAAATTATTCTGGTCAGTGTTTTGACTTTCAATTTTGGCTTAATTGAACATGTTCCAGGTGTGGATTACAGATAGCTGCATTTGACTCCCACCTACTCGATTGGTGGTGAATGGAGAAACAAGTCAACCCTTTCAATCCATTGTGGGGGGCAAGTGAACAATATTTTTGATTTCCATTCTTCAAATCTGCTAAAGGTCAATCTTTAGCTTCCAGATGGCAGTGCAGTATAGAATATGTTGATTCGAGACCCATTCGAGTAGCAAGGCATAGATGACAAGAGTGGCATAGCAGTTAAAAACAAGGGAGTTCTTATGTGATGTAATGTGAATCACTTTTCCACTGTGAGCTATTTCTATGATAACTCTCTTGATGTAAAAACCTATTAGAGATAAAAAGCACAAGTGTATTGCTTTGCATGGATGCTTGAAAAGGTCTCTGTATCCTACACACCTTTCAAGTGGCAACCTCAAAACATGCAGATAAAAAATGCCAAATCCAATATTCATTCTTCTAGCTTCAACATGGTATCATTTTGGCATGGAAAAAAGATGGAATTTTTAGAGTAGATCCCATTCATTAAAAGTCATTTTCCCACCTCTTACTTGGGAATCCCTGTTCATATAGAAAAGAGCATACTGCAATTGAGACTATGTCAAAATCAGATCCAAAATTTCACTAATTGGACCAATGTTAGGAAATGGCTCACTTTTGCAGGGAGGATACAAAGGATGAAGGTAGTGCTCCAAGCGGTTCCTCATATATATGCTTTCTCTAATTCCACTCCCCGCTCAAGTGTTAGAACATCAGCTCATACAGTGAGTGGTTTAGGAACTTGGATATAGCTTCTATGGCAAGGGCAACAAGATTGATTCAAATATCCTCTGGTCGCGTGGAAGCTGATAACAATCGAATAAAATACATAGAAGATTGAATACTATGCAAATCCCATGTTCATTCTTAACCAAGCATTAGCCATCGATGTTTGCATGGATTTTTCATTATTTGCACAAGATGTGCATTAAGTAAGCATTCTCATTGGAGGATTTCAGATTTGATCAATCTCTGACTATCAAGCACAACTTCATACCTCTAAGTAATGAATATCAACCTAAATGTATGACATCTATATCCATGAATCCAGAATCTAAAACCTTATGGTGTTGAGACTGGCATTGAGGTAATGGAGCAAAAACTCAGTTTTGGAATTCAAAGTGCTGGAAACAGTACCCAAATAAGTTGAAATGGACTTGAATCTACAACCATTTCAATAAGCCTCTTCAAGCTTTAGTGAAACTATCCATGTCTGACAATGATTACTCAGCCATCTAAAAAACAGAGAGATGGGTCATTCCTCATTTTGTAGTTCATGCATCTCACTTTGGAGAAGTACGAGTCTTTCACTGAAATTTAGCCATGTTTTACTTTATTCAAGAGAGACCTCACTCTTTCTGGCATATCCAGCACACTTGTTTGGCCATAAATCTGGGTCTCCTAACTACGCTTTCGAGACACTACAATATAATCAATCTATGGACCATTCTCACAATAGGCATAACAAATATAGAATGTTCATATGCATTCTATCCAACATAAGAAATTTTTTCACTTCGGAAAATTCAAACATGTATCCTGACCTTTTATCACGTCCCAGCATCTGTCCTAATAGCAGTCCAGCTGACTGAAAGGGTTCAACAAGTTTGTGACCCCTCTATGGAATCATATGGCCATCACATATATCGGACAAAGTAGACAAATCTGATGCAATCATGCAAGGAGCTAAGGAAGCAGCAAACCAGTTGCATCAATGTCATCTGCAAAAATGTTCCCAGACTCTCCATCGAACATGTTAACTGATTCAAGAATTGGCTTATATTTCACGGCAACTGAACAATATTCCCCGCGTAAATTTTAATTTCCTATTTTATGGAGTTTCATGCGTTTGTAAGGAGCTATTCCGCCCATCTACTTTTGGATAACCCAGCCAATAGCTCTGCAAAATCTGGATTTATGAAGCTTGAAGCTTCTTAATGCCTTCTACTCACACAGATTTTTTATGTAGTTCCCAATCTTCAAGTATGGTTGTACTTCCCCATTGCCTAAACCTGCAACATGGAAGCAAGTTCCACCTATCATTTCCTGCAGTCTTACAAGTATACTATTGTTCTAAGTCACAAGGTTCGAGTTCACAGTTCGACAATGGGATACACCCATTCGGTTCAAGTTCGCACAAGGGACTGAAAGTTGATGGAGCAAAAAAATCACCATTCAGGAACAGCAAACATAGGGAAAATAAAATTCAAGATGATAGCTTGTCAGTATGGAATACACTGGACTTGTAAATATTCCTGAAGTAAATAAAACTTAATTGTTTAAGGAAAATCCCAAAATATTAAATATTATGATTTAAAAAATAAATAAAACAAATCAAATCCAAAATTATAAAAACATTTGTTTAGAAGCATAATAACTACTTTTATTAAATGGAAAATGAAAAATATAATACGCCAATTGGTGCTACAAACACAAGCTTTTGCTCAAAAAATATTTCAGTATAAACCAAGAAACTGCAATAGAGTAGCTAATTCATTGGCAAATTTACCTTTTCATCCTGTTATCCAGCATGGACCTAAAGTCTTCATTTCCCCATAACCTCTCCCCTCGCCAACTCAAGCAAACGGTAGTAGCCTTAAAAAAATCTACCACCGGATACAATTCTAAATGACTCGCATTGAAACAAAAAATGCATGGAAGTTATTGTCCCCCAGATATGCACAGGTATATGGAGGCAATCTAAAGATTTTGTGTGATTGTCAACCAACTTACTCTGAGCCCCTTTTTGAGTTTTACCAATATAGATTGTCCTACAGTATTTCGGTATACACCTGCTGCTGTTTTCTATCATAGTGTTATAAATCATACTCAAACTATACCTGCATGTTGTAGGTTCTCCCTTTCAAGATCATACTCAGACAATACCTGCATGTTGTAGGTTCTCCTTAGTAGTGCCCCCTCCGTGCTCGTGTTGTCGTAAGTCCCCGTGTGCCGTGGGGATCAAGATAACTCTATCCCGGTTGTTGAATAAATGTGTTTAGAACCCTTGCCCAAGGACCTCAGGATGGTCGTTGAATGTTGGGCTCGTGTCGAATTGTATTTTGACCATCGACGAAGTGATCGTAAATAAAATTGGCAATGAAATAAACTATGCAATTGCGATAGTAAAATAATAAGGGAAATTTGAAAGTTTTCCTTTGCAGACTAAGTGTTTATTCGTGTCTACGATTCGCGAGGTGGTGTCATTCACCTTGCGATTCGCTCAACTCGAGAGCATTTCGAAGCATGAGTTTGAGATATGTACGTAGCCTTTATTACATTACCGTTGTCCTAATCAGTTTGACACAACAAAATAATAAATAAAACTCTCACACTTGTTCATTCGGGTTCATACAAATAAATAGGCCAAGTATCTCCTATATTTTAGGAGTTTGGCTCAACAGCTAAAACACCCAAAACTTTGTATCAAGAGTGATTGTTACTCAATACACTCCCTAAATAATATGAGTTGTTAATAACAACTCATTTATATATTAGTGAATAATTACTCATGTAATTATTCATATTACAACATATAATTATTATATTTGGATAATTACCCATCCTAATGTGAACACTAACGAACGATTTCCTTACATTCTCCCCCTTAGTGTTTACATGGTAGTAAAAGAACTTTCACACTTCCTCTACAGCCTGCCACCCGTGTTTGATCATGATCTTGGTACAACACTCGAATTGGAGGTAGAAGAAGGAACACATCAACTTCTTATCAACCATGCGCTGTCAAGAACACATCTGACCGATGAGAATGGGAAAACGCTCAAGAATCGTCTGCTTATCAACCAGTCACTCTAGAGAGCACATCTGACCTAGTAGTGTGGGAACTCAAGCAGGAACACATATGACTGTTCAACCTTTTCGAGACTCATGATGCTGCATTTCTTTGTGTTATTTGTTCTTCACTATGTTATTACATTGGGGAATAATGTAGGAATAGCCACATACCAATAAACAGGAGCATACAACATATGTTCTTATTTTTTCACACCAAACTAAAACAAAAGCACACAGGTGCCACCAAATCAGTGAAGCGGCCTCGTCATTGGCGACTTGACGAGAGGTCACTAATTGACCTCAAGCCTCCGATGCCTCCATCCTCCAGTGTCATGTTGCTAGCTCAACAAAATGTGAACATGAAGCACATTTGTTTCCCCATTCAGATTATTCTTTGCTCTCCCCCCCACAATGTGAAACACTTTATTTTCGGGACGTCGGGTAACACCGAAAATGCATCCGTGAGGCAAAAAAAATTTAGTTTTACAATTTTTGACTCTTGACTTAACTTGACATAAACAAAAATAACACATTTGTATTGTCATGAAAACTTAGATTTTGACAATATTTACAATTTGAATACTAAAATAAAACGACAACCTATGACTCTTGCCAATACGCTATTTTGATGACTTACATCTTTTGAGCACAATACTTGACTCTTTTATTACTAACAAAATGAAGAATTAAAAAATATCAAACATATAAGTATGACAAATAAAAGATACTACGACAACATTTTTTTGATTTTGACGTAGATACAAGACAATTTTATGACTCTTATCTCAAATATGATTTTGACTTAGACAACAAAACAATATTTAATTTAGACACAAATATTGATACTAATCATCTTGACACGAACAACCACTATTATATGAATTTACAAAACATATTTTGACAACAAAGACCGACACGCAAAGACTATATTTTTACACATGTAAAAACACACTATTACTTTTATTGAAACTGGACTCTAACAATTTGTATGGTTTGACTAACCATATGAGGAATTTCTATATAAAAAGACAAATATGGAATCTCTCACCAAAGCCATATATGGAATAGAACACGCAAACTTTTGTTATCAAGCAGAATATATCTCCATGTGGATTGAACGTAATGTGATTGTGAACACAAATCGAAATGAAAAGGAGCTCACATCAGCAGGTGAACGTTTCAAATCACGAGCTATTTATCTCATTGATCCCAATTACCTAAATCTTGGAATAGATGAAGAACACAGCTGATTTTGACGTGTTCAGCAAGGAATTTTGATGTCTAGATATGCAGAGAAAAGGTGTTGTTGCATAAAAAGATACACTGACAAATTGAAACGCTGGTAGATATGAAAACTGTCACCTCTAAGAAACTAATTCTCAACACAATGAACATTGGATGTGCAGTCACGACTGGACTTGTGTAATGTTGTTGATGCAGGTCGTTGGACACAAAGATCCAAAGCAAACATAGACAAAGTCTTTGATCTCAATGCGAGTTGCGCTAAACGTCCAATAGATGCAAAGCCCAGAAGAACAAATCACACTGGATGAAACTTGATGCAGCTTTCACCTAATAATTTCAAAATTATATGTATTCTAAAAACACAAATTAGATTCACGGTATTGCAGGCCGTGTGTATGGAGAACAAACATAATTGCCAATTGTTTCGCGTGAATAATGAACATATGCAATTGTCACAGAGGTCTAAATGTCTGAGTACGTGGACATGGACGAAAGGAAGACCAGGAGATAGCAGACTCAACCACAAATATCCTATATACCAACAGAACTATGTTAACATTATCACTACAAAAAATTCTAATACAATAGATTTCTCATCAACGAGGGCAATCAGAATTTATAGATGCCCCTGACGAATCTCAGAATTCCATATCGCTCTGATACCAAATAATGGTTTTGGATCAGTTTGACACAACAGAATAATCAATAAAACTCTCACACTTATTCATTCAGGTTCATACAAATAAATAGGCCAAGTATCTCCTCTATTTTAGGACTTTGGCTCAATAGCTAAAACACCAAAACTCAATATCAAGAGTGATTGTTACTCACGTAACAATACACTCCCTAAATAATATGAGTTGTTAATAACAACTCATTTATATATTAGTGAATAATTACTCATGTAATTATTCATATTACAACATATAATTATTATATTATCCAAGATAATATAATCACCCATGCTAATGTGAACACTAACTAATGATTTCCTAACAAAGGTAATCCGCATAACCTTCAAATAAAGATAGTTACGTGGTAAGTAAGTTCCTTGGGGGGAACTATTATGGTCTGGTTAAATCAAACTTTTAAAAATAACAAAATAAAACATGAAATCCACAATAGAAGGGAGTTTAACTAAATTTAAATAAATCATAAAATATTTTTGATATTTCTAAATTCTCCTTATTATTGGAGCATGTGCCAAACCTCTTTCCAAAGAAAGAAATAATAGAATTTTGGGTAATTGTGAGAATGTTCTTTTTCAATGTCTGAGCATCCGTGAGAGGATTATGGAGATTAATTGTGGGTCAGGCAATATCATTGCAAGTTTTAGGCATGCATGTATGCCAAAGAGAGATGATTGAGTTGGGTCTGATTTGAGCCTTCTTTTGAGCTTAGTTTTGTTGCAGGATCCAGTCAAAAAGGAGTTATTGCTTCAGGAAAATGCATTTGACAACTGTGAAGCCAAGCACCACCATCTTTGTTGGATTTATTTTTCCCCTACCATGCCAAAAATTGGAGTGCGGGCTTTCTGAGTGTAATGGTTTTTTGTGTAAGTCTTGGTGTTGTGTTGTGTCTATGTTTTTCAAGAGGCAACCAGGTATCTAAATCTCCAGGCATATTGTTGTCTTCTCGGGTGTGTGGATTGTTGGTTTTGGCGCCCATGAAAAGTTTTTTTGTTGTGATTGTTTATTTGTATGGGTGTGTTCCAGTGTGGGAGGAGAAATGTTGGCTCTACAAAGGAAATTACCGAGTGTAAAGCCAAACGCCTCACCTTCTTCTCTCCCAGCAAACTGTTTGTTGTTTTTTCTCTTTCAAAAACGTGGCCACCGGGTTTGCTTTGAGTGTTGTGTGCTGCAAAAAGGGGATGCGTGGAAATGTTCTTGGAAACTTCAAACACACACACACAATTGACATGTGTAAAGCCAACTTCTCAACCTCTTCCAACATCCATCCCTGTCAATGCCAAATTGGGAGCTTACAACAGGACACAGACATTCAACAGTTCTTTTTTTTAATTGGAATGTGGATTCTTTTGGCGAACATGGTTAGTGCAAGCGCCCAGGTTTTGTGATTGCATGCGTGGGAGCAAATAATTGGCTCTGGATGCGTAAGGACTGCAAATTATTTGCTAACATACCTCCAAAAATGTGGCCACGTGGACTGTGGGGATTGCAGAGTGCTGCACATAATGGTTATTTTAAAAAGACGTAGAAACTTTAAGCAAAGGCAGTGTCAGGTGTGGAAAAGAGGATTTTTGTCTGATATAGCAGGTGCAAGTGCGTTGGCATGTTTGTGTAGAGCGCTGGGCAGAAATGTGGTGCGCATAGACTTCATGGAGCGCATAAGACTTGGTTGTTCTACCTATGGCAAGTGTAAAATGGAAATTCATGTGGGTTATTTGTTAAATTACCTTGAGAGGATGGGATCTCGTTGGACTGTTTGTATTAAAATTGGAACACCACAAAGAGGAATGGCATGGCCCTGCGCAGGGCTGCGAACTGTTTGACAAAATGGCCCTTTCAGATGTAGCCTTATGGCCTGCAATGGTTGCAGTTTCATGGCACCTCCTCTAAACGACCAAATCTTCTTAATGTTGCAAGGTTGAGAGTGGCGTGGATGGCATTGGCATTATATGATCTTTTTCTTTAAGCACCAAACGCAGATGCATATAGCAGACACAAATTGTTTGACAGAATGCCCGAAGGAAGTGTGGTCAAAGGACAATGTTAGTATTTGTTTTGCTTGGCAGAGCTTGACCTCCTGAGATCAGTTCTCAATTTGACTTCTTTTCCGCTTCTGTTGGCTTTACAAACTGCTTGTAGCAGGGCACTTAAGCTATTGATAAAAGTTAGGCATTCGAATGGCCACAAACTCGAATTCTAATTGATCCTTGTACCTCGCCGATTTGATTATCAGGCATGGTCATCTTACCCTCTCTTGCATGATTTTAACATTTCTTGTTTTCTCAACTTAAATGGAGTTGTAGTTCATTATAAAGAAAAACAATTGGTTAGGCAATCTAAATGAGACATGTTATCTAATAGTACATTCTGCCTCTATTTTGTAGACAACTGGATAAACAACCATAAAGGTAAACAATACAATATTTTACCTCGTAAGATGGTTGTAAAAACTTGATATCAGTACCGATAACGGAAGCCATGTGGTTGGCAGATTTAAACTTGAATGTTAGTCAAAACTACTCCTTGGTGACCTTGTAAAACCTAAATAAAACTTGTTTTCAATGAGGTGCAAAACATCACTGTAAACCCCGAAATGAGAAAAACAAGCTTTGGTTGTGTACCTTGTCATGCAGAGTGCCCAACCGAACCTTGAGTTGCTCCTTGGATATTCGTTTGACCTTGTTTCGTAATGCTTTTAGGAGCTCAGTGGGCTAGTTCACAACTTTAAAAGCTGCTGAAAGTGAAAAAATGCAGTTTGGTTTTGACCCGCCGTTTTGGCCCTGGGTGTCAAAACGGACTTTGGCTTCCACATACCTCTAATATTTCTATGAGACAATTGCTACAAACCCTCAGTTTGGAGAAAAACATCCCGCAAGCTAGTTTTCCTGATAGGCTTTGTAGCCCTCCGATCATTGGGCGACAAGGCCGCTTGAGGGCATTTACGATTGGTAGCTCTAGAAAGACGAGCGTCGTTTTAATCTTGTTTTCCAGTTTGGGGTTCCGTTAGCTCCGAGTGTTTCCCTGTATATAGGGGAATAGGTAGGAATTTGTTTCTGTGATTGTTTGAGTCTCGAAGATGGTTTTTGAATGCTGATTTTCGAGCAGCTTGTCTAAATTTGACGTTTTTGGAAACTTGCAACTAACTGGTGAAAACCTAGATTGCCAGGAAACAAGCATGGGTACGGGTTCGGGTATGGATTTGAAACGAGGAAATGCCAATATTCAAAAAACCCTTGGGTACGAAACGACGTGGAAATTTTTGTACAATATATATATATATATATATATATATATATATATATATATATATGCATAATACTCATTTTTGTCAATAAAAGATGAAACACTTTGTATTCATGAAAATTCAAAACAGTCAACATGCTTAAATTTTCATATACACATAATTATAATCTAGATTCTAGAATATATCATCTAGATTCTCTTGAAGTACTGCTGAAACAGAAGTAACTAGTTTTTATATTTTTATTTTTGGCATTTAAAAAACAGCAGCAGTGCTGAAACAGTACAGAAAATGCCCCTGACACGGCCTAAAATGTTACAAAAACATCTCGGGTATGCCAAAGTTGTACCCAGGACTATTTTGGCGTTTTGGAAACGTTTCAGGTAAGTACGGAGACAAGTACCAATACCCAGTACGTCAATACGCGGGTACGCTACCCTGGTCGGAGTTTCTGGGTAACATAGGTGAAAATAGTCATATGAACTTAGCCAAGCAAAATAACGATAGAGAAACCTTATAAACATGAATACATGACTGTAGGAAACTTTCTTTTGACGTTTGCTTGTTAAGAAACTGATTGTGGAAAATGGTGTTTTTTCTCTCTCCTCTCTATAACTCTCTCCTTGACTTCAAAAACGAAATGAAATGGCAATTTGTATTTTCTTACTCTCCTTTGAAGTGTGATAAATATAGTTTCATTATTGTTAGAAATTTTTGAAAACGTAAATCGTGCTTGATTGTAGTTTGATGCCATGACAGTAATTGTGCTGACTATACGGTGGTTGCAGGTACACGAGACCAGAAGAACATGGTAGCATTTCTTGTGCTTTTGTAATATGATATATCGTTGAAACATACTTGTAATATTAAATAGAATATATCAGCGTTATTGTTATGAATGGAATGCATTATTTCATTGTTTCCATGATGCATACCATATTGTTGCATATTGATGAAATGTACTATTTTCTTACATAGTTGTACTTTTGCATGTTTGACTTATTCCACACTTAGTCATATTTCAGTATATTTGGTTAGGTAAATGAAGTGGATTGTATCATGTTACATTGGAAAACGATGTAAGAGGATCCCTTTTATTATATCCAAATCATCATCAGGGGAATGAAATTGAAATCCTATTATTTAAAACTGTTTGTACCATCGTAATTGTGGATGTGATTGTACCAGCAAAATTGATGGTAGAAATCTGGTAATGGTGTAATTCATCTATCTACTGGGAATGTACTGACCTAGGAAATCTCTTAGCCTTCAAAGATAAACATAACAAATTGCATGTGTGTGTTTCTTTTTTGGGCGGAAAGCGTCAACCAAACTTATAGTTTGAAATAGCAACCCTTGTGGTATGGAATGGTCCCCTTTGAGCTTAAACTTGTGCCTTGTTTTTATAGTGGAACCTAACACCAATTAAGACATCACTACGCCTTAGGAATGGAAGTGTTTTCCTTAGCTTCTGATTATAGGAACACCTTTGAGCTTTTGGAGGTCTTGGAGGTATTAAGTTGTTGAACACTAGCTTTAGCCTATATTAGGGCATAGATCCCTTGGGGTGAATGGGAATAAATTTAAAACTCATCCTAGGACCTTTTTGAGGTTAATATGTGGACATAATTCAATATCTAAACCTTAACAGATGGGATTGTTATCAGTAGGATCTTGACACATTAAAAATGTGAGAATTGTGACTTGTTCCTTAACTCCTTGCTAGGTCTCCATTTTCATACATTAAAATTAGAATGAGATGTCTCCTTCGAGAACATTTTATTCTAGAACATTAACTTTTGGCTTGAATACTAACCACAAGGGACTCTTTTGTATCTTAAAAACGCTCCCAATCATCTCTATCTTCAAGATGTGTCGCAAGCATAAGATTAGCTTAAGATTCTCCTCTTATCATCATGAGATCTTTTCCCTCGCATTGAAAACTAAGTAAAATGACGAGTAACCATGCTCTTTAAGGAACAAACCCATAGTCTAAGAACGAGTGTTAGGTGACGTATATGTGTTCAAAATGTTTATAACTAACATTGAGGTTTGCAAATTAATGGCAATTGAAATGTGAACCAATTAGTGTACACTTATCATAAGATATTCGCAATATGTAATAGAGTTATGAAGTTTTGAGAAGAGGGAATTCATATCTTACATGTTAATTCTCTTTAAACCAATGTTAACTCCTTCGTGTGATTAAGTATACTTGTTATAAGTTAAACCCAAAATGAAATAAATAATATGTATAATTGTGAATGAAACTACATGCTCTCATGATTAATGGATTTGATAACTACAAGGTTAAATAAGGGAATGTAAATGCTGGTGAAGAGGGAATCAACTTCAATTAAGTATTAAACGAATTTAAGGGAAAAACAATCTAGAGAAAAAGGAAAAATGTATGTTTTTCATGTTAAATGCCCTTCAAACCTTTAAAGCTTAAATTAGAATGTGAACACGAGAAAGATTGAACCATGAAAATGTGATAGTATGGAAGTTGCCAATTCGTGATGTTCTTGTCGTGATGGTGTTGTAGTCTCATACTTGCTCATTTATCTAAGTGCAACGTTGGTTGCACATTGTGTCTTATTGACATTTGCGTGTTCTACATGTTGGTGTAAACGTTACATGTGGTCGTGAAAACACTTGTGAGTTTTTTGGTGTCGCACAGTTGTATCAAGTAATGTGAAAATAAAAAAATATATCTTGCTATGCTTGGTCTTGTGGTTGGGTCCCACATGGGTGGGCACTACATCCCCTTTCAAGTTTTTTCATTCTATTTCTTGTATTTTTCCAAGGGCAATATGGTTGTGAATTACTTCACTCAAACCTATTCAAATTTTATGAAAATGTAGAACTCAGTTGTCGCCGCCAAAGATGAATACTTCCTCGGATCCCGTACACCTTCCCTTCTACCGCTTTCACACTCCACGAATACATTTCCCTACAGTTCAAGATTCACGGCAATCTCCCTTGTTCCTCACATTTGTCATGGTCTCACACCTCCATGATGAAGCCAAATGCCACCTGAAGCCTTCACAGCAAAGCAATCAGAAAAATCATATTGATATATATTCTAACAAACACAACTAATGTTTGTCATCAATTGCAAATTGTATTCTCTCTGACACAAATATCGTCTCCTCTAGCTAAATTGCAATCTGCCACAACTAGAATAATGGAATATTGGGAAACGTGGGAGGAAGGGAGTGATGAGCTGCTCATTAAAACTCAAGTTGGTAATCAGGAGGGTCAAGAATGCAAATACAACTGCTTACCATCTCCCCCACAGACGTCCTTCACAAATCCATAGTTAAACAATCACTCAACAAAACCATTCTCACCGAAGCTCTAAATTCAAAAAGGACTATCTCTAAGACATGTCAAATTCTCTACAAGCTACTCCAAATCAATGTTATCCTACCAACATAGTTACCATGTTCGAAAAGTTTGGGTTGTTCGAATGGGGAAAAAAGTTCGTAAGTTTGGAATTTTGCAAAAAGTTCGGTTCAATTCAATTCAGTTTAGGGTAATATTTTACAAATTTAAAAAATGTACAAAACAATAATAATTATCCAAATTTATAAAAATAATATACTTTATGTATTATAAATTTATAAATAGATTGAAAATAAATCCTAACAATTATCCCTATTTATAAAAACTAATATATTCTATTTATTATAAATAGATCAAATAAATTATAAATTTATAAATAGATTTAAAATAGATCCTAACAATTATCCATATTTATAAAAAGAATATATTTTATATATTACAAATTTATAATTTAGATTTAAATAGAACTTAACTATAAATTTATAACTTATGAAAAAAAAATACGAACTTAGCAATCATAATGGAAAACTAACTAATCTAACCTAAAAATTAATAAAAAAATTGAACTAACCTGAAATAAATTAAATGTAATATTGCAAACTAAAATCTAAATAATAAACGCAACCTTAAAAATTTCTTAACCTAAATCATAATATTAAATTAAATACCATAAAACTTTCCGAATAAGTTAATAATTAATAATAAATACAATATTAAATTAAATAGTTGATGTATAACTATATAATAATACTAAGTGGTAAATGTAAACCAAAAAACAAAAACTACCTAATTTGCGATGATATTATTTGTATCCCAGATATAGCTTATAAACTTTTACACATTGCATTTGCAGGTATCTACAATTGCCATGGCTGCTCGAATGGAAGACATGAAGCCTTGGATGCAAAAAACGGCCAATAATATGAAGAGAATTCCTAAAAATGGCAAGAAAAATGCCTTAAATGGCCCATAAATGTAGAATAATCCCGTCTATGACTGTTGTTGAACGCTTTGAATAGATCAAATGACCCAGACAGATTTGTTTGTTCCTCTTTTCTGTTTTACCTGCTACAACTCGAGCAATGCAAACAGGGTTTCTGTTTTGGTAAAGTTCGTTTTTGTGTGGAAATAGGGTTTCTGTTTTGGTAAAGTTCATTTTTGTGTGGAAATAGGGTTTCGACAGTAGATCCAACTTTTTTATTTCACTTTTTTTAAGTTTGATCTTGACCGAACAAATTCGTCCCACCAATAAAAAACATTTCAAACCAATTTTTCTACAGATTCGTACGAATATGGTAACTATGCCTACCAGACATACTATCTTTGTTATTAGTAAAATGGGGACAAAACAAAGGAGGCTTTTTGTGCTTATAAATAAGGGTAACTGACGTGCAAAGCCTAAATCAAGTCACTCCAATCAGACGGGTTAGAGTCTATAGATGGGAAAGAATAATTCAAAAAAACACATTGTCCAAAAAGCTTAGAGGAATTTTTAGTATCCACCTCCCAACATGATGAATAATTAGCAGCAACCCATTTGCGTAGACGATGATGAAATTTTCGGTAGGCAAGAAGATTTCCCAATGCAAGTCAGTTCTAATAAGGCCTTCTCATCTCATCCATCCATGCTTCTGGAAAGAAATTTTACAAAGGCAATGACCTTCGCCCCTGTTTCTCCAACTCTTATCTTTTGTGTGAAATCCCCTCACTCCACTTTTCTTGCCACTCAAGACCATTCAAAAACTTCAGTGCCCGCACGATTGTCAAAAGCTTCATGGATCTTTCCGCAAGCTTGGTATTATTCCCAACATTGTTAGTCTTCATAGCCATGTCCCCATTGTTGTACCTATTGCCCAAAATAGCACCCTTGTGCTATTTTTAACAACTTATCCAAGTTTTAGATTTAGGCGTCTCCAGCTTGAAGACCGCAGAACAAAGAAAATGAAGTTGTATTCTTCCACAGCAATGGAAAACAGTTAGTGCTTCACAACATGGAAAATACATTATTATGCAGACTTGGAAAATATGGAATTCCGCGGAGTTGGTTAATGCCGCGCAACAAAGCATGTACTCCGTGGAGGTCACAAAAGTTGTGCAACATTCAAAAGTCCACACTTCAAAGGGAAAAGCTACAGAGGTCGTGAAAATGGAGAAACTACAGATCAAGAGCAGAATCATCAGAAGCCCACGGAAAACACGAAAACCGCGCCTAACTTGAGCCCGACGCACAACCACAGGAATAACCAAAATTTAAACATGTATTGGTAATCTGATGGTATGCATCTAGAACGATGGCGCCCATACCTCGTCTGCAAAAGCAATGGCGCCCATACCTATCAACAGGGATTATGGTGCGCCCATACCTATCAGCAGGCATTATGGCGCTCGGTCCTTGGTGGCTTTTTCTTTCACTATTGGCACCTTTTCTCTCCTTCTCTCTTCTTCTTCCTTTCTCTATATATATGGAACTCGTTTTCATTATAAGAGATCCCTCTTTTGATTGTAACGGCACCATGTCAAATGGTGACCATCTTCCCGTGAGTTTCAAACCTTGGATCTGAACATCTGCGGTGCTTCCGAGTATTTTGAGCATTTTTAACAGTCTGTGCATATTCATAGCAATGATTTAATGGAGATTGTGGCTCGTTTTGCCCTTTCACTTGCATCATTGTCTTCTTGCCTAACTTTTACATTTATTCCTTGTTGAGTCCGGTCTACATCCGTGGATTTTCTTTTCTGAGTGTTGTTAATGCGTAGAGTGGAATGGTTATGCAATTCCTAGTCTATGGCTTGTGTTTGCCCTCTCCTCCTGTGTGTTCATTTTGTCCCTTCCCCTCATGGAGAGGGATCACCCTTTCTTTCTAGTGCTATCGCCACCCTTTAGTTTAGTTTTATTTCATGCATCTCTCTCTCAACCCTGGTTCCTTGGAATTATTAGAATAGGCTTAGCTTAGGAGTAGTGTTAGGATTAGGATAGATAGGTAGAGAAATTCGGCCTTCTCCATAGGTTGATCTCATGCAATCAAGTTCCACATTTAGAGATCATCTCATGTTTCACTTAAATGTTGAACCTTTGTTTCAGCAGGGGTGCAAATTTTAGTGATAACAGTTTTTGGCACGCCCAGTGGAACCAAGTTTTATGAGCTTTACATCATTTCACCAAGATTGATATGTGTCTTGGTGATATCCAGCCTTTGGAGGTTTCATTCAACACATCTGGCGACTCCACTGATTTAAAAACCCATTTTCTCAATTTCAAACCATTTCCTCCATCCTTTCATTCATTTTGATGTTTCCATTCTTTTATGGCTCTCTAAAGAGAGTACCCTTTCCCTTGTTTCAGCTCTAGTCCCCTCTATTTCCAACAATGGGATGATATCCCCAAGATCGCCTTGAAAAACTTGCCTTTTTTTCGATGGAAATGGAGATCTCAGCCCTATTGATCATATCCAAGATGTAGCCAGCCATTACGCCATCCACAACATCAAAGAAGAAAACGTTTGTTTCATACTTTTTATCTCATCCTTCAAAGGCAAAGCACAAGATTGGTACCTGAGTTTGGTTCCACAATTCATTTCTACATGGGACCATTGGGAGAACAATTGGATAATCGGTTCAAGGAGAATGCAAACATCATTTCTCTCTTGGAACACCTCGACACAATACAGCGAGCTTCAATGGAGTATATCTCAGAATTCAACATCAAATTCACAAAGACTTGGCATAGAATTCCTCAAAAATTCAGACCCCAACCAGGTATGGCATTCTTGTATTATTTAAGAGCCTTTGATTCTGATATGGCTATATTGATTCAGTCTCTAGAAGGCAACACTCTTCCTCAAGCATTTGATATTGCTATGCAAGCTGAGAAGAGTCTTATTCAGGTTGGACAGAAGAAACCCTTCCCTATTCCCATTCTTCTCTCACCTTCTCAAGTTCTCCAAACCCTTTATACTATCAAGGAGAAACCTATTGTTCCACTTTAGATCTAGGAAACTCCCTGTGTTTCCTAATCCTCCATTTGTTGCTCAAAAAGTTTATCATGCCCAAAAACATCCCTTATGCTATGCAGAATCCCCTCCCACCTCCACCCAAGGCATTACACAACCCTCCAAAGTCTTCTCATCAAGCTTTGAAGAATTGTGGTATTTCACATGATGTTCCAATCCTCTATCCAACATTCAATAAACCAAGTTATTCTACAATGTTGGTAGATAGGGATTTTTGCTACTTTCATGTAGAGAAGGAATTGCAAGCTGTGCAACAATCCCAACAACTTCCTATGCAAAACCATACAGCTGTCACAAGGGGTTTTAGGGAGCATGTTTTGGAGGATCATTTGGGTGTTCCAAATGAACAGGTCAGAATTCTTGAGCCCAAATCATCTTTGTCTAAGAATGCGAGTAATCAGCAACCCCTTGTTAATGTCTCATCTCAAACTAGTTTCACTAAGGAAGACAATTGTATAACAGTTGAGGATTGGTATGATTCTGATTAGATGAGGATGAGAATGTGCAAAACACGAAATGCGCATCTACTTTGAAGAGAAATCAGTCAGATCATGAGGAGGATCAATGTGGACTTGGGCGTAGAGAGAAAGTGTTTTTCAACACTAATTGCGAGCAAAATAGGAC
Source organism: Taxus chinensis (assembly GCA_019776745.2). Classification (NCBI taxonomy): domain Eukaryota; kingdom Viridiplantae; phylum Streptophyta; class Pinopsida; order Cupressales; family Taxaceae; genus Taxus; species Taxus chinensis. The sequence continues at coordinate 851,716,469 of CM034146.1, forward strand.
TTGAGGAAGAAGGGATTCAAAGTGAGCAAGATGTCACAATTGAATGCAATGATCCTCATTGCTCTACATGTATTTAAACTTGCTGCACTTTTGGAGGATTGCAGGGATGTACCAAGAACATCTTTAGTTGCTGCAATTAGGTTGAGCTTCATGGTGAGTTTAAGTTTGAGTTCATCAAAGGAAGAGGAGAAGATGAGGAACCCAAGAGTGGAAACAGAGTTGTTTGCACAAGAAGAAGCAAAACACAGTTCAAATCAACTTGCAAACGTCCACCATGATCAGGAAAGTGTCTCTAGTAGCTCCATTTATGGAGCTGAATGCAAGGAAGATGGTCAAATTCAGAAGGACAAGTCCATTCAACTCTAAAAATTGGATGTCCAATCAAATATCTGGCTAGTATCAGAGCCAAAAACAGAGTTGCAACCGGTCATTCTCACTTCAGAGCGTGAGGGAGATCTTCACGGCATCAAAGGTCAGCTTCAATACCTCCAAAACCAAAATTCAGATCAATCAAAGAAGGTATATGTTCTTCTTTTGGTCTGATACTTTGAAGAAGAAGGGAGTGTAGATCATGTTTTCATCTTCCACCATATGATCAAGTTGCAAAACTGATCACCTGGCCGCATTTTTTAAGTAAGGGAAACTACTTTTCCCAATGAGTGTCTGGTTTTATTTAGCTTCCTTTTCTTTTGGTTAGAGTAGGAAGAGTTTAGGTTTTCTTTTAGCAAACCAAGTGCTTGTGCACACTCTGCATGTTTCCACTTAGGAACATGTATGATTTATATTTTGTACATAGTTTTTGTGGTTGTACACAATCTTGATCATTCATTCGTGGTGGAAATCAGAAGATTTTGGAGCAGCTTCCAAGTGTTTACTTAAAGCTCCGAGGGATTAGCTTCAAAATCAGAACCAGTTCACTCTTCATGCATATTCAGGGATAGTCATAAAGTTTTGAAGATCAATTTCAAAGTTTTCGGCTTGACTCCATTCCCAATGGATGCTTCAAAGCTACTGATCAGACCATATAACAAGCAGATGTCCCTTGCAAGTCGCCAATAATGTTGTCCAAAATAGCACCCCCATGCTATTTTGAACAACTTATCCAAGTTTCAGAACTTAGGCGGCTCTGGATTGAAGACCCGCAAAATAAAGAAGTAAGAGGGTTAGTCTTCCGCGAGGAAATGAAAAGCTTAGTCTTATCGTAGCAATGAAAAAGTTAGTGCTATCACAGCTTGGAAGATATAGAATTCAGCAGAGTTGGTCAATTCTGTGGCAACTTAGTCTGCTCAGGAGAATCTGGAATGTCCAAAGAAAAAGTTGGTTAAGTTTCGTGTTCTACAGAGACAAAGGTTGTAGGTTTAAATCCGGAACTAAGAAGTGTCATAGAAATGAACTATGTGTTTGCGAAAGTCCGCATTTCAAAGGGAAAATCAAGGGGAGGTCATGAAAAAGGAGAAGAAGTTGCATGGATCAAATTAGAGGTCATCAAACATCCACGGTGTTGAAAATGTTAAGTGCCGGAGTAAAGGAATTCAACACTCAACCACCCCAACAAGCCCAAAATTTAAACTTGTACAAAGGTAAGGGCCGTGGATGGTATACATTTAGAGTTTGATGGTGCCCATACCAGAGGTCATAAAGAAAGTCTAATGGCGCCTCATACCTATCAACAGGCATTAATGGTGATCGGTCCTTGGTGGTTTGATGGCTTTGATTGGAGCAATGTTCGCGCCTCCTTCTCCTTCCTCTTCTTCTCTCTCCTCTCTCTATATAATGGAACTCAATCTCATTATAAGGGATCCCTCTTTTGATTGTAACGACACCATGTCAAAATGGTGGCCAACTTCCCACAAGTTTCAAGACCTCAGATTGAACATCTGCGGTGCGTCCACGCATTCTGAGCATTTGTAATGGTCTGTGCATATTCATAGCAATGATTTAATGGAGATTGTGGCTCATTTTTCCCTTTCACTTGCATCGTTGTCTTCTTTCCTTTCTTTTGCATCTGTTCCATACTGTGTCTGGTCTACATCCGTGGATTTTCTTTTCTGTGTTGTTAATGCGTAGAGTGGAATGGTTATGCAGTTCCTTGGTTTGTGGCACGTGTCTGCCCTCTCCTTTGTGTGTTCATTTTGTCTCCTCCCCTCATGGAGTGTGATCACCCTTTCTTTCTGTGCTATCACCACCCTTTAGCTTAGTTTTATTTCATGCATCTCTCTCTCTCTCAACCCTAGTCCCTTGGAATTATTAGAATAGGCTTAGCTTAGGAGTAGTGTTAGGATTAGGATAGGTAGAGGAACCAGGAAGTTGGCCTTCTCCGGAGGTTGATCTCATACAATAGAGTCCCACACTTGAGAGATCATCCCATGTTTCCACTGAAATGTTGAATCTCTGATTTAACAAGGGTGCAAATTTTAGTGACAATAGTACCTACTCAAAACCTTCCTTATAATGACTTGCCCCATCTTGTTCATAGGGACTCTTTTTCCAGGCCCATCAATGCTCATGCCCCAATCAATCCCCTACAATTTGAAATATCCCTTGTTGGGATCTTACAAAAAATTGACAAAATACAGAAATTTGCAGCAAATATGATTTATTTCTGATTTTTGCAGAAATAGGGCAGCGAACAATAAAAATATGATATCTTGAAAAATACTTGCCCAAAACACTTCAAATTTCACAGGAAGCTGGCAAAAATAATAACTAACAATAATATTTTTGTGTTTTTTATAACATAGGAAACTGCCAGGAATTTTTTTATAAGCTCTGAAAATGATAGAATTCCGGAAAATTCATATCTTTTCGAATACCAAACATAAAAAGCTGAAATTCTATGAAAAATATGAGAAAAACAGGCCAAACTTCAGGTTTTTTATAACATAGGAAACTGCCAGGAATTTTTTTATAAGCTCTGAAAATGATAGAATTCCGGAAATTCATATCTTTTCGAATACCAAACATAAAAAGCTGAAATTCTGGAAATAACTTATGAACAATATGAGACAAACAGGCCAAGCTTCAGATCTGGAAAATTCCACCCAAAACCCTAAATTTTAGGGGCCTGCAATTCTCCAAACAGTCGTTTTTGCTTAGGAATGGCTGAAACCCTCAACAAACCCTGCCATTTCGTCAAAGAACCTCTCCTTTGCTGCCACAACGAATTTCGCTTCAAACGGAGAAAAACCCAAAAAGTTATCGTGATTTTCCCGAGACTGCCCTTGGAAAACCCTGCTTGAAGATGACTGCAAATCAGATCTAAAAAAGTGCAAGAGCCTAGCAAACTAGGGTGGATCTTTCACCACCGAAGAGTGCCCTTCTAGCTAGGAGTGGATCTCTCACCACCGAAGCTAGGGATCTTGTGGGATTCACTCCACAAGCGGAACAAGCAAACAGCAGTTGCTCACTATCAAGTATCACCAAAGAAAAAATGTATGCTAGAATGATTTCCAACTCCACCCTCCACCTCCCTATATAGTTTTTTATGAGCCCCAACGAAGAAATATAACATTTAATGCAATACATATCCCCCCAAGTCGCCAAAAAGGGACTTTAAGTGGCCCCAACGAAGAAACATAACATTAACTGCCAAAAGTGTCCACTTAAGTGATCCCAACAACAAAATAGAACACAAAGGGCCCATTAGACCCTCCCAACGCCCAAAATATAACAAAAAACATAGTAGGAAATCAGACAACCATCCCCAATAACCTCCAAAGTCGTTGGCCCCTTGGGAATGACCAAGGCTAAGACCAAAATATGGCCGTTAGGCCAACTTCTCAGAATTGGGGACATACAAAATTTCAAACTACTCATGTATTTTGTCCACTCATTTGTCTGGACATGGATGAAATGTTGAGCTGAATTGCAACTGTGTTCAATTTCTTCAACAAATTCCACCAAAAATGACCAACAAATTTGGTATCCATGTCAGACACAGTACTCCATGGCAACCCATACAGCCTTACCTCCTCCTTGAGGAAAATATTCACAATGTGTGTTGCATCACTTGTCTCCCTGCAAGCAACAAAATGTGAAAATCTCCCCATCAAATCGCACGATGCAAATGTTTTTAGTGCTTTGATGAAATGTCTGACTTAGTGAAAAATTTGGGGGAAACTATAGACTTTAATGGCATGCATAATCCAGTAATGAAAAATGCTCTCTAAACTGACACAGATCACTCTTGCACGAAATGAAAGATTTGGCAATCTCCAAACCAGTGGGGAACAACTGAGAAAAATTGTGACAAAATAAGATAAAATGATTGATGTTATTAATGTCATCATGCACACGGAAAATGCCAAACGAATAATTGATGCGGAAAGTTTGTTCATCCAACCTCCCCCCTGCTCCCTAAGCAACAAGCAACTAGAGTTGAGGCCAACAACAAAGAAAGTTCCAAGGAACTGTATACATCACTTTGCAGGCCTCTTCTTCAAGCCAAGCCATGGGATATTAATTCCCTTTAGGAGGAAATTTTCCAATTTTTCTCTCTCATGACAACTGAATCTCCATCAACATAAAGGGATGAAATGGGCTTATCTACGTTGGTCATAGTAAACTTAAAGGCATAGTAACTATCTACACCAAATATGGATATTTTGGAAATGGTAGGTTCAATGTAACCATAGTTCAAAAAGTGCGTTCATTGGCGATTTATCGGCAAGCCATTAAATATCACTTAGTAGTCGGAAATAGGTACAATTTATCAGGAGTAATCGGCAACTGTTGTCGGTATCTTCAATATGGACATCTTAAATTCATCCACTATACTTAAATGGAATTGTATAGAACAATGTTCAATGATGAGAGAAGTTCCTTCTTTAAAGATAGACAGTATTTATTTATGAATAATATGTATTATATGAACACAATAATTAAACATTTACTAAGGATTAATTTTTGGAAATCCTAACAATGATGTTTACATGTTGGTTCATAGTGTTAAATCGCTGACTGATGAAAAATCATATATTGTTATATAGTCTTAATGATTACTAATTGCATACGTGTACTCGCTGGTACAATTAACCCTAAATTTATAATAATGTACAGTATATACAAAATGAATAAAATTAAATTTATAGTAGTAATATTATGAGATTGTATAAAATTGAGGAGACAGAATTTTAGATACCATATAATCCCATGTACAGTATATACTATCTAAGTTGTATACCCCTAATAATTGAAACCATAAACACTAAACATTGAACCCTAAACTCTAGACTGAACCATGTCTACAGGAGGTCAACTAGAGACTCAGCGAAAAATTCAGAAGATTGCGAAGAAGTTGACTTGGTCCAAAAAAGTGCAAGATACGGATTTATGAATCTCCTAATTTAGAAGGCATGGGTGCCATCAAAGTCCCAGATTCTAGAGAAGAAGTCCAAAACACTTGTAGAAAAAATTTGCACTTGAAATGTAATAAACAGACTGAACAGTTATGACAGGGATGCAAGTTTTTGCTGCTACAATCTTCCCGAACCCTATTCACAAATATGGCAATGGTTGTTCTATCCAAGCACATATACAATCCCAAAATTTCCATCAAATGCACATGAGATCCTTAAACGATTCAAGCTTTATATTTAATGGAGGCGAAAAAATCTCATGTGGCTAATAACGTTTCGAGCAGGAGGTTATCGACATGATTATCCAAAAGTGGGTATGGAAACATTAAATTCGCACGATATTATGTCATTATAGCATCAATCAAATTGAGGATTTATTTCATCGGCAATCAAATACCTTGTGATGTATGGAGGTGAAAATGACATCATCGTTATGCATGTGAACCAAACGTATTTCATCGTGATTATAGTTTGATTGCATTCTCAAATGAAGAATAATAACCTATGATTATCACATGATTAGCTGTTCATTTATGAACTAATAAATGTCACTACCACTCCATCTAGTTGTTTTATTGTAACTACTTTCAACTAGATACAATTTTACTTCTGGTATATATAGAAATACTGCTCGAAACTATTGTCTTGCAATCACATTATCAGAATATATCCTTGTGAGAGGATGATATCCCAGTAGTGATTTTTTATTAGCAAGCACTTGTGCTATGATTCTGTAGATTGCTGTTACAAAGTGATAACATCTAACACAATGTTTGCTATGTTTAATATGTAGATGCATTGTCTTGGGGAAAAGATCCATTATATTGTTCCTAAAAATTAGAAGAATGAGACCTAGTCAAATGAGGAAATTCACCACTGTACAGAGATTATTATAGTACTAGATCGCAAAATCGTTTACTCAATCTGACCCAAACGAATCCTCCACAAATTTAGGAGGAAAAGGTTAATAGGGATCACCATAAATTGTCACACAACAATTCAATAAGCGACTAACCAAGGAAAAGCTACATTCACATGTAATGCAGAAGATAATTGTTCTACATTAAAGGCTACCAATTGAAGAAGAAGATGATGGAAAGGGAAAACTCAGCTTCAGGTAAACTTTCATGCAAGACAAGACTCATCTGCAGGAATAATCACAATAATCATAACACATAGGATTTATTTTAGATGTAATTTTAGGAACTTATTGTCTCCAAAAACCCTGAAATTGGAGGGATTTTTGATAGAAACAAAGAGTGGTAGTGTTAATGGTCACACCTCATAGGGGAGGGATGCACCAACTTCATAGATAAACAATAGTTAGAAACTTGATTTAACAAATTTTTTTTACGTAACTCAATAATTTTAGTTTCATGGATTAGTCAAGATGAAACAAACATACGGTTAGTTGTGTCAGGGATATGATTCACGTTAGTGTAAGACTCGGCTCAAATTTGGTAACATTTGGTCCTTGTGAAACTCCAACTTTTGACGACATGCATCCCTTGCTAAGTTAAAAATAGACTCACTTATATTGGAATCCAATCTCCTACATCTCTTTAGACCTAATTCTAAAAAAATTCACTTTACATTTACAAGGGCCATCAATTCTAATTGAAAGTTTCTTATCTCTACAATCCACTCTGTCATTAATAGTCTAGGAATTGGACTATCATAATCAATAGGAAGCACTCAAGAAACTATGATATACCAATGACAACAACTTCATCATTGTTATGCTTTAGGAAACTCTCCAATTTGAAAATATATGAAAGATTCGTTGGGATGATAGGGCCTAGTCTTGGCAAAACCTGATATGGGTCCCGCCCCTTTACAATCATCAAATCTGATTTGTTTTTTGGAATATATATTCTTTGGGTTGTTTTCCATAGATCTTTAAGGGTGCATTTCTTAGGATAATATCTTCACCTAGCAAAAGTCGATATATAAACAAGTGTTAGTGAAATAATTTGTTACAATGTTGCAAATTATTGGCTTTCCACCAATGGTCACGAGGCGAAGCCCCCTCCTTGGGTATGGAGTAGTCTCCCGTTATTGAATGTAAACTACCTGAGAATGGTGTGGGGTGGCTTGTTAAGTCAAGAATCACACAAGAATACTCCACTAAACGTGTGGTAAAATGCATTGCACTAGTGTACATTGGAGGAATTTATTGTAAATGAGAGGTAAAGAAGAGTTAGGAGAAATAAGAAGAGAGAGGGTTAATATTGTGAGTATCCTTAAAAAATTCACATACATTAACCATAGAATAGGTCCAAATTCAGTTAGAAGAACACAATCGTGCTAATCAATCAGTAAGACCAAAAAATCATGGATACAAAAATTTCTATACATTCAGTTATCAAAGACATCATAAATTCGTCCTTGGTTGTATACAATATCAACATGTTTGCAAAGTTGGAGAGTAGATAGAGAGAGTAGAGGAACATAGAGCAAATAAATTGACAAAAATTAAAACCTTTATTGCTTGATGTAGTAGTGGTAAATTTCAACATACAATCAATCAACAATTGCCAACCCTTTGGAATGGAGTAGCCAATCCAATTTATAGCATTGCATAAATGTCTCTTCATCTACCAACCACATGAATTTTCACCTATCCCCATAACTTGTGACCTTTCATATTGCTAGGAGGTGAGTCTTTTTCTTATTAGTGAAAAAAAACTCTTACAATGTTGAATGTTGGAGGGTCACTTAAGTGAATAGGATGAAATAGCAAAAAGTACATTCTTAATAGAAAATTAGAATATGGAGAGAGAAAAAGAGAGACAAAGGTTGACTAATCTATTGAGGATGAAGCCTTTGCTGATGAAAGAATTGGCCATTCATGGTTCTTAAGGGAGAGTTCCCGGCAATAAGCTCTTAGTCCTTTGAATTATCTACTGAACCGGACTACTGTCGGAGGTGTTATCTTTTCTTCTCCTAGGGATACGGATGTGGTTCAACACTTCGATCCATGTCTTGGAGACATCATTAATAGCCTTACACTGATTAAACAATTCCTTGTGATCTCTTGCAATGTTAGGAATAACACCTTTGATGCTAGCAAAGGACTCCACAATATACTCGTTGAAGAAGAGAGGATCACTTGCCTCCTTTTTTACTAACTCTTGGAAAGAACTAATGAGTTCCTCTGATGATGAATTCTCAGTAAGTGGAGGGGATCCAAGTTTGTGAACACAGTTATTGACATCATCCAAAATCTCAAAGGCATTTTGTTCACTAGAGTCAAGTTCGGAGATGGCATCTTTTATCATGTCATATCTAACATTCATAGTGCGGATCCAAACTAGAGACAAGTTCTCAGCAACAAATGTGAACACATTCCTAGCCACGAGAGTGTGGGAGTCGAGGCAACTCATCTCAGACACAAGTGGGAGCATCTCATCCTAATGGATATTCTCTTTTTCAATCTCTTCCCTTGTTTTTTTCACTTCCGAAATGGTAAGGACATACTTGAACAAAGAGAGAACCTCTGGAAGCAATGTCTTTCCTTTCTCGGGGATCTTCTCATTCCATTTTTCATGAGCTTCCCCTTGCATCATATGCCCTTGCGCCTTCTTGATCATCTCCGGGTCAAAACTATTGATCAAACAAATGTCTTCCACAAGAGGAGGCACTGAATTAAGCTCTAAGAAAGGTTGAATGTGGGCAGTGAGATCTCTCACATGCTCTTCCAATTGCTCAATTGTTCATTTTTATTCTTGGTTTCAAGCAAGCCTGCGGGCAACAAATTCCTTGAATCAATGAGCGTCACCTTCATGAGTGGCTTGACCCAAAGAGATGTGGGTCAACTCATAGTCTGCCTGAGTCATCTCCTCCATGGGTTTCACAACTTTCGGCTAGGAAACTTCTACATACCGATTACTGGAAATTCCACTGAAAAAGCAAGTTACATGTGCCTTCCTACCTCGTTTGGTCTTCAAGATCTTTGTGATGACATTGCAGCATAATATGTTGTTCTTGGTTCGTTCATGAGTAACTCTTTAATCCATGGGAATGGCTCTTCCAAAGTAGACAAGATGTTGATTATAGGAACACTTTCAAGAAATTGGTGAGGGATCATAGTTTTCTCATTGTGGAAAGGTTCTGCCGTCGAGAAAGACATACTTGAATGCCGATGAAGGACATGAGGCAATGATGAATCAATCTCACATGGCTCAAGAGGCTCTACAGGGTCTTCGATGAATCTGACCTCCTTATGAAGCTTTCTAGAATAGGGAACCTCTGTGCGCCCTTTTTTTCACTTTCCTTCTTTTTGTAGATTCTTATACAATGGCCCTCAATTGCAGCGAAATGAGGTTTGGTTGCAATGTTTCTTCCTTTGAGGTGATCATATTGCCAAGTGTTGAATGAGTCTTTAAGAACACTACCAAGTGAGCAACATCAAATGAAATTTAGATGGTTTCTCATTCTTGCCTACATGGTGCCTCACATGAAGATCGCCCATTTTATCTTCTCGACTCCAGAGTACTTGACTGAAATCAGATTTGGGATACTTACGCACCTTCTTGCTCATATGCTTCCCATAGGAAAAGATGATCTCTTGATTTTTCACACATGATGGTTTTGAGTTCCTTAATAGCTTAATTAGCTCGCTTTAACTTGCTTCTCAGAGAGAATGGGGCAGATTCAGGATATGATGACCCTCAGCTTTCTCCATGCGCTTCCCATTTCACATTTGATCATGATGACAACCTTTTTCACTTCACAATTCAGTCCCTTAATCAAGATCTCCCTTGAGTGGAAACATGCCTATAACATCTAGACACCTTACCTCAATTTGCTCCTCATGGAAATGGAACTTGAAAATGAATCACTTGTTTCCGCCCTCCAAATTACACTGAACTCATCACTAAGCATTGATTAAGTGTTTAGAAACACTCTCGGGATGTATGCATTGTTTTGAATCATGAGATGATTTCTAGAATCACTCATGGTTGTCTTTTCCCGTCGTTCCAACACCTTGCATCAAGTTGTGCTTTGCAGAGATCACTTCAGAATTGATACTTTCACAGCCTACGAAGGGTTTCCTTTATGTTTGAGACACGAAACAACTCATCCTTGCGATGATGGAAAATACAAGAAAAGATAAGTAAAACGGGAGCTGCCACAATGTAATGTCCCCTTTTTGGGACATTAATTAATTAAAAATATTGGAGACCTTTAATCCACCCTTCTCATGTATTAAAGGATAAAAATTGGGAAAATGTCATAACTCCTTTTATTTTTAAATTAAATAATTTTTTATTATTGGCAAATAATTTTGAAGGGACAATACCCTCTTACAAAAAGGCTAAAAAGCCATATACACAAGAGGAAATAGCAAAAATGGATCAAAATCCAAATATTACAAAAAGCCTAGCTGTAGTCAAAAAGTAACTACAAAATGGAGACAAGATAGGTATAAAACTGCAAAAAAGTACCGAGTAAGAAGCAACAAAACAGCATCAAAAAAGCTTTGTATTAGATTACTTCCTAGAAGCCCTGTCAATTATTGACTTAACACTCTGCAATGAGGTAAAGAGAGTCAGGGTAGTGACATGTGTAGGATCATTGGCATCCAGTTGAGAAAGGACATGGCCCCTTTCAGCATCTGTGCGCCAAATAGCTTCAGAGATACCGCTAAGCATGCTAATACTTCTGCCCTGTTGTTCCACGAATTCACAAATAGCTCTAAAAACTGAAATGTTATGATCATGTCTGTCCTTAAAATTCCCTAATCAATTATCAAGGGAATTCAGCTTCTTGAAGAATTCATTGATTTGTTCTTCACCAATTCCGGCATCATCATTCAATTCCCTTTTGCCCTTTTGCTTAGTCAATTGTTGTATGTCCTTTTTAAGACTTTCCATCTCTTTTTCCATGTTTTCAATTCTCTGTAGAAGATCCTCCTGCTCCTCATGAGTAGTATTGTTGTGCCCCATGGCGCTGATGTGCAAGAGATTTTGTGCAGTTTACATGTCCTTACTACTTCGAAGGACTCTATAGGAGGGAGAAGGGTGTGTTTTAGAAAAAGAGGGGTTTTTGGTCCAGATTTTTCTCTGCCCAGGGATAGTGGTGGGGATGATGGTACAATCAGGGTTGAGGGGGTCAAGAGTGGGCAGAATGACAGGAGTAGCAAGTATGGCAGGGTGATGGGTAAGGCAGTGCATGTGAAGGAGGAAGATTAAGCCCTGGTGGAGGGGAATGGCACAGGTATGGTTTTGATACTCAAGGATGGAGCGTTCCATGGAGTTTAGAATATAATGCGGGAAGCAAACAAGCAGATTCCTACGAAAATGGTTTTAAAAGATCAAATCATTTATGGGAACCGTGATATACCTGCCTTCAAGGGTAATGAAACGAATCATCATGTTAGCAAGTTCATCAAATGGCGCACGGAAGGAATTTACCTTGATGCCCGTTGTGACAAAATGAATTTTCTCGCCTACTACGACGAATTTTCTAGCCTCAGTGTTCTTATCTACTATCTTACTGAAGAATCTGATGCCTTTTGAACTAAGGCCCGTAACTTCTACTATTAACTTCCTCTGTTATCTAAATGTCTTGCCCGTCATAGTTCACCTTTCTTTGTTTCCATTATGTGGCAAAATGTAGGGTAATATTCTGATCGTACCCTAGAATCTTCTCAATGAAATTGGCAACCCCTCCTAGCTATAAAAAGTTCCAAAGATCAGCATTCTCCTTCCACGCAAGGTCACGGTGAGGTTCAATTTGACAAGGAGCTCCACCCATTCTTTCACCTCTGCGTTTAAACTGCTTAAAAAAGGTAAAAAAGATATTTTGAAAATAAATAATTAATTCTCCTCTTATGTTTTATTTTTAATTATTAAAGGGGGAATTAATATTCTATTTGGAGTCACAATTGATCTTTTCAAGAAAGGAAAATATTATTAAAAGTGACCCTTTTACATGAATGAAATATGCCATAAAGAGGAGGGAAACTTGGAGATTTGAAATGCCAAAGCTATATATGTGGAGATGTGGTGACCCCTTGGGGGCATGTTGAGGTTTTTATTAAAATATCTTCAAATGCTTGAAGAGGGATGTATTCCCATGTGATCACATTATAAAGGTGTTCTTTAACACCAACCATTATTGGGGAGAGTGCGAGGCCTTCTAAGCTTTCAATTGAGTGAATGTTGCATGATATATTCATTCTATGATTGGCGCAATTTATTTGAGAAGGAAATCTGCATGTTATTAATTATTGTTGAAGGGTTTAATAGTGTTTTATGATCTATTGTTATTGCTGCAATTATTAGAGCAATAGCGACTTGCATGAGAGGTTGTTTTGACATATTTGGGTGTCTTTTAAAGCTAGATCTGCAACCTCAATCTGTATTAGAATATTTTTCCAAGTTCTGCGGCAGCTATTTTGGGTGTGCTGGAAGGTTGGAAAGAAGCTGGTAATAATTTATGCAATTTATTCTAACCCTAATGACTTGATATCAGATTACTGGGACTATTTTGAGGTGGTTTCTGAAAAGTGATCAAAACAACCTTTCAGATTCATAGTTCATTGCAAGGCCTTGATTTCTAGAATATTGTGCCCATTTTATTTCATGCAAATATACGAAGTAACCATCCTTGAAGGAGTTATTAATTTTTGAAGTTTCAGTTGTTATAAAATCATATCTAGAAAATAATACATTTTTCTGATTGGTTCTCCCATCTAACACATTTGGGTTGTATTAAACCTGACATCTCGGTTATTTTAGGCTGTGTAACTCGCTTAGAGGATGATAATCCTTGCTAGAGTCGATTTGAGTTAATTAAAGTGCAAATTTAAATAATATCTCAAAAAGGAATAATATTATTTCACAACTTTACGGACTAAATTCCAAGAATTCACTATTTTTATGTGGGTCCTAACCAAATCCGATGACTGCTAAGCCTTTAGCAAGTTTTCATATGTTCCTTGTCTTTTGATGTCTCTGGCTCATTCGGAGTATTGCAATTAAAGGAGGAAGGTTTACCATTTTAGAAACTTTCTATTTCTAGATGCCCCCTTTTGCCCGAAAATTGCTATTTTTAGAAAGTTTCCGAATTACCCATTCTTGATATTTCTTGCTGTTTTAGAATATTTCGAATGTTGAGAGTTTGTCACTCATTGGGATTCCTTACTATTTTTAGAATCTTATTGTTTAGAACACCTGTTATTTTTAAAAATAGGACTTACCAATGTCAGGTTACAACGAAACCACTGCCAAAATCTTTTGTTTTGCACCGAGATATTTTGCTTTATATTGCATTGTTTTTCATCGACTAGATCTATGGGAAATTGAAAAAGCAAGTTCTAGGGTTTGAAATCTCAGTTTGTTGTTGTGAAAAAGCTAGAGCATCAATGCGTTTGCAATTGCAATCTTCCCAAAGGCGTTTTGGAGAGGAAGATTCTAGCAAAATTTCACCGTGATCAGACTTCTGGTTTGATAAGATATGAGCAAATCTTGTTTTTGGTGGCTATGGTTGTCCGAGGAAATTTTGGCAGCACCTTTAGTAAATAATGGGTTTTTTTCTTCAAATTTTAGAGTGTTACAGCAGCAACAGTGAAGAAATGGCAACCTATGTAGAAGAAGTGAGTTCGAAACAGTGTTTTCATAAGCTTTTAAATCTCCTCACAAACCATGGTTTACATCTAGGTTGAAAAAGAGTTTGTGTGATTAAAAGTTGGTTCAAATGGGACAATGGGGGCTCCAAAGTGCGCCTTGGAGCAACATTGTGACAAGCAGCAGTATGGGACGAAAGGTGGATGAGATGAGGGGGCTGGAAAACACACTTACAGAGCCGAGAGAAGTCTCATGGAAGTCTAGGAGCTTCAACTGATCATGGGCGCATTTTCTTGTCCCTCTTCTCCCCCTAGGGACAGAGGGGACAATTGGGACAATGGGGACACAAAAGTGCACCCACGGTGAGGGAGTGAGGGCGCACTTTTGTGTCCCCCTTACATTTTGGGTGCAAATGGGACTAACGGGACAAAAGGGGCACATATGGCTACAAAGTGTGCCTTAGGAAGGAGAATGAGGGCGCACTTTTGTGTCCCTCATGTCCCCCTTGTCCCCAAGGGAGACATTTTGGACACAAGGAGGTGAAAAGTGCGCCTGGGCTATTCTAGGAAAACCAGTTTTGCATTAGATGTCCAAAAATAGTAAGGAAACTTACATGTTTCACCACAGAGGCTTAAGATAATGTTTTGGCATCAAATCTTATATGATTTTGACTCAAAAACACATTCTAAGATCAATGAACAACTTTCAAAACCTGAATCTTCCGGAAATTAAAAATTTAGGCGCATTTTTGTTCATAACAGAGAGCGGCAATTGCACTATTTGGAGTTCTTCATGAAACCTTCACACCTCAGAGCAAAATGGATGTTACCAACTTGTAGAAAATTCTCATAGCTTTCTGATTCCTACTTGTTTGCCTTTTAATTTCTTACAAAGCTCCCAGAATCATCTGGAGAAATCAGGGTTCACTTTTCAAATGCTTTTTCCTTGCACCTAGAAATGTGTTGTTGAGTAGATTCTCCCTGAATGAGCAAACCTTTCCTAAATCTTCCTTAATTGCTTCCTGTTGGCTAGATTTTCTGCATAGCATCAAACCTAGGCAGTCATGAGATAAATCTCCCTCATTTAACCGGTGAGGCTCCCGTGTCAGATTTGTCAATAAAAATGTGTTTTTATCTATCAGGGGTTTTACTTTAACCACTTAGTTCATGAACCATAACTAAGAAGTTCTGCAGCAAGTAAGCAGCTGTTTAAGAAAGGAAAATTATAGAAGAAGAAAGTCAAGGTATTACAGAGAAGAAGTAAGGAAGATGTGCATCCCAATTAGTAGATAGCAGAGCTAATTGCATGCACATAGAAGAAACTTAATAGATTTGAACACACAGAATTATAAAGCAAAGGCAGTTCTAGATCCAAATCTAAAATAACACAAAGTTTACTTTAAAGATCTAAGATTTAAAAGCAAGAAACACAGTACGCCGTGACACAAAGTTCTCCGGAAACCTGCTTCTTTGTATTCCTACTGCTACAAGTGGCTCTCAGGGGTTCAGCACAAAGTCTAGAACACAAGATTGCTTCTTACAAATTCTGATCGATGATTAACCCGGAGGTTCTTCTCCTACTTATAGAATGTAGGAGGGAAAGTACAAATAGAAGACTCAAACTGAACTAAAGCATGAACAACAAGTAAAGATGACATTTGGCAATCATCCTCAACTATCTTCTTCTTAAGTGACACATGTATCACTTAACTAATAGAAAGGTTCCACATGACTTCAAGTAATGGTTGCAAAACCAATAACTTAGAAGTTTACAATTTCATCCGGGAACATAGAAAGTAGAAGAAGAAAGAATAGAAGAAGTCATGCCAGCTGTAACATCTACATCTTCTTCTTGTTCTGATATCTGATATACTTGTCGAACATATAATTCAACATCCTTCCATCTGTTTTAGCCACTGCTTCCTTTTCTGTCCTGAATTGCAGCAACCCTTCATTCAACACTTTGCTGCATGCTTCCACTTCTTCCAAACTTGGCCCAAATCTCGCAATGTCTGCCTGCAGTGTCACCAGCCTACTGATAGAGTTCATCGTGAAAGGCTTGGTAGCTTTATCAATTCTCTTTTGTACCATCAGAAGAGAACTTTCCAGGGAATCATGCACCTCGTTAGAAATAATCCGCACGTATGAAGTAACACCTCCATCCACTCTTTCCTCAGTGAAAGAAAAATACTGTCCGGCAAATCTGATGTTCTACTCTCAAGCGCCTGCATCCTCTTCAGCAAAACTCTGCAGATCTCCAAACGGAAAGATACTGCAAACTCTAGCTGCTTCCCCTTCTCGACTGATCCATCCGGCACAATTTGTTCTACAACCAATACATCTCCCGGCAACTTGTTGATCTCGGCCAAAATACTCAGGTTACTCTCTGCAACTGTATTCATTCCTTCTATGCTTTCTATCAGTTGCTTTAGTTGATTTGCTGCATCGTTCATAACCTTTAGGCGGGCTGGCACTTCCCCAAGTTGCACAGAAGCTTGACGAATAATCAGATCCTTCCATTCGTCAATAGCCTTTACTTGATTGCTTGCATCTTCCATTTCCTGCATAAGATGATCACTCACCTGCGCTGAAATGGGCTGAACGGAAGATTTTGCAACCTTGGCTATAATCTCACATAATTGAGATATTTGCTTCTGCAACTCTTCTTTCTCCGCCTTTTCACTATCAAGCCTAAGGAACAAAGCATCCAGCAACGTCTGTGTGTCCTGCTTCAATCCTTCAGTGGTAGCTTGACCGAGTGGTATTTTGGTCACCGTCACATCTTCTGCCGTGAGCTCCTCTTCTACCTTTCCTTCCGCCGGAATTGATATCTCAGCAAACTTCTCTCCCGAATCCGTGATGATCAACCTAGAAGTTGCTTTAGTAACTTTAGGCCTTCTGTCTCTTCTGCTCAGATCCTGAAGTACCTGCAAGTCATGTTCCTCTAAGTTCATCTCTACTCTTGCTTCCGGAACCAACTGCATAGCTAACCATTCCGAGAAATTACTTCTCGGAGAGTGAGAAGTCGCTGAGTGCACTACCATCTCCCGCTCTGCATTCTCTCCATCAGAAAGTGCCACAGTATCATGGCTGCCATCTTCTGAAACATCCAAGGACAAAGCTCTTTCGAACTCCATCATCTGCAGCTTTAACATCTCCTCTGGAACGGGTGCTGAACGAAGTGGCTGCAGAGAGAAGACGAACGTCGCTGGTTTCAATGAAGGCATGGAAACATCCTGCTGCTGTGGTGCAATAGTTGGTGATCCTCTAGGTACTGGAGAAGTCGGAGTCAAAGCTATGGTCGTAGAAGTGATCTTCTCTTTCTCTTGAGATCTTCTGTGTACTTTCAACTTCTTGGACCTTCTGCTGCTTTCTCCTTCATGCTTTTGTTTGAGGGAACCTCCTGCGCCGAAGTTGCCCGTGATTTGATTCATCAATACTTCATCAAGGCAGTATCCCTTCGTTAGCAACCAGCTCAAAGTACTCACCAACACAATTCCGGATCTCTCTTCTATTGTGCTGCAGCCACCATTGCTATCCTGCAATATAGCTTTATCTCCTCCCATTTGATGGTAAGTGTCAAGTACCACGTTCCCATCATCTTTAAGATCCGCAGGTATCCGCGCTAGTCCAAAGTCAAATACTTGATTTGCCGATAGCCTGCTGAAATCTTTCTTTCTAACCTCGTACTCACTTCTGCACTTCATCCAGAAATCTTCTAACGAAGGCACATGTGCGTACTCCTGGGAGATTGTCTTCCTAGCTATTCCAAATGGATCGAAATTAAGCCGCGCAGGAAAAAACTCTTGCTCATACTCGGACAACATTTGTGCTTCCATCCCTCGAGCTCTGTGAATGCTGATGCAACTGTAATATCCCACAGTGAGTGGGAAGAAGCCCGTAGACTTGTGCCGCTTCGACTGAAGGTCGTGTAACTCCACAAGTTGCCTGCTCAGCTCCATGGCGATCAATCTGTCACTCGGGTACCTGGGCATCTTTATTGGTTCACCTGAAAAGCTCGTAACCCTGAGGTATGTGAAATCTGCAAACTGGATGAATACACTGCCAATCTTGGACACTGCTTCCCATGCTTCCTTGCTTACCCTGTGAGTCTTCAAGTCTTTGTCTAACCTGCAGATGAAATCGTAGAAGAAGTCATCATTGATCACTCTAAAGTCCTTCTCGCACGCAGGTACAGTAAGCTGTGGGTAGCACTCGAAAATGGGATCCTTGGAAAGAATACCACATCTATCCAGCTTGGAAAAGACACCCTGTGAAGCTGCAGCATACACCAAGTATGAAGTCATCTTGAAGCTGAAGGTACGCTTCACGTTCCGCAGTTGCTCACCCATGTTGCTGCAAATAATTTCTGACCAATTGATTATAGAATCAACCTTGTTGATTTCAATGGTCCTGATGAAAGCAGACATCCATGTCCGGAAAGTGTAGGCATTCGCTTCACCATTCAACCTGCATAGCAATTTGACGATATCATCCACCTCCTGCACCAAATTGGATCGTGGAAGAGTTCTCGGGAACTTGGAAGGGGATCTAGGCTTCTTCATGAACCGGCTATTCATGATGCTCACACAGTCAGCTCTATGCTTTTCCCACCTACTGTCAGCATCCTGAATGCTAATAGAAGTCACCACCTTTCGTACTGGAATCTTCAAACAATAATTGAAGAATTCTGCATCCAAACGAATTATTGTCTTTCCCGCAACATCACGCACTGATCTGGATGAAGGATGATAAGATCTAGCACACTCCATCACAAACTCTGGCAATTGGGCTGTACACGGGAAAGCTGCAGCTCGAATAATTCCACTACTTTTGACCGCACGCATGAGTGAAGTCTTTCCAGCTCTGGATCTATCAATCAAATCAGAAAGAGGTTCTGGGCCTAGATCCGTGTCTCCTATGTCTGAAAGTTTGGAAGCAATGCATGAATCCATCGTGCTCTCTTTTTCATCTCCTTTCGCCATGGCTTTGTCTATCTTTGTCTGAATAATTCTTTTTCTTCTTAACTTGGCCGGATTTCTTCAATACTGGTGCAGATCTGGACAATTCTTCAGATTCGGAGGATATTTGCAATGTATTGGACATTGATAAAAACTCCTTTTCTTTTATAAAGCACCTGTAATGAGTTCCTGCAATTTATTCAGACAAAAATGGCCACCGGAGCATGAATAGTGAATTTAAATTATAAAAATCTGCACTTTTCAAGCCTGCTGCCCCAAAAATTGGTGTTTAATTTGCACATAAAGAGAGCATGAATCCTTTCAATCAACACCTGAGCTCCTGTAACACCTGTGAAAACAACTATGCAGACGAAGATCAACCTTCTCCAAAGCATGCGCCAAATCTGGAAGCTTTTAGCCTTGTTAGCACTTTGTCTGTGCAAAATCCTTCCTCTAATGGGGGCGCACTTTTCCTCCTTGCTGCAATTCTTAACCTGTGAATTAAATAATTCATCCATATGGCTGCCCATGCTTATATAACTTTCACAATTCTATAATTAATAATTGCCCTAACAATTAAAGGCAATTAATTAATTAAAAATCATGCTTTTCTCTTTTAAAAATAGCATGTTTAAGGACAGCCATCCAATAAATTAAATTAATCCAATTTAATCATTCACACAGCACTTCACTCAAGCCTCACAGTGTGCTTTGACCATAGCCACTGAAAATAGAAATTAATTTAATGTTTTAATGCTTCAAAAAACATTAAATAATGCCCAAATGGGGCGCACTTTTTGAGAGGAAGGGGGCAGCCACTAAATAAATTAAATTTAATTAATTTAATTCCTTTCTTTTATTCCTTCTTTGACTTTTTGACTTCCTCAAGCTTGGGCGCACTTTTTGAAGAAGAAAGATTATTAAAATAATCAATTTAATCTTTTTAATCAATCACCAAAGGGGGAGCACTTTTTTGCACATGTAATTCTATTTTTAAGAATTTTTTTCCATAATGGGATTCTTTACCCTGCCAGGCAGGCAC
This sequence comes from Taxus chinensis, assembly GCA_019776745.2. Classification (NCBI taxonomy): domain Eukaryota; kingdom Viridiplantae; phylum Streptophyta; class Pinopsida; order Cupressales; family Taxaceae; genus Taxus; species Taxus chinensis. The sequence continues at coordinate 851,736,404 of CM034146.1, forward strand.
CAAAATCCCGTGATCCACTTAAGTGATTTGACTTTGACAATGGGATTCTTTACCCTGCAAGGCAGGCACTAAAATCCCATGATTTCACTTAAGTCACTTTCCTTTTATTATATCATGGGAATTTTTACCCTGCAAGGCAGGCAATAAATTCCCACCTGCCTGCAGCCTCTATTTTTCCCACTGCAGCTTAAGTGACTTTTATAACACGGGAAAAAGTACCCTGTCAGGCAGGTATACAATTCCCACCCTACCTGCGGCTTATATTTTTCCCATCGTAGCTTAAATCCTTTGTTTTTCAAAAATGCGCCCATCCCCGCAGGGGCTTTTCTGTGCACGACTTCGCTTTTTCCCAGTGATCCAAACCTCCGATGACGACTTCCTCCAGACAAAATGTGCGTGTATGTTTTCCAGCTGCTCTAAGCCAAAAATCGAGCTTACCCGGCGAAGGAGTTGTTCCAGAGAAATTTTACAGAAAACAGAACGGGACACCACAAAAACACGAAAAATTACCAAAAGTTACAAATAAAGCCCAAAACTTAAAATAAGTTAAAATCCTTCTGGTACATAGGAATAATAACATATTCGCTCATAATGGAGTTAAAACAGAGCGCAAATAGCCTCATACGGGGCTCAAAATAATTAAATACGAATTTCCCGTAGACAAATCTCGACGACAGAATAAAACAATTTTGGGCATCTGGGTATTTGGCGAAAAGGGCTAATATGGCTCTTTGGGATTATCTTGACGCAATACAAGAACTTTCAGGCAATAAAAACAACAAACGACCCACTATTTTAAAAGTACGAAAATTTTTCGGATAGGGTAGTCGCAGATTTCAGGGTGAAATCTGGGTGACACCACCTTTCAAGGCATGCAAATGAGCTCTCTAGCTCTCTACTTTCAAGCTCTCTAAGGACGATTCCGCATGGGTGAATCAAACCTCATGATGTACGAACTAACCCCAAGAGTAGATTGTGAGGAATTTTTGTTGAGTGTGTGGGACTAAGGATAAAATTGGGATGGATTACTGAGTGTAGGATAGGGAGTAAAATTCAGGATGGATTGCCAGCAGTGTAGAATAAGGACTTTTCGAAGTAATTTGGATGGATTGAATTGAACCCAGTGTTTTGCCTCTAATCCTCCAAGCAAGTTGTCCTATGTGCCCCCTCATGGGTTCCCATTACCTTATTTAGGTAATTAAAAATGAATTAATAATTTTTTAAGTATGGGCCCGTCCAATTCTTCATTTTGAGACGAACTTAATACCCATATTATTATTAGCCACCCCCCTGAGGGTTATTGCACCACTTTGAAAGATCCCAAACCCCTTTGGCTAAATATGATGTATGATTTTTTTTGTAGATTGCACAAGTTATGAGAACTTATACTGGTAATGAGTTCCTAGAGAAACCATAGAACACCATTCATCATACTGCTAGAACAAATAATTAATAAAACAAACCTGGCAAGCCTTATAATGTGTGGACAGAAAATGCGCCTAGGAGGTTTAAATCAGGCATATTTGGTAGTCACAATTTGGTTTACACCATCTGTGAATTCCTAATATTGATTTATAAGTTCAGGAAAATGTCATTTACGACAAAACAACCAGAAGTTGTGCAGAGATGGATATGATATCTTGAATATTGCCCAAAACCCTGCCAGGGTAATAGTATTCAAACCATTTTCCAGCTGTCGATATATATTTGAGGCTGGAAGATACAACAATAAATTCTAGCATGAAAAATACCTCAAGGTACTGGGAGTGAAAACAACTGTAGAATAAGTCGCCCTGACTCTGGAAGTGTGTCTGAATGCCCACTGCAGCAATTTATTTCTACTTTCTTATACTGCATGAAATGATAAATACCCTGTTGAATACTAATGAAGTTCCCATGAATAGTCAAACTCCTCTCACTTCTCTTGGGGTTCCCGTCGACAAGAGAGAATAATCCAGAGGGTTTTCGTCAAAAAGATCTATTGGGGATCTTTGCAGTGGGAGCTATCTGGAGCTGCAAGCTCCTCAGGAAGAAAAATAATAATAATCTGAATGAATGCCGGCACAGGTAATCCACTTTGTCACCTCCTGCAATACCAGCTTCAAAAAAACGTGCTCGCCAACGGGTGCAAGTCATCTGTGTGGATCATCCTGGATCATCCTCTCTAAGTTGCATTCATAGCTAATTTATGTTTTAATATAATCTCTTCTTCCATTACCACACAGGCTAGGAGGATGCACTGCTTTAATGGCTTATTTAATCACATCCCAAAGCAAGTCGCACTTTTTGCCTAGGAAAGCACATTAAATAATTTATTAATTTATTGCTATGTACTTTCCTAAGTCGAAGTCACTTATTAAGTCTATGTAATTCATTATATGATGCTTTTAGATGATAATTTAATTTATTTTAAGCACGATATAATAAAATTTAGGTAGCCGATAGTTGTGCCCTGCAAGGCATGGGTATGGGTACGGTACGCCTTGGGTATGTCCAGCAATACCCAGCCGTAAATGATCTGTACCCAGATCGTACCTGGGTACTGCTGGACATACCTTGGCCGTTGACCCACAGGTAAAAACAACAATTATTTAATTTTTAATTTTACTTTTTTGTAAACTAAAAAAAATCTATTTTTGGGGGGGTCAATAAGTCGCCCCACTCTAGTAAGTCTGAATGCACACTGGTGCAATTTATTTCTCTTTGAACTGTTGAAATGATAAAAGACCTGTGATTACAATGAAGATCAAAAAAATAGGAACTTCTCTCACTGCTCTTGAGGTTTCTGTCCACAAGAGAATAATCCAAAGGGTTTCCGTCCTTAGATTTTGAGCTGCAAAAGCTCAGAGCTAACTGCAGGGAAGAAGAATAATAATAATTTGCATAGTGCCGGCACAAGTTGCACTTTTCCCTTATAGCCAAAAAAACCTTGTTAAAAGTTCAGTCAATGCACTTTTTCCAAAGGAGCATAATTAATTTTTAATTAATTTATTCCCTCTCCAAGCAAGTTGCATTTTTTGGCTTATTTAATTTCTCCCCAAAGCAAGTCGCACTTTTTGCCTAGGAAAGCATATCAAATAATTTATTAATTTATTTACATGTACTTTCCTAAGTCGAAGTCACTTAAAAAGTCTATTAATTCATTATATGTGCTTTAGTGGTACTTTATTTTATTTTTAGCACGATATAATAAAATTAATAAACCGAAGTCACCCTTGAAATCACCCTTTGGCCGTCGGGTAGACAAAAAGGGCCAAAGGTCTTCGATCGAACTATTCGAGAAAGAGGGACATTACAGTCCTCCCTTCCCGAGATTGCTTGTCCCCAAGCAACTGTAAAGTTGGATGCTGTAATATAGACTCGCCCTCCCATGTAGCATCCTCTATTGGCAACTCTTTCCACCTCACCAGGAACTCCCGAATAACTCTATTCCTCAATCTCCTCTCTCTTGGCTATCCAAGATCTCCTCTGGCACTAAATCCAACCTCCCTTCCTCATCCAAAGGTGGTAACTCTGCAGAAGAAACAATGTGCTGCCCCAAAGCCTTTTTCAAGCAAGATACATGAAAGACATTGTGTATCTTACTCTTAGAAGGTAATTCCAGCTCATATGCCACTTCACCAACTCTCCTCAACACCCTGTATGGACCATAGAATCGCGGCTTGAGCTTTTCAGCTCCACTCTTCTTGAGAGTACTCTGTCTGTAGGGCTGAAGACGTAGAAATACCATGTCTCCTACCTCAAATGCTCTCTCTACCCTGTGCCTATCTGCATACATCTTCTACTGATTCTGGGCCCGCTGAATATTATCCTTAAGTACCTTAAGGATGTCCTGACTATCCTGTAAACTCTCCTGAGCCTTGGGAGCTCTACTGTCCCCAAACGCCAAATCAACAAAAGATCTCGCATCATATCCATACAATGCTCGGAATGGAGTCATACCAATAGACATATGGTAAGTGGTGTTATAGCAATACTCACATAAATATAGCAACTTTACCCATGCCTTCTGTTGTCCTGCAACATAGTTACGTAGATAACCCTCTATCCACTTGTTCACAATCTCTGTCTGCCCATCAGTCTGAGGGTGATAACTAGTGCTCGGAGTCAACTCAGTGTGAACCAAACGGAAAAGTTCCTGCCAAAATATGCTCATAAACCTGCTATCCCGATCACTAACAATGTTCTTCGGAAGTCCATGCAACCTGAATACCTGACGGAAGAACAAATCAGCCACATGAGGTGCCTTAAAGCTGGTAGGGACAGCAAAAAAGTGTGCATATTTTGTCAACGATCAACTACTGCATAAATACGATCATTCCCTTGCACCACGGGGAGACCTGTAATGAAATCCATCGAAATACTTTCCCACTTCTGCTCCGGAATCGGCAATGGCTGTAACAAACCTGCTGGGAAAGTATGCTCTGACTTGTTCTGCTGACAAGTCATACACTCACGGACATGGCGCAAGACATCATCTTTGAGACCCTTCCAAGAGAATCTCTCTCTAGTTTGCCTGTATGTTTTAAAATATCCCGGATGTCCTACAAGTGGTGCATCATGGAAAGCATGCATAATCTTCTCCTTAAGCTCAGATTCAGGAACTAGGTAAATTCTGCCCTTATACAAAATCAAATCAGCTATTACCTTATATCGGCCATCCTGAATTTTTCCATCCATAATGTCACATGCCCAAGTATTTTTGGAATACTCAACTAACAATTGAGATTTCCAATCTGCTGAAATCTCGCTCAAAGAACATAGGGCAGCGAGATGGGGTTTCCTGGAAAGTGCATCAGCCACTACATTCTTCGTCCCCTTGACATACTCAATGTCAAAATCATATGCTTGGATTCTGCTAACCCATTTTTGTTGCCTCTCATTGAGCTCCTTCTGTTCCAGGAAATATTTCAAGTTGTTGTGGTCGGTTCTTACCACAAATTTCCCACCCACTAAATACTGTTTGAACTTTGCCAAAGCATGCATAATGGCAAGCATCTCCTTATCATAGGTGGAATACAATCTCTCATTATCTCTCAACTTCCTACTCTTGTAGGCAATAGGATGGCGATCCTGCATAAGAACTGCACCAATCCCCAATCCCTGAAGCATCACACTCCAAAATGAAAGGTCGTGAGAAATCTGGAAGAGCCAAAACTGGACAGGTGCTCATAGTTACCTTGAGCCTCTCAAATATTACCTGCACCTCATCTGTCCATCTGAATGCCCCCTTCCGTGTAAGATCTGTCAATGGAGCTACCAGCTGAGAATAGCCCTTCACGAACCTCCTGTAATAACCACATAACCCCAAGAATCCACGCAAGTCAGAGATATTCCTGGGTGGTGGCCAATCCTGCATTGCCTATATCTTCTCCTAATGAACCTTGACCCCATTGGCCCCAATGACGTGCCCCAGATACAATATCTCAGTAAGTCCAAATTCGCACTTGGACATCTTAGCAAATAAAGACTGAGTCTCCATTATGCTAAGTACCTCATCAAGATGCCTCAAATGCTCATCCCATGTCATGCTATATATCAAAATATCATCAAAGAAGACCAACACAAACTTCCTCAACTGGCGGTTGAAGAGATGGTTCATACATGACTGAAATGTAGCAGGTGCATTGGTGAGTCCAAATGGCATCACCAAGAACTCATAGTGCCCGTAGTGACACCTGAAGGCTGTCTTGTGAATGTCCTCATCCCGAACGCGAATCTGATGGTATCCTGATCGAAGATCAATCTTCGAAAAATAGATAGCTCCATGCAACTCGTCTAAAAGCTCATCTATGCGAGGAATGGGATACCTGTTCTTTATGGTTTTCTTGTTTAGTGCACGGTAGTCAATGCACATCCTCATGGTCCCATCCTTCTTCTTCACCAAAACAACTGAAGAAGCAAAGGGACTAGAACTAGGACGGATGTGTCCCATCTCCAAGAGCTCTCTAATGGCCTTTTCTATCTCATCCTTATATGTCTTAGGATGGCGATAAGGCGTAGTCATCACAGGTTTAGCACCCTCCTCAAGCTCTATAACATGCTCAAACCCTCTATCTGGTGGTCTACCTAGAGGAATGTCACCAAACACTGGGCCGTGCTTATCCAGTATGGACTGGATATCTATATGAAAGGGCTGCTCACTATCTGAAGAAGGTTTGGATGAAATGAAACATTGGGCTGCCCATGCAACCTCTCCATGCCTGACTATAGATTCCATCCTGCGTGCTGAAACAACTCTAGGCCCACCGTCAGAAAGAGCCCTAAGCACAATCTTCTTCCTATCCACCATGAACTCCAATTCCATCCTCCGGAAGTCCTGCACATATCTGCCAAGGGACTGCAACCACTGAATACCCAAAACTGTATCAATCTCACCAAGTCCAATAACATAGAAGTCATCGGTCAATGTGTAGTCCCCCATCTGAATACTAAGCCGCGGAATCCTCTTAGTGCAACTAATAGCAAACCCATCTGCTACTCGTACACTAAACCCCTCAAAATCCTCAACCTGTAATCCTCGCTTCGCAGCCAACCCCTCATCAATGAAGTTGTGCGTAGCTCCACTGTCAACCAAACAAACAATTTGTTGTCCCTTAAGCACTCCCTTCAGCCGAAAGGGATGGTACCTAGGAACTCCTGAGAGTGTAGCAATAGTGACATCGGATGAATCCAATGCCTCACCCTCGCCAAGCTCTACTTGGGGCTGCTCCCCCTGTGCATCATGGCCGCTGCCCTCATCCTCTGCATCTGTATCTGGCGAGTGATCATCATCCTCATCTGAAATCACCTCAATGAGATGCACCTTGCCTTTACCAAGGCAACGATGTCCAGGCTCCCAATGATCTTTGCAATGAAAGCAAAGCTTCTTCCTCCTCAACTCATTACGAGACTCCTGATCCACCTTAGGAGGTGGTGCACTCTTCTGCTGAATGGTAGAGCGCTGAAATGGCTTGGAGCTCGTGGGAAACTTCTTATTGGGCTGATAAGAAGTGGGGGACGTGTCCAAGTCCAATGTCGTCTGGATGGCCTCATGCAATGTCCTAGGCTTAAGAGCCTTGACCAATCCTCTCATCCTGTCATGAAGGCTCTCTATGAATAACATCACTACCCTCTTCTCAGGCATCTCTGGAACCATGACTGTTATACGCTGAAATTCGTTGATGTATGAATCAACGTGTCCACTATGTCGGAGTTGTGCCAAGTCCCTGTAATAGAGCTCCACATCCTTGCGATCAAATCTCACAATCAACCTCTCGCTGAAGTCCTTGTATGACCGCAAAAGCTCATGATTCTGTGTAACTAATCCATGGTGCCACCAATCATAAGCCACCCCCTCAAGGTGTAAAGTAGCGAACTGTATAGCCTCCTGTTCCCTCATGGGTTTGAGGGTAAGATAGGTGTCGAGCTTGTGAATCCAAGCCCTGGCACTGATCTTTCTGCTACCATCAAAAGTGGAGAGGGTTACCTTATTGGTAACCTGCTGCAATTCCCTGTTCTGTTGCACTCTAGGCCTCCTGTCCTGTCCAACCCTCATGTTATCTCTCCTCTGAGCACAATACTGCGGGAGGGGAAATACGTCCCTCACATGCTGCGGAAAACTCCTCCACTCATCACTGACTACCATAATAGTATCCGGAAAAGCTACTTCTTCCGGCCGCACCTCAATCTCTGGTGGGTCATCTCTAGGCAGGAAGTTAGGCTGCATAGGCCTAGCCCTCCTCTCATCTGTAGTCTGTATGAGTCTCCACTCCTCTCATCTGTATGAGTGTGCTTCCGCTCACGACGTGGCGATCCCCTAACACTCCCGATCTCTGAAGGCGATTTGCTATGATCCCTGTAACCACTGGCAACTGATACGGATCTATCCCTCCTGCCGTGTCTGTCCCACGGCCTATCTAGTGCCAACCTGTCCAAGGTAGAGCCCATGCACTCCATAGTCTGTAACAACTGCCTCTAAGTGGCTGCCATATCCCGAATGAAATCCCTATCTGGATCTGCATGCTCCTCCGAGGAGGACTCTCCAGTCTATCACCCATAAAATCCATTCTGTCACCTCCTGCAATACCAGCTTCGAGTCGTGCTCGCCTGCGGGTGTAGTATCTGTGTGGACCGTCCTCTCTATGCTGCATTCAAAGCTGATTTTTGTTTTAATATACTCTCTGCTTCCTTCCCACACAGGCTGGGAGGATACACTGCTCTGATACCACTGAAAGATCCCAAACCCCTTTTGCCTGAATATATATATTTATTTATTTATTTATATATATTATATATATTTTTATATATATTGCTCAAGCTCGGATCTGAACTGATAATGTCAAAAGAAACCATAGAACACCATACTCAAACTGCATAGATAAATTAAATAAAACAAACCCCGCAAACCGGGTGAATATAGAAAAGGCGCCTAGGGTTTAAACTGGCAGATTTCTTCATAAATAATTCAGCCATGTATTGAATAATGATTTCTGATGTTAAATATTTACGGAAAACAATTATAAATCTGCAGATAGTTTGATAACAAAAGATTGTCCAAAACCCAGCCGTAAATGATTCAAACCAAATCGATTTGATATATAATTGATGCTGAAAGGTACAATAATTATCTAGCATGAAAAATACCTCAGATACTGCATAAAACAACTGTAGAATAAGTCGCCCCACTCTAGAAGAAGTCTGAATGCACACTGCTGCAATTTATTTCTCTTTGAACTGCTGAAATGATAAAAGACCTGTGATTACAATGAAGATCCCTGAATAGGAACTCCTCTCACTGCTCCTGGGGTTTCCGTCCACAAGAGGAATAATCCAGAGGGTTTCCGTCCTTGGATTTTGTCTGCAAAAGCTCAGAGCTAACTGTCGGGAAGAAGAATAATAATAATCTGCATAGTGCCGGCACAAGTCGCACTTTTCCCTTATAGCCAAAAAACCCTTCCAAAATGCAAGTCGCACTTTTTCCAAAGGAGCATAATTAATTTTTAATTAATTTATTCCCTCTCCAAACAAGTCACATTTTTTGGCTTATTTAATTTCTCCCCAAAGCAAGTCGCACTTTTTGCCTAGGAAAGCACATTAAATAATTTATTAATTTATTTACATGTACTTTCCTAAGTCGAAGTCACTTAAAAAGTCTATTAATTCATTATATGTGCTTTAGTGGTACTTTATTTTATTTTTAGCACGATATAATAAAATTAATAAACCGAAGTCACCCTTGAAATCATCACCTTTGGCCGTCGGGTAGGCAAAAGGGCCAAAGGTCTTCGATCGAACTATTCGAGAAAGAGGGACATTACAGCTTAGGATGATCTTTTGGGGTCAAATCTTATATGAATTTGACTCCAAAACACATTCTAAGATCAATGGAACAAATTTCAAAACTTGAATCTGCCTGCAACTCAAAATTTAGGTCCTTTTTGTTTGGAACTACGAGGAGCAATTGCATTGTTTTGGAATGTTTCATGAATCCTTCAAATCTTATATCAAAATTAATGATACCAACTTGTAGAGAACTTCCATAGCTTTCCAATGCCTACTTGTTTGCCTTCTAACTCCTTACAGGAGCTCTCGTAATCATGCGGAAAAGTCAGGTTTCACTTTTCAAATGCTTTTTCCTTGCACCTAGAAACTCATTGTTGAGCAGATTGTCCCTGAATCGTCAAATCTTTCCTAAATCTTCCTAAATTGTTTCCAACACTTTCAAGACTCCCTAACACCACCTTCGGATGCTTAAGATCTTTTCTAAACTCTCCTGAAGTGTGCATACAGGCTCCAAAATGGCCAAAATTGGCCTTTCTAGGCTTTCAATAAGACTAGTTTTTCCCTGAACTTTACTAAATCAACTCGTGAACTTCATTACACTCCTTTGCACATTGAGACATTTGTGGATACTGCATTAGGACCATCTTCAAGGCCAAGATGATGATGCCATAGGAGGCAGACTAGCCAGGAGAGGGATTCAAGAAAATTGGAAGGCAAAATTTTACATCGTGGCTTAGTTGTCATGCTTAGAATTTTGAATTTTTGGGTTAGTCATTTTGTATGACAACACATGTATATAATAGCACATATATAGTTATGGTGGTTAAACCACAACCACTAACCACAAAATTTAAAGTTACATTGCTTAGAATTTTGAATTTTTGGGTTAGTCATTTTGTATGACAACACATGTATATAATACCACATATATAGTTGTGGTGGTTAAACCACAACCACTAACCACAAAATTAAAAGTTACATTGGTTGTGTCTAATATATATAGTGACCCTAAGATGGGATGCTGTGTATTTCACTCTCCCTCCCCAATATTGTTCTCACCTTACTTGTTTACAACAGCACATATATAGTAGTTGTGGTTAAACCACAACCACTAACCAAACATATTAAAATCTACTTTGGTCACATTACTAAATCCGGACTCTAGTATTGTTTTCATGTCATAACCCTACCCACTTACTACATGAAAATGAATTTTTTCTTCAATACAAACTACTAAAAACATTTCCGAACACAAAATTGGACCACAACTTGTCATATCCCCTTTTCAAATAAAGTGTGATAAATTAATAATATAACTAAAGTGTCGAAAAATTAACTTTATAAAAGACACTTATGTTTTATTATTATAGAAAGTAGCTTTTTGATAAAGTTTTATAACTATAAAAAGTTACTTTCGAAAAAGCAAGTCATTACGAAGGAATAGAAATGGAAAGTTGTTTTTGGAGGCTTTTCCTTGAGAAAAGCGAAAGTAAAGTTATAAAAAAGTGTTGAGGGGTCATTTGGACACATCTTTTTACTCTCATCTATTTGGACATTGAAGATTTGAGCTGTTGCTACAACTTCTACATTTGAGGACGAAAACTCTCCTTTACAATCCACATCTGAGGACGAAACCCTCCGGTGTATGCAGATTTGTGGATGAAAACCCACTAATCTTTTGAGGTAGTTCCATTCAAGAGCTACGTTAGGGCTTACAATCAACAAATTTGCAAGATAATATCAGAATTATCAGCCAAGGCACAATTTGGATCAGATTTCAGAGATTGGCAGCAAGGGCATCATCTGCAGATCAGATTTTCAAAGTTTATTGTGTTGGAACAACCACCAATCAAGTGATATTTGCTTGGGACAGTTTTTGCACAATTTTAGGGCTGGGCGAAATTGTAGGGAGATGGAACAAATCCCTTAGGAGGCTTGTTTAGTTGTGAAAAGGGTTATTTTTGGTGTTAGGGCTTGCACAAGGCCTAAATCTGCCCTAGGGCATCATTTCTAGCCTTCTAGCCTTCTAGTCTTCAAATTTTGTATCAAACGGTCAGCTATTTTTATCTTCTATTTTCAGCTACAAAATAAATAACAATAAATTCAGATGTTTGTTATAAAATATATATTTTCTTGCATATACATGTGCCTTGAGGGTTCCTAAAGGCTTTAGGCCTTCTGGGTATTGTTGCTTTGTGGTTATTTGATGAATAAAGGAAGATTTCATATTGTTGTATTTGTTTTGGTAAGGATTTTAAATAAAAATAAGTTTGTTGCATACTTGGTATAAGGGTTTGTTCAAAAACCCAAACTGTCTTTATTTGTCCAGGAAATGGACATGACACAATTGTCCGCAATTTTCCAATCCTTCAATCAAGTCTTTGCTTCTCGATTTGAATCTTGTACCAACTTCTGAAGATCCACCAAGCTAGATCAAATCACGATCACTATGAAGTTGTCATCCCCCCGAAGACTCCAATAAGGTAAAACCCTTGCCAGCACCTCAGCACTCACCTTGACAACCTTCCACATTGTAAAGGCTCCATCAAATGGCCATCAGCCTTGTAGATGTAGAATTCGCCTTTCCTTGGTACTTTTCTGTTTAGTTAATTTTCATAACCTATGGTCTTTTTACCCCAGTACTACTCTTTTAAAACTGATTGTTGTTTCTAAGTCCTATTGACCTACTTTGGTTATTCGCGTACATTAATATAATTAACTGGTTTCTTTCTTTCCTGCCAACAGAAATAAATTCACTTTGATTAGCATCTCTTTTGAACTGTGAAACAACCATCTTGTGTACCTCCATCTACAATCCTATCTACCTGAGAAAACCAAGACTCCCTGTCCATCACCCAGTCCCCCACATTACCCACACACCCCTGCAAATTGAAAGCCAACACAATCACCTTCACGTCTCTCTTTAGGGAGTCATCAATATCATCTTTTTTATGGTTAATCTCTAGGGAGTTAAACATTCGATTTTTGTTTAATAGCACATCCTATAATATTGCGCTCACAAAAAAATAATCAATCTACTGTAATTCAGAAGTAACTCACTTTTTTTGTAAATGTTTCCACCTTTTGATGTGTGCAAGATACCAACCCCTGAAAATAATTCTAGTCAAATGAACACAAGGCATCAAGGAACTGGATCGTTTGTGACAATTAAGGGTCTTACCTTACGCAACTCTTCTGAAATTGACAGGCATGTTTTCATTCATACAAAAAAATTACTACAAAATAGCTCCATAAAATATTTCCCTTCGCGCTCAAATGAAACACGAACATGAGTTGTTATGCCTGCGAATGAAAGATTGAACACAAAAACTAGACATATTTTGATGCAGTTTCTAGGGTTTTTCCTGCATGTCTAGAATCTTTCAACTCAGCATCATCTTCAACATAGTCATATTTTTTCTGCGGCAAAGCTGTGAATTCTGTGAATACACTGAATTTTTCTAGGGTTTTACATACGCTTTAAATTGTTATAGGGTCTGGACAGTATTGTGTATATTTCTTTTGTTTCAAGCCAATTCAACCAACCAGCATTGTTAAAGTTGTTTCCAAACAGTGATAATCTTTTGATTGTCTTTGAAACAAGTCTGTATTAGTTGAATGTCCTCAAAATGGGTCTGCAAAATATATCTATTGAATTGAAGTCACCGTTCAAGCCATATTTCTCTGCTTTGAATGCTCAATCTACCTGAAAAAAAACGACTTCAAAATCATATAGCCAAATTGGCCTTATGTTGCTCAAACAAATACACAATTTTATGGATTCAAGAGGGATTCAATTTCAGCTTGCTTATCATTGGCTTTGAATAGTCTATATTCTAGGTTACTTTTCAAACTAGCATGCAGCTATTCTGTGAGACCTCTCTTCTTTCTCATTGTTATAGCAACGAACTTGCAGATGTAACTAAGCCCTAGTAGTCTTCATCTACCTCTGGAATTTCTGTATGGTCCCATTCTCTGTCTTCTTCTTCTTTTTGTTAGTTCTGTCTTTCCTTTCCTTCATGGACTCCTTACGCCTGTGCCCTGCAACAACTCATGTGCCCTACAACAACTAGGTCTGAAAACTCTTGATTCCTCTCTGCAACAGATCCAGCCTAAATTGATGCTCTCCAAAAATTTCTTGCTGGACCATACATTCTCAAATTCTTAAAAGATAAAAGTTGAGTTTTAAAAGTTATAAAAATTTACACACCCTCTTATCCTCCATCTTCTTTCAATTGATGGGTCCAGAACTTAATTCCATGTAAATTCAAAATAGTGTTCACAACCTTCCTAAATAATGTTACATGGCGCTGATACCACCTTAAGATTCAGAGGTTGCTTAGACATTAACGACACATGATATTGGAGTGAATACAAAATTATATTAAATACTGCAGCAAAGGTTACATGTATGGCCAACCCGAGAGGGATTACCAAGCATTTCACACTTCCTTGCCAACATTTAATCACATTACATGCTTATGGCACCACATGTATGATTGTGGTAGTTTAACCACCTAACCACTAACCACAACATTAAATGTTACCTTGATCACATGTCAACATAAATAATGAGCCTATTCTTATTTTCATGGTCTAATTCTCACAGTGATTTCTTCCTTCTTTTGCAGGCCTGAAAGCTTCTACATTAGCTGTTCTTTCATTTTCCACGTTGTTCTGTAATGCTGGGATGATTTTTCCTGTGTTTATTTGTTGTCTTTAAAGATGTAGCCAAGAATGCTTTCTTCCATTCCTCTAGATTGTTTTCAATATTCTGAGATTTCCCATAAATTGTTCACCTTATGTTGTTTGATAACTTCCCTCCCCGTTATTTAATTTGATGGATATTCGCATGTTGAAGGCAGATATTTTCAAGCTTGAAGTGTTATTTGTCCAGGAAGTTGCACTTATTCTAATTCCCATGATAACTGTTGTTTCCTTCTTACATTGTCCTCTAACACTGACCTAACTTTTCTTGCGATAGTTTCAAGTCTTGAAAGTTATTGACAAAGATTACTTCTCCCCATTCCTCTAGTTTGTTTATAATACTTCCTAGAATCCCTCAAATGGATACATCTTATGGCTTTTGATGTTTTCACTTCTCACCGCTTTTAATTTATCTGGTGGATATTTGCATGTTGAAGGAAGATATTTTCAAACTTGAAAGAAGTTTTCTGTCTAGGAAGATGAGCTTATTTATAGCTGAATTCCCGATAATCAAATGGTGATATCATGAATCTGAGATAACTGCTATCTCCTACTGATCTGGTTATCATAGATTAGAAATCTGCTTAGTCACTCTCCAATTTATTGCTTCCCTTTTCTTCAGACATCTATCTTAAATAGCATTGTTGAAGAAATCTGCGAAGTGTTGATTTTTTTCCTTGTCTTCTCTTCTTCGATGCTCATCATGGCAACATCCCCCAATTAGATGTTTTCGTCATAGTCACCATGTTCAAAAAGTTCAGATAGTTCGAAAGGGGGAAAAAGTTCGAAAGTTCGGAATTTTTCAATCGGTTCGGTTTGGCTCGGTTTAGAAAATTCACAAATATAAAATATATATAAACAATAAATACTATACAGATATGATGATATTTGAAAAGAAAAATCAATTACACATAATAGTAAATAAATATATTATATACGGAGTTTTCCCTTTACATGCTTAGATATTAGTGTTTCTTGTTTTGTTTTTGTTTTGTGTTGAAGTTCTTTTAATTTAAAAGCTTTAATTTTCTAATTAAAAACGAAAAAATAATGTTCGGCCGAACTTGTTTGGTAAGTTCGGTCAGACCAAAAAGTAGGGTTCGAACCGAATTTTCACTATGTTCGTAATAACATGGTAACTATGGTTTTCATTTCTATCTGCTTACCAAATTCAATTTGTTTTGCATGGCTTTCATCTTGGGTGGCCCTGTGGGTGCGATATATATCGAGACTGCTTAAATTTCTAAAATTAAAATCACATGAGAAAATTTGTTCAAAATCCCAGAATAATCTGTGACTGTCTCGGCCTTAAAGTTGGCTGGGATTCATACTGTTGCAATTCCTCCTGCTCTGTTGGAGGGTTCTGTGGTGATAGATTTTGCTGTATTCCATATGTGTCTCTTGATTTCCTCCAAATCCTCTGTACTAATTCTCATTCCCAGGAGGAGAATTATATCTGTTTCACTATTCTCTATTTTCTTCTTTAAGTAACTACATTTGCTTTGGGATACTAGACCCCTCACATTCCAAACAACATTTCTCCTGTTTGATTTTTTGGGATAAAGTTCCAGCATTTCTTACAAAGTCATATCTCTTCACATGGTTTCAAAGGTTTACCTTGGGAACTGAACTTATCTGTTTCTGGCAGACAGTGTCAGATCTGTGATGGTAGTCTTCTTCTCTTTATCTGTTGTCCATGGCTCTAGAAAAGCTATTGTGCTACCTTAGCACCTAGGGACTAGGTGTTAGCACCACGTAATGGAAGTTTGTATGTAGTTGTTTTGACTTTGAACTTATGAGAACAATTAATGTTCAAGCATGTACCGTTCATACATAAATAATATAATCTAACAGGTCATAAAAGACTCATTTATGGAAGTCGAGTCATAAAAAAAAACCAAAGGTTTCTCTATAGGCATTGAGTGTACACTTTGATATTGTACTATTCAATTCCTACTTAATTGAAGATTAATGTTAAAACAATAATTCAAGTTTTTACTGTAGTTTTTACATGACCACAAAAAACTTTTGAGCATGTCATCTTCATATATAAATAATCTAATTTAATAGACAATAGAAAGAATCATGGAAGTAAACTCATTAAGCTAAGAAATAAAAGGTTGTCTAAAAGTATTAACGCACACTTCAATATTGTATTCTTAAATTCCGACTTAATTGAAGACTAGTAAGGTTTTTCTGCTGTGTTCTGCCTCCCGTTCAACAGTTCAACCATTTGGTAGATGCAATAAAACCTAGATAAAAGCACAATCAGTATAGGGGCAAAGTAAAAACACAAACCAGCTTTATTTGTGCTTTGATTTTTGCAATTTGATGAGTATAATCTTCGACTTGCCTGCAACAAGAAAAATAAAATTATTCTGAACAAACCAAAATGCTGTCTGACTAATTGTAAAAGAATATACACATTCATAATTGGCTCGAATTCACATTTTCAGATTCTCAGATGTGAAAAGAGTATCGATTTCAAATCATCATTAAGGATGGATCACTCCTATGAATCGTGTTCAAACAAGAGGAAAATCTGATTTTTTACTCGGAGCCAGACTAAATGAATTAACTCCACCAAAACACAACAAAACTTGGAAACTTCAAAAAAAAAAGGAAAAACTATTAACATACATTCCATATCAAATGAACTTAAAATGCACACGACTCTAATCAATTACATCTACCATACACAATTATCTACAAGAAGTAAATAATATGTATCCAGCCCTTGCACATTAACATTCAGCTCCAATTTATTGACAAGATAAAAAAGCGTTGCATCTAGATCATCCCACAAACAAGCGAGGCTTATAAGGAATGTGTTAATGTATTAAAATGTCTGATCTAAAACTATCATGTCCCTTTTTGGAGACTAGCAGATTTGAAGACCTTAACCCATTTTCCCTCCCCGTGGGTTTAAGGAAGGAAGTAAGGGGAAGACTTGAATGACATTTTCTAAGTAAATATTTTCATTATTATCATGTATTCCTATTGGGAAGCCAAGCACTTCAATAGAAGAACTTATTTAATTAGAATATAAAGTAATTTGGAGCATGTAGGCTCTAAAAACAAAATTAGATAATTATACTTTATGAGGTCAGCCATTATTTGTAGCACCCCTTATGACATAAAAGGAGGTTGCTTGGCCATTTGATTATTATGTGAATTCTATTATCTCTTGGAAAGATTGTTTGTGAAGCATCTCTCTACCTCTCCTAAGGACGAAATCCCTTGGAGAGTCTTGTGTGAGGATGAAACCCTTCACCAAGTCTAGGGAAGACTTCAACATAGGAGGCTCCACCCCTTGAGGGATTTCTTTGTTATCTTAATTTCAGCCTTAGGTGAGTTGCCCTAAGGAGCTCTTTGGGTCAAATATTGAAGATATTGCTTTCCTTTTGTTATTGATACAAAATTGGCTCCCTTCAAAGTGGAGCTACTCATTTGTGGAGTGATTTGGTACATTATTTGGTTGTTCTAAAAACGGTGACCAACATTGAATGGTGTTTTTAAATACTCAAGGGTCTTCTATGTGTTTGGATTACATCATCTCATTGCATATAATTTATAAGGGTGAAATCTGGTTTTACAATGAAATTTGGAGGGTTTTGGCATGCATAATCAGATCTGAAAATGTTTATTTATTTCTGCAATAACTAGGGTTTGAATGAAATTCATTTCAGCATTCCTAGGCTTCCAAAAATTATAATTCCTTCACCAATTGATTATTGAGCTTGAATAATAATTTCAGAATATATTTGGAGTGATCTTGCATGGTTTCTAGGGCATTTCCAAGAGAGGCGAATTGCTTGAAAGGCAGGTTTGGCATGTTTTGGTGGATGTTTGGGCAAGCTGATTTGATATTTGCATTCGTCACATTTTTAAACCCCAAGATCCCAAATTTCATGAATTTTGGAAGTGATTTACTATTTATCCAAGCTTGTTGAAGGTCGATGGTTAAGGGTTTTCAAATTAATTATTTCCAGGCTCAATTCTGATTTCTAACATCTAATTGTGTTTGTTGAGGGTTTCTTAATATTTTTGGCATAAGAATTGAAGTGTGTTAGCAAGGTTTAACCCACCTTTGAACGGTTTAATTTCTCCAAGGAGATCACTGCCCTAGGAAGGGCCTAATTTGCAGGTTGTAAGGCCGATATCAGTCATCTACAGCACCTCACTAATCTGATTTTTAAGTTTTTACATCTCAGCTTTTGGTCATTTCCTAAGTCCTCCTAAAAAGGGACATTACAAAAGCTGCCTACAGTTCATGCATAACATGCAATTTACTAAAGTGGGGGACACTTATCTCAAGTACAATCTCCAAAGTAGGTTGGTTCCTTCTATCCTAATGCGAGCCTTATACTTCCGAGGAAAATGAAAGAGAAAAGAAACTCAAAAGGATCAATACACCAAGATATTTATAATCATTTCTTCTTCTCTTTTTTTAATTATAGGTAAAGAAGGCTTAAGGGGACACTACCCCGTACATTCCAGATGGATCAAACACAAAATATGGCCAAAGGTACATCCATTGAAGCCATCAAAACACAACCTCCATACAATATAACAACAACATACCAAAATAACAGCAACAAAGGAAAAGAGTACCAAACTAACAACATTTACAAAACACAAACCAAAACACCCCAAAGCCAGGACAAGCAACAGCTGGTTCGATCCTTGATAATTTCTTTCACTGAGTGCATGCACTCATTCCATTCTGCAACAAGCTCTGCAATAGTTATCCTCCATTTTTCGAAGTCCGGCTCAATCAAATCTTTTTAGGCTTTCCCCCTTCTTTTTCCACCTGTTTAGCCCTCTACATGGCATAGGCCAATTCACCCATCATCTTAAGGTGTTGAATAGAGCTTTTCATGTTCATAATATGCAAACCCTTAATCTGTGACAATGTCTCCTTTATTTTCAGCCATCCTTTTCCACAGCAAGGCATCACTCATTGATATTTTCCAAATCCACAATGGAGGTAAGTTTTCCCATCATCTCCTGCACCTCCCTTAGTTCAAGAGCTAGCATATCGATCCTATGCCTATTAATGTCAATATCAAGCCTACAATTTTCAAAATCCATCCTGAACGCATTTGCCTTGGCCACATAATCTTGAGCAGCAAATAAATCTTTTTGCACTCCTTTCAATGCCTTAAGCATTGCTATGACATCCTTTGTATCTTGATTTTGGGTTTCCAGAAACTTCTTCCTTCTCTAAACCTTCGGGAGGGCTTTCTTTGAACAGCTCCTCCGCTTCCTTTTACGGATCCTTGTAATTCTCCTCAAGATCCTCGCCCTTGCCCTCCTCTTCGAGCACTCTATAACCTTCTCCTTATCCTTATTTTCCTTTTTCCTTTGTTCCTGTCCATTTCTTCTCTCCTTTTTTCTTTCTGAGAATTCTTTGTAGCCGTGCGAGACCTAGTTCTTTTTCCCACAAGCCTACGTTCTTCCTCCCTCCCAGTTTTTTATCCTTAGCACCAAACTTCCTCAGCCCTACCTATCATAGGGGTTCCAGGGCTTTAATGAGCCCTTTGTGTAAAGGAGTTGTGAAAGTTCCTTTCCTAACTTAATCAATTGACTTTTCCAAGGATCTAAACAAAAAATTAGGGAAACAAAAACTGCCTACCATGTCTACTATGGTTTAGTATAGGGGAAATGATAGGCATAAACTAGTTTAACCTGCCTTCAAGGATTACATATGACATTAAACAGCAAAACAATTTCATCATAAGGGGGCGGTAGAGAATCCTCTTTCATACCCATTAAAATGCTTTTTAAGAATCTCCTTACCCTTGCAAGAAAGAGTCCACTTCCATACTGCAATCTACCTTCGGCTTAAACACCATTCTACCCTCCAGAGATAGCCCTGTGACTTTTGCAATCAGCTTTGCGATATCGTGAAAGAGCAATCTTTGATACACACCCACCATCTTTCCATGATGTTGCGATCTGTATACTCAACTCCGGATCAAACCTTGCAAAGATTTTGAAAATTTTAAGTGATACCAGCTAACCAGCTGCTCGGGATAGCTCCTAACGCTTCCTCACTGATTCTCAGTCATTGTTTCAAGTTTCACCCTCGACTAATCCAATCCCATATTCACACCGACAGAGCAAAACAATTTGAAAAAACTCTAGGGCCAAAGTGAAGGTTTTCCTTCTACTTGATTACAAAACAAAAGAAAAAGTAGAAACATTGGAAGACTTAGTTTTGATTGACACAGGAAAAAGTCAAGAGAAGTGAGTAGTGGAGAGAAAGAGAGAGAGAACAAGGCGGTAGACCGACGGAAAGCCCAGCAAAAGGAGGAAACTGAGATCCATACTGCAAGGTAGTGAAATGACCCAAACAAAAGAATGAGCCACAAATAAAATGAGAAGGATAGCCAAAAGGGAAATTCACCATCGCCAACACGACCGAACAAAACAAACACCTTTTACTTAAACAACACAAACCACACACCACCAAGGAGATATATATATATAATATTAAAGGTTGAAGAATTATAATCAATGTCTCCTTTATTTTCAGCCATCCTTTTCCACAGCAAGGCATCACTCATTGATATTTTCCAAATCCACAATGGAGGTAAGTTTTCCCATCATCTCCTGCACCTCCCTTAGTTCAAGAGCTAGCATATCGATCCTATGCCTATTAATGTCAATATCAAGCCTACAATTTTCAAAATCCATCCTGAACGCATTTGCCTTGGCCACATAATCTTGAGCAGCAAATAAATCTTTTTGCACTCCTTTCAATGCCTTAAGCATTGCTATGACATCCTTTGTATCTTGATTTTGGGTTTCAGAAACTTCTTCCTTCTCTAAACCTTCGGGAGGGCTTTCTTTGAACAGCTCCTCCGCTTCCTTTTACGGATCCTTGTAATTCTCCTCAAGATCCTCGCCCTTGCCCTCCTCTTCGAGCACTCTATAACCTTCTCCTTATCCTTATTTTCCTTTTTCCTTTTGTTCCTGTCCATTTCTTCTCTCCTTTTTTCTTTCTGAGAATTCTTTGTAGCCGTGCGAGACCTAGTTCTTTTTCCCACAAGCCTACGTTCTTCCTCCCTCCCAGTTTTTTATCCTTAGCACCAAACTTCTCAGCCCTACCTATCATAGGGGTTCCAGGGCTTTAATGAGCCCTTTGTGTAAAGGAGTTGTGAAAGTTCCTTTCCTAACTTAATCAATTGACTTTTCCAAGGATCTAAACAAAAAATTAGGGAAACAAAACTGCCTACCATGTCTACTATGGTTTAGTATAGGGAAATGATAGGCATAAACTATTTTAAACCTGCCTTCAAGGATTACATATGACATTAACAGCAAAACAATTTCATCATAAGGGGGCGGTAGAGAATCCCTTTCATACCCATTAAAATGCTTTTTAAGAATCTCCTTACCTTGCAAGAAAGAGTCCACTTCCATACTGCAATCTACCTTCGGCTTAAACACCATTCTACCCTCCAGAGATAGCCCTGTGACTTTTGCAATCAGCTTTGGCGATATCGTGAAAGAGCAATCTTTGATACACACCCAACCATCTTTCCATGATGTTGCGATCTGTATACTCAACTCCGGATCAAACCTTGCAAAGATTTTGAAAATTTTAGTGATACCAGCTCTCTTGATAAGCTCTAACGCTTCCTCACTGATCTCAGGCATTGTTTCAAGTTTCACCCTCACTAAATCTCCTCCCATATTCACACTAGACAGAGCAACAATTTTAACAACTCTATGCAAAAAGTGAAGGTTTCTTCTACTTGATTACAACACAAGAAAAGTAAAACATGTAAAACTTAGTGTTTGATTGACACAATGAGATCATACTGCAAAGGTAAGATTTAACCCAAACAAGAATAAGGAGCCACATAAAATGAGACGATAGCCAAAGGGAAATTCATCGCAACACCTTTATTAAACACACACACACACACACACACAATATATATATATATATATATATATATAATGTTGAAAGAAGTAATCAAAAAAATGATATGTCAGACCCTTCTGAGCCTGTCCTGCTACCGGATGTTGGGATGTAGACTCCATGCTTTGATCCTCCCTCCATCTCCTGGAAGAAGGTGGTCTCCTCCGCAGGCCCTGTAGCAAGCTCTTCTTGTCCCTCCTTCGATTTGAAACCCTTGCTTCAGAACGGCAAGCTATCCTTGTCTATCCCACAGAGCATCACTGATTTGTTGTGGTAGATCAGGAGCTATCTTTGATCAGCGAGCTAATGGGTTTCAAACCTCCACTCGAAGACATCAAGAAGTGGGCTCGAATCAAATGGCCCCCCTGCGGATTGAGGTTATGGCTCTTCCAAACGGATTTGTCCTTTCCGCCTTCAGTATGAAGGAAGCCTTCTCAAGGGCGCTCCTCAATGGCTCTTGGTTCTTCAGGAGAAGAGGTTTCTATATGCGAAAATGGTCAACCAATTTCAACGCTTTCACCGATACTGCAACTAAAGCCCCCATTTGGGTTCATCTTACGAGACTGTCACTAGAATTCTGGGAGTTGCCGGTGATTGAAGTTGGAGTAGATGTTGCAACTAAAGCAAGATCCAAGCTCATCCATGCCAAATTTTGTGTCAATGCAGACGTAAGTAAACCCCTGCCTTCCTCTATAAATTTTATTTCATCATTAGGTACCTAGGTGTAGCCCTTCGAATATGAATTCATTCCTCACTCCTCAATCTATAAAAATATGGGTCACAGAGCTTCAGCCTGCCCATCCAAACATGTCCCTAAGGCTAATTTGACCTATGCCAACAAACCCAAGCCAACCCTCACCTCTCCTTCTTCGAAAGGGAAAGCTTTGTTGAAGCTCATCCCTGAGATTCTCACTTCAAACCTTTTTGAACTTCTTGACCCGTCTTCTACCTTTTGTTGCTTCTCCATCCTCTTCGTTGGCAGTTCCTCATATTATTGACTCTAATCCTACTTTCTCTATTGCTCTTCCCTCCCTCGAGCCAGCCTCCTCTAGTATGAATGCAACCGCGCCTTTAGTCGCAGCCTCAGCTGTTAACTTTTCTGATGCTATCTTACCCATAAATAGCACTCTTTTTACAGTGACTCCCTGTTTGTCTCCTTCACAGGCCCTGATTCAGATAACAACTCTGTTTGTGTTGTCCTCATCTAAGAATACTGATGTTACTTTGGAAGAAATGATCTTAGCTCGTACCCTCAGAAGAAACTCAAAGAAGTTAAACTTGGGTTAAAGAAGGTAAAAGGTAGAATTCTCAAATCTACCAAGATGTAACTTGAGGCATCCCAAGGTTTTGTTGACGGTACGCAAGGTACTTTATCCATTTTAGGTACTACCAAATCAAAATAATAATAAATGAAGATCGCTCTCCTGGAATGTTAGGGGAGCAAATGGACCTCCAAAAATGAGATATCTTAAAGATATGCATATAAAATTCAAACCTAATATTATTAATGTATAAGAATTCAAGCTAAAACATGATGTCATGGTCCCTAATATTTGGCCAAAAGCCTCCTTTGTGGAGCAAGTCTTCTAATGGAAACTCGGGAGGTTTTTGCACTCTTTGGGATCCCTATGTTTTGTTTAGAGAATGCATATTCAAATCATCCTCCTATGTTGTTGTTTTCTTCCAAGAGATTGGATCCAGCTTTGGTTTGATAGCTATCAATATTGTATGCTCCTAATTCTGAAGTGCTCAGGGATGGTGCTTTGGAAAAAAATCGTGGATCTTACGCAAAATACCTCTAGTATCCCTTGGTTCATAGCAAGATAATTAAACACCCATATATTTCATTCTGATAAGCAAGGTGGTGCTCCATGGAAAATGTCAATAATATGGAGGTGCTCCTTGGTTTGATAAATCAATGTGATCTTATAGAAATTTGATATTAATGAGACCCACTTCACCTGGTCTAATAGGATATTGGATAATACCCACATTAAGATTAGGCTTGGATAAAATCTTGGGATCTCACTGAATGGACTGATCACTTTAGGGACTACTTCTTGCAATCTCTCCCAACAATTTCCTTCTGATCACTCTCCACTTCTCCTCACTACTTCTAATATGATGGATATCAAAAAACCATACTTTCCACTTTTAACTAGCATGGTTGCACATACAATGATCTTCATGAACTTATCTCACTATGGTGGGCAGTGAACATCAAGGGCTCTGTTATGTTCAAGTTTTCCAAGAACCTTTCTTGTGAAAAAATACATCTCAAGCAATGAAAATTCACCTCCTTTGGGGGCATTCGAGCCCATAAGATAAAAATTTATTATGGTCTTGTGGAGGTCTTCAAGGCCATTGATTGAACTAGGTAGATCCCCCTAACTTCATTGCTAAAGAGCTAAATATTAACTCACAGTACCATAACACATTGTAAGAGAAATATATTTACTAGAGGCAATGCTCTAGAGCTCTCTGGCTTAAGGATGACAGACCATAATACCAAAGTATTTCATATCAGTTCTCAAAAACACAAGAGCAAGAATAAAATAAGGGAACTTTTAAGAGAATACATGGATCCACTATCAGCAAGTATGAAGACATATCAAATGAAGTCTTGTCTTTCTATAACAGACTAATTGACTCAATTGAGGATGACCCTCTTGATTTGATGGAAGATATGCTCACATTCATCCCAAGATTAGTAACTATGGATTTGAAATCAAATCTTACAAGGATTTTTGATCTAGCAAATGTCAAAACAATGGTCTTTTTGATGAATGGCGAAAAGATCTCCAGGGTCAGGATGGATTTCCATCTACTTTATTTCAGACTTGCTAGGACATCATTAGTCGGGATCTCTTTAATGTTGTTAGCGAATTCCAGAAAAATAATTCTCTGCTCTCAAGGAATGAAATTATACCTTTGTTAATCTTGCCCCTAAATATTTGGATGTGAAGAGACTAATAGATTTCAGACCGATTATCCTCTGCAACACTTCTTATAAAATCATCACCAAGCTGTTGGAAAATAGGCTGAAAACATTTATCTCTATCATTGGTTTGGGTACAACAAAGTGGTTTTATCAAGGGAATAATGATTCAAGGAGGAATCATTACGGTTCACAAAGCTATCCACTTGACTCAAATTACCAATATTAGGCGATATTTTCCCTCAAATTTCTTATGTATAAATAGCATTTGATAGAATTAGCTAGTCTCTTCTTCTGAAAATGTTGGCTAAATTTGGCTTCAATGAGAAATGGATAAAATGGGTAAAAATTTGTATTTTGACTTTACACTTCTCTATCTTGGTTAATGGTTTCCTGAATAGGTTAGTTCCCGATTCAGCATGGTATAAGGAAAGGTGGCCCTCTCTCACCCTTTTTATTCATTCTTATGGTTGAATCTCTTGGTAGAGCCCTCAATACTTGCTAATCACTCATTTGTCATTTTGGGTCTCTTTACTACCTGCAAAATTCATGTTTCTACCCACAATCGATTCATGGACTAAGATTATTATTTTAGACACCTCCTCAATTGTGGAAGCCAAAATCACTATGAATATCTTAGATTTTTATGAAGCAACTTTGGGCCAACTTATTAATTTTGTCCAAAATATGCATCTCATTCATCCACATCTCCCTTAGAAGCAAAGCCAAGCTAGTTGCAATCTTTAAATATCGCACTATAAATTTCCCTTCCTATTAAATGGGCCTCTCGCTTTTCAAGGGCGGGAAAGTAAGGGGATTTTGGAATTCAATTATTGACATATTTCACAAAAAAAATAGCTAGATGGAAAGGATCCCTTCTCATCCAAACTGGTAAGTTACAGCTTGTCAAATCCACTCTCCAAAAATCTTCCCATCTACTTCCTATCTCTGTTGAAGATTTCAACCTCTATTGCATCCAAGATTGAATAGATACAAAATAAATTTCTCTAGTCGGGTTCTAAAGAGAAAGTCCCACACCCGTTTTGTTAGCTTGGGAGAAATTTTTTAGACCCACTATTATGGGTGTTTTGAATATACAGAGGATTAAAGACATGAACCTAGCCTTGCTAGCCAATCTTAAATGGGCTATCACCTTAAGGGCTCAAGAAGCCTAGGCTTAGATTCCTCTTTGACAAATATCTTCCTAACAATAAATATCCTTCATCTTCTGATATTCCCCTGCCTTAGGGTCTCAATGATTTGGAATTCGTATTTCCAGCTTTAAGGAACTTTAGGTCAAAGGTTAGAAAAGGGAATATTGGTAACAGGGCTATCATTGACTTCTAGAAAGAATATTGGATTGTGGACCGTCCATTGGCTATCAATCCTTCTTGCTACCCCCATTAGATTTCACATAGTCCGTCAGTAAGAAAATTTAGTGGAAAGCATTACATTGATAGATCTACCTATCCCCCGAAGTGCTCTTTGTAGAGTTAGCAAGACTGAAATGAAATTTAGACTAGTCTTTTGAATTCCTTGAGGGATTTTCTTTCAAACCAATTCATAAGATTTTATCCAAGAAATGATTACATTATTTGGTTCAAGGACCACCTCGGGTAACCTATTTTTAGTAAGTTCTGCTTACATATCTTTATCCTTTCCTATGTTGGGCCCCTCTCATAATCTGATATGGTCATCTCGTCTAATCAAAATCTGGTATGTTTGTAATGTCCCCTTTTCGAAGCAAAAATTAAATGATGAAGGTTGGTATCCTTTTATCCACTCCCCTTGGATTAAAGGAAATTAAATTGGGGAAACATTGATTTGTGCATGTGAATTTAAAATTAAATATTATTTATCTTGTGCAAGTCGAAATAGTAAGGAAGAAAGTCGATTTATTTGGGCCAATTAAATATCATTTTAAATAAATCGATTTATTTAGAGAAAAGAAAATAAATGAAACACAAGTCGATTTCCTTTAGAATTAATTAATTATTATTTATGGGCAAATCGACTTTATTTGGTAAGGGTCAATTCCTTTTGGGGCATCAATTATTATATTTAATTCTCCCATGTATTTTATTTTCAAATATTATTTTAGAAAATTAACATTTGTATTTGAGTTTGACTTTTAAGCCATTTTAAAATTAAAATCTCTTCTCTCTAAAAGATGGCACAAAAAAGGAGGAAAAACATTAGAGATTGCACAAGGACAAATCTATAAAAGGAGACGATGGGCACCCTTTTTGCATATTGACGATTTTTGGAAACTTATCTTCATGCTTGAAGAGGGATGTATGCCCACTCATGATCACGAAATAAAATGTGTTTATTAACACCACCATAGTGTAAAGTGTGTGTTAATCTTTTAACCTTTCTTGCATATGATTATTTGATCTATGAAAGGCAGCTTGTTTGGAGAGATAATTTGCATGTTTAGGGAGAGCTAATGAGGGTTTTGTGATTATTATATACTGCTGGTTTTTCCTTGAAGAAGTCAACTTGTTGGGAGTGTGCTTTGGGCATATTTGGAGGTGTCTCAAGTACTCAAGTGCCTGTTGTTAATTCCAGATTTTTAGTAAGCCCAAATCGACTTGTTATGGAGTATTTTGGTATGATTTAATGAGGGTTTCAATCTGATCTATTTCTACATGTCATTCAAAGCATATTGTGCTCATTTCATAACATTTTTGGCTGACATTCACTACTGGAATTTATTTAAGAAAAATCGACTCACTTGGGCATTGATAATATTATTTTGAGAGGGTTTATTGACAAGTTCTCAATCTGAAATTGCTCAGATTGATATATCAGATTTTTGGAGTGACTTTCCAAGGGTTTGGTGGTGGTTTCAAGGCTGGAACATATTTGATTAATTTTCCTAACCCTAGTCCAACTTGCACACAATTTTCCAGGGTTGTTTTGAAGTAGTAATTGTTGACCGGAAAAATCAGATTTGTAGCTGGTTGGAAAGCTTTAATTTTTTGCTTTCATTTGCAAGTGATTTCATTGAAATGTGAAGTGTACGGTGCAAGTTATTAATTATTGCAGTTCTGATGGCTTTTGGAGTTTTTTAATTAATATTTTATTAGCGGCAAATTTATTATCGTTTATGAAGTGTCATCTCCAACTAGTTAGCCCATTTAAACCCACTACATTGGCTCACTCCAACCCCATTTGGATTGTATTGAAGCCAGACTTTGGGTTAATTGAGGTGAACCTAGAAGGGTTTGCTCTTCTAAGTTTACTTTGCAAGTAGTAATTTTCATATTTTAATTAATATCCCAAAAGGGGATATTACAATGTTTGGTTGGTTGGTTTGGAGGGATGTCATTCTCACATAGTGAAAATCTTTAGAGACATGGTTTCTCTATGCCTAGCAGATGGAGCTTATGTCAAAAGGCCTCTGAAAGCTCTTTCCATCTTTTCTTATAATGCCCTTTCTCCAGCCAGATCTGGGACCTTCTCCTTGGGAAATTTGGGGTTTACCGAGACTTTCCCTAGATCTATTCAAGATGCCCTCATTCAATGGTCTTACCCTTTTATTAATCAAGGCCTCTCCCTTTCTTGGAAGACCATACTCTTCCTAATGCTTTATGCGGTATTTGGAAAGAACGGAATAGAAGAATTATTCAAGATGAATCTACCAGTGTTGTAGTTGTGTTCAGACTCGTTACTTCTAGTCTGCAAGAGAATATTAACAACTCTTGTGGTCCAAGTATAAAAAGAGGCTAACCTGGGTGAAAGCGCTAATTGAAAATCTAATATATTCACTTCGACTGCTCGACCCCTCCTCTACTAACTGCTAGAGCCTCCACCTTCTGGAGTCCTCCCAGAGACTGGTTGAAGCTTAATGTTGATGGGGCTTCGAAAGGGAACTCGGGTCCTTCAGGTTGTGGAGGCTCCCTCAGAGGTGCCTCTAGTAATATTATTGCAGCTAGTGCCTTCAACGTGGGTCCTGGAAACAATCATAGGTTTGAAGCTCTTGCAATTCTCAAATGAATGGACATCGCTAGAAATTTATCTATTGGTCCCCTTATCATCGAAAGTAACTCCTAAAACATCATCAACATTCTGTTGGATATTAATGATCTTGTCTGGTCTATAAGAGGCATTATCAATGGATATTAGATCTCTAAAGGATATGTTCGAGGAGATCAAATTTCAGCACATATACCTGTGAAGGCAACAAGCTGGCATATCTGCTTGCCAATTTGGGAGTCAATGCTATGCATTCCAGCCTGTGGTTTGAAAAAAAATTAAGATGAATTTTTTATTATTGCTACTTCTGATGTTAGCACACCTTAAAGATAAATGATAGCACGTGTGGTGTGTCTAGATTATGGTGTAGGTACAAGTATGGTCTGCATCATTTCTCAGCGATGCATCTCCTCTTCAGGAGCCGCATCCCGTCTAAATGCTTCATTAGAGGGCATGGTTACTATTACTCCCCTTATTACATCCTTCAAGACAAACTTGGTTATTATCCTTCTCTTTGTTGTATCATTCCTGATGATAACATTGTGACAACTTGTCCTACCACCAGTCTTTCTTATGATAGGTCCTTTCCAGCGTGTCGGAAGCTACACGCGTTCTCTTAGGTTTTAATGAATATTTGGGGTGGAAGGATTATCTTTGCGAGTTGTCTTTTCCATTCCTTGAACGGCAAGTGTGCTGCGAGAGGGGACTCAACCTACTTATTTCCTTCATGCGTCGGATTTTCCAAAAATACCAGCACTCAGTTGTTTTCGCTTTTCATTCTTCCACCATGGGCGGAGATATTCAAAGAATTGAACCTGAAAACAATAGCGAGGCCTCGTCAGATGTCGTAAGTTTGGAACATCTTCAAGGAAGGTGGAGTCATTACCTTCATGGAGAGACTGAAAGGACACTCGGCAATGGTGACCAATTGTATTTTTGGCATCATGGAATAATGGCAAAATTAGGGTGGGTGACACTAAGTTCACCATATCTATCAATTTCATCGCAAAAACCATTGGTCTGCCACATTCGAGTATTGATTTCGTTAAGAAACCTCTTGTTGTCGAAATTGTTGGTTTTTTGGGAGAAGATGAAGTCAAGGGCGAGAGTATATCCAAATATCAGTCGGGGTTTGACAGACTCTTGCTTCAATCTCCCTAGGACAAGGTTACAAAACAAGTTATGTGTTTCTTCATGGTGGACAGGTAGTTCAAAGTGCTACATGGTGTTCATTTCTTCCTGTTGTCACACTTCCACCATGGCAAAAAAGGTGAATTTTACTAAGTTTTTGTTCAATTTTGTTTTTGTTTCCATTAATGTTGCTAGAAAAGGGGTCGGTCCAATCTTACACCAATGGTTACTTTACCTTCTCTTCTCCTCGGTTGCTCCTGCGATTGTCATTTCCCCGCTATCCCGTGCTTGTCCTCCCGGGGCAAGTGCAAATCTTTGTCCCTTACTTCTTCTCTTGAAGCGCATGTTGCCACTTCCTCCTACTCCCCCTTCTTGATGCTTCTTGTCTCCCATCTCCTCTTCTCCTTCCTTCCGGTTCCCCTGACCACCATGTTCGCCCTACTGCTACCCCTTCTTCTTTGACCCTTGAGTCTCGTAAGCGTGGTCAACATCTCAGACTCACTCTTTTATGATTCTAATGACTTGGTGAAAGTTGTTTCTCCTCCCCACACACCTCCTTCCCCTCCACCCCCGAGATGTAGCATGTGGCTCCCCACTCCCCATTGAAGCATTCCTCATCGGCTGAGCACCACAATTCGTTGGCCATTCTTGTTGAGCTCTATGAAGAGGATGATGTTGAGGAGATGCAGCAGGAGAAGGTTAATGTTCTCAAGGACCCGAGTGGATCTTCCTCCCCTACTGTGGATCCATGCTCCTGATTTGTTCCTTCTTCAAATGAGGCTAAAGACAACTACACTAGAGGTCATTCAATAGTATTTTGCTAAAAGTTAGGAGTTGTTTATAATGTAATCAATGATT
Source organism: Taxus chinensis (assembly GCA_019776745.2). Classification (NCBI taxonomy): domain Eukaryota; kingdom Viridiplantae; phylum Streptophyta; class Pinopsida; order Cupressales; family Taxaceae; genus Taxus; species Taxus chinensis. Next base: position 851,767,219 of record CM034146.1, read on the forward strand.
GGAAAGCTTATGATGATAGAGTGGGAGTTGACCTCAAAGTGGATTTTGATGGAGATGATAAATCTTGTTAACATTCTAGTAAATTTTGATAGATATGTCACAGATGCGGACAAAGAGGCCGCAAATATTCTGAAAGAAATTAAAAAGATGTAATACTCTTACCTCGGGTGATCTCTTTTCTCTCGGCAAGTCCTCTATGTTGGACTTGTTGTAAAAGGATGGGGATCCTTTCAAAAACCCCAACTTATAGCCCTTTTTCAAAAAAAGCACGCTATATATATGATTGTTCTCTATTAATTCAAAGGTACCAAGCGTTGTTCTGCATGAATTTGAAACTTAGGCTATAGTAATGCTGAAATAAAAACAGGAATCCCAATGAATTCAAGGAAAGATGATGATAGAAGCTATAGAGAGACCTGTCAATTCATTACAATTCAAATGAGAAGAAAGAAGAGTGTTGTGAAAGTAATCGACCTAAAAATAGGTTTATAATCTCAAAATAAAGTGCCAATAGAAGAGTCGTGCTTTTAGCATGAATCAATTGATTTTGTTTTGCTTATATCCTTATCTCTGAAATTTGTGGTTGAGATTTTATGAAAACCCTTAAATATATTCTAAAAATGGATGCTTTGATCATCTGCTTTTGTCTAAGAATAGATGTAAAGTCATGTTTGAGGATTAAAAATAATCCATTCAGGTTCTTCTTCTACTTCAAGCTTTGTCTCCAAGTAATTAGCCTAAAAAAGGCTTCATCCAAAATATCCTCCACTTAAATTCTCTCACTATTTTAATAGTAAAAGTTTTAAATATGATTTTAAATCAAAATTGGTACATATCCAAATATATTAAAAGCTTAGAAAAGCCTTTAATTTAATTAATTAATAAAAGCAAAAGGCTCTTATGATTCTCATCCACTCATTGCATTCTCTTAGTTCTCTTTAAATTAATTTGAATAAATGGTCATATTTATCCATTGCAATATATTAATTAAATTAAAAATTAATTTTATCTAATAAATGTGCAATATTTAAATTGTACAACCCATATATTTAAATTATGGCTTTTAATTTGAGAATTAAAAGGTTGCGCAATCAAGAGAACTTGGAAATTTACAATACTGTCAAAGTGTGGAAATTTCTTAACATTTTTTGTGGCCCTCAGGGGCAAACATGCCTACATGTGTGGAACCTTAAAATACAGCATGTGTACATTGGGCATAAGGGTGGATTAGCATCAAAACCTTCACACAACCTCTAAACCTCTGCAACTCTGTATCTAACTCTGAAACCATGCATCCAACCCACTGAGAACTGCTGAAGACTGAAATCAAACTCAGAATGATGGTTTTTCTCAAGTTCAATAAGAATTACACTTCTGAACTCTCATTTTATCTTCATTATGTCCTTTCAAAACTGAAAAATCTCTGTCAAAATCTCTCAGAAAATCCCCTGAACACTGTTGTCACAACAACTGAAAGCAAACAAATACTCATGTAAGAGCCAACTGAAACTGCTACAACTACAACTCCCCACAAAAACACTCTTTTCGACAGATGCACTTTGGTGCCCCCTGTAGGATCTCATTCTTCGAGACACCATAACTTGCAAGCTGTGCATCAGATATTGGTGTCGTTTTTTTGAAGTGCAATATTTTTTGTGAAGATTCCAGATTTTTCATTTTTTGGACCCCAAACTGAACAGACACCGCATTTATTGTTGTTAGGCCTTTCAGGGTCTTTTAGGATCTGATTTTTGACGGGCCATATGGTGTTAACCATGGCTCTTGATTTGATGAATTTTTCTTGAACACTTGTTGGCTAGATTTTCTGCATAGCATCAAACCTAGGCAGTCATGAGATAAATCTCCCTCATTTAACCGGTGCGGCTCCCGTGTCAGATTTGTCAATTTTAAGTATGCTAATATCTAAATGGGGTTTTACTTTAATTACTTAGTTCATGAACCATAACTGAATAATTCTGCAACAAGTAAGCAGCTGTTTAAAGAAAGGAAAAGTTATAGAAGAAGGTATTTACATAAACACATAGAAGAAATGGGAAAGATGTGCATCCCAATTAGTAGATGGGGGAGCTGATTGCATGCACATAGAAGAATCCAATAGATATAAACACAGAATTATAAAACAAAGGCAGCTCTAGATCCATATCTAAAATAACACAGTTTATTAAAAGATCTAAGATTAAAAGTAAGAAACACAGTACACCGTGACACAAAGTTCTCCGGAAACCTGCTCCTTTGTATTCCTTTGTTCCAAGTGGCTCTCAGGGGTTCAGCACAAAGTCTAGAACACAAGATTACTGCTTACAAATTTTGATTATTAACCCGAAGGTTCTTCCTCTACTTATAGAATGTAGAGGGGCAATTACAAGTTGGAAGCTTTAGTTGAACTGGCACATGTAGAAGTCGGAGGAAAGAAACAACTGGCAATCTCCATCCTAGAATTACTCTTTGCATGACATGTATGATTTGCAACTGAAAATACAACCTTCTATTTTGCACGTCTACCACCTATCTCCAAGTAATTGACTTCTTCAAGTAATGGCTTTTAAACCAATCACTTAAGTTGTATAATTTAATTGATCGCTCAATTACTTTGTCGGAGGAAAGATGAAGGAAGAGGAAAGCTGCAGTCTTGTCTTTTTTCATGTCTGCCTGCAACTGATTCTTTTGCCTTTGATTCTCACCAAACTAGATCTGAGAGTAGTTGGATCTGGAAACAAGCTGGAATTGATTGGATCTAGAAACAACAAGCTGGATCTGGAAGCGACAAGCTGGAATTGGAAACAGCTAGATTTTGCCTTCGCCTTGTCTTCTCTTTTATCCTTCAAGCTTTTGCAGTTCTTCTCCAATACATGCATCAATGCAATGTTTGTCGTAGATAACTCATCATCCTTATTTTTAATTGCATATGGGCAATTAAAAATTCTGAAAAGCACTCTGGAAAAATGAAAATTCAATGAAGGCCTCTACTAGAAGATGGCAGCATTTGCACAAGATCTTAAAAGGAATTTTTCACGCACTAACTTCTTCACGGGCTGCATTCGAAACAAGAGGATGAAGCATTTGTGTCGGAAGCTTTTGCAACTATGAGATCTAGATCTGCATCTGCATATAGATTTGCATCTGCATCTGCATCTGCATCTGGATATGGATCTGCACCTGCATAACAAACTCTGGCAACTGGGCTGTGGATGGAAAAGCTGTAGCTCGAATAATTCCACTACTTTTAATCTGCACGCATGAGTGAAGTTTTTCCTGCACGCATGAGTGAAGTCTTTCCTGCTCTGGATCTATCTATCAATTCAGCAAGAGGTTCCGAGCCTAGATCCGTGTCTCCAATATCTGCAAATTTAGAAGTGATGCATGACTCCGTTGTCCTTTCTTTTTCATCTTTCTTCGCCATAGCTTTGTCTATCTTTGTCTGAACAATTCTTTTTCTTCTTATTTGACTGGAATTCTTCAAAACTGGTGCAGATCTAGATAATCCTTCAATTCGGAGGAAATATTCAATGTATTGGACATTGATTAAAGCTCCTTTTCTTTTGTAAAGCACCTGTAATGAATTCCTGCAAGTAATTTAGACAAAGATGGCCACCGGAGCATGAATAGTGAATTTTAATTGTAAAAATCTGCACTTTTCAAGCCTGCTGCCCCAAAATGTGGTGTTTAATTTACACATAAAGAGAGCATGAATCTTTTCAACAACACCTGAGCACCTGTAACACCTATGCAAACAATTATGCAGACAAAGATCAACCTCCTTCAAAGCATGCGCCAAATCTGGAAGCTTTTAGCCTTGTTACCACCTTGCCTGAGCAAAATCCTTCTTCAAATGGGGGCGCACTTTTCCTCTTGGCTGCAATTCTTTACCTGTGAATTAAATAATTCACCCATATAGCAGCCCATGCTTATATAACCCTCACAATTCTATAATTAATAATTGCCCTTCCTATTCCTGGCAATTAATTAATTAAAAATCATGCTTCTCTCTTTAAAAATAACATGTTTAAAGACAGCCATCCAATAAATTAAATTAATCCAATTTAATCTTTCACACTTCACTTCACTTAAGCTTCACAATGTGCCTTGACCATAGCCACTCAAAATAGAATTTAATATAATCTTTTAATACTTTAAAAAGTATTAATTCCTTCTCAAAAGGGGTTGTATCAAATAAATTAAATTTATTTAATTTTGGAATTCTATTTCCAATTGATTTATTCCCCTTAGTTTTTGTTGACTTTTCCACAAGCCTGGGTGCCAAAAATGGGTGAATAAATATTAACAAATATTTATTTAATGCATTATTATTCACCCAAGATGGGTCGCACTTTTTGGAATAATAGAATTCTATTTTTAAGAATTTATGACAATGGGATTTTTTACCCTGCAACACAACCCCAGAAATCCCATGATCCACTTAAGTGATTTGACTTTGACAATGGGATTATTAACCCTACAAGGCAGGCAATAAAATCCCATGATTTCACTTAAGTCACTTTTCTTTTATTTCACCATGAGAATTTTTACTCTGCAAAGCAGACAATAAATTCTCGCCTGCCTGCAGCCTCTAACTTTCCCACTGTAGCTTAAGTGAACTTTATATCACCGGAAAAAGTACCCTGCTAGGCAGGTATAAAATTTCCACCTTGCCTGTTGCTTGTATTTTTCCCATTGCAGCTTAAATCCTTTGTTTTCCAAAAATGCGCCTAACCCCGCAAGGGCTTTTTTATGCACGACTTCGCTTTTTTCCCAGTGATCCAGACCTCTGATGGTGACTTCCTCTGGGCATAACGTGCGTATATGTTTTCCAGCTGCTCCAGGCCAAAAAATCGGGCTTACCCGGCAAAGGAATTGTTCTAGAGAAATTTCACAGAAAACGAAACGGGACAACACAAAAACACGAAAAAAATTGCCAAAAGTCACGAATAAAGCCCAGAACTTATTCCTTGTTAAAATCCTTCTGGTACAAGGGAATAATGATATGTTCGATCATAACAGAGTTAAAACGGAGCGCAAATAGCCTTATACAGGGCTCAAAATAATTAAATACAAATTTCCCACAGACAAATCCCGACGACAGAATATAACAATTTTGGGCATCTGAGTATTTGGCGAAAAAGGCTAATATGGCTCTTTGGGAATATCCTGACACAATACAAAAACTTTCAGGCAATAAAAACACAAAACGACCCATTATTTTAAAAGTACGAAATTTTTTCGAATAGGGTAGTCACAGATTTCAAGATGAAATCTGGGGACACCAACCCTATTTTCTTTTGCAAGTTTTTCATATTTGCAGTTAGAATACATTCACACTATACTGAAATAGCATTTTGTGAGGTTTCCCATTTTTGTTCATTTGCAACAAGGGCAACAATAAAAGGTCAACATTATTGTACACTGAATAATTGTAAGCGTTTGGGGGCTTTTCTGGTCTATTTGGGTGCTTTGCTTTTGTGTGAGGATATTCTCAAGGCTTAGTGCTCCCTTTTTCCACTATAATAGCTTTGTGCCAAGGCCTCCAAACACTCACGCAAGCATATAATAACCTTCAAACACAAAATGACATGTTCTCTTAAACATCTACACTTTAGAAGGAAATGATCACATTCGTTGAAGAGAAAAGGACACTAAAAGACATAATTTCCTATGTCTTTCACAATTGTTAGACGAAGATGGCCTCGTCCAAACATTGCAAGACACTATTTCCTTGTTGCAGCAACAACTTGATACTTTGAACTCCACTCCTCTTGCACCCAAATCACCTATCCATTCTTCATACTTTGGCACACATGCTATTGATGCACTTTTAGACTATGATCTAACACCAGACCATGAGTTGCATTCAGTGCCTGTTGCACATGTTATTGTCAATCTTGCAAAACACAATTTTGTTGACACTGTAGATGTGCTTGCATCATTCAAGAAGCATAGTACCAGCATTGGCTCATGTCTACTTCGCTCTATGGGATATTAAGGTGGAGGTATTTGTGAGCAAGCACAAGGCATTGTGATGCCCATCCATCCTTCTCAGGACCACTCGCCATGGCATTGGCTATCGAGCACATGTTTTGTATTCATTTCAGGGACCACTTCATATGAGCTCCATACTAGTATTTGTTCACTCTCCTCTTCCCAAGGGCATCGACCAACACACCCCTATTGCATTCGAACACTCAAGCTCTTCATTTCATCTTCATACAAACACTTTCAGGCATGAGAGACCTAACTCTTCTTATAACCTTCATCCAGACACATTCAAGCACGAGTAAGCCTAACACATCTGTAGACTCCTGCAAACATGAGAGTCTTATGAGTTCTTGAGTATGTTTTAGACTCAATCGGGCATGACAGTCTTGTAACTTCTTCAAAGATTCCTTTAGACTTATTAAGGCACGAGAATTCTAAGTCTTCATCAAAGGATTTTTCAGACACTTCTTTGCATGCACTATATTTACACATCGCACCACCTCACATGCCGGTGTCTACTTCCACCATTCATGTTCAGCTCGGATGGATTTTTGATCAGTTTTCATGATGTTGACAACATTCTTTACATGGTTTATATTGAAAATCTTTGTCTATTGTTCATCCATTTCACTATTGTACCAATCATCTTGCCTAGCAATACTCCCTTCTTGGAGCAAATATCATCTTTGTGATGGCTTTTCGACAGATTGACCGTCTCCCTTTGAATGTGGAGGCCCGATCGTCTATTTGTTCTTCTTAAGTGTTCTTTGAGGATCCATGTGACAGCTCTTCCAACACCGGCAGTTGAGAGGCTTGCAACATATCTCTTGCTTTTATGCCATCCTCAACAACATCCTTCATTGGTGTTAGTTTTTTAGCCATTCAAGAACCATGTGACGGTTGTCCCATTGCCATTGGCCTTTTAAAAAAATCAACCACGCCCAATATTACACATGGCACCACCTCACATGTAGGCATCTACTTCCACCATTCATGTTCAACTCAGATGGATTTTTGATCGGTTGTCGCAATGTCTACAATGTTTTTTATGTGGTTTATATTGACAATCTTCATCTATTGTTCGTCCATTTCACTATTGTACCAATCATCTTGCCTAGCAATACTCCCTTCTTAGAGCAAATCTCATCTTTGTGATGCTTTTTCAACAAATTGACTGATTTTTTTTTTAGTGTGGAGAAACTTCCCGAGCATTTATTTGTTCTTCTTAGTGTTTTTTGTGGATTCATGTGATGGCTCTCCCAACACCAGCAGTTGAGAGACATGTAACGTATTTCTTGCTTTTATGCCATCCTCAACAACATTCTTCATTGGTGTTTGCTTTTTAGCTATTCAGGAACCATGTGACGGTTGTCCCATCACCATTGTTGTTTTTCTAAAAAAAATCAACCACGCCCAATTCAACATTAAAAGGACCGTCATGTACTCTTTCTTGGTTCTCTTTGCAACACATCTTTTTGGGAGAGATCCTTGTGTCACACTGCTTTTTGGGAGAGATTCTTGTGTAGTTTCTTATATTACTATATGTTGGCTAGATTTTCTGCACAGCTGAAAACCTAGGCAGTCATGAGATAAATCTACCGCATTTACCGGTAAGGCTCCTGTGTAAGTTTTTGTCAGTTATATTTTATAATATCTATATGTTGGTTTTACTTTAACCGCGTAGCTCATGTACCATAGCTAGGTAATTTTGCAGCAAGTAAGCAGCTGTAAGAAACATGTGCAGAAGAGGGGAAATAATGAAATACGAGAAGAAAGGAAAGAAGATGTGCAATCTAACCAATAGTTTGGAGATTTGGTCACACGCACATAGACAGAACAAATAGATCTTGAAATACAGAATTTAAAGTAAAGAAAGTTTCAAATCCAGATCTAAGATAACACAAAGTTTATGTAAAAATCTATACAGAAACAAGAAACAAATGCACCGTTGAGACAAAGTTCTCTGAAAATCTGTCTCCTTTCAATTCCTTAGCTTTCAGAAAAATATCAAGGGTTTCAGCTCAAAGTCTAGAACACAAGAATGTTGATTATAAATTCTAATCCCTTAACCCGTAGGTTCTTCCTCTATTTATAGTGTATAGAGGGCAATTACAAATAGGAAGCTTTAAATGAATTCCCGCATGCGGAAGCTATAGAAAAGGGGACAGCTGACAATTTTCCTCCTGGAATTATTCTTTGCATGACATGCATGATTTATAATTGAAAATAGAACCTTCCATTTTGCATGTCTGCCACCTATTTCCAAGTAATTGACTTTTAAACCAATCACTTAAGTTTTATAATTTAATCGATTGTTCAATTACTTTGTCGGAAGAAATAAGAGAAAGGCATAAAAAAGAGGAAAAGAAACTAGAAGAAAGTTGCAACACTCCTAGTCTTGTTCTTTTTGCATATTCTACATGTGGTTGACTCTTTTGCCTTTGATTCTCACCAAACTGGATATGGAAGCAGTTAACTGTGTTTTTCCTGCAGGTGCTACCTTTGATCTGTCTTCCCCTTTTGTCCTTGAAGCTTTTGCAATTCTTCTCCAGTATATGCACCAGTGCAATGTTTGCCGTAAATAATTCAAACAAAAATCATCATCTTTTATTTTTAATTGCATATGAGCAATTTTGAATTCAGGAAAGCACTCTGGGTGAATGCAAATACAAGTAAATTTAATGAAGGCTTCAACTGAAAGATTGGGAGCACATGCACAAGATCCTGGAAGGAATTTTCCATGCACTGACTTCCACAAAAATTGCGTTAGAAATAAGACAATGTTTTTTTATCGGAAGCCTTTGCAATTATGAGATCTGGATCTATCAATTAAATGGGTGATAGGTTCAAGACCTATGTCTATATCATTGACTTCAGCAAATCTGGAAGCTATGCATGATTCTGCTGATCCTTCTCCTTCATCATGCTTTATTATCTGTGATGCACAGAAACGCCAAAAAGGGCAACATTTCTCCCCTGAAACGTTTCAGAAACGGAAACGTGGGGAGAAACATTTTAGAAACGTCACAGACGTTTTTGGAAACGTATGCCACGTTTCCAACGATTTTTCAAATTTTAAAGCCCAAAAACTTTTTTAAAAATAAAAAATAAATGCATTTAATGAACCTAAACCTAATCTACCTACCTAGACTTGCTAAAGATACTTCCTAGAAGCTATATAATGACATCTTGGGTCCATTCTAAATCACACTCTCATTTTCTCTTGCTAAATTCAGTTTTTCACTAAACTAACATTTAGCATTGTGAAAAGCAAAGAGACATCAAGGAGCAACTTGAAGGAAGAGTTTAGAAGGTGCTACTAAGAGCTAAGAGCATCAAGGAGGAATTTCGAAAGCAGATTTGGAAGCTTCAAGGAGGAAAAACCAAGTATTTTTCAAGTTTTTTTTAAAAGAAAATGTTAATGTGATCAATGATATCAATATGTAGATTTAATCAGTAGTAATTTTTAAATTCTAAATGCTTGAAAATAAAATTGAAAAATGTAACATTTCCTTTGCGGTTTTTAAATAAAAATCATATATTATTTTTTTTAAAATTATAAATATCATCCAAACTCTGTGTATGCTCTCACCTTGCACCTATACGGTGAACTTGGTGATCAAAAGCATAATAGGATGCGTAGGGTTTGTCTTGTTGCTATTTTAAGAGTTTTTTTGTATTTTTTAAATTAAAAAATTGAACTCTGTGTATGCTCTCACCTCGCGCCTATACGGTGAACTTGGTGATCAAAAGCAGAATAGGATACATAGGGTTTAATAATTTAATTCTTTTTCCTATTTTTTATAACTAAAAAATCTGAAATTTGTGTATGCTCTCACCTCGCGCCTAAACGGTGAACTTGGTGATCAAAAGCATAATGGGATATGTAGAGTGTAGTAACTATAGTTATATTTAATATTTATTGTTATCTAAGTTTATGTTTTTATTTTAAATATTTTTCAATGTAGGCTTGATTATTTGAGATAAATGGCATCCAGTTCAGCTTCAGTGGGAGGGCATGCGGAAGGAAGCCAAGGTGGGGGTGAAGTAGGCCAAGGTGGGGGTGTGCAAACTGTGGATCCTAGAGCTCCTCTTTGGAGACATGTGCAAGTGTTGGAGAACCTTGTTGGCGGTGGCTCTCGTGTTTGGACATGCAATCATTGCAATATTGAATTCAAAGCCTCATATACCCGACTCAAAGCTCATTTAATGGTGCAATCAGGAACGGAGGATTAGAAAATGTGCCAAGATTGAAAGGAAACATATTTTGGCATATATGAAAGAGCAAGAGGAGGCTGATTTGCAAGCTTCAAAAGCTAGATTTAAAACTGCTCCATTGCAAAATAAGAGTTCACAAAAACACCCACCTCATCAAACCATCATTTTATTCAAATTTTATTTAAATTGAAGTTGAAACTCCCATAGAGGAAGTGTTGGCTAGATTTTCTGCGGTCACAGACAACAAATGGTGAAAACCTAGGCAGTCATAAGATAAATCTCCCTCATTTACAATTATGGTGAGGCTCCCGTGTAAGATTTTGTCAATTATATTTTCTAGTATCTATCTGTTGGTATTACTTTAACTATGTAGCTCATGAACCATACCTAGACAGTTTTGCAGCAAGTAAGCAACTGTAAGAGAAAGGAAATATCTGCACAAGAGGAAAATAATAGGAAACGGGAAGAAAGGAGAGAAGATGTGCAACCCAATCAATAGTTTACAGAGTTGATCGCATGCACATAGATAAAACAAATAGATCATGAAATACAAAATTCAAAACAAAGGAAAGTTTCAGACATAGATCTAGAATAACACAAAGTTTATGTATAGATTTAGAAAGAAATAAGAAACAAAATGCACCGTTGACACAAAGTTCTTCAAAAATTTGCCTCCTTTCTATTCCTCTGCTTTCAGAAAGCTATCAAGAGTTTCAGCTCAAAGTCTGGAACACAAGAATGCTGATCACCAATTCTCATCATTTAACCTGTAGGTTCTTCCTCTACTTATAGTGTATGAAGAGCAATTACAAATAGGAAGCTTTAAATGAATTCCCGCATGCGGAAGCTATGAAAAGGGAAACAGCTGGCAATCCCCCTCCCGGAATTCCTCTTTGCATGACACGTACGATTTATAACTGAAAAATAGAACCTTCTATTTTGCATGTCTGCCACCTATTTTCAAGTAATTGACTTCTTCAAGTAATGGCTTTTAAATCAATCACTTAAGTTTTATAATTTAATTGATTGTTCAATTACTTTGTCGGAGAAGATAAGAGAAAGAATAAGAAAGAGGAAAAGAAATTAGAAGAAAGCTGCAACACTTCCAGTCTTGTTCTTTTTCCATATTCTGCATGCAGTTGACTTCTTTCGCCTTTGATTCTCACCAAACTGGATCTGGAAGCAGGTGACTATGATTTACTTGCCGGGTCTTCCCATTGTCTTTGCTTTTTAGTTCTTCCCTCTTATCCTTGAAGCTTTTGCAATTCTTCTTCAGTACATGCAAAGTAAATTCAATGAAGGCTTCAACTGGAAGATTGGGAGCACATGCACAAGATCTTGGAAGGAATTTTCCATGCATTGACTTCTACACGGCTGTGTTGGAAACAAGAGGATGACTTTTTTGCCTGAAGCCTTTGCAATTATGAGATGTGGATCTGTCAATTAAATTGGTGATAGGTTCAGGGCCTATGTTTGTATCATTGACTTCAGCAAATCTGGAAGTTATGCATGATTCTGCTGATCCTTCTCTTTCATCCCGCTTCATCATGGTCGGAACAATCTTTGTCTCGGCAAGCTATTTTTCTTTTAATTCTGCCGAAATCCCTTGCAATTGGATCAAAGCTCTGACAACTTCAGATTCAAAAGATATATTCAATATATCTAACATTGATTTGAACTTCTTTTCACTAATATGAGCACCTATGATGAATACCTACAATTAATTCAGACAACGGATAGTCCAAAGCATGAATACTTGATTTCTGTCACCAAAAATTTGCATATGAAGCCTGCTGCCCTAAAATTTGAGGTTTTGTTTGCATGCAAAGCAAGCAAAAATATTATTTAATTCACCAAAGCACTTATACCAACATGCAGATAATTATCATAGCAAGAATCAAGCCATTCCAACCCTAGGCGCCAAACCTTGAAGCTCCCTGGCAATGAAAAACACTCTTTAATGCAAAAACCTCCTTCCTTTGGCGCCAAAACCTATCCGGGCTGCAATCCTTTGCAAAAAGAATTAATTGTTACTTTATTATGGCAGCCCATGCTTATATAACCCTCAACATTCTATTTTTAATAATTGCCCTTGCTATTTCTGGCAATTTAATTAATAAACAATCATGTTTATTTAGCCAAATTGGGCGCCCAATTATGCATGTTGTTGGTTGCTTTTAAATAAATTTATTTTATTTATTTTTAGCAGCATCTTTCATTCTCCTTAGCTCTTCCACTTGCATTGACTTTCCTTCTATTTATGGCACAAAAATTGGGTGAATAAACCATTAATAAATATTGTTAACTGCATTGTCCTCACCCAAGGTCGAATGCACTTTTTGGCAAGAGGAATTTAGGAATAAGAAGTCAGCTTGATGGGAATTTCCACCCTACACTGCAGCTCCAAAAATCCCCTCTTCCACTTAAGTGATTTGACATTCATCATGGGAATTTTTACCCTAAAGCAGGTAAGAAATTCCCGTCGGTGCTTTAAGTGATTTTTCTTTTATAATGAGAATTTTTACCCTGCAATGGTAAGAAATTCTCGTCTGCCTGCCACCTCTAATATTCCCATTGCAACTTAAGTGACTTTGATTTCATGGGAAAAATTACCCTGAAAGGCAGGTAAGAAATTTCACCTTGCACTGCCAGCTCCAAAAATCTCACTGGCAGCTTAAAGTCTTCCTTCCAAAAAGTGCGACTTGCATGAAAACTAACCTCCTTTGATAATGAGCAACTTGCATGGGTGAATAAATCTCTTTGGTGGGTAAAATTAGCCTACCAGGCAAGCAGAAAATTCCCATCAATGCCTTAAGTGATTTTTCTTTATTTTATAATGAGAATTTTCATCCTGCAAGGCAGGTAAGAAATTCCCGCTTGCTTGCTGCCTCTAATTTTTCCATCGTAACTTAAGTGACTTTGCCTTCATGAAAAAAAGTACCCTGTAAGGTAGGTACAGAAATTCCCACTTGCCTGTTACGACCAAAAATCCCACTGTATCTTAAATCCATCCATTTCCAAAAATGTGACTTGCCCAGAAGAGGCTTTTTTGTGCATGACTTCGTCTTTTTAAAGAGAAGTTGACTTCCTGAAGCTGATTCCTTCTGGCATGGCGGTCGTAGATGATCTCCAGATACTCCAGGCAAGAAAACAGACTGTACTGGCGAAGGAATTGACCTAGGGGAATTTCACAGAGAAACCGAGGAGAAAACAAAAAAAAATGCAAAAGAAATAAATAAAAGCAAAAAAATGTTGCTAGAAGTTGTAAACAAAGCTCATGATTCATTTATGATGAAAACCCTATTGATATATGTGAATACTAACATGCAAAACTTCAACAGGGCTAAACCTAAGCACAATTTACTTCAAACAGGGTTCTAAATAATTAAATAAAATTTTTCCGTAGACAACTTGACGAAGGGATAAAACAATTTTCGGCATCTGAGTATTTGTCGAAATTGGCTTCATATGATTCATTGGGAATATCTTAACATAATACAGACATCTTCTGGCAATACGAAAAGACCCATTATTTTAAATAGAATTTTTCAAATGGGTAGTTCCCAAATTTCAAGGTGAAATCTAGGGACACTAGGAAGAGAGTTTGTCACGAAAGAGAACCTCCAAAGGTCCATTAGAGCAAGCATTTGCAAATGAGAAGAGGGAAGTAGCTGATGAGTTGATTGTTCGATGTGTTTATGCATGTGGGTTGCCTTTCAATGTGTTGTGGTCACCATATTGGCAACAAATGGTGAGAGGAATTAATGATGCACCACAATAGTATAAAAGCCCTAGTTATGAGAAGGTGAGAACATCATTGTTGGTGAAAGAAGTGGCCCATGTACATACTTCTTTGCAGCCAATTAAGGATTCATGGAAGGAATCAGGGGTATCTATCATTTCAGATGGATGGAAAGATGCCCGAAATAGACCCCTAATCAACATTGTTGCAGTGTGCCCTAAAGGGGCAATGTTCTTAAGGGTTGTTGATTGTGAGGGTGAAGTGAAAGATGCTCAATTTATTGTTAATATTTTGATTGAGGCTATTGAGTTAGTGGGACCTCAAAACGTTGTCCAAGTCATCACGGATAATGCTAAAAATTGTAGAGACGGCAATGACTGATTGTTGAAGGGAGATATGTGCACATTTTTTGGATACCTCGTGCAGTACACTCCTTGAATTTGATGCTACAAAATATTGACAAAATACCATGGATAGAGGAAGTGTATATAGAGGCAAATGAGATTCAAATGTTTGTCACAAATCATCATATGTCCCAGACTATCTTTAGGAGGTTTTCAAAGTTGGAGTTGCTGAAGGTAACAATTTTTTTTGTCTAGTTTCTAATTTTTATTAATATTTGCTAACTTTCTATGAAATATCAAATTATCATTTGAATTTCTTTTAAATTAAAATTTATATTTTATTAACTTGTTTTAATTTATTTTAATTGATTGTTGAAACAAGATTTGCCTCTCACACACTCGTCTTGAGACTACTTGTGAAGGTAAGACAAGCCTTGAGGCTTATGGTGATTGATGATGTTTGGTCTGTGTGGAGACAAGACAAACACAAAACGAGCCATCAAAATAAAAACATTGATACTTGATGATGATTGGTGGGAAAATTTTGCATACTTGCTCAGTTTTATTGAGCCTATTTAATCTATGATTAGATATGTAAATACAGGTTATGCTTGCATAATGGGAGATCTTTGATGACATTGACTCTATGCTTGAAAAAATTAGAGACATCATACAAAAAAAAGAGCAAGATCCTGAAGAAAAATTCTACAATGAAGTTAAGACTGTGATCATGAGAAGGTGGAATTAAATGACCACCCCATTGCATCTTCTAGCCTATGCCTTGAATCCCAAATATTATAGTAGTGAAATACTTGGGCTACTTGGTAGGCAAGCACCATACAATGACCATGAAGTTGCAACTGGAACTAAGGCATCATTCTGAAGGCTTTTTCCTGATCCAACTATAGCTACTATGGTCTGCTATGAAATGACATGCTGTCTCTTCATCTAATAGTAGCATGAGTGAAGTAGATGCATTAAGTGACAAGTACAACCTAAAGCCATTCATGTGGTGGTATGTACATGGCCATGATTGCAGGCACCTACGATCTATTGCCATTAAAGTCCTCTCACAGGTATAAAATATTAAAATGAAATCAAATGTTTGTTTATTAATTAAAAATTAAAAATGTATGTTCTTACTTCTTACTAAATTAATTTTATTACTAATTGAAAATTTCTAACATCTTTTTTGTAATAGGTGGCTGAGCAATTCTTCAACAAAGTGGAATTGGAGTACATATAGCTTCATCCACTCAGCCAAATGGAACAAGTTAGGATCCAAGAAGGCTGAGGATTTAGTGTATGTACACTTCCAATTTGCGCATCCTCTCACACAAGACTGAAGGCTATATTAGAGGTCCCAACAAACTTTGAGATATTGATCTTGAGAGTAGTGACTTTGATGCTTTTGTTGCTACTCTTAGCCAACTTTCACTACTTGGTATTGATGAAGAAGAATCGGGATCCACTGCACAAGGGATGGAAAGTGGAGCTAGTGGGAGTGGAGCTGTCAGTGGTGTTCATGGAGATGATTATGACGAAAATTTGGATGATATACTCTAGAATCTAGAATCTAGATTATTATCATGTATATGTGAATCATTGAAATTGTAACCATGTTGAATGATGAGTCACGACTCTTTAGAAGTTCAAATTTCAATGAATACAAAATATTTTGAGTGCTTTATCAATTATCTCTTATGGTCTACAATTATAAAATGAGTATTATGCATGTGTGTGTGTGTGTGTGTGTATTTATTTTTTTATAATATATTGTACAAACGTTTCCAGTAACATTTCGTATCCAAAGTTTTTTGAAAATTGTCGTTTCCCCCGCGTTTCATATCCGTTTCCGTTTCCGTTTCTGTTTCCGTTTTGTTTCCTAGCAACCTAGTTTATTATGCCTGGAATAATCTTTGTCTGAGCTCTTTTTCTTTTAATTCTGCCAGAATCCTTTGTAATTGGATCAATTTGTGTAGATCCGGCAATTTCGTCTGATTCGGAAGATATATTCAATATATCTGACATTGATTTGAACTTTTCACTAATATCAGCACTTGTGATGAATACTTGCAATTAATTCAGACAAAGATAGAGTCCATGGCATGAATACTTGATTTTTATCACCAGAATCTGCATATAAAGCATGTTACCCTAAAACTTGAGACTTTGCTTGCATGAAAAGCAAGCAAAAATTTTATTTAATTCACCTAGGCACTTATACCAACAAGCAAACAATCAGAATAATAAAAATCAAGTTATTCCAACCCTATGCGCCAAAACTAGAAGCTTCTCAGCAATGGAAAACACCCTTTAATGCAAAATCCTCCTTCCCTTGGCGCCCAAAACCTGTCCAGGCTGCAAACTTCATCAAAAAGAATTAACTGTTTCTCCCTTATGGCATCCCATGCTTACATAGCCACCTGCATGTTATTTTTAATAATTTCCCTTTCCTATTTCTGGCAATTTAATTAATTAAAAGTCATGCCTCTTCATCCAATTTGGGCACCCAAGTCTGCATGCTTCTGATTGTTTTTTTATGAATTTATTTTATTTATTTTTAGCATGCATCATTGACTTCTCTTTAGCTCATCCACTTGCATTGACTTTTCTCCTATTTATGGCGCCAAACTTAGCTAGGAATACCAATAATAAATATCATTAAATACATGTATTAATGCCAAGGTGGGTTGCACTTTTTGGCAAGAGTGACTGCTAAAAATAGGAAGTCAACTTGATGGGAATTTCCACCCTGCACTACAGCTCCAAAAATCCCCTCTTCCACTAAGTCATTTTTCCTCCATGGGAATTTTCACCTTGTAAGGCAGGGAAGAAGAAAACATAAGTATCGAATAAAATTTTCCATTTTTGGAAAGGGTCCGGAAAGATGTAGCAACAAAACTTGCATGTGCCATAACTTTCATTCCGTGGCTCCGTTTAAGGTGTCATTTTCTCTAAAAGTGCATATTTTCATAAAATCCATTTTTGCACCTTTTTAGACCAAGTGACTTCTTGCAATCTTCTGAAAGAATCCTGGGCTTTGATCGCCTGTAGACAGATTAGTAATTAAAAATATTGGATAGCTTCTTCAAAACCCTAAACCTGGGCAGGAAGAATGAATAGGCTACAGGAATTGCGGGAGAAAACAAACCAAAACACAAACAAAAAGAAATAAAACAAAACAAAAGAAGTTGCAGGCAATTGTAATGCAAGAATTCTTCCCCCAGGGTTAATGTTTCATGGTAATAATGATGGGGCGAAAGTGTTTTATATAACCTAAATCCTCCAATTTTAGCTCAATCTATTTTTAAAAGAACTTTATTTATTTAATAAATAAATAAATAAAATTCTCTTAGACAAAACCTGGCGAGGGGATAGAGTGAGTTTTAGCATGTGGGTATTTGGCAAATTTGGCTTTTTATGACTCTCTGGGGTTACCTTAGAGCGATGCAAACAAATGCAGGCAAAACAACTCGTTACTTTGAAAAGAACAAAAAAATTTAAAGGGGATAGTCCCAGATTTCAGGGTGAAATCTTGGGGACACCACTATACATATGCACCTCGTCGTGCTTAGTGTCAAGATCCATCTCTACGATTTGAGCCTCTTTGTTTTTGCGTACACTCCCCTAAGTTGCACTTAAGGGGGTGTTGGTGCAGACATTCAATTGCCCATAATTTCAGTTTAATTAGGGTTTGCATTCTAGCTGAGATCGCTTTCTTATTTTCTAGTATTTATAAAATAGAAATAGGATCACTTTTTGAGTAGCCAAAAGGAACTCATCTTTTCCTCAACCAGTTAGTTTTACCTAAATCTAGACCAACCAAAAAAAGGGAGCAGGACTAGACTTTTCCTATAAATGTTTCTCTTATCCTCCTGTATGTATTCATTCCATGAGAACTCAAGAGCATCCACGCAAAGATCTGAGAGAGAAGAGAGTCTTCCTGGTTAAGCATGAGTGCTTCCAGGGTTTGTTGTCTCCTTAGAGGAGCTTCTTGTATGTAAATTTCATTTCTATACTATAGGATCTCATTTCATGCTCATTCTTTTTCTTGTATGATGTACATTGTTTGAATTTATGCAGAGATGTTCCTAGCTAATTTATGAACAGGGCTTATCCATCTTAGACTTCAGAACACTCTTTCAGATGATATGGACACAGTTAGGGGTTGAAAATCCTCTCGTTTTAGTCTGAACTATGAAATCTAAACATTGTGTGGGTTACCGAAATCTACAAAGCGCTTGGAAATATATACAAACATAAAAGAAATCTAATTTAAGTAAAGAAAATCTAATCAAAATTGTTGATGTTGAAGAAAAACAAGGATGAATTTTACTCTTTTCTAATTCTAATGTGGAGACAAAATGACCAGCAACGAATATTCCAATTCAAAGGAATATAAATTTTGTACATAAATAAACCACCTATGATAGAAGTGAGTGTGATCCAGATTTACCATAGATAGTGCAAGACCTAAAATAATTTATTAAACTCTGGTTTATATATAACTCACATTCAAACACATACTTTAGTTAAAAACGCCAAAAATGAAAGATCCCCACTAATATTTAGTTGAAAGCTTAATGGAGAAATTATGAAACCCCAGCTGAAACACACACAAACTAAAAACCAATACTGCAGATCTGAATTTATAAGAGAAATGTGACTAGGGTTTAAGTGGGAACCCAACACAAATATCACTCAAATAAATTTGTTTCAATCATAAACTGATTACAATATTTTTAGAAGCCCAAATATGCAATAAATTTGATTTTTAAAGGTAAATAGTGGCTGCAAAATAACTCAAAAATATGCATATAAATCTGACTGGAAATACCTCTTTAAACCCTTCCAAAAATTCTGATTTTGATTGCTTTTGATTTTCAAAAACGCAGTACAATAAACAGCGTACAAAATCAGACCTGAAATGGCCCTAAAATGGCATAAACTGACCAAAAATTGAGTTGCCCAACTCTAGAAAAATTTGGAAGTCATTGCTGCCAATTTATTCATCAAACAACACTGCTGGAAATGGAAGAATCTGTGAAAAATCTGTAGAATTTCTTGAGTGGAAATCTCTCTCAATGCTCTTGGGGTTTTTCGTCCACAAGAGTGTTAAAAATCCAAGGGTTTTCATCCTAAGATTTAATTGCAAGAAAGCTCCAAGCTCTCAATGCAAAGAGAAGATATCAAATAAAAAATGTGGAATGTCTTACAAGCAAGTCGACCTCTCCATATATAGGAAAAAGGGACCCAAATTGACCTCCATTGTATCCAATCAGCCCATTCACCTTTGTTGCACCTCCCTAGGCCAAATCGCATTTTTTAAAGGGAAGTTTGGCACACTTTTTTTATTTTTTTGAACCCCATGGAGCAAACCGCATTTTCCCTTGGGAATTACAATTAAAATAAGTGTTTTTATTAAAGGCACTTTTCTAAGTTCTAATTTGATATTAAGTCTATTAATTTATTATATGTGCTTTCCGAATATTATATTTTAATTTTAGCACAATATAATAAAGTTAATAAACTTAAGTCAACCCTTGAGCTCACCCTTTTGCCGTTGGGTAGACAAAATAGGTCAAAGGTCTTCAATAAAGATTACTCAAGGAGGGACATTACAAACATAAAAGAAATATAATTTAATTAAAGAAAATCTAATCAAAACTATTGATGTTGAAGAAAAACAAGGATGAATTTTACTTTTTTCTGATTCTTATGTGGGAGACAAAATGACCAGCAACGAATATTCCAATTCAAAGGAATATAACTTTTGTACATAAATAAACCGCCTATGATAAAAGTGAGTGCGATCCAGATTTACCGTAGACAGTGCAAGACCTAAAATGATTTATTAAACTCTGGTTTATGTATAAACTCACATTCAAACACATACTTAAGTTAAAAAACGCCAAAAACTACCCATGCAAACAACATCATACCAAATGTATAAACAGATGTGAATCAAGAGAATGGAAAACATGACAATGCATCAATACAGTTAAAATTCAAATTGATAACACACCACCTATTACGATGTTGTTGCAGAGAATAGACTTCCTTGTGTTAAAATTTGTTTCTCCTTAGTATCTCCTTTCAAGAATCTTTACTATCTTTTCCTCAATGAACATTGTCACTTCATTCTTTTATAGCTCGTAAAGCCTACAAAACCTCCCTCTGAAGAGGACGATGAAACAATTCACTTGCAAGAGTGTGTTCATAAGCCACAAAATGACAAAAGTGCTCCATGTCTGTCTTGCTCAATGCCTCAGAGAGAATCCTTGCATGGTCACTGTGAGTGGTTGAGCATGACAATGGCAGTGAAGAGAAGAGGCCTTTACCCCCTAATGACTAATATGGCAAGCATTGTGATCCTCCTCCTACCGGGCTCTGCCATGCTTCAAGCACCTTCCATGCACATCTTCCTCTACATTAACTATGCTTGGAGCCTCCCTGAGTCGTCTTGAAGGAGCTTGACACGCATCACTTGTCTATCTATTATCACAATGGGCTACTAGAACGAATGAGGTAGCCACATGAGCAAAATTCCACCAAGCAACAGAATCCATCATCACCATTTGCATATAAGCTTTAAGAAAATCAAGAGCAAAGGCTAGTAGAGCAAGCCAATCATAGAACACTCCTCATCAATGCTCGAGAGCTTCGTCATGCCATTAAGTCAACCTGTGATTCTTACCTGGTCCTCCCATTCTGAAATATATAAACAATCAAAGATCGTGACTCTTTCTTTGGGCTAGGGAAGTAAGAAGGATGGACATTCTCTTCGTCCTTGCGGAGCTTATCTTCCCATTTTCAAATGTGTTTGGTAATCTTTTTTACAGTAACCTCAATAAATACCAAATTTTTAAATAGCAATTCTTGCCTTATCTACTTCTAACAATAGCTGCAAAGAATTTCTTGTCAAGACCAATTTTGGATCACTCTTAAAAGATGTGTGAACTCGGTTCTTCTCAACACTAAAGACACACGTTGTCTGACAAAAACAACACTTCTAAATCGTCAAGGCCTGCACAAAAAGGTGATCTGCATACGTGCCATATTGGGATGAGCTTGTCGGTGACTAGCTCAATTCCATAAATAGATTAGACAAATGAGATCTTGAGCTTGAAAGTACAACTTGAACACCTATATGAAGCGACATTCAACTCTTGATTTCCAACAAAATCTTCCTTAAGCACTGCTTGCCAAAACATTACTTGTAATCTCTTTTATTTGCCACCTTTGATTTGCCCTTATTGCAGAGCATTTTGGTTTTGCAGCAGTTTTAGAATTCCGGTGCTTTCATGGGTACTACAAATCTTTTTAGTCCTATAGAGCTATATAAATTTTGTAAAGGTGTCACAGTTATGAAAATCTCACCTGCTTGTGATGCCCCTTCTGCAATGGCCAATATTGTTCCACTAAGCTTTTCTTCCCCTATTTTGGAGAGCCTTGCTTTCTTGTTTTGCGGTTCTCTTGGTACTTAAAGTCTGCATTTTGAAGAAAGAATAGACCAAATCCATTCCAAAAAGCAACAATGAACCAAAGAATAGAGGGAATTGAGAAGGATAAATGCTTAAATTTTAATACAAGACTAAAAAACATAACCCAGTTCAAGGACTAAAATCAAAGGAAAATGACGACCAATATGGAACACCAAAGAGAAATTATAATTACAAGCACCCAAACAAAATAAAACACGCCGAGAGCTATTTCATTTAAAGAAATTTACTAGTTTGACATTATTTGAACCATTTAGGCCAAAGGGGTGGCCCCGAAATTGCAAAATTTGAGCTTGTCAGCAACAACACAAATAACAGAATTCAAACTATTTCAATCTTTGTAATTGTTCCACTCTATCTTCTTCAATGAAACTTCAATAAATATGAATCACGCGTCATGATGGATTTGACATCCCATTTAGCAATTGTATCATACACATCCATATCTATTCTCACAAATTTTGCATAAAAATAGTTAAATAGTAAACTCTACATTATAATTCTACACATTTGTGTCCGTGATTAGATAGCAATATTTTTCTTTTTTGTTCTCATTTTGGTTATTGTTCTCTTTGATAATGCACTCTAAGTGCTACTCATAAGTAAGAGTATAAAACCGTTCCAGCCAGTATAACATAGTATTCCCACAATTCAGTGTCCTGTCTACAAAACTAGTAGCTGATTTTGAGTCGTCCACCAGCCAAAGCACTATTCAACTTAGTTGATCCTTGTGGACATAAGAGCAACACACGGTCAAAGATGTATGCGACAAAATTTAGAATTTGCTAAAACAACAAAATGTTGAAAGCTGGTAAGTCAGTTCCTCACATCTATTTGCAGAACAATCTACTCTACCACTTTAGACACCTTTGTACCATCTGGTGGAGAACGTCAAAAGTTGATATGGGAAGGAAACTTGTTAAGACAAATGGACACTTTGGAGTCTAAAAAAATTGAAAGTTTTAAGGAAGTACTTTTATCGGCTACATGTTAGCACAGACATTGCAAGATACATTGTTAGCACAGACATTACAAGATACATTAAATCTTGTACCTCACGAGCCATAGCTTAGCCTGCCAGCAAGAATCAAAGAATGTACAATCCATTGGCAATGCCAACCAAACCCTAGGAGTCAGTCTCCATGGACTTCCTTTTAGGTTTTCCTACTGCCAATAATTATCACCATTGTATTTTTGTAATAGTGAAAAGATATTTCAAAATGGCTAATCTAGTGCCACGTCAAAAAATAGTATCAGTTAGATATAGAAAAATCATTCTTTCAGCATTTATGGGTTCACTTTTTTCTAACACAACAGACATTTTAGCAGCATTTGGTCCATGTCAGACAAAGTTAACTAAGCCAACAACTTTTCATCCTAAGACATATGGCCAAACAAAATTGGTGATTAGAATGATAGTTACCCTTTTAAGAATATACAATTCAAAGCATCAACACAAATTGCAAGGAAATTTGTGTATCATTTAACATAGATACAATGGAGCCCTCCACAACTCTACATGAAATGATCATGAAAGATATTGTATTTGGTTTGGGCTCCCATAACAGGGATATTTAAAGTGACTCCTTTATCATGTATCTATGGTGTAACTGTACCTCTATCTCATCAGTATTCTTCTACATCAAGTATAATAAATATTAGGATACAACTGTGTATATTAGGATACAACAGTACACAGCATACATCCTTGTGTTGTGTTGTGTAAATCTTGGTTACGTTTCTGCATATTTTATATTATCACAATGTTTGGATATTTACAACAACTCTTTTTCAGGTATATTTGGGTTCTCAACCTTTAGCATCTTTTGTTGTAGCTTACCTAAGCACCATCACCAACTGAATCACCTGCAACCCATTAGGAAGTTCACAATGTTCATTGCACATATGCAGAACTCAACAGCAGGTTCATGACAGCATGCAAAAGACTAACGCCAACTACAAGCAGTGCTTGATCAGAATTGAGTGCCACACCAATAAATGTTGATATAAGAGTTTGACTTATGTTGCAAAAGGAAAGATGCACACATCCTCAAAAGTAAATTATATATTGATGATCCTGTTGTCCACATTGAGATTCTACATTCATTACTTTCCCATTGTGTAGAACTAGAACAGCTCAGCCAAAGGAGTTCAATCCTGATTGCAGTGTACCTGCAGAAGTGGATGAAATTGTGGATATGACGACAAAGCACACAAGGAACCAGGCAATCACCAATTAAAAGTTGTTTAAAGCATGCCAGATAACTCACCAAGGGAAATGGTTCGCCAAAAGGCAAGTTGAGAAGAAATTTTTAATTTCCACACTTGGTTTCTCATCTTGGAGCAATGGGGACCATTGTTTCTCGAAGACGAGAAATTGATCCAGATGTTAGCATTAGTACTATGGCCAAGCGTCACATCTGATGTGTTTTCCTAGTCAACAGCGCTCCGCTCTCCCTATTAACAGTCCCAACATTAACACCAGATCTAGCACCAGGTGACACATGACAGAACGCCCAAATGTCAGTCCTTGTAGATGATGACAAAGACCAATGGTAACACCTGGAAGACCAAAGACAGAAGCTGAACAATTTCAGTCCTTGTAGAGGTTCCACTTCATATTCTATGATGAAACTTGAATAACTACATATCATATGAGTCATGAAGGGTTTCAGCCTCCTTTTATAACAGTTGTATCATACACAATCATATTTGTTCTCAAGGATTTTGTACAAAAATAGTTAGATGGTCAACTCTTCATTATAGTTCTATATTTTTGTTTCTTTGTGTATAGATGCCATTGTCTTTCATTTCTGGGATTGTCTTTGGTAATGTACTACAATTGCTATTCTTAAGTAATGGTACAAACGGCTGCCACCCAAGACAGTGTATGTCCACAATTCACTGTGTTGTCCCACAGCTGGCTCCTGTGATCCAGATCATCGACTCTCATGATTCCATGGGTATGTATAGATATTCTAACATACAATGTAATCTGGTTCAGCTAGTTCAGCCAATCTTTTCATTGATCTGTCAGCTAGATATTCGTAGGAAATATCTTTAGTAGCCTTAGATAGTTTTGGACATCTAGACAACAAGCTTTCAGCTCTGAAAGTTTACACAACCCATTCCTCTACAGTGAATTCACAACAATGGAAAACGTTTTTTAAGGATTAAATTCAGTGTCTCTTGGAAGATTCTGGAGAAGCATAACAGTTCTGACCACCTGTTCCACTAAACAGATGCAGTTATATCAGCAAATTTTGAGCCAGAAATCCAAAAGAATATATTGCATAGCAGGATACTCCCAAAACACAGTGTTGGTTATTGTTGGAAATATTGTCATTGATGTCAATGGAGAATGCACAGCGATCAAAAGAAAAATAACAGTGATCAGCTTTAATAACAGTCAATGTAATAATTGTATACCAAAATGTGCAGCGAATCCATGAAGGGACAGCATTTATTTATTGGGCCAGCCGACCTCCATTAAGATTAAATGAGTTGTTTTTATGTGGTCGACCTCCCTTGAAGAAGACCGAACCTATTGGGTGAAGAGTCGGTGACCATTCAAAAGGGCATTTTTTGGGCTCTAAAAGGAAGATTTGTTGGATGGAGGAAGGGCAGATTTTGAGCATATATCATTCGGAAGAAGAGCAGAACTTTATAAGTGTGAAATAAGAGTTATATCTTGGGAAGACAAGCAGATTTGTGAAGAGGAAATAAAAGTCTCCATCATTCGTTGAAACAGCAACACTACGAAGGTGGTATCGACCTCCAACGAAGAGATTAGTGTCTCTTGCTGAGTTGGTGCTCGGCAGAAAAGATTGGTGTTTAAATTGCTAAGTTGGTGTTTGGCACTGGGGATTGGTGTCTCCAGTAGGTTGGTGCCTACCGAAATATATATATACATAAGCAAATATATTGCCGTGGTTTTTTTCCCAAAAGGGTTTCCACGTAAATATTGTGTTCCTCTTGTGTTGCATAATTTTTAGATCTTGTGAGTTTGCTGCTGTTCTGACTATTAAAGTTCTGAATTATTAAAAGTTTATATTATACTGATTCGCCCCCCCCCCCCCTCCTCAGTATAAGCGTGTGTTTAACAAAAATCAAGGCTATTTAGGTACGGGTACAGGTATGGGTTCAGTATGCTAAAACGGCAAATTTTTAAAAACCTCGGGTACGGTACGCTTTTGGGTACTATATATATATATATATATAGATATTTTAAAGAAGCATTTGCATACTTACTGAAATTTAATACTCATGCAACTTAAAAATTAATATAGAAGTCTTAAATCCTAACTTGTAGTCTAAACCACCTTTATGGGGCACTTAGATTTCTATAATCTATTTAATTAATTACTCCTAAACACACTAATTACATTCAAGAGGCCTTATTTGATATAAATGGCTTTGTACATGACATTATTATAAAGCTACGAGCTTACATACAAAATAGCTCATGAATATACAAAAAAATACGTGCTCTGCAATATAGAACCCATTTCTTCCCTATATGTGCTTTGTATTATAGAAACTCATTTCATCTCTAAACATCATAAACACGCCCTAGCCTATTTAAAATGCTCAAATTCTTCATTAAAAACCCTAATAAAGCATGTTATATATCAACAGAAAACTAAAAAGATAAATTCACCAACTGGTAAAACCGTAAACCATCCCTGAAAAGTTCTTCCGTTAAGCTGCTGAGAAACTCGAAATTATGTCCACAGTCATACTAGAAATAGTTTTTTTATTTTTTTGAGTTCCTTAAAAAAAGACGTTTTTTCACGTGGGTACGTACCTACAGGGGCAGGGTACATTACAGGTACAGTTACCCAGCCCCTGTGGGCACGTACCCACACCGTATTTGTACCCGTATCAGTACCTGGTACGTTTCCAAGCTGATACGAGGCAGGGGGCGTTTCCGTGCAGTCTAGACAAAAAGAGAATATGTGAGGATGCATGGACAGATTTTCACTCAATCCTACAAACATGTCATGTTTTGATCTTGAAGAATTGGACAGGTTCTACATCTCATCATAGAAAAACACTCTTGCTATGCTAAAAATGTATAATCATTAAATGCACAAGTGAAAGAGGAAAAAAATTGTGCAGCATCAAATAACAATTATATAAATTGTATCAGGACATATTAACATCACAAAATCTTGAACAGAAGTACATAGTAGCAAATCGATGATTAATGGCATAACATTGTCAAGTATTGTGCTCGGTATGAAGAATGATTTGCAGCACAAGAAGATAGCAGAATGTTACTTTGAATAATGAGTTTTTCTAATGTGAAGGCTGAGAAATGTCTCAAATATGTGAATAATGAATACCTTTATTGCAGAACGAATAATTAATGATAAGTGATTCCATTAAAATGTAGAATCAGAAAAGACGGAGATAGTGCAACAGATTGTTGTAGCTTGTATATTGGATAAATGATTACATTGTCGTCCTAAGACGTGTGATTTATAAATTATAACCATAGTTTATATAAGAAAACCTTAAACTTTAATCGAGCAAAAGTAAAATGGTGGATTGCCTTCTCTAGAAAATGCTTGGCGTTTTTGATCCACGGAATTGTAACTGATATTTTGGAGAATCTTTTGTAAATTGGTTCTCATTGTAACAGTGTGGTCCCTGAGTAATATTCGTTTCAAAATTCAGTAGCTCTTGTTGTGGCCAAATAGCCATCTAATTGGTTTTGTGACCTAACATGCTTTAGTTTACATTCTTCAAATCCATGCATAAAGGTGGCTATTTGTTCCATGATGTATCTAAGAGAGATCACACAATGTGGGGATTCCACTTGTCTGGACGGGCTGTTAAAGATATTGCGCACATTTCTTCTCCAAGTTGAATATTAGTGTTGAGTTGCCTTTTATTTCAATATATATATTGCGCTTGTGTGAAATGGGTTACTTATATTACAACTCACGCATTTTGAAATGTTGGAAAATGACACAATTAATATATCGTAAAACTCTTACTCCTGCCACTTAGGATTTACCCATATAAGACCCATCAAAATTTAACCCAATAAATGGTGGACTTAAAGCATTCCGCTTTTCTCATAGACTAATTACAAAACTTCGATATGAATAATGATTCAAATCATTTGCAAGCTAAGAAAGGAAAATCACATATATTTGCAATTCTAGTAGTTTTTATATTCTTAAGCAACTTCTGAACCAGTAATTGTGGAGGGGAAGTTGTATCCTCAAATATTTTAACATTCTTTTCTAATAAATTGAACAACAGACAATAGCTGGTATCATTTTGTTGAGCAAGGCAAAGTAAGTAGACCTTGATTTTAAAGAGCACCACATCAAAATCATGTGGCTGAAAAATGTGAGCAAGGTCCATGAGGAAAAGAAAAATCCCGCAAACTTCTGCAAATTCCTATCATGGTCCATTCTTCTTACAAGTAATTGGCACATCTCAAAGGACATGTTGTCACCCAGAAGTTGCACCCTGATAGAGAATGGTATGTACTCTCTCTCCTGTTGACAAAATTGGAACACCTCAAGGTTGTGGGTAACCTGTGACTGAGGTGAACCTCTAGAGAGCACTGATTCCCTTGTGAATCACCTAAAAACTAATAAAATTGACAAGGAAAAGGGAGAAGAAATGCAGGAAATATAAAATTGAGGTGATACACCAATGATTTGGCACACACATGTACTATTGCATACAGAAAATATAGAGATCCACACACGTGCACAACTCTAGGCTAATCTACAAAATTAATTCAAAGGTTTGGGTAAGGGACAACAGTATAGGGAAGAATTTCCACAACAAAGCAATACAATACCCTGATAAACACGATGAAAACTCAGAAAACCAACGATATGAGAAGGCAAAAATGGAACTTTTATTCAAAGATGCAAGTACAAGCTAGAATTACCATAGCAAAATAGCCATAAGAAGTGTGTATCCCTGATTTCTTCACAAAAATCAGACTATAAGGACTGTTGCGTCCTATTTTCACACGTCCCTCTGCATGCAAAATAAAGTATATTATTTTATTCATTTTCCTTGGCGCTTGGGAAGCATGCAAAAGGATAAAAATAATAAAAATTTGCCCCTTCTAGACTGCTGCGTCAAAACTGGACATGCTGCTGCGATTTTTAATGTTTTAATACTCCAAACTCTTCCCTTTTGGCGCCAAAACTAGAGATAGCAGCATGCAACAGATATTTCCTCCAAACATGGCATCTAAAACTGAAGTGAAGCAGCTGTTTTTAATTAATTAACAGCTCTCTTATCTTATTTTTAGCATGCTTTAATAATAGACCAAGCTTTTCTTTCCTCTTGGGCGCCCAAACCCTCTATTTTTAGCAAGCTTTTCTTGCTTTTTTTAGCATTTACAATCAATCTAACAGAAGCATGTAATAATAACAAAAAAGCACAACCACTGCTTCTATTTTTAGCGTGTTTTTGTCTCCTTGTTTGGGCGCCACAATTCACTATTTTTAGCTTGTTTATAGCATGCTTTAGGCGTCCACTTTAGCTTAAACTGGCTGCTAATATTAGACTCCAATATGCATGCTTTCCCTCTTTACTGCGCCATAGATTCACTGTTATTTTTAGCTTTGACTGCTGCAAATTGGCGCCAACTGTGCATGTTTTTGGACTGTTGCTCTGAACTAAATTTTGGCACCATTTCAAGCTGCTATACATACCTTATTTTGGCGTCTAAACCTCTGACTGTGACTGCTGCGACTTAGACTATTTTTCTGGCGTCAAAACTGAACCACGATATTGATTAATTTGATCAAAAACCAGCAACCTTTGTTAGCTGCGATTTAGACTATCTTTGCATCCTTAAACATGGCTTGAAAAATGAAAACACCAACCTTGACACAAAATCCAACAAGAACTAATTTTGTGGGTAACAGGACCCATTCACCTTTGAGATTTTTGTTGTCGGAATTATGTTATGGACTACCATCCACAAAAAGACACTCATCTTTGGCCAAACTCAAAGAGTGCATAACTTGAACCAGCTATTTTCTATGCTCGTTAGACATTGTAGAAGACTATGATAAGCTGATTTCGCTTCACAAAGACCTTGTTTGTCATGTCCCCGGTAAGATATATCTGGCCGAAATAATTGGAGTGTTCATTATGAAACTTCAATAACAATGAATATCAATCACGAAATAGTAAATGCATAATGTTGGCTAGATTTTATGCACAGCGTAAAACCTAGGAAGTCATGAGATAAATCTCCCTCATTTAACGGTGAGGTTCCCGTGTAAGATGTTTGTCAATTTGGTAGGGGTGAATCCTTATAACTATTTTCAAGGGTATTACTTTAATTCCCATAGCTCATGAAGCACAGCTGGGCAATTTTGCAGCAAGTAAGCAGCTGTGATTGGAATATTTGTAGAAGGGGGAAATAATAGAATTAGGGAAAGAAGAAACGAAGATGTGCTGACTCAACCAATAGTTATCAGAGTTGGTCTCATCCACACAAATTAAATAAACAGATGAAAACTCACAACATTCAGCAGAATGGGAAAGAAATAGCTTCTAACCTAGATCAGAGATAACACAAAGTTTATCTAAAACCTCACATAGAAGCAACCAGAAAATCACTGTAGACACAAAGTTTATCTAAAGCCCTTACCCCAATGCACATCATTCTATTTATATGGCAAGAAGACCCAATAGTTGTCGGTCAAACACAACCATCAACAACCAAACATACTCACAAGAGTCAATACACACTGAGAATACAATCAGTAACCGCATAACATCGGTTATTAAAATACATAATTAATAAGGGGTTGATAACCATGACAATACTAATTTGACGGTCTACATGGAATAGAATTCTCTTTTGTATAATATCAATAAGATTAAAGATAGTTGTTCAATGTGTTTGATTGAATATTATTAATCTTTGTTCATTCCACTTGCACTCTGATTGATGAGGATCTGGTATGCTGTAATCAGCTACTCGAGTCCATCCTCTATTTACAATTTCATTCCTAAGTGGCATTAGTATGGGATCCGTATAGTCATCCAAAACTTGACGTATCCAACACTACCATCATTTATCTGCCAGTATAAACCCGTGTTTATCAGACGAATCCATGTTCTAATGAGTTTCCATAACACAAACCCTTTATGCACCCAACTATCAAAGAAATTACCTAGGATCATCTTTATACTCATATCCGTCTTTGATAATTTGACATCGAGGTTCTTCCTAATCTTTGTACAGCTTCCATGTCAGAACCTGATTGAGCTGAGATATTTTCTTGATAGTTAAACCTCCCCAACACTTTAGTTGAGTGATTTTGTCCAAATTTACCAACAAAAATATGAAATGATTATCCATAACTCTCCAAAGGAATCTTTGGTGAATTACAGTGATTTTAGACTTGGCAGATCTTCAAATAAAAAATAAGTGTTGATAGATAAACTAGGATGGACTGCAAGGCAGATTGGATCAATTCAATTCTACCCAAAAAATGTTAGAATTTGCGGAGAGAGAGAATAAAACGAATAAATGTGTAAAGAATGATTGAAGAGAAAACTGGAATACACACTGTTCAAATGGGTTGTGTGTCCGGGGTATTTATTATGCAAAGACGGTTACAAAACTAGTTAGCGGTTACAACCGCATAACCATACAAAACAATTATAAAAGGGGAAGTCTTATTCATTTATTCCTATACCCCCTCTTAAGACTTACCCTACATAACTCAAAAACAAACAATCTAACAAAACAGAACTACGTTATCTTCAAACACTTTCACTTTGAAAGCAATGCTATGATAGGATAGGTCTCCATCAAGTTGCTTCATGACCTTCGTAAAGGTGTAGCTCCCGAGCTGAATTCCCAAGTTCCCGGATTCCACCTCCCCGAACTCCCAAACCACAGATCTCCCGAATTATTGGACAACCATCCATACTGAGCCATCCACAAGCTCCATCAAGTTGTCTCATGACCCTCGTGAGGGTATACTTCCCAAGATCCACAGTCTCCCGAACTATCTGAGCAACCATCCAGACCGAGCTTCATCTACCCTGTATCCTTTCTTGCCTTCAAAGTTTAGAACATCTTTATAGCACGTATTCGTCACTGTCCTCACTACCTTCTGCATCCGGTGGGTCTTCAACCATGGCTATATTGGCTATATTTGATATGACTTTACCCTTGAGCACATCATTGGCTCGAACACGACAATCCCATGTTGTGTGACCTCTTTTCTTACAATAATGACATTCAATCTCCGACTTATCTGATCTTCTATGATATTTTCTGGTTCTAGAATAGAATGCACTTTCTTGCTGGGAATGACCTTCTGCATCCTCTGTAGTTCGTTTTTCCTCAGCTAGAAGAGCTACTATCATATCATCCAGAGATTGAGATTGAATTTGACTGAGAGTAAAAACTACATTGCTATATTTTGAAGACATACTATTTAATAGGATAGCTTTGGCATCTTCGTCCTCAATTGCAGCTTTCACTTCTGCTAGTTGTTTGATCAAGGACCTTAGATTATTGATGTGGCTTGACATAGAGACTCTGTCATCCATTTTGAACCTATATAACTGAAGTTTCAGGGAAAATTTGGCATTGACTGCTTTCGCTCCAAATAATTTATTTAGAGTATTCCAAATGTCCTTCGATGATTTGTCTAGGTCTACATGATGAAGTTCAGAGTCAAAGAGAGCAAGGCCAATAATAGCTTTCGCTCTATCATCTCTGCTTTGCCATTCTAACAATTTCGATGCATCGGTAGGTGTTGTCTCTTTCCCGTTTACAATGCCCCACAAATGTTTATTCATAAGTTGCATTTGTATTTTCACTCTCCATGTATGAAAATTTAGACCAGAATATTTTTATATGGGCATTTCCATTTTAATAAAATAGAATAAATACAACTGCGTATTTTGGCAATGAGATAAATAAAATAAAATAAAATACCAGTTGCACAGTTCCGTGCCCTAGCGCAGATAGTCTTTTTGCTTCTGTGTCTTTCCTGCCTTATGTCTATGAAAAATATTTGTGCCCTAGCAATTCGTGACTGTAATAATGCAGGCATATTAGCACAAATCGCGACTGTAGTTTTCATGCTCGAAAATACTCGTTAATTTCCTTTCCTTGCTTGAAATGTGTGTATGGCCTGTCGTAGTTGAGGAATTAATGGCTTTGTTTTGAACTTTTCAACCCACGCGACCAACTTGCGACTATAAATCTCGTCTCTGATTATGCTGTCGTTTCTGAAATCCGTCAATGAAAAACCCGCGATTTTTTCTATGCTGTCGTTTCTGAAATCCGTTGAAAATCCGTCAATGAAAAACCCACGATTTTTTCTATACTGTCGTTTCTGAAATCCGTCAATGAAAAACCTGCAATTTTTCTTCAGTCTTCGTTATGCCCTTGCGCCTCTATTTTATCTTCAGATCACTGGTAATGACAAAGATGAATGCGGAAGTCTATGATTCGTTTTCGAGCTTCACGAAAAAGTTTTGATTTCTTTCACGTGCCCTGATGGGACTGTCAAGAAAATATCTCTCTTCCTCTCTATGCTTGCCCCACGCTCTAATACCACTGTTAGAATTTGCGGAGAGAGAGAATAAAACGAATAAATGTGTAAAGAATGATTGAAGAGAAAACCGGAATACACACTGTTCAAATGGGTTGTGTGTCCGGGTATTTATTATGCAAAGACGGTTACAAAACTAGTTAGCGGTTACAACCGCATAACCATACAAAACAATTATAAAAGGGGAAGTCTTATTCATTTATTCCTACAAAAAAGAGTACATCTGTTTCCAATGACTCAGCACTTCTAATTGTACAAATCAAAGGTTCCCAAAGGATTCTTGAGACTGATCAAAGATGTGATGGAAACCTCAAGTAACTCATACCTGAGCCTCCTTGAAGACTAAGATATTTGGAATGGCCCTTATAGTACCTCAATTGTTGAGAAAATAAATGATGTCCGACTGACATTATTCGTTTACCCAGATACTTGTTGGTAGAGATCAAGAACCATTTTCAGTTGTATGATTTCTTTGACAATTAGTGATGACAAAAGAAGTGTATCATCTGCAAACTGGAATTTCAAATACCTGCAACGAGAGAGTGTAATTGATATGTTATGAACCTTTACATGGGCCGAGATCCACTTCAATCCCTCGGCCATGATGATAAACAAGTATGGGGATAATGGATCCCCTTGTCCCAATCCCCTCATTGGTTTGAACAGAGCCCCTTGAAGACCATTGATTGAAACTGAAAGACATGTTGGTGAGATGCAATGGTAGACACTGTGTGTAGATTGCTCTGTAAAGCCAAAAGCTTGCATGGCTTTGATGACAAACTCCCGATTCCAGCTGATGAAGGCTTTGGACTTATCTAGTTTAATGATAGCCCCTGGCTTTGCTTGCTTAAGAAGTGAGTATATAAGCTCTTGGACAGAAATTATATTGTCTCTGATTTGTCACGTGTCTTCAAATGTCAATTGAATGATTGAAATGATTTTCCCAGGTAAAGGTGGCAATCATCTAGCTCTTGCTTACAAAATAGTCTCGTCTACCATATTGCAGAGATTAACATTGTGGAAAGCCTCCAGTTGGTCAGATCCATGAACTAAGAAATTAAGGAAAATTTTCTGATCTGATATTCCTTAACAGTTTCTTATATTTCTCGATTCCTCCATCACTTGGAGTAGATCTAATTTTATGACATCCCAGAGAAATCATGATAAATTGCAAAGGAAACACATCTGAGCCAGAAGTTTTATCTCTTGCAAAGGAGAAGACTGTTACCTTGATTTCATCTTCCATTACTAAGCAAGAGATTTCTACATTCCATGTCTGATAGATCAGCTTTGAGACCTGTGCACGTAATATAATTTGGACCACAATCTTATTCCTTTGCCACTGGTTTGACATTTAATCTCTGTTTTTTAGTGTCTCCTCCCTTATCTCGACCCTAGGGGGTCGGGAAAGGGCTGTGATTACTTTAGCGCTGCTTTGATATCCTTTTTGGTCTACCATCCTCTTCATGCATTCTGGTTACCTCTTCTGTTTCGTCTCTACTTTCTTTTACAGCAATATCCTCTTCGTTTTTATTCTGCAATGGAAAGTGCTAGGAAAACAGATCCTCTTTCTAATGGTGTTAAGACATCTTTCAGAGATGCTCTTCGTGGTCCCTCATCCTCGAACTCACCTACCAGAAATTTTCAGAAAATGCCCTTGCAAATGCCCAAATTAGATCCTCGGAAAAACGATAAGGGTTGCATGTTAGCGGCTGATGGTGCTCCAGTCCTTCACCTCAAGAAAGAAGTCGTGCAAGATAATATAAATGAATTGGAAAATGAAGGTTTGATTACCAGATTTCTTGGTTTTCATCCCTTGCTGACAGGTCATAAAGAGTGAGCTAGGAAATCGTGGCAGACAAAGGGCGAGTTCACTATCTCTATATGCCCCAATGGTTATTTTCTGGTTTTTTTCGCATCCGCAACAGATTGGGAATTTGTGTTTCAAGGAGGTCCATGGTTTATGGGACGTGCGGGTTTATTCATGAAACACTGGCACCCTATGTTTAAACTGGAGGAAGAATTACCTTCGGTGGCTCCGGTTTGGGTTAGACTATATGGTCTACTAGCGGAATACTAGAATCAAGATGTGTTTATGGCTATTGGTAGTACCCTGGGCAAATTTATGATGATAGTTGATGCATCCATCCAGTTGGAACAAATGATCTATGCCAGGATTTGTGTCCTCGTGGACCTAAATAATCCATTATCAGCTAAAATTTCATTGGTGATTGAAGAAGAAAAATGGGAACAAATGTTGGATTATGAGAACATTCCCTTTGATTGTCGTCTGTGTCATGAATATGGTCATCTTGTGAAAGATTGTGCTGCTAAAATGTCAGAATCTAAGAAGGCTGAAAAGAATAAAGATGAATTTGTTATTCCGAAGAAGAAACGGGTTACAAAAAAGTATGGGAAGGAACAGCTCACAAAAAAGTATGGGAAGGAACATCCGGAAATTAGTAACTCAAACAGATATGCAAGTCTCCAAGAGGAAAATGAAGAAAGATTGGAAGCCCTCATGGAATCACAAGTCCCAGAAACACAGGCAGAGCAGCAAACAGCTGCAGTAAATAAGCAACAGATGGATACTTAGAATCAGCTGGTTGTTTTTAGGGTCCCTAACAACAATATCAATCAAAATGGAATAGAGAGTTACCAAAGGAAAACCACGTTCAATGAGAAGTTTCAGAAACAATATCAAACTTCATAGGAAACTGAAGATCTTGGAAGAGCATTCGTAATCAAGGAAAATAATAAGTCACATCATGAAGAATTATCATTAGGGGTGGAACAGGAAAAAAACAAGAAATTCAAAATGGACACCAATATAAAAGTGGGAAGGAAACCCAACCAACTTAAAATTCAACAAGAAGGACAGAAGTTGAGTAATGCAGGAGCAACAAGGGATTTGTCCCAATACCTTCAGCATCGCACTCAATAAAGATTATCACATGGAATATAAGAGGCTTGAAGGGATCTCCTTAAAAGTTTCAAGAGATTATAAGGATGATTGCGATACATCAACCCTCAATGGTTAGTATTTAGGAAACAAAAGCTTTAATGGACCTCATGTCTATACTTGTAGATAATATGTGGCCAAAAGCTCAACATATTTTTATTAATTCCTTTGGGGCTTCTGGAGGTCAAATTACACTATGGGATCCAAGGTTAATTTTTGTTCTCAACTCATGTGCTATGAAAGGAATGATCTGTTTACATGTGTATGCTAAAATGGACGACCAACAATTCCTAATTTGTAATGTTTATGCCCCAATTTATGTGGAAGACAAAAGACAACAAAGGAAAGGAATGGACTATATCATTCGATCTTTTCCACAGGTTCCGGTCAAATTGGGAGGAGATTTTAACACTATTCTCAATATGTCGGAAAAGCAGGGAGGAAATCCTCATTTAGATGCTAGTTCAATTGAGTTGAATCAGTTCATACAGATTCATAATTTAGTTGACGTCCCTACTGAAAATGGGATAATGACATGGTCTACCAGAGACAGGGACAGGAATGTATTCTAGAAAGACTGGGACGATTCCTTATTTCTGAATAATGGTGGTTTAGTGGATGTGTCCTTAAAGCACGGAGTCTTAATAATAGTGGATCTGACTATTGGCCTGTTTGTTTGGAAATAAGCAAAACTCTTCATATCAAAGCACCTTTCAAATTTCAACTGATGTGTGCTTCGTCATGTTAATATACAAGATATTGTTCGTCAGTAGTGGATGGAAGGGAGGCCTAGGTATAGAACGCATATGTATATGTTTGTCAAAAGGCCGAAATACATAAAAGTTTCAACTTCAGAAATGGAATTGGACTAGATATGGGGATATATCAAAAGAAAAAACTAGGATCTTGAATGAGCTAGAAAAAATTAATGTTGTTCGTCGCAATTGAGGCATTTCTATGTGGTGTCCCCAGATTTCATCCTGAAATTTGTGACTACCCTATCCGAAAAAAATTCGTACTTTTAAAATAATGGGTCGTTTTGTGTTCTTATTGTCAGAAAGTTCTTGTATTACGTCAAGATATTCCCAAAGAGCCATATTAGCCATTTTCGCCAAATACCCAGATGCCCAAAATTGTTATATTCTGTCGTCGAGATTTGTCTGCGGGAAATTTGTATTTAATTATTTTGAGCCCTGTTTGAGGCAATTTGCGCTCCGATTTAACCCTGTTGTGATCGAACATATCATTATTCCTATATACCAGAAGGGTTTTAATTAAAAATAAGTTTGGGCTTTATTTGTGACTTTTGGCAATTTTTTGTGTGTTTGTGTTTTCCCGTTTCGTTTTCTGTGAAATTTCTCTAGATCAATTATTTTGCCAGTTTGGCCTGATTCTTGGCCTGAAGTAACTGGGGATCATATACGCACATTGTGCCAGAAGGAAGTCGCCATCGGAGGTCCGGTTCACTGAGAAAAGACGAAGTCACGCACCAAAAAGCCTCTTCTGGGCTGGCCACATTTTTGGAAAAAGAAGAATTGAAGCATAGTTACCTGAGACAGGGGGGGACGGGGGGACGGGGTTTCCGGGACGGCAAAAAATTTCTAAATTTTGGGGACAGCAGGGGGACGGCGGGGGGACGGCTAATTAAAAAATATATAAATATTTAAAATATAAAGATATAGTGGCTAAATTATATAAATAAGCTGAAATAAAACCATTTGAGATTTAAATAAGGTGAAACTTGAACTCATAAACATCAAATACATTCCTTAATACTCAAGATTCTTTCAGAAGTTTGCAAGAAGTTGCTTGGTCCAAAAAGGTGCAAAAATTGATTTTATGAAAATAAGAAAAATATTGCCATCAATGCATAGAGCTCAAGAAAATATGCACTTTTAGAGAAAACAACACCTGAAACGGAGCCACAGAATGAAAGTTATGGCACATGCAAGTTTTTGCTGCTACATCTTCCCAGACCCTTTCCAAAAATGGCAAATTTTTTTCTATGCTTGCGATTTTTTCACCAAAAATGAAAAAAATGCCAAAAAAGGAAATAAAATCATGGGGGACGTCTGGACGTCCCCCCCACGTTTCCCACGTCCCCCCCACGTTTCCACGTCCCCGGGACATTTTCCAACGTCTTCAGACGTCCCCGGGACGTTTCCTACAAAAAAAAAAAAAAGGAAACGTGGGGGAAACGTTTCCGGGACGTCCCCCGCGTCCCCAGGACGTCCGGGACGTCCCGGACGTGTCAAAACAGGGGAGGACACGTCCCCTCGTAACAATGAATTGAAGTGAATCATGGGAAAATTAGAAGCAACAGGCAGGTGGGAATTTTGTACCTGCCTAGTAGGGTACTTTTTCCCATGAAGGCAACGCCACTTAAATGACAATGGGAAAATTAGAGGCAGCGGGCAGGGGGAATCTCTTACCTGCCTTGTAGCGTAAAAATTCTCATTGTGGAATAAAACAAATATCACTTAAGTGAATCATGGGATTTTATTGTCTGCCTTGTAGGGTAAATAATCCCATTATGAAAGTCAAGTGACTAAAGTGAATCATAGGATTTTCAGGGCTGCCTTGCAGGGTAAATAATCCCATTGTCATATGATTCTTAAAAATAGAATTCTATATGTCAAAAAGTGCGCCCCCTTTGGAGAAGTAAAGGTAGCCTTTAAATTGATTAATTTAATTAATTATTCACCCAAAATAGGCGCCTAGGCTTGTGGAAAATTCAACAAAGGCAAAGGACAAAAGGTGGTTGAAAATAGATTGCTCTAAAATTAAATAAATTAATTTATTTAATGGCAGCCCCTTCATGTCAAAAAGTGCGCCCCTTTTGGGAGAAAGATAATACTTTTTAAATATTAAATGATTAAATTAATTTCTATTTTCAGTGGCTAAGGTTAAAGCACACTGTGAAGCTTAAGTGGAGTGAAGGGTGGATGATTAAATTGATTAAATTTAATTTATTGGATGGTTGTCCTTAAACATGCAATTTTAGCACACCAGTTAAAGAGAAAAGTATGATTTTTAATTAATTAATTGCCAGAAATAGGAAGGGCAATTGTTAATTATAGAATTATGAGGGTTATATAAGCATGGGCTGCCATAAGGATGAATTAATTAATTCACAGGTAAAGAAGTGCAGCCCAGAGGAAAAGTGCGCCCCATTTGAAGAGGATTTTTGCTTAAAAGAAGGTGAAATCAAAGCTAAAAGCTTCCAATTTTGGCGCATGTATTGAAGGAGGTTGATTTGTGTTTGCATAATTGTTTGCATAAGTGATACAGGTGCTCAGGTGAAGTTGGAAAAATTCATGCTCACTTTGCATGCAAATAAAACATCAATTTTTGGGGCAACAGACTTGAATAGTGCAGATTTTTATGATTAAAATTCACTGTTCATGTTCCGGTTGCCATCTTTGTCTGAATTAATTGCAGGAATGTAATACAGATGTTTTACAAAAAAAAAGGAGCTTTAATTAATGTCCAATACATTGAATATATCCTCCAAATCTGAAGAATTATCCAAATCTGCACCAGTTTTGAAGAAATCCGGCCAAATAAGAAGAAAAAGAATTGTTCAGAAACAAAGACAAAGCCATGGCAAAGAGGGATGAAAAAGAGAGCACAACGGAGTCATGCATCACTTCTAAATTTGCAGACATTGGAAACACAGATCTAGGTCCGGAACCTCTTTCCGAATTGATTGACAAATCCAGAGCTAGAAAGACTTCCCTCATGCGTGTGGTCAAAAGCAGTGGAATCATTCGAGCTACAGCATTTCCATTCACATCCCAGCTGTCAGAATTCGTTATGGAGTATGCTAGATCCAGATCCAGATTCAGATCCATAATTGCAAAGGCTTCATCCTCT
The DNA here is from genome assembly GCA_019776745.2 of Taxus chinensis. Lineage (NCBI taxonomy): Eukaryota > Viridiplantae > Streptophyta > Pinopsida > Cupressales > Taxaceae > Taxus > Taxus chinensis. The sequence goes on from CM034146.1 coordinate 851,807,442, forward strand.
TGTTTCAAATGCAGCTTGTGAAGAAGTCAGTGCGTGGAAAATTCCTTCCAGGATCTTGTGCATGTGCTCCCAATCTTCCAGTTGAAGCCTTCATTGAAGTTGCATTCACCCGGAGTGCTTTCCAAAATTTTTATTTGTTCATATGCAACTAAAAATAAGGAGTTATGACAAGCATTGCACTGATGCATGTACTGAAGAAGAACTACAAAAGCTTCAAGGATAAAAGAGAAGACAAGGCGAAGGCAAAATTCCAGCCGCTTCTAGATCCAGCTTGTTGTTTCCAGATCCAGCTCGCTTCCAATTCCAGCTATTTCCAATTCCAGCTTGTTTCCAGATCCAGCTACTCCCAGATCTAATTTGGTGAGAATCAAAGGCAAAAGAATCCGCTGCATGTAGACATGAAAAAGGACAAAACTGTAGCTTTCCTCTTCCTTCTTCTTTCCTCCGACAAAGTAATTGAGCGATCAATTAAATTATACAACTTAAGTGATTGGTTTAAAAGTCATTACTTGAAGAAGTCAATTACTTAGAGATAGGTGGCAGACATGCAAAATAGAAGGTTCTACTTTCAAGTGCAAATCATACATGTCATGCAAAGAGGAATTCCAGGAGGGAGATTGCCAGTTGTTTCATTTCCCACTTCCGCATGTGCCAGTTCAACTAAAAGCTTCCGACTTGTACTTTCCCTTTTACATCTTATAAGTAGGAGAAGAACCTCCGAGTTAATGATCAGAATTTGTAAGCAACAACCTTGTGTTCCAGACTTTGTGCTGAAACCCTTGAGAGCCACTTGAAGCAGAGGAATATACAAGAGCAGATTTCCGAAGAACTTTGTGTCACGGTGTATTGTGTTTCTTGTTTTTTATCTTAGATTTTTTAATAGACTTTGTGTTATTTCAGATCTAGATCTAGAGCTACCTTTGCTTATAATTTTGTGTTGATATCTATTGGTTTCTTCTATGTGCATGCAATCAACTCTGCTATCTATTGATTGGGATGCACATCTTCCCCATTTCTTCTCTGTGTTTATATAATTCCTTTCTTCTATAAATATTTCCTTTCTTTAAACAGTTGCTTACTTACTGTAGAACTGTTCAGTTATGGTTCATGAATTGAGTAGTTAAAGTAAAACCCCATTTAGATATTAGCATACTTTAATTGACAAATCTGACACGAGAGCCTCACCGGTAAATGAGGGAGATTTATCTCATGACTGCTTAGGTTTTGTGCTATGCAGAAAATCCAGCCAACACTATGGATCTCTTTAAGAGGGAAAGCAGTTTGAAGGCAGAACTCAATGAATGGGAAATAAAAGAAGAAATCATGTGCAAACAGAAATCTAGAATTCAATGGCTGAAGGAAGGGGATAAAGACTCAACCTTCTTTCATAAATCATTATTAGCTAGGAGAGCTCATAACCACCTTCATTTTTTATTCAAAGAGGGAAGGGCTAAGTAATTTTCAAATGAATAGTATGAAGAAGGTGGCTAGCCAGTACTTTCAACATTTATTTATGGCACAATCTTTGGATTTGAATGCTCAACAACTTTTAGATCTGATTCCTAAACAAATTACCCAAAATGATAATGACAAGATGACCCATCCAATCATGGAGGATGAGCTTAGAAAGATAGTGTTTACGATGCAGAAAGGTAAAACCCCTAGTCCAGATGGGTTTCCGATTGAATTCTTTCAAGCTTTTTGGGAAATCATTAAATCAGATCTATTACAAGTGGTGGAGGAAGCAAGGACAGCAAAGACCATGCTCAAAGAGTTGAATCAAACTTTTATAGCTCTCATACCTAAAGCTAGAGAGGCTGAAGATATTTTTGGTTTCCGTCCTATAGCTCTATGTAATGTGGTGTATAAAATAATAACAAAAGTTATAGCAGAAAGATTGAAACCTTCTCTCTCAAAAATTATATCCCCTAAACAAGGTGGATTTGTTCCTAGACGTCATATTCATGATGAAATTGTACTTGCCCAGGAAATTCTACATTCAACGGAAATTCAGAAAATACCGGCAATGTTCATCGGGTTAGATTTATCCAAAGCATATGACCGTGTGGATTGGAACTTCCTATGTATCTTTCAAGTTCTGGAACAGTTTGGTTTTTCACTTGACTGGATCCAGTGGGTCAACGCTGCTTCTCTTCTGCATCCTTTCTTGTTTTAGCGAACAGATCTCCTTCGAAATTTTTGGAGCATCAAAAGATATAAGGCAAGGAGATCCTTTATCCACTTTTCTTTTCATTATCCTTATAGAATGTTTGGGAAGAATGAGTAAAAAAGCATGTCAAAAAAAAAGAATTAATGGAGTGCAATTGGCCAAAAGTGTTAAACCTTTATCATATCTTCAGTTTGTGGATGACTCTTCTATGATGGGGCGAGCCAATCCGACAGAAGCCAAACAAATTCATAAGATCATCCAAACCTTTTCTTCTATTATAGGCCAAACTATAAATAATGCAAAATCCAATATTTTTTTTTCATTGTTCTGAAAGACAAGAAGATTAGATCCTGAATATTCTCCAAATCCATAAAGGAATATTCCCTTTGAAATATTTGGGTGTTCCTTTATCCCCCAAAAAGTTAAAAGGATTGGCAGTGGTTAATTGACAGATTTGAACAAAAATTGCAGAGATGGACTAATAAGTGGTTGTCGACAGGAGGAAGGATGACCCTTATCAAGTCTATTCTCCAAGCGATGCCGATTTATGTGCCTTCAGTGGTGAGAATCCCAAGCATTATATTAAAAAAGGTGGATTCCATATGTCAAAAGTTTCTTTGGAGTGGGGTACAAGAAATGAAAAAGTGGTCATTGGTTAAATGGGCATCTCTATGCAAACCAAAAAAAGGAGGGGGTTGGGATTTCGGTCATTCCATTCACCAGAATACAGCCTTAGCAGAAAAATTTTATTGGAAGCTCATTGTTTATCCTAATGATCTATGGGCTGTTAATTTCCAAGGCAAATATGCAGAAAACAATCATCCAAAGAAGATTATCATAACAGCCCTCCCTAATAATGGCTCTCCAACATTAATGTTGATCAAACATGGGGAAAATCTAATTAAAAACAGTTTTTTGGATTGTTCACAATGGACAATTAGCAAATTTTTGGGTGGATTAATGGGATGGTCAACCCCCAATTACAGCACTCTTCCCTCAGCTTCAATCTATAAAGGAGCATATGCAAGATCAAGGATGGATTAAGATAGCCCAATATGTTCAATCATCCATTCAGCCTTGGGGAACTGAGAAACGTTGGATTCATATTAGTGAATGGCCCACGAGGATAGATCAAGAACATCAAAATTTGTTGAATAAGATTCTGCTTGACCGACCTCTTCTTTCTTCCTCTAATCCTGATGAATTAGGTTGTGCATGTAGCTCTTCAGGGAGATATGAGGTGTCTTCTAGATCTACCTCTTTAATAAAAGTCTGCCCTCCTCCTGATCAAGCTTTGTTTCAGCAGATATGGCCCAAGGTAAGCTTCTTCCTTTGGCTTCTTATTCAAAAAAGGCTCTTAACCAATGACAAGCTCAAAAAGAGAGGTTTAAAAGGTCCATTTAGATGTGAGCTTTGTACACAAGATGAGGAAATGATGGATCATCTTTTCTTTCTTTGCCCATGGGTCTCTCCATTATGGCAACATTTGGCCGGGTTGTTTAAGCTTCAATGGAACAATTTTGGATCCCTCGCACAGATTAATGGCACTTGGAAGGCAGCCCTTCCAAAAGGACAATTTGTTTCCAGCTTTGTGGAGTGGTATCTCCCTCCTATTATGGAATACATAGAAAGAAAGAAACTATAGAATAATCCGCCAAACAAGGAGAGAAGTTAAATATGTTTAGGAAAGAATTAAAATTAATTTGACAAAAAGCCTTAAACATAAGGTTCCACTTCCAGTGCAGCTTTCTCAAGAACGGGATCAAATATATAAACAACTCTCTCTAGACCCTAAGGATGCCACCATGCCTCGCTTTCACAACAAGAAAACAAAGAATAAATCTCAAGTGAAAGATGGTGCTTCTAGGGGAAATCCTAGAAGAACAGCTATGGGAGGGATTGGTCGCAATGGAGAAGGCAAAGTGTGCTTCATCTTTGCGGAAAATTTGGGTAATTCTACGAATAATTTGGCTGAAATTAGAGTCATTCGAAGAGGAATGCGAGAAGCTATAAAATCAGATGGCAAAAGATTAAGGTTCAATCAAACTCAAGAATCGTGATGAATTTACTGAGTAATTCTAATACCGGTTGTCCTAATTGGCAGATTGCTAAGGAGATTTGTAAAATTCAAAGTATTCAACAGAAGTTCCAAGAAATTCAGTTTAGATACATTCCTCGACAACAGAATAAGGTTGTTGATGGTTTGGCGAATTGGGCCCTTATAACAACGATATCCTTTGCTATGGCTTACCTCCCTTATGGTGGTCAATTAAGATTCAACAAGAAATTAGAAGAATCTTTAATTCTGAATCTTTACAATGAGTGTTAATATTGCTATAATTGTTTATAAGGCCAAAGATATTGGCTAATAGCTTCCATGCTTGGCATGGTCAAATATGTAATTGAGGATTTCAGAATAATATAAGGTTTGGCTGTTTTTTTTAATAAAACATAATTTGGGCCGAGTTTCTGTCCTCCAGCGGTTCAATGAGCACCTGCTAGAATAAACTTGGGGCTTCAACAACAATCTCCTCTATTCAAGAATCTGCCATTATTTATGTTCACCTGAGGAATGACATTGAGTTGTTCATGATTGCAAACTGCATTTTGACGAATTTGCTATTTAAATCTCCTTCTCTTATCCACAGATTTCTTAATTTTCTATCTCCAATATGACATTCTTCCCTTGAAACACATTTAACAGAGTGATCAAATGATGTTTCTATGACTCAAGCCTTTGAACAAAGCCCACTTCTCTGATGTGTCTTTGAAGTGGATCTTATTTCTCCTGAATTTCGAATAATTATTGAAGTATAAAGTATATTCCTGAACACTTCCTTAATCCATTCTTTAATTTTTGAAGTAAGAAATTTGAGCTTTCCCATAAACCTCTACATGGAAAATCCCTTGGATGATAGGCATCACATACACCAGTTCTTTACATTTTCATAAATCTTGAGATGTTTTGTAATGTCCCTTTTTTCCCTTTAAGAGCTAGAAATTGGTCTTCTTGTCATCCCTTCTCCATGGCAAAGAAGAAGAAACGAAGGAGAAGACCCTTGAGCACTTTATAATATATGTTATCTAATATTATAGTGTTTTCGTTAGTGTTCTTTTGTTCTATACAGGTCGGCCTTGTCTAAATAAGTTTTGGCGCGAAAGGAAAGATATAAAAGGAGAAGAAAGAGTTCATTTGCATCTAGCTTGGCGTATTTTCTCTATATTTTGGCAGAAAGAGTTTATTGCTCCTTAGTCATCCACTTGGGGACGAAAACCCTCTTGTGAGGCCTTATTGAAAGATGAAAACCCTTCATTTGGCTTGGGTGAAGAACGAAAACCCTTCATCACCATTTGGCATTGAAGAAGACAGCTGATTTGAAGATCCTTTTGGCATTTCCAGCTGTTATTCTATTTTTCTAGGGTGGAGCGACATACCTTGGGTAGGCTTTGAGGACATTGGTAAAGAATTGGAGCAATCTGGTTTTGTAATCTGATTTATCATATTTTAAAGGCTAGAATCTTGTGTTTCATGAATTTAGAAGGTCTCTAGATCCATATTCTATAATTAATTCGTGGCCGCAATTTCCAGTGTGTATTTCATTTCCAGCAGTGTGTTTTCAGTGTTTATTGGTTATATTGGCTTCTAAAAATTCCATATTTCATATATAAAATATTGGCGAGTTGTGTGGTGTTGTTTGGTGGTGTTTTTGGCATCTTTTTGAACAAGTATAAGTTGCTAGTTTTAGTAGTTAGTCTGTTGCAATTTTCAGTTTCAGATCTGCATATATAATATTTGATAAAACCCTCAAAAGGGTTATTACATGTTTGGCTCAAATGTTCTCATATTTATTAAACTACGATCTTCTGCGAGGGGCAAAATCTATGATTTGAATAAAACCTAGCCAATGATAAGATAGCTTTGAATCTGAGATTGTAGCCATTAAGGAGATAGATCCAATTTTATGATAGAAGAAATGTATCTAGTTTGTCAGCAACTATCTTCTATCTTTCCTTCTATTGCACTGTATAAAGCTTCAGCTGTCAAACTTGGGAAATTATATGAGTCAAACAGATCTTCGAATTGTTCTGCTTCCAAGGTGGTGATGGCCAATTCTTATTTTTTACCAGCATATTTAACCAAGTTTAAGTCCCCTTCTAAAATGAAAACATCATGCCTTCTCCTTTGCAGCCACAAATCCTTTTCCTCAATCTACTTGATTTTCTCCTATTTCTGTCTGTTGGCTGAACTCTGTGTGCTTTGTTTACCACTGTTTTTAGTTCCATGGTGGCTTGGATGGAAACCGGTGGCCTTGCCATTCCGTCCCTCTTTGGGGGACTCTTGTTGCTTCCCACCATTGGTGATAGGTGGATTTGAACTTGGACAGGCTCCTTTTTGCAGGGAGTGGGGAGGTGTATAATGAGTTTCTCAATTACTCTATTCAGGAAGTCTAACTAGTTGAGCATTTCAATTAAAAGGTTTATATGGTCATGTTTCTCTTTTTTCATTTTTTTTTCTTCCCTTCATCTGCATCTTTGCAATTGTGTTCAGATTCTTTGCTTGAAATTGGAAGTCAACCGATCTGCCTTTTCCTGCATCTTGCTCCCTTCACTCCATTGACAGTTGGAGGAGAATTCAGTTGATAATCTAGCTGATTCTGAGTGGGCTGAGATAGAGGATTCTCTTGCTGATTGAGAGAACATACTCCTGCACGATGGCCATGAAGATGAAAAGCCCAGCACCTGAAAGGAATGTTCTCATAAATTATTGGTTGTTCCCATTGTATATACCCTGAATCTAAGTATATCCTACCCGGGAGAGGCTACTCTAGATCAACATTAACACAAATACAAACATAATTAAGAATGCCAGGTGAAAAGTGATGTCTGAGGTAGATATGCATTCTCCAATTGAATTTTTAAATCTTGGCAATGATGCCTCTTCCTAGAATTCAATTCGGAGTAGTGGGAAATGAACTCAAAGTAGAATCGTGGTGGGGAGATCATCAGTCGGGTTTGAAGCTGGAGCCAAAGGCTTCATTATTAGAACCGCCTTCTACATGAACCAAGGTCCTCCCTGGAAAATTGTCGTAGTATAGAAGAAGGTCATAAAGTAACCAGCCTTTGGGCATAATGATTATGTCTACTCATCCCACTGATTTCCATTGATCATGTCCCTACGCTGTAAGTGTCGGGCCCTGGGTATGCTCCCATGAAATGACAAATCATAACTTTTTCATTGAAGTACCACAATCTGCCAGTGATTTCTTCTCCAGGGAAGTGAATGTAAGGAGGGTCAATCTTGAAATAGCATCCACTTTCCTTTTTTCTGGGAAAGACGTCTTCACATCAGTTTGTTGCGCATCAACATGAAGATGCTTAAATAGATACTCCCTTGATGGTGAGTTGATTGACTCTCTTTGAAGGACGCTTCCTTGAAGATTGAGGATGGGTAGTTGGAGGAGGTCGTGACCTCCTCAAGGGAACCGGCTGGTTGATCCAACCCATCAGGGACTTTTGACTTCATTTGGACAGAAATGAAAATGCACTACCGGCCAAAGTTTAGCAAGGGGAGAAGAGTCGGTGCTGTGTCAAAAACAAATTGTTGAAATGAAAATATTATGCTCATTATAAAAAGCTATGTTGGTGGCAAACGTATAAAAGGGGAATTGTCTAAAGTCAAATTTTAAGTTCAAAGGTTTTGTGTTAAGGTAGTAGTCTGGATGCTGGAGGGTGCACATCCCTGTATATCAGAAGAAGCCAATCAAGCAGAAATTGCATCTGTTCTACTTATTAAATGATGGATCTGGCCAATCTTGCTACTGTAAAGGTCTGCAAGCATCGAGGAGGTGCAACAAGGCTCCTTTCATGGAATGTACTGTTATAAGTTATGGTAGTACTACGACTTTGGCAGTTGTGGTGATGACAAGGTATGGACTAGCACTTCTCCAAGACACTTAACTAGGAACAGTCATAGGAAATAGAAGTTGAGAAATTATTTGTTTTTGGTTTCTCAATGGAAGGTTTAAGAACTTAAATGTGATCTTTCTCCTTTTGTTTCATTGTTTATCTTTATGTATGTCCATCTATGCTCTGATGTTGTTTCAAATATGAAGGACTCAATTAATAGGTGTCCTACGGAAGAGTAGTGCATGGGCACACATGTCAAGTTGTCACGAATACAGACAAATTCAGGCACCAAATAGTATCATGGATTCAAACTGATATTCAATGGTGGATGCTGCAGATTGATGAGCCATATATAGTAATAGAACATCTTAAATTGTTCTTAAAGTTGCAATTTGTAAGAAAAGTTCTGATTTTGTATCAAATTTAAACAGCCAGTTTGTTGTGACTTCAGATAAGTATAGCATCAAGATAGATGGAGTTCCCATTTCTGATGGATGTGTCAGGATAAAGAAGCCCTGCTTGTTCATTTCCCCAAATATGTATGCTGCTATTGCCCATTGGATACTAATAGATTTATTATGGTTTGGAGGATGATGCAGTCTCATGCTTCTTGTGATATGCTTCTACTGGTACACAATGCTGGTACCAAGTTAGATATGGGGCCTTGTACTGGCTTTGTCAATACTTCCTACTGCTAGGCTTCTATGTGCTTGCTGACCTATATGGACTGCAGTACTGTATTGAGTAATTATGGTTATACTTATTTTTATCTGTTCAATGGTCTTCTGTGGATATATGTATGGACGTAAACTGAAATTTATATTTTGTGCTAAGGTGAAGAAAGATTCCATTTCAACTTGTCAAGAAAGGAGTATTGGCATAAAAAATTAATCACTATATTGGACTTTGGCATTATGCTAAAATTTATTTAGTCACTCAAAGGGCAGGCTGTGTAGGGAAGATAGACGCATTTGGATGGCTCCAGAATCCAGATAAATGCATCAGTTTCCAGCGCTCAACATTAATTTACCTTCTAGGGGGGATAGGAATGTCTTTGGAAGTGTCTGTCCCCATGCATGCATATGTGTGAGAGGGAGGGAGGGAAAGAGAGAGAGAGAGAGAGAGAGAGAGAGAGAGAGGTAACCTGGATAATGCCTGCTCCTTGGTAGATATGAACTGCAGAGCTTCAGACCAAGTAAACTCCACATGAAATCCCAATCCAATTTCAACAAAAATGTGACGGGTGTCTGGCCTGCACATTTAAGTTTAACAAATACTTCTCAACTTCATAGTAAGATAAATTAAACAGAAACAACTCTTCCATACACACCACAATGCATCAGAGTTTGCAACCTAAATTCAGTTTTTATGAATCATCATTATATCCACATTGAACCAATCATTTTAAAATTTGAAGAAAATTAGTTATGCACAATGTTGCTTGAAGTATTTTTGCTACAACCAAAATGACCACTTCAATTTTTAACTGCTTGATTAAACATCGAAGGCTATGGAAAGTAGTGAATGGAGAGATTAGTTAGCTAAAAGATGTTGAGACTTCAAAATCTAAAGAATTGAATAGAACTTTTTGTTTTTTACCGCACTAACTATTGCTGTGACTCTAAATGCTTTTGCATATTATTTTTGTTTTCTTTGAAATAATGCTCAAGTGATGTGTTTAAAGAAGTAAAAATTTGAGCCATATCCAAAGCATCGAGATTCGAAGCATAACCAAGACAAAAGTGGGACATGAAGTCCATCTTGATCTTCAGGATGCTGTAGAGCCAGGTTGGCTAGGCCATCGGCTATGGTATTATGATGTCATGGGTAAAACTGCAATAGACCGCCTGGATCGAGTGAATAATTGGGACAGTTTAGTGAATAAGATTCCCCAAATGCTAATGGTGTCCAGAAGTAGCTCTGTCACCTTAATTAGTTGATCCATGAAGCCACTCCTTGTTAATTTTATTAATAATCGGTAGAGATTCTCCTCCTATTAAAATTTGGGTGAATAACTATGAAGAGAGCCACGAGCTTGGAAAAATTATTGGTATGGATACCAATCCTTTCTGAGTAGCTAGCTGATGAAGGGGTCCACTAGATGGGTCCTTTGTTAACTGGGATGTTAGTATAATCTGTGCAGACACCATGTTTCCCCAATCACAAACAAGATGATTATTTCAACTGATGGGTCCTTTGTTAACTGGGATGTCAATAAAATCTGTGCAGACACCATAATTCCCCAATCACAAACAAAAGGACTCCTTTGGTTGTCAAAAAACTGGACCCATTCATCAGCTACTCACAAAGTATTGGCATCCATACCAATAATTTTGCCAAGCTCTTGGCCCTCTTCACAAGTATTCAGCAATCCAGTGATAATGGACTTTCCTGACATTTAATCAAAGAAAACTCTTTAAAGATCATTAATCAGATCAATTAGGAGTGGCTTCATGGATCAACCGATCAAGGTGACAAAGCTTCTTCTAGACACCATTGGCATTAAGGGAATCTTATTCACCAAACTGTCACAACCCTTCATTCATTCCAGGAGGTCTATTTGCAGCATCGCCAATGATATCATAATACCATAACTGATGGCCCAGCCAACCTAGCTCTAAAGCATCCTAAAGACCAAAATATGTGTGCAAGGCAGCACAAAAGTTGGTTGACTACTTACAGGCACAGAATTCGATTTAATCACACTATTTTCTCAACACATACAATTCTTTAATCAGCAATGCAAGATTCTAGCAGGACTCTTAGTCAAATTCTCGCAACATATTGCAAGATTCACCTTTGGTCCAATACAAACCAATCCAATCCCTCATCCCCGACTATGTCATGCAAATTTGCACACAAAATCTACAGCAAAAGGAAACTGATGTATGGCAGAGAAACAGAAAAGTAATTGGAAAGATAAAATTGCTATATACTGGAAACTAATAAAAATTAAAACTCTATCAAAATACTACAGGTCAACTACTATCTTTCTTTCTGTTACATGCATCGGTGAGGGAGAGTCCCACCATAAGATTAAAAGAGCTAAATAAATAATGTCTTCCAAACGCAACTCCTATCCACAAACTAAAATCAAACTCTCTTACAACAATAATCATTCATAGAAATGTTGGGAATTATTACACCATAGTATAGATTATACTACACTGGGTGTATTATAGATTAGACATAGTTGGTTTGATCATATAATATATAGCTTGGTTAAATACAGCTTGGTGAATAAATATTATTAAGTTATTTATTTAGTAGGTTATTATTGGGTTGTTGAAAGGGTGTAAGAACACCCGTAGAATAAAGTTAGGGATTAGAAGAGTTTGAGGGAAGAGCGGATCATGATAAAATTGCACATTTTGAAAGGGAAACGAGAAAAGAGCAGCAGCAGCAGAGGCACATGCGCAAGTGAAGCGTCAGGAGGGTTTGGTCAGGATAATGACATGTTTGTTGATGTTTTTTTTTTGTGAGGAGGAATCTTTACTTTCCACTTCCAAGGGGCAGCCAATGACTATGGGGAGCTGGAGGGGACAGAAATTTGTAAAATATTTTATGGATTTTTTATTTTCTATGATGATGATCGATCATCATATGATATTATGATGATGAGCATTGCACTCTTTTTGGTCTAAAACTAATAGAAAATATACCTATGCATTCTCTACGTTCATTTCTTACACTTTTTAACAGTAATATACATATTATTTTAATTTATTTATATAATTATATATTTTTAATAAAATTCAAGTTTTGGCAAGTCCAAGTAAAAATTTTGGTTTGCTGACTTTTGGCCTAGTTAAAGTTTTAAAACTATGATTGATGGGATCATGAATAATTCCCAAATATCTCAACAAAAATAACAGAAAAAAGTCGGTGCAGTGCATTCTGTGGTATTGACGATTTGGGGCCGCCAAGTAGCCCTATAATGTTACATCAACAAAACCAACAATGACCATTCATATACTAAATATGAATTGTAATTGGCTATCATGTTGCAAAGCAAAATTCACAAAACAAATGTTTGCAGTAAAATTTAGAGTATTATAATGATTCCTGAATTCTAAACTTTTTGTGTGCCGGAAAACAACTACAAGAAAATTGATAAAACATTTTAAATACATGTATCCACATAATAGACAACTATTTAATGTGAACAAACTCTTTGGATATTATACTCCACAAAGAAAACCTAGAACTGTTTTTTATGCCTATGAGAGACATTATCACAGACTTGAAGATTTGTTCACTTTGGAACAACCACATATTGATTCCCCAATCACAAATATTCTTATAGAGGTCTCCTCTATTTCTTGACTGATCTCCTTTTCCTCGATAATGACATTTGCAGAAGTATTTATACTGATTTTTCAGTCACTTGGTTTGTTCATGGAAGGCAAGCGATTTTTATCCATTACAAAAGGATTTTCGTCTTCCAAGTCATTGATGAGGAGTCCCAAATGGTGCCTTCAATTAATTTGGATTTCTTGCATCGAGAAAAATCATTAACCTATTGGAAACTAAATGACAGACTTAGTTTTAGACCTTCAGATAATTTTCACCTAAATTTGTATGTCACGTCCACTTGATAATGAAGCATACTTCACCATTATTCCCTTCGAAATTCTTTAGAGTTGGCACCAGTTTATATCATTGCAGGGCCAGGGGGTTGGGTGCTTCCCCTTGAGCCTACAAATTGTTGCTAACCATTGACCCCACAAGGGGCACAAGTGAAAAGAAGGATGTCTAGATAGGGATTGGGACCATTGAAAGATTTTCATATTGAACTACCACCTCAGTCAACTCTGCTCTCTTTATCCCCAATGGACACTTTTTTTCTTTTTCTCGATATTTTAACTGATCCATTATGAGCCAATAGTAAATTCTTGATTGCCAAGAGGATTTCAGGCAACCAAAAAAGAAATGATGAGTTTCACACCACAAACCTAGGTTCCGTTCATTAGGACTTTTGAGCACCTTGTAGTAGCCATGGGGACACCTGGGGCTTGAAGTTTAACTTATGGCAGTTCATGGCCCTAATCCTACTCCTATGTGTTTCATGCAAGCACCTGGAGGTGGAGGTAAAATGTCACCATATTTCGGACCCAGGTGCACCCTCATGTTCTCTAATGGCTCTATCTTAATGTTTACCCTAACATATTAACCGATGGAATGATCTCAAGTAGTAAACACATTTGAGCTATCCTTGCTAATCCTAAGGTTCAAATCCCCACAAAACGTGACCTGAAATTGGATAAATTATTGCATCCAACTCGTTGTGTGTGCAAAATTGCAATAGAAGAAGCTGGGTGAAAGTCCTATGTCACTTTGATAGAAAAAAGACACCCCTCAATTGGGATATCTAAGCCATAGGTTACCTCAAGGGAAATTCACCAAATCAATAAGATTATATTGAATTCTTAATTTCTTAAGTTTGATGAAAATCTAAAAATGTTTTTTCAACTTTAAGAATTTATAAAATTTGTACCAAAATTGTTGATAAATTATCGAAGAAACAAATAGACTTAACAAAATTGAGGCTTCTCATAATTTTCGAATGGCATATATTTTTTGATAAAAGTTAACAAAAATAGCCCAACTCCCAACTATTAGCCACTACTAAAAATTACCCAAATGATTGTATATCGATTCCTACTCCATTTAAGATATGAACTAACGTAGAGGGGCCAATACTTGATCAAGTTCTAGTATTTGTGATGGAATTTGAAAAGTGAAGGGCCATTTAGTATTTGAAAAAGGGTGCTTCGATGTGACTTTTGAAGTTAGTGTTTGAACAAAAACGAGTCGATAAAACAAGTCATGTTCAAAAAATATCAAATCATGTCCTGTCACATAAGTGAGCCTTTAATAGATGACCTAATGCACAAGCTATTTACCAACCCTATTTTCTTTACATTTAAAACCTTTTGTTCAAAATGCCTTTAGAAGTGGCTTTTCAAATAATTTAAACACCTCAAACGAAAACATTAGAATCAACGCATACTAAAATACCTAGTGGATGAATTTGGTTGCCTCGCATGCCACCAAGTAAGCATAGTGGACATGTCAACATGGGCTGCTAAATATTGGCATCTCTCCCATAAGTTGATTGCACATTGTGATTCTAAGAAGGTCAATGGCAAGTGTGGTCTTATTAACCTAGCCCACACTTGACCAGATATTTCTTATGTTGTTAGTATGGTTTTCAAATTGATGTATGAATTATGAACATGGAGTTTCATATTAGGAAGCCCGTTTAGCATATTTTGAGCTCTATTGGGGATACTTATTATAACCATGTTCATTAAGAAAAAAAACAAGAGGTTCAAAAAACGTAAAATACATTCAAATTAAAAAAAGGACAACAAATAGAAGAAACAACATATAGATGTTTAATGTAAATCTATAATGTGTAGCCTATAAATAGCTCCCTTCATATAAAAAATTTGATTTGATGTAATAAGTCGGTAACTGGGATCAATTTAAGATTTAGAGAGAGTGTGGATCAACATTGACTGTCTCCAAAAAATATGGACATTTTATTCCTATGGCTGAATGTAATGTCCCCTTTTCAAGCACCAGCAGAGATGAAGGCCTTCAATCCATTCTCTCCCCCTGGATCCTAGGTAAGAGCAAGGGGATGACTTGAGAGATGTTTGTTGCACACCATATTAGTATTTATTTTTATATTATAACCCATCTAGATGATTAGCGCCAATGGCGAGTAAGTAATAGATAATTAGAAATTAAAGTTCAAGTGGGATTCTAATTTAATGTTATGTTTTATATTTTCCCTCCAAAACATTAGAGTTGGCCTTCTGTGATTGTGGCACCCCTTATTGTTATAAAAGGAGGTTGTCTGGCCATTAGGGAGGCATGCTTATGATTATGATTATGATTTGGAATCTTCATGCTTGAAGATTGTGTGGGAACTGTAACCCACAGGGATTGAAGATTTTGTGGGAACTATAACCCACAAGGTCAAGGGTTTGGTGGATCCTGCAAACCACCCATCTTTGTACTTCATTGCAAATCTTTTTGGAGCTGAATTGAAGATCTGATTGGAAGGTTATTCTGCATATTCTCTGCATTATTGGTGCATATTTCCTATTCCATGTGGAACGAATTACTTGGGGGTGCTATGCATGGTTAGATCTGCCCTCTAGGGTTGAAGCGACTTGCATGTGTGGAGATTGCATCCATTTTGGAGGGTTTTTTATGCTGGGCGAATTGGTAAAAGTACAGTTCCAGGTACTTTAGAGGGGATTTCTCATGATTGGCATTCATATTCTTGTTCTCCTTATTTTTATGAGTTCATACATGGTTTTCTTTGGATGATTGGAGCCTTATTTGATGAGATATAAAATCTGGAAACTACAATTTATTTCTGCAGATAGAGGGTTTGACATAAAATCATATATCCGTATCTAGGGCACGGAAAATCAGTTTCTTTGCATGATTTCACTGCTGGAACAATAACTGAATTTTTGAGATATTAATCATGATTTTTGGAGCTGTTTTGTGCATAGAACAAGTGGGTTGAACTTCCCAAACAAATCGCTCCAAGGGGAAATTAATTGCTGGTTATAAGGGTTTCACGCCAGCTGTTTGTTCGGGTCTTGTTGATGTCGAATCACAGCACCCCTGGGACTTTGTAACTCGATGGGTTACAGATTCTCAGTGTGATTGCATAACATGGAGCTTTTCCCAAGTGTGGGACCTTGCGAAATCGGAAAAGCTCTCCGGATGAAGGCCGGTTCCTATTCCTCTGTTCAGATGCACACGTAAAAAAAAATGTAGAGGTCTACTCAAAACCTAATCTAATTTTCCAAGGAGACAGGGGGAAGAAAATGCAGAAAATAAAAACCTAAACTAACAGAGGTGATGCACCGAGGAATGAAGAACACCTGTCTTGCCAATAAACACAGACCAAAAAAAAATGTAATGCAAGATCATGCACAGATAACCAGATTTACAGTGAAAGATCAAGAAGATGCAAATAAACACTGAGAGGGTTGATAATCATCCACAGACATGGCACGCCTGGTGGGACCAAGAGGTCATTCCATAGATTTGAAGGAGTTTTCATGAAATTCGGACCAAAAAATTGCAGGTTTTACAATTTCATATTTTCACCTTCCAGGCTGAACTTTGAAATCGATTTTCAAGGACTTAACTTGCTCGAAACAAGTCAAAATTTCACCAGCTGATAGATCTGGGGGTAATCTTCAAAAGGGTATTCTTAGATTTTTGAGATTTTGACTTTCAAAATTTCATGGTTTTTTGATTTTCGGATTTCAGGTTTTCGGAAGTCTGGCATTTTTGGGTTTTCAGGACTGTCATTCCAGAATCAAGTTCCAAACTCTAAAATATCAAAAATACAGGTCTTTCAATTTTCCATTTTTAAAATATCGTCAGGTTTGGTGTGTAACTTGGCAGGATCTAGCCTTTTGAGGCTCACTTTCTAACACATCTGGCGACTTCGAAGGGGTAGAATTCAGCGGTGTAGCAGCACAAGTTGCCTAGGCACATGAGAAGAATTCGAACCAGGTCCAATACTCAAGAAGAAGGGATGTTTTTCCACTTGCAACTATCACCAGGAAGAGGAAGGAGAGGAAGAAGACCACAAAGATCACCATCTCCGCCTAACAGGACTTTGTCTACACCTCCACCTAGTAGGCCTTTTCTCGCATCAACCAGGGTTCTTAGGCCAATCATAACGGCGCATCTACCACCGAATCCCTTTGTCAATTTCACAGGTAGTAGTCCACTTGCCCTAAATGCTCAGAATCAAATTCCAGTTGCAGCGCTAAAGAATATCCCCTACTTCACAGGTGAAAATCATACTACTCCTATTGATCACATCCAGGATATTGCTAATGCATGTGCAATCCACGAAATAAATGAAATGGATGTTGCAGTCAAGCTGTTGGCTTCATCTTTCAAAGGCAAGGCCTTACAATGGTTTAGGAGCCTTACAGCAGGCTCTATTACGAATTGGAACCAACTTGTTCTGCTCTTTGCAGCCAATTCGGGGAGAGGGCGGACAATTTATCTTTATTGGAACAGCTGACAACAATCAAAAGGGCTCCTAACGAACAAATGGCAGATTTCAACTTTAGATTCCAACGGACATGGGACAGGATCCCAATAGCTGTTAGACCAACTGCCGAAGGAGCATTCCTTTATTTCTTAAAGGCTATAAATTCAGACATAGCCATGATGATCCAATCAATGGGAGGGACAACGCTGCCAGGGTCCTATGACACAGCGATCAGAGCAGAGAACTGTTTGATCCAAGCCGGAAAGCTTGCACCAAGGCCACCAATGCCTCTCTATCCAGACATGGGAAATCCTACAACCAGTCAAGCACCAGAGTTGAATCCCATTCCAACTCCTAGAAATCAAAGCAATAATGAGGCGTCGACTTCTTCAAATACTTCAAAGGAATTGCAGGAGGTCATGAAACAATTGCAGAACCTTGGAAATGAGCTTGTGACTATCAAAAGACAGCAAGCTCAAAGTGCTAGACCGTATCAGCCTCAAGCACAGTACCAAGCTAGGCCCCCATACCAACAAAATAGACCACCACCTCAGGCTGCAAATCAAAACCAGAACCAAGGACAGCCTCAAGCTGCCAGGCCATTTCGACCGTATGATCCAAATGCAACGACGTCCTCAAGAGCCTTGGTTCCAACACAAAATAACATGGCACAGGAGTACGACTGGTGTTACCCTTGCAATCTACCTCACAATCAGTCAGCATGTTTCAATGGTGCACTGAATCAGGCCTTGATGGTGCAAACCATTGGTGTTGCTCAAGAACCAAGCCAGGAGGAGAATCAACAGCAACAAACACAACAAGAAGGACCTCCAACAGAAACCACATTGGCAAATTGGCAAACGGAAGACTTCTGTGGAGTTAACCAACAGCCTTTTCAAGGCGTGGCTGCCAACACACGGTCAAAGAAGAGAAATATAGGAGAGGGACAACCATATAATCCAGTTGTTTCTCAACCCACTCTTACACAACAAGGGGTCAGTAGACCAAACGCAGCTCCAAATGTGCAGAATCAACCTAAGGTACCTGTTGTAGCAACACATGCACCTGTTCAAGCTCCAGAAAAGGTTGCGCCAAGCAAGGGACAGCAAAAGGACAATTCATCCCCCTTCAACATCATCGATCAAATGAAGAAGACACATGTGAACATTTCCATGTGGGAATCACTGGCGATCCCAGGGCAACGAGATTTATTGCAAGCTGCAATGGCTAATTGGTCTGCCACAAATGTATCAAACCAGGGACATGAGAAAGTTCTCACTAATGCAGTGCAACATGATGGGGGCCAGACAAGGAAAAATTTGAAGCCTCCACCATTCTATGTTTCGTTGATTGTTGGAAACCACTTGGTACACAACTGCATGATTGATTCTGGGGCAAGTAGTTCAGTGATGCCGAAGCAAATAGCGGATCAGCTGGGTTTGAAATATGAGCCAGTGCTGAAAGGAGTAGTACAGCTAGATGGAACGGCAGTAGGAACAGTTGGGGTCATCAAAGGGTTAAGCCTAACACTACATTCCTGTCCTAATGTTACAGTTCTACAAGATGTGTCTGTGATTGACCTTCCGCCACTCTTTGCGTTGTGTCTATCAAGAGACTTCACTGCAAAAATCGGTGGATATTTATCTGCAGATTGGTCGCACATGATTTTTAGGACAAGGTATGGAGCCAAAGCAACAATCAGGTCAGAACCAATTGCCCATTTCCATATTGAGCCTCATGTACCAAATCCTATCAATGCAAATTGCTCGGTTTTTGATCAGGAGGAGTGTTCAAGTGATCTAGAAACAGGTACTAAGGTCGAGGGAATTCCTGATTTAACTTTGGATGAATGGGCAAACAAGAGTCATGAATTTGACCCATACAAGGAAATTGAAGAATCTGAATTGGGCGTGTATTGTATACACGAAGAAAATTCACCCATTCCCGGCATCATTCAGCCTGAACAAAAGGATGAAAACAAAGTTTGGAAATTATTTTTCGATGGTTCGAGAAGCAGACAAGGTGCTGGAGGTGGTGCAATGTTGATTTCACCACAAGACATCAAATATTTTTCAGCTTTTCGTTTCCAGTTTTCCTGTTCAAACAACACGGCTGAATACGAAGCATTGATTCATGGAATTCATTGGGCCAAGAAAAGGGGCATAAAGAACTTGCAGGTGTTTGGAGATAGCGAGCTAATCGTCAACCAAGTTAGGGGACAACATGCTACAAAGAACGACTTGCTAAGGAGCTACAAGAATAGGGTATGGGACCTCATTGAGGATTTCAAAGCTTTCAACATTGTATCCATACCCAGGAAGAAAAATGAAGCCGCAGATAGGCTCGCAGCAGTTGGAGCGACATTTGATGTGGTTGACAGCATCAGGAGAGAAAAAACGCAGCCACACATCCATGTGGTTGTGAGGCCAGCAGTTCCAGATAACAACACAAGCTGGCAGGTGTTTGAGAACGATCAACAGATCGTCAATTTCTTACAAGAAGAGGCTGAATTTTCAGCTAGGAATCAGGACAGATTAGAGCAGCAGTATGGGGATCAAGTAGTACAGCTGCGGACAAACAAGCTTCCTAAGGGTTTGGTAACATTGGAGTCTATCTTCAACCCTAACGACCAGTTTCGTAAGGAAAAGGCAAACATACAGGTCAAGAGAGAAGATTCAGAGCTAATTCCGGTTGGGGAAGACAAAACACTTCAAATTGGCAAAGTGGCCACTGAACAGGAGAAATCAGATTTCATACAACTTTGCCAAGAATTTCCAGATGTCTTCGCTTGGAGCTACGAAGACTTGAGAGGATTCGATCCAAATTTGGCACAACATACCATAGAATTGGATCCAGATGCTAATCCCGTCAGGCAGAAACAGAGACCGGTCAACCCTCACATTGAGCCTCTAATGAAGAAAGAGCTAAATAAGCTGATAGAGGCAAGCATTATATTCCCGATCAAGCACTCAAGCTGGGTTGCAAACTTGGTTCCGGTCAGGAAGAAGAGTGGAGAAATCAGGTTGTGTGTAGATTTCCGAGACCTCAACAGGGCATCTCTCAAAGATCATTACCCACTTCCTTCAATGGAACAAATATTGCAAGTAGTATCCGGTTCAGAGAGGTTCTCTCTCCTAGATGGCTACTCAGGGTATAATCAGGTGATGGTAAAAGAAGATGACCAGTTCAAGACAGCTTTCACCACCAAATGGGGGACCTATGCCTACAAGAAGATGCCATTTGGGCTATCAAATGCTGGGGCCACTTTCCAAAGGGCAATGGATATGGCATTTAAGGGGTTGATCAATAAAATAGTTTTGATATATCTTGACGACATCACTGTATTCTCAAAAAATGCAGCGGATCACCTCTATCATTTGAGGCAAGTATTTCAGAGGTGTAGAAGATTTGGGGTATCATTGAATCCCAAAAAATGCATATTTTTGGCTCACGAGGGAAAACTTCTAGGCCATATTGTTTCAAAGGAAGGGTTGGCGATTGACCCAGAAAGAGTTGAAGCAATTCGAGCATTGCCATTGCCAAGTCACAAGAAGGCTCTTCAAAGCTTCTTGGGAAGGATCAATTTTGTCCGCAGGTTTGTTCCAAACTTTGCAGCTCTTGCGAAGCCAATAACACTGATGTTAAAGAAGAGCATGGCATTTAAGTGGACATCTGAAGGCAAGGCAAGTTTTGAGGCAATAAAAGAGGCTATATCTCAAGCCCCAACTCTCGTCAATCCAGACTTCTCTAAGGAATTCATGCTATATGCCTTTGGTGGTGGAGACACAATTTCTGCAATCCTGGTACAACAAAACAAAGAAGGGTTAGAACAACCAGTTGCTTTCTTCAGTCAAAGCTTGGAGGAATACGAAACTAGGTACTCTTTCATTGAAAAGCATGTCCTTGCGGTAATCAGAAGCTTAAAGAAATTCAAGCACCTAGTCTCAAACAACAAGATCCAATTATTAGTCTCTCATGCGGGAGTCAAGGACTTCCTTCTAAACAAGGATCTGAATGAGAAACGTGCAGGATGGATAACTCGTGTCATGGAATATGACATCGAGATCAAGGTCACCAAACTAGTACGTGGGAAGGGACTATGTGAGCAGCTAGCCTTGAGTCAGAAAGTTGAAGCTGGTGATGAAAAGGAGACTACCTTGATACTACAGGATGATCAAGAACAAGAAAATGATGACGTGCCTACTCCTTGTTGGACTCAAAATATGATACACTTCCTACAGACAGGCCTATGCCCTCCAGAAATGAGCAAAGCAAAGAGGAGATACTTCAGATTACAAGCCATTCCATATGTGCTTGTTGATGGTGTTTTGTTTAAGAAAGACATCAATGGAGTTCTATTGAGGTGCATTGGGATAAGTCAAATTGAGAGGGTGTTACGAGATTTTCATGATGGAGATTCTGGAGGACATTTTGCCCCACGAGTAACAGCTCTCAAAATAATGAAGGCAGGGTATTATTGGCCGACAGTCTTCAGTGACTGCTATACATGGATAAGAAAGTGCAAGAAATGTGCACTCTTCACAGGCAAAGAAAGACAAGCAGCACTTCCATTGCACCCAATTCTGGTTGACCAACCATTTATGCAATGGGGATTGGACTTCGTCGGGGTCATTAATCCAAACTCAAGCCAAGGCCACAAGTGGATTCTCACGGCAACAGACTATTTCACCAAGTGGACCGAAGCAGTAGCGCTCAAGGAAGCAAATGAGTCTAACATACTAGACTTTTATGAAGGAATAGTGACCAGGTTTGGTGTGCCGTCCACTATCATATCAGACAATGCATTGGCATTTATAGGTTCCAAAATTACAGAATGGGCTGTTAAGAATGGAATCTACTTGAGCACCTCTTCAAATTATTACCCGCAGGGTAATGGACAGGCAGAGTCCACAAACAAAAATTTGCTAAGAATCATCAAGAGGACTCTGGATGAAAATCAAAGAACATGGCATACCAAGCTAAAATCAGCATTATGGGCTGACAGAATAACACCAAAGAGGTCTATAGGTAATTCCCCTTATAAGTTGGTCTATGGAAAAGAGGCAGTATTGCCTATATCATTAGAACTACCTGCATTAGAATTCATGAAGCAGTTGGAGTTGGCTGAGTTCGAACCAATGGAGGCTAGGTATGCAGAGTTGATGGAATTGGAAGAAATTAGAGAACATGCAGTTCAAACAATTGAGAAAGATCAGGCCTTAGTGAAAAGATGGTTTGATAAGAAAGCAAGAGCAAGGACCTTCCAGGAAGGGGACCTAGTTCTGAAATGGGATGCAGATCGGGCAAAACCAGGAAGGCATTCCAAGTTTGATGCCATTTGGAGTGGCCCCTACATGGTCACAGGATGTAAGAGTAGTAATGCCTTCCAATTGTCTACATTGGACGGAGAAGAACTTTCGATTCCGGTCAACGGAATCTATCTTAAACATTTCTACTGAAAAGAGAAAATTTCTACCCTTGTAAATATTAGCTTAGATTTCAATTCCTCTAAGTGCGTTTGCACATTGTCTTGTTGTAGTTAGGTTTCAGTTTCCCTAAGTGCTTTGGCACAGGTTTCGTTGCTCTCAGGTTGTTTCTACAGTTCAAAGTGCTGTCGGAGAAGGAGTTGCGATTTCAGGCTCGGGATCAGAGATCAAGTTGGTTTCAAGTATTGCTTATGACTCCATGCCCAATGGATTTCTAAAAGGGCCACTAATCTTCTACCTAGCAGGCAGGTGATCCCGTTGAGTCGCCAAATTGTTGTATATATCTTCCCCCCAGGTAGATATAGACAAGCGGAAGAATATGGAAACCAAAGAAATTCAAACCTCAGCCCATGGCGCACAAAATGGCGCACAACAATGAGTGTCAACATGAGAATGTATGCGCCAAGGCGCAGGAAAGTGGCGCACAGAAATGGATGTCGACAATGTAATGGATGCGCCCTTGGCGCACGGAAATGGCGCACAACAATGAGTGTCAACAGGGAAAAAGTTGCGCCTTGGCGCACATAAGAGGATGTCGACACAAATGTAAATGCGCCCTTGGCGCACAGAAGAAGATGTCAACATAGAAATAGACGCGCCCTTGGCGCACAGAAAGGAATGTTGACACGGGAAAAGTTGCGCCCTTGGCGCAGGTAAAGTGGCGCACGTAAACATGTGTCGACATAAACATATTTGCGCCTTTGGCGCACAGAAAAGAGTGTTGACATGCAAATGAATGCGCCTTTGGCGCACAAAAAGGGTTGTCGACACAAACATATTTGCACCTTTGGCGCCCGAAAAGGATTGTCAACATGCATATGGATGCGCCAAGGCGCACCTTCAGGAGGCGCAACATTCTGAGCGCTGACAGGAAGCAGACCCTGACCCAGATATTCAGATGGCCATAACTTTTGACTGGGAGCTCCGATTCACACAAGGTTGGACTTTTCGGAAAGCCTACGGCGTCCTCTACCTAACTACGACTGGATATCTTTAATTGGGTGGGAACAAGTTCTTAAAAATGCAAAATACAGTTTGCCACTTTTGGGGTTTGATATGGTCCTCACCTACCACCATAATGAGATGAATTAGATACAACCTGAGGTGGTTGGGGTAGATTTGGACTTTCTCTCTCTTCTCTCTCTCATTCTTCCTATAAATTGTAAGGAGGGGCTTCTTTCTAAAGGTTGGACATTCTTGTTTTGCCCCTCCCTTCTTCTCTTTGGCAGGTGAATCTGTGGAGTTAAAACCTCCCATTTAAAACTGTAATGCAGCTTTGCCTCTTGGCATTTTGCAGTGTGTTGTATCAATCTTTGGAGCAAATTAATGCATGTCTGTGGATGATTATCAACCCTCTCAGTGTTTATTTGCATCTTCTTGATCTTTCACTGTAAATCTGGTTATCTGTGCATGATCTTGCATTACATTTTTTTTGGTCTGTGTTTATTGGCAAGACAGGTGTTCTTCATTCCTCGGTGCATCACCTCTGTTAGTTTAGGTTTTTTTTTCTGCATTTTCTTCCCCCTGTCTCCTTGGAAAATTAGATTAGGTTTTGAGTAGACCTCTGCATTTTTACGTGTGCATCTGAACAGAGGAATAGGAACCGGCCTTCATCCGGAGAGCTTTTCCGATTTCGCAAGGTCCCACACTTGGGAAAAGCTCCATGTTGTGCAATCACACTGAGAATCTCAACCCATCGAGTTGCGGAGTCCCAGGGGTGCTGTGATTCGACATCAATTTTCAGTTTGGTGCTATTTTGCTACTATGCGGATGGTTATCAACTTGGTATAGAGTGTACTTTTGGTGGTGATATTTAATTGGCCGGATATTGATTCTAATCGGGCTGGTGATCCAGATGATAGGAAATCCACTTCAAGATAAGTTTATCGTTTGGGATCAGGTGCTATTTCTTGTAATAGGTAGAAGCAAACTAATGTTGCATTCTAACAATATAAGCAGAAAGAAAGATAACCATGTAATCAAAAAGTTGTTCTTAGCAAGGGGAAAAAGTAAAAATATTAATATAAAGCACGTAAATTACACTTGAAGTTGAAACAATCTGTAACTCTTCATCTCAACTAAAATCAAGTGCATTCAAGGAAGCATAATGCATTTTGGATCCCTTATTTGTTACTCTAAGAACAAACAAACAATTACATATTAAAAAATCAAGAAAGTTAAAAATGCAATTTTTAAAGGTAACAGATCAGGAGCGCAACATACACTTCTGCTTGTACATAAACTTCAGAACCCAAATTCACCATTGTCCGAAGCTGTGTTAATCCATTTTTCTCCAACATTTCTATATTTGTTTTCAGGTCCAAGCTGCAAAATGTCAAGTCATAGCTCTAAAAAAAATTTGAACTTATTTTAAGCTCTCTATTTTTGACCTCGACATTCAATAACTATAGCTGCCTCTATGTTTTCAAATGATTTTTAAACTATTGATGTTGAACTCCAAAAAATAACATCTAGGTGTTTTGCACACATCTCTTAAAACAACAGAACATGGTTATTTTCAGTTATTCACAAAACGTAGAAAATCTCGCAGAATGGATCATCCTATAAATTTCAATTCATGTATAAGATAGTCTAGCAGTGGATACTAAGCAAAATAGAAAATGCAACAACACAAGAAAGAATATAATGTATTAGAATCCATAAATTACCAAAATTAGTCAATGTTATAGACGAAAACTACCACATGGCAATTAATCAGCAGAGGGTATCTAGCAGTGTTTGCATCATAGATATGTCTATGCACCACAAAGTTGGAATACAAAAAAGTTAAACTAGAGATTTAAATAAAACAAAAGAAGGATTTCTTATTTCATATTAAAAATCCATCATACTTATAAGTTAATAAATGGCTTATAAGCCAGCCAAACTAGACTGTGGTGGATGAAAAAAAATGATAAACTACAAGGTATAGTCAAATGACATCCTATATGCAGAGAACTCCTACATAGTAATATACAAAAAGGAACTAAAAAATGAAGTTGAGTGACACTATTGAATTTCAACTCAATTAGCTGGTAAGCTGACAGCAGCACCGGCATCGGCATCGGCATATTTAACAATATTCTATCCTTGTAAATATAATAAATTTGAAACCCTTCAAAAGCGAAGAGCAGTCCAATGGCCTCAGCGACCAGGAATGAGTCACATGCATGACCTTTCAATTTCCCTTTGAAAACACCAACATCCAATTTAGAATCCCCTTGAACGGTCAATCAACTAGCAACCCAATCCTTCCTTGAACAACTCAGTAACAGACAGACTGCCTCCGTCTTGTCAGAAACCCCTCCAATGCCGTCCATTAAAGACAAGTTCAGATTTACCAAAACAATTGAAAATATAGCTACTAACAACAGCACAACCAGAATTACATTAAGCCACATCAAACCAAAACTCATTTGCATGAAGAAGTTACTAAGGTTCCATTGAAGTAACTAAATACATAATTTCTATAATCCACAACCATGCCCTGTTTTTCATTATGGCCAATAAAGATTTGGCGTACTGGAAAAGGACCTTCCTATGCTCTCACCAAATAGCTCTCAACCCTGTGTTTGGCAACATAACTACAAGGTTTTGTAATTTGCCTTGCAAGAAATTCAAAGGAATAAAGTTTTTCCAATTCAAAAAAGAATTAAAAACACTATTTACAGGAACCAGTATATTCCTATCCACATGAAGTACAGCATAGTGAGATCCAAAACGTTTCTAACAAGCATGCAGCAAACGAACAAATGGCCCCCATTCTGAACATGATTCAGGTTAGGGCTTCCTTCTCCCAACTAGACGTCGATGAGCACCTAAAGGCCCTTGACCTAAAAGGAATTGAGTAAAGCGAAGAGTTCCTCTTATGGCGTTAAAGGTCTTGGACGAATTAAGGCACTAAAGTTTGTGTACAAAAGTAAGTTCCATGTATGGTGCTAAAGGCCTTGGGTGAATTAAGGCACTAAAGGTTCCATACAAAAGAAGGTTCTGCATCAGGCAAGGATGGAAAGCAAGGAAGAGGTCGTCACAAAACAATAGCTCACCGGTCATTTGAGCAATGAACTGGATTCATGCTATCTGTAGAGCATTAAAGGTCAAAAGGAAGCACACAAATGGGCCAGCCCAACACCTCTACATCAGATTGTAATAGGTGCAGTAAAAGCCACATGAAGTTGCTAACACTACTAGAGGCATTTGGAGAAGACAAACATTTTCAGCAGTTACTCTCTATTAGCTGTTGTACCAGCAAGTTAGCACTCAATTCCACTCAGTGTTCTGCCTCTGTAGAGCTCATTTTAAATACTAGTATGGCATTCTTGGAGAAAATATGAATGTCCATGAGCAAGTCATATTAGCATAAATGCCCAAATACTCAGCACTCTTCAAAATCACATTGAAACCAGACCTTGACAGCTTGATAAAACTCCTAAGATCATGTGAATTCCCCACTCAAGGAATTATTTCATACTTGATTAGTATTCAGGACCGCAACTAGAATGATGATTTTTATTAATGTTGATGTGATGTAGATCCACAGAACCCTTATTTATATTACCCAAGCATCACTATGATATTGGCCCACTAAAAAGTAACACCCTACAAGTAATTGAGGTACACATTCTTCTCTATACACATCATCTTTGTAACTCTCGAAAGTGTCATCAGTATTAAAAGATGGTAAAGAGAGTTCAACATTGAGATTTTAAAAGTGATTTCTTTTTTTATCAAAATCAAACCATAAGTGTCATAAGCATTAGAAGATGGTAATGAGAGTTCAACATAGTGTTTTTAAAAGTCGTTTCTTTTTTATCAGAATCAAATCAGTAACCCTATCATATCACCTCTAATGTCAAGGTTGTTATTGCACAAAACTTTATGCAATATTTGATTACTAGTACTACTATGAGATGAATAGCATTGGTTGAGGATATTCGTGGAAGCTGAAATTAGCAAGAAATAAAAAACACTCCCTAAAGCAACTGCAGAAAGAATTACTTAAGTAGAACCAAATATGACATTGCACCTTCAAAAGAAATCAAATGAAGAAAAAGGTGCCTCAAATCCAAAAAGGCATCATCTCTAAAAACAATAATTTAATCATTTTCCTTCCAAGAGTGATACAATCAATATAAGATGTTTGTAACTTTGTATAGGAAAAAAAATTATGTAAGAGCAGCTGAAGTTCTTCCTACAAGACTATATATAAATCGTCCACAACAATTATCAAAATAAGTTTTAAAAATTTTCAAAATTTTATCTCCACATAAAAGAGGAACTTTCCATTATGAATCAAAAGATCAAGATTAAAAATCAAAGATGCATCCAGCTTATGACTCATAACGAGCCATTATAATTTAGTACATCAGAGATTCAAAAGGATACAAAACTTTTTGTTGCTCCAACACCTTGTCCCTGCAAAATAAGCATGAACTCTTACAATTATTATTCTTTTTCTCTCTATAACCTAAAAAAATGGCTTTAGTAAAAAGAAAAAAAAACTTTTTAATACACAACCATAATATAGAACAAGTTAAAGACTGAAGAAAGTAGTGAAAATGCAAAGAGAAAAGATACAACAAAACCCCACCACTAAGGACATGCTTTAGAAAAACAGCTTGTCATTTTGATTTACATTAATGATGAATAATAGCAAATTATGAACAGGGAATGGCCTGAATTATGCACACTTCACAAATAATGTATACTAAATTGCCATATGACTATTACACAGAAAATAGAGAAGGATTGCATATTAAAAGATAAATACAACAAGTAATTGACGGGTAGAACTCTTACACTGATTAATTTGCACAAGAAAAGCTCTACGAAGCAAGCTACTTGGAAAAATGTTATCATATGCGTGGAAATTCAAAACACAGTTTCTATTATAAAAAGGATGTATAAATCTGCAATACACTAATGAAAAAAGGAAAGTAACCTTAATTTCTCGAGAGAGTTGACCTGGCATACTTAGAAAATCACATAATTGGCTCAAGAGTGATTGAAATTGTTGACAAAAAAATCTCTCACAGTCAAAAAGGGATCTCCCAAAATGTTTCTCCAGTTTGAAATGGGTCTCATCCAGAAGCATAAAATTCCTAGAAAACAATTGATTGCAAGATAATGTAAATGACCTCTTTATTGTCCATCTTATAACTACATCTATACCTATATGCATGATGGCCGTATTCGGTCAACTGTGCATAAGTTCACCCAAACTTGCTAAATTTGCATCCTGCTCAAATAAATTGCTATTTTTAACAATTTTTGAAACAATTTATTCCAAAGTTAATGGGTCAAGTTCATCCCTTAAAGTTTTCAAGAAAAACAAAAAACAACATAAACCTGATTTCTAAATTCGTAAACTGAAGTTATTTCACAATTTTCTTCCCTTTTGTGAATATTTGATGACTGGTCTACTTTAGAAAAACTAGGGTAAATCATCACAATAACTAGTGCATCCCAAGATATTCTCTTAGTTTAAGTCATCATGTTTTTTGATACCTTTCGGTAAGTAACAAAAGTTAATATCATATAAACAGTGGCTAAAAAGTTCAAGATATAAATAGAATGCCCCACATGCAAGTGTCTAACTAAGAAGAATACTTCATTAAAAGTTCAAAACATAATTCTGGTGGTTGAAGTGAAAATTTATGGATTGGTAAGAGTGCAAGGTTTTGTTTGAGAAGGAGATATGAATGTATCACAAAGATACACTACAGGAAATTATATTAGCATATACACTACAGGCAATTCTATTCACTTAGATGAAGTTCTAATAATAGCCATTACAAGATTATCCCAAGAGTATGGAAAAGAACATAGAAGTGTAATGCACCTCTCTTCATCATCCATCTTTATGTCCACAGACAATAGCTGAATAATCACAGTATTGAAGGCGTTCAGGTGCTTTGTACCTGAGTCACCATCAATCATCTATAATGAATATAGTTTATTGCACAGGAATAATTTGTTGACTAGAGATTTAGCCCAGTACAACTTCCCAACTTGTCCCATAGTTCCTTCGCTGTTTTTCCATCAGATACATTTAGTAAAACTTAATGTGATAGACAAAGCTTGAGAGCTTTTAGCTTTCCTATCAATCTTGTCCCACTCTTCTTGTTTCATTCCTGCAGGTGTTGCTATTGACACAACGATCCACAAACTCTATCTGTCAAGAGATCTTCCATTTTGAGTTTCCATAACTAAATATGATGACCACTAAACTTGTCACTCTCTATTCTTGAGCTTTCCAACATTTTCTAGCACACAAGGTCCTCAGTGCAAAGCTACCACTCAAAACAACCACCTATCACAGGCAAATCCAACCCTTGTCGAACTCCAGCCGGCTCTCATACCAGATGTTGGAATTTTACCTTTATGTGATAAGTTAAATAGAGAAGAGCTATGCTAAACTAAGCTCAAACAATGCACAAGAGAAATGGCACACAAGACATAGAAACGGGATTTCTCTTGTGAAAATCCCTTCGGGGAAAAGACCCAACACAATAACCATCTTTTGTGTTAACTTAAACCAGCTTACGGATACAACAAACACTCTTCAAAGCTTTGTAGCTATCATACAGTAGTCCATGCACTTGTGCAACTACAATACAACATTCTCTTTCCACGAAGAACAAATCATAATTGGACTTTGCCGTCTAACCATACCCAATAATCTCTCAAATCGTTACAACTGTTTTAGATTGTCCAGATGTTCGCTCTTGACCAAGTTGTTAAGGCAACGACACATGACTTTGTAACCTCCATGCACCAGAGAATCTGCAGATTCTCACTACACATAGAGCCAAGTTGCCGTTACATAAGGTTCCTCCACCAACCGTGTCAAAACATTATCAACATGTTGCTTATACACTACCAGTTGACAGGTCCAGTCAGACAACTATTTGACAATGCATCACAAGCTTCATACATTGCATTCCAATGCTGCACAACTTCACCACGCATCATAATGCAAACATATTGCACACCAATATCCTGAGCACAGACAAGGCTGCACACGCTTGTTAACTCCACATTACACAATGCATTGTGTCCAATTCTTTACATACAATTCCCCGTGCGCAACACAAACACCTGTGCATATAATCCTGCACAGACCTTTGCAAAGTTGAGACACTCCCAACATATCTTGCCCACAGCCTAAAAAAATTCACCTTTATACTAGGGAGTTCAGTTTATCAGACCATATTTAAGTCTGAAGCTTACCTCTAAGTTGCATCTTTGCAAGGGATATGCCTCACTTTATGCCTTGAACCGCTAGTGTTTTCAAATACATTTTTAGGATACCTCTTCAACGCAACTATTCGGCCTCTAATTTTTTATAGGTTTGAGGTTTAGAGCACCAGTTTGGGGTCTACTGAATAGGATCATATTGAGAGGGTCCATACTCTCATATGCGCTTTCCAAGCCAAGTTTATCACTAAATCATTTTGCCTTGAGGGCATACCCAAGCTCAGTTTCCATATCCATAGAATCAGATCTTTGGGTGACTCAATCTTAAGACGTGAGTGATATCCATATCTGACACTTTACTCTTCAAGAGGATTTCCTCTTTGGGTCCATTGGGCATTGATTGTGTAACTTATAACTTGTAGTCCGGTAATTTATAGATTTTGGTGCAGCATTATTGATTATCAGGGTTAAAAGCCACGAAAAAGCCATCAAGATTATCACACATATTTTAGCTTGTCTACGAATCTACGGCTGAATTCATATGTTTCAGTGGGCAGGGAATTCGTATTTGGCATTTAAAAACAACTGGTAAACCTTTATTTACAATAACCGTTTGGTCATGGAGGCATAACAACTTATCGAAGTACAGAGTTTCAAATTTGACACCTCTTCCACACAAGTAGAGAATCTGGAAAGATAGAAAGGGTTCAGAAATATGAAGAGTTCATCAGCCAGCTTGACAATATTATTGTCTGCTTGAATTATTTATTGTTTCTGTTCTCCCGTGGCTCTTAAATATTATTTGAGTAAAATGAAAAGCCCTCTAACACAAGAGAATTGGCAAGCCAACTTACCTTTCAGCCATGGCATTGATGAGATCGGGTTTCAGGCGCCTGTCCACGAATTCTTCATATTTCAGAACCTTGTCCATTTTCCCAAATCCTCTTTTTACTGAAGTATATCAGTAAATTGTGATGCTACCGCCGCCAAAGGCTTTCAAAGTAAACAAAGGTTTAGCAATTGATTTTAAATGTCAAAAAAGAATTCCCGTTGCTCCGAAGCAGGCCGCCGCCCCTGTTATATTATTATTTATTTTCCAGATAAAAAAATAAAACGTTGGTTAGTTTATGCTATTCGAACTGCCCTTATATTAGTCCCACAATATGTCACGTGGGCAACATAAAACATGCAGAGGGCAAACTGAAATGAAATGAAAGATTTTA
Source organism: Taxus chinensis (assembly GCA_019776745.2). NCBI lineage: Eukaryota > Viridiplantae > Streptophyta > Pinopsida > Cupressales > Taxaceae > Taxus > Taxus chinensis. The sequence goes on from CM034146.1 coordinate 851,839,479, forward strand.
ATGACATCCATGAGACTGAAGAGTCTATGGGACCAAAAGTTGAGACTTTAATATGAATTTACACTCTTTTCAAAAGTTGAGACTTTAAGATGAATTTACACTCTTTTCAATATCAGATCTTCTACTGTAAATCTTGAGCATAAAACCCGCGATCTTTTCAAGCTTTGTTTTTTTCGAATAATTCATCTAATTTGTCCACTTTCAAGTCATTTTCGTACCAGATACGAATATCCTCATAAGTTGAATACTCCATGATGAAGTGTGATTCCATCTCAACCACCCCTTTGTTACAAAAAAGACAAGTTCTCCTTTCCCAATCCTCCTTTGGTATAGTCCATCTACTAGGTTCAAATCGAAGATGATGCAATCCGGTCCTCATTTGAGCCACTAAAATCCTTGCTTTACCCTTGATAGCTGCCCCAAGATAAGTTTTTTCATCATGCTCCCAAGTGGTGTTAAATTATTTGATGTAATAAGCTTTCTTACGACCAGTCTGCCCTATCCACATGGCAGTCTTAAATTTTTCTATCACAGTGTTTTATTTCCCTGTTGTTAGGACACCCCTGAAAGTTGATGCCCCATTTGTTCATCCATTTATTGTTTTGGTTCATCCAAGTTTTCTTTCTACGTTCTAATTTATCCTCCACAACCATTTAGGCACATGCACAAAAAAATAGAGAGCACTAAGCACATGTTATCACTCCTAGAGGAGGAGGAGGATCATCCCAGGAGGGCTGAACACCCCACTTAACAGCTTGGCCGAGGGAGAATCCACCTGCCAACCATCTTGTTCAGGCATTTGCATCTGCAAAGGAACAATTATCCTCCAACTAGGGGGTGGATAGCCAGCAAGTGTTTGCACACTAGGCGGAGGAGAGGACCACCGCAGAAAGCTAGCTACGCCCTTCCCCCTCAGAGGAGGACTCCAACCCATTCCAGAGGAAGATGGCGCTGAAGGGAGACCCTGAGGAGAGGCAGAGCGGTGGCTGCGAGAACGGCTTCTACAACGCGGTCCTGGTGACAGTGGCCGCCGAGGCGAAGATGACCGATGTGGCGGTGGCAGGGTCCGGAGGGACCCAACTCATCGTGCATGGCGCATTCCCCCAGTGCGTGAGCAACCCTTATAAATGAACAAACTCCAAGGCAACTTTCTCAACTTGAACTTGAATCTATATGCGCATAGTAGACAATATAACCACGTTGGTTAGTTTATGTGTTTTATTTCAATATTTTATTCTGCAATTTTGATGGAATATGTTATTTGTTATTTAATTTTAAACAGTTTACTATATATAGAGGGTTTCTTATATTTTTCAACTTTTAAAGTATTAAAATTAAAACATAATATAGTATTAATTAATTTATATGTTTTTTTTTTAATATTTATTATGTAGAATATATAAGTTACATTTATTTTTAAATATTGAGTTGTGTTTTTAAATATAATTATTTATTTAATTAGTTTATTTAAATTTGTTTGTTATTTTTAATGTTTTTTATAAACTAAATATATTTTGTATTTATTTTTAAATATGGAGTTGTATTTATCAAATTTTAATTATAAATTATTCACCCATAAGTTCTATATAAATAAAAATTAAGCCAAATATCCTAACATAGATTGTATATAAGTAAAAAACCTAAATATTTATATGTGTATAGTGTATAGATATATGTGTTGTGTATTTTAGGGTTTGAGATACTAATATATACGACAATAAATAATATACATCAACAAGAATTAATATATTTAAACTTACCTAATTTCTTTCTTTGCGAGTCCTCATATTTCTTCACTTATTGTTTATTCGACACTAATGATCTTCAACAATTTTAAAATAAATTACATTTGTGTATATAAATATATAATTATAATCTTTATTTTATGTATTAAGTACGAGTCGACATTATAATATATATATAATTTTAATCATCAAATATTAGTCGCCAAATAAAGAGTTTTTTCAAACAACACGTGCCATTACACTCCTTCCCCGCCACTATAGGAACACCTCTTGGTGTAATAAAAATATTTCCATGTAACTATGATCTAATAATGCATCCATAACTTTCAGTATATGTACTCAGTTCAATTAAAGAACCGTGTTGGGAGGATCACTGGTGGTTTGGGATGGCTAGAAGTTGTTTTGTCTTGATTAGGAGTTGTAGTGATATATGAGGTGTTATACATAGCATTATGTGAAAATAGATTTGGAAAATAAAGTGTCACATAAGGCATAGGCCTCCTGAATTCCGAGAAGGAATGTCAAGTTTGAACAAAAACACTATAAAATTATCAAACTGGTTTAATTTTTATACTAATTGAGATTCCAAATCTAAATATACGGGGACTTTAATTAATAGGGTGTTGGTGTAATACTCTAATTACACAGTAGTACTTAAATTTACTTGAGTAGTTAAATAATATTCCTAGATTTTTTTATTTTATTTTAGAAAATAAAGCATATTTTGGAGCATGCCTTGCACTTCTAGAAAGTTCAAGTTTTCCACCTACTCCACATGTGTCATTTGATTATGTGTGTGGTGGTTAGCCACCTTACTTATTAAGGTAGGCCAGCCACCTATATTTATGAGACATTCCAAGTGTTATAAATAGAAGGCATCCCTTATCTCATTTCAATTATGGGAGTATGTATAATTTTTTTTGGAGATTTTATAGTAGCAAATCGCACGCGAGCAGTGCAATGTGAACGTAGAAAGGGAAGAGGTAGATGAAGTAACTGATAACCTGGGACCGAAATTGTGTTAGAAAGAGAAGTTGTGTTAATAACAAAACATAAAGTACGGTGAGTACAAGGATAAGGGGGAATAGATAACTGAAACATTGACAGGGAAAGAGAAGTGTAGAAGGAGTATAGGAAGACACAATAGGAAGTGTGGAAGGGAAGTACGAAGTTGTTCAAGGGGTCGAGAAGAAGTTAAGACATTATATCCTTGATTCCTCGTTTATGCGGCATTACAGCAGAGGTGTTTTGGACATTTTAGAGTAATGTGCAAAGGAGAAGAGAGGGAGAGTCCAAAGATTGGATAAGGAATGAACTCTAGAGTTAGTTGTGAAGGTAAGGCCTTGTCTCTCGATGTTGTCAATATCAATAGTGGTTTTATGCAAAGTAAGACCTTGAGACTTGTGGATAGTTAAAGTCCAAGCCATTTTAACTAGTAGTTGCCTTCGATTCCCCTGGAAACAAGGGGATTGGAATATGGGAAGGGTTGTCAGGATCTCAGTTTGGTCCAGTATATCGATCAAATTTTACGACAACAAATAATGGTAGATTAGGCGGTCTAGAGGAAGCATCGTAAACAATGTCGACAATATGGCCAGTTATACCATTGATAAGACTTGTCTAAACCCATAAATTAGTTGTGAGCATGAATTTTTTGTTGTTGTTATAGAATAACTTTGTGTTGTAACTTATCATCATTTGGATCTCTTGATTCATTACGCCTGGTATGTTGAGCAATGGATTGGGCAACTAGAGAGTTCAATCCTTTCAACATTTGAAGGTTATGTTGGTCGACTTGCTCATTCCTTGTAAATAAATGGGGCGCTTCCTAGAAGGTAAGGATGTCATGTTGAGTAAGTGAAGAGTCAGTGCACAACATGAGAAGTTCTCAGTACTTAAACTATGGAATAACATTGCGGATGTTGAGGAGTAGTTCTGGAAAGGAAACTTGTGCAGGACATGTACCTTATTGGTTGAAGATGGAATTCATAGAGATGGAAGTACAAAATGATTTTTCAAAGATTACCACCATATGAATTGCTAACGTACTCAGGAATTTCCATGACAGGTGGAAGTTGCCCAAGGTATCCAATGAGGATGATAGATTTGTTTTCGAACTCAAACGTCTTGGAATGGGGAAATGCTTCACAGAAGCGGTAGTCAATTTTGGTGAGCAGTTTTAACCTAATGAAACTTGTTTCATCAATGAGAATATATTCAACATGTTTAAGGGAGTATTGAAAAGATGTTGATGTTTGACCTTCTATTGGTTTGAGTTCTTTGATGGGAATGCAGAGGTTGACATGTATAGTAGAGGCAAATATGTTGAAAGTTACAACTCAGGTAGGTGCAAGTAAAAGGGGGGTAAAATACCAGGAGGTGACACAGAGGTGAATGTGGACTTGATATAATTAATGAGGTATGATTTTCATGTCCCTGCATTACCTTGAATTATCATCCTTAACGGAGGAAGGTAGTTCTTGCAAGAGAAGTGTTGTAACACAGTGTCAAAATCTAGTTGTATACATATGGCTTGAGAATACTCCTAATGTTGATGTTATTGAATAGGAAGATATTGCATCTATATAAACAACTAAACAATACTTTGATAAATACTTGTCTGCCTAGAACCCATGCCCCGCCTCCAATCGATTAGAATTCGTTCGCTACTCCATCAAATATGATCCCTGCTTGCTGTAAACAAGGCAATTACTTTCTTCCTCCCCACTTATAAACCCAGAAGATCTTATTAATCATGTTCAACATTATACATAATGTTCTGAGCACACATGTTTGCACAAAAAAAAATCCGTCATTCGATGTCGGTACAATGCATGTTGGGAGACTCTCCCCCATTCAAATTTGTTTGTTTCATTAAATGTCTAGAGGAAAGTATTGCAACAAACTTTTGTATTAGACTCTCTCACACTTGAACAACCCTTTTTTGGATGCATATAAGGTTCACCCTTCAAATATGGATTTTCTTTCTCTTATCTGTTAACTGAGACTGGAGTTACAATAAATACTGCACTTGGAATAAATGAAAACTTTATTCCTGTCTAGCAATTGTCTACGCCTATCAAAGGTTTTTTCACATTCCAGCGCATGACTCGCCATCTTTTAAGCTTTTTGTTGGTCTTAGCTCCTTCTATACAAGCCTTTTCACAAGATTTCTTCTGATATTGGGTCTACCCCTGAGGAAATCATTTATAACTAGAACTTGTTCAAAAATAGTTACATGCATTAGCATGTCACCCACTCCAATCAGCCCCTGGGAAAACTTCAAAAAGTGAATGTGGCTATGATAATTAAAACATTTATGCTCGTGAAGAATTAAATGAATGATGGCTTTTGGATCAACTACGTTCTGACAACACAATGTGCCTTAACATCTTAGAAATGTTGTTTCACCAAGATTTCAATACAAAGAACAATTAGAGCCTTCATAATGTTCCCCTCTTTTATAGGTTTTTTGGTCCATCTTTCATTCAAGGTAATAAGGTCAACAATATCGTCACCAATATGCAATCGCTCTACACATCTCCTTTGTCTTTGGAACAACAAACGAATTTTGATATTATTCTCCACCACTTCTTACGTAGAAGCCATCTACATCCAGTAAAATTGATTATTCAAGGTACCGCAGGGACAGGGAAGTCATATATCATAAATATTATCAAATTTTCAATCATATCTACATTGCCCACAACTCTTTCACCAATCCATCTACTTGCCTCAGTTAGAGTGAGATGCATGGTTGAAATGGTTCATCAAATATCCCATAAGGTAATATTTACTTCCTTTTAAAATTAAACAAACAGTGTTTCCCATATTAACGAATTTTGATTTGATAAACATATGAAATACGGTTGGAGATATTATATTTTTTTGATCTCTAATGAAATACAAATACACGAGCAATTTTAGAAATCAAAATAACTAACAATAAGATGTAATATGATCAAAACTCGCAAGGCAAGAATGGATCTAAATCAACTCAATGCTCTAAATGCTCCATAAGATAAACTGATGCAATTCATGTACATATAGGAGGTGAATGTACAACCTCCTCCTAGATCAGTGGATAATAACTCTGACTAACTGATACTATAAGTAGGGTTAACTCCACACAACTAGTAGGCTAACTCAACACAACCGCTACAGCTAAAAAAGCATATCCCATGAGTATAGGAAAGCTCCAAGTAAATAAAAAATACAAGGAAAATAAATATCTTACACTAAAATTAGCAGGATATATCAGTTATGAGGTCACAACATTGTCGCACATCTCCTCTGTCATTATTCTATGTCACTGATTTAACAAAAATTAAGCTTTTGTAAAACCCTAATTGCATAGTAACTGGATGTACACTATGATTTACAGTTGCTATATATTGTTTGACACAAGCAATAACCTAATAAAGTATAAAACCCTGTGCAAGAGAGAGAGAAAGACTTAGCTAATTTACGATTTTCCTGGAACTAATCTAGACTGGGGAAACTAACAAGCAAAGAGGGTAGACCATCGTAACTATGTACTATAAAATTTGGATTTGTTGAATAAGACTTAACTAGGGCACCTAGACTAGGTCAAGGTCTCTTGGGTGTCAGAGTTTGCTACAGGGTGCCTATGAATGCGAAAATGGTCAAAACCTGGTTTTTATTGAGTCAAACAAATATCGTTGATGTTCATTGTGGGTCTCTTGTATGTCGCACCTTGATCGCTGAGTGTACATGTAACCTGCAAAATAGATGTTCACCTGCAAAACCCACAAAATTGCATCAAATCCAAAAAAAAGAAAGATACAATATGGGGAGTCAAACTGACCCTGACAGTCACCCGACAAAGTGAACTTACGACCGAGCGCTACACTACATCTCAGACTCCGTGTAGTTCTTGTGAGTTTGTGAAAGAATCGTGCTCGAGGATGCCTTTATGCAAGATGCACTAGATATCGGGCTAGATTTGCTACAAGATGCAAATGTGTGTATGGAATATAATGAACTTCCCCTTCCTATGCAATGCATGTAGAAAATGTAGTCCCTTGTCACTTGAATGGATGCCAGATGGATGGTTTTAAGTGCTTTATATGTCTTTGGAAGCAAGCATAGGTGATAGTAAGTATACTTAGAGCTTGGTCCCTTATTTTGATCACATAGCTATGTATTTATATGATTCCCTTGTTTGAATTTTGTAATTGACAACTCGAAGGTCGACCCATAAGAAAATATTATGCCTAAAAGATAAAAGAGGCCCAAAAAGAGTGAGTAAGGTGGAAAGAGGTTAGGGGCGCCCAGATGGGACGAGGGCGCCTGAGCGTTGGTGTCCTGGCTAGGCAGTGGTGTCTGTAGTCATTAAATATAAGCAAGTAAATTTCTGACTGGGCTATATGGTGTGTAAGACCAAATAAAAAATAAGAAACATAGACAAAAGGCTAAAGATGCCTGTCAAATACTAGTTTTATCGCTTATGAATCATATGAATGCTAGTATGTATTTAAGACCTACAAATGTACGCAAGTGTGTGGTTTTGTGTCTACATTTTCCCCCACTTTATGTTTTTGAGTGAATAATTGATAACATAAAGTAGTTAGAAGATGTGTACCTTTTATTCCTGTAGAGTGTGATGGTGATAGTGTGCTGAAGAGACAAGTGAAAGCGTGAAATGATAAAAATGAAGTGAGGAAACTAGGAAGAGAAAGTGACCCTCGGGGTTAAAAGTATTGTGTTGTAGGATGATGTACATGTTATTGTACTTGATGTTATGCTTGATGTAGGGTTGCTTATTGTTGTGTATTAAGGACAGACCCACAAAAGAAGAGCAAAAGAGTAGTCAAAGTCATGTATTATGAAAAATATGTAAAAGTGTGTAAAAGTATGTAAAAAGGAAAAGTGTGCACCTGATGTATAAAAGTGTAAAGGATAGAAAGATGTCTTGAAAATGTTGTGTAGAGCGAGTTTTTTGGGCTATCTCATGCCAAGAACGATTTCTTTGGGTGATCTTACACTAAGTGCAATTTTTTGGGTGATCTCACGCCAAGAGTGAGTGTTGGGAAGAGATGTCTAGTGTTATTCTGCTTCCATGAATCTGTCCCAATAAACACCATTGCAGATGGTGTGTCCCTATTTTGTTCCGAGTTGTACTGAATTTATTCCAAGTTATAATAATTGCAATGGTGATAGAGTGCATTCTGTTGTTGGAGGATTGTGCGTGCACTATAAAAAATGATTTGTGACATGTTATGAACTGTGTTAATTTGTTAAAATAAGTGCATCTGCCCCTAAGACATATGTGCACAAGGGAGGTCAGGAGCGCTCAGGCACTAGTTTCTGAATCTGGGAGTTGGTGTTTGTGTTGAACTGAGGACCCAAGTCAAATTCTAGGCTGTTTTTGTAACTGTAGCCTATGTTGATTATGTTATTGTGAATATTTGAACTGTAGCTCTAAGCTAATATATGGGGTGATTGATTAACATAATGTATACCCTCACATTTGGGGTGTATGTGACACTAATAGGAGCATGCAGTCCAAAGGAAAGGACCTAAAACTAATTTGAAGTAAATATTCTACAAGGGAGGGGATGTGCATGGTAGAAACCAAGGCATATGCAAATTAAATGGCTAGTAACATGTGTTCGTGAAATCAAAGCTAGTATGCAAGTAGAAGATAATTGTGCAATCAAACAAGTAAGAAGACAAGATAAACTACGAAAAGTAGGTTTTAGACATGGGACATCGTTCACAATGTCACAAGACAATCAGGTCTGAAGTAGCCAGAAGCATACAATGTACATATAAGACAAAGGGCATAACCTGTAAACAATATCATACAATGGCAAACAATGTCAAGCAAAGTGTAACAGAGAACCATGGTGGCAAATAGTCCTACAAAGAAAATGTTGCACATGAATCACCTATTAACATGTTAGAAAGATAAAGAGTATATCAACGCGTGTATAGATCAATGGAAAGTAATGTACTAAGAATAAGACGTAGTAAATAATGAAACAATAACACCTACGATGTGTAAGAGTATAAATGTAGATACCCCAAGAGCCTTGGTGGAACTGGTAAGAGGCACAATGTCAAGCATCATTACAGCATGTAAAGATCTGGAGGAAGTCTGCATTCACAACTAAAGACCAAGTGAACATGCATGTGTATATAAAAAAATATATTGACATACTACGTATTTGTATAGCATGGGAAACAAATTGTACATGTAAGTATAAGAAAACAAGAATAAGTGCAACCAAGATATGTAGTATGTTGTGTATAAGTGAGATGGAATGGTATGGAATGTGAATGTGATAGGAACAACGTGCCCCCCAACGGATGGTGATGAGTATGAGATGAGGTTCATTTATAAAAGACCCCTCAATAATCAAGAATGAACCATAGAACAAGAATGTGTCATTGGGAAATGGTTTGAAAGTAGATGCGAGAAAGATAGATCCTTAACCGTAGAGCATAAAGTTTAGAAGAGGTGAGGTTCATGGATGTAGTATGCCCTCAATACTCAAGTGTTAACCTTGTCACAAGAGTGTGTCATATGGAAATGGTTTGAAATGTGCACTAGAAATATAGATCATGAAGTGATCCATAGGGATCTAAAATGAATCTACTTCATCAAAACAACCAACACGAAGAAGGAAAAATGATATACGGAGGTTCTATCTTTTTAGTAACAAGATCGACACTCTATGTAGAGTGGCGGTTACAAAACCGCCGCCCAACCAGGGCGGCGGTTCTGGGACCGCCAGTTTGCATTAGGCGGTAGTCCTAGCTTTTTCAGACATAAAACAAAAAAAAAATGAAATGAATAGCCCAGAATTTCGAAGGTTGTCTGTGTCTCTTCTCCTCCATGACCTTTCCCATCCTCCAGTGCACGGGAGGACATGGGAAAGGCTATAAATACATATTTGTAGAAGAGAATAGGATCATCGAAGCATGAAAGCAAGTGAGCAAGAAGTTCTTAGTGTTGGAATTGTGTTTTGTAGAAGAAAGGAGTGTTGAGACAGAACAAACAAGTATTTGGGAGGAAGTGTGAGATATTATCTACTTCTCTTTCATACTTATTGTAAATTATGTACTTGTTATTTTGAAATTGCCAATAAAAGTGGGAAGAAAGAGCAATTTCCCTTCCCGACTGGTTTTTCCTCCTTTGGAGGTTTCCAAGATAAAATGTGTTGGTGTTTATGAGCTTAAATTCTTTCCCTTCTTGCAATTGTGGATTATAAGCATAAGCATAATTCATTCACTAGCTATCTCTGTCATTCTCTAATAGAAAGTAGAACAGTAGCGTTTATTTTGTGTTTCTGTGGATAATTCCAAAGTTGAAGAGTTTACAAATCATTTTGGTATCAGAGCTAACAAGTATCCAAGACTGCGGTATTCATTCTTGGATTTGTATGACAATGACGAGATCTAAAGGAAAAGAGGCTTTACCTTGCGATCCAAAAATTTCTACAAAGAAGTGGAAACAAAGAATTTAGGGACAAATGGAGGAAGAGAACTTGGTCCGTAGAATCGAAATGCTGAAGACCATGATGGATAGAATGTTTAGAAGGCAAGAAGAGCTTGTTGATTTATAGAAGACAACTTCTGTCAAACAAGACTCCATGGACTTAGTGGTTTGGGGCTTAGCTGAAAAGTTTGGCATAGGAAGGAGCCACCATAGGAAAGTTATGGGGAAGAGCATGAAGAAGAGACTTCAAACACAAGAGAAAAGGTAAAATCCAATCATACTCCTTTTAAAGTTGAGATGAAAGTTGATATTAAAATCTTTTAAGGTCAAGTAGATGCAAAGTTGTTTGACAAATGGTTAAAATAGTTAGAAGTCTACTTTAGCTTCCATAATGTCACTGAGGCATAGAGGATCACCTTTGCACGTCTCAAAATGGAGGGACACGCTCTGGTTTGGTGGGAAACCCATCTAGCCACCTGTGAGAAGAAGAAGCGTCCTATTGTGAAATCTTGGCAATAATTTAAAGAATTACTTAGAGCTAACTTATATCCTATTGGCCAAAAGACTGACGAAAATGATATGTAAACTCTTCAACTTTGGAATTATCCACATAAACACAAAATAAATGTTGTTGTTCTAATTTCTATTAGAAAATGATAGAGATAGCTAGTGAATGAATTATGCTTATGCTTAGAATCCACAATTGTAGGAAAGGAAAGAAATTACTTAGAGCTAACTTCTATCCTATTGGCCACAAGACTGACCAAATGATTAAATGGCAGTATTTTAGACAAGGCAGTGGTCAAAGTGTGCAGGACTATACTACGAAGTTTCGGAGGCAAGCCATGTTGCTAAACATGGACTTGGAGGACGAGGATATTCTGACTAAGTACTTGGGAGGACTTCACAATTAGCTTCGAAGAAAAGTCATCTCCACCAAGCCCAAAGATCTCAACGAGGCGTGTGTGTAAGCATACTACATAGATGATGAAAAGAAGCAAGGGGAAGTAGAGCCAAGGGAAAAGCAGTCGAAAAATCAGCAGAAGAAAGAGTATGGGCAAACAAGTAACAAGGGTAAGTGGAAAGGGAAAGGTAAACAAGCTGCCACTACTTTAAATACTTGTAAAGATCCCAAGAATTTTTGTAAGAACTGTGATATTAATGGTCATATTGATGCTACGTGTTGGAAGTTGCATCCAGAGTTACATCCAAAGAACCAAACCAAGGACTCGAAGAAGTCCATGACAACTGTAAGAACAGAAGGGGAGGTGGAAAACAAAGATGAATATGATGTAGACGAAAGGCTTGGATGCACGGCCACCAACATGGACAGCCAGGAAAAGGAGATGAGTAGACTATTCCAGATCAAAATCTAGATCAAGAGAACTAAGGTAAATGCTTTGGTTGATATCGGTTCTCAGTCTAACTTGATTTCTGAAGTACTTGTAAAGAATTTTGGTCTTTAGACTTATGAGCATCCACATTGTTATCCTTTGTGTTGGGTGAAGAAGGGTGTTGAAATTCAGCTAACAAGAAGATATAAGGTCAAGTTTGGGATAAATTCCCAGTATATTGATGTTTTGGAAGCTGGCGTTATTCCACTTGATGCTTTTGATGTTGTATTCGGGAGTCCTTACTTGTATATTAGGGATGCTATATTTATGAGAAGGGAAAATTGGTACAAATGGGTCAAGGATGGGATCAACTACAACATCCAAGCACACCACTGTAAGACACGGGTTACTATGATGAGTGCTAACCAAGCAATCTGACTTATTCAAGCAAATCATAATCAATTTTGTTCACTTTTGTTAAAGGATAAAAAAGATGGGGTAGAAGTTTCAGAGATTTCTAACCAAGGAAAGCATGATTTGGATAGTATTATTCAGTCCTTTGAGGAAGTTTTTCAAGCTCCTAGTGGGTTACCACCAAAATGGGAAGTAGAGCGTGAGATTCAGCTATTGCCAGAGTCCCCTCTACCAAACATCGGGTTGTATAGGTGATCCTTGCTTAAGAGTACTGAAGTAAAGAAACAACTCCAAGAACTACTAGACCAAGGGGTGATATGTCTGAGAACCTCACCATGTGGTTCGCCTATTGTGATGGTGCCAAAGAAGGATGGTTCTTGGAGAATGTGCATCGACTACCGCGCTTTGAACAAGATCACCATAAAGAACAGATATCCACTTCCCCACATAGATGATCTCTTGGACCAGCTTCAACATGCCAAATTCTTCATGACGTTGGATCTCAAGTCCGGTTATCACCAAGTCAGAATGACGGAGGAGGATATATGGAAGACTGCCTTCAAAACAAAACAGGGTTTGTATGAATGGTTAGTTCTTCCTTTTGGGTTATGCAATGCACCCACTACATTTATGAGATTGATGAATGATGTATTGTGGGATTTCATAAATTTATGTGTCATTGTATATCTAGATGATATTCTGATTTTTAGTGCCACATGGGAAGAACATCTAACTCATTTACAACAAGTCTTGCAAGTTCTCAGGGAGAAACAACTGCTTTGTAATATGAAGAAATGTGAGTTTTCCAAACAATCACTTGTCTATCTTGGGCACGTGGTTGGAGGAGGAGAGCTACGAGTGGATCCAAAGAAGGTGGAAGCCATCACTAACTGGCCAACACCAACAGGAGCCACAGAGACTATGAGTTTTATGGGAGCAGTACATTACATGTGGAAGTTCATTCCGGGTTTCTCCGCGATTGTAGCACCTCTACACACAGTGGCCGCTAAGAATAAGGGTTTTGACTAGGGTAATGAACAAGACGAATCCTTTGAGTTATTGAAATACAAGATTATTCATGCTCCAGTACTTTCTCTTCCCAATTTGCAACAACCTTTTGAAGTAAGACAAATGCCAATGATTACGCCATGGGCACAATGTTGCTTCAAGGAGATAAACCTGTATGTTATCATTCTAAAAATTTCACTTCAGCAGTTAAAGGATATTCAGTATATGATAAGGAAATGTATGCACTAGTTCAGGAAATTAAAAAATGGAAGCATTATTTGTTGGGTAAAGAAACTATTGTGCACACTAACCACAAACCTTTCCAGTATTTGCAAGCAGAATCTAAATTGTAGTAGGCAAAGCACTACAAATGCATGGGGTTCCTTCAACAGTTCCATCTGGTGATCAAATACAAGAAGGGTAGTACAAAATTGGTGGCAGACATGCTGTTTAGGCCACCCACTCACTAGAAGTTTTCCTGTTTGGCCACTATCTCTCAGATCGAGCGCTTCACAAAGGAAGCTTATGTAGAGGCATGTACCCAGGACAAAGACTTTGGGATGAAATTTCAGCATTTGTAGTCCTAAGCGACTGGAAGGACATGGATTGAATATTTTTATCTCAAGGACGAGCTGCTCTACTGATGGGGGAAGATTCGCGTGCCAAAATAAGAAAGAATTCTATTGATGAGGGAAGCACATACCTCGATAGTAGTGGGACATTTTGGTGTTGGTAATACCCTAGCCCACTTGCAAAGGTACGTGTATTGGCCCAACATGCAAGAAGAAGTATTAGAATTTATAAGTGGATGTAAAAATTAGTGTACTAACAAGCCTAAGACTAGGAAGGAGGGTTTGTATATGCCTTTGTCAATACCTACTCGTCAGTGGGAGAACATTTCTATGGATTTTGTAGGAGGATTACCTATGTCTAAACATGGCCATGACTATCTATATGTTGTTGTTGATAGATTTAGTAAGATGTGTATTCTTATGGCATGTAAATAGACAGTAAAGGCACATGAGGAAATAGATCATTTCTTTGCTAATGTATGGGTGCATTTTGGTTTTCCAAAGTCTATTGTTTCTGACAAGGATTCCAGGTTCTTGGGGAAGTTTTGGACTACTTTGTGGGACAATATGGATACTAGGTTACAGAGGAGTACAACTTTCAGTCCATAGACAGATGGACAGACAGAGGTAGTAAACAGGACTTTGGTACAGTTGATCAGAGGGTATAAAAAAAATACCTAAGGACTTGGGATGAGTCCTTAGACTACATTCAACATTCCTATAACCGAGAAGTACACACATCCACTATGAAGTCATCGTTTGAAGCATGCTTGGGATATCTACCTAGAAATCCGCTGGACATAACAGTTGGGCAACATGATGACAAGGAGACACAAGACACAAAGGTGACTATATAGAAAACAAATTCATTGAGAGGATCTAGAAAATCCATCTCAAAATCAAAGAGCATCTAGAGAAATATCAAGCCAAGTATAAAGGTAGGCACGACCAACATAGGAGAGAACATAAGCTACATGTTGGAGATAGAGTATGGATTTACTTGAGCAAGGAGAGATTACAAGCTCAAGCATGGAAGCTCAAGCCACTATGATATGGGACCTTCACCATATTATATTAGGTTGGAGAAAATGCTTTTTGACTTGACTTGCCACTATTTATGAGGATGTACTCGGTAGCAAACTATGAGAAATTGCACCTATATGAGCCATCCATGCTAGATGAAGATGAAGGACTATAATTGCTACCTTCAATTGAGGATTGCATCTTGGACTCATGAGGCAAATTAGAGGAGGATGTAGTGCTATAGTAGAAGGTCAAAGAGACTAGGAGAGGTCCGTAGGAGTATTGAAAGATTGGATTGAAAGGAAAGAAACCACGGCAAGCCCGACGGTACTCAAAGGAGCAAGTGAGGGAATTATTTCCTCATCTACTCCTCCACTAATCTTTCGTGGGACCAAAATCCTCCTAAGCAGGGGAGGTGTGATCTATAGGGATCCAAAATGATTCTACTTCATCAAAACAATCAACAAAAAGAAGGAAAAAAATACACGAAGGTTATTTATTTTAGTAACAAGACTAACACTATGTGTAGAGCGGCGGTTACAAAACTGCCACCCAACTAGGGTGGTGGTCTTGGGACCTCCAGTTTGCATTGGGTGGTGGTCCTGGCTCTTTCGGACAGAAAATAAAAATATGAAATGAACAACCCAAATTTTGGAAGGTTGTCTGTGTCTTTTCTCCTCTATGACCTATCCCATCCTCTAGTTCATGGGAGGACATGAGAAAGGCTATAAATACATGTTTGTAGAAGAGAATAAGATCATCTAAGCATGAAAGTAAGTGAGCAAGAATTTCTTAGTGATGGAATTTTGTTTTGTAGAAGGAAGGAGTGTTGAGACATAGAAAGCAAGTATTTGTGAGGAAGTGTGAGATATTATCTACTTCTCTTTCTTGCTTATTGTAAATTTTGTACTTGTTATTTAAATTGGCTAATAAAAGTGGGAAGAAAGTGAAATTTCCTTTTCTGAATAGTTTTTCATCATCTGGAGGTTTTCTAGGATAATATTCCTTGGTGTTTATGAGCTTAAATTCTTTCCTTTCCTACAATTGTGGATTATAAGCATAGGTATAATTCGTTCACTAGCTATCTAAGTCATTTTCTAATAGAAAGTAGAACAACATTGTTTATTTTGTGTTTCTGTGGATAATTCCAAAGTTGAAGAGTTTATAGATCATGAAGTACATAGCATGAAGTGTGATAGTAGATGTTAGAGACAATTAATAGTACTAATGGGGGAACTGTGATGCCCCCAATTGTGTCAATGATGGAGAGCTATGTTGTGATGTAAGAGAGATAAATTATGGTGGTGACAGAGTTTGAAATGTATCGTAAGAAATCATATTGTTATCACAATGGTAGTTAGGAGCAAGAGCAGGATAATGGTTGGATTTTGGGTTGAAAAGAGGAAGTTGAAAGAGGCCATCTAGAGTTTGTTGGTATTGTTTAGTGAGTAGTTGCTTATTTGGGATTGGTAACGCCTTAGAAGACTTGAGAGGAGGAGGGGTTGGATTGATTTTGAGAGGAAATTACTTAGTTGGAGTTGGTAATGTTGTAGACGACTCAGTAGGAGGAGGTGATCGAGGACGGGCCTTGAGAGGTGATCACTTAGTTGGAATGGGTTGCATAGGCGACACTTGAGTGATTGAAGAAGGAATATTAGAAGTGATGGCATGATGTTCATTAGAAATAGATGGATCAAATTTAGGAACCTAGTGGGATGTAGCAATTGGATATGAACATTTAGCAACATTTTGTTTAGCAAATGAAATGAGACCATAATGCTTAAGGTGGCTAATTTATCATTTAAGAGCATAGCAATCATTTTCATTATTTCTAGTAATTTGATGATAATTGCAATATGGGTGACCTTGGTATTTTACAAGCTGATAAGGAGGATAACAATGAGTAGCTGGTAAGTTGATCAATTAATGAGTTATGAATTGAGCAAGAATATCTTGTTGCTCCACATCAAATATAAAAATTAAATATGCAATATGGGGAGTCACCCAATAGAGTGAACTTACGACCTTAGTGTTGCACTACATCTCAAACTCCATATAGTTCTTGTGAGTGTGTGAAAGAATCGTGCCCTAAGATGCCCTTGTGCAAGATGCACTAGATAGCTAGCTATATTTTCTAAAAGATGCAAATATGTGTATGGAGTAGAATAGACTTCCCCTTCCTATGCATTGTATGCAAAAAATGCATTCCCTTGTCCCTTAAAACGAATGTTAGATGGATTCTTTTTAGTGTTTTGGATGTCTTAGGATACAAGCTTAGGTGATAGTAAGTATGCTTAGAGCTTGGTCCCCTTATTTTGATCACATAGCTATGTATTTATATGATTCCATTGTTTGACTTTCGTAATTGACAACAACAAGGCCGACCCATAAGAAAATAAGATGACCAAAAGATAAAAGATCCCAAAAAGAGTAAGTAAGGTGGAAATAGGTCAAGGAGGCCTAGAAGGGATGAGGGCACCTAGGCACTGATGTCCTGGCTGGGTGATGGTGTCTGAAGTCATAAAAGATAAGCAAGTAAAGTTCTAACTGGGCTGTAGGGTGTGTAAGATGAAATATAAAACAAGAAACACAGACGAAAGGCCAAAGATAGATGTCAATTACTAATTTTTCTCACTTAGGAATCATATGAATGCTAGCATGTATTTATGACCTAGAAATGTACCCAAGTGCATGATTTTGTGATCTAGGGCCACCTAATTGTAAAATCTTTCCTCTTTGGAAGAGAAAATACTAATTTTGGACGTTTTCCCCCCAAGAATTTTTACTATAGTGTGTTGAGGAGGATTCGAGAGTTTTTTTCCTTGTCCTTTTAACACTACTAAGAATTATTTGCATTATGTTGAGGATGTGGAGGCAAATCTTAGGGTAGATGGATGGGTGATTAGAAGAAAAAGTTCTAATTTTGAAGGCTATTCGAGCCAATGTGTGTTATGTTTAAGTGAAAAGGCAAGTGTCTAAATTTTTTATGATACCTACATCAAGGCCTTGGTTTGGTATTTTGGTAAGAAACACAAGGTTGCGTGTTCCATGTAGCAATGAAGATCTAGTTTTTGGATGTGTAGTTAATTTATTTTGGGACAAAAAATTGTCTCTATAACCAACAACAGACCCTATAATTAGTCTCTATACGATTTGAGACGCTTCTTGTTAGGAGGAAAAGATCGTGTTCAGGTTCAAATTGATTTTTCTCTAGATTAAATTAATTAGTCTTAGTACAAATTGACCATCAAAGGGCACATGTCTAGTATATACCTCTCATGGGAAGAACGAATCTTTGATGTTCAAAATAATATTTTGACAATATAACATTGATTCTGAAAAACACATGTTGTATTCATATTAGAATTTATTTTTTATGCGATTCATTTTTGCAATAATTGGTGTCTTCACACTATAACAAAGATATCTCGAGTTTGTAGCTACTTGTATGGATAAATGAAAAGTAAATTTGGGCACCTTGTTGGAGACATTTTTGGTCTTTTGGTTACAAAACCCATATCCATAAGTATGAAGTTAGGGATTCCATATGGAAGTGATTATTTATGTTTGTAGATAGAGATAATTATAATTCACCTTTCTCGGCAGACTCCCACCTTATACCATAATAGTAGCTTCGAAATAGTTCCACCAAATGCAACCAACAGGTGTTCAATCTGATCATTTTTCCTAGCCACATAGATGTTCTCTTTCTAGATAACTTTAATGAAGCCTTACAATCTTATTCCACCAAGTTTGATTCATTACCGGTAGAAATGCATATTGACAAGGAGATATGCACTATAGTAGCTTGTGAAGGTCCTTATGAAGTGGGAACACATGAGCCAGACCAACACATTTAATGATCTAGTGCCTCTAAATAGATTGGTATAATCTTGACCATGTTCTTTAGTGAGGGCTTCATTTTTAAAGAAATTAATGTGTACATTAGAATTGGTTGGGCACAATTGACCCCCTCGTATCTTCCTCTTCCTAGAAGTAGTTTAGAAAACACATGGGCTTCATCACAAAGACTTTGTTTCACAAAATACAACATGATGCTCAACACCTCATCCAAAATAAGAGCTTTGAAAACAACATGTGGAAATCCCAATGTAGTTACGTACATTCCTAAAAAACAATTCTAATTATGTCCACCTTAGACATCCAAAACAAATGTCGAATTTACTAAATCTTGATTTAAAAAACTATATAGTTTCCACATGCTTGACATAAATTTTTATAAGCAGAACAAATGTGGTTTTCCAGACTCTTTTGAAACATTTTATGAGAACATAATGGTCTATGAAGTTTACCGTGGGATCATATTTGTACTGAACTGAGAATAAATTTTTCGCTATGAACAAAGATAAATTTTAAAGTAAGAGGAAAGTCAATGCCAATTTATTAATAATAATTTTTTTATCATTGGTAGATATAGCGGTAAGCACGTTGAATGGGGAATACTGTTGAGAATTGACATGCACACATATTCGTCTTCGTAATCAACGACTCCAAGTAGGTCGTGCTTTGGCATCCTTTGCAATGCCCTTAACCACCTTTGATTTCACTGACGTTATTAGCTGCAGGAGGGGTCTTTCCCATTTTATACACACCTTTCGGCGTAACAACAAAGAAGTATTGTTTTTTTCAAAATGTATTTTGCAGAGTTTTGTGTGTAGTTGTATGTAGGAGCTTGATCTTGGAAGTAGAGAAAGTCTCGACAACTTATGTGTTGTCAAAATTGTCTCTCTCACATTGATATTGGAGCTTCGTTTCTTTGTTCACCACCACATATGTGATTCAAGAGGAGGAACTATCGGTACACATCACCCTTGAGTTCCTCCTCTCTCTTTGAATACCATATCTTTTTTATTTTACATTTTGTTTGTGGGTTTTCAAATTTGTGAGGGAATTTTACTAATCTCAGGCATTTTTCTTGGTATTTTTGGTAGTTTTTATTTTAAATTTAAGAGGGGGCGGTCCTCTTAAATTACTCGGTGGCTGGTTGGTTCAGGCCCCGTCCGTCACCCAAGGGAGGAATAGTGGTATCAGTTCGTGTTGGTTAGGCGTTGGTTGTAATAGACTCGTTAGCCATTTGAAGGTGCGCCTATTGCTAATACCTTCTGGGCTGCTAAAACAGAGGGGGGGGATCTCTATGAAATTTATGGGCTAAAAAAATAAAAATAAAAATGTAGGAATTTATTAATTAGGTTTCAAAAATAATTTGAGGATATTTTCTTTTTCGATTTGAAAAAAATAGTATAGTGGCCTTTGTTTTTTTATTTTTTGAAGTAAAAAAAACATATAACATAGTGTTTTTTTTTTTTTTAAAATCAAAATTAAAAACCTACAATAGAAAAACAAAATAAAATATAAATATAAACATGGGAAACAAAATTGCCCACACATCCCTAACTACCTACCCAAATGACTGTCCTCGTACTCTCACCAACTCCCTAAATCTTTCTCATGTAGCTCAATCGCCTTTGTCCCAACCCACCAGCTAAGACTTAGCCACCCACATACCCCCCACCCACTGTCTACATGGCTAGCATTGTGTCCATCCCCCATCCCACACCAAAATCATGTGATCACTACAAAATTCTTTGCAATCCTACAACAAACAAGAGCTTAATCACACCTTTTACATGACCCTTTGGCCTTTTAAAAAAATTTAAACCACTTTGTTTTTGTTGGAGTGTTCACATCTAATGATGTGTTTTTGGGCCTTTTCAAACCACTTACTTAACATTGTTTGTGTTTACACTCCTTTAAGGTTAAGAATATCTTGGGAGTTCGTTAATTTGTTGAAGATAATCTCATCTTGTACGTGAATTTGTTTGATCCACGTAATTGGGGGATTCCCTTATTTTTAAGGGTTCACAATCACTTAGTTGTTGTGCACCTCTTAGGCTTATTTAGAGGCAATCACACTTGTATTTTACAAGGTGTGATATTCGATTGTTTATTTTCGGAGCTATAATAATATATGGAGACCATTTTATTCATGTACCCGACCCTATTTTTAAGAACTCGATATTACTGGTAATCCATGTGGATCTACCTTTACTCCAAACGTGAATCATCTCGTCTCCCCACTCGTCAACATTGCAGGTGGTGTATGTTACTCAACTCGTCATATTAACAGATTATATTGCATTATCTTGGGAATTAGGTGTCTCAGTCAGGACTCCAAGCTCTCCTCTTTGACTCAGTGCCTTCTCTAGCTTGTGGCACACTCCAACTCTATTTATTGGCAGTTTGGTGTGTGATCTGATCTCCTCGGTTGGCTCTATTCTGCCCAGCTCTACTCTCAATAAATTAGCTTGGCCCTAATTCAAATCAAGATCTCTTTGGAATTAACTTGAGATCCTCCTGAGGTTTCATCTGCCTTAGCCCTAACTTGGGCTCAACTTATTCTCTTTAACACTGATCTAACTCTTAGGATCTCAAACTTGTGCAGGATCTATCCTGTCTCAATAGATTCACATCACTACTTGGTAACAAGAGTGTTTGATTAAGGTCAACGCTATGTTTTTTTATGGTAGAGGCATGGTTCTTTGGTTTTTTGCTTCAAATTTAGGGTTTACACCCTAAGGAGTTAACTTTTTTTATTTTGGATTGTTTCCCTCAAACTTAAAATTATATGGAATTAAACCTCTAACTCTATATTCAAAAAGGTTTTGTAGCACATTGGTTGGTGAGAGGACCTTAGGATCGTGAGATCACATGTTCAAGGCATGAGGGTGCTCCTTTGGTATATTTAAAAATGAAAAGAAAATTTTAGTCTACTTCCTTTTATCATGGATTTTTGTCATAACATCCTTGCTTTACAATCTGAGAATGAGATGTTGTTCTTTGAAGTTTGTGTCATTTAGGAGTACAAGGTCAAAACAATATGAGAATAAGATGTTTTTCTTTGAATTTTGTGTCATTCATGAGAACATGGTCAAATTTGTGGAAGAAAATAGAAATCTCAAATAACAAATCTTTCTTTTTCACACCATCATTCATGACAAGAATGACCTCATACACTCCTTGCAACAAAAACTTGATAGCTTACAACATCACCCTCATATTGTGGACCTTCATATCCTTGCTCCTAGTCCACTTTCAATGCTCCCAAACCTATTGATCTTGGATTTAATGCACAAGGGTGCTCCTTTCGTATATTTAAAAATGAAGAGAAAATTATACTCTACTTTCTTTTATCATGGATTTTTGTCCTAACATCCTTGCTTTACAATATGAGAATGAAATGTCATTCTTTGAAGTTTATGACATTCAGGAGAACATGGTCAAAACAATATGAGAATGAGATTTTGTTCTTTCAAGTTTGTGTCATTCAGGAGAACATGGTCAAATTTGTAGAAGAAAACATAAACCTCAAATAACAAAACTCTCTTCTTCACACCCTCATTCATAGAAAGAATGACCTCATACACTCCCTGGAACAAAAACTTGATAGCTTGCAACATCACCCTCATATTGTGGATCTTCATACCCTTGTTCCTAGTCCACTTGCAACGATTTATCCCACACCTATTGATCTTGGATATTCTCTCATATATAGCTAGGGCCAAGTGGTGTTTGCAACCTATATATATTTGGACCCACTGATGACATGCAGTCAGTCAACTCTATATAGCTAATGCAGTCTAGTCCAATCTAGTATGGTCTAATGGGAAGTAGAGAATGAATAGGTAAATAGAGTAATAAGTTGGCCCTATCTATCTATCTATATAGATTATGGGAGGCCGAGGTCATTCCCTGGATTAGATAGTTCAGGGCCACCCAGATAGATATCTAGGTGAGGTTAGGGCCCTATATCTCTGGGATGTTTGGGGTAGTATAAGTGATCAGGGAGTAGTAATTCATATTATAGGAGGTAACTTTATACAAATCTCTATTACAATTAACGATTGGCTCCATGACTTTCTAAGGGCATAAGCCTCTCAAGTAATCCAATCTTACGGTTCTTCATTATCTGCATATAGTATTTTATTTTTAGGTGCTCATTTTGTTTGCGCTGGTTAAGTAAATATTGAATAAATAAATACTTAATACTATATTATGTAACAATATTGAATATAAATAATAAGGTACAAATATGACCCAAGCAAATAAGCAATTTGAATGTAGAACTCTAGTTGCAAAGGAGAGATAAAAAGACTTAGTTATTTTGAAGTGATGTCAAAGGTGTGAAGAGCTGGAAAATTGCTGGAAGAGAGTGGAAACGTGTCTCAATCAGACCAAAAAACTTGCAGAGGCTTTGGAAATGCTAGGACCAAGTCACATATGGAGGGTCAGGGGCCCCTTGGGTGCCAGAGATCTGTTATGGGTGCCTATGACTGCTCAGAAGCTGCAGAACCCAATTTTTTAGGGTCACAAGATGTTCATTAGTTGTTGCCTTTAATCACTTGTGTGTCACTGGAATTTGTTATTATTCACTTGGAACATGTAATCAGAAATAAGCACATGTAAAAACTTCAAACCACATCAAATCCTAAAAATAAATATGTAAAATGAGGGGTCAGACCATCCTCGACTGTCAACAAAGTGAACTTATGACCGAGCGTTGAACTACATCTCAAACCCAATGTAGTTATGTGTGTGTGTGTCAAAATTGTGCCCTAGGTGGCCCTTGTGCATGTCATACTTGGTAGCAAGTAAATAGCTAGATGTAGAAGATATAAATAGATGTGTGCATGTGTTGTCCCAAATAACTCCCTAAAGTTATTTGGACAACTTAAATTTCATTTTGATTATAATGTTTCACATTTCAGGTTACACGCACTCTGGTAGTTCTCATGGCTATTTGGCACAACTCCTTTTCTTTCGCACACTCTCGCGTGCCTTCCCTACTTCTTCCCTTTGAATTCTTCTATCTCCTTTCATTCTCCCTTTACGCCTTCCTCCTACGCACCCAATTTAATTCTCCCTTTGTGCCTTCCTCCTACACACCCGCTTTCATTCCCACCCTGTTGCACACTCCTTACGCATGCACCCGTGACTTGCCTTCCAATTCAGCTAAGTCCCTTGTATGTCTTGGCGCTTGTGTGCCTTGCACTTCTTCCCTTCCTGGTTCACCTTGTGTGCCCTTTCCTGTTTCTTTTGTGCTCATGCTTCTAGCTACTCGCGCCACCTTGCATGTTTGTTTACTCTTACAACTATGCACCTTGCTTCCATGCGCATACCTTTGTGTGCCCATTTTCTGCACCTTCGCGCCTCTTGATTTCATGCCTTCTTCTATGCGAGTCACCGTGCCACGTCATTACCTGTTAGGTTTGAGTGTGCTACACATAACCAATCAAAGTGCACCAACAGGGCGCTGAATCCTAACATTGAACTAGTGTGCGATACGTGATAGAAAGGACAAAATAAATGAACAGTTGGCTAAGTCATTCAGTCAATCAACGTGCGCCACATGTCATTACATGTCCAATTTGCACTGTAGATCTTTGACAACGATAACTTCTGTTGCAGTGCTCAGATTCCCGTGTGCCCGGTCTTGTTAGAAAGCTGTTGACATGGGCTACACGTTGGAATTTTCAAAATCAGATTTGGGAGGGATTTGGTGGGTGGAAAATAGGGAAACATATTTTTGGTCATTAATGCATGCATCCAATTGACCTTAACCACCAAATTTTAATCAGATCTTGCCTTTTTCCTTCTTCTACACTCCAAACAGACACGGGGAGGTGCATTTGACAACATTGCAGGTGGATTTGCATAAAGTTATTGTTGGTTGTTGGTGGTTGGAGTTTGAATTCGGGTTTCCCTCCTTTTTCCCCTCCTGTTTTCTCTTTCTTCTTCTATAAATTGCAGAGTTCTACATTGTAAAAAGGATCCTCTTTGGTGTAACGACACCATGTCAAAATGGCGGTTGACTTCCCACGAGTTTTAGACCTTTGACTTGGTCTCTACAATGTAATCTCGTCTCCTGCCATGAATGTAAATGATTGTGCATCTCTTAAGCAATAAAATTGGGTTTTGTGGCACTTTTGTTTGCCCTCGTCTCATTTTCTTGCATCTCACCTCTTTGTTTGCATTTTCTGGTATGTTGTGTGTATTTCCTGCTTACAGTCCCGATATTCATGTGTTGTTGGGCGATGGAGAGACAAGTCTGCATTTTGATCTGTGGCACGCCTGTCCCTTCTCTTCCGCGCGTTTTCTCCCTTTCTTTCACCCCCGTGGAGAGAGATCGACCCCTTTTTTCTGGTGTTATCACCTCCCTTAGTTTAGTTTTCCATTTTGATATCCTTCTATCCCTAGTCCCTTGGAAATTTTAGCTTAGTTTTTCCTTTCCAACAATAACAGTAGTAGTAGCAGTAGAAATAGGTAGAGGAACCAACCTTCTCTGGAGATCCGTCTCAAGTGCGTAAGGTCCCACAACTTGGAGATGGTTCCATTGTTATCTCAAACAACTCAGCTCTTCCAGATCTGAGACATGGGTGCACGTTTGAACGACTAATGACATGAAAGCATGAACTTCCCTTCTTATGCGTGTATGTAAAAATGACAGTCCTATGTCCCTTATGTGGAGCTAGATGGATGCTTAAATGCTTTTAGAATGCTTTTGGAATGAAACCTTAAATGATGATAGCTAATGCTTAGTGCTTGGTCCTTTATTATAATCACATAGCTCTGTATTTATATGATTCCCTTGTTTGAATTTTGTAATTAACCATGAAAATGATGACTAGTAAAAAATCAAGATGCCCAAACAACTAGAAAGGACCCAAAAGATTAGAACAAAGTACAAAGAAGTCGGGGGTGCCCAGGGGGACAGGGGCACCTGACACTGGTGTCCTGGATGGGTGCTGGTGTCCAAGGTGAGAAATGCCAAAGTATGAAAAGGAAGACTAGGTTGGAGGGAGTGTAAGACCAAAAGAGATAATAGAGAGCAAGCAAAGGTGGCCAAAGATATTGATCAATTGGTACTTTTCTCACTTAGGAATCATATGAATAGTGGTGTGTGATCAGGAATAGATAGATACCCAAAGTGCATCATTTAGTGTCTATATGGCCTTTAGTCTAATGTTCTTATTCAGTGGTCGTGGGTATTGTATTGTTTGGGCCCATAACAAATTTAAGGTTTCTCCTGTTATCCAGCCCAGAGGCTTGAGTATTGTCTAAGGACGTGTTATAGGTGTAACTGTCATTCTTTGAGCCTACTTATGTTCCTGCTCATGATGCTCATATTAGAGTGTTTTCTTTTGGTTAGTGCTTACTTGTTGTGGTGGTTCTGACAATCCACCAAATACGAGTTTGAGTAGTTTTAGGATAGTTACATTTTTTAGCAACCTCCTCTATAACATGATCTTAACATCCTATATATACTAGCAATCGCATGTGTACAATGCAATGTGAACGCCGAATGGTATATGTTATTTGTTTTAGAGGGATAGCTATTATTTTTGTAGTTGATGTTGGTAAGGGGTGTGATTGATTTTATAAGTCTAGAAGTATAGATGAACTATTTAATTTAAAGGTTTTATCTCTACATTTCAGATTTGTTACAAATTCATACAAATATATTTGTAAATCTTATATCATGAGTGGTAGTGTTTTTCAGAGTAGTTTTTTTTGAAGTAAACATTTATACATGAAGAATTCTATATATTTGCAGGGTTTGTGTCAATTTTTGTTGGCAGATGGCATATATTTGACATATTTGGCCTCACTTGCTTGACTGTTGCATATTAACTAAACATTGCAACCATTAATATGAAAATGTTTTATGTTATTTGTGGAACACCTAAGAAATCATAAGGTGAAGAATTCTCTGTTGAAGAATGGGTTGCTCGATTAAACATAATCTATGTGAGTTTGAGTCAAATCCCACATAAGAGGATGGCAAAAAAAGATATTAGACGATACAATATCGAAGGATAAAGAACAATTTGTAGCATGCGAGGCTAATAGAAGAACCATTGCAAGTGATGGAGTGTTTTCTACTTGTCAAATTGTTGATACAATATCGAATGATAAAAAATTGTTCTTGGCATGTGAGGCCAATAAAGGAACCATTGCAAGTGATGGAGTGTTTTCTACTTGTCAATGTGACCACCAGAGAGTATAGAATATGCCTTCTTCAATAGGAATTAATGGTAATCATGAGGCATACATAGCTTATACAAACCTTCCTTTATGTGAAGATCCTAAAAATGTACCAAATTAAAAGAGGTTATCTTGCTCAATTTATTGACATGAGTGGAATTTTTGTTTAATGGATTTCCCTACTTTCTCAAAACTATGAAATAAACAAATAATGGGAGATAATGAATAGGAAGAAAATGATGGATTATAGCTTTATGGATTTCCCTACCTTTGTCTACTCTTTTTCCATTCCACAATGAGAATTTCTCTTGGGAATAAGTGGACATAGATCTTGCAAATCAAGATAAATTCCCTCTGAGGTCATATAAAATAAAATGAAATCTTAGACAATCAGAGTTTGGAAAAATTATTTAAAAATGAACATCAGATTGAACTTGATCATCTAAACAAGTAGATATAATTTTATATTCTTACATACCAATTTGGCATAAACAATATGAAAAATCATCTCATTTTATCTCTGCATGTGTTGGGTATGTCCAAATATAGCTTACAATGGTTGATTTTTGGAATGAAAAATATAAATCTTATCCCTCATAAATAGAATTACAGTTGGTGTCCTGCAATCTTCACCTGTAGTAAACTGAGGGGTGGATGAAGATGTAATAGAGAATGGCCCGACTATCATTGCTCAGTGCTTTTCCTATGAGTTCGGTGACAGAGCTTGCATGACCTCTATAGAGGAACTGCTCCAAGAATGTGAAAGAAATTCCATTGGTTCAAAAGGAGTTTCAGGCATTGGATTGAATGGCATGTTGTTGGGACTACACAAATCCATTGTAGGTAGACTCTCTTCTATGTTGCTCAGTGTCTGTACAAAATTTCCCTTCTGATAAATATCTGACATAATACCTTCCTGAAACAGAAACAATAACAAATGTGGTCACTTGATCATAGTTATAAAAATTCAAATGATCAGTGGTTAAAAACTTGAAGATGCACCACTTCTAAGCCACACACTCCATGAAAAATGAAGGTCAATAACTAACTCTGAGATGCCCTGTTTATCGTAGCTTGTGCTCCAAGTTTAAGATAACCAAAAAAAAACCTCTCCTGTGCAACTGCTAACAACTAAAAACATCAACAAACCAGGGACACTATGAAAGAATTCTTGGATCATGGGGCTTCATCAAAGCAATTCAACGTCACTTCATTAAATAGTTTCTAAAAAAACATTATTGGCTGAGACTCTGAGTTGACAGGAAAGCAGATGTAACAGCTATGAAAATATGGTGATGGTATCATGGTATGCCAAATCATGTCAGTTTTCTAACAAATAACACCCACCAACCCACTGGGAAGAAACAATTGAGCCTCTTGGTAATTGAAAAACACCTTATCTCTCCTTGATTCAGAATTATAGATCACTTCTTAGCTTTTTAACAATTGGAAGAATGTTCCCTAGACCAATTTATACATGTCTAATGCCTTGAGGCATTATTATATCACTCAACAAAATTGTTTTCTATTCCTTCGATTTCACTATAATTATTAGGACTGATAATCACATTACATGATCATTAACTCTGAAAACATAAAACTGCATATATCCTAACATGCTGAAAACAAAATATGATTAAGACAACAATACAAAGTAACCAACTAATCCACAAATAAAAAACTGATTAAAAAATAGGGGATAGTGGGATGGAATAGTAATCAGACATCAAAATTTATTTAATCTGAATATTTGACAAGTTGGTATGAATAGAGAAGGCCTGCAATCTAAATATGTAGAAGCACCGATGGAGAAAAATAGTCCCAACTCTGCACAATTACATTAGATCTCAATTGAGAAGGGTCTTCCTTGATTAAGAAGGGGTGGTTTAGAACTTTTAGCATATCATCAGATATTCACTTCCTATCTTTTGGTCATGTTTGATTTATCAGCAAATAAAACAATGTTATATTGGCTATGTCAACAAAGCATTACATCAAGCTTCGCTAATCCTTATCGCCTGTCACCCAAGTGTTATGGTCTGAAGAAAGCATTTGGGATTCATCCAAGACAAATGTGTATAATATGATGCCACATGCTTTATAAAATTTAGTATGCAATACCACACTAAGAGATATGATGAATAATGTTCCGTTATTGGACATCTCTGGGACTTCCTAGCAGAATGCTACATCCATTAGAGGTGATTCCGCATGATGAACTAGTTATCTGCAAATCATGTGGAACGTCATGTATGTTCCAATTATTGTGTATGTTGAAATCTTGTTTCCCCAACAAGTCAAGACTGTCTAGACCCGTGTTGTTTCCCAGGAAAAGTTGTGCATAGACCTGCCATTCTTGCAATGGTTCATGTTAAATACTGTATTCAGGCTCTGAGTCAGAACTAACATCCGTAACGGCTCCCGTGTCTGCAGTAGTGCATAAAACATGTCACGGTCTATAGTTGTGCTTGAACATGTCCCAAGTGCCGTTGATGTCATGTGGGGTTGAGCCAAATTCGGATGTAATATTTTTGAAAGGCTTGTATAAAAGGAGTTCTGACCAACAGAAAAGTTCATATGACGTTGATTCTTGAGCTGAGACATCCACAAATCTCAAGTGGACCCGAACAATTGCTTATGTCAGTCGCTTTTTCCATTTATCACCTTTACGTTTCTTGTTGTAGCTCCAATCTTGAGTAACTTGAATAAGTGGTAGGTGTTCCATGGTTTTTGGATGAACTTTATATGCATCCAAGAAAGCAGTTGTTTGTTGTGCATTGGTGTCACTTTTAACGACACGTCTCAGAATTTTTTCCCAACATTTAATGATACAAATGGATGACTACACATAACAAGTGGCAATTTTTGCAGCATGTGGCATGTTTCTTGTGTGCTTATGTCATGTTCAACAACACTTTCCTTTTGTAAAGGTTATGGAGGAGTTGCATTGTTTTCCACTTTCTTTGAACTGAGGATGACACATTTCAATCTGTTGTTTTCGCAATATGTCTCTTTTTTCAGTGAAAGTGTGAAGTAGTATTCATTTCCAATGACATTACTTATAATTTCACTAGTCACATCTTCGTCTATAGACAATATATGGAGGTCACTAGCTGCAACACCCATGATTAACTCAGTTGTCTCATCAAAAGCGGTAACTGATTGAAGTTCTCTTGTTGGGTCTTTTAGATCGATCCTCAGTGCATATCTATAATCATAGTTTTGAACTTGTCTATTGCAACTTGAACATAACCATGAACCATTACCATTCTCTCTCACCTTTTTCCTACATTTTTTTTCACCTTTTTGAAGAGGACATGCCTTGTAAAAAATTTGTCCATGTTGATATTCATGATTTCTGCAATAACCATGGCCCATTCATTTCTTCCAGTGTTCCCCATATTTAGTACCTCTGAAATCGTTGTTACAAAGGTCATACTTTTCAGAGGGCCCATAAATTGGCTTGTGATAGAGGGCACCGAGAAGGTAGTAGTCATCGGAATCTACCCAGCTTTGAAGTGTATTGGTTTCTGAAATGGCCTAATTAATAATTCAACAATGAATAGAAACAAATCCTTGAAAATGGAAACAACAAACCAAACAAAAAATGTTGGATAGAAAATATACAGTGTTTTGGACAAATGATTGATGATTTTTTCTACATCCTCAAAGAAGAGAGAAACCACCACAACAAAAAACTCAGGATTGCTCTCATCTTGTAGATGCCGCAGCTGTGTGAATTACTTTTCCAGATATCCCTGCCAGCCATAAATAAATAAAAATCCAATCTTTGCATCTCAGTGCTACATAAAAATATCAAATCTCCGAATTGAGACCAAATTAGACTAAAATTAAACCACAAAATATCCCTTGAAAATTGCCCATACTTTTTTTGACCAACCCTGAAAATATCCCCTAAAATTTCATGACGATCGTGAACTCCTCGAATGGTAGCATGTTATTTGATTTAGAGGCAGAAGACGTAACAATTTGAGTTTTGAGAAACTTATTTTTTAATTAAGGAAAAGAGTATTAGATATATAGAAACATACAATGTGTTCACATACTATAGAAGGATGTAAATACATATCGGTAACAAAATGTCTCTATGTATTTTTTATTTATTTTCTAAAAATTCCATTTATTGTCATTGTTTTCTCTAATTCAATTCAATATAAAAATAGACATTCAGATTCCCCTCTTATTTGTCTCCTCGAGCTCTTGTAGTTATATTGCTAATCGAATTGCCACTACAATGTTCTTTCTACAAGTTTGTTGTCCATGGAATTTTTGTTTACAAATCCTTGTTTGTTTGGTCACATCATTACTAGATTGAAAGATTCTTAATCATTTCTTGTTCAATTCTCTATGTCCAATTCTTAGCAACATCAAATGTTATGCTAATATTTTACTGTCCAAAACATTTCCTTTATATTGGGGGGCTTAGTCCAAGTTTTGCTATAATGTTCTATGCTCATCAATAATTGTGGATATTTTTTGTAACCCCGGGCTTTACAAAAGTTCATGCAATCTAATACCCTCGTCATTGGAATAGCCAACAGTCGTTGTGTTCATTGTTGACTATTAGAACATACCAAATGTTTAACACTTTTGCGTGTGATTGCTATAAATCACTAGTGCGTTCAACCTAATACACTAGTCATTTACATGAGAGCCTCATCATTAGTGAGAGCGTTATATTTCTAACACCCAAACTCTTTTCTAATTGGTTTAAGAACACTCATAGACTTAAATTGACCTATAAAATTTCACCTTCATTAGTCAAACAACCAAACGTCAGGCACAATAGGTAAACAATTCTGTGTTAATGAATTCTAAAGCAATATTGTAATGTTGGGCCCACAAATGTCTAATTACATGCATACATTAGATACTTGGGAAATATAGGATTTTCAAAGAGGATATGACTGTACTCAAGGCCTATACAAATTCCTCGAAGAGGAATCGCTAAAAAATCCTTTTAGACCATCTCTTCCAACCCAAACGAAGCAATAAAGTGGGTGAATGAAAAGGTTCAGTCAAAATATTTAATTGAATAATCATACAATAACAAAAATTTTTTTTTAAAATGTATGGAAAGGTGCAATCATCTATTTTTTTAATTAGGGAAATCATTTTTTTAACAAAGGTGTTGTCTAATTATTTATTAATATATAAATTTATGGAAATTATGTATATTGATAAGACATAAATTTTGGGAAATAAAAACTTCTCAATCTTTAATCGGTAAGAAAATTCTGTACACTAATTCATACAAACTTCAATTTCAATCCCAATTTTTTTTATTGTTTTAGCGTGTTCCTTACATAGAATTGTAATAAAAAATAATTGTAATTAACGTTAAATTTGTGGAAGATTCCTGACATGCAGTGCAGTCAAAACTAATAAACACTCAAAAAATGAAATATCAATCATGCTCAATAACAAATATCCTTTTTTTACAGGACCGCCATGGAGGCAGACAAAAAGAGAAATTAATACCTGTGTGGAGAAGTGTGAGCGAAATGAATCCATCCATTGCGAGGTCCATCCCAACGCAGTATACGGCCATCGCTAACCGCCAGTGTAAGGACCTCTTCCTTCCCTGTCGAATGCCAGGCTTTCAGGTCCCATAAAACTCCCCTGCGAATCGAACCTGCGACATCTGCAACCGATTATCCAGAATCATGTGTGCAAATGTTTTCGCCTCCGATCTCCACATGCCAAACAGCCACCACCATATTTTTCTTCATTGTAATCGCCATGGCAACACATAAAACCACCGCAGTAATCCACGTCTTCAGTTCTTTCCATTACTGCAACTGAATTGCTTGGAAATTGCAGAAAAAACAGAAAAAACGTCCAGACGGCCAGACGACCGTATAACCGTCAAATTTAACACCGCTGCAGAAACGTCCGAAAGTCCTTTACCATAGGGGGAACGCCTTCGGCGTAATAACTCAACATATGAATAATATTTCTCAAATTACTAATATGTGTCATTAATGTCATTTGGTATCAGAGCCATCTTAATAATTGGTTTGTAATGTTTTTATGAATGTAGCTGAGGGGGCATTCTCATGATTTACGTGATTGTCCCCTATCTATGGATTGTGCATGGTATTACACAAATGCTATCAAATAATACCTTTTTGTATCTGCGTGGGAGGTGATTGAGGAGACGTCTTTATTCCTGGAATATTTTTTGCAGTGAGTTTATATCTCAATCATTTATGTACATGCATCGTTTCTATGATAACAAAGTGGACTGAAGGGCCACGTGTTTTAGTGATAGATCTACATGATTCATGTGTTAAGGATTCATGATCTTGATGTCCACATCTCTTTTGTATCATGCATTGATGTCTTTTTGGCATCGATTTGAACCCATTGACATAACATTCTGTATTGCATTTGTTCTTTACACCAGTTTTTTGCAATGGATTCTAACAGACTGCACCAAGGTTTGCCACATTTGAGTTTCACTGGAGTTTCACTAAGGTTTACATTCAGACTGACTCATTCGAGGATTATGTTACATTTGAACATGTCCATTTCCAATTAACATGAATCCATCAACGTCATCTGCGAGCGTTTTGCTTGCAAATCATGGAAAGTTTTGAGAGAAATGATAGCTCAGTATCTGTTTGGTTCTGGTGAATCTCTGTGATTAATCTAGTGGGAGTATACAGCAGTTGTAGATTATTATGACAAAACCTTGCATTGACACTTATTCCAATATTACATTGGATTCATGTTTTGTCCTGCATTTTGTTTGACAATGCATCAACAATTGTGAGCTCATTATTTTGTTTTTATCTCGCCACTTGCTAACATGAACTCTCGTCCAACTATTCTCTCACCTCTCTTCACATTTAATCTTCAACAAACATTGGGCGGATTGCATAAAAAAAATTTGATACCAAAGAAGTTTTGATCAAAAGGTAAAATAAAATTATAATTACGCTGATAGCGTTTTATAGTTGGGTTGAGGCGGAGCGGGCTATGATAACGACAAGGTGATCAGAGGTCTGTAGGTCGACATCCTCTACGGATCCGCTTGAGACCATTGATCTGCAGAAACCGCTGTCCGGATACCACAGGGTGTTCAAAACCCTTTTTTTATTTCATGGTAAACATCTCTCATCGCTGAAAAATGTAAGGTGAACCGATATGGAGGTTGGCGAGTTGGTAGTAATTCGGGGAAATTTTTGGATATATGTGCCATTTGTTAGCTTCTACGGCAAGTGACCTGATAATTGTTCATTGTATACGGCAGTTAGTGGATTCTGTAGTGTTTGTTCATGTTTTTGGATAATGCTTTGCTTTAGCCATTTGTTAGCTTTCCTGCCTTCTTCCCGCAGCCAAAGGATCTCTCGGCCCTTCCAAGGCGGATGAGGATCCTCATCACCGTGATCATACAACTCGATTTTTTGTTGTCCTTCGCCAAGGCTGAGAAAGAGATCACAAACCACTTGTAAACAAACAACTTTGTGAGAGGAAAGGCATTCATTTGATCCATTCCCAAACCCAGTAGCAGTTGAGGCGGTGTTGGATAATGGAGTCGGATCTTCCCACGACATTTCCACAAAGCTCCGAGCCTCAAACATGTAAGGAGCGTCTTCCTTAGCTCTTTCGCTTCATCGAACTCTTTCTTTTTCAATGGCTTCAACTCCTACAACGATGTTTGGGATGCACAGGGTCGAGGGATGACATGGAAAGATTCAGTGACAATTTGAAGTTTACCAAGTTGAGGATGAATCAGGAAGGAATTGACCCCGATCATGTTGATTCTTTCGTGCCTTGTGAAAAGAGTTTTCAGTTTCTTTGGCGTATTGAGCGTCGGGTGGGTACTCTTGTTTTTTCCTTTTCTCTTGGTTTTGTTTTTCCCTT
The DNA here is from genome assembly GCA_019776745.2 of Taxus chinensis. NCBI lineage: Eukaryota > Viridiplantae > Streptophyta > Pinopsida > Cupressales > Taxaceae > Taxus > Taxus chinensis. The sequence goes on from CM034146.1 coordinate 851,873,998, forward strand.
TCTGTAAAGTAAATCAAGCCACCCATGGAGGTGCATGAAATCTTCTTTGGGTTGGGTAATGGTCCTCGCGGTCCCCAAAATCTCCCTTTTTGAATGTGGCTTCCTACTGGGCTTGTGTTTGGGGCCCTAGAAAGCTAGATTTAGGCAATCCATGGAGCCTGAGGAATCTAAATTTTAGTTTTCTTTCTTTGGGTGGAGGGAAGGTCAGTCTGCCTCCAAAAAAATCACTTTTGAGGTTTTCCCCCCTTTACAAACATGATAGAATATGGGCAACCCATTGGGCTTTGTTTTCCGGGAGAACGACAGGGATATGGTGATTATAGGCCATACCAATACAATATGGATAAATCAAGCGAAGATGTACTTTCCCATTTGTGTTGATTGTCTTTCCATTTCCAATGTGCATGTTGGACAACCCTGCATTCGACGAGTTCCTTAGAAGTACATCTGAACTTCAAGTTTCAACCAATTGACACTGACACATTCCTTTCCTTTTTGAAGAAGAATCTGCCCGGTATAGAGAATGAAGTTGATTTGGATTTGTGGATAGATGGTGTTGGCCTTACTCCTCTTATTCGGTAAACAGATATAAACACGTCGGGGTTTACGTTCTTTTTTAAATATGGTGAATTGGGCGGGATATAATTTGAGGCTGTAAATTTGATGATGTGCAGGATGGTGGAGTAGTGTAATAAGCGGAAGTACGGTGTTCACGGCCGTGAACAAATGCTCCTACATTGTTTGGCCCGCTGCTCTATCTGGTAATGGAGGAGGGCGTCTGTTGATTATAACAGCCACCAGATCTGCAAAAGCCCCCAGTATGAACGAATGCGTTCTTTTATTATTGAGAGTGAGATAACATATTAACATTTCCTGGAAAGATTCCCAATCTTTGAAGTTATGTGCCTCCACCATTTCCTGCATGGAGATCCGGAAGTCTCGATAACGATTTAGAGAATTCATGTGTATCGCGATGCTTTCACCCTTAAATATGTCGTACCTATCCAAAAATCCGCTATAATCGTAATAGCATTCATGTGCCATGCTTTTCACCAAATCCCACCCTAACAGATCGATCTTCTCCCTTGACATTGGAGACTCTTCTCCTCTCCCAAAAAAATTTCATTTCGAATTCGACTCCTCTAAAATAAAATTCGAACTACCGGGAGAGAAAAAGAAGCGCTCAAACGTCAAGCCACTGGCCAAACCTGGCAGCAGGTCGCTAGACCTGCTTGAATCTGTTTTCCATTATTCGTCGGTTGCTACTTGTCCCTCTGCTTTTAGAAAGTTTCTCAAAGAGGAATGGCAGAGGGACATTGTTGATTAAGACCATCGTGTTAATATCCATAGTTTCCATAGTATTGTTGATTAAGGCCGTTGTGTTATAATCCACAATTTCCTGGGGTCTTAGTGTTATTGGGAAGTGAGTCTTAACTGACCACTTTCCAATTTGTTTATAAGTAGTTCGTATGGATTTTTTGATGAGACAATTTAAAAATATTTTTTTCCTACATAATACTCTTCTACATCATGGACCTTCTACTTTTCATCATATCAAATGAGGGTCGTGTTTAGTTTCAATTCTATCTAGAAATTATGGTTGGATTTCATGGGGGTTAAATGCTCTAACTCACCTTATCAGATTCCTTAACACTTTAAAATAGTACGTTGTAAGAATATTTTGCACTCTTAGTCTACCACATCTATCAAGTTGAGCCACTCCTTGCGGGCGATTGGATAGACCCTATTTTATTAGCCTTTGTAATGACAAGTGTTGGAATGTAGACAATGCCTTCAAATTACATATAACCATCCTATTAAATAATTTAACTGAATGAATGAATTAAATTATTATATTATGTATATCCAGTTTATTGAAGTTTGAGTTTTTTGTGTGTTTAGTTTGTGAAAACTCATATGTACATCACAGAGTCCTGAAATTAGACAAGGGTCAAATATTATGTGTGATTGTCCTTGCATATGAAATCTATTGTTTTCAGAGTTCAAATGAATTAGTTTTTTGAGCTTGTCTATCAGGAAATTATTAAAGTATTTATCAAATCTTCTTTTTAAATTTCCCATCATGCATTAATGGTCTATCTAATTTCATAAAAGTCTTTCTTGGCCAAGTATATTTATCTCGTCTCTTGGCTTAGTTTTGCGTTGATTCCCGTAACTCTTTACAAAGCAAGAATACTTAATGAGATATTATTTTATTCTCTGTTGCCTAGAATCAATATGCTTTTAACTCTATTTCTTGTTATCTATCTTTCATATGTTAGTAAAATATTTTTCTCTTTGTTTGGTTCATATTGTGTCACCTTGAGAATAATAAATTGTAGATTTGTTTGATATTCAGAAGGTTTCAAAGAGGTTCCATTTATGCTGAATATTGCCTACTATTACTAGAATACTGTCACAAGGTTTTAAAGAATTCAATTTATGTTGAATATTACCTATTATTACTAGAATACTGACAAACATCTATAGTAAAATCTTCATTACATATTATCAATGTCAATTAATTTTTGTAAATGGAACTTGTTACATTTGTAGCTCATAGTAAAACAAATGGCATCCACAAAGTGGTTCCATCCCATATTATCCTCTCACGATTGCTTCTACTCCCTCCACCCCCCTCTTTTACACCCATTTTCCTCCTCTTATGTTTTTCTCCCTCAAAATCGACCTCATCTTGGACTAACCCTTTGGCATTAACATCGCACACTTCACGTGTGATTGCTAGTTTTCACAATTCATGTGATGTAATGTACTTCCCATTGACATATTTTGTTTTGATAGAATACCATAGGTTTTTGGGTGTAATTGTGGGTGATTAAAGTTTGAGTCCAATGTTTAATCTCATAATTCAAAGTTTAGTAATGTAATTGTCCATATAACATTTGATTATAGTCTAAGTCATAGAAAAGTGGTATTATTCAAGTCATGTTAGTCCTTTTGTCAAATTATATTCAATATTAAAAGTCAATACTCTAAAATATTTAGTTTATTGTCTTTTTTTTGGTATGCTCGTCAAGAATCTTTTTCCAAATTATAGTGTCTATTTCATGTCATGTTGTCAAAAGAGCCAATTAATTATAGTTTATTTTCTTGTTGTTTGTTCATAGTTATAGTACAAGAATCATTTTCAGTATCAATATCAATGTTGTCAAATTGTTTTTCTTGTCAATAACAAATATATTTTTGATGTAACCTAATTTCCAATGAGTTTCAGATTTATGGGGGGATAAAATGACAAATATTGTATTTCTAATGATTTTTTATGGCTGTAAAGAAAGAAAATGTGTCTGGCTTCAGGAGTTCTATCCTTTGACCTTGCCCTGTACTGTGACAGCGAGTGCACCCAGGATGCTGCCCTGAGACCCTATAAGGGGCGCTACCCCTTGACCCCATTGGGGGCTGCCACCCCTAAACCCCTAGTTTGGAATTTCAAATCCAAAGGGAAAATTGGTTGGAAATTCATGTCAATAAAAGACAATGTAAATTTAAGTTTCAAATCCCCTCTTGTTGAGTAGTTGTACACTGGAGGATGGAGGCACAAGAGGTTGGAGGTAAATCAATGACCTCTCATCAGTCACCAATGAGGGGATCGCATAGTAGCTGTGCTGACACTTTTTTGGTGTGCGTTTTGCTTTTCGTTGTGGTTTTAAATTTCTAATTTTAGTTGTCGGTGTATTTTATTTGTAGTGTTCTTGATTGTGTGGATTGCTGAATAAATGAAAATTTCACATCATGGGAGGAATATGAACCATTATTCCATTTCCATTATGCACCAAATAAGCTAAATTCAAGGGAAACTTCCAGTAGCAATAGCAGTTTTGTATGTTGCTTGAGATCGAGTGGAACTAGTCGACAACAATGGCTATAATTGAGAACATTTTGTTCTTATAAGATGTAATGTGAAATTTTTTCCAGTGTGAGTATTCTTGTTCGAATTTGTAATAAGTGAGAAGATTGTTCTATGTAATTCCCTAATGCGTAAATGTAGGGAAAGATAAAAGCACAAGGAGAAAGAAACATCGTGATGTTTAGGTTGTTGGTTGTCTTGTAAAACTATCCTTGTAGGTTGATGGTTTTCCTAGAAAACCGTGTTTGGGTTATTGCTTGTCCTATAAAACCATTTGTATATTTTGGTTATTAGTTTTCTGGTAAAACCATTTGAATGGTTGGTTGTTGGATAGCCATTTGTAAAACGATCTTGTTGTGTTTATTGGTAAGCCACTGGTAAAACCATTCTTGGAGGTTGTTGGTTGTTTTGAAAAACCATCTAGATTATGAACACGTAGAAGTGACATGCTGTAGAAGAAGTGTGGTGATGTTTTTCCCATGTTCACAGTAAGGGGGGAATGTTCGGAATTATTCTTTTGTTTAATGCTTATGTTGGTGCCTAATTTCATCTTATTAAAATCTTGGCATGTTTTATGAGTTTTCTAGAATGTGTTAAAATAATTGCATTGTTTCATCATTGTTCATCTCTTATGTGGGTTTTTTGGTGGCTCCTCAATCTTTATTGTTGTGCTTGTATTATGGTTCAACCCTATAACTTGGATTTATAGTTACATCTTAATGTTTCCTTTGATTTCTATTCTTTTGACAAAGTTACATGTTTAATGGCATAAGGAACATGTTTTGAACCTTATCGTTTTTATTGAAACTTTTGAATTGGATCCACCTATGTGAAGGACTTAGTATTTTTGCAAGTTTAAAGATTTACATTTTCAAATTGCAAAGTGCAAGTTCATCTTCGAGGCCCGTAAACTGGAATATTCAAGGTATTGGGGGAAAGTGGGATGATGGAGCAACTTTGCATTTTTGCAAAGTTACAAGTTGTAAATACAATTCTGAACCGTGCAAAAGGAATATACTAAAAATATTCCTCTACCTTCTTATTCTTTAAGAGAAAGTAAAAGTTAGTGCAAATTTCAAGTTGCAAGTTTGTTCATGAGCCTTGAAATGGAATATTCAACGAATCTGGAGACCGCAGGGAAAGAATACAACTTTGCAGTTTTTCAGTTTTGCAACTTTACTTTTTTTACAAGTTTGCAAACTGCACTTTTATCCCCGAATCCCAATAAGGGGGACATGTGTTAATGTCCTGGGATTCTAGATTGAGGGAATACAACTTCACAATTTTGCAGGTTTCCAACTTTACATTATTGCAGGTTTGCAAATTATTTATGTAACCTTGAAGCCTGAGAAAGGTGAATAAGAAAAAGTAAAATCTCACGTAGACACCACGTTGGTGGATTGTGAAGCCCAATCCAATGAGAGAGAAAAACCATTTAAGTGAAAATCAAATGTGTCTTTTTTGGATTCATCTAGTGGATCCACGTGTAAGACTGGAATTCAAACTTGGAAATTAAAACATCGATGACCACAAATGTAAGAGCCATGAAAGTAGGTGTCGTCATTAATAAAAGCATGCAAGAAATAATATATGGTTAGAATATGTGAAAAGCTACCACTTTGCCTCCAAAATTTCAAGTTTACAAAGAGTTTTCGAAGCCTTAAGATGAGAAAAAAATTGAGTTTGTGTATTTGAGTTGTTTGAAGGTTGTGTTGAGCTCAGGAAGCATTCTTGCTAGTATTCTTAATCCAATGGAGTATTACAAAGGTGTTTACATGGGTAATTATTTTTTCCAATTCCTTTGAATGATTTGAAGTGTCAAAGTGTAATAATTGATATTGTGGGAGGTGTTTGGTGTGATTGAAGTGTCAAAAGTCTTGCTAGTATTCGTTTTAAACTCCCACTTTGCAAAAAATGACTATTCGGTTGTCTCGTGTTCAAATTACCTCCCACCTCACCTTGTATTTGGATAAAGTCATGGATACGAACTTAGGTAGTGAAAATTTAACCAATTTCTGGCAAAGGTTGCATGTGGTGGATAGAAATGAAACCATGAGAAATATTTATTGGAGTAGGCTTTCCCTAGCCATTAATTTACCCCCATCTACACTATATCCAAAGTTGGTATGGGTTTGTGCTCAAAATTACAACCCAAAATTAATCGAAGTTAAGGATGGGAATGGTGTATTGGTCTTGTCCTTGACCAAGGATACCTTGTAAGAGTTTCTAGGCCTCCCCGATGTTCCAGAAGTTGTAGATGTAACCATTAAAAATGTAGAATAGTATTGGAACACAAACAATGTAAAATTTTCTAGGATATTGAACAACAATTGGCTTGAAAATCCAAGAATCTCTGCCACTATGATTCCTAAAAAGTTGAATAGGGATGATTTCATTGAAGATATTGGAGATATTATCACCTTTCTGAATAGGGTTTATGGGGAAAGAATTTTCATATCCTTATCATGACTGGATGTTCAAGTTTATCTAAGTTATCATTGTGGGAAAGATGTAAATTCAATGGGATGAGATTATTAGTGATTACACCCATCAACAATTGCTCAGAATGGCGGTGCAGATAGAGGAGAGATACAATGATAAAATATAATTTTATATGACCTCATACTTGGTCTATAATATATCCCACCACAGATTATTTTCTAGATTGGATAGAGAAAAGGATTTTGAAAATTTTAGGGTTTATGATGTGTACCCCCAGTTGAACCTTAACAATTGCATTTATCATTTTAGAACGGTATATGATACCTTTTTTTCACCCCTCATGTGTTTGTTTAAGCTTAAATTGGAATGTAACATAATATTTGTAGAGGCAAGGAAAGTGATCACTGAATTTGGATGCTACTTCATGCAATTCAGAATGTTTACTTACATCAGAGTAAGTGATTAAGAAAATATAGAATTTATCAATGCCTAAATATGATTTCAATGTAGCAGTAAATGAATAAGCAATGAAGTACAAAATTTGACCCAAGTAAATTAGGCTAGAAAGTATGAAACCCTAGTTTCAAAGAGGAGGTAAGGAGACTTAGCTAATTCACAATTAATCCTAGACTGTGCCAAAGTTATGACCTAATGAACAACAAGGGACAAGTGTCTCGTAGAGCCTTCTAAAAATGTGAGATCGGAGGATCTTCCTGGATTGGGGTGCCTAGAATGGGTCAGGGGCGGCTGTGATTACTCAAACCCTCAGGAAACCTCCTTCATGGGATCATGATATGTTTGTTGTTCTTCACTTCTTGTTGTTAGTAGGTCACACAATGATTGTAGATGTCGCTGCTAACCTGCAATGAAATAATGACTTGTAAAACCCTCAAGAGTGCATCAAACCCCAAAAAGAAAAGAATGTAAATTAGGGGTCATACTGTCCTCAGCTTTCAAATGAATAATATTACAATTGAGTGTTGCACTACATTTCAGACATAATGTAGTTCTCGATGAGTGTGTGTGCGGAATCGTGCCCTAGGTGGCTCTTGTGCATGTCACACTTGATAGTGAGAAAATAACTAGATGTAAGATATGTAAGTATATGTGCGCATGGAATATAATAGACTTCACCTCCTATGAAGTGTATGAATAAGTATCAATCCCTTGCCCTTGTGTTTAGATGCTAGATGGATGCTTGAATTCTCTTGATATTGAAATTTTGATGCAACCTCAGGTGGTGATATCTAATGCTTAGTGCTTGGTCCTTTATTATGATCACATAAATTTATATTTATATGATTCATTTGCTTGAATTTAATAATTAACCCCAAAAAGGTTGATTACCAAAAAAATAAGATGCTCAAACAACTAGAAGGAACCAAAAATGTGAACAAAGTATAAATAGGTCAGGGGTGCCCATAGGGGACGAGGGTGCCTGACGTTGGCATCTTGGTTGGCAGTTGGTGTCTAAGATGAGAAATTTTGAGGTATGAAAACACAAAATGAGATAGAAAGAGTGTAAGACCAAAAGTGGCAATAAAAACAAAGAAAATATGGCCAAGGACATGAGTTAATTAATACTTTTCTTACTTATGAATCATATGAATAGTAGTATGCAATAAGGACTAGATAATTACCCAAAGTGCGTGATTTTGTGTCTACATTTCCCCCCACTTTATGTTGTTGAGTGAAATCTCGATAAAATAAAGTAGATAAGAGATATGTACCTGATAACCATGTAGATTGATGGCAAAATCATGTTGAGAGACAAGGAAAAGCGTGGAGTGATAAAAATATGGAGCATGAAAACTAGAGAGGAGATAGTGCAAAAAGTGATGATGATAATGACCCTAAGGTCAAAATGCATGTGTAGATGTTGCGATTGTACTTATTGTTGATATCGATGTTGGTGTGATTGATGTTGTAGAATGATGTTGACTACCACTTCCCATAAGGACAGAAATTCAAAAGAGAAGAACGAACAACTAGTCAAATACACATGTATATGAGTAAAAAGTATGTAAGAAAGTGTGTAAAATGCAAAAAATGTGAAAAAGGAACACGTGCACCTGATCCATGATGAGGAAAAGAGTGTAGAAAGGATCTTGTAGATGATGTAAAAGAACAAGTTTTTTGGAGAATCTCATATCAATTATGTTGTATATGAGTTTTTTTGGTGATCTCACACCAAGAAATGGAAGAAGTGTAGGGAGAAAAGTTTGGTGTCATCCTCCAAACTTGTTAGCATATGGATTTGCATAAATGCAAATGACATGCAATAGTGTGGGAATGAAGTCCCTCCTCAATGAAGTTGAGGCTGCCTTTATTGAAAACCAAAACTATATTTACACTTGTACATTCAAAATTGTATGTGGGGGGTGTTTTGGAATATCAATGGAAAGAAAATTGAATTAGGGAGATGGAATGGAATGAAGGAAAGGAATGAATGGAAGGAATATGCAAGAGTTAGGTAAAAGTAGAGCCTAATATCGCATGGAGAAGAATAATAAATAACTAACACAAATAAAATGGAGTTTGCATCAATTAAATGAGAATGAGTAAAAGGGAACACACATGAGCAAGTAGATAATCAGAGCTTGATCACTGTGAACTAGAACAACATATTAGTAGCATTGACAATAAGATCTAAGATACTATTTGCATGCAAGATTCAAACACTAACATCTAATGAACATAAAAACATCAAATGCTATAAGAGACAATGAATAGGACACAAAGTTCATATTTCATTAACTCTAACATGTCTTCTCAAAAGAACACAAAGTTTCTTTCTTTGAAGTAAATATTGCCTACAAAAGTATTTTCTTCTCCTCTCTCAAATTCACCCTTACAAATTAGCACTGACTTTCTATTACAACCAAAAATTTGTGATCAAGGAATCATTTTTTATATCAAAAGTTCCCTAAACATCCCTAAATTTTATCAGAGCTAAAGATATTTTTGAGATCTTTCCATCGACTATGAGAACTCAACAAACAAACATTGGGAGCTCTAGTTATGTTCGGTCAAAGTTCAGTCAACAAGAAAGTCAACTTTGGTCAACATGTCAATAGTGGACCAATAACACTGCACCACATGGCAAATAGGTGTTGGAAAAATTAGAGAGGTTATCACTGCCGGTCTTTGATAGTCATAAAATGATATAGCTCGTGGGAGCAAGAGGCTCAAATTTTGTTACGGAGGGGAGCCCGACCGCTGCGAGGACTATGGTATTATCACCAACGTGGTGGGACCTCAAGCCACCACGTGGCTTGCCACCACTTACTCATATTTCATTTTGAATAGCATAGTATTATATGGTCAAATTTTATATTACATTTGTAATTATTCACCATGTTACTATGTTATTTCAATTTGCAATGTTTTGAGAATTGACCGAGTTTATTATCCCTACTCAGTATTATTTCTACTAGGTCAGAGAACTTATCACACCGAAGGACTTGACATATAGCTCAGAACATGGCTTGATCAACAGACGACACATTACACCAACCGACTACCACTCCAAATATAGTGACCAACACATTATCCGCTAACCCCTAATGATAAGCCAAAAACCACGTGGTGAAGTGGTGGGGCATGCAAAGTCCATGCGTGGAGAAGTCCATGTCAAAGGAGGGGAGGCTAAGGTATTAAATACATTAGCAAAAAAAAAATGTCGCCCCATGTGGGATTTTATCCCCTTTATCATGCAAGCCACCTACTATGGGGAAATAAACCCATCTACATGTTACGGTTAGGCTTTTAATAGTCTATAGATAAAATATGTAACATTATTTTAGGGCCCCATTTGTGTATAAATAGGGGACCCCTTGCATTGTAAAAACACACCGGGACACCGAGACACAAAAGCTTATTATTTGTTAAGCTTTTTCAGGCTAGGTAGTTTTAATAGTTTTTTTTAGGATTTTTAATATAATATTCAAACTATATTATAATCTTTAAAATTACTATATGCAAATATTGTTTATTGGCCTATTATTTTTAGGCAATAGTAGAAGAAATATTTGTGATTAGGAGTATTTATAAACTAACCAATAGGACCATTGAGCCACATTATTTTTCACTTGCGATGCCTAGATTATCGACCAGAGTTCCGAAAGACGCAGGGAAGCGTTGGGAAGGCCGATCGAGTTCCAAAGGAGGTTGTGCATCAGGAAGGTGGAGAACAATTTGAATGATCATCGGAAGTTCTTCGAAGGACTAACGTACTACTAGGGAAGTGGAAATTCCATTAGATTGTATTGTAAGAAATAACATTGTACTTACAAAATTTTACTAGTGGAATGGTTTGATAAGAACCCGGAAACGTAGGCCTTTTCTGAACTCCGTAATCAATCAGTGCGTAGTTGTCATTACATTCTTGTGTTATTTTTGAATTAATTACTTAAAAGGAGCAACTGATCAGCAAATATTTAAAGCCTACAAGGGTCCAAGATCAAGTAGATAAAAAATTGATCATTTCGGATCAAGTTGGTTACAAAGTAGTTAGGAGTTTAAATGCACATTAAATAGGGCACTTAAGTGACTTTGACTTTCTCAACTATATTTTTTTTAAAACCAACTAAAAATAGAAATCACTTAAGTTATCCAAAGTTTACCAAAAGTGAATTAAATAATAACACCATTTAAAAATATCACTTTTAAAACATATGACAAAAATTAGTGCCTTATCCATTGAAATGGGGTATGCCTATCTCAATAGTATGAGAAATGGACTCTCCCACTTTGTTAGATACCAAGAAAACTATCTCCTTGACCCATCGGTGAAATTAGGATCTACCACCTTCCCAATTGAAAGGATCTAAACGTTCCCAATGGTTTCAAACATCTTTTCTTCTTCTGGAGGTTCATTTGGTCGAAGAATATCCTCACAAAATACCTACAATTCCAAGATCCTACCTGACATATCATTCAAATTGACCATCTTTGATTGAATATTCTTAAACAAGTTCTTCAATTTGATGCAACGTTCCATTGCAGCCGAAGAGAAATTGATGGTGGGCGTATACATGTCTTTGAACAATTGTAAAAATTACTCCTCCACATGTTCTGATGAATACCTTTGATTTTTCTCATTTACGGATCACAAGAGATCTCAACTATGAACTCCTGAATCAAGGTGAGTGAAGTGAAGGCTTCATTGCATACACTCTCATAATGGATCATAGAATCCTCGAGAAGTGTCTTTCTTGATCTGAGATGCAAAAACCAAAGAAAGCATGTCCATCAACATTCAAATTCGAGAATTCCTTCAATGGCTAAAGTTGAAGATTCCATACTTGTCATCTCTTGTAGACTAGGAAATATCTCATCCAAATTTGATATGTCAGAAACAAAAGTTTCTTTGAAAGAAAGAATTGGATCAAGATATGCACTAATATCTTCATGGAGTTTAACGGCTGTTTTGATTGTCTCTTTACCAAAAATAAGAATCTCTGAAAGCTAAGATTTAGTGGCATGGCCCAATGTGTTTAGTTATTTTGACATATTGAGAGTTGATTTATTAGGGGAAGTCAGTGCAACGGGTACTGGGAAAGTGGATGATATGGGATTTATCAGATGTTGAACATAATCCACTAATTGATTCTTTTCAACCTTAAGATGAGAGTTCTGAGACTTATATTTCTCAAGCCTCTTTAGCATGATATCTATTAAATCTCGGGCCATCGCCATGTTAATTTCCAATGTGGAATTCCCAATTCCAAGCCTGGAAACTTCATGTAATGAAATTACTTGTATAATTCAGATTAAGAGCAAAAATAGAACACCAAATAACAAAATATTTCAGAATAATGATCTCAATATGCAATTAGAATAGCTTCGCTACTTCGAGGGGGGCAAAATCCAAACCATATAATAAGACTCAAATGCTCAAATGATAATGAATTACTACCTATAATCTCCTATATATACTATTCATATGCTATGGCCATCACCAAGGCTGACCTATTAAGCATGAGAAAGTATAAATGATATAATAAACTGATATGGTAAGCCACAAGTCGTCTACTCATATCCTAATACAAGCAATAGGTTAAGGGCGTAGCATGCCCTTCCCCCTTCAAACCAATGTTGTCCCTCAACGTTGAATAATCCTAGATGTTTATGTAGAAAACCTTCATCCTCCCAGGTGGCATCTTCTATGCTTAGATTCTTCCACTTGATCAGATATTCCTTAATGTCTCTAGTTCTCAGCCTCTTAGTACGTGTTTGCAGAATCTTCTTTGGCTCCAAAATGATTCTTCCTTCCTCGTCAAGGTCTGGTAACTCTGTCTGGGCTTCAAATTTCTGTCCAATAACCTTCTTCAGGCATGAAACATGGAATACTGGGTGTATGTGTGAAGATGGAGGCAACTCTAGTTTATAAGCAACACTACCAATTTTCTGTACAACCTGATAAGGGCCATAATATTTAGGAGCAAGTTTTTTTTCCTTTTTTTGTTGCTTTAGGGACATATGTTTGTAAGGCTGGAGACGTACAAAAACCCAATCACCAATTTCAAAATGTATTTCACTACTGTGTCGATCTGCTTGTTGTTTCACCCTATTTTGTGCTAATGCTAAATTCTCCTTCAAACTAGCCAAAACCTGTTGTTGATGTTGAATGTGTTCCTCAACATCTCTGACCTTAGTTTGCACCCTCAAGGAGGAAGTGATAGAAGGTGGATGGTAACCATATAATTCTAAAAATGGGTTCATTTGAGAAGAGGTATGAAAAGATGTGTTCTACCACCATTCTGCCAGTGGTAGCCATTTAATCCACCTTTCCTTCTTATCTGATACAAAACAACGTAAATACCCCTCTAAGCATTTGTTGACCACTTCTGTTTGCCCATCAGTTTGAGGATGATAAGATGAACTGTGAGCTAGCTGAGTACCCAAACATGAAAATAATTCCGTCCAAAAATTACTTGTGAAAATAGGATCACGATCACTCACAATTATCTTTGGGGTTCCATGTAGCCTTTGAACTGTCTCCAAAAAAATAGTTCCGACTGTACTGGCTGCAAATGCATGTGATAGGGCACAAAAATGGGCATATTTTGTGAGCCTATCCACAATCACAAAAATAACATTCTTACCCTCTGAACAAGGCGATCTGGTGATGAAATCCATGGAGACCTCCTCCCATCTATGGCTAGGAATTGGTAAGGGTTGTAACAGAATAGGTGTCTTAATTGTTTCCCCTTTGTTCTATTGGCACACTAAACACTCTGATACAAAATTTTGTACATCCCCCTTGAGTCCCTTCCCAAAATAATTCTCTTTTTATTCTATGATATGTCTTCAAAAACCTAGAGTGTCCTCCAACAGGCGAGGCATGTAGCTCTGCAAGAATCTTATGCTTCAACTTAGAATATTTACTCAAGAATAAACTATCCTTATACCATAGGGCATTACCTTTCCACTCAAATTTTTAAGATGTCATAGATCCTTGCTTGATATTATGTATTAGAGATTGTGTATCCTTATCTTGATTCCATTCCAATCTTGCTTAATTCACCCAATCGACCGTCAACATGGACATTCCACAGAGTAAGGCATCGACGGATGTATCCCTTCTAGACAATGCATTAGCTACTACATTTTCTTTACCCTTTTTGTATATGATTTAAAAATCATGATCCAACATTTTTGTTACCCACTTTTGTTGTTCCTCAGATGATAACCTTTGCTCCAAAAAGTATTTGAGACTATCATGATCAGTTTTTACCTTGAAGTGTCTACCCATGAGATAGAGCCTCCATTGCTTTACCACATGAAGAATAGCCATCATTTATTTCTCATAGATAGGTTTGACTAGATCTTTTCCTTTGAATTCATGGCTCTCAAATGTAATTGGTCTTCCTTCCTGCATTAGAACTACTCCCAATCCTGATCCTGAAGCATCACATTCAACAATGAAGGTTTTTGAGAAGTTGGAAGTAGCCAAAACTGGGGTGCTGCACATGGCTTCCTTCAGCTGCTCAAAGGATTTAGTGCTTACGTCTGTCTAATGGAAGGCATCCTTCTTTAGCAATACAGTGAGTGGGGTTGCTATTCTACCATATCCTCGCACAAATCTTTTGTAGTACCCTGTTAGTCCTAGAAACCCTCAAAGATTTTTGAGATTTTTGGGCCTTGGCCATTCCACCATAGCTTTGATCTTCTGAGGATCAACTTTGACGCCTTCATGGGATACAATATGACCCAAGTACTCTACCTCTTATACACCAAAAGAACATTTGGATGGCTTTGCATACAGAGTATGTTTTCTCCAAAACTTCCAACACTTTATTTACATGTTGTAACTATTCTTCCCATGTCTTACTGTAAATCAATATATCATCAAAGAAAACTAATACAAATTTCCTTTAAAATGGCCTAAAATAGTGTTCATCAAGCTTTGAAAGGTTGACGGTGCATTTGTAAGACCAAAAGGCATTACCAAAAACTCATAACGGCCCTCATGAGTCCTAAAAGCCATTTTATGAACATCTTCCTCTTTTATCCTAATTTGATGGTACGCCGAACGAAGATCTAATTTTGTGAAACAAACAACACCATGTAATTCATCAAGTAAATCATCAATTACTGGAATAGGAAACTTATCTTTGATGGTGTACTTGTTGAGTTCTCGGTAATCTAGACACATCCTCCATGTTTCATCCTTCTTACGTATCATGACCACTGGTGAAGAATATGTACTCTGGCTATGACTGATAATACCTGCCTTCAACATTTCCTCCACCATTTTCTCGATCTCACTTTTATGGGAATATGGGTATCTGTATGGTTTGATGTTAGGTGTTTGGCTCCCTGGAATCAACTGAATGGCATGATCATGATCCCTAACTGGTGGTAGTCCCTTTGGAATTGCATAAAAAATAGATGAGTGAGCATCCACAATATTCTGAAGATCGGGTGGCATTGAAGACTCTGTATTTTGTACTTCCATGGAAAATAGCTTTGCTATAAAGCCATCCACTCCTTTTATGAGAACCTTTTGCATATGATGAGAGCTAATAATCTGTGGAGACTTAGCTACCATCCCATTCAATTGTATTTTCCTTCCATCTGAATGAAATCACATGAACAATTCTTGGAAATTCATCTCTATAGTACCTAAGGTTGTGAGCCATTGGACACCCAAAACAATATCTTCCCCTCTCATAGAAACAACAAACATAGGTGAGTCTAACATGTAGTCTCCCATGGAAAGCTTGATACTATAGCACTTTCCTGTGCACTTGACTGTCCCACCATCCACAATCATAACTTGCATTTCTGGAGCTGGGTAAATAAAACAATTGAGGCGGGTAGCTAACTTACTATTTATGAAGTTATGAGTACTCCCTGAGTCAATCAACACCGTCACCTTCTATTTTTTGAGATATCCAATAACCTTGAGTGTTTGAGGAGTACTAATACCTGACAATGCATGATAAGAAATTGTAGGTTGGTGATCCTCTACTTCATCTTCTATTGGTTCCTCAGCCTCTCCTATAATTTCAGCTTCCTCATCATCCTCATTACCTCCATCAATATAGAACAACTTCTTCTTAGCACATTTATGTCCCGGTCCATATTTGCTATCACAATTAAAACATAATCCTTTTTCTCTCTTTTCTTCCATTTGTTGAGGAGTCAGTCTAATTGGCTTAGCAAATGAAGGGGAAGAGATACTACGGTCTCTGGCGTTAATGAAAGGTAGCCTCCTACTACAAAGAAATTTTTCCTCTACATGATGTTCCATGATAATAGAATCAGAAAGCTTGATTGGATTAAACATACGTACCTCATGCTCGATGTGGTCCTTAAGACCCCCAAGAAACAGGTCATTCAAATTCTCTTCTGGAATATTCTCCACCCTTAAGGATAGGTTTTGGAATTGATGCACATAATCTTTGACTGCTCCTATTTGCCATAAATTTTATAATTGACTAAAGTAGTTCTCTGAAACACTAGAACTATAGTGCAATTGCAACTCCTCGGTAAAAATTGTCCAAGTGACACCTAGACCATTCTTCTGCCTCTGAGCACATAACCATCAATACCAAAAAAATTGGTTAGGTTCAAGATATAGGTATTCCAATGTGACATTTTTTCCCGATAGTGTTTGATGTAACTCAAAGAATTTCTCCATTTGATTTATCCAATTCAGGGGATCCTTACCATCAAATTTGCGCATATCCACTTTCGGTATCATGTTCCGTGGTTACGAATACGTTTGATTCTGATTAGACTGGAAAAGTGATCCAATATCGTTATTTTGTCCATGATTTTGAACTAAAGGTCCTCCTTGGTTGATATGGGTTGGATTTGGGCCATACTGGTTACCCTTTACATGTTGCACGATATCATCTAACCGATGATTGATTTGGGCTATGTCTCCTTTAGATGCCATCTCAGATTGTACATTTCGCAGCTCATACTCACCTTATGATCAACTGAGGTAAACCCTAGTGCTGAGGAATATTTATTTACCCCTTCTGACCCCATCTCTTTAATCACTACCCCATCTTTATTTGGGGTTTTACCCGGAGTAACCGGATTCTTTTTTGCTCTTGTGGAAGGCCCCACCATGATGTCAAACCTTAGGGTTTAAGGTTTCGATACAATGTTGGCTGAACATGAAAAAACATAGAGAAGATACTAATACTATTTTTTTGAGAGCTTTCGGAAAATGTAAAGAAATTGAAAATTTTCCACAATTTGCACCCTAGGGAGTGATTTTATGAAAAAACCTAAATTTGTAATAACTTTTGTAAACTAAATCAAAAAAGTCTGAAATTTTTAGGGAGCCTTACTTGAAATGTTTCACAACTTTGGTAAAAATATCTCCCACCAATACGCTCTAGTTCGCAATATGTTGTGGAAACAAAAAATAGGGTTTTTACCCTAATTTTTGCCCATATCGCAGCTCTGATACCACTTGTAATGAAATTACTTGTATAATTCAGATTAAGAGCAACAATAGAACACCAAATAACACAATATTTCAGAATAATGATCTCAATATGCAATCAGAATAGCTTCGCCACTTTGAGGGGGCAACCTCCAAACCATATAATAAGACTCAAATGCTCAAATGATAATGAAATACTGCCTATAATCCCCTACATATACTATTCATATGTTATGGCCATCACCAAGGCTGACCTATTAAGCATGAGAAAGTATAAATGATATAATAAACTGATATGGTAAGCCACAAGTCAGCTACTCATATCCTAATACAAGCAATAGGTTAAGGGCGTAGCACTTCATAATCAACAGATGTCATGGCATCACGTTATTTGTCAACTTGTGGGATGACAAGATCCACAAATCTATTTTCGTCATCATCTACTATTATTTGGGAGAGAAATTTAGGTTTCTTGGGAATGAAATCATTTGAAAGCTTGAAAAGGGCATCGAAGTCGATGTCAATTTCCTTCACAATCCTCTTCCTTCTCTTGATTTCACAATTAACCCAAAAAGGAGTATCCTTTACCACTTCCGCATACAAAATCCTAGAGTTTTAAGCAACATTTCCATTGTTCTCAACATCATTAGTTTCTACAAGAATCCTTTCCGTGACCTCAACCTCTAGAGAAATAACCTCGATATCTACCTCTTGAACATTAGGGAGATTTTGAGAAATCTCTTCGTGAACTGTAGGTTCAAAAGTGTTTGATATCTAGTCTACTTGCACTTGGGTGGACTCTTGTGCAAGACACAACTAAGGATTGTTTTTTATGAGATTCTACGAACTGTCAGCAATTTGAGTATAAGAATCTCTACTTGAAGTGGTAAATACTGATACACACTCCCTTCCTTCATTACAGCTAGAACCCTTAGCTTTTTCACCTTGCGAAACCTTCTTTGGTGAAGCGGATTTTGGCAACTAACTCTTTCTTGTTTGATGTGTATGACTAGATGACACGAAGGCTGATTGAGAAGAAGATTTGATTGACTGGAGACCTCCTCCAGTTGGCAATTTTTGTAATCCATAGGTATGATCTTGGATTAATTTTAACTTTGCAAGTTCTTTTTCATACCAAGATATGCTTCTTTCGAGAATTGGTTGATTCTTGTTATCAAGATAAAATTAATCTCTTTTGGTCCAATCAATTTTTGGAAACAGGGTAAAAGTAAATGCATCATATGAAGGATCAATAACATCTTCATCATCATCCAACAATGAATATGGAGGGTTTTTTATGAGAAATACCTTGATCTAAGCAGGGGTTAGGCGGGAAAACTCTCGCCTTCTCACTTCATGTTCATAAAAATAGGTAACCTAGAAATCTTCCATGGTAGGGTTGTGCTGATAATTTTCCCCAAACATATTTTGCACATATCCATTGATATCAAACTAGAATCTCTTCACATATGGATGAATGGTGATGAGGGAAAACTCTTTCTCCACGAGTTGTGCACTGAAGAGATTTGGACATTGGTGTTCCCCAATTCGGATTGGGAAATGATTTCTTCAATGATGTTTGTCACTGAGAAGACAGTGAACTTGGAATATTTATCGCACAAGCTCCATTAATGCCCACTTGTCACTAACGTACTTAGGAAGCTTCCATGGAGTACCCACAAATCCACTCATGCCAATATAGGAAAAGGATGAAAATTGAATAAACCTTGTTCCCCATTAGGAAATGACATCCATGCCTCTTTGGAGAATATTTCCTCTGTATTCTGATTCAGGTTCCAAATGACGCAGAAGGTGAATGCATGTTAACTCTTTTGAAATGATGAGAGCTATTTTTGAAACTTAGCTATGGATAATAATGGATGTCATTATTTGATGGACCCATAACTCCCTTTGTTTC
The DNA here is from genome assembly GCA_019776745.2 of Taxus chinensis. Lineage (NCBI taxonomy): Eukaryota > Viridiplantae > Streptophyta > Pinopsida > Cupressales > Taxaceae > Taxus > Taxus chinensis. The sequence continues at coordinate 851,893,141 of CM034146.1, forward strand.
GAGCCTTGAAAATAGCTTTCTCATAGCCACTGCATAAGTCAGGTATGATGTCAAGTAGAAACATCCAGTCATCTTCACTTCGATCAATTATTTGTGAAGGGTATCACTGATGATGGTGGCCCAATCCATAAACTCTCTCTTGGCAAGGATGATATAGAAAAACTGATACATCCATGGGCGGAAAATCCTAGGAGAGGGTAGACCAAAGACTCGACTCAGGAGAGTGATCATGTCCCCGATTTCCTCCATGAATTCAACACGATATAGATCCTTAGGAAGTCAGTCAACTCGATGCCTCTTGGTCACTAACCAGTTATTATTAACCATCTTGCTTCACCTGAGGGGTTCTTCATCCCAAAATTCTTTTGCTGACTTTCGAGTGATGTTAGTGTTCTCAGGGAATTCAGGTATGTTGGGCAGTTCCTCAATGTGCTTTGGTGTGATTAACAGGAAAGGCTCATGATTATATTTATAAATTCCTCATTTCACAGGATCATAATTCTCCTCGCAAGCGATAACCAGCTCTGGGCATTGCACTGAGACTGGAAATGTTGTTGTTTGGGGTAGACTGCTATGGTAGAGCCTATATGAGAATATGGTTTTTCCTTCAGATTTCACCTAATCACCAAATTGTTACACATTGATGTGACTAAGATTTGTATAGGTGATACTGTCATATGCAAACTTGATAGAACTAGGAGGGATGATTCCTTGGAATTCATACTTGAGTGCAAACTTATTCAATTTCTCCACTGGCTTCCTTGATCTTCCTGTAAATTTATCAGATTTGTCGACCGTTATGAATTTTACAGAAAAATGACTCAGGCATGAAAAAAAATGCAAATGGGGTCGGGTCTCAATCTTCTAACCACCATTTATGCAAAGAGAATATAACTCATCTTAATAGTATTATTATTATTTTAATAATAATAATAATAATAATAATCAATCTTGGGTAACAATTTTTTTAAAAATGTCAATACATCATATCAAGACTAGGCTCAAGTTTCGAATCTGGCAATAACAATGATATTTATTTTTTTTAAATAAAAATCTGCCAATTTTAATATTTCGTGTGGATCTTTTTTCTTTAAAAAATTGCCTTGCTTCTCTACATACTTGATATATTTTGATTGATGTGTGGAAGATCATACCTTTATATAAATGCGTGCAAGATTTAGAAAATAATATTTCTTCTTTGTTGCGTGCACTACTGATGTTTTGCGTTGGAAGACTCTTGATTTTTTTAATGCGTGGAAGATCTTTTGTTCTGAAAAATGCATGGAAGTAATTTTCTTAATCCTTTGCGTTGTTTTTGTCACTTTATTTTGTTGAATGCATAGATAATTATTTTTATTCCTTTGGCTGCATTTGGATTGTTCTTCTCTGCCCATTGTGTGGGGTGTTGTTCTTTCTTTCCCCTTGTCTTTGGCGTGGAAGTGACCCAAGTAAATGTGCGGATCTTCTAATTTACACTGGCTATTTTGGAAACATGTATGATTTTGGGTATATGTATGCATTTAAAACTTTCCTTTGCCCAATGCGTGGGCTCCTTAACAAGAAAAAACAAATTCCCTTTTGTTGTTATCTTTCCTCCCCCATTCGTGGAAACTTGCTCACCAAAACCAAAATAAATATTTTTTTATTATTGTTCTCCTTCCTCTGTGGCCGGCATGGAGAATGATTTGTATATCTTAGGGTTTTCCTTTTTTAATCTATTCCAAACTGCTAAATGCATACAAAAACAAATTTCCACTCACGTGGAACTTCATCTCCTTGGGCAACGTGTGGTATTGGTTTGAGCTCTTATGCATGTGTTGAAAACTTCATTTTTGTTGGTTTATCTCCTCATAAGCGTGGTAATTTCCTTCACCCTTGGGCAACATGGTGATTCTCCTTAGTGGCCAGTTCCAATGCTTTGATAATTTGGAAAATGCTCTTCTTTGACTGGTGTATTACCTCCGTTGCATGTGTGGATCTTCTTCCAATTGCGTTCACAGTAAACTGGTATTCTTTGTTTCTTCTTTGTATTGAAATGCAAACAAACAGTTCAACAATAACACGAACAAATCAATTAAATGGAGTAAGGAAAAAAAACTTCTTCTAACTATTTTTCACGGGGAAATGGTTATGAGAATTAAAGAAGATTCCCCGTAATCATTTCCCCTTCTCGTTGAAATAACCAATTCCCTCTTCCCCGGGTAGTGGCATTAATTACCATGGGAAAGTCGGAAGAAGACAACCATCTTCCAACAGAAATGGCAAGGCAGGATGACAATCCCCATTTTATTTCCCCATGTGGGAAATTGGGAGATTTTTTTCCTGTTTTCCAACCAATTGGATTGGTAATCAGCAGAAGAAATCCCACAAGTGGGAAAATAAGAAGAATTAGCCAGGAAAGGGGAAATCTAGGTACGGGAAGCCAATTTGGCATCCCCAGTAATTGGAAGCGGAAGCTCACTTTCCCCTCGGCAATTAAAAACTTGTCGATTGACTTTTAATAAATAATATATTAATATTTATTTAATTAAAAATCCAAAAAATCAATAAAAATTGATTTTATCATATAAAGGGTAATAAATAAATAAATTATTAACGTAGTTTATGACCTGACGGGAGGAGTTCTTGCTCGAAATGATCCCTTCCAGGATGAAACAAAAACCAAAACGATCACAAAAATGAGACGATCGCAATGAGGGTGATAAATCATAAAAAAAATATTTTGATTTTTAAAAAAATTTCCATGTTTATTAATTTTGTGAAGTCAAAATTAGTTGATAACAAACCTTTAACTACTTCCTGAAGTATAGAACACCACTATGGATGGTGTGTAAAAATCCGATCCGGTTCGACCAATTCCAATCTAATGTGAAAATAAAAAATGTTGTGTAATGTATGTATGTTGAGTGATATAGACTGTATGCCCTGTAAAATATGTTGTGTGAAGTGTTGTAGACTATGCTGCAATGAAGGATATTGTGTCACTGTCCCCTAGTCACAGGTGTCTAGAAAGCGTCAAGGGTGGCTAAGCACTATTGTCTGGGTTTGGGGGCTGGTGTTTGTGTTGTGCTAAGGACCCAAGTCAAGATCTGAGCCATATCTAAAATTGATGACTATGTTGTACTAGTATTGAACTGCGCTATTTGATGACTATAGACTGTTGTATGGGGTGACTGATTCACCCAAATGATTACACCCCTCATTTAGGGTTCATGCAACATCGCTGAGGAGAATGCGGCCCAAAGGAGGACCCATTGCTGTGATGAAATTGTGCCCTACAGGTGGGGGAGGGAGTGTGCTTGGTAGAAACCAAGGCATACACAAACAAAGTAGCTAGGAAACAAGTGTTAGTACAAATAAAACAAACACGCATGTAAAATGTAAGCTAGAAAATAAGCAGACAATGTGTAAGTTAAGACACAAGGAGATAACAAGAAATAAGACAACAAAGACTATGAAAAGTAGGTTTCAAACATGGGATATCACTCATGATGTCGCAAGACAATCACGTCTGAATAGGTCAAAAGCATACAAATTTGCACACAAGACCAAGGGAAAAGCCCGCAAACAATGTCAAATAATAACAAACAATGTAACAGACAACTATGGAAGCAAATAAACCTGCAAGACAAATGTTGTACATGAAGCACCCATTAGCAGGTTAGAAAGATAAAAGGTATGTCAAAGCGTCTATAATCCGATATAGTAGTGTGATATGAAAAAATGAAACAATAACACCTGTAATGTACAAAAGTGGATGCCCCCAAGAGCCATTGTGGGATTGGTAATAGGTACTGTGCCAAACATCCATGCTATAAGTATCAATATGTAGAAATTTGTGATCACAAATAGGAAGTAAGTGAATGCACATGTGTATATGGAAAGATAATGACATACAAGATATTTATCTAACATGTGTAACAAAGTGTAAATATGAGCATAAGTAATCAAGAGTAAATGAGACCAAGATATGAAATATGTTGTAGATGGATGAGATGAAATGGAATGGAAAGTGAGTGTGATAGGAACCACGTGCCCCCCCGAGGTGAGTGTGAATGTGTATATGAGATGAGGCTCATTTTATACATGCCCCCCTCAGTAGTCAAGAATGAACCATAAAGCAAGAGTGTGTAACACCCTGATTTTGTAAGTTATCTTGGTGAATATTTTTCATACTATTATAGTTGCTGAAATGAAGGCAAACATGTTTAAGATATATTTTGATCTTAAGAGGAATGTATTGCTAACTTGGGATTCTTGCATGCTGTAATTTATTGCATAGGACAGGAGTTATTGTTGCTTGTGTGTTTACTGAGGTGATGACAAATTTTCGTATACTTGCTAAACTCTCTTTGCTGATTGATAGCACACCTTGAATCAATTTCATTGATCCAAAGTATGCTATGATCTTCTTGTGATTTCTGTGTCGATTTACTCTTTAACCGAACCTGAGGATGATATAAATGTGCAGCGCTTGATTGTAGGTATGAGTAGCTGGCACGTAAATGCCAACGACAGAGGTTCGATTCTTGAACCTTGTACTGTTGAACTTAAGACCTCGTTGAGACAAGAAGCGTTTGGACACGGGTGGCTTTGGCATGTGAATCAAAGGACGAAACATCCTACACAACATTTATATGAGTGTCAGTTGAGAAGATTGGATTAGAGGTTGATTAATGTTAGTGGTTAGAAGGAATTAAATCCTAAGCTAATCCTAAGTTCTATCATGCATCCTAAACTACTATCCTAAGTGGATTTTTTAAATTATAAAAAAAAAAGGAAAGGGAAATAAACCTAAGTCCCTAATAACCTAAAACTAAACTATGACCTAGGTTGAATAACTAATATACATCCTAAACTAATCCTAACTTAAAGGGGGATGCGCAGACCCTTGGAGGGAGAGGATAAGCATGAAGGGGTGTTTAATGGCATTAAATGAGAGTCCATACGTGGACAGCACCAATTTGGCGGGGGCAGGTAAGTGGCGGAGGTATTTAGTTGGAGATGGAAGCCAAATTTTGTTTTGCCATGTGAAATTTAAAATTTAGAGATCGCCAACTCAAGTTGGTAGTGGCGTGGGAAATTTGGGAAAAGGAAAAGCCTTTAATGCATTAAATGTTCTTGGTCCTCGCGACCAGCTCGCCTTGGAAGGCGTAGGAGGGAAATGTTTGATTGTTCATTGTGTCGATTTGGATTTGGTGAAGTTGCTCTGCATTTGGTTTTTTTGTTTGGTTCAGTCAAACCAGTTTCTTTTGGATTTATCACTGTTCTTTGGAAGATTTGGAGGTTGTTGCTGAGCCTGAAGAGGAAAGGAATTGTTAGAAAGCTTGTGTTGTCGCCGAGGAAAGAAATATCTTCGGCAAACATAATTTTCTTTGAGTTTTGGAAAAGAAATTACAGGCATGTTAAGCCCTGTCTCTTTAAAAAATACTTGCTTTGTTTAAACGTCTCATTAAAACAACCCTGTTCTTGGGTTTTGGGTTTATGTGATTGCTGTCGATGTTGATACGATTTGGATTTAGTCGATTCTTGCTGCCAATTTTTGGAAATGATAGGTAAAATCGTTCTGGTTATTGTGTTTAAAACTGTCTTTGTATTTTCTTTGAATGGAATATCTCCATGCTGTGTTGGTTTGTTTTGGCAGTTTGGAGAATAACGTTTTGGGTATTTTTCTCTGTTAATGGTTATATTTACAAAAAAGATAGGCAAGTATGTGTTGTTCTCATCACTGTATAATCATTCCTCTTGTTTTATGAACTTGAATGATGAAGTCTGAATAGTCCAAAAGGAGCTGTCTTTCAGTGTTGAGCAATTGTTCTTTGATATGTGAACTTCTGTGATAATATTCGTACTGGATGTTGCGAGTTGTATGAAGTCGTTATTCTTTACTGAAATTTATTTTAAAAAGGAAATAGATCCTTTCTCTTTCTTCTGTGTTTGATTATGATGGATACGGCATTTGGGTTTTGTATGATCATACGAATTTTATTCGAGGGAAGAAATGGTAATACGTTTTTGCTGTCCCTTTTTTCTTGCTTAAAGAAATAGACGAATATGGTTGAGTATTCGTGGGAGTTTGGAAAAGAAATAGTTTTTCCTTCTGAACTTATAATGAATTATATTGTTTTCTTGCCGAGAAAGTAGGATGATTAGTTGTGGTTATTGATGTTGTTTGGTCTACCGTTCGGACTGTAGACACGATTGAAAATCTTGGCTTTGCATTCCCTGAGCAATGAATGAATATTTATGTACTGTACTTCTTCTTGCCTTGGAGGAAAGATGATTTGTTACGTCTTATTTGAGGCGGTTTGATCTTACAGTAAGGACAGTAGTCATGAAAACGAGCTTGACTTGTATTCTGTGCATTAAATAAATCATGTTGAATCTTGCTGAAGGGGTTAGATGATTTGTTGTGTTTCATTGATGTTGTTTGACCTTTTAGTTCAGATTATCTTTGCGAAAATGCTTTTTAATTTGGATTTCTATGCAAGGAGGAAATGCTTGGGAAGTTGTCTTGCTATTGGACCTATTTTGATTATACTTTGTTGTGCATCTGATATCCTATGTGAGTTTTTAATAATAAGGGTATTATTGTATCAAAATCACATTTTTGGGTTCTGTACATCATTGTGAATAGAAGAATGGATTCAGGTATAAACATTTATTGGTAAGGAATTCTTCTTCTGTTTGCTGTTTTGATTTGGTAAAATCAGTAGTTGGATGGTTTATTGAACTTGTAAGTTCAGTCTGAATAGAGAACAGTGACATTTAAATCATTTCCTAAGTGCTATGTATTTCTGTATAAACGGAATTTTGAATGTTTCGTGTGGTCTTCTTGATCTTTGCGCAGTCATTTAGAACAAATGAAATCAGCATTAATAGTTCTTGTTGAGTTGAAGAAAATGGTTGTTTTCTTATATGAATAGTTATAGAACGAATTCTTCTCTTTTGCTGTCTGAATTCTGGAAATAACATTGAAGTCTTACTGTGCATTATGATTGGACTTGCTGTAGGTAACAGCAATGAATAAATTTTATTTTGAATAGAATGCATTCATAGAATTAGAAAATCATGTGAATAATTGATTGCATGATTGTATAACTGCTTATCTGGTTTACAATACAGCGAAAGCAATTATAGTTTCTTCTAGTACGGTAAATACATAGTATGCAATCTTATACTATTTGAGCTATGATAAATACGATGTTGTACTAACCTGTTCTGGATATGCACATGGAGCTTAATTTAAATGAAGTATTGATAAGGATGATAAATTCTTCCTTGTTTTCATTTAAAGCTGATTATGAATGAAATTACTCTTGCTGCCAGAAAGTGAATTCCGAATGGATTTTGTAAGTTTCACTCTGAACTGTTATCTTGATTTGTGTCTAGTTTGGATTCCATTTTTAGGACAGTCATGAGGAAGGAGATAGTAATGTGGATGAATGACTTGGAAAATGATCTTTTCTTCCTTCATATAGCTAAAAATTTGTAATCATTATTAACGAATTTTGTTAGTGCTTAGATTATGAGCAACTATATGCATTGTTGTTCGCTTTCTCGTCTGTGCGTGATTGCTAGGAACCTAATATGATGCATGAACTGAAAGGAAAGTAATGGGTTTACATTTCAGTTAGTTTTATCCTTTGTTGTTTATTAATAATGAAAGGAGTGGAAAATATAATAGTATGTTATATCAGCAGTACGCTATTTGTATTCCTAACTTTACAAATATTGTAATTTCGAACTTTTAACGGTTATGTGGAAGATAGGACAGCAGTTCTTTGGTTGATTGTGATGGTGTTTTGATGGTTCAGTTGTTATGCTGATCATTCTTTGGTACCTATTTCTTGATTGATGTCTTACTGTCGTTTCATAAAAGCAGCGTTCTTTTATTGAGACAGTTAATTGAAGCATCTCATTTTAATGGTAAGTGCTTAATAGGCTCAGTTCATTGAACTGACCTGTGTAAATAATTTTGCAGATGGAATTTGATTAGGATGAAGACATGACTGATTTCTTATGCTTCTTGATTGGTTGAAGATGAATTGTATTTGTTTACTTTTATTCCTCTTTGAGGAATTATAAAAAGAAGAAAATGTATTCTTCTATCTATGAGTTGTAATGATGTTTTATGTAAACAATGCCCATTCAGTTGGATTGGAAAATGTATGGATTATGACATGAATTAATGAATACAAATACAAGTGTGATATTTTAATGACTATATCAGTTGATATTGTTGATTAAATTGGAAACATAATGTTATTCCTGATTTGGATTTATTTAATTGTTCGTGGATGGATGCTAAATGGGAAATGATATCTATTCTTACCTTATTACAAATTTAAGTTGAAATGCGCAATTAGCTCATACTTGGGTAAAGATGAATTCTTAATTGACATTAGAAAGGATTAGGAAGAATATGATTCCATAACTGATAGGTATTCAGGATTAGCTTGGAAGCTAAGGAATATCAATTAACTTCGGAGTAATCGAACTTCGCTTTTGAACTCCATTAATGACCTCGTATGTTAAATTCAGAATAAAGGATATGGGATAAGTATATCCATAACTAATGGACCTTAACTGTGTAAGGTTAAGGAAAATAAATGAATACATTTATTGGGAATTAGACCTCGTTTAAATGACGTCTAATAACTAGAATTCTGAATTTAGTTACAGTTGGGAAAAATCTTGGTTAAGTTTAACAGGTTAAACTTATCACGTCCGTCAGTAATGGGCTGCTTAATCCAATGATTAAGAAGAGAACCAAGTAGAGAAATGCAGCCCTTCGGTACAAAGGAGAAGATGCATAGCAAGCTAAAGGACGGATTTAGTCTCTCTTAGCTATATATAACTGTAACGGGAATGAGGATAAAGGGATCAGCATGGTTGCTGAAAGTTGATTTTAAAATATTAAGATCATATCCAAATCACTTGAGCAGGATGTGTACTCTCGATGGGAGGATTCCGTAGGACATTGACATACGCCAGCTACAGCAAGGTGTCTTCATGAAGACGAGGTCTTCATGACGACACAATGTTATAGCTGACATATTACAATGCCCTCCTGAATTAAAACATCAAGAATACATAGGCTGAATGTGAAGTTCTTGGCTGGGGATAGGAGTATGATCACGTATACGGAGTGACTCTGGAGGACTAAAGATAACTAGACACATGGAGTAGTGGGGAACGACATCGTATGTCTACGTATCTTTAGTTACCAGGAGTGCCTTCCTATACTCGTTCATATTGCTAGTTGGAAATTGGAAGTTTAAATCTGACCTTAATTTGAAAGGACTGGTAGGAACCAGGAAAGACCATTCTAGATAACAGGTGAAGTGAAGTGAAGGACGTATTCCATTGATGTGTATCACATCCAGGAATATGATCATGCAAAGCATGTGAAAATATTTGGCCAAAGTATTGCAAGTGCTGGTTGCGTTGTCCTTATCACTTAATTTAAGATGCAGGATGTCAGATGAATATCAGTAACAGATATTCAGATAGGATTCTTAAATGGATCACTTCGATAACCGGAAATGGTTAAGAGAACTGATATATATAATATACTATGCATAAACGAACATGAAGGATCGGTTGTTGCCGAGTCATGAAATGAAGGATTGATGAAACTCCGAACCATGAAAATGGAAGATCAGCAGTTCCTCGAGTCATTTACAACAGCATATAGAATCTGTTATAAGATTGAATGGCATTGAATGTGTGTTCCATATTGTAAATATGCAGACAGGGAACATTAGTTTTAAAAAGAAATTGTGTGTTCCAAACTGTGTTGTTTGGGCAGAGAACAATTATTAAAACTTGAACGTGTGTTTGAATTTTATAATTCATAACAGAAAACGTTATCAAAAAAATAAAAATAAAAATTTCCCTTGTTCTAGTATCTTAAAATGGGGATGTTACAGAGTGTGTCATTGGGAAATGGTTTGAATTGTGTGTATTAAAAGATGTGATCAACAAGGCGCAAAGTGTAGAGTGCAAGTTTTTGAGTGAATGAGTGATTGATTGAACACGTGAGTGTGGTGAGGTCCATTTGAGATGTAGACCCTCAACAGTTGATTATGGACCGTGGAAATAAAGTGTGTCATAGGGTGGTGTGTCATGTTGGTTGTATGAGAGATGTGTGTAATGTGTGGTGTTTTTTGCGTAGGAGAGAAAAGGTGTCGTGATTATGTCTTTTGTTTCATATGTTGAATATTTTTAAAAGATATTTCTTGCGAACTCATTGAGTGTGTAATGCGATGTGTTAAGAGATATGTGTTGTGAACACATCAGTTTTGTAGTAGGTTGTGTTGCATGTATATGAGAAAGATATGGTGTGAAAGTGACGAGTAGATAGTGTGTTGTGATTATGTGGATTGCATAAAATGTGTATGTTGATTGTGCGTAAGAGATATGTGTAATGTGATGTAAAAGAGGTATGTCATAAGAGCATTGAGTGTGTAGTATGTTGTATATATGTCAAGTGTGTTATATGTTGTGTTTGTATGTGTGTTAGAAAGAAGGTTTCGTAAATGTGTTGATTATATAGTGAAAAATATGAGTGTGTAAAGTGTATACTATGTAGTGTGTGAGGTTCATGTGTATAGAATTCCCTCAACAGTCAAGTGTGAACCATAGCACGAGAGTGCATCATCGGGCAATGACGATACATGCCTATATCAAGATATGTATGTTGTATGTGAGAGACTAGATCTGAAATGATGAGAATATAAGATGCGTGTCAATACTAGAGGGGGGGGAATAAGTTTGATTCCCCCCGAGTGTGTGATGATAAGAGTGATCAATTAACGTCATCTCAGAGGTCATCATTGTCATGGTCAAAACCGAATGGTGAAGCATCTAAGACTTGATAAGTGATGGTGTTAGGCTGGTCGAATAAGGAGCCATTGATGTGTAAATTATACATGGCCATAACATATTATTCACCATTGAATGGAGGAAATGGACAACCATGCGTATACCAGTGAGTAAGATTTTGTGAATAGATAATAAATGAGTCATTGCAAATAAAAACATGACCAAATGGCATGTGGCAGGGTCTATCATGCCCTAATGTAATAAAGCCAAGACTGTCTGAGTGTAAGGAGCACATGAAAGAAATATTGTGAGATAAAATACATGAAGAGCATAATCAATGACAATATGGACAAATCCATGGTATAGATGAGGATCATAAGATGGAGGAAAGATGTTGTCAAGTGTGAATCCTAGCCAAACCAACCCACCATGTGTGCATATAGTATTGGAGTAAGTAGGATTGAATGGAATGTGTTCCCAATAAGAGTCATTCATGAAAGTGTGCATGTAAATGGATGACGTGCTAATGGAGGTTGCACATGAGAAGTTGAAGGGGATGGAATGATGTCCATTGTCTGGACAAGCACCCAATAAAGAACCATAGCAGTAGTAGAAGAACAAGGAGGTGATGGTGCAGATGAGATAATATCTAACATGCATATAACACCTTCAAGTTGTGGCAAATGAGCTGGAGTTTCCATAGGTTGTGGTTCATCGGTGGTAGAAAATTTTGGAGTAGGAAGTGTAGTGTTGGGATCATGGATGTAATGTTTAAATGGTTGAGGATCACTAGGGATTGTATATTCTATGTCCTCATGTAAGAATTTGACAGATCGATGTACCGTAGAAGGCACTGCTTTCATGGTATGAAGCCATGTCCTACAAAGTAAATAGTTATATGAAACCGAGAAGTCAATGAAAAAGAAAACTGTATTAAGAATTTTTGACCTGACAGTGATAGACAAAGTAATGTGGCATATGCATGGAAGATCAGAACCATCGTAATCACGAAGAGAAAAAGATGAAGGAATAACATTAATAGTAGAAAGATCGAGATTTTCAAGGATTGAAATAGTGCAAATATTAAGCTCAGATCCATTATCAATGATGGTATGTTTATCACCCACATTAGAAATGCATAGCATGATGTATAAAGGTGGATCATTATCAAAAAGAGAAAGATCAACATTAGGATTTGATGGAAAAGTGTTGAGAAAAGGCATCCACAAATGTGTTATATACTATGTTCGGATGAATATCAACAGGCATGCAAGTAGTAGCTAGGAGAGTTATGATTTTATCTCTAAATTCAGGATTAATGAGAAGGAAGTCATTAATAGAAATACTCATGATGAGAAGATCCTAGGAAGATGAAAAAAATGGAAGTACGAGGACCTTAAGAGTGTTCAAATCGAGGTGGGTTCACCAAAATGATTAAGAAAATATAGAATTTAGCAGTAAATGAATAAGCAATGAAGTACATAATTTAAACTAAGAAAATTAAGCTAGAAAGTATGCAACCCTAGTTGCAAAGAAGAGGTAAGGAGACCTATTTGATTCACAATTAATCCTAAACTATGTTAAAGTTATGACCTGATGAACAACGAGGGAGAAGTGTTGCACAGATCCTCAGAAAAATGTGCGATCAAAGGATCTACATGGACTGGGGATCTTGGAATGTGTCAGGGGTATTTATGGACGCCAAAAACCTACTCTAGGCACCTGTGACTACTCAAACCCTCAGGAAACCTCTTTCACAGGGCCGCAAGATGTTTTTTCCCTTCACTTGTTATTGCTAGTAGGTCACTCAATGATCGTTGATGTCGGTGCTAACTTGCAATGAAATAATGACCTGTAAAACCCTTAATATTACATCAAATCCCAAAAAGTAAAGATTACAAATGAGGGGTTAGGCTGTCCTCAACTGTTAAATGAGTGATCTTATGATTCAGTGTTGCACTACATTTCAGACCCAATTTAGTTCTTGGTGTATGTGTGTGGAATTGTGCCCTAGGTGGCTCTTGTGTGTGTCATACTTGATAACGATCAAATAGCTAGATGTAAGAGATGTAAGTAGATGTGTACATGGAATAAAATATAATTCCCCTCCTATGAAGTGTATGCAGAAGTATCAGTCCCTTTCCCTTGTGTGTGGATGTTAGATGGATGCTTGAATGCTCTTGATAATGGCATTTTGATGCATCCTTAGGTGCTGATAGCTAGTGCTTAGTGCTTGGTCCTTTATTATGACCACATAACTTTATATTTATATGATTCCTTTGCTTAAATTTTGTAAATAACCCCGGAAAGGGCTGATGACCAAAAAGATAAGATGCTCAAATAGATTGAAAGGAACTAAAAGATGTGAACAAAGTAAAAACATGCCAGGGCACCCAAAGGGGATGAGGGCACCTGACATTTGCATCCTGGCTGGGCACTGGTGTCCAGGATGAGAAATTCTGAGGTATGAAAAGACAAAATGAGCTAGAAAGAGTGTGAGACAAAATGTGCCAATAGAAAGAAAGAAAATATGGCCAAGGACATGGGTTAATTATAAATTTTCTTACTTAGGAATCATATGAATAGTAGTATGCAATCAAGATTAGATAATTACCCAAAGTGCATGATTTTGTGTCTACAGTAAGTGGTTTCCATGATGCCCCATATATGTTACCTAGATATTTAGATGACAAGTGGGAATTGTTGGAGCTGTTAAGGAAATTCGATAGCTATCCAACTTCCCGAGAAGACACAACTGCCTGAAGCCATCTTGTATCCTGTAAAGAAGCCTCCTGAAGTGACTATGTATTAGAATTATATGCAATGGAGAGTGAACTAGCCTAGAAGGATAAGTGAAATTGATAAGTTTTTGATGGATCTCTAACCAAGGTATAGTTCCTTTCCAAGGAAATATGGTCCATAAGTAAGGTAGAAGTGCCAACATCTCCATGAGGGAATGGTGAATCCGAAGCAACAACAAAGAAGGAAGGTGAAGTGTCATGTAACAGTGTAGAAGATAACCCGATGTCTGATGAGTCCTGAATCAAAGTGTATGCTCCTTGGAAAGTATGTGGTGTACCATAAGTAAGTGGATCAAGAAGTAACTCCTAAAAATTTAGAAGGTGATAGATGGATCATGGAGATGAATCAACATCAATACTACAATCAACTATGCTAAAAGAGAAGTCCTCATCATCATAAATGTGCTCAAGCTTAGAAGTTTCATCAAGTACATGTGAATCAGATGAAGAATCTGAAGGAGGGATAAAGTGGGAGAAGGAATATAGCTGAGTATGATGATCAACTAAACCTACTCCAATAATAGTGTCATTGTGTAAATATTTGACATATACAAAATCTAGAGTGAACTCAACCCGCATGCGCTAACCAAGGTGAGTAATCTGATAGACTGATAAGAAATTAGTTAAAAGTGACGAAATACTTAGAATATTGTTAAATGTTCCACCACTCACTTCAACATACCCTCTTCCAAAAAATGGAATATAAGTTTTGTCAATTAGTTGATCATAAGACATGTCATATGGTTCTAATGAATTGAACTCCATGTGGGATGAGACCATATGATGAGATGCACCATAATCAGTAACCCATGTAGGAGTGAATGACACAACTATAACTAGAGATCTTCTCTTTATTTTCTCATTTCCTGATTCTTTCTCTTTCTCTTTGATCATTTTTCCATTATCATTTTCCTTGGATGATTCGTGGATGAATATGGTTTGATAGACTCTTGTACTCTTATGTTATTCTTCTCAAGAAAAATTGTGAGGGGGGCAATATGCCTTCTTAAAAATGTACTTTCATCATGCCTACTTATGCAATACCCACATTTGATCTTCTCTTTTTCATGCTTAACACTAGAAGAGAACATGGAGGAATTTAGTTTGGTGGTGGATTATTCGTTCTTGTTCTCATGATCCTTGTTGTTCTATTTCTTCTCTTTTGAAGCCTTTAGTTTGTCATGACCGAAAAATAGAGCATGAGATTTAGTGGATTTAGAGGACCCATTTGAATTAGTTTATCTTGTTCCCAACTAAGGTCAGCAATAAAATCATCAAAGGAGGGCATTTTCCATTGTGCACCAAGTGCCCTTTTAGTTGCATGGAAGGTAGAGACAAAAAAAAATAGTTGGGACCTAGTTTGGCGAGGACGAAAAGAATAAGTTGTGATTCCTTTTTTTCAGTTCAATATTCTTTCAATTTCAATATCATAGATTTGAACTTGGTGAACAAGTCCGGAAATGTGTCAAAACTGCTAGGACTAAGACTAATAAGCTCATTTTCCAGTTCATGCTCTCTCATTTCATCATGTTTCCAAAAGAGTTGTTTTAAGGTGTCCTATACATCCTTGAGTGTTTTGGTGGAATTAAAATGAAAGTGCAGATCTGGTAACATAGAAAGGCATAGGAACCCATAAGCTTCATCACATTTTTCAAACCATTTCTCTCTTTTTGCAACATCTATTGGTTGACTTTTTAAACACATAGTTATCTGATAAAGCTTCTTGTTTCGCAACGCGAGTGACACATAAGTTTTCCATTCGTGATAGTTGAAGGGAGTAAGCAAACTAATACAATTTAGATACATGGAATATTATAGTGAGAAAAAAAAAGGCGGAAGGAAGGAACCATAAAAGTTATACACCCCCTGCTTGCGGTACTTTATAATTAATACATTGATTACACCCAGGCATGTTCATGTGACGCGAAATAGTTGGTCACTCACCTTGTAATAAGTGAAAAATCATGTAAGTGTGGAGACCACAATAAGTTTCAGTCATATGTAATGAGACAACACACTAAAAAGCACAAAACAAGGCCAAAAACAAGAAAAAAGGGGAAAAACAAGTTTCATGCAAGAACAAGCATCTCATGTCGCTTCAGAGATCCCTTGCCGCAAGGTTGTGGTGAACGTGCTCACTAACATAAAGTAATAATAAGAGCTCACATATAAAAAATACTCTTGAAGGAGCCAAGGACCTCCCGAAACGTAAAAGGGGCCTCCAAAAAAATGACAATCACCTTCACAAGCACACATTATAAAAAATTCTAATAATACTAAATTTAAATATTTTCTCAATTTTTTTATTAACCAGTTTGATTAGAAAAAATAATGGGTTCCTAATTAAACTTACCCCCAGTAACAAGTTGACCTAATTTTTAAAAGGCTTTCCCCTTTAGATAACTTCACACTATAGTTTTAAAAATAAAGATGTTTTGATTTATAAACCAAGGTTTAGAAAAATATAAATAAAGCTTTTTAAAAAAATTAAAACATGAGCTTAGTTGAAAAAGGGAGGGAGAAGATAATTTTTAAAAATGTAGAATGGTCAACTTGAATGCAAAGTGGCATAAAGTGGGGGGGGGGTGTCCTGAGGCAGTTTGGAGTTTTTGAAACAGAAGGCAGGGCAGAGGAGACATTACAACACATACGAGGTGGTTCTGAGCTGAGAGGACATAACCGTTTTGAGGTTAGAGCAATAGGATTTGTAGGGAAATGGAGATGGCCGTGTTGATGGCTCTATGAAGGGAAGAGGGCAAGGATCGAGAAATGAGCATCAGATGGTGAAGAGGTTGAGCAAGGTATCTACTACCAAGGAGATTGAGCCATGGTCATGCCACATGGAGTAGGGGTGAAACGGTATAAGGACTGATCCAAACACCTCCACAATAAGGATGAGCAAGCAATGAACTCAACCATGAGGGGAAACAAACTGAAAGGGATGAGGCCAAGGCTCCTAAGGATGAGCTTGAGCTTAGACGAAAAATAGGTATTATTGATTTGGCTTGAATCATGAGCTAACATAGATGAAATAACCTGATAGTTGAATCCTCAACCGATAGAGTTGTGAGCTCAATAGGGGGTTAAAACACCCCAAATCGGTGTTCACCAACTCGCCCAACACAAGGAAAAAACTTGGGGGAGCTCAGGGAACTTAGACAGGAGCTCATTAGAGATCTTAAAGGAGGCAAAGCTCTAATGGGAGCTTGAGGGAGGAAAACCATGGTGGTGAGAGCTAGATGCAAAGAGGAAGATAGGGAGGTAGAAAACAAGATTTGGTAGAGCCAAAACCAAAAAACTCAAAAAATAGAGCCAAATGGAAAAAGCACAAACCAAAAACCAAAAAGGCATAAATACCTCCAAATTCACTTTTTCTGCCAAAGATAGCTGTGGATAGCCAGATTTAGCTGGAAAACACCTATCTTCACAAACACCAAGATAAACACCACAAAATAGAATTAAGAAAAATGAGATTAACCTAGATTAGTACCAAAATGCACAAATCAACAACAAATTAATGAAACTTGAACTAGAAGTTGACAAATCATGAAACTAGAAATAATTAGCAACAAACCAATAATGAATTACAGATTTACCGAAACAATGAACTTTGATACCATGTGAGAGTGAACCAAAAGGATCAATAGAGTGCGTGCACATCAAGGTTGTTGTACTCCAATGGAAATGAGAATGCGCTCCAAGTAATCAACAAAAAAATTAACCATAAGCAATTGCTCATGCAAAAGAAAAGGGTTTAACATTCTCATAGATAAAAAGGGAATTACAAGTAGGAGTGTTGTGTAACTCCCATGCATGAACTCATCATACCTCCACAAGGGAGAAAGGATTTACAATTTTAAAATGGAATGTAACTCTTGTATGACACACACTAATGCATATGACAACTTCTATGATGGAATCCATCATGTAACTCCTAATGAAAACCTAGAGATCTATGAATCACCTAAGTGAGATGACTCACCATGGGTGAGGGAAATTCACCAATTTAATAAATAAAAGATGAACAATATTCCTCACACCAACAAAATTTATTTCCCATGCACCCATTAAATGTAATGAAATTACTTAGATAGATATGAATATCAACATTAATAGTACACAAAGAACATCCACTTGTAGAGAAATGATCACAATATACAAATATAATAACTTATCCACTTCGAGGGGGCAACTTCCAAATCACACAATAAAACTCAACTGCTCAATGATGATCAACTAATACCTATTAAATTCTATATATACTATTCCTATGTTATGGCCATCACCAAGGCCGGCACACTAATGATAATATTACACATATGAAAGAGATACATTATGATAAGAAGTTAAGATATCCACAAGTCGGCCATACACATCCAATGTAAGATATAGGATTAAAGGCGTAGTATGCCCCTCCCCTTTGAAGCAGCATTGTCCCAATGTTGAGAAGCTCTAGATGTTGTTGCATCCTCCCAGGTTGCGTCTTCACTGTCAAGCTTATTCCACTTGATCAAATACTCAATGATGACCCTTATCCTCAATAGTCTAGTGCATGTCTGAAGGATGTATTTTGGCTCTAAGATGATTCTTCCCTCCTCATCAAGATAATGTAACATTATTTGGGTTGATACCTTCTGTCCAATTATCTTCTTTAGGAAAGAAACATGGAAGACTGGGTGTATTCTAGTGGTTGATGGGAGTTCTAGGTTATATGCTACATTGCCAATTTCTATAACACTTGATAAGGGCCACAATAATTATGTGAAAGCTTATTTTACTGATTCTATTGTTTCAAAGACATTTATTTATATGGTTGTAAATGCACAAAAATCCAATCACCAAATTTAAAATGTCTTTCGTTGCGGTGTTGATCTGTGTGCTGCTTCATGCAGTTTTGTGACATGGACAAGTTCTCCCTAAGACTAGAAATTAGCTCTTGTTGGTGTTGAATATGATCCTCAACTAATTGAACACTTAGCTAGACTCTCAAAGATGAGGTGATGGATGGTGGATGATACCCATATAATTCCAAGAAAGGAGACATTTTAGATGAATTATGAAAGGAAGTGTTATGCCACCATTCTACAAGTGTTAACCATTATACTCATCTTGCTTGCTTATCTGAGGTAAAACAAAAAAGATATCCCTCTAAGAAATTTCTTACCACCTTGGTTTTCCCATCTCGTTGGGGATGATAAGAATAACTATGAGCTAGCTGAGTGCCCAAACATGAGAAAAAATTAGTCCAAAAATTACTAGTAAATATAGGGTCTCAATCATTTACTATAATCTTTGGTATCCCACGTAGCTTTTGAACTGTATCCATGAAGGTTATTGATACTATAATTGTAAAAAATGGGTGTGATAAGGCACACAAATGGGCATATTTAGCGAGTTTATCCACCACATCCATGACTACATTTTTCCATTTTGATATAGGAAATATTGTGACGAAGTCCATGGAAACCTCTTCCCACCTTTGACTACGAATAGATAGAGGTTGTAAAATACCCGAGACTTAATTGTTTCACCCTTATTTTGCTGAAAAATCATGCATTCTTCCAAAAAAAATTGGACAACCCATTTTAGCCCTTCATAGAAGAAATATTTCTTGATTCGATGATAAGTCTTAAAGATGTTAGAATGCACCATACTGGAGAAGCATGGAGCTCAAATAGAACCCTATTTTTAAGGGTTGAATTAGTACATAGGTATAATATATATTTGTACCATAAAGCATCTCCTTTCCATATAATTTTTTCAGACATGCTTGGATCATGTTAGAGATTTTGAATTAATTTTTGTTTACCTGGGTCATTTTTCCATTCAGACCTTGCCTCCTCTACCCAGTCTTCTTGTAATACAAATATGGCACACAATAATTCCTTAGGTGATTCATCCTTCCAAGATAGAGCATCAATGACTACATTCTCCTTCCCTTTCTTATAGATTATCTCAAAATCATACACCAACATTTTTTAGACCCATTTATGTTGTTCTTCAAATGATAAAGGTTTTCTAAGAAGTAAATAAAACTATTATGACCAATCTTTACTTTGAAACGTCTACCCATTAGATATGGTCTCCATTGCTTCACTGCATGAAGTATGGATAACATTTCCTTCTCATAAATTGGTTTTGATATATTCTTACATTTGAATTGATGGCTCTCAAACCCAATGGGATGACCCTCTTAAATGAGTATTTCCCCCATACCATACCCTGAAGCACCATATTCAACAATATATGTTTTGGAAAAATCTAGGGTGGATAGAATTGGAGTGGTGGACATGGCCTTCTTAAACTTCTCAAATGCAATGGTAGCTTTGTCATTCCAATGGAAAGTGTCCTTCTTCAATAAAGTTGTGAGTGGGACTACTATGCTGGAATAATTCCTTAGAAATCTAAAAACTTGTAAGCCCCAAAAATCCTTGAAGATTCTATGGGGTTTTGGGAATCTTCCATTCAAGCATGGATTTTATCTTGTTAGGATTCACTTTAACACCTTCATAAGAGACAAAGTGACCCAAATATTCAACGTCTTTTTGATTTAACAAAAATAAACTTTTTTTAAACCCTAATTACAGAGTAACTGAATGTACATTATGATATATAGTTGCTAGATACACTATGACACAAGTAATAAGTAATTAAACATGAAACCCCAAGCACAAGAGAGAGAGAAAAGGACTTTCCTGATTTTCTTTCTGGGAACTAATTTGGATTGGGGAGACTGATGAATAAAAAGGGAAAACCATCCTAACTGTGCACTATGAAATTTGGAACTGTGAAATAAAGTTAGACTAGGGTGCCTAGACTGGGGTGAGGGTGCATGGTTGTCAAAGACCTCTATTGAGCGCTCGTGACTATGAAAGTGGTCGGAATATGATTTTTGTAGTGTCATAAAAATGTCGTTGGTATTCACTGTTGGTCTTCTGTATGTCACACCTTGATCACCGAGTGTACCTGTAACCTACAAAACCCACAAAACCACATCAAATCCAAAAAATAAATGTGTAATATGGGGAGTTGGATTGACCTCATTGTTTACCCGACAGAGTGAAATTAGGACCAAGTGTTTCACTACATCTCAAACTCCATGTAGTTCTTATGAGTGTGTGAAAGAAATGTGTGCTAAGATGCCCTTGTGCAAGATGCACTACATAACAGGCTAGATTTTCTACAAGATGCAAATGTGTGTATGGAATACAATGAACTTCCCCTTCCTATGCAGTGTATGCATAAAATGTTGTCCCTTGTCCCTTGTATGGATACTAGATGGATGCCTTTGAGTGCTCTGGATGCCTTTAGATGCAAGCTTAGGTGATAGTAAGTACGTTTTTAGCTTTGTGCTTTATTTTGATCACATAAATATGTATTTATATGATTCCTTTGGTTGAATTTTGTATGAAAACTGGAAGGCCGAACCATAAGAAAATAAGATTCCCAAAAGATAAAAGAGGCCCAAAAAGAGCGAGTAAATTGGAAAGAGATCAAGGGCGCCCAGAGCGGACGAGGGCACCTGGGCATTGGCGTCCTGGTTCGGCACTGGTGTCTATAGCTATAAAAAATAAACAAGTAAAGTATTGACTGGGATGTAGGGTGTACAAGACCAAATTGACAATAAGAAACAAAGATAAAAGGCCAAAGACAATCGTCAATTACTAGTTTTCTTGTTTAGGAAACATATGAATGCTAGTATGTGTTTACGGACTTAGACATGTACCCAAGTGCATAATTTTGTGTCTACATTTTCCCCCACTTTATGTTGTTGAGTGAATACTCGATAACATAAAGTAGTTAGAAGTTTCAAACCTTTGATCCTTGTAGAGTGTGAGGGTGATAACGTGCCAAGTGGGTAAGTGAAGCATGAAATGATGCAAAAAATGAAGCTTGGAAACTAGGAAGAGAAAGTGACCCTAGGGGTGAAACATATGTGTTGTACTTGTTGTTGTTGTAGCTTGTTGAGGGTTGCTTCTTGTTGCGTATTAAAGATGAACTTACAAAAGAAGAGTGAAGAAGTAGTCAAAGATGTGTATATGAAAAATTTACATAAGTATGTAAAACATGTGGAAGTATGTAAAAGTAGTAAATGAAAAGTGTGCACCTGATTTGCGAGGACTGAAAGGGAAAGAAAATGTCTTGAAATGATGTAAAAGAGTGAGTTTTTTGGGAGATCTCATGCCAAGAGTGAGTTTTTTTGGCGATCTCATGCCAAGAATAAGCTTTTTTGGTGATCTTACGCCAAGTGCAAGTTTTTTGGGTGATCTCACGCTACGACAAAAGATTGTTGGGGAGAAATATCTAGTGTTACTCTCCTTCCATGATTAATTCCAAATAAACACCACTGTAGATGGTGTGTCCCTGTTTTATTCCAAGTTATATCGAATTAGTTTTGAATGTATTGTTTGTTTTGATGAAAAATGGAGATAAAATGCATGCCATTTTTGGAGGACTGTACCTGTACTATAAAATTGCTCTTTGAACTACTATAGACTATGATGATATGAAAAAGTGATTGTATTTTCCCCCAGGACATAAATGCCCAGGGGAGGGCACATGCATAAAGGAAATACTATCTGAATCTGGATGCTAGTGTCTGTGTTGAACTGAGGACCCAAGTAAGATTCTAGGTTGTTTCTATATTTGTAGCCTATGTTGTTTCTGTAATGTGTAGGTCTGTATTATAGCTCTGAGCTACTATATGTGGTGACTTATCCACCCAATGTTTTCTCCCCCTTTTTGGGGTGCATGTGGCACTAATAGGAGCATGCGGTCTAAAGGTGATGACATGAAACTGATCTGAAGTAGATACCCTGTAGGGGAGAGAATGTGAAGGGTAGAAACCAAGGCACATGTAGATAAGAAGGCTAGTAACATGTGTTAGTATAATCAAAGAAAATATTCATGTAGAATACAAAGTATTAAGAAATCAAAAAGAAAAGGTAGATCAAAAAAAGTGGGTTTCAAACAAGGGACATCACTCACAATGTCACAAGATAATCAGGGCCGAAGTGGCCAAAAACATACAGTGTGCATACAAGATAAAGGACATAACCTACAAACAATAACATACGATAGAAGACAATGGAAAGAAATATTTAGTAGACAACCATGGTGGCACATAGTCCTACAAAGAAAATACTGCACATGAAGCACCCGTTAGAATGTTAGAAAGATAAGGAGTATTTCAAAGCATGTATGGACCGATAGAAAATGGTGTGCTAGGAAGTAAAAGTTGTAAATAATGAAATAATAGAACGTATGATGTGTAAGACTAGTAAATGTAGATGCCCCCAGGAGCCTCAATGAGACTGGTAAGAAATACAATGCCAAACATCATTGTTGCATGTAGAGATCTATATGAATTTTGCATTCAAAACTAAAGATCAAGTAAATGCGCATGTGTATATAGAAAAAAAATTAACATACTAAGTATCCGTTTAGCATGGGAAATAAAGTATGTATGTAAGTAAAAGCAAGCAAGAGTATGTGTAACCAAGATATGTAGTTTTTCGTGTATGAGTGAGATGGAATAGTATGCAATGTGAATGTGGTAGGAGTAGCGTACCCCTTAGCAAATGTGGATGAGTATGAGATGAGGTTCATTTATAAAAGACCCCTTAAAAGTCAAGAATGAACCATAGGGCAAGAGTGCATCATCGAGAAAATGTTTGAAAATAGATGCTAGAAAGATAGATCATGAAGCGTAAAGCATAAAGTGTAGAAGACGTGAGGTTAATTTCATATTTAGAAACTCAACAGATGAGTATGAACCTTGGAGCTAGAGTGCGTCATATGATAATGATGATACAAGTTGTATCAAGACATGAAAGAGAGACTAGATGTAAAGCACATAACATAATGTGTATGTGTAGATAATGGAAATGATTGGAAATGATTGAAGGGGGGATGTGGTGCCCCAAAGTGTGAATATAAGGAACTATTGGGAACTAGATATGATCATGGTGAGAAAAAATAGGCAAAGTATGTAAAGTGTTGTAAAGGATGTGTATTTTATATATGAAGTAGTATATGTACCATGAATAGAAGGATCTATAAGTAAGCATGAGTAGTAAAGCACGTATGAAACAATATAGGAGTGTGTTGTCATGTAAATGGGAAACAAGGAAATTAACAGTTTCCAAGCATGACAACTATATCCCTGTGTTAATTTTTTCAATTTTTACCCTTCTAAGGCACCTTGGGTCTTCCCAGTCATTCCAAGTGACCTCCTGATGGATGTTAGCTCACCCCCTAGGTGATTTAGGAAATTCCACTCATTCCCCCTAGGTGATTTTAGGAGTTCATTGAAAATTTCAAGCTTCACGCAGCTATGGGAAGGGCTATCATTGACCTTCCTAGGACTGGAGAAACCCTGTGGAGAGGAACAAAAAAGTCAAACTAGGACACAGAAGTGAGTCAAAGGCATTAGGACATCATGGAGGTTATTTAGGAAGTTTCAGGAAGGAATCAAAGAAGTTGGGATAGTTTCACCAAAATTAGGGTTCACTGGCCTAGACAGTGCACAAAGCTGAAAAAGATATTGTGTAATGAAATTACTTGTATAATTCAGATTATGAGCAGCAATAGAACACCAAGTAACACAATATTTTAGAATAATGATCTCAATATGCAATTATAATAGCTTCTCCACTTCGAGGGGGCAACCTCCAAACAATAAAATAAGACTCAAATGCTCCAATGATGATGAACTACTACCTAAAATCTCCTTGTAGACACCTAAAATATGCTTACACTTAACATTTCATCCAATCCAATCAATTAACGACACTTCGTTAAATCCCTATACTTCACTCCATTCTCGAATGCCCATTCACGACACTCTTTCAGTCGTATTCCTCCTATAATCAACTTATTTGGCTAATATCTCTCTTATTAGCTAAACATTCCTCCTTTCGACCATTCAAAACCTCCCTAGTTCTCTGTAGACCACTTCTATTAGCTTTGTAGCCTATCTATCAATCACAATTGGTTATCCAAACCCCTCCCAACTATGAATGAGTCTCTAATCACATGCTAATCAATTTTAACAAGCCTAATCCTAGCTTAACTAATCCTAAAGCATGTTTATGTTAATCTAATCTAAAAGTTATTTTTGAGCTTTAGTCCCACATGCACCCAAATTCCAAATTCTCCCATGTGGAAAACTATAAATACAAGGCTAAGCCTACCCATTCAAACTACAACTTTACATAAGCTAAAGCCAAAACAAGCCTAAGAAAGTTTAAGAGCTCATTTGCATTAGCCAAGCTAATAAGGCATTTGATCTTGGATCATCCACCATTAAAATAGCTTCATCTTGCACCCATGTTAGGTTAGTAATGAAATAGCTAAACTTGGCCATGTAGCCATTTAGTGAGATTCATTCACCATCATGGAGTAAACGACACACAATTTGATTGCTTAGAATCTAACTAGGTTCACTTTCATTAAGATTTCATAGAGTAGAGAGTAGTATACATGTTAGTTTTTGATGTTTTTGTCAAATTTATAATGCTTGCATGTTAGTTTCTCTTGTTTAGCTCTAATCTTATGGTGCATGGTTGAGTTTAGTCAAGATTGAGGTTCTTTAACCTCATCCCATAGCTTTACAAACCTTTCCATTGCATACACTCATATATATACTATTCATATGCTATGTCCATCACCAAGGCTGACCTACTAAGCATGAGAAAGCATAAATGATAAAATAAAATGATATGGTAAGCCACAAGTTGGCTACTCATATCGTAATACAAGCAATAGGTTAAGGGCGTAGCACGTCCTTCCCCTTTAAATCAATATTGTCCTCAACGTTGAATAATCCTGGATGTTGTTGCAAAAAACCTTCATCCTCTCTGGTTGCATCTTTTGTGCTCAGATTCTTCCACTTGATCAGATATTCCTTAATGTCTTTTGTTCTTAGCCTCTTAGTACGTGTTTGTAGAATCTTCTCTGGCTCCAAAATGATTCTTCCTTCCTCATCAAGTTTTGGAAACTCTGTCTGGGCTTCAAATTTCTGTCTAATAACCTTCTTTAGGTAGGAAACATGGAATATTGGGTGTGTGCGTGAAGATTGAGGCAACTCTAGTTTATAAGCAACATTGCCAATTTTCTGTAGAACCTAATAAGGGCCATAATATTTAGGAGCAAGTTTTTTGTCCTTTTTTTGTTGCTTTAGGGACATCTACTTGTAAGGCTGGAGATGCAAAAAAACCCAGTCACCAATTTCAAAATGTCTTTCACTACGATGTTGATCTGCTTGTTGTTTCATCTTGTTTTGTGCCAATGCCAAATTCTGCTTCAAACTAGCCAAAACTTGTTGTTGATGTTGAATGTGTTCCTTAACATCTCTGACCTTAGTTTACACCTTCAAGGAAGAAGTGATAGAAGGTGGATGGTCACCATATAATGCTAAAAATGGGGTCATTTGAGAAGGGGTATGAAAATATGTGTTATACCACCATTCTGCAAGTGGTAGCCATTTAATCCAAATTTCTTGCTTATCTGATACAAAACAATGTAGATACCCCTCTAAGTATTTGTTGACCACTTCCATTACCCATCAGTTTGAGGATGATAAGATGAACTGTGAGCTAGCTGAGTACCCAAACATGAAAATAATTCCATCCAAAAATTACTTGTGAAAATAGGATCACGATCACTTACAATTATCTTTGGGGTTCTGTGTAGCCTTTGAACTGTCTCCAAAAAAAATAACTCTGACTGTACTTGCTGCAAATGGATGTGATAGGTCACAAAAATGGACATATTTTTTGAGCCTATCCACAATCATGAAGATAACATTCTTACCCTCTGAACAAGGCAATCCGGTGATGAAATCCATGGAGACCTCCTCCTATCTCTGGCTAGGAATTGGTAAGGGTTGCAACAGACCTGGTTTCTTAATTGTTTCCCCTTTGTTCTATTAACATGCTAAACACTCTAATACAAAATTTTGTACATCCCCCTTGAGTCCTTCCCAAAATAAATATCTTTTTATTCTATGATATGTCTTTAAAAACCCAGAGTGTCCTCCAACAGGTGAGGCATGTAGCTCTGCAAGAATCTTATGATTCAACTTAGAATCTTTACTCAAGTATAACTTGTCCTTGTACCATAACGCATTACCTTTCCACTCAAATTTGTTAGTTGTTATAGAGCCTTGCTTAATATTATGTATTAGAGATTGTGTATCCTTGTCCTGATCCCTTTCCAATCTTTCTTCATCCACCCAATCGGCCTTCAACATGGACATTCCACATAATAAGGCATATGCGGATGTATCCTTTCTAGACAACGCATCAACTACTACATTTTCTTTACCCTTTTTGTATGTGATTTCAAAATCATAACCCAACATTTTTGTTACCCACTTTTGTTGTTCCTCATATGATAACCTTTGCTCCAAAAAGTATTTGAGACTATCATGATTAGTTTTTACCTTGAAGTGTATATCCATGAGATAGGGCCTGCATTTCTTGACCGCATGAAGAATAGCCATCATTTCTTTCTCATATACAAGTTTGAACAGATATTTTCCTTTGAATTGACGAATCTCAAATGCAATTGGTCTTCCTTCCTGCATTAGAACTACTCCCAATCCTGATCCTAAAGCATCACATTCAACAATGAAGGTTTTTGAGAAGTTGGGTGTACCCAAAACTGGGGTGTTGCACATGGCTTCCTTCAGCTGCTCAAAGGATTTAGTGGCTACGTCTGTCCAATGGAAGGCATCCTTCTTTAGCAATGCAGTGAGTGGGGTTGATATTCTACCATATCTTCTCACAAATCTTTAGTAGTACCCTGTTAGTCCTAGGAACCCGCAAAGATTTTTGAGAGTTTTGGGCCTTGGCTATTCCACCATAGCTTTTATCTTCTGAGGATCAACTTTGACACCTTCATGGGATACAATGTGACCCAAGTACTCAATCTCTTATACACTAAAAGAACATTTGGATGGCTTTGCATAGAGAGTATGTTTCTCCAAAACTTCCAACACTTTATTTACATGTTGTAAGTGTTATTCCCATGTCTTACTGTGAATATATATGTCACCAAAGAAAACTAATACAAATTTCCTTTAAAATGGCCTAAAAATAGTGTTCATCAAGCTTTGAAAGGTTGAGGGAGCATTTGTAAGACCAGAAGGCATTACCAAAAACTCATAATGGCCCTCATGAGTCCTGAAATCCATTTTATGAAGATATTCCTCTCTTATTCTAATTTGATGGCACCCCGAATGAAGATCTAATTTTGTGAAATAAATAGCAACATGCAATTCTATCAAGTAAATCATCAATTACTTGAATAGGAAACTTATTTTTGATGGTGTACTTATTGAGTTCTCAGTAATATGGACACATCCTCCATGTTTCATCTTTCTTACATACCATGACCACTAGTGAAGAATATGCACTCTGGCTATACCTGATGATACCTGCCTTCAACATCTTCTGTAGCATTTTATCGATCTCACTTTTCTGGGAATATGGGTATCTGTATGGTCTAATGTTAGGTGTTTGGCTCCCTAGAATCAACTGAATTGCATGACCATGATCCCTAACTGGTGGTAGTACCTTTGGAATTGCATCAAAAATAGACGAGTGAGCATCAACAATCTTCTAAAGATCTGGTGGCATTGAAGACTCTGTATTTTATACTTCAATGGAAAATAACTTTGTTATAATTTCATCTACTCCTTTTCTAAGAACCTTCTGCATCTGATGAGAGCTAATAATCTCTGGAGACTTAGCTACCATCCCATTCAATTGTATTTTCCTTCCATCTAAATGAAATGACATGAACAATTCTTGGAAATTCATCTGTATAGTACCTAAGGTTGTGAGCCATTGGACACCCAAAACAATATATTCCCCTCCCATAGAAATAGAAAACATAGGTGAGTCTAACATGTAGTCTCCCATGGAAATCTTGATACTATGGCACTTTCCTGTGCACTTGACTGTCCCACCATCCGCAATCATAACTTGCATTTCTATAGCTGGGTAAATAAAACAATTGAGGCGGGCAGCTAACTTACTATTTATGAAGTTATGAGTACTCCCCGAGTCAATCAACACTGTCACCTTCTATTTTTTGAGATAGCCAATAACCTTGAGTGTTTGAGGAGTACTAATACTTGACAATGCATGGCAAGAAATTGTAGGTTGGTGATCCTCTACTTCATCTTCTACTAGTTCCTTAGCCTCTCCTATAATTTCAGCTTCCTCATCATCCTCATTACCTTCCGTCAATATAGAACAACTTCTTCTCAGCACATTTTTGTCCCGGTCCATATTTGCTATCACAGTTAAAACATAATCCTTTTGCTCTCTTTTCTTCCATTTGTTGAGGAGTCATTCTAATTGGCCTAGCAAATGAAGGGGAAGAGATACTAGGGTCTTTGGTGTTAATGAAAGGTGGCCTCCTATTGCAAAGAAAATTTTCCTTTGCTCGACAGTGCCATGATAATAGAATCAGAAAGCTTGAGTGGATTAAACATGCGTACCTCATGCTCGATGTGGTCCTTAAGACCCCCAAGAAACAAGTCATTCAGATTCTCTTCTGGAATATTCTCCACCCTTAAGGATAGGTTTTGGAATTGATGCACATAATATTTGACTGATCCTTGTTTGCCATAACTTTTATAATTGAATAAAGTAGTTCTTGGAAACAATTGAACTCTAGTGCAATTACAACTCCTCGGTAAAAATTGTCCAAGTGACAATGAGACCATTCTTTTTCCTCTGAGCACATAACCATCGATACCAAACGAATTGGTCTAGTTCAAGATATAGGGATGCCAATATCACCTTTTTTCCTGGTGGTGTTTGATGTAACTCAAAGAAGTTCTCCATTTGATTTATCTAATTCAAGGGATCCTTACCATCAAATTTGCGCATATCCACTTTCGGCATCATGTTCCGTGGTTGCGAATAAGTTGGATTCTGATTAGGCTAGAAAAGTGATCCAACAAGGTTATTTTATCCATTATTTTGAACTGAAGATCCTCCTTGGTTGATATGGGGCAGATTTGGGCCATATTGTTTACCCTATACATGTTGCATGATATCATCCAACCACTGATTGATTTGGTCTATGTTTCCTTTAGAGGCCATCTCAGATTGTACATTTTGTAGCTAATACTCAAGTTGGCTCACCTTATGATCAACTAAGGTAAACCCTAGTGCTGAGGAATCTGTATTTACCCCTTTTGACTCCAACTCTTCAATCACTACCCCATATTTATCTGGGGTTTTACCCGGAGTGACCAGATTCTTTTTTGCTCTTGTGGAAGGCCCCGCCATGATGTCAAACCTTAGGGTTTAGCATTTCAATACAAATTCGGTTGACCAGGATAACAAACACAGAGAAGATACTAATACTATTGTTTTGAGATCATTCTAAAAATGTAAAGAACTCTGAAAAAATCCACAAATTTTGGTTTAGGGAGCGTTTTTATGAAAAACCCTAAATTTGTAATACTTTTGCAAACATAAATCAAAATGGTCTAATTTTTTTAGGGAACCTGTACTTGAAATGATTCACAACTCTGGTAAAAGATATCTCCAAAAAATTCTCTCTGGTTCAGAATATAGAGCGGAAACAAAAAATTAGGGTTTTTGCCCTAATTTTGGCCCAGATCGCAGCTCTGATACCACTTGTAATGAAATTACTTGTATAATTCAGATTATGAGCAGCAATAGAACACCAAATAACACAATATTTCATAATAATGATCTCAATATACAATTATAATAGCTTCGCCACTTCGAGGGGGCAACGTCTAAACCATATAATAAGACTCAAATGCTCCAATGATAATGAACTACTACCTACAATCCCCTATATATACTATTCATATGCTATGGCCATCACCAAGGCCGACCTATTAAGCATGAGAAAGTATAAATGATATAATAAAATGATATGGTAAGCCACAAGTCAGCTACTCATATCCTAATACAAGTAATAGGTTAAGGGAGTAGCATACTGAGCTTTAGAAAGTGATTTTGGGAGCTCTAGCAAGGATTTAAGAGTTTAAATAATAAATCATATGAAATGGAATTCAAATCCTTACAAGATGGTGTAATCATATTTCTCACAAAACTTTGGCGCAATAGGTCTACAATCAGTTTTTTCACAGACCTAGGTCAGTGCACATACACCCAAAAAGAAACTAAACTTCAAGAAGTGATTCTGGGAGCTTTGGATGGAGTTAGTAGATAAACAAAACATTTTCAGAAGGGGAATTAATATACCTAAAAGATGGTAAAATCATATTTTTCATGAAAACCTTGGCGTAATAGGTTTGTTGGCATTTTTTTCTCATGCACAAGATAGACTGGAAAACTAGATCCAAAATCCACTTTTTGAATGCCTAAGATGGAGGTTAAAAAAGATCTAATACCAACACCATTGGATTTATAAAGCCATTTGCAAGTGATTTTCATATAACATTTCACCAAAATGTTCCAGTTTTAGGAAAATCTCAAGTTATCGCCGTCGCAAGTTCGCTCTCAAGACCTCATACTTATGCCATATTTTGAAGTGGACACGTGTCAGAACCAGGTGCCTGGCACATTTTTGTGTTACTTGCATCTCTCAAGCTTAGGGACATGAGGGTCAAGATATTGTGCCCAACCATTTAAAATCCCTTTGGACCCACATATGATCTAACAAGATCGCCAATTCATCCCCTAGGTGCTTGTTGGAGCTCAAAGTCTTCACTTTGTTGGATCATTGCCACATGTTATCGCCTAACGCGCTAATGCAAAATAATGTCCCTTTGAGGTGGGGGACATCAGGGTCAAGAAAATGTGCCTATCCCCCAAGGAAACTCATGGTATACCCATGTGACCTCTTCAAGACCAAATTTTCAGCCCTGAGAGCTAGTGGAGCCTTCAACCCCTGTCGTCGAATACAAGTCCTCCACATGTCATTGTGAGATGTCACATTTGCAATTTGATGTCCCATCATGTCCCTTTGAGCTGGGGGACATCAAGTACAATAAAATTTACCCAACCCCCCCTTTGGAATGCAATTTTTGAATGTATTTAAATCTTAACACCTAACCATTTTCCCCCCATTTCTCCTTCACAGCTTCACACCCTACCATAGCTTTGTACATGCTTTTATAGACACCTATTCCACCATTGTTGCTCCAAACCAGATCCACCATGGCTCTCAAATCCTCCTCTCCATGAAGATACATAGGTCTTAGAGAAAAAATGTGATCAAAAAAATGAAAAATGACGAAAGAAATGACATGCTCGACACAAAGATTTTTCGCCAGATAACCACGAAGTCACCCAATCTAAAAATCTTCATATCTTGCAAAATAAATGTCAAATTAAGGTGTCATCTTTTTCCATCACCTCTTACCAAAAATAGTAATTTTCCCATCTAGGCACTTGTTATTAATATTTCAAGTCACACTCAAAGGGCAATTTTGGCACAAAGGGACCATTTTGGCATCATCGTTTGGGATCATCTATGGGAATTTCTCACAAGGCATTTGAGGTCCATCCCAGGGAACTTGATAGTGTCTCTCAACACTAAATGCTTCATGATTCTAGTCAACATGTATAAAATATGCAGGGTGGGAGTTGTGGTCTTCAGCGGAACAGTTCATTCAACTTAGCATAGCATCCGTGAGCGACAGATTGGAAGGAGATTTCTTAGGGTACAAAGAGTTTGGAGATGTAGAGTTCAATATAGTGGAGCACTTCATCGAATCATCTGTAAAGGATCTAAGGCACTCCTCCTCAGTTCTTTCTCTCCCCTTCTTCTCTCTTCTCTTCCCCCACTTTCTCTCTCCCCGTTCTAATTCTTCGTTGGGGTTGCACTTTTTCATAATGCCATTTAATTAATTATAAAATGACTTTTTTTTAATGTAACAAGTCACCCTTAAGTCATAAAATGGGAATTAATCTGTTCCTAAGAATGTAAAAATTCATAAGTTGTAATAAGGCATATGAAAAGGCATTGGGGGGTAGACGAAGAGTCATCTCTCATTCTATAAATTGTAAAGACATTCCCATTTCAAGGTTTGGTGATTGATTTTGTAAACTCAAGAGTGCATTGAGAGAACAAATGAGAATTCCAAATTCTTCCATTCCCCTCACTCTCAAATTTCCTCCATTTCGCCACTATGCACAACTTTGGTTTGAGCAATCAATACAAAAAGTAAGGAGTTTCTAGCTTTCTTTGACTAAGGGATTTCTTAATACTTTTTGCTCATCAAATTTGATTTGGTCTTATTGCTACTTGCAAAGTTGTTTCCTCTCAGATTTAGTGCATGTGATGAATTTTCTAGATAGTGTGTGTAAGAATCTACATTTTTTACCTACAACATTAGTTTTCCTATCTCATATTCTCACTCCCTTTCCCACTTCTATACAAATTACTCTCTATCTAACAATTAATATATTTTCCACATGGTCTGTGACAGTTCCCATGTTAGATCCCCAACATAGAAGGCCACCAGGAAAATGCCACCTATTTTACTCACGCATGCATTTATGGAAGCTGCACTGGCTGCAGTAGAGGGACTTTGCATCCCAGAGCTTTGGCAAGAAACCCACAAAATTTTCCCCCAAAATTGTTTCTTGCCAACATTTTTTTGGTTCCCACTGTGGGGTATTTTTCAGTAGCATCTGCACCTAAAATTACGACCGCAATGTATAAAAATATAAAAAATCAAATATTGAAAAAAAAAAATCATGAAAATCCATTGCTGAAAGAAACATTTTCAATCCTTGCATGTGACCCTTCATATTCCACAATGTCCTTTCATATTACCCCACTTTAAGAGTTTCCATCAAAGCTGGCTGCAAGGAGATACATTAGGTTGGATAGATCGAGAGGAGTTGTCGGTTGACACTTTCGAGGCTTTCAAAGACAATTTTTTTCTTCTCATTAGGCCTCATCCCCATCCGGGTCTTCAATTAGTTCACCTAGAAATCCTAAACAAACTCATATTGATACTCCCCCATCAAATTCTCCCATTTTCCAACCTCCATTCAACATTTAATTCCGAAGTGAAGGAGAACAAAAAAATGAAGTATACATATCTGAAGAAGTAGAATTAGAACTCGACAATGGAAGATTTAAGCGGAAAGACCTCAACCCATTGTGCCATGGGGAAGAAATACAAGCCCACTTGCTCTTGATTACACCCCCTTTCTTCATGATCATTCCAATGGGTTCTCTATAAAAAAATAACTTCCAAAGTTCAAAAGGAAACAACACAAAACGATCAATAAAGAACACATCGTTGCTTTCATGATAATCATGCGGAATTCTTAGTGTCCAACAAATGAAGATGTCGCTATCAAGACTATTCGTTGAGTCCCTCCAAGAAAAATCATCGGAATGGTTCTACCTCCTACCTACCCAATCCATCACTTGTTGTCAATGACATCAAAGGGAAGTTCAAGGAAAGATTTAGATTCATTGAGGACTGTCAAGACCTCCTTGTTCAATTAGCACAAATGAAGAAAGGAGAAAGTGAAACTATGAGAGACTTTATGGCTCTTTTCAACCAATCACTTCATAGGATACCGGAAGAAGAATCATTGTCTGAAAGCAACGTCAAGATATTCTTCATCAATTCTTAATCATTAGAGGTTTAATTTTTCTTACAAAGAGTTCAACCAAGGGATATTGCAAAAGCACAAAGATTAGTCATTGAATTGGATGATAATCTCATCCTATCTGGAAAGATCAAGAATCCTTCAGAGGGTAAAGCTCAATGTCCAGGAGATGAAAGAACAAATTCATTATCGTAAAAACTGGCAAATGAAATAGCATTGTTGAAGAGGGAATTTTTTTAACGAGCATCTTCCCAAAGAAGCAACACAAATAAAATTACATAATCACCTCGAATGCTTTCATTGGAGGCCCCACTTGTCAATGCAAGTTGTAGGATTTAGGAAAATGAAGAAGAGATTTAACAAGAAAGTGAATGTGGTTATTTTCTAGAAGTTGATGAACTTCACAATGATACAAAAATTAGATTCTGAGTATTATGGAGGTGATGAGGATGAAGAAGAAGATGCACCCATTTTCTCATGTGTTGTATTCACTCGTTCTCAATCTAAGAAAGGTGCATCTCCCTCCACTGGTGCAAAGAAAAAGAAGACTGAATATCCTCTTGTGGAAACTCTACAAAATAAAATTATCAGTCAAGGATCTTCTCTCCCACCCTCTATAGAGTTCAAATTTTTGAAGTCTGATCCTGTAGCAAGTAAGAAGGCTCCCACAATTCCAAGTAAGTCTTCTGATGCCTCTTCTAATTCTAAATCTAAATCTGTTCCTATAAAAACTAGCACTTCAAAAGTTCATAGTGTTCCATTCAAGATACCCTCCATTCCCCAAACATCAAATCCTGCTTTCAAACCTACCCCAACTCCAAAATGAGTCCCTTCATTTCCCATGTCCACATATACTCCCTTTGACTTTGTAGAATATGTGAACAGAGCCAAGGTGCAGATTACTGAAACTGAATGTATGCGAACTCACCCCAAAAAATTCAAGAGGTTTGTTCAATACATTAGGAGTGGTAGTTTTAAAACTAATGTTGTAGCTCCTAGTTCTAAAGGAATACTACCAAACCCACATACACCTCCCTCATAGAACATGTTATCCATGAGTGCATAAAATACAGATAAGGTCAATCCTTTTTATGTATCCCTTCTAGTCGGGGAATATGTATTAAAAAATTGCATAATAGATTAAGGTGCCTCAGATAATGTCATGCCTGTGAAGGTTGCCAAATCTCTTAAAATCACCATGAATTTTCTTGGTGGATCTTGTTACTCCATGAAATCAAAGAAAGTCCCACTTGTGGGGAAGATTAAAGATGCACATGTGGCTCTTGCCGAATTTCCAGATAAAATGATATCAATGACTATTTTGGTAGCAGAAATCCCGGAAACCTTTGGAATGTTGTTAGGTCGAAGCTTTTGCCAAGACTTGGGAGGGAAAATTTAGATGAATTGGTCTTCTGCAACCCATACCAATGAAAGGAGACATGGAGAAATTATTTCCAGAAAAGAGATATGAGGTACACCATACGAAAGTCCAGGATCCAACATCTTATATCAAGATAGCAAGAAAATGAATCACTTTGTGATAACCAAGGAGCAAGATGATATTCCCATCATGATAGTGATATACATGCTTTCCCGGAGAGGTATGGACCTTGAAGAAGCATTGAGGAGATTCAAGTTACAAGAGGGCAGCCCCAGATTTCTAGACGACACAAACCAAGAAGAAGATGAAACGATTCTTGGTGAATCTCAAATGGAGAAACCAGCTCATATGCTTACCCACAAAGAGGAAATGTTCTCAACCATGCCATCCATGGAGGG
This sequence comes from Taxus chinensis, assembly GCA_019776745.2. Classification (NCBI taxonomy): domain Eukaryota; kingdom Viridiplantae; phylum Streptophyta; class Pinopsida; order Cupressales; family Taxaceae; genus Taxus; species Taxus chinensis. Next base: position 851,929,154 of record CM034146.1, read on the forward strand.
ACAAAACCATCTTGTGTTGAGCCCACAAAATATTTGAAAGAACTGTCTGTACAAGAATTGCTTAGAGCCACGGAAGAAACAAAAGACCCTGAGCTAAGTCTCAAACTCCTGATGCAAGCCATGAATCTAAAAGAAAAGCATGAATCTGATTTGTAAGCCTTAACTAGTGTGAAGATCAGCCATGTTGAAATAAATCAAGAGGAGAAATATGATCTCCCTCCTGAGCCAATGGTTGATGGATGCCATGATGAAATTGAGGTATTTTCTTTCCCATTTGAGGAGGAAGACTCTTTCCATGATGAAGAAATTGAAGCAAGGAGTTTTGAGGCCTTTGAAGCTAAAGCTCTTCTTGACGAATGGGTGATAAAATGTAGCGATTCCCAAGATGATGAAGTAATCCCTCTGGATAGTTTCCTTGAGCTATAAAATAAAGATTCTTCAAAGGTGTATAAAGATGAGCTGCAGGAAGTAATAAAAGAGATATCCATGCAAGAACTATTAGATGCAGTAGAAGTTACGGAAGACCCTGAGCTGATTCTTGATCTCTTAACTCATGTCATGGGCATACAAGACAAGTATAAGGTTACTTCTAATCCTCCATTCAATCTTCAAGCACCCCATAATGGACTAGAGATAAAGGATGAATCTAATGTTTATCATGGAGAAGATGTCAATGAGCATAGATCAGGGAAAGAAATTAACTCAGAATATTCAAGAAATATAAATGAAAATCAATTTCGGGGCAAGGATGAGATGCTCAATGAAGAATTGGCTATGTGGATAAACACGAAAGGCAACTGGGACTATGAAACCAATTTCAAAGAGTGTGAAGGAAATGGATTTTTTAAGTGAAGGCCTGAGCATCAAGAAGCTCATGTAGAATCACTCCTACCAAGTACACAGACAATCATGGAAGCACCTAAATTTCATAAACAATCAAGGAAAGGAGGCTACTTTCAAGAACAAGTCACTGGATTTGCAAAACAACATCACTCAGTGTTGCCCACTCAGGGGTAACTTTTGAGGAATGAAAAGTGCTTCAGTGAAAGAGGAATGTCTCCTACCTTCTAGTATAGGTTATTGCTAGGTGTGTTTCCCTTTATGTTGTGTGTGTTTTTTCCTTTTTTTCGTGTGTTGTGTGTTTCCTTCCATCATTTTTGGCGTGTGTGTGTGTTTCCTTCTTCGTTCTCTCTCTCTTTTCGTAAGTTGTACATGACTTTGTAGGGCCCAATGGATAAGGCACTAGTCAATATGTTGTAAAGTGAGATTCTGGAGTTCCCCATGTCATGTCTTTTCTGCACTCATTCCATGTCATGTCCCCAAGGTAGAGCTGACCTATTTTCATTCAAATGTGCAACAAGGAAATTTACATGTTCCGAACACGAAAACTATACCTATGTGTTAATTTTTTCAAGTTTTACCCTTCTAAGGCATCCTAGCTCTACCCAGTTAGTCCAAGTGACCTCATAATTGATGTTAGCTCATCCCCTTAGGTGATTTAGGAAATTCCATTCATTCCCCCTAGGTGATTTTAGGAGTTCATTGAAAATTGCAAGCTTCGGGCAGCTTTGGGAAAGGCTATCATTGTCCTTCCTACGACTGAAGCAACCCCATGGAGTGGAACAAAAAATTCAAACCAGGACATGAAAGTGATTCAAAGGACTTGGGACATCATGGAAGTGATTTAGGAAGCTTCAGGAAGGACTTGGAGAAGTTGGGGCAGTTTCACCAAAATTAGGGTTCACATGCCTAGGCAGTGCATAGAGCTGAAAAAGCTACTGAGTTTCGGAAAGTGATTCTGGAAGATTTGGAAGGATTTAAGAGCTAAACAAGACATTTTCCAAAAGGTAATTCATATCCCTACAATATTTTTTAATCATATTTTTCACAACACCTTAGCGCAATAGGTTTACAATCATTTTTTCACAGGCCCAGACTGTGCACAGGGCCCAAAAAAGTAACTGAAATTCAAAAATTGATTCCAAGAGATCTGTATGGAGTTAGGAGATTAAAAAAACATAATTAAAAGGGTAATTAAAATACCTAAAAGATGGTGAAATCATATTTTTCACAACACCTTAGCGCAATAGGTCTACAGGTAGTAGACACCCTAATTTCACATCTGTCCTAAATCAATTAATTCCCCTTCCTCATTTCCCACAAAAATACACTTCAAATTAATCAAATATAATTTGATTAATTATCTATTTCAAAATCCAAAAAAATAACTCAATCCTCACCACATGTCGTTATTCTCCATGTTTTTCTACTATTGAATCAAAAATTCAAATTCAAATCCTCACCCACCCTTCGTGATCCCCAGTCACCTAAAATCCTCCACTTATGAATTAAAAATATAATTCAAATCCTCACCCATTCTTCGTGGCCCCCACTCATCTAATCTTGCCCACATTTTCAAACCACTCACCTAATCTGGCCCAAATTTTCAAACCACTCACTTAATCTTGTCCACATTTTCAAACCATGATTACTTAAATTAATCTAAGTTAATCACTCCCCCAGGCTATAAATACAACCTTACCCCTCCCCTCTAAACACACAGAGAATAAGCTTGAATGCCATATCTAAGTTCTTGCATCCTTTGAGAAAATAACATCCTTTTACCTCGTCCTAATGCCCAAATAGCCTCATAATCATTTTCCCCATCTAGTGCAAAGTAAGAGGATCGTTGTTGCAGGAAGGTCTTGCTCCGTATTGAAGAAAATCACCTACATATCACACAATCAGGGCTCAATCCAAGTTTCCTAGATCAATCCAAGTTTTTTAAGGGTGAAGGATCATACTGGGGCATCATAATTTCTTGATGGCCTATGTCTATGCTCTCTTCCATTTGCATATCATACTGAGGCATCAAACCTTTTTAAGTAGCCTCTGTCTATGCTATCACACATATTATAGTCTAGTCATCCTGATCTTTTCTATCACGATGCATCCTGTTATGTACTATATTAAAATTAAGATACTTTTCATCATGTGAGTATCTTCCTACATGATCAACATCTTACTTTGCCACCCCATCCATTCATCCATACTAATACATTCCCCAGTTTGGGAATCCTACTTGATCACCGTTGCAATTTGCGAATCCTACTTGATGATCTTTCTCAAGTAGCATTCTCTATCCAATAGCTCCTCCCCCCCACCATGCTCACCATATATGTGATCCATTCATCCTCGCTCCACATTTTTACTCCTCCACCACTTATCCCCATATTACCCTTCTCACCATTCCTGTCCCCTCTCACCCATTTGTATTCTTTCCTTTCACTCTTTTGCTTCCTGCTTGACAATCTTACTTAATAACCCCTTCTATATGGAATCCTCAGTGGAGGTTTACCCTCTCCCTAAGATCTTTCCGCTATAGAAGCTTCTTCACAACCTCCCCTCTCATCAAACAACAATCACCACCACACACATCTTCCCATTCCACCTCTTCCACTTCCCATTCTCGCATCATTACTCTCACTACACGGGCATCCCAATTAAGGATTCCCCTCACACTCTCCCCCCTCCACTACATATATTCCTTCATCCATTCATGTTACACTCCTTTGTTTCCTTTTTTTTCTTATTATCACCTCATCTCATATCATATAGCACTTAGGCATACCTCACTCACTCTTTTCTCATCCTTCCCCAAATCCGTCTTATACCTGGTCATCCTAATTACATGCTTTCATAGTATGGAAAATTCACTTGAGGGTTCCCCTTCAGTCCATTTTGTCATACCCTATTCCTACCAACTCTAACATCATAATTCTTCTTCCTTAGCTTGGCAATCTTACTTAACCATTCCGGCCGCATGGAAATCTTACTTAAGACTTCCACTTAAGGTTGATCTACCCTATGGCCTTCCCCCATCCCATCATATTTTCCCCATCTTATTTCTCCCACATCTCGTTGCGATCATATTCTTCAACGTACCATTCCACCCCTGTCCCCAATATCATCTTGTCTTTCTCCTTACATATCATCCCTGTCGGTTGGGTGATCCTACAAAACCTCTCCAGTAGTATGATGATCTTTACTTAAGATATTATCTTAAGCATGACATGTCATTTTACACTCGCCCATCACTCTACAATCTCACCATCCATCTTTCCTCTTCATTCCACATCATCACATCTTTTTACCACCACTATCACCCTCCTCTACTTGGCAATCTTACTTAACCACTCACCCGGCATGGTGATCTCACTTAAGAGTCCCTCTTAAGGATGATCTGTCTCCTTGCCTTTCCCCATCACTACGCACCCTTCACCATTCACTTTTTCTCGGCATTCCCCATTATCACATCCTTTAACCTCCTTTTCGATTCTCGAAAACACCACTTCTTGCTTGACCACTTGTCATCTCTAGTTTTGCTCACTTGGCAATCTTAATTAACCACTTCCTTCACATGACAATCTTATGTCAAGATCCTCCCTACACTTAACTTTGTCATCATGAAATTCTCCCCCGCCTCATTCTTCGTTCACTTTGTTGATCGCTTCTTCCACCTGGTATTTCCTACTACCCACTTTTTCCTCCTACTATTATCCTTTCTCCACATATCCTCTTACAATATACATCTAATCTCATCCACCTACAATCATGTTCTTTCCCCCCATTTTCTCCTTCTTGATCCATCATCCTTTATACCATTCCCATTCTTTTCATGTCTTGGTTCTTCATCCTCACTTCGTTCATCCTCATCACCCGCAGCCTCTCCTCACTTTCACCTAGTCCCAACTCATCCCTCCCATTTTCTTTACTCTTTCCACTTCATCTTCTCAAATTCCCCACACATTTCTACCCACACACACATTTACCATTATTGTTAACACTCCTATATCATTCTTTCATCACCATCTTCTCTTCCCATGCTAATAATTGTAAACAGGTTTTCCCTAAAAATCATCAATCCTCATTCCGCACGACCTCATTCACTCCCTTGGACCTTCTAGAGTTTCCCTTCATTCCTTCCCTCCTCGTTAGCCCACCACTCATTGTAAAAGGGTTTTCCCTAACGTCCCTTTGTTGGCGATGCCCTTTCCAATCCTCATTAGATTTCTGCTTTTCTTTATTTTTTCTCTCACCCTTCCCCACCACTCATTGTAAAGGGGATTTCCCTAACATCCCCTCATTGGCATTGCTTCTTCTCTCCCCCATTCTCTTTTCTCTCCTATTCTTTTCCCTCAATCCCACCCTTTCTTATGGCTTCTTACCCATTTCTCCATCTCCTCTTTGCCCTCTTCAATATCTTTATTGTCTTCATCAAATATCCTTTTTCTATTTTCTCATCATTCTAGTATCCTCATTTCATGCATCTCCACATCTTTTCCAATCAATGTCATTCCTCCCCCTTTTCTTCTTTGAACATTCCTTATACTATTCTCTTTCCACTTATTACCCCATTTCTGTATTCCCTTCCTTCTACATCATTTTCTTTGTTATCCTCTTCTCTCTCCCACCCCTCGTCTTATTTCCCTTCCCCTGTATCATCTTCTTCCCCTATTTCCATCACGTTTCCTCCTTACTTCCCCATCGATAACCTGGCTCTTTAGTATTATCCTGTCTTTTTTATCATACCACCCTCCACATGCATCTCTATACGGTTTGTTCCATATTCTTTGCCTTGGTCATCCTTGCAATGACACGATTCCTTCAATCTTCTCCCTATATTCACTCAATCTTCCTTTGCTCTCCCCTAATTTTCACGTTTCTTCTGACCACTTCTCCTTTTCTCTACCACCCCTACCTTTTCGTTCATTCTGTATCTATTTCTCTTCTTTTCTATTTTCTTTTTCATACTTTCCTCGCCCCTCATAGTTTCTTTTTTTTCTCCGTTCAACTTCTTCTTTCATCCTCTTTCCATTTTCATCCATTTCACCCCCTACTCCAACCTCGGTTTCTCCTTCTTATTTATCCTTTCCCGTTTCCTTCTTTTCTTAGCTCTATCATTCATTTCAGTTTCACGCATCCCTCTTTACTATCTCTATTGCTTCCTTCATTTTGCACATCTCTCTATTTTATCCCTTCACCCTCTACTCTGTCATTTTCCTATTTTTGCCTTGTTTGTCCTTCATCATTCCCTTCTTCCCCTATCATCCCTCTCTCTTATTTCTACCTCTTCCATTATTGTTTTCCCCTCCCCTATCTCCCTTACTCTTCTCGTAATCAACCCTCAATCCTATCTATTCCCTTTTCTCTTTCCCACACACCCTCACACCTAGCATTCACGGCTAATTAAATCCTTTCTCCATTTGTGTCGTGCGGTCATTCCAGTCTCTTCCACTCCATTATCATCCTCTTGTCTGCATAATTCATTTCTCTTCTTTTCGAGAGTTCTGTCGTATATTCCATTATTGTCAGTCCTCTCGAGGGGGCATCCCCACATCTATCCATAATCACATCTTCTCATGACATTTTTTTCTTGGAGGATACTATGACATCCATCACTCACCACTTTCTATTCTCCCCAACAAACAATCACTCTACCTTTTGCTTAAAAAAAAGTAGATTGAATTCTTACCCCATACCATCTACTTTCTTTGAAAGGACACTAATTTCATAGTACCCTTCTAAAGAGGGGAAAATTTAGACACCCTAATTTCACATCTATCCTAAATCAATTAATTCCCATTCCTCATTTCCCACAAAAATACACTTCGAATTAATAAAATATAATTTGATTAATTATCCATTTCAAAATCCAAAAAATAACCCAATCCTGACCACATGTCATTATTCTCCATGTTTCTCTACTATTGAATTAAAAATTCAAAGTCAAATCCTCACCCACCCTTCGTGGTCCCCACTCACCTAAAATCCTCCACTTATGAATTAAAATTATAATTCAAATCCTCACCCATTCTTCGTGGCCCCCACTCATCTAATCTTGCCCACATTTTTAAACAACTCACCTAATCTTGCCCACATTTTCAAACTACTCACTTAATCTTGTCTACATTTTCAAACCATGATTACTTAAATTAATCTAAGTTAATCACTCCCCTAAGCTATAAACACATCCTTACCCCTCCCCTCTAAACACATGGAGAATAATCTTGAATGCCATATCTAAGTTCTTGCATCCTTTGAGCAAAGAACATCTTTTTACCTCGTCCTAATGCCCAAATAGCCTCCTAATCATTTTCCCCATCTAGTGCAAAGTAAGAGGATCGTTGTTGCAGGAAGGTCTTGCTCCATCTTGAAGAAAAGCACCTACATATCACACAATTAGGGCTCAATCCAAGTTTCCTAACCCATTCCGAGGCTTGCTACGAAACGCGAAGGAGGAGTTATGATTATTGGTATTTTACTTCCTTGTTAGTAGTGCATTTTTCCTAGCTTACAGAGTGGAAAAAAAAATTCAAACCAAGACATGAAAGTGATTCAAAGGCCTTGGGACATCATGGAAGTGATTTAGGAAGATTCAGGAAGGACTCGGAGAAGTTGGGGTAGTTTCACCAAAATTAGGGTTCACGGTCGTAGGCAGTGCATAGAGCCGAAAAAGCTACTGAGTTTTGGAAAGTGATTCTGGAAGATTTGGAAGGATTTAGGAGCTAAACAAGACATTTTCCAAAAGGTAATTCATATCCCTACAAGATTTTTTAATAATATTTTTCACAACACCTTGGCGCAACAGTTCTACAATCTTTTTTTTTTCACAGGCCCAGATTGTGCATAGGGCCCAAAAAAGCAACTGAAATTCAAAAATTGATTCCAAGAAATCTGTACGGAGTTAAGAGATTAAAAAAACATAATCAGAAGGATAATTAAAATACCTACAAGATGGTGAAATCATATTTTTCACAACACCTTAGTGCAATAGGTCTGCAGGTAGTAGACACCCTAATTTCACATCTATCCTAAATCAATTAATTCCCCTTCCTCATTTCCCACAAAAATACTCTTCGAATTAATCAAATATAATTTGATTAATTATCCATTTCAAAATCCAAAAAAATAACTCAATCCTCACCCACCCTTCATGGTCCCCACTCACCTAAAATCCTCCACTTATGAATTAAAAATTAATTCAAATCCTCACCCATTCTTCGTGGCCCCCACTCATCTAATCTTGCCCACATTTTTAAACCACTCACCTAATCTTGCCCACATTTTCAAACCACTCACTTAATCTTGTCCACATTTTCAAACCATGATTACTTAAATTAATCTAAGTTAATCACTCCCCCAGGCTATAAATACAACCTTACCCCTCCCCTCTAAACACACGAAGAATAAGCTTGAATGCTATATCTAAGTTCTTGCATCCTTTGAGCAAAGAACATCCTTTTGCCTCGTCCTAATGCCCAAATAGCCTCATAATCATTTTCCCCATCTAGTGCAAAGTAAGAGGATCATTGTTGCAGGAAGGTCTTGCTTCATCTTGAAGAAAATCACCTGCATATCACACAATCAGAGCTCAATCCAAGTTTCCTAGCCCATTCCAAGGTTTTCTACAGAACGCGAAGGAGGAGGTATGATTATTGGTATTTTACTTCCTTGTTAGTAGTGAATTTTTCCTAGCTTACAGAGTGGAACAAAAAATTAAAACCAGGACATGAAAGTGATTCAAAGGCCTTGGGACATCATGGAAGTAATTTAGGAAGATTCAGGAAGGACTCGGAGAAGTTGGGGCAGTTTCACCAAAATTAGGGTTCACGGTCCTAGGCAGTGCATAGAGCCGAAAAAGCTACTGAGTTTCAAAAAGTGATTCTGGCAGATTTGGAAGGATTTAGGAGCTAAACAAGACATTTTCCAAAAGGTAATTCATATCCCTACAATATTTTTTAATCATATTTTTCACAACACCTTGGCGCAACAGGTCAACAATCATTTTTTTCACAGGCCCAGACTGTGCACAGGGCCCAAAAAAGTAATTGAAATTCAAAAATTGATTCCAAGAGATTTGTATGGAGTTAGGAGATTAAAAAAACATAATCAGAAGGGTAATTAAAATACCTATAAGATGGTGAAATCATATTTTTCACAACACCTTAACGCAATAGGTCTGCATGTAGTTTTTCTCATACACATGTAACATACCAGATTAAAAATATGTTTTTAAGTGCTTAAATGGAGGAATAAAGATCTAATACCCAATCCATTGGATTCAAAAGGCCATTTTCAATAAATTTCATTAAAAATTTCACCAAAAAATTCCATCGAGAGCTCAAGTTATTGTCGTCATAAGTTTTCTCTCAAGACCTCATACTTAGCCATATTTTGAAGTGGACACGTGTCAACACCAGGATCATGGCACATTTTTGTGTTCCTTACATCCCTCAAGTTTAGGGACATGAGGATCAATAAATTATGCTTAGCCCCTAAAAGCCCTTTAGCCCCACATACAACCTCCAGGATCACCAATTCAGCCCCCAACTTCTTACAGGAGCTCAAAGCCTTCACCATTGGATCACTGCCACATGTCATCACCTGATGTGCCATGAAAAATGATGTCCCTCATGTCCCTTTGAGGTGGGGGAGATCAGGGTCAAGAAAATGTTCCCAGTCCCCAAGGAGAGTCCTGGTCACCCATATGACCTCTTCAAGACCAATTTTTCAACCCCGGGAGCTAGTGGATCCTTCAACCCCTACCGTTGGATCAAGTGCCACATGTCACCATGAGGTGCCATGTGTAATTTGATGTCCCTCATGTCCTTTTGAGATGGGGGACATCAAGGACTAGAAAATGCACCCAAGCCTCCTTTAGAATGTAATTTTTGAGTGTATTTAAATCTTAGCACCTAGCCATTTTCCCCCCATTTATCCTTCACAACTTCATACCCTACTATAGCTTTGTTCATGTTTGTCTAGAAACTCAGTCCACCATTGTTGCTCCAAACCAGATATCTGCCATGGCAATTAAATCCTCCACTCCAAGAATATACATAGGTCTCAGAAGAAAAAATGGATCGAAAAAATCAGAAACGACAGAGAAATGAAGAAAAGCAAAGATTTTTCGCTAAATAACCACGAAGTCACCCAATTTAAAAACCTTTATATCTTGCAAAATACATGTCGGATTAATATTTTTTATTTTTCAGACTTCCACATTTTTCAATATAATCAAGATACAACAAACGGAAGGTCAAATTTTGCACTGAAATAGTTGTTCCAACAAAATCCCTATTTTTGTGCCCTAGCTCACAATCATCAGATTGCCCTTCAATCTGACAATGGAAACAAGATAAAAACTTGCAAATGAACTCCAAATGAAAAACCTATCACAATAGATTTAATTTCATCATGATCAAAGATAAAAACTAGACTTGTAAATTTCGAGCTCCATTAATGGCCACCATGGCAGCTTTGTGCATGAAGCCGTTGTCATTTTAAAATTTTAAATTTTATTCCCAAACACTCTAATGGGGAAAATCAAGTGAAATTTGAATGATGTGATCACGAAAACGAGGCAATTCTGAAAAACTATGGTCCATCGACAAACCGAGCAGTGAAAGTCCACTTTCTAAAAATAGTAAGTTTTCCTATACACACTTTATATGTTTGGTAAGTCACCATCAAAAGTGGCTATGGAAAAGGCAGTGTGCACTAAAGATCACCAGGAAGCCAGAATGATTGTCTGGAGAAGAAAATAGTGAAAATGACAACTTACAAAAAATAGTAAGCTCCCTATATAGGAGCTTACTAAAAATAATAAGTCACCCCAAGAAGCGGACGAGGTAAAGGTAGTGTGCACATGAGTGAATGATGGAATTCATCACATCAATATTTTGAAGAAGAGGCAAAAATTCACCTCTTACCAAAACTAGTAAGTCTCCCATCTAGGCACCTACTATTAATAGTAAGTCACACTCAAAGGGTAGTTTTGGCATAATGGGACATAAAAGGATAATCACTCAGGGGGACATCATTGTTCAAGATCATCTATGGGTATTTCTCACAGGGACATTCAAGGTCCATCCCAGGGAACTTGATAGTGTCTTTCAACACTCGCTTCATGATTCTAGTCACAGGTATATCATATGCAGGGTGGGAGTTGTGGTCTTCAGTAGAATAGTTCATTCAACTTGGTAAGTGTTTGTGAGAAAAGATGAAGGAGTTTCTCAGGGTGTAAATATTTTGGAGACGTATAGTTCACTACAGTGGAGAACTTCATCGAATCATCTGAAAAGGATCTGAGACTTTCCTCAGTTCTTTCTCTCCCCTTCTTCTCTCTTCTCTTCCCCCACTTTCTCTCTCCCTGTTCTAATTCTTCGTTGGGGTTGCACTTTTTCTTAATGCCTTTAATTAATTTAAAATGACTTTTTTTTAATGTAACAAGTCACCCTTAAGTCATAAAAGGGGACTTAATCTTTTCCTAAGAATGTGAAAAGTCATAAGTTGTAATAAGGCATATGCAAAGGCATTGGGGGGTAGACGAAGAGTCATCTCTCATTCTATAAATTGTAAAGACATTTTCATTTAAAAGGTTTGGTGATTGATTTTGTAAACTCAAGAGTGCATTGAGAGAACAAATGAGATAGCCAAATTCTTTCATTCCCCTCATTCTCAAATTTCCTCCATTTCCCCACTATGCACAACTTTGGTTTGAGCAATCAATACAAAAAAGAAGGAGTTTCTAGCTGTCTTTGACTAAGGGATTCATTAATACTTTGTGCTCATCAAATTCTATTTGGTCTTATTACTACTTTCAGAGTTGTTTCCTCTTAATTTAGTGCATGTGATGAATTTTCTAGTTAGTGTGTGCAGGAATTTGATTTTCTACCTGAAACATTATTTCTCCTACCTCATATTCTCACTCCCTTTCCCAATTCCAGACAAAGTCCTCTCTAGTAAGCAATTGCTAGCTTTGTCACAGTGTCATTCGAGTGCCCATGTTAGATCCCTGGCCACAGGGCCACAAGGAAAAATCCACCTTTTTACTCGCGCATGCATATATGACAACTGCACCGGTTAAGTAGAGGGACTTAGACTCCCATATCGTTGGTGAGAAACCCACAAATTTTTCCCCTAAGAAATTTTCTCGCCAATAAAGCATAGAGAGATGTAGTAAGGTGTGTCTCCATATATGAGAAAGTGATGCTAACAGGAGTGACATGAATTGCAAAACAAGGGGGGTGTATAGATTTGTATGTGAATAATAGGGATGGAAAAATGTTGATTCTAACATGTGGCTATGAGGAGGGGAGAGTTTTATCCCCCCAAGTGTCCAAGTAAGAGGGATCTATGTGATGATGCGAGAGAGATGATACCATGGTGGCCGAATTAGAATGAGTAGAAGAATGTAAAAGCTATGAAAGAGTAAGGTCATCATGGTGAGGGGAAACCCCAATAGATTCTAAGATCCAAATTGGATGAATAGGAAGTGTATAAGCAATAACAATGTACCCACAAGGGGAAAATATAATAGGTGTAGAATTGTGTATGTTGACAATAAGGGAAAAAGTAAGTGTAAACATAAGGAACACCATGTGAGCTAAAAGATGTGTAATGTTTGTTATGTTGGGATACTCATCGAGAGTAACTGAAAGCAATAAGTGAAATTTGTGAATATTATAAGAAATAAAGTAGTATGAACTAGGCCCTATGATCATAAAAAAAAATGTAAAAAGAGGGGAGCAAATGACCCTAATGAATGTAACAAGATAAGGTGTAGCCATAGTAAATGAATCATGCATAGGATCTTGGAAAGTGAGCGGATTAAGAATCAATGTAAAACCACCATACAATGTTCTAACATGTAATGAGGAAGATGTGGAGAGAGATGTTACATTGGAAACACAAAGCATATGATCATTGGAACTGTATCGAGAGTGAGCCATAATAAGAGGAGTATCATGCGTGCTACTAGAAAATTGATCATTTAAATTAGTAGCACTAGGGTGCATCCCAAGAGGAGAAGAATGTACAATGTAGGTAATGCCATGAACATCATGGATAATATTAGGACCAAGATATTAATTAACTATATAACATATTTATTAAATCAACCAAACATTTAACATTTAACAAAACAAAATGAAATAACACATTTACACAGTGACACCAGATATAACATGGAAAACCCAATGGGGTAAAAAACCACAAAAGAATTTTTCATTAACGAGAAACTATTAACTAGTCCAGTAACTCCATTCCTCACTTCCTGCTCCATGTTTTTAACCCAGTTCAAAATACAATACAACCGATTATGGCCCACAACCATATTTAAATAACCCCGAAGGGTTATGAATATTAAGTGATGGGGGTGCACCCTGGTTTAATAAATAATTAGTTATTAAATAACTAATAAACATAATATAAAGTTTATATTAAATAATAAAGAATATAAACTATATTCTAAATTATTTAATTATAAACTAAACATTATATGCACTTAATATTATGTTCTAACACTCCCCCTTAATATTAAGTGGGGATCCATATGCCAACATTACCTGTTTGTACAACAAGATTTACAAATCCATAAACCATTAGTGAAGGTTTAGGCTAGCATATCACTTTTGAAGGAATTATAACACCTTCATCATGCTCAACTTACCTTTTAGTACAAAAGGATTTGGAATCCATAAATCAGAAGTATGATTTAGGCTAAACATGATTTGTGAGACTACATCCCACTGTTTCTCATGGAAAATTTCTTAAAACCGCATCTCTAGAAGCCTTTTATAACACAAGGACCTCCTTTGACAAATAGATGCAACACACTGGACTATACACCATAAACTCTATCAGTTTACAAATATCATAAATATCTATTTACAATGCTTTATACAAGAGAAGAAGTATAGAGGAGGAGTCATCAACCAGCCGACCATTAGGAGGTGACATTGCCATGCACACTCCCCCTCAATGGAAACTCTGAAAGGCCAAACATTGCACAAAACTTGCAGTATTTTATAGCACACAATGGCTCGTAAACATATCTGTAATATAATCTTCAGTCAAGCAGTACTGGAGATCTATATCACCACAGAGAACCTTCTCTCAGATAACAGAGCATATGAACTTCTATATGCTTTCATTCTCTGATGTTGAACTGGATTCTTTAGCAAGAGAAATACAACAATTGTCATCACATAGAAGAGGAATACTTCCTTTATTTTCCATGTGTATCTCTTCCAACAGCCACTTCAGCCACATGGATTCTTTGTTGCTTCCATTGCACTTTTCTCTACTCTGCCTCAGTAGAAGAAATGGAGACTGTTGGTTACTTTTGTTGTTCCAAGTAATGACACCTGCACCAAAAAACTTGAACACAAATCCAAATGGTATATTTTATATCTTACAACATCAACATGGTTAAGTCACAATATCCATATATCATAATAAGCATATAAATATTTATTGATTTCACTTTTAACCATCTATAAAAGTTAAACACAAGTTGTATAACAACTAACATAACAATATGCTTAAGCAACTAACCATTTTATATTACCAATATGTTGAAAATTTTCAACATATTAATCTTGTAAAATATATATTAGATGCAATCAGTATTGGATGTCTCCAATACAAACACAAAGGAGTCCCCAAGTGTCATTTGATATGCATATAATAATATTTTTAGTAATCAAATATTAATTTAATCAATATTAAAAAAGAATATATAATTCATATATGCTTTCTATAAAGACTTTTTGCCTCAAATGAACAATTCAATATAACATCATATATTGATACTTCTTGCATACACAAAGGTGAGGTTTTGTTCACATAAGGTATCTGAACACAAGATCAGGGAGCAAGGGTTTGGGGGGTGGTAACCCCCAGTAGGAGTCAAGGGGCAGCACCTCTCGACACTAAGCACAAATTATAACTTACTCATCCTTTGAAATTGACGAAAAATCCCTTTTGTAAAAAAAACATAGTTCCCCTTCAATCATATTTTCCTCCATGTATCAAATTTCACCATAAAAATCTATTTTTAGGATATAAATGGATCCAAATCATTGCAAAACATAAGTTTAGAAATATGATCAATACTCCTACTCGTTTCACAAGTAGGAAAAATATCCTTGCATTTAAAAACATGTATCTAAAGTAATTCCAAGAACAATGACCTGTTTAAAGACAAAACACTACAATTTAATTTCTCTAGTAAAATCTCACATATTCTATTGACAATCCACTTCAAACAAAATTTTGATATTTTTGAAGTTTTAAGAAATAAATTTGACTTAAAGTTTTAACCATATGAGAGAAAAAATGATAACCGTACAATAATATTTCTTATTTTTGAGAAAACAGTGATAAAAGAAATTAATAATCAAAAAGATTCAAATAAAACTTCCTATGAAAAGAGATTGATAAAATATTTATCTATTTAACTTCTAAATTTTTTGAAATGGTGTGGATTAAATTTTAATTTCTTTTATCCACCAAAAAAAATTACTATAAGACATTTCCAAAAAAAAGTTAGCTTTGAACCATTTATAGTTTTAGTAAAAGTATACTTGCCAACCACTTTAAGTTTTAAAAACTTTACTTTAATTTTTTTAATAAACCAAAAACATTAGCTTTTTTAATTTTAACATGTTTATAACTAATTTTTAATTTACTATTATTAGAAACAATAATTTAAAAAAATAATACTTTTCGAATAAATATTTAAACCATATTTCCTTAATTTGACTTAAAATGTTAAAACTATTTGCTAACGTATATTTAACTATGTTATTATTTAATGAATTGTAAGTTTAGATTTCACTATACCCACACAAATTTAGGCATAGATAAGGGGAGGCATTGCATTTTGTAAAAAACTATATAGGGGTGGATTAAATTTATATAAAATTTAATTTAAACAAATATTTATTAAGATAAAAAACTATTCCCAAACGCATATAATTTTATTGAACAAATAAGGTGGATAAATAGTTTAATTAAAAAATAGTTTATATTATTTAAATGTAAAGCCTGTTAACCACATTACACATAGGTTTTAAGCATGTTTAAATGTTTTAATTCGTTTTAATGTGTAACTCCACATAGATTTTAAAACAAACCAAATTTTTAGAAAAGAATTCATTTCCTATTCTTAGTGGAGATTTGTATACGCTTTGAAATCCTTTTTACTTTGAATTTACCCTTTAAAAAATATTACGTGCACAGGCATTTAAACTATAGAAAACATAGGAAATATTTAAAGTTACTTTACCTGGTATATGTTTCACACACCGGTAAGAAAATCACATATGAAGTATCCTGAGTTTTAAAGGAAACCATATAATATATTTGTTATAATAACCAATTTATAGGTCAAACTAAATGTATTTATTTATATTTAATCATTAGACCGTTGGTACCTATTAGGACTGAGATTATTAAACCAACTATATAAACAATATTTTCTAAAAATATTAACAAAGCGAAAATGAAATAAAATTTACATAGTGACACTAGATTTAACCATGGAAAACCCCAATGGGGTAAAAAACCAAGAATAAGAATTTTCCATTTATGAGAAACTATTAACCGATCCAGTAACTCCCTTCCTCACTTCTTGCTCCATGTTTTTAACCCGGTGTAAAATACACCTGATTATGGCCCACAACCATATTTAAATAACCCCAAGGGTTATGAATATTAAGTGACGGGGTGTGCACCCCGATTTAATAAATAATTAGTTATTAAATAACTAATAAACATAATATAAATTTTATATTAAATAATAAAGAATATAAACTATATTCTAAATTATTTAATTATAAACTAAACATTATGAACACTTAATATTATGTTCTAACAGATAAGAGCAATATCACAATGAATAGCAACATGAGGTGTAGAACCTACTGTAACAATATACATAGAAGAAGGTGTAGCAATGACATTGTGTGTATTGACATGGGTTAAAATAAGTATATGCATAGTATGTAACCAAAGATGACCAATAAGAATAGTATAAGGAACATCATGAGGCATAATGTGACATAGAACAGTAAGAGTGTAAGATCCCATAGTAAGGGGAAGAGATATAATGCCCAACACTTTTTTAGGTATATTATCAAAGCCACGGATACAAAGAGTAGATGGACTGAGATGAGCAGTAAAAAAGTCCTATTTTATGGAGAAAGGAAATATTACATACATTAAGACTAGATCCAGAATCAACTAGGACACACTTAATAAGGAGATTAAGAATTTGAACTTGGGTATAGAATGGAGAAGAAGTGGAATCAAAGGCATGGTAAGCCATGAAAGATCCAATAATGGGCATGTAAGGAACGAGTTTACCAAATGATTTAACAAAAATAAACTTTTGTTTAAACCCTAATTACAGAGTAACTAAATGTACACTATGATATATAGCTACTAGATACACTATGACACAAACAATAAGTAAACATGAAACCCTAAGCACAAGAGAGAGAGAAAAGGACTTAGTTGATTTGTGCTTTCCTGAAACTGATCTAGATCAAGGAGACTGATGAATAAAAATAGAAAATCATTGTAACTATGCACTATGAAATATGGAACTGTCTAATAAATTCAAACTAGGGTTCCTAAATTGGGGCAAGGGCGCTAGAGGCCTCTACTGGGTGCTCATGACTACAAAAGTGGTTGGAATCTAATTTTTGCAATGTCACACAAGTGTCGTTGGTATTCATTGTTGGCCGTCTGTATGTTTCACCTTGATCATCGAGTGTACCTGTAACCTATAAAATATATGTTCACCTACAAAACCCACAAAAACCGCATCAAGTCTAAAAAAAGAAAGACGTAATATGGGGAGGTGAACTGACCCCGACGGTCCCCCTGATAGAGTGAACTTATGACCGAGTGCTACACTACATCTCAGAGTCCATGTAGTTCTTGCGAGTGTGTGAAATAATCATGCTCGAGGATGATCTTATGTAAGATGCACTAGATATCGAGCTATATTTTCTACAAGATGCAAATTTGTGTATCGAATAGAATGAACTTCCCCTTCTTATGTTGTGTATACAGAAAATGTAGTCCCTTTTCCCTTGTATTGATGTTAGATGGATGCCTTTAGATGCAAGCTTAGGTGATAGGAATATGCTTAGAACTTGGTCCTTTATTTTGATCACATAGCTATGTATTTATATGATTCCTTTAGTATAATTTCATAATTGGCAATTGGAAGGCCGACCCATAAGAAAATAAGATGCCCAAAAAGAGCAAGTAGATTTGAAAGAGGTCAAGGGTGCCTAACGGGACGAGGGCGCTAACATCCTTGTTGAGCGATGGTGTCCAAAGTCATAAAAGATAAACAAGTAAAGTATCGACTGGGTTGTAGGGTGTGCAAGACCAAATAGATAGCAAGAAACAAAGATAAAAGGACAAAGACAATCGTCAATTACTAGTTTTATTTCTTAGGAATCATATAAATGCTAGTATGTTTTTATGAACCTAGAAATGTACCCAAGTGCATAATTTTGTGTCTACACTTTGACTCCAAAAGAACGCTTATTATGGATTTGTATAAAGTTGATGTTGTTTAACAGTTTCCAACACCTTATTTACATGATGCAAGTGTTCCTCCCATGTTTTACTACCGATTTATATATCATCAAAGATCGCAAAAACAAATTTTCGTGAAAATGGTTTAAAGATATAATTCATCAAACTTTGAAATGTAGAGGATGCATTTATGAATCCAAAAGGAATTACCAAGAATTCATAAAGGCCTTCAAGAATATGGAAGTTTCTTTTATGAACATCCCCATCCTTGATACTAATTTGATGATATCTGGAATGAAGATTACGTTTTGCAAAGTAAACAACACCATGCAAATTATCTAGAAAATCATCAATTACAGGAGTAAGAAACTTATCTTTGACTATGTAATTATTGAGTTCCCTATAATCGAGACACATACACCAATTGTTATATTTTTTCCACACTATCACCATAGGAGAAGAGTAAGAACTCTGACTATGACGGATAATTCCTACTTCTTACATATCTTGTACTATCTTCTCAATGTAACTCTTTTGCACATAGGGGTTCCTATAAGGTCTAATGTTGGGTGTTTGGCTCCCAGGTAATAGCTAGATAGCATTGTTGTTGATAAGAGAACACTTAAAAGAAGGCACATGAGAATTCCACATGGGAAAACATGTCATATTCAAAGGTGCGAATGAATAGGGAGAACACGTGTAGGGAGTAAAAGTTCAGCTTTCGGGACTTAGCCGTTTTCGCTCATAAAGTTCTATTTTTAGAGATGGCATGCAAAGTACAAAAATGAGGCAGTGACGTGTGTGTCACGCATTATTTATTTTTGGAGGAATGGATACAAATCACTTTACATGGATACAAGATAGGAATAGGATTATCATTATAGTTAATTGACAAAAGTCTATAGGTAGCGCACTTACATGTGTGGCTATTTTTTTAACGGCGTGTGGCTAATAATAGCATGCGACCTATTTTGGGATTATATAAGTGGTGAAGGGAAAGTCCCCACCCTTATAAGTATGTGGTAAATTATGTATAAAAGATATAGAGGTGTTGCATAAAAAGAGAGCGAGAGGGATAGACATATGCATACATGGAGATATAGTGAGATTATGCTACTGAATCTATTACGCACATACTACTATTATTGTAATGGAGCTTCTGTATACTTATTGTATTTAATATAATGGAGTATATTGGCTAAATCTAAGTTTTAGTTCTATGTGTATCTGAATATAGCATGTTCTTGATTTTATCATGGTTAATACTTAATTTTGTTCTCCCTTAGATATAGATCTAGTATGCTCTATAGAATGATGTGAAGTAATGGAATTGCATGCGTTAAGTCTTCATCATGCTAACATCTTTCAATAGCAATCCTAAAGAGGAAACTAGTACCTTTGCATGCTTCAAGTGAGTGCTTAGTCTGGGTTGAGTGATGTGCCAGTACGTCTAGGGTCTTATTAGGTTTGTATTACTAAATTTTAGGCTGCATCATTGGTTATGTTGTCGGGAACTCTTTTTCAGTTGTTTTGTGGATGGTTCATGATGAAGACATACCGGTTGACCTTAGAAAGTGTTGAAAAATGGATACATAATCTAGTAGAAGAATACGCATAGTGATTCAACACTGGATCTGAGTTTATCATACGCGTGTGGGTGGAACAGAATATGTATGACAGTTTATATGAAAGATTTTTTGCTATCTTTCTAGTAGAATTGTATGAGTGGCTGATTGCTTATGCATCTAAGTGGAATTGGAGGTATCGCGCACTTTTCTAGACACAGGAAGAATTCCAATCCCTTTTTAATGTTGATTTGATTTGGAATCGAGTTGTGGATATGTGGTTCCATGGTGTCTTAAATTGTTATATCTTGGAATACTCAATTTCCACTTATTCGTGTCTATAGGTAGCTGAATTCCAGTTTTTATGATATCCAAGAGGAATTTACCTGCAAGAAATTCCACTAGCAATCAAGATCCTGATGGTAACTTTGAATCTAGAGAGTAAACCGATGGCTAACTAAAACCCCACCACGTGTGGGGGTAGGAGCATGTTTGGTGAAAGATGGAAGACCTAGTGGCAGAAAGGTAGAGAGAGGAAAGGTAGCTTAAGTATAATGAGGCGTGTGAGAGGGAGATAAAGAAGCAACGTAATGTTACAAAAAGTGTGGCGTTGAGGAGAGAAATGGCTCAAGAAGGATTTGAAGCTCACGTAGAAGACGTGGAGCTAGAGCATCAGGAACTTCCCCATCTTGGAAAGCATGACAGGGATCCCTCCTTGGCCTCACACAGAAGTGCTCCAACAGAGACTACCTGGGCCACGGGCATGCATCTGAATCCACCTGGTAACCTTGCCCTTGTATTTGGTTTTTCACCATGTAGTACAACAAGCATTTAACAAGCTAGTTCAAGTAGTGAAAGAGTAGGAATGAGTCTTATGAAAGGTACAATAATGGCAGTGCAAACAACTTCATTGTTATATGGGAGTACTTTTTTAGGTGTATCATCGGTGCATAATACAAGTGCACCAATTTTCAGACTAACCTCTGGGAGTAGTAATGCTTCGTAAGCTGTCGGCGTACAGTTTAGTTCTATTGTTGGGACATAGGGAATTACATCTTATGGTCTGACCCCAGCTATAGGTTCGGGATTAGGAGGCATAGGTAGCTCTAGTTCAGGTGGATCTAGAAGTTCTAGATCAGGTGGGTAAGGTCTGTACCAACCCCAGAATATTTACATAGAAATGTCTCTTCGTCTTCCAGAGTATAGGGGCACAAAACATTCTGTTGAACATGTTCATATGTGTGAAATATTGTGGTGCACAAAAAGGAATCACGGCTTCTGAGCGTAGGGTAATCCAATTTGCTACTACGTTATAAGGGCGTGCACACAACTGGTACAGAAAGTTTGACCCTGATCATACTTGTGTAGATTATACAACTTTAAAGGACGCATTCCTTAAAGAGTTTCATATCCCTGAGTTTGAGTAGAAGAGTATAAGTGCACTCAAGGATACTAAGCAAGGAACTATTGAAAGTGTTAGAGAGTATGATGCACGGTTTAAAATGTTGTTATCAAAGCTTCCTTATGACATACACGCAAGCCAACATGCACAATGGTTCGTTGGGGGCTTGATTACCCCTTTTGGGAGGGAATTATCACATAAGACATACATTGATCCACACGAAGAACTTGAAGTAGCCTTGTGCGTTGAGGTAGTTGGAAGCATAAACACTGGGGTGAGCCCATTTTTAGAAGCATAGATCACAGCTATGACAAAGTAGTTAGAGAAACTATCCACAAATTTAGTACATGAAATGCGCATAGGGATTTGGTACACATATTATGAAGTAGAAGGTCACACAAAGGATAGTTGTCCTCGCAGAACATTACACTCGTTGATGATGGATTATGAAATATGCCATTTAAACCATGATGCTAGCCGCTACCCATTATTACAACGCGCGATAAGGAAGAATGTTTTAAGCTACTGTAAAATATGTAGGTCCACGACTAATGATACAGAAGACTGCCGACTGATTGGAAAAATCCATGATGCTATAGATATTGGTTTATGACAGATAGGAGTTTTAGATATCTCTAAGGGAAAGAATGAGCATCAGAACTGGGATCAAAATCAGGCGCGCTATGATTGGAATGAAAGGTATTTTGAAGGCAGTCATGGCAGAGGTTGAGGATACCGCGATGGATTTAGAGGACGAGGTCGTGGTGGTGGAAGAAGCGAGTTCTCTTGCGGAACATGTTATACATGTGGATCTCCTGGCCACTACAGACGTGAATGTCCTTAGAATATTAAATTTTCTTTCTGTGGGAAAAACCATAGCTATGAGGAGTGCCTATAATTATATGAGCATATGAGTAAGTAACATAGATAAGAAAACAAAGGTGCATGGATGGTTAGGATACAAAGTGCTGTGGAAAATCA
The DNA here is from genome assembly GCA_019776745.2 of Taxus chinensis. Lineage (NCBI taxonomy): Eukaryota > Viridiplantae > Streptophyta > Pinopsida > Cupressales > Taxaceae > Taxus > Taxus chinensis. The sequence goes on from CM034146.1 coordinate 851,951,510, forward strand.
ATGGATGCCCAAGTTGGAGGTAGAATCCGAAGAGTTATAAGTGAAGATCACGACCCGCACTGAGGTGGCACGCACCAAGGAAACATTGTAGTAGAAACCTACCATCACTAAAGAAGAAGTTCTTCATGCACGGTACCTAGATCCTGCCTATCAGAAGGAGATTTATCAAGAAACCATGGAAGTTATAAGGAATCTTCAGGGTGAGATACAATAATTAAAGGAGAAAAAGAAGGCATCGGAGATGATCTAAACAAATATAGATAACTAGAGGGAAGTGTGTAAAATGTTGTGCCAAGAAAATATCATTCCATTATTAGGGGATTGGCTAAAAGGAAACACTCTGCGCGTAAGTACCGAGACTAGATGATAGATCCTGCATGCGAATCTTCCCCCTCATAGCCTAGATTATGATAAGGAAATCACTCTGAATGTTGTTGTGGATGGGTGGCTATTGAGTAATATACTAATTGATATAGGTGTGGAAGTCAATGTTCTTACCTTGGACGCATGGTTAAAAATGGGAAGACCCCCATTGCAGCCATCCTCTAATGTATTGTTCATGGCTAATTGAACTAAGGTCACTCCCATCGGGGTTTTGAAAGATGCATCCATCACCATGCAAGGAGCCAAGTTCACTAGAGACTTTGAAGTTTTAGCGCTGACAAAGTCAGATAGCTTCCCGGCTCTATTAGGGCATCCTTGGTGATATGTAAATAATGTTGATATTCGGTTCAACAAGGGCTATATCAGTTTTGAAAATAAGGAGGAAAGATTTATTATCCCCTTGATAGATGGAAAAAAATTTCCCTATGTTGAGCCCTTAAGTGAAGAAGATCTGAATAGGATTTATGTACACGTCATTCGAGACCTAGAGATGATTGAACCAACCAAAGAAGGACTAATTCAGTGGGAGGATGCATAGTATATTAGAGATACCAGGAGTATTTCTTGTGATGATTGGGCTTACAAAACTTAGGAGTTAGTAGGGTGCAAAGTAAAGAGCATATTTACTCGAGGCACAAAACCGCGTTATGTCAGGAGAATAGGAAACAACTTGCTACCTTGTTACATAGGAGAAGGAGAACCCATGGTATTCTTGCGCACCATGGAAGAAAAGTGGATAAACCCATTGGAAATAAGAAGTATGCTAGCATATACACTACGTGGGACAACAACACACTGGTGGGTGACCCACAGGGATAATATTATCGGATGGAATGAAATTGGGATTACTCTTACTACTAGGTTATTTGGGAGCAATGCACCTACTCAAATCAGTACTTATAACGGTAATCATCCTATTCAACACCATGCTCAAAAGTGTGAGAGACTCTGGACAAAAGGGAAGGAAGATTTACCACCTTCACTATGGGTGCATTGGTTTTATTCCACTTGACAAGGTTGTGCATGTATTTGGTATGTGTATGCAGAACTCCATAGACAAACTGGAAATTGGTAGAATTTAATTACAGGAATGGTGAATTCTTCTCTACAAAGCCTCAGGTGGAAGAAGCTTTAAAATTCATAAAGAAATTAACTATGGGAGATAGTGACAAGGCTGAAGAACTCCTTCAGGAGTTATTAGGTAAAGAATACTCAACAATGCGTCTTGATGAAGAACTAGAAGCCGATGCAACATTACTACAACGTGCTTTCCTTGAGAAAGAGAAAGGAAAAATGGTCTACTTATTAGATGACAAAGAAATATTTAATATGGATGTAAACCATTCAACATGGAGGCATGAGGTATTGGACAATGCGGATAAGACCACGCGCGCCTATCATGAACCTATGAAGACAAAGTGGGTGAATATTGGAATGAATATTGAGCCTAAGGAAGCCATAATTGGAGATTATTGGTCAGACTATGAAGTGGAAAAAATCATAGGGTTACTAAGGGATCACCAGGACTTGTTTCCTAGGGGGTACCATGAACTTAAAGGCATGCATGAATCATTAGAGGAGATGAAAATAAAGCTTAAAGAGAGTGCGCGCCTAGTTAGAAAGAGGCCTTACAGAATGAGCCCCAACTTGTGCAAAAAGGTCAAAGAAGAGATTGATAACATGTTGAAGTATGAGATTATCAAGCCCCTTGATGAGTTAGAATGTGTTAGTCTAATGGTGATCAATATCAAAAAATATAGACGGATTAGGATTTGCGTAGATTACAGGGAGCTGAATGTTGCATGTGTAACTAATCCATTTCCTACGCCATTCACTGAGGAAATACTAGAAGGAGTTGCAGGGCACGAAATATACTCATTTACAGATGGGTTCTCTTAGTATCATTAGGTCTGAATTTCCCAGGAGGATCAAGAATAGACTATATTTACTGGTGAGTGGGGTAGCTTTGCTTATATTGTAATGCCTTTCAGTCTAAAAAATGTGCCTATTGTATTTTTGTGCATAGTTTTCCAGGCATTCAAGGAATTTATTCACAACTTATTACAGGGATATTTAGACTATTGGATGGTGTATGGATTAGTTAAAGATCACTGTGACAATCTACGCTTAATGTTTGAACGGTGTAGACAGTTGAGTATCTCTTTGAACATCAAGAAAATGCATATTTGCTACACCGTTTGGGATACTTTTAGGACACATAATCTACAAGGAGGGTTTATTGGTTGATCCAGCAAAGTTTGCAGTCATTATAGGCATAAGGGAGCCTACCAGTCAAAGTGAGGTGCGTGGATCTTTGGGTCATATAGGATATTACAATTTTTTTATTAAAGGATATGCCAAAGTTGCCGCACCATTATAAGAGTTACTGAAAGGGAAAGGTACATTCTACTGGGGAGAACAACAACAACGTGCATTCGAGACATTGAATGAGAAACTTACTACCGTGGTTATTTTATGTTTTCCTTCATGGGACAAACCATTTCATGTACATGTTGATGCCTCTGGCATGGCCATTGGCGCGATGTTGGCTCAACCTGGAGAAGGTATTATAGATCATCCTATCTATTTTGTTAGTAGAAAGCTGACTCCTGCAGGAACAAAATAACACAACTACAGAGCGTGAAGCTTTGTCAATGATCTATGTGCTGCATAAATTCTGCCAGTACCTACTAGCTACACCATTTGTCTTTTATACGGATCATATTGCATTGAAGTATTTGGTAAATAAACCTGTCTTGCAAAGGCACATATGTCAATGGGTGCTCTTACTTCAAGAATTTGATTTCACAGTTATGGTAAAACCACGAAAAATTAATTCTAGACTAGACCAGCTATCAAGAATGTAGTCAAGAGAAGAAGCACATGCAATTGAGGATACCATGCCTGATGCACAGTTATATAGGTTACAATGTGTGCCATCAGAACTATAGGACATTGTTGTCTTTCTACGAACATGGATGACACCAAAAGGAATGAAATCCATGGAGAAGAAACAACTTGTTATATGAGCCACACCTTATATGTTGATCAGTGGTGACTTATACAAATTGAGCCAAGATGAGGTATTGCGTCGTTGTGTATTGGAACATGAGCACATGGATATTATGGAAGAAGCTCATGGTGGTATTGCGGGTGGCCACTATGCCGGTGATACCACAATGCACAAGATTATACTCGTTGGACTATGGTGGGAGACCCTCTATAAAGATTGTCAAGAATTTTGTAAGGCATGTGATCATTGTCAACGTCTTAGAAAACTAGGTCAACAAAAAGAAATGCCTCTGAGACCTATTGCTAGCACAAAGCCGTTTGAGAAATGGGCTATAGATTTTGTGGGTCCTATTTCTCCAGCCACATAAAGAATTGGATCACACTACATCATTACTTACATAGATCATCTTACAAGGTGGGTAGAAGCAACACCTACAAAGGATTGTACGGCAGCTACAATAGCTAGGTTTCTATGGGAAAATGTTCTTACACGATATGGATGTCCTGTAAGTCTGACAAGTGATAGGGGTACACATTTTTTGAATGAGATAATAAGGATATTATTAGATGATTTTATGGTTGTGCACCATAAGACTACACCTTACCATCCTTAGGAAAATGGAACTGCTGAGGCTTTCAACAAAATTTTGAGCCAAACCTTGACAAAAATTAGTGATGTCGGAAGAAAGGACTAGGATGATAAAGTGATTACCGTACTTTGGGCATATAGAAAAACTTATAAGAGGTTGAACAAAGCCACACCATTTCAATTAGTGTTTGGCGCAGAATCTGTTTTTCCTATGGAATTCATGTTACCTTCTTTACGTATTGCGCGTGCTAGAGGTCTTGCTGATGAGCAAGCATTAGAAGAGCAGATTGAAAAGTTAATCAAGTTGGATGAGCGACGAGCCATACCACATTGTTGTCAGAAGCAAGAAAAGGCTAGGTAGAAAGCTTTTCATGACAGAAACATAACGGATAAGAAATTTGAGATTGGAAAAATGGTGCTTCTCTATGACTCTAAGTTCTTGCGCTATCCAGGTAAACTTAAGATACATTGGTTGAGGCCGTATGTTATTACTCACATACTTGAAACCGGTGCTTGTCAGTTAGAGACCCTTGATGGAATACGGCTACCCGGTTACTTCAACAGGAGTAGGTTGAAGCCCTACTATAAATAAGTCTTCTTGGTGTTTGTAATAAGGCAGTATTGCCATTTAGATTAGGTTTTCAATTATGCATTCCCTTAGTGTGTTTCCTTCTTTGTTGCTATGCTTTTTCAATTTAGTTATTGTTCTTTTGTAATAAGCGTGCTTGTCATATGAAGCTAAATATTATATGAATCATGTTTATGCACAGAGGACTGCACATAATTTTAGTGTGGGGTGATTTTTGACATCCAGGTACAAGATTGTGGGAATTGGAAGGTGAAAGGGAATAAGTTGCTATGGGTGCTTTTCAAGTCAAAGGATTGCTTCTAAAAAGTGACCAAAGATGGAGATAAATGAAGGGACAGTATAACGTGAGGTAAGCGAAGGCCATAACAACTACCAATGGAAGGTGCAATGACAAGGTACTCGGGTGCAAGGAAGCATGCTGAAGAGAAGTCTGTGACCAAAGGGTAAGAAGGTGCACTAGAAGGTTATAGCTGGGGTGTGAAGATATATCACGTGAAAAGAACAAAGTTGGTCAATAAATGAGAGGACATTGGGTAGGTGTGGGAGCAATAAATGAACTAACTTTTTGAAATTCTATATAAGGATGGGATGCGAGTTCATTTTTACCATTACAATTGAGATAATTTAAAAAGAGCTAAGTGCGAAGATCCAAGTGATTGAATTGAAGTGCGAAAGGTGTGTAGTCAGTCGTGACGAAGAGATTTATGCACAGAAAGAGCTTGCGTCCCCGGTGGTGAGGGGTTTGAGCGAAGCAAGGTGATGGAGAGGAGCGAGGGAATGTGATTTCACCTAGGACACACTGAATCAAGCTAGGGTTTGATTTGTACATTGAAGATTCAAGAGGTGAGTATTTACAAAGGATTGTAAGGAAGAAATGGCACCCAAGAAAGTAGTTGTAGCAGGAGTTAAGAGAAATAAGAAGGTGGTTGAAGAAGAAGAGGAGATGGCTCCCGAAATTTTTTTCTAATATGCAATATCTAGAGGGGGTCATCGTAGGCCAGGAGTGGGATTCTCACATAAGGAAAAGAAAGGTGAGTGAGTACAACCACTATACCACAAAGAATAAGGAGCTTGATGTCTTGTTGAACACAAAGACGAATAAATGCATGGTGAAAGACATGTCGGTGTACGATGATGTTGGTGAGAAGATCTTAAAGAAGATTGGAGTTTACCAGCTATACAAGCTCCCTTACTTCGGGAAATATGATCCCTTGTACCAATGGCTCATGAGAAGAGTGCATGAATATTTTATCTACTTTGTAGGACACAAAGCCAAAATTACATCTGCGCTAATCTCCATGGTAACAGGATTGAAGGGCACATGAGAGGATTTAAAGGATGATTTAGTAGACAAGGCCACAATCTTGGAGACTAGAAAGGATCTGGGGTACCCAAAGGGTCCATGCGGTATGGATATAGATAAACTGAAGAAGTATCCAATTGTGCAAGAAGCCGCACATCTTGTTATGAAGCTAAATGACCAGGAAAGGTGGTCACAAGTGAAAACCATGTAGCTGCATGTTGCAAAGAAGATGTCTGAAGGTGTAGTATACAGTATTTCAAAGTACATTGTAGAAATTATCATTGAAGAAGTACGCATAGGAGAAAAGATCAGCTTTGGAGTTGTTTTGTTGTCGCTGGTGTTCATGGAGATTGAAGTACCTGATAAACCAAAAGAGAAAATATGGGAGTATCCCATCGACCTTAAGTCACCGGTAGAGTGGTTCAACAAATACCTATATGAAGGATCCATGACAGAACTAGTCAAGCAAAGGGATGAGAAGTGCTACGATAGGCTCTGTATAGCCTTTGAAGAAGAATGACACATCCCCAAGGAATTACCTTCGGTGGTTGGAAAGGCAATTTAGTTCCCTGTATACCAGCACTTTTACATAGTGTGGTTTTCCATGAAGGATGGAGCATGGACCCCTTGGTGTAAGTTACCATATTCCTTCACAAAAAGATACTGTCAGGCATCATTACATTGGTTCTCATATGTGCAATGCCTAACATTCAATGCAGACAAGGTAGATTGTGACTACCACATGCTAAGGAAGAAATATGTGTATCTAGGATGGGGTGCATATATTGAAAGGCTCATTTCAGATGTATTAAGAATTAAACCAATAAGTTTGGTTGTGGGAGACATTGGAGTAGCACTGGTGTACCTTTAACTGAAGCCCAAACTAGAAAACAACAAGTATGTAGAAGATGAGTTCCCACTTCCAGAATCGCCGAAGGGTTAGCACACCATGGAGAACATTCCAGTACCTAAGCCCAAAGAGACAATTGAGGTAGAGGATGAGGAGGATGAGCGTGAAGATAGTGGTGGTTTAGAGCATAAAGGTAGAAGACATCCTATGAATAAGAATGAAGCCGAGCACGCAACTACACCACCTCAGCCACAAGAGGGGGATGATGAGGACTTGGATGTAGTCCAAGGAGAGCGTCAATTTAAGAGAGTGTTCAAAAGGACAAGGACCCAAGGTGCTACTCCACAAATAGTGCACAGATCATCCCAACTCTCTCCACAGAAGGAGACAACTAAGAAAAGGAGAAGGAAACTAAAACTAAATGAGGAGGTGGAAGAGTCAGAGGAAAGTGTACCTAATTCTCCTACACCTCTAGAGAACGTATGAGGACATCAAGATGAAGAAATGATGGAAGGAGAAGAGGAAGAAAAGGGAACATATGAGACAACTACCAAGACTTCTTAGGACATGGAAACACAAGTCCCAAACCTAAAAGCTCAAGTTCCTAAGCAACCTACATCAAGAAGAACAAGTGGAGAGCACATTCCACTAGCCATGGGTTATGTTGAGGACATAGGTAAAATTGTCTGCGCCCGTTTCCATAGCACAATGACACAAAAGGACTTATATGGCTAGGAATTAATGGATGAAGATATGACAACAATGCGCACAAGGAAGCAGTTATCATGGTCGATGCACATGCACATGGATGAACCAGATTTTGATGTGTGTGAAGAGCCATGCGTGTCAAGGAGGTTGAAAAAGACACCTTAGGACAAACACATAACAATAAAGGCTACTATTATGTCAGATGAAAAGGTGAGCAATGCATTGATAAAAGTCTCAACAAAGGTGGCATGGCAGAACATGGAAAAGGCTGCCACAATTAGGGTGCTAAGGGAAGAGATCAAAACCAAAAATGAGGAAATAATGCACCTAACGTAGGAAAGTTACTTAGTGCAGAAGAAATATGCTATATTTATCAACCTCGTAGCGGAAATTTGTGATAATGCCATGAAGGCTAGGCCACACTTAGAGCCAAAGATACCAAAGATGTTTCCTTCGGCAATACACTATGTAAGTACATTGGTGGACTTGGTACTTGAAGATGAACCTATGCACATGCCAACACCAAAGGATCCACCACAAGATGCAGAGCAAGAAAAGGCTTCGGTGATACAAAATATTGCATCATATGAAGGACTGTTGCAAGTGTTGCAGGAGGAACTAACAAAGGAAAAACAAGCCTTGAACAGTTGTACAGCTCCAGAGGCTCTCATCAACATAAAAACCCTAGAGGAGAACAATGAGGTCCCGAAAGTGATGAAGGATGACACATTGGGCCACATAGAAATATTAGCATTGGTTAAACATAAGCATGAGGCCCTAACAGTAACCCAAGAACCACACAAATATCAGCTAGAATAGCTTGGGAGACTCATTGCACAGAAGATGGATTTGCTGGAGGGAAGGATGACTGTAATGTCCAGCATTGTGTTGGTCTTGTAGAATGAGAAAGGAGAAATTATGAAGAATGTACTTGAGTCCATTGTTGTGGAAATTCCAAAAAAAGCAGAGGAAGCACTCATTGAGTGGCAGACCTTGGAGGCCAGGATTAAGGAGGAATATCCTGAATTAATTTGTCAGGTTGTAGAAGAAGAAACTGTAGGCTAAAAACATCCTTTCTATTCTTCTATTCTTTGATTTGTTTTTGGAGATAACCATTGTTGGGGTGAAAATGAAATTAGTGTGGAGTAATGTTGATCAGAGAACACTTGACAAAAGGCACATGAGAATTCCACTCAGGAAAACAGGTCATATTCAAAGGCAGGAACGGATAGGGAGAACACACGCACATAGCAAAAGTTCATCTTTCGGGACTTAGCCATTTTCACTCATGAAGGTCTATTTTTAGAGATGTCGTGTAGAGCACACAAACGAGGTAGGGACATGTGCGTCACGCATTGGCTATTTTTGGAGGAACGGATACAAAGCGCTTTACATGGATACAGGCTAGGAATAGAATTATCACTATAGTTAATTGACAAAAGTCTATAGCTAGCACAATTGCATGTGTGGTTATTTTTGTAACGGTGCATGGCTAATAATAGCATGTGACCTATTTTGGGATTAGATAAGTGGTGAAGGGCAAGTCCCCACCCTTATAAGTATGTGGTAAACTATGTAGAAAATTTATAGAGGCGTTTTCATAAAAAGAAAGCGAGAGGCATAGACATATGCATACATGGAGATATAGTGAGATTATGCTGCTAAATCTGTTATGTGCATACTATTGTTATTGTAATGAAGCTTTTGTATACTTATTGTATTTAATATAATGGAGGATATTGGCTAAATCTAATTGTTAGTTCTATGTGTATCTAAGTCTAGCATATTCTTGATTTTATCATGGTTAATACTTAATTATGTTCTCCCTTAGATATAGATCTGGTATGTTATGTAGAATGATGTGTTAGTAATGGAACTGCATGTGTTAAGTCTTCATCATGCTAACATCTTGCAACAACAACCCTAAAGAGGGACCTGGTACCTTTACATGCTTTGGGTGAGTGCTCAGTTTGGGCTAAGTGATGTGCCAACACGTCTAGGGTCTTATTGGGTTTGTAATACTGAATTCTAAGCTACATCAATGGTCTTGGTCTCTTTTTAGAGGTAAACCTTTTAACATATCTCCAAACACAACTAAATGCTCATCTATAACTGCTTGCATATCTGATGGTATAATTACATGTGACTTATATGCTTCCAATGAAAATAGTTGTGCCGCAAACCCCTCTGCACATTTTTAAAGTAATTTTTACATCTAGTGAGAGCTCAAAAACTGTGGGGACTTTTCTCTTAATCCTTTTAGTTAAAAATTCCTCCCTTATGATTAAAAATGCATGAATAACTCTTGTAAGTTCATCTCAATGGTTTCTAAGGTGGTAAGCCATTGAAATCCTAACACAATTTCTTCTCCTCCCATAACAATGGAATATAAAGGTCCATGTGTAAAATCTTTGAGATCAAAAGGGAAAATATCTTAGACTTATCAGAAAAATGAACCATTTGTATGTGCTTTTGCACTTACATATATAGAAATATTTTAGAGAGAGAAAGAGGGAAAAGATAATTTCTAACAATGAATGAATTCAACCACCCTGCCAACACCAAGGACCACTTTACATTGAATTTGTAGGCCAAGTATGAGCTCCTAAAAATTTTCCAATACAGTGCCATCAGATCACCGGTGTAGGAGGATGATTTCGTTCAAAACTTAATGGTGGTTGTTGGGGTGGTTGAGCACTTGATTTGAATTAGACATGACTTTTTTGAGTTCCTCATTTTTTTGACATCTTGCCACTTTTCTCTTGTCTTTCACATATTTCTATGTGTTTGAAAAACCTTCAATGTCTAGAAGCTTCATTTTGATCTTTTCCTTGATCCACGAAGAATCCTTAATTTTTGTAGTTATTTTCCTTCATCCGTAGCCCCATCATTCCTCATCCCACAAAGTATACTGCATTTTGTGGATTCTTATCTTCTGTGGCATTTCCTTTGTATCGTAGACTCTATGTTCCATGAACTTCCTAATTTACCTTGTTCCATGGATAACCATTCCTTCATTCTACAGGTTCCTTTGATATGCATATTTTCCTTGTTCCGCAAAGTTCATCAACTTGTGAGGATTTTTACCTGATAAATCTTCTAATATTCTTGTGCTTCACTTTTCTTCTCTCACAGTGTCATATTGTCCTTTATCTTTGTTCCACAACATATGTCCCCATAGTTATGTACCTTTGTTACACAAGTTTTACAAACTCCCAAGTATAACAGATTTTTTTATTTCTATAGAAAAATAAGTTCCTTCATTATGCGGAACTCCTTCACAAAGCCATGCAAGTCTACAACTTAAATGAAGTTTACCAAATAGCATGGGTGTTATTTTGGACAACAGTTTAGAAATTTTCAAGGAACATTTGCTATCTAGATGGGTCAATTAGTGGCCTAACACATTCATTGGGTACGAAGTTAACATAAAACTTTGAAACTTGACTATGAGATCAAGTTTCTCCTTTATTTACAGACTTTTAAATTTCTTTTTTCACTTCATTTTACATAACACTATTTCATGGCGTGGCTTCAAAATTTTCCTCGTGGCCTCTCAACATGTGGAATACATATAGAACTAACACTTGTGCAATAAAACACTTCTTTAGGAGATAACCATAAGGATTGAGGTAAAATAAATTGAATCAATGATCACAACACATATCAAGATGAAAAGTAAAAAAAAAACAAAATAAAAGGAATAAAATCTATTTACATGATGCAAGAAAACAAACTCAATGATAAGATTTGAGATAAATCCCATTGACTGGGATTTGAAGTGCCTCCCCATCAATCTTAGACAACTCAAAAGAATTATCTTTCTTACATGGAGTGACGACATATGGCCCACTCCAAAGTGCATCAAACTTAGAGTGTCACCCTAGTTTATCTCTATTTGTGTTCCATTTTAGAACCAGATCCCCCATTTTGAAAGTTTGTGCTTTGGATTTCTTGTCAAACTATTGTTTTGTTAATATTTTATGTTCTTCCAATTTGATCATGACATATTGTCTCAATTCTTAAATTTCAACCAACTCCTCCATTCAAACTGTTCTTTCATCTTCGCCTTCCAATTCCAACTAATACACTAGCTCCAATGAATGTAATTCAATATATAATGTAATACTGGCCTCTCTACCATATACAAGGATGAAGGGATAAATACCTAATGCTATCTTAGGTGTAATTATGTCAGCTCACATCCTTAAAGAGTATTTTTTTTAATCTTGGTATGCCACTACCTCTGATTCATTTCCATTTTTCTCTTCATTATTCTAATCAGATTCTTTTTGGTATACTCAGCTAGACCATTACCTTGAGGGTAATAATTAGAAGAATTATTTGGGTAGATATCATGCCTAAGGGCCCAGTCATAAATTTAATATCCCAAGAAGGATTTAGCATTATCAGAAATGATATTTTGGGGAACCTTGAACCTTAGTACAATATATTTTAAGAAATCCAAGATGGTTAATCCATTTACTTCCTTGAGTGCCACAACCTCTATCCATCTCAAGTAAAGTAATTAGTTTCTTTCAAAACCCTTTTATGGCCCAAATTTGATACTGTATTGATCATTCCCATAAAATGAAGTGCCCATTGTGAAAAGGGTTCATCTGCCTAGATTGGATATCCTCCAACTTCTTCTTGCCATTAAAGAGAACACATTCTTTGCATTTCCTAACCCATTGATGTGAATCCATGAATAACGAAGGGAAAAAGTATCCTACTTTTAAGACTTTGATTGTTGTGGCCTTTATTGAGAAATTTCCACCAAAAAAAACCATTATGAAATTATGCCAAAACCTTGTTCACCTTGCTCTTCTTCAATCATGTATCTTCAACTTTGGCACTGCATTCTTCATATTATTCTTACATTCATAGCTCCACTAGTCAATGTATACTAGACATCAGATCATAAGGATTAAATGCCTCCTCTCAGCTTGTTCTATCACCCATTTCCTCTTGAGTTGCCAGTAGATTGGCTTCTTGACCAGGTTTGTTATTTACTATTACTAGTGGATTTTGTAGATGGATTCAATATTGAAGTCAAACTTCCTGTGTGAGTATAACATGGTTCCTTTGTTGTCATTTGTGGCATCAACCACTGTAGCTGGTTGTCACATGAGTCCTCTACCTGCATAACCAGCTTCCTTACTTTTCCAATATTACATCAAACTCCATGTATTTTGTGGTGGCTAGTTCATCTAGCTCTCTTAACATGCTTGATTCCTCCTTGTACTAGATTATGAAGTGCTTTTTGATCTTGTACTAGGTTGAATACTACCATTTGAATTTCAGTTGGTTGTAGCAGACTTACCATTTTAACTTCTTGAGAGTTCTCATGATGGATAAAATTTATTTCTCTAACATCCTGTTGCCTCTTGAAGTCATAACTGTCCTGAGTCTGGTACCATAGATATCTTCTTCATGGTTGTTATGGAGGACCTTTAGTGTCTTCTGTCTCAACTATTTTTTTTGTCAAACATACTAACTTCAATCTTCTTAGTGTGGTCCATAGAATGAAATCTTTGGCTTCTTTTTCCTTTGACTCAGACTGACTGTACCACTGTAACAGGAGCTTCCTCTTTGACTGTCGATTTATCTTTCCTCTTCTTCCTTGGTGAAGTTGGCAATTCAACATCTGTTATCTCATGAGCATTGCTTTTTGCATGGTCTTGATCGAGTCTCATATTAGTACAAAACCACTTGAATTTACTCTTTTTAGATTTGATCATGACATGCACAACATTGTAGTGTTTTCTTGTGAGTTGGTAGTGACAATAGAGCTCTTTTTGTACTCCTGGTTTGAGTTAGCTTGATAATCAAAACTCTCATACACCTTTCAAACTCTATTCTCAACTTATATTTGTCTAGTATGATCTTCATATAATCTTGACTGAAAGTTCATGTTCATCATTTGCTATTTATATTCATGATTCACCTCTATATACTGACCCTTGGAGTAGTAATTATCCACGGGTCTAATGGATTAGTACTCCAACCTTTGAATTAGTTCATGCTAAATCTCATAATATACTTACAGAAATATGTTCCCCATTCATTTGCGATATCTTCCTTGTTTTGTTATTACAGCTTGACTTTGGTTCTTCTTCAATCCAGAATCTTTATCATGCATCTTCCTTGTTCATGCTATCATTTGAAGCCTTTTCCTTTATACTTGCAAATACACACTTACAAAGTTGATTAGATGAAAAAACCATAGTTTCTTTAACATCCTTAGTATGCCCACAACATCCTTTGGTCTTTCTTAAACAGTACATTCTTCTTATCAACTGCCTCTTCACCCCTTCTTGAATCAATTTCATAATCCCCTATAGGGATAGATTTTCCACCTTTGTCATACTATTCTACAATCACTTTCACACTTTCAATTAGTCTCAAATACTATAAATCTTTTCTATATCCTATTATAACATAACAACCAACTCTGATACCAAAATGATGCAAGGGTTATATTCAATTTCTCTATATTCTTTGTGTTGGAAGATTACCTTCTTTGCATGCCTTACCTTCCCTCAAGATTTCTTAGCTTGCTAGAGCTAACTCACACCTCCCTTGCAACTGAGGATCATCACCCACTCATATTCTCTAGTTATACATGTAACCTTTTTCCAAGACAATACTAGTTCTCCATGATCCCATTCCATACATGCATTGATATGAAAGAAAGCATAAGATAGTTGTACCTTGGTTAGGAGTCCCATAACTCCATTCTTCACATACTTCCATCACCTCTCCAACACCTTTCTTGAACCATTAGTCCATTACACACATTGAAATCTTCCATACAATAACTATGCATGCATCCTCTTCATAAACACAAAGCTAGACCTAGATAGGCCCTCTTGGGTCTAGGTACTCGAAACAACATGTAGGTTTTCACACCACCCTCAGCACTCCTAGGGCACTTTGCCTGATCTGTTACAAGGTGTTTTGACCCTTCATTTCCCTTTACACTTGCATTGCATACTAGTTCTCCAATTAGGCCTTGCTATCCTACTAGTGCTTTCCACCAAGCAAACCCTGTTGTATCTCAAGATTTCTTGAAACAATTATCCACGTCAAATCTCTCCTCTTCCCTATACATGTACAGTCTGCAATAAAAATCCTGATGAATCTTGATCACACGTGTGAATTGGAGGCTAAAACTTTGTATACTTCCACAACTCCCCTGGACAGAGGTTCTCCCAAAATTTAATGAAACTTTCAATAGATAGAATTTAAACAACATGATGCCCTAGTTTGGGGCCCAAAAGCATATATTTGAGGCTTACATGACAAATCATATAGTTTCAAGAGCTATAAAAATTCATGGTTCATTCATTCACCTCCCTTAATCTTTCCATGCAATTACAAAGCTCAAACTCTCTCCTTTGGAGGACTGTTCATTGTTAAGGTCTCGGTTTAAGACAAAAGCTTTGCTCACATAGTCTACAATTATTCGTAAAACATACAAAAATGAACACTTGTATACCTCTAGAACTACTGAAATATCTCTATTATTCCTTGAACATCTCCATTACATGATATTCATACATTTTTTCTCTCTTAGTTCTCCATGAGACCACTCATACATTACAACAAATGTTCTTAAATTTATCTCACAATCCCGTAAATGAACTTCAACAAATGTTCTTAAATTTATCTCACAATCCCGTAAATGAACTCAACAACCTGCCTAAATATGAAATATCCTGAAAATATACCTCCAAACTTTATCTAGCTTGATGCAATCCATATCAATCCTATAACATACCTAAAATGTCCTTAATTAGGCTTATGACAAACTATTTTACTCTTTTAGGACACCTAAATTTACCTTTTCAAGCTTATTCACTCTTACATTGACCAACTCAAGTAACAACACTCATCCACATAAATTTGGATGTTATTAAATGAAAACAATGAACCTATGACCCTCTATCTATCTTGATGCTCCTACATCACTATTTCTCTCTCTCCTTTGATATCTCTCTTCTTCCCTTTTTTCTATATCTTTAGATGTTTCTCAAAACTATATTACATTTCTAGTCAATGACCATAACCATACTATGGGTTTAGCTCCCTCTTTTTTTGTAGACCCTTTGGCTCTTATTTCCCCCCAAGGCTATCGGTCCTTTATTGGGCTATTCTAACCTATTATGTGTTTAATATGTGCCAATAGATTCTAAATTGAATTCAAAAAATGTATAAATACATAGTTGTATTCGTTTTTTAAGATATAAAGAAAATAGGATAAAGAACTGTACAAACTTGTGAAACCAAGGGACTTTGTTTGTTTCAAGAGCATCTTCTACCAATCCATATTACAAACACTTAGAGAAGTGCATATATAATTTACGTATTTCCTTTATTAGGTCAATGCAAGTGATAAGGATTGGCCTCTTGTCTTATTTTAGTTTACTTGTTGAACTACATTATTCTTGGTGTACTTGCTTGAAAGAACTGTTTCTTTCTATACACACCTAACTTTGGTAACTTATCCCTTGGCAATTTAAGGTTTAGATTTGTTCTTATATTATGACGTATACTCACATTCTATGCCCAGTTGACACATCCTTAGCTCTTTCACATGACTTAATAATCTCTACACATTGATTTTTCATTTTCCCACTCAGTTGAAACTATTCAAAGTGCTAATTTAATCCCTCATATATTTATTGGAATCTTTCTCTATCTCCACTAAATCTATGTATGAGACTGTATAATGTGGGACTAGGCCATACTACGGTTTAAGCCGGACCTGTACGATCTTGTCTCCCTCATTTCAACAACTCTTTTCTTGAATTGAATGTCTTTCACAAGTCATTTCCTACCCCGTAGGTTTCCCTTAATGTGATACCTAGCCTACAAAATCCTATATAAGCACGCCTAATTCACTTAGAAGCTCACCGGACATTCTCAAGCACTCCCATTATAAAATATCATCACCAAAATACTCAAGGCTCTCCTAAATCTTCCTGAAGCAGGAACACATACTTTAGAGCAACCAACATACGTGTTTGAAGCATTTGAATAAGGTTCAAGAGTCTATCTTCCTCAATTACCAAGCTTCTAAAGGTCTTAAAGTTATGTCTTAGAAAGAGCAAGTCACACAAAACAATGCCAAAGTTCTTAAGGAACATGGGGAATGGGAATCAAATTAACTCCTGAAGCACATCACACTATATCAATATTATACAAGGTACATCTCTATTATATCTATATCTATTCCCTTTATTCATTGTGTCAAGAGACATGAGGGCACGATAGGGGGATTGGCTTATATTTTCATACATTATTGCACTTACAATAAGAGAGCTACATGGAGTTTTCTCCCGCTTATGAGGGGACATAGTGTAATTCTTGGATTGGTTCAACAAGGGTTGACCTTAAGGGTCACTCCAACTCCACCCATACACAAATTTAATGTTTTATTACGTAAATCATGTTCATGAAATGCTAATGTAAGCATTCTAGGGCTTTTCTCATTATAGGTCATTTTCTGTATAGTTTTAAACCCTATCAATAAGTAACAAAGCACATTTTTAGGCCATCAAAAGGCATCCAAAGTTACAGAACTCCACCATTCATAGGTTCAAAACCATATGAAGTAGGTGTTTTCCACCTGATATTGCACCCTTGTTGAATCTACTAGACTCAACACCTTAGTGAAAACATGGAAATACCTCCAAAGTGTGGGACAATGACGTATTTTGAGATCAATCTCTAGATAAGGTTGAATCCTTCTATCCTAGCTCGCTTCAACTAACTAACCAACACTAAAATAATACTATCTAATCCTATCCTAAGTATTCCAAGGGTACCATTGGTTGAGAGAGAGAAATGTGAAATAAAGAGAGGCGATGCACCAAACTAGAATAGGGTTCGATTCTTGCTCCAGAGACACAAATATAACAATACATTTAAAGATCCAAGCTAATGCACATAGAAATTTGGAGGGAAAAAACATAATAATACTGAAGGCAAACAAGAGGATCAAAATATTCACATTAAACACTAACACATTCAAAGGGAAAAGATCACAATTGCAGACAATATCAAGAACTTACCCATTAAAAATTTGATATATTTGAGGTGCGTGAAACCTTCACAAGTGTGGTATAGGGGTCTTTGAGCAACAAACTCGAGCTCAAAAGGGAAGAGCTCTCAAACTTAGCAGAAAAAGGAACCCTTTGTATGTGCTTTTACACTTACATATGTAAAAAAATTAGAGAGAGGAAGAGGGAAAAGATCAAATCGAATGATGAATGAATTAAACCACCCTCCTAATGCCCATGAACAATTACAATTGATTTCATAGGCCAATTATGGGAACTTGACATTGTTCTAATTGCACACCATCAGATTGCTAGCACAAGAGGACAACACTGTTCAAAAATTAATGGTGGTTGTCAGGGTGGTTGAGCATTTGATTTAAATTAGGTGCCACTTATTTGAGTTCCACATAGTTTTGATATCTCACCACTTTTCTCTCATCTTCCATGGATTTCTCTGTGTTTGGAAAACCTTCAATGTCTAACAGCTTCATTTTGATCTCCACCTTGATCCATGAAGAATACTTAATTCCGTAATTATTTCCCTTCACATGCGGCCCCATCGTTCCTCGTCTCGTGGAGTACACTACATTCTGTGAAGTCTTACCTTTCACAAAATTTCCTTCATTTCAAGGACTCTTTGTTTTGCAAACTTCCTAATTTTCCATGTTCCCTAGATAACCACTCCTTCATTCCATAGGTTCCTTTGATATGCAGATTTTTACCTATGAACTCTTCTAATATTCATGTACTTCACTTTTCTTCCCTCGCAGTGTTGCATGGTCCTTTATCTTTGTTCCATGACATATATCCATGTAGTTATGTCCCTTTGTTACAATATTTTTGCAAACTCCATGGTGCACTAATTTTTTGTATTTCCATGGAACACTAAGTTCCTTCATTCCGTAGATCTGCTTCACAAACATGTGTAAGTCTATAACTTAAATGAAATTTTCCAAATAACATGGATGTTATTTTGGACAACAACCTCCACTGAGACTAGCCACAAATTCCTTCATAGAGCTATAAGTGGTAGTTGCAACGATGATCTCTCTCCCATTTCAAGCCTCGAATGTAGGCTTGGTAGTGTGAGATGTCTTTAATTTTAGTGTCAACCACTTTCCCATCATATTGTATGAGTGGGTCCATGTTTGTATAAGTGTATCATGTGACTTTGGGACATAATATTTGAGCATGAGGATGTTGTAAAGCAAGATAAGAAAGAATTATTTTTTATCCTAGTTTATTTTGACTTGTGTTTTGTTCTTGCATGTGTGGGTGTTACATTTGGTATGAATTGGATGTGTAAACCCCTTTGTGGGGGTAGAAGACTTCTTCACTTTATTCTAAACCCCTTCCTGATTTGGATGCTCTCTTTAGAAAAGGCCTAGCTGATGAAAGCACTTGCCATTAGAGTTTATAGTGATTTCCATAGCATTAGTTAAGAGATCCGATTAAAAAAGAAAATTTAATGTGGATTTTTAAAAGAAGTATTAATGAAATTTTGCACCAATTCTATTTTCTTAGCATTGTTTTCTTTAAAGAAAATTAATTAGGCTAAAAGCTTAAATTAAATTTAGCAAACGGATAAGCTTACTAATTTAAATGTAAAGCTTAAGAAGGAAGCTATGGACGTAGAATTAATTGAAAGCTTTCTTTTATTTAACGGAAGCATATAAATTAGATTAAGAAGGAAGCTATGGGCATAAGATTAATTGAAAGCTTTCTTTATGTAAAGGAAGCATATAAATTAGACTAATTTTTTATTAAAGTTTTTGTATTATATATAATAGATTATAATTGTTGATTATGATTAGGGAGAACCCAATATATTAAAGTCACGTTAGAAATGATCTTATCCTTATCTAAAAAGATTAAGTAGATGGAGGTAGGTAGATGGTCCAAGGTGATATTTAATAAGATATTGTGTAAGAGAAAGAAGTCCTAGATGAATATGATTGATTGTGTGAAGTTAATTTTTTCATAACGAAGTGAAAGGAGGACGATAGCTAGGGTTTCCAAGCAAGCCTACGAGCTCACAACTGCTACCATCTGCTGCACAACTCTATTTTGCCTTCCCCCATGGCCTTTCAATGACCCCTTTTTCTCAAAAATACTTCATTATAACCGCTACAAGATAAAAGAGACAGGGATTTTTTGGGGCTCCTGATACACCATATATTGTGGAAAAAATCAATGACCACTCTTATAGTTGCACTTCCACTTCCGAAGGTAACTGATTCAATCTCTGCCCTTAAAGATTCCACCATTATTTGTAGATTAAATGGCTTCTGTCCTCTATCTGAAGATTTGCATGAATGGATCCATTCTATTTGGACCTGTGACTGTGAGATCCAACTTTGTGCAAAGGGTTTCTTCATTGTTCGTTTCTTCTCTCCCACTGATTATCAAAGGACACTTAACGAGGGTCCCTAGTTTTGGGGTAGGTATGGCCTTTTTCTTGTTCCATGGTTTATGGATTTTGATCCTTCTACTATGATAGTATCAAAAATGTCAGTTTGGGTTCATCTCCCCAATCTTCCTCTCCCATTTTGGCACCATGCGGTTTGTGTTGTCATTGGTGACTCTCCTGGTCGCTACATCAAAATGGATGATGATCAGTCTAAGCAAGGGTTGTTCACTTATGCCTGGATATGCGTTGAGGTGGATTTTAGCAAAGGTCTTTTGGATAAGGTGGAGTTAAAATGTGATGTCTTCAAGTGGATTCAAATTCTTGACTATGAGAACACGACCTTTCGATGTCGATTATGCCAACAAAATGGGAACCTTCAGGAGGCTTGCCCACCATCACTCAATCCAAATAAAAAGAAGAAGAGAAAAGGGGTTTCTTCACAACCTAAAGGCTGACAGCCATTTTCAGCACCGAAAGTCAAATAATACTCTCACCCCGAAAATTCAGAAGATATGAAGTGTTGAGATTCCCCCTGCTGGCGATGGTGCCAAGTGGTCGCATGTATCCAAGTCTTCTGATTCTAACCCTGATTTAGGCTATCCCTTTCCTAGATCCTCTGCTCTAATTGGCTCCCTAGTAGGCATCGTTGACTATTGTCACAAAATCTAAGGAGAAGAAGGGGCGCTTTGAGCCTCTTGTTTCTTGTTTTGCTTCGACATAGGGTGACTTTGTTTTTGGTGTTTCTCAGATGTCCATGTAGTTTGGAATTATTTTTTTGTTTTGTTGTCTCTAGGCATGTCCTAGCGTGCTTGTATTTTTTGGGGTGTGCTCTCATACCGCCCGCTTTTTGTTGAGAGAATATTGTATCATGTTGCATATAATATAATATAAGATCTTTTTCTTCAAAATAAATTCCTAGATGAATAGAACAAGTAGACAAGGAAATGAGACATATACTTGAATGCATGTCCTAATAATAGCAAGGGAATAACGACATTTGCTATGAATAAATTGTGCAATTCTATGTGGGATAAAGCATTAGGGGGGAAAAAATATTACCTCAAGGAATTTAATTCTATTTAATCATCATCAGAAGGCCTATATAAGGGCTACTAATATCCCATGGAGAGTAAAGTTTCTCATAGCTTAGTTAAGTACAAATTCACATCGGCTTCAATGTGAAATGAGCAGGTGGAAAAGGCCAAAAGAAGCAGGTGAAGATAGAGTTTGTGTCTTTTGTTATGGCAGTGGAATCAGAAAACACATAATTTTGGAGTGTAATGCTTACAATGATATCTAGTCCAAATATGCAAGTGTTTTAACAACAACTTCATTACAAGATATGTTCACCAAAGAGAAGGTGGGAAAAATGGAAGAATGCATTATCAATTTTAATAACAAAAGATCAAAATTTTAGAAAAGCAAAATGACATTTGTTATCCCATAAGTTATTTTCTTCAATCTCATGGACTCTCCCAACCAAATATCAGATAGATTTATATCTTAGTGTAGACACCATAATTGGGTCATACTCTCCTTGGTCTCCTTTCGAATAACTAACTTAAACATACTCACCTAACATTAGCCCCCTTTCATCCCATATTAACATTAATTTAACTATCCACAATTAAATCAATACTCACCCTCACTCCATTTATTAATTTAAATACTTTAATTAAATGGATCACACACCTTGCCACCTACCTACCACCTCACCATAGACACCATCACCATAGACCTATTCATAGCATGTTTCCATACCTTACTAACTAAGACTTAGCCCTACTTACCTTAATGAACTAAGACTTAGTATAACCCTAAAAGCATATGCCTATTCTCCCTCTAACCACATTCCCGCTCATTAAAATGGAACATTCCATTTTGATCCACAAAGATAGATAGAGATGGTCTAAAAGATTTCCAAAATCTAGCATTTTTAGTAAACCTAGGATTTCCCACCTTAACCCAAAACTGACGTCGGTCACCCTGAACTGTCATCGGTTACCATATAACCATTTTGGTAACCTTGTTTGGGAGGTTGGCCACATTCTTGAATTTTTGGAATAAAGGAGATCTTCATGAAAGCATGAACCAGAGCCCTTTCACATGTCCAGACAGCCATAACCAGCACCAAGACTGATCAGAAGGCATTTTTGCATTCACAAAAACATCCCAGGAAGCACTACCGTAGCACTGAGCACCATTCCATAGATCAACTGTCACCAGCATCTCCAACCACCTCTCCACCACTACAGGCATTTATAATACATCTAAACTCCAAGTAAGTTGGTTTCTCCTCATGTTATTTGCAGTTGTATTCCTTATTTGCTTTCATCTATTCATTTTTCTTACTTAGATCTATCCCTCAACTTCCTCTCTATCAACCACCCCATCACACCCCACCTACACTTCACAAAATCCTATCCCAAAACTATCTCCCCCCATGGACCTTACAAACACCCTCCAAAATCTTTGTGTAATCATAGAGAGGACCTAAAACTGCGTTCCACAACACCTTCCAGTTCCCCACAGTCACCGACACTGGTTAATCCTAACTGTGGTCAGTCTGTCCTACACTGACATTGGTCTACTTAATTGATATTGGTCACTTTGATTGTCAACCCAACCTAACAACTCAACCCTTAGCCTATCCTAAACCTCACTCAAAACCTTACCACACCTATTTTGGACCTATCACCTCACCCTCCCCACACAGAGACCTTTCCAACTCTCTTTTTCAAGACAGAAGAGAGCCCAAACATCCTCCACCTTACTCCCTGCCACTTTTCATAGTTATCGACATTAGTCACCATAAACCGGTATCGGTCCTACCTAAATTGACATCGGTCACCCTAACCGGTGTCGGTCTCTATGTCTGATAATATTGTTCCAGACCAGCAACATAAGTATCACACCCAAAACAACCCAAAATCTCACCCAACCTTACCAAGACCTCTGTCTGTGACCTATAGACCACCTGCACTATCTTCAACCTAATCCAAAACCTTTCACTGGCATAGTATTTCAATATTTAATCGGATCGACGCTGATAGTAATCTTAGGCACCCAAATCAGAATGCTAGCACTAGATTCTTTTATTTACATGTTCAAGTTATTTTATATTGATTTATAAATAGTGGATTGACAGCCTTATAGGAATTATCATACTTCCAGGATCTAGCATACACTAGGCATTCCACTGTCATATACTATTTAACTCTCTTTTTGTGGTCTTGTTTTGTATTTCAGGTAGTTCCTCCTAGCCAAAAGGAATCTCCCACAGTCAGCATTGGATCAAGAAGTCAGAACGCGCGCAACGACCTTCAAACCGACCATCGCAATAGGTATTCCTCCTTGGCCCACACCCTTATCTGTTTTTTCTAAAAACTTAAAGAAAATGGTGAAACATTTTGGCACGCCCGGTGGGACCCATCCTGGAGGTTCCTTGCATTTTATTCATTCCTAGGTAAAAGTTGTGTGTTTGTTTCCCTTCTGAAAATCTTACACATTAATTTTCCTCTCTGGAATCTTCCCTCTCTTTCTATTGTCTAAAAGCAATCATGTTTTTGGTGCTATAAAAAGAATACTTATTTTATTTCATTAGTATTGCATTAGTGAAAGAGCATTCCTCTTCCTATTCATTACTTGTTACATCGAATATCACACTTTGATTTGGGCTTAAAACATTTGCATAACATTCTGATTCACTACATCTTAGCTCACATTAAAATGAGGGCAACCTATATGTTGGAAGTCATGCCCAACTGATGGTTGACATAACTGAATCATAGAAAAGCACATTCTTTCTTCTCTCTCTTTTCCAAACTACACAAATTGAAATATATACATCTTCTTAAACAACATCCCACCTGCGAAAGAAGATGTCAATGATCACATGATCAGAGGATTGACATTGGGCACCCTTTTGGTTATCTTTGTCCAGTTATCACCTCAGAGAATGGCCCACCCCCGCCATAACATAACCTGAAACCTCACCTTTAGAATTTCCTTCTTCATAGGAAGCCTTCCCAACCAAAAAGTTCTACTCTAAATTCACGATTCAGTCTTTTAAATAGCATAAGCTAAACACACTAAATTCACTTGTTGGATTACGTATTTTTCTTAGCTTTGTGCTTGACTTGCATTTTGAGGTGTGAGGATACGATTCTTCATTTTTCTTTTTTCCTTTCACACTCTGCCATCATAGTTGGAGTATTCTGACTTTCTCAGAGTGTGTCAGGACCTCATCTTATCATCTCCAGACTTCTGGTTGATTATTCATCCAATCTAAATTCACAAAAATTCATTTTTTCCTCATTCTTCAGATTTCACAGTAACCGGCATCAGTCCAATGACCACCATCAGTTTACATCTGACTGCCATTAGTTTACCTAACTGGCGTCGGTTCCTTGTTCTTTTGGTTAATTTACCCAAAAGACACTTATCTCATCTTCTCTTCTATTTAGAGTCTCTGTGTATCATTGTACTCTATGTACTCTGATAATAGTCATCAAATACACCTTTCCTATTTGACAAGTCATCAGTTTCTACCTCATTTTCTGAAACTGTTATTTTCTCACAGTAACCGGTATCGGTTCCTGTAACCGACATCGGTCACCCCTTAACCATCATCGGTCAGTTTGATCGATGTCGGTCATTCTGTTTGGATTTTAATCAAAACATTTACCAACTTTCCCTCTCAGAATTTGTTTTGTCCCATCTCTGTTGTTCCCTATGTCATTTACAGAGCACAATTCACCTGATATATGTTGATTCACATGGTGTTGACTCGCAGCCAAAATAATTCCCTTGTATTTCATGCCAGCCATCAACCACTCCCACCTAGTCCATCATCGCCATCCATTATGTCACCTATGGATCTGACTCAGCTTATCCCCATCGCTATCAGTGACGAGGAGTTCGCTAGACTCCTTGACCAGAACCTCACTGCTCTCCAGTACTACCTTAAACATTCTTCCACTCGGGATTCCTCAGGAAATTTAATATATGGCATGCCTGTATCTATCCCTCCTGCTCTAGCCCCCACTTCTGCATCAGCTAGCACCAGTTTGATGCTATCTGTCATACACTTTATCACCTGTGGTGTCTCAGCTAAATCCCATAGCCACTATAACTGCAGCATCTATGTCATCGATCACACCCGCGACATCGATTGTCCCTCCGACAACCTCTATGAGTATAGATTCATCTACACCTACCACTTCACATATACCCATTGCATCGCAACCACCTCCAGTGTCGGCAACTTACAACCCTTTCCAAAACCTCATCCTTTCTATCCCACATTCCTTACCCCCAAATCACCACTAGAGTTGTTACGACTACCCCACCCACTTACACATACTACCACTAACTCCCGACCTCATCTATTGCTTATGTTGGCTATGTGCCACCTACATCTATTCCTCCTGCACAGTTCTCATACTCAGTGCCACCATACACAGTACATACCACCCACCTCATACATTCAACATCAACCCCCTTTTTCTGCAGGGGGCACCCATTCATCCCAACCTACTAATGACCTCATTAAAATGATGATGGAGAAGATGCAGACCTTAGAAGCATCTATTTATAGCTCTCGTAATTCTTTAACATATGATGAAATCTATAACGAGCCTATCCATCCATCTATTCCCATTCATCCTTACCCAGTGCATTTGGAAATGCCTAAATTCAATCACTTCAATAGTAAAGAAGGACTCACAAAACACTTGCGGTTGTTCAAACATGGGTGTTACTTAATGGCCCACGATGATGCTTTGCTCCTACAAACTTTCCCAATGTCCTTGACAAGACCAACATTGGATTGGTAAAGTGGACTACCTTGACATTCTATTTATTCCTTTAATCAAGTAGCCCAAGCTTTCCTAGATCATTTTTCAATCAATGTTACCAAGAAAGTCACCATGACTGATCTCTATTCAACCGGACAGTATGAAGACAAATCTATCACAGATTTCGTTACCCTCTGGCGGAGTCTTATTAACCAATTGACGTTCCAACTACCTCAGACTGAACTTATTGAGTTATTCACTAGAGCTTGTGCCAGACACATCTCACCAACTCTGCAAGTACAAATCTTCCGAACCTTTGATGAAGTGTTCACCATGGCCCGAAAACTAGAAATTTGCGCCGTTGAAGAAAATAAAATCCAATTATGGAACAAGAACACCCATTCAAATCAAATGATTCTTCTTCATCTTCAAAACCTCAAAATAACTATTCAAAGCCCAAAGGATCTGCCAATGCGGTAGTCCTCAAGGCGGGTCCACCTCATCCTTCTAATCAAGCCCAACCTTCTTCCAATATTTCTCATGTCCAGGCCTTTTAGCTCCGGCGGGAGTAGCAGAAGTACACTTCGATCGAGAGAGCCCTATTCTTCAGTCTTGGAAAAACTTCTTAAAGATGGAGCCATTACACTTCCTCCCTTAAAACCTCATACAGGTTTCAGATCCCGCACGTCCTATGGCCGCATGGTATAAAGAACATGACTATTGTAATTATCATCGCGTTAAAGGACATAGTGATGGTAATTGCATAACTTTTAAAAACATTGTTCAAGAGATGATAGACAATGGAGACCTTGTCGTAGACAACCCGAATGCGCCAACAAATAAGAATTTACACATCTTCAAAAATCCATTCCCTAATCATAAACCATCATCTAATCAAAATATTGAACCTTCATCCAATGATAGTAATGTCCGTGAAGTTCACGCAGTTTTTGATATCATGCCAATTGTTCCTCAAAACCTACCTACTTCATCTATTGAGGAAATCTTGGCATGAGCTCCTCCACCCATAGAGGAACATACCTCTTCTACTCCTCCACCCACAGAGGAGTCCCCCTCATCTCCCCTTGCTCTCACAGGGAACCCACACTTTCTACCGATGTCATGTCATCGTCTGCTTCCCAGCCTTCTGAACCATCAACACTTGTTATTCTCCCATCCACAAGAGAATCATCATCACCTTCTCCTCAACCAAGAGAGAAGTCTACCTCACCTGACCTATTATCTCTCCTACCCATGGGATATTCTTTAGACATGTAACTACCTGTTGGGGACAGTTTTCCCCTAGCATCCCAGGACCCTATTGACATGATCTCAAATCTTTTACCTACAGAATCCTAGGCTAGCCAATTCCTTGTCTCACAGACATATTTTACAGGGATTGCCACCCAACCCATTCCATCCTCTTCTTCAGTAGTCTCGTTTTCATGGACTGGTCGATCATTTGGATTATGTTGATCATTCCATGCTCTGGGGATGTCTTCGGCTCCTTGTTTCGACCCAAATGCAAATGTTGCCTAAAGATACTTCCATGATATACCCAAAGGTATTTTTCGGAAACCAAAACTACACTGACCATGCTAATTGAAACAACTTCCTCTTCATCATCCCTACCTCCATCCAAACTTCTACCCATCACTACAACTATTTCCAAACCTAAAAACCTACCCACACTTATCCCCCCACTTGTATCTAGACCCATCACTACTTTAGGTGTCATGCCGACATTACGCCTTACTCATCTCGCTTGTGATTTTGGACTTAGTTGCGTCTTCCCAAGTCCACAAAAAAATTATCCTCCCACCTAAAAGGAAAACCCAACCTTCTAGTCCACGTACACCGGTCTTACCTACCACACCTTTGTCACCTGCCCCCCTTCCGTCAATCCTAGGGCCTCATCCATCAACCTTGACCAAACAGTTTCATACCCAAGGCCAGTCAAAATCTAAACAACTTACTCCTGGCTCATGAGCCTTTGTTACACCTCATTCACCCAAAAAACCAAATTTCCTCACCCTCACCCATACACTTCTTGCCACCTATACCTCAACCAATTACTATAACCCCAACCTTGCCTATACGACTTCAACCGATGCCACCTACCCAACCTCTACCAACCACCTCCACTACAACTCTATTCCCCCCATGGGTAACCCATCCTCTTCCACCATCTGCTTTTTCTTCTACATCTCATACTCCCATGTCACCTTTACCCAAGAAGGTGTAACCCAAAGCTAAGAATCTGCTACCCTCCAATAAGGTAGTCAAACCAACCAAACCTCCCATCGCCAGCTCTTCTACCCCACCTTTACCCAAGCAGATGCTAGCAAGACCTAAGACCACTCCACATACCAAACTAGTAAGACCAACCCATTTCCCCTCCTATAAATCCCCTTCCCTCACAATCATCCACATATGTACCCAAATCCCCACTCACTTCTCATTGTGATCCATTAGCGGGGTCCTATACCAACATTTTAACCAACCTCTTAGAGAATTCTGTCATCACACTACCGCCGCTTCAACATTATGATCCTCTCAAACCAAAACCGAAAGGGTTTGATAAAACCAAGATTTGTGCCTATTATCGTGTACCAGGACATGATGTCAAAAATTGCAAGACTCTGAAAACCATTCTTCTCTAACTTTGCCTCCCTAAACAAAATTTTGACAAGAAAAAACTTCTTGATAAGGACCATGCTTCACCTTCACCTGTCATCACACATCATCATCCTTTAACGATTCAGTGACAAGTATCTCCACCCCCACAACCATTTTTCCCACCACCAAAATTTGAGATCAACATGGTCTATTTTAGAGAGTTGGCCAAATCACCACCCAAATGTCAGTGCACCCTACTCATTTCACAAGGCTCTTGTCCACCGCTAGGATTTCTCCCCTCATGTTGTTATACCTTTCATGACACACCCTCTCCATCCACCTCCCCTCATATTAACATGGTTCACGTTACTACCCGCGCTCAGAAAGACAAAGGCAAAGAAAAAGCAACTAGCCTATCAACCATCTTTGTACCCAATATACCTATTATCCCAAATTCACCCCTCAAGGTGAATTGGATAACTTACATGATTCTTCAGGCTCAAGCAAGTTGAAGTGGTAGAGGAAAGAAAAATCAAATTTTAGGGGTCCCTTTGGTTTCTCTCTAACTTCCCCATCCAAGGAAAAAATCCAAGTTGACAAAAAATTGCAAAAATGCAAAAATTCGGCATGTGCTTGTGAAACCAGCAAAATCAGGTTTTTAGAGTCCAGGCAGCACAGGTACGCACGGGACAGTTAGGACCCACATGGCCAAAATGGCTGATTTACAAAAAATTGGAAAATCGGGTTTTTAGAGTCTAGATAGCATAGGTACATGCGGGACAGTTGGGACCCCGAAAACCCGAAATCGCCGTAGGTAGTTCAAATTGGCAAAGTCGGTATATTTGGTCCGTGCGGTCCACATGACGTAGGGACATGCGGAACCCGAAAAGCTAAAATGGCCGCATTCCTTTATTGTGCAGAAAAGTCGGTTCGAAGTGGTCCATGCAGCACAGGTACGTGAGGGGCATGCGGGACCTGAAAACCCAAAAAGACCGCAGTCAAAGGGAGACGCGTCAAAAGCAAAGGTCAACGGCCCTCACGGCCCAGTCAACGCAGGGACATCTGGGACATCAAAACCTGACTTTTCTGCAGAAGGATACTTGCGGGTGGAGCGGATATTTTTTCTGGGACAGCCAGGACACAAGGACCCGATTTTTCTGATATACCTGTAATACAAAGAAAAAGTCAACGTCTGACCCTCCTGAACTTCAAACGGCCATAACTATTAACCCCGAGCTCCGATTTTCACAAAATTTGACTTTTCAGAACGGGCACGACTTCCTCTACCCAGTCAATAATTTTGGTGAGGGTAGATATATAAAAATAAAGAAACATCTTCAGCTCCAGTCAATTAAAAACATAGTCCTGTCAAATGACAGAAACCCCTGTCATACCCAAAATAGCTACCCACACTCAGAAGGCCATAACTTTTGCATTGCTCAGCGAAAAAACACAAATTTAGTACCGTTGGAATCTTGTTTCCGATCCCGATGCAAAAAAAAAAATTCAGAATTTGATGAGAAATAAATGGTGATTTTCTAGAAAACGTGCCTAGGTTCAGAATAATGTTTTATTTGGTAGTTAGGATGCATTCAATGGAGTATGGGCTGATATTTCTCACTGCTGCAAGTCATGGGACAGTATGGGGAGCCTTTTCCAATCAACAAAACATCATTTCGCTTCATTTACTACATATTGCAAGTGGTGAGAAGACATAGTGTCACCCAGATTTCATCCTGAAATCTGTGACTACCCTATCTGAAATTTTTTCATACTTTTAAAATAATGGGTCGTTTTGTGTTTTTATTGCCTGAAAGTTCTTGTATTATGTCAGGATATTCCTAAAGAGCCATTTCAGCCTTTTTCGCCAAATACCTAGATGCCCAAAATTGTTATATTCTGTCGTCGGGATTTGTCTGCGGGAAATTTGTATTTAATTATTTTGAGCCCCGTTTGAGGCTATTTGTGCTCTGTTTTAAACTCTGTTATGATCGAACATGTCATTATTACTATGTACCAGAAGGGTTTTAACAAAGAATAAGTTTTGGGATTTATTTGTAACTTTTGGTAATTTTTTGTGTTTGTGTTCTCCCGTTTCATTTTCTGTGAAATTTCTCTAGAACAATTCCTTTACTGGGTAAGCCCGATTTTTTGGCTTAGAGTAGATGGAGAACACATATACACACGTTATGACCAGAAGGAATTCACCATCAAAGGTCTGGATCACTGGGAAAAAGTGAAGTCGTGCACGGAAAAGCCCCTGCGGGGATGGACGTATTTTTGAAAAATAAAGGATTTAAGTTGCAATGGGAAAAATAGAGGCCGCAGGCAGGGTGGGAATTTTTATACCTGCCTAGCAGAGTACTTTTTCCCGTGTTATAAAATTTATTTATGCTGCAGTGGGAAAGTTAGAGGCCGCAGGCGGGCGGGAATTTATTGCCTGCCTTGTAGGGTAAAAATTCCCATGGTGAAATAAAAGAAAAGTGACTTAAGTGAAATCACGGGATTTTATTGACCTGCCTTGCAGGGTAAATAATCCCATTGTCAAATTCAAATCACTTAAGTGGATCATAAGATTTCCGGGGCTGCCTTGCAAGGTAAAAAATCCCATTATCATGAAATTCTTAAAAAATAGAATTCTATTATGCAAAAAAGTGCGACCCACCTTGGGTGAATAATAATGCATTAAATAAATACTTGTTAATATTTATTCACCCAATTTTGGCACCCAGGCTTGTGGAAAATTCAACGAACGCAAAGAGGACATAAATCAATTTAGGAATAGAATTCCAAAATTAAATAAATTTAATTTATTTAATGCAACCCCTTTTGAGAAGGAATTAATACTTTTTAAAGTATTAAAAGATTATATTAAATTCTATTTTCAGTGGCTATGGTCAAAGCACACTGTGAAGCTTAAGTGAAGTGATGTGTGAAGGATTAAATTGGATTAAATTTAATTTATTGTATGGCTGTCCCTTAAACATGCAATTTTAGCATATCAGTAAAAGAGAAGAGCTTGATTTTTAATTAATTAATTACCTTTAATTGAATAGGAAGGCAAATTATTAATTATAGAATTATGAGGGTTATATAAGCATGGGCTACCATATGGGTGAATTATTTAATTCATAGGTAAAGAATTGCAGCCAAGAGGAAAAGTGTGCCCCCATTTGAAGAAGGATTTTGCTCAGGCAAGGTGGAAACAAGGCATTTGAAGAAGGATTTTGCTTAGGCAAGGTGGAAACAACGTTAAAAGCTTCCAAATTTGGTGCATGCTTTGAAGGAGGTTCATCTTTGGCTGCATAATTGTTTACACAGGTGTTACAGGAGCTCAGGGGTTGTTGAAAGGATTCATGCTCTCTTTATGTGCAAATTAAACACCATTTTTTGGGGCAGAAGGCTTGAAAAGTGCAGATTTTTACAATTAAAATTCACTATTCATGCTCTGGTTGCCATCTTTGTCTGAATTAAATGCAGAAGTTAGATACATGTGCTTGTATAAAGAAAAGGAACTTATATCAATGTCAAATACATTGAATATTTCCTCCGAATATGAAAGATTATCCAGATCTGCACCAGTTTTGAAGAATTCCAGTGAAATAAGAAAAAGAATTGTTCAGACAAAGATAGACAAAGCTATGGCAAAGAAAGATGAAAAAGAAAGCACAACAGAGTCATGCATCACTTCTAAATTTACAGATATTAGAGACACGGATTTAGGCTCAGAACCTCTTACTGAATTGATAGATAGATCCAGAGCAGGAAAGACTTCACTCACGCGTGTAGGAAAAACTTCACTCATACGTGCAGATTAAAAGCAGTGGACCTATTCGAGCTGCAGTTTTTCCATCCACAACCCAGTTACCAAAGTTTGTTATGCAGGTGCATATCCATATCCAGATGCAGATGCAGATGCAGATGTAAATCCAAATCCAAATCCAGATCTCATAGTTGCAAAAGCTTCCGGCACAAAGGCTTCATCCTCTTGTTTCAAATGCAACCCGTGAAGAAGTCAGTGCGTGGAAAATTCCTTCCAAGATCTTGTGCAAATGCTCCCATTTTTTAGTTGAAGCCTTCATTGAATTTTCATTCATCTGGAGTGCTTTCCATAATTTTTAATTTCTCATATGCAATTTAAAATAAGGATGATGAATTACTTACAGTGAACATTGCACTGATGCATGTACTGGAGAAAAACTGCAAAAAGCTTCAAGGATTAAAGAGAAGACAAGGCGAAGGCAAAATTCCAGTCGCTTCCAGATTCTAGCTTGTTGTTTCCAGATCGAGCCATTTCCAATTCCAGCTTGTTTCTTGATCCAGTCATTTCCAATTCCAGCTTGTTTCCTGATCCAGTCATTTCCAATTCCAGTCGTTTCCAATTCCAACTTGCTTCCAGATCCAGCTGCTCCCAGATCCAGTTTGGTGAGAATCAAAGGCAAAAGAATCAGCTACATGTAGACATGAAAAAGGACAAGACTGCACCTTTCCTCTTCCTTCTTCTTTCCTCCGATAAATTAATTGAGCGATCAATTAAATTATACAACTTAAGTGACTAGTTTAAAAGCCATTACTTGAAGAAGTCAACTACTTGGAGATAGGTGGCAAACGTGCAAAATAGAAGGTTCTATTTTCAGTTGCAAATCATACATGTCATGCAAAAAGGAATTCCAGGATGGAGATTGCTAGTTGTTTCTTTCCTCCGACTTCCACATGTGCCAGTTCAACTAAAGCTTCCAACTTGTAATTGTCCCTCTACATTCTATAAGTAGAGGAAGAACCTTCGGGTTAATAATCAGAATTTGTAAGCAGCAAT
Organism: Taxus chinensis; assembly: GCA_019776745.2. Taxonomy (NCBI): domain Eukaryota; kingdom Viridiplantae; phylum Streptophyta; class Pinopsida; order Cupressales; family Taxaceae; genus Taxus; species Taxus chinensis. The sequence goes on from CM034146.1 coordinate 851,984,655, forward strand.
CTTGTGTTCTAGACTTTGTGTTGAACCCCTGAGAGCCACTTGGAGCAAAGGAATACAAAGGAGCAGGTTTCCAGAGAACTTTGTGTCATGGTGTACTGTGTTTCTTGCTTTTAATCTTAGATCTCTTAATAAACTTTTTGTTATTATAGATCTGGATCTAGAGCTGCCTTTGTTTTATAATTATGTATGTTCATATCTATTAAGTTTCTTCTATGTGCATGTAATTAGCTTTGCTATCTACTAATTGGGATGCACATATTCCCCATTTCTTCTCTGTATTTCCTTTACTTCCTTCTTCTATAAATTTCCTTTCTTAAACAGCTGCTTACTTGTTGCAGAACTTCTTAGTTATGGTTCATGAACTAAGTGGTTAAAGTAAAACCCCTGATAGATAATAACACATTTTTTATTGACAAATCTGACACGGGAGCCTCACCGGTTAAATGAAGGAGATTTATCTCATGACTGCCTAGGTTTTATGCTATGCAGAAAATATAGCCCAACAATACATGTCCCATCGGGCGTGCAAGTTATCTTGGTGAGCATTTTTCGTACTGGCCTGGAACTGCTGAAATGAAGGCAAGCATGTCAGTGTATATTTTGCATCTTACATTGGACCATCTGTTGCAAGTTGTGGGATTGTTGCATGACTTGTAGATGGACCTCCATGAGACAGCAGTTATGGTTGCCTGCTATCCTAATCTGACCTGACCACAAACTACTCGTAGTGCTTGGTAGAACTCTTTATGCTAATGGCATAATCTTGTAATCGCTTTGTCAAGGATTTACTCTGGAGACTGAGATTGAGAGAGTGAATAGAGATGCCTACACTAAGCACCTGATACACCAGAAAAGGACAGTTGGCATGTAGATGCCAACGTTGAAAGGGAAGATCGATTCAAGAACCATAAACTGTCGATGACGTGAGACCCCGTTAGATTGAAGTGACATAGACCCAGATCCAAATGGCTACGGGCATCGTTAACACCCCACGGAATGTCATGCACAGTGTTGGACACTTAGAAAACAGTCGAGAATACATGCACAGGAAAGCAAACACGTTAGATGTTAGAGTGTTACAGAGAATTACAACGTAATCTAATGCAAAGGGTCTGACCTTACATCCCACAACTACTATCCTAAGTGGATTTTCTTGCTCTATGAGGTGCACGGACCATTACAGAGGATGCTCAATAAGCATAAAATCCACTTAACCTAAGGTGTAGGCTATGACCTAGGCTTACGAACTCGAATATGAGTCATGGAAACAAATCCTTACCTAGAAGGGTTTCCCCACACCCTTGGGGGAAGAGGATAAGGATGAAAGAGAATCTCAAATGAGAAGTTAATGTTAGTCAATATATGGACAGCGCTAGTTTGGCGGGAAGCAAGAGAGAAAGATGGAGGTAACTCAGTTGGTCATGCTCTAAATTTGGTTCAACAACCAACCATTTCAACTTGGGCCCTCGCTAATCCACCTAGTCGGCGGTGGCGTGATCAATTAGGACCAAGGCTGGGCCCACTAATGCATTTCACTTATGTTGGACTTCGTGACCAGTCCGCCATGGAAAGGGCTATGGAGGCTATTTTGATTGTCTATTGCCTTGAGCTCTTACTTTTGAGAATTGTGCCGACCTCACACATGGTTCTTTCCGCTTGGTTCTGTCGAACCAGTTTCATTTGACCGACTCTATCCCTGTTCTCGGGATTCAGATATGTGGAAGCTCTGCACATGTTGCTGAGGTCTCCATTTTGAAAGGCACTTGTTTGAATTATGCTCGTGCTAACGCCGTGGAAGGAAATGCCCTCCCCAAGACGCTGTTGTTCTTCGAGTTTTGGAAAAGTCAACTCGCAGGCATAGCTAAGCCCTTCTCTTTAAAACACTTCGAGCCTTTCCTTTAAGCGTCTCATTAAATCAACCCTGAGCATCTTGGGTTTCTTTGACGTTGTTTGATCCGATTCGCTGACCTTGCTCTGAGACGATATACGTTAGCCCATTCCTGACCCTGTTATTGTTAGATTTGATATGGGTGAGCTCGTAGGACAGAGCCAACCCTTAGTGATTTGATCTGTCTGTGCATGAATTGGGGTGGAATCAAGAAATTTTTTCGGGTGGGGTAAAATTGACGGATAACACAAACCTCTAAGGAATTCGAAACTAGCTTTTCCCTTCTGAGTCAAGATTCTCTAAATAAAGATAACGTTTCAGGCAGTTTAGCCTTATTTCTCCTAACCAATGCTGTGCACCCTGATTGCTTGGCCTTATTCCATGTCAATATCAACCATCAAAGTGTTTTAAAATTATACCAAAAAGTATGAAATGTCTTGACCTTTTCCTAAATCTGCTCATAGTAAGGAACATTCTAAAAGCATTCTCAACAAGGTAAATAAGACTTATTCAAATACCCTTTATGTCTGCTAACGGGATTTATGTCAAGGATTTAGGTTCTAGTTCTCTGGATTTTAAAGTGTCTTTTTCCACTTAGACTTCTCCCTCAGCATTATCTAACCTCCTTATAGAGCTACCAATGTATTTTTTCAACCCTAACTTATGTTATAATGACTTCAACTACCATACTAAATGGATCATTTAAGATACAAGTTTGGGTATCTCGTGGGTTCTTATGTAAAAGAAATTGTTTTACGACTGAACTTATGCAATGATTACACTCAAATATTGCTGGGATTAGAGGTCCTCAATTTAGTTGTCTATATTATGGCCTACGACTTGATCCTACAGTTCGGACCCTAGTTGTCACAAACGTAGAATCTGTGGAACTTGTATTCTCAAGTGCATGAAACTCTGAGAATTATGTTAATTCTTGCTATGAAGGATAGAAGGTTTATTGTGTTTGAGGGACCCTACCCAGGTACAAAAAGGCCTAAAATGTCCAAATAAATACGACTTAACAAACCAAGAAACAAATGCTGTGCAATGAAAGAGATAAACTAGGTAGGAAAAACAGTTTTCTTGCTGAATGGATTTTTCTTGACTGTACCAGACTTACGCATTTTCCACCCTATACGGGTTTACCTCCTCAATATGAGGTAATGATAATTCAACATCTGCTATTCTGAAAGTATATGCATATTATTATGAACTTGAAAGAGATGGATTTCGGGTAGATATGTTTCCTTGGCAGTGAGCTCGATTTTACAAGTTTTATTTGGTTCTGAGCAATTTATGGTTTCATTACTGAAATTATAGGGAAACCAGTTCTTAATTTCTCTGCTGTTTTAGATTTCAACAAGAATTTATCTAAGAGGAGTTTCTAGAACCGGTTCATACCACTTCGCCTAAATGTTGTATTTGATTCTAGCGGTATCCCTTAGAATAAAAGATGAAAAGTTCTGGGAGGGATTGTGCTTTCTGTACCAATTGAAATATGTCCTCATTGTTTACACTGTGGTCTGCTGATCTTGGCACAATCAATAGTAGTACGACATGAAATCGGCCTGAAACAATTCTTCTTCAGTTTGAAGAAGTAATGATTGTTTTCATAGTTTAGAGGTTGTTTCCATGAAATCTTTCAAACTTTGAGCTCAATGAATTAGTAGAAAGGTAGCTTTGAGGTGTCAATATCAACTAGAATGCTCTATGCATAGGTCTTGCTGTAGGTAACAATCAGTGGTGGAGTCAATGTTTAATATGTTGACCTGTAAACATTACCAATGAAGATCAGATAGGCACAGTCCAAAAATTGCATCAATGAGGCAGTTTATTCCAGTTGTGATTTTACAAGACAAGGATTTAGTTATTTGGTTAAAAATATAGTGAAAGAAATATGGATTCTTCTAGTACAGTAAGTACATAGTATGCATTCTTATACTATTTGTTCTATGATAAATATGATGTTGTATTAACCTGTTTTTTGGGTATTCATATGAGCCTGATTTAAATGAATTATTGATAAAGACGATAAATTCTTCCTTGTTTTCATTTAAAGCTGATTATGAATGAAATTATTCTTGCTGCTGGAAAGTGAATTCCGAATGGATTTTGTAAGTTTCACTCTGAACTGTCATCTTGAATTGTGTCTCGTTTGGATTCAGTTTTTAGGACAGTCATGAGGAAAGAAATAAGAATGTGGATGGATAACTTGGAAAAATGATCTTTTCTTCTTTCATACAGTTGGAAATCTGTAATCGTGAAGAACGAATTTTGTATCGCTTGGGTATGAGCAACTATATGGAATGTGGATGGATAACTTGGAAAAATAGGACAGCAATTCTTTGGTTGATTGGGATGGTATTTTGATGGTTCAGTTGTTATGTTGTCCCTTCTTTTGATGCTTGATTTTTGATTGATGTTCTTACTGTCGTTTCATAAAAGCAGGGTTCTTTTATTGAGACAGTTAATTAAAGCACCTCATTTTAATGACAAGTGCTTAATATGCTCAGTTCATTAAACTGACCCGTGCAAGTAATTTTGCAGATGGAAATTGATTAGAACGAAGACATGGTTGTTTTCTGATGCTTCTTTTGATTATCAGAAGATGAATTGTATTTGTTAGTTGTTATTCCTCTACGAGGAATTGTGAAAAGAAGAAAGTACATTCTTCTATCTATGAGTTGTAACGATGTTTTATATAAACAAAGTCCAGTCAGTTGGATTGGAAAATGTATGGATTATGAAATGGATTGATGAATACAAGTGTGATATTTTAATAACTATATCAATTTGATATTGTTGATTAAATTGGAAATAAAATGTTATTTCTTGATTTGGATTTATTTAATTGTCCTTGGATGGATGTTAAAAAGGAATTGATATCTATTCTTACCTAAATGCAACTTTTAAGTTGAAATGTGCAATTAGTTCATACTTGGGTAAAGATGAATTTTTAATTGACATTAAAAAGGATTAGGAAGAATATGATTCCATAACTGATAGGTATTCAGGATTAGCTTGGAAGCTAAGGAATATCAATTAACTTAGGAGTAACTGAACTTCGTTTCCGAACTCCATTAATAACCTCGTATGTTAAATTCAGAAAGAAAGGATATGGGATAAATATATCCATAGATAATGGACCTTAACTATGTAAGGTTAAGGGGAATAAATGAATACATTTATTGGAAATTAGACCTCGTTTAGATGACTTTTAATAAGCTGGAATTCTGAATTTAGTTACAGTTGTAAAAATCTTGGATAAGTTTAATAGGTTAAACTTATCACGTCCGTCGGTAACGCGCTGCTTAATCTAACGATTAAGAAGAGAACCAAGTAGGAAAAACGCAACCCTTCGGTAAGAAGGAGAAGATGTAAAGCAAGCTAGAAGACGGATTTAGTCTCTCTTAGCTATGTACAACTGTAACGGGAACGAGGATAAAGGATCAGCATGGTTGCTGAAAGTTGATCTTAAATATTAAGATCATATCCAAATCACTTGAGCAGGATGTGTACTCTCGATGGGAGGATTCCGTAGGACATTAACATACACCAGCTACAACAAGGTGTCTTCATGAAGACGAGGTCTTCATGATGACACAATGTTATAGCTGACATATTACAATGCCCTCTTGAATTAAAACATCAAGAATACATAGGCTGAATGTGAAGTTCTTGGCTGGGGATAGGAGTATGATCATGTATACGGAGTGACTCTGGAGAACTAAAGATAACTAGACACATGGAGTCGTGGGGAACGACATCGTATGTCTACGTATCTTTAGTTACCAGGAGTGCCTTCCTATACTCGTTCATATTGCTAGTTGGAAATTGGAAGTTTAAATCTGACCTTAATTTGAAAGGACTGGTAGGAACCAAGAAAGACCATTCTAGATAACAGGTGAAGTGAAGTGAAGGACGTATTCCATTGATGTGTATCACATCCAGGAATATGATCATGCAAAGCATGTGAAAATCTTTGGCCAAAGTATCGCAAGTGCTGGTTGCGTTGTCCTAATCACTTAATTTAAGATGCAGGATGTCAGATGAATATCAGTAACAGATATTCAGATAGGCTTCTTAAATGGATCACTTCGATAACCGGTAACGGTTAAAAGAACTTGTATATATAATATACTATGCATGAACGAACATGAAGGATCGGTTGTTGCCGAGTCATGAAATGAAGGATCGTTGAAACTCCGAGCCATGAAAATGGGAGATCGGCAGTTCTTCGAGTCATTTACAGCAGCATATAGAATTTGTTATAAGATTGAATGGCATTGAATGTGTGTTCCATATTGTAAATATGTGAACTGGGAACATTAGTTTTAAAAGGAAATTGTGTGTTCCAAACTATGTTGTTTGGGCAGAGAACAATTATTAAAACTTGAACGTGTGTTTGAATTATATAATTCATAACAGAGAACGTTATACAAAAAAAAAAAAATTCCCTTGTTCTAGTATCTTAAAATGGGGATGTTACACAACAAGACATATTTCAGGATTTTCATTTTCCCCCTCTCTCTCTCTTCTCAAATTTCTATAAATTGGAGTGTTGGGCTCATTGTAAAGGGAGATAGTTTTAAGTAGAAAAAACTCTGTCAAAATTTCTTTATGAAGCTAATGTATTGTAGGCCCTCTTAGTGGACTCCTTGCATGGTGATCCAAGCCCTTATCTTGTAATAGATTGAACTATGCATACTTATGAAGCAATAGATGCAAGTTTGTGGATATATCTTCCTCTTTTGTGTTTTTTTGCATTCCTCTTTCCATTTCAATCTCATTACATATATATTTTGTCTATCTTATGTTGTTGCAGGGATCTATTATCATTGTGTGTGCATGAAATATTGTCGTGAATGCAGTTTCTAGATTGTGGAGAATAGTTATCACCCCTTCTAGTTTGCATTTTGCTTCTACTTTTCACACATTGGGAGACTACTCTCACACTCTCCTTTTTTGTTGTATCACCGCTTTAGTGTAGGATTTTTTTTTCATGCAATCTCTCTCCCTGGTCCCTTGGAATATTTTTTCTTGTATTAGAGTAGATTGTGGCTGGTAGTTTAGGAGCAAGAACCTACTTTCTTTAGATGTCTATCTCAAGAAGCAAGTCCCACAACTTAGAGATGGTACCCATGTTATCCAATCACACTATGAGCTCAAGCACACACTTGTGCAAACCATAGGGTACTGTGATTTGGTGATAACAATACCATCTGCACCTACTCCTAAAATCACCATCCGCATACCTACATACCCTATCTCTGACAGGGTCACCCATCGCGCAATGATAAAACAATTACATTAATCTCCTGTAAAGATGTATTTGCATGATCTTGTCCAGGCTTTTGAATCCCATAGACAAGCCCTTATCTAGGTTCTACAATCCATTAAATTTTTTCCCAATGACCCCACACCATTGGCCTCGATCATCACCCCTCACCATGTGGCCTTGCTAACCAAATCAGCTCCTCCTTCTACCCCCACGACAACTCCTCAAGTCATCACCCTCAGCTTCTCTAAAGAGGAGATTGTACCTCTCCAATCAGATGACCCTAATCCCACCCTATTCATTTTTGTTTGTATCAATAATATATGCATACGACGTGTCATGATTAATGGTGGTGCTAGCATTAACATTATCTCCTCCCACGCATACAATCAAATGTGTATTCCTTCTAACTGTATACATAATCACCCAGTTATGTTGTGCTCTTTCAATGATGCCATCACCTCCAACCTTGGAACTATTATCCTTCATGTTCACGTAGGCCTTTGCATTGTCCTAGAACTATTCTACATCTTAGAGGGGGAATTCCAATATAACCTATTGCTCGGAAAACCCTGGATTCACATAATGGGTTGTGTCCCTTCAACTTTACATCGCTGTGAAAAATTCGAGCATGAGGGACATAACTTCACCATCCCTGCCGACCCATCACCATTCAAGACATGTAACATGTTGTACTGGCCCAACGATGTGCTTGTACCAGTCAAAGCATCTGCCAATACCCCCACTTTTCCTTCACCCATAAGCCCATCCACCAATGTTGCCGCCACCTCTCTCACAGCTAACCCTGTTATTGCTATTTTCGCCAAAGCCTCTATAGCTGACTCATCTGCTTCTCAATCATATAGCGAGTCATCTATCCCTGCTACCCTCATATTGACTATTGATCCCTTAGAAGGTTTTTTCCAATGCCTCACTCTAGGGGAGTCCCATTTATATAATATCGACACATTCTTTACTCTACAAGAGTATGGGAACCTGTGCCACCACCCTAGTTATGACTAGTGCATAGGTGAGGTTTTTCCTTATGGTCCTCACCACCTTCGCACTAATCTAACGTATGGGGGACTTGATATTTCCACTTATTCACCTAAAACTCCATTCCAAACATGATTTTTTCATCTAACCTACAATCCCTTACTAACTGCCACTTCGCCCACACTTTCCTCTACCATTGCGCATGGAAAGGCTTTGGCTTTAGTTTTTATGAACAAGGCCTCTGTAATGTCATTTCCTGCACTACCCGTAAACACAATGATCGTAGCAGCATTGGCTTTGCCACACCACCTCCCAAGAAGGCCCGCGTCGACCTCATTGAGGAAGACAAACCTTCTCCACCTCATTCACCCATGTCACCATCTTCACCCACGGAGTCCATAGATCCCGAATCTATTCCTCTTAACTTTGTTTTTTTGTAAACACAATTTCCCTGAGACCTCTGACCTATAAATGCGATGATGAGGCTCCCTCTTCTCTCCCCTTCCTATATCCTGACATGATCAATGACGATACACCTTCTATTAATGTCATTCAATGTCAGGACAATGAGTCCATCCTCACCTACCTTGGTGCGGAAGACTCTTATATTTACCAGTCGTTACCCTCTGAGACACAAACCATGTTAAACGAATTGACTATTGAAATCAACATTAATACTCAGGATGACCCACACATCCTAAAGATAGGTCAGTCTTTAGATGTTGCTGAACGGGAAGATTTTACCTCTTTCCTTCGGGACCATAACAACACTTTTTCTTGGTCCTATGTCGATATGCCCAATATTGACCCAAAAATTGTGGTCCACAATATCGTAACCATTCCTAATGCTAAACCCATCAATGAAAAGTTACGGAAAATGCATCCTCGCATTGCTCTTCTGGTCAAAGAAGAACTTCAGCACCTTCTCTCGATTTCCTTCATCCTACCCATTGACTATCCCCAATGGATTTCTAACATCATTCCTATCACAAAGGTGACAGGGGGACTCTACATTTGCACAAACTTCCATGACCTCAACCTAGCATGTCCCAAAGATGATTTTCCCCTATTAGGCATTGACCAACTAGTTGATCTCACTGCCGACCATGAAATGCTATCACTCATGGATGGTTTCTCGGGTTATAATAAAATATTACTTGCTCCAGAAGATCAACACAAGACTTCCTTCATCACTCCTTGGGGGACCTTCTGCTATTGAGTCATGCCTTTTGGCCTTAAAAACATTGGTGCTACATATCAGCGGGCCAGAATTACATCTTCCATGACATCATGCATCACATATTGGAAGATTACATAGATTATTTTCTTGCCAAATCCAAACATCGAGCCGAACACCTGACTGTCATTAAGGTCATATTTGACCACCTCATTAAGTATTGTTTTCATCTTTAACCAAAGAAGTGTGTCTTTGCAGTACTTTCAGGAAAACTCCTTGGTTTCATCATTTCTTTGCATGGCATAGAAGTTGATCCTGGTAAAGTAAAGGTTGTCCTAGAAATTCCCCTACTAATCTTCGTCGACTTCGAAGCTTGCAAGGTAAGTTGCAATCTATTCGTTGTTTTATCTCGTAGCTTTCCGACCGCTGTCAATCATTTCATCATCTCCTCAATAAGTATGTTTCATTCAAATGGGATGATAAATGCCATAAAGCCTTTGACGCCTTAAAAATAATACCTTATTCCACCACTAGTGCCCATTCCTCCTAAAGGATGACTAACCCTTTTACCTATACATTTCCGCCATTGACCATTCTCTAGATGCCATACTCACTCATTGCGACGAGTAACATCGAGAGCAAGTGGTTAATTGCATAAGCCATACCCTTCGTAGACTACAAAACTAGATACACCCATCCCGAAAAAAACTCTACTTAGCCTTAGTTTTTGTCGCACGACCAAGCTTCAAAACTACATATTCAACCAAAAAATCTTTGTTGTCACCAATACTGACCCCTTGCATTACATATACACCAAACCCTATCAATATTAACATACCACACATTGGCCTATGCTTCTTTCCGACCTTGACCCTCAAATTCATCTCATGAAAACTCTATCAAAGGGCCAAGCCATCACTAACCAACTCGCGGACGCACCTCTTTCCAAAAATTCAACACTCTAACATTCAATTTCCAAGATGATCTCCATTGCTACCCTCTCCTTGGATGATACCACTTACCAAATGACCCTCTTCTTCGATGGTTCCAAATGTTAGCGTGGGGGTGGCACTGGTGTTATCCTCATTCCTCTTGATGGTGAACCTATGCCTTTATCTTTCAAACCAGATTTTGATTATACAAACAATATCATCTGAATACGAAGCACTCGTATTGGGTCTCTAGGGTGCTTATGCCTTAGATGTTAAGTCAATCAATATCTTTGGTGATTCCCAATTGGTCGTAAACCAAGTCAATGGTATATACCAGTGTAGTAATGAAATAATTCAAAAGTATAAACATCATGTAGACATACTTTTGACCACCTTTGACCGTTTACGAACTTCAAACCACCCCTCATTCTACCAATAAGTTTGTGGATACCATGGCCTACTTGGCTTCTCAAATACCCGCTTTGCCCGCCGACTCTAAAATATTTGTCACAATACAAAGGTTACAATCACCCTCTTATTTACCTCGTGAGGTCTACTCCGTCGGAACCGTTGCACCTGACCCACGTGACCTTTGGTATAAGTAGTTTGTAGACTATCTTTCCCTTTCCATTCTACCTATCTGATCTCACTCGTAATGGACAACGTGCCTTTCTTAAAAGTGTCTCTCGCTATGTCATCATGGGTGGTCTCCTTTATAAGTGCATCTTCGACGGTATTCTCTTACGATGCCTTACAAGTTCTGAAATTCCCTACACCATCAAGGAAGTTCACGATGGAATTTTTGGAGGCCACTTTAGTGGTTTAGCTGTCGCAAAAAACATTCTTCACCTTGGCTATTATTGGCCAACCCTAAACCACAACTGTTGTGACTATGTCAAATGTTGTGTGAAATGCCAGCAACATGCTAATCTTCATCACACACCTAGTCATGCCTTGCAAGGTCGCATGAGACCTTTGGCCTTTTCTCTCAATGGGGCTTGGATCTTGTTCGTAGAGATCAATCCCCATTCTTCACAATGCCATCAATGGATTATAACCACTACTGAATATTACACTAAATGGGTAGAAGCCATTCCCCTCATTTCTACAAAATCTGAGAAAATATGTGAATTCATCAACCATCACATCATTTATCACTTTGGTGTTCCTCACCAGTCTCATCACTGATAATGGAAAGTAATTCAAAAACAAAACCCTACGTAAGTTATGCGACACTTTTGACATCCAACTCAGTTTCTCGTCACCTTATTACCCACAAACCAATGGCCAAGCAGAATCAACCAATAAAACCTTGAACAAAATTCTTATGAAAGTAGGTTGACGATATTGGCAAGGATTGGCATTCACACATTCCTTTCACCTTGTGGGCTTATTGCACTAGTATTTGCACTTCGACTACGGCCACACCTTTTTCTCTGGTCTATTAGTACCGAGGATTGTCTTGCCTCTCAAAGTCTAGATTCCATCTCTCTGCATCTCACTACAAGACATGCTCAACGACGATGAATTTCGTCAGGATCATTTAGCACAACTTGAGTTATTAGATGAACATTCATCTTAATTCTCTTGACTATCTCCAAATTTACCAAAAATGTATCAAGCGTGCCTACAAAAAACATGTCCATGAAATGAACCTTTTAGGTCGGTGACCTCATCCTGAAGGAAAATCAACATGTAACTAAAGAAGAGAAAAGTAAATGGGGAAAATTTGCTCCTAATTGGCTTAGACCCTATATCGTTACCCATGCCTATGGATCAGGTGCTTATCATTTGTCTTCACTCAAAGGTAAACCTGAACCTGAGCCCCTCAATGCCTTGCATCTTCGACCATTTTATTGTTGACATCAAGTCCTATATCACTTTCTGTCAATTGATCAACTCGTCCCTTGAGCATTGTTCACCTTCCATATTACCCATTTTTTAGGATCAATGACTAAACAAGAATCGTGTGATTACCCATCACCTTTCAACCTTATCTTCAATATGAGTACCATGGCTCTACTCATAGCATGATTCTCATGGATACTTTTCATCTTTTTTAAAGATGGAATCCCATGGTCGTTCATCACTTGAAACCACCTCTTTCATAGTTAACCCCTGTGTACTATGGTTTTGTCTTCTAAACAAGAACTAATCTTCCTCTATAGTCTTGTCCATGACTTAAACGTAAAAAACAAAATGGGATTCAACTCCTTGAGTCAAACTTCCAGCAAAAGATGACTCCCTCAAAAAGGGACATCTCTTCTCTCTATTTCGCGTCGCTATAAATAGACTTCTCCCTTGAAGGATAGCTATATAAAGTCATTGACAAAAATACAATAAAATGTTCGAGAAGCTTCCCGCATCAATAAGCTTCACGAAGACCTCAAGGAGATAATATACTCATCCCATATAGACTTCCCGCATCGATCAATCTATTAAAAACAAACAAATAAAGAAAATGATGAAATTTTCGTCATGGACTTGCCTATTTTTGATCATGGGTTTCTTGCTAAGTAAACATGTTATTCATACACTAAGTTATGCTAAACCATCCACTTTCACCTCATTACCTTTTGCACCCTAGTTTTCTCTCTACTCAAGGGACTTTCCACAATTATGCAACATTTCATGATCATGTGACTTTCTTCACCCTTAGAATAGTCCATTATGCAACGCCTTTAGGGTCTTACGTTCATAAGCCCATCTTGGGTATGGTAGACTCATTAGGGTTCTTATCAATTAAGTGGCTCTTTTACCACCTCTTACCATTCACCTTCCTCATTACTTATTGATTATCCTATACAGGACCAGACCATCGACACCTACATTTAAAATGACTCAACCATGCCTATGACCTAAACTCAACCATGCCTATGACCTACATTCAATCATGCCTAAAATCTACCAACCCATTCCTCTAATGCATCATATTCTTCCCTAGCTTATGGGAGAACTACATCGGCCTGAGGCCCCTTTTCACTGGGGCTATGTAGGTAGCACTCTGAGGGCATGGGGCCCTTGGAGGTTAGCTCGGCCACTCTTTACCTAACCTATTTTCCCCTTCATTTTCCTATTCACATCCTACCTTAGTTAGTTTCCATTTTATATCAACAATTGGAAATTAAACCAAACAAGCACCAATTAATAAACATTTTTACCACATCATCACATCATTCATTTATCATTTTAACATTTCCACTATAGAAAATATTTGGAAACTTAAACCATAACATGCATATACATCACCATTTATCTCCCATGTTACCAACAACTTGGACATTAAATCAACATTAAAAACAAAACTCCATCATGCCTATGACCTGACTCCATCATGCCTATGACCTGACTCCATCATGCCTATAACCTGACTCCATCATGCCTATAACCTGACTCCATCATGCCTATGACCTTGACTCCATCATACCTATAACCTGACTCCATCATGCCTATGACCTGATCAACCATGCATATGACCTGACTCCATCATGCCTATAACCTGACACCATCATGCTTATGATCTGACTCAACCATGCCCACAACCTAACACAATCATGCCTACACCACCTATCTCCACCATGCCTAATACACCTAGTTTCCATCTATCTACAAATAACAATCAAATTCTACCAACACAAGTACATCATGCACAATCATCGATCTCATCATAAAAATTTGTGTATCCATCCAATATACACTAATACAGATAATATAAATCTCTCAAAAATCTCATATACAGCCTCACCATCTTTGGCACACAGGCCGGTATATGCTCAAAAATCTCAAAACTATCATATACATCCTCGCTCTCTTCGGCACACATGCCGGTATATATCAAAAATAAACAAAAAGGGAAGTACGCACAAGATATCAATCACCTCCCCATCAGATACCCTCCATTCATGTCTCACCCATCTCCTTCGTCTCCTCTTCTCCTCTGTGGCATCCAACTAACATCTCGCCACCCTCCATAGGCCTCAGTCTGACCTCTAATGGCCCCTCACCTGACGTTGGTCTCCGTAAACTAGTGGCCTCGCCCTGACCCTATCTCTAGGCTCGTTAGCCCCCTGTACTCTCTACACTATGAGTGTGGGACCTGGTCCTCTCACTCGAGGCCTGCTATGCTCTGTTCTCTACATAAGAGGGGACATCTATCCCTATAGCCATCAGGTGATCCTAATAGTACCATGCCTCACCTAGGGCATCCCTAAACTGCATCATCGATACTGTCTGTGGAGGCACCATGGGCCTCACTTCCACCTATGTACTAAGACCTGTTACTTCTATGGCCTTGGTCCTTGTGCCTATAACTCTTGTCCCTGACCCTATGTGGGTACATGTACCACCACCTATCCCTGGGCAGTAGCCAACTGCCCCTGTAATGTAGTCACTGTGGCCCTGTAAAGTGGCTACCTGTGCCTGTGATGCTACTAACTGGCTCTGCAAACCTGTGACCTGTGCCTGTAGAGTGGCAATCTGTGCCCCATCCTGTCTTGGCCCCTGTGCCTGTACCTATGCCAGACTGTCCCTGTAAAATAGTCACCTGCCCCATCAAGGTAACTACATGTGCCTGTGCAGCGGCCAACTACACTCCCAATGTTGTCACTTGTCCCTGTAGTGCATCTCTCTGCACTATCACTATAGCCAAATCTAGTTTCCCCAGCTGTGGAGGTGTCACCTATGTAACTCTGCAGCCCACCATCATCTGTACCCATCCAGTCACCCCTGCATCATCAATCTGGCCATCCACCAACATCTCCACCTGACCTGTTAGATCTTTAGGGTGAGGTAGAGGCAAAGGCCTCTCCACATCCTCTCGGCAATATCATACAACCGGTGGGGGCACATCCTGGACTAGTCCAAACTATCACCGAACTCTATCCACCTGAATCATCTCATGCTCACTGGCACATCTACCTTGTATCCACCATACTAGCGAAAACCCTCATAGCTCCCACCTCATACCTCTAAATGCTGGGTAGCCCACATACGGCCGCCACACAATATCCAATGCATACAACCCCTCCAACCTCTACCTATAATGCATGACATCATAGGTCACCTCCTCACCTCATCAGATGATCCCCAACTGCCACCCACCTCCTGTAGCCTACTCTTTGTCCACCTCTATGCCAATCTACTACTAGCAATCCTCCCAGCCACACTATCACAATGTTCTCATAAGCCCAACAATGTAACAAGAAGGTACAACATAAGCCATAGCGGCGCATCCTCTGGTAACCCCAGAGCTCTCTGTACAACTGCACCAAATAGGCAGGTGCCCAAGAAAACCAGACCCGATCCTCCACCATCTCCACAAAATCCCCATCAAACCTCAGGGAAACTAGCCACCCTCTAAATTAGGTAGAGCATAGCACCCTACCGCCACCATCATCAATACTGCCAACTGTGTCTCCTCCAGGTGTTTTACATACATCACCCCTATATACAAGGCTTGCACTATGCTCAATCAACTCTTTGCCATCTCCCTGAACACAGTGATCATCTCCTCAAAGGCCACATCGGCTGACACTATGTATACCAGCTCACCAACAATCAAAAAACCACAATATCCGGTAGACATCCTCCAACATGATCATCATCTTGCCGGTAGGTAAGAGAAAAGTGTTGGTCATGGCATCCCATCTATCGATGAGCATGACCATGAGGCTATGATCCCGTCGGATCCTTCTATACCACCTAATGCCAACTAGGCCAACTATGTGAATGTGTCCCCACTCCTCCGTGGTGACACGAGGTTGTATCTCCCACAACAGTGGTGGGAATATGTCCCACATCGTCAGCTGATGTTGTGCCTACACCCATACAAATCAACCATGTCAAAAATGCCACACACCTATCTATTCCATACCTACTTCAATGACCTATCATCTACCCTGCGCCCGCTTACCCCAAACTCCATATTACCCTACCTAGGACATCACTTATCTACCTAACCCCTTTCCTCCTTCCTCTCCTCTGGTCCCTCTTATACCCCATTTCTACCCATTCCTATTTTCCACCCACTCTTTTCCCTCCTACCCTAGCCTCGCCCCAGTTATGATGACCGATATCAGTCATGCATGACCACTATCGGTCACATATGACTGACATCAGGTTACCTAGCTATGACTCGATGCCGGCTTATCCTGACCGACGTCAGTCACCCTTGACCGATGTCGGTCTCTATTTCGGCTCCACAGCCAAAACCCCACACCCCCAATTTTTTAAAACTTTGAAAATAGACCCTAAAACCTACCCCAACACCCAACCAACCCACCCAACATTATTTTTATTACCTAAATCACCTATGTGGTCTTTCCCCATACCCAAATCCACTCATTTTATTCACATTTTCAAAAAAATTGATACCCCCCATTCTTTACATTTTTACCTAAACAATTTAATTCAAAGCTACACATGGATTAAATCCTACCTCTACATGCAGGCACCTCCTTTCCAAGATGTCTGGTCTCCCTGCTACTAGATCTCCTGGCACCTCCACCCACTGATGCCATGTCTCTAATCAACCTCTTGGTCCTCTTCCCAATCCAATCACTTGAAATGATCTCATGGCCCCATCCACCTACCTCCTCCACCCACTCAGATACCTCCAACTCAGTGTTGTACACACACCTCATCCTTTTCTTCACAGAAAAATGCTAAAAACACTTAGTTATGTCATTTTCTATAAAGTGGACATGTTAAAATGAATTTGTAAAATATAGATTTTTACTTTTTTACCCTACCTATGACCTGACCGACGTTCTTTTAAGTTAACTGACATGGTCATGTGCCCTAGACTACCGTAGTCAGTTTCTTTAGACCGTGCATCGGTTTTCCATAACTGGTGTCGGTTATCCATTTTTTGACCCCCTTGCTCCACATTACACCACATCTCCTAGGCTGAAATTTTCCCACCTAACCCAAAGTTGACCCTGACCTTACACCTCACCCCCATGACCCTATTACTTATCACCCAACCTCACCATCAGTTGGGGCATGTTTATGCCCCTCACATGGCCTTACCTACAACCTACACTACCCCACCTACCTACACAACCATTGATTATGTGGACACTCCACTTCAATCACTCGTTGCATCTTCCGATAACGATACCTATTGTTCAACCTAGCACCGATAACTACAACCTCATACCTGTATCTATTTGGCCTTACTAAGCTTTCTTTTTCCTACAACCATTAGTGCCAATGCACCTTTTATCATTCCGGCCACCCATTGAACCATACCTACAAGCTCAACCTACCCTTACAATTCCTTTGTTGTGTCTTAGGAATCAGTATTTTACCTATACCTTGGCCTTACCCATGCCATGACCTATTTTCCTAAACCCGACCTACTTGGTATGACCATTGACCTTATGCACTTGCTATACCTTGCGATGTTGTTACCTATGTTGTTTTAGCCTACCAACCATACCTTTCCTATTTTCGTGTCGTTTATCCCGACCAAACCTTTGGTGTACCAAACATACCTAAACGTTCCTACACCTGACCTACGTTGTGTTTCTGGACCATATCCTATACCTTGGATACCTGACTCACTTCACCCTTGTTTGGATAAACCTATCGACCTTGGACGATGTAGAGTTTGCAAGCTCTTCAACCTAGTACCATGTTGCAATCTATATGTGTGTGTGCATTTGATTGCCATTACCCATGACCCAATTTTGACCCCAACCTACTACCCATTACCCGAATTGACCATCACCCTTTCCCATAGTACTCATACCCTTCCCCACCTATCTTCACCAACTACACATTTATCAAACCACTCACCGATTTGTATTACACCTCATCAGTGCCTGGTTTGAGGGGGATCACCTTCACCCACACATGGGGAAATCACTTCCTATTTTTGTCAGTGTCGCTTACCAATACAAGCTACGTAACAAAAAGGGGAAAAATGTAGACACCAAAATTGGGTCACACTCCCCTTGGTCCCCTTTCAAATAACTAACTTAAACATACTCACCTAACCATTAGCCCCCTTTCACCCCATATTAACATTAATTTAATTATCCACAATTAAATCAATACTCACCCTCACTCAATTTATTAATTTAACTACTTTAATTAAATGGATGCACACCTCACCTAGCCACCTCACCTCAACACCTCACCATAGACCTATTCATAGCATGTTTCCATAACTAACTAAGACTTAGCCCTACTTACCTTAATGAACTAAGACTTAGTATAACCCTAAAAGCATATGCCTATTCTCCCTCTAACCACATTCCTGCTCATTAAAATGGAACATTCCATTTTGATCCACGAAGATAGACAGAGCTGGCCCAAAAGATTGCCAAAATCTTTTATTTTTAGTAAACCTAGGATTTATGCCTTAACCGACGCCGGTCAACCCTAAACGACGCCGGTCACCCTGACCGCCATCGGTTACCATATATCCATTTTGGTAACCTTGTTTGGGAGGTTGGCCACATTCTCAATTTTTGGAACAAAGGATATCTACATGCAAGCATGAACCAGAGCCCTTTCGCATGTCCAGACAGCCATAGCCAGCACCAAGACTGATCAAAAGGAATTTTGCATTCATAACAACATCCCAGGAAGCACTACCGTAGCACTGAGCACCATTCCATATATCAACCATCACCAGCATCTCCAACCACCTCTCCACCACTACAGGCATTTAGAATACATCTAAACTCCAAGTAAGTTGGTTTCTCCTCTGTTACTAGCAGTTGTATTCTCTTATTTGCCTTTCATCTATTCATTGTTCTTACTTAGATCTATCCCTCAACTTCCTCTCTATTAACCACCCCATCACACCCCACCTACACTTCACAAAATCCTATCCCAAAACCGTCTCCCCCCGTGGACCTTACAAACACCCTCCAAACTCTCTGTGCAATCATAGAGAGGACCCAAAACTCATTCCACAACACCTTCCAGTTCCCCACAATCACCGACACCGGTTAATCCTAACCATGGTTGGTCTTTCCTACACTGACATCAGTCTACTTAATCGATATCGGTCACTGTGACTGTTAACCCAACCTAACAACTCAACCCTTAGCCTATCCTAAACCTCACTCAAAACCTTACCACACCTATTTTGGACCTATCACCTCACCCTCCCCCATAGATACCTTTCCAACTCTCTGTTTCAAGACAGAAGAGAGCCCAAACATCCTCCACCTGACTCCCTACCACTTTTCACAGTTATTGACATCAGTCACCATAAACCGGTATCGGTCCTACCTAAACTGACATCTGGTCACCCTAACTGGTGTTCAGTCTTTGTGTCTGATAATATTGTTCCAGACCAGAAACATAAGTATCACACCCAAAACAACCAAAATCCACCCAACCTTACCAAGACCCTGTATGTGACCTGTAGACCACCTGCACTACCTGCAACCTAATCCAAAACCTTTCACCTGCATAGTATTTCAATATTTAATAGATCGATGCTGATAGTAATATGAGGCACCCAAATCAAAATGCTAGCACTAGATTCTTTTATTTACATGTTCAAGTTATTTTATATTGATTTATAAATAGTGGATTGATAACCTTCTAGGAAGTATCATACTTCTGGATCTAGCATACGCTAGGCAGTCCACTGTCATATACTATTTAACTCTCTTTTTGTGGTCTTGTTTTGTATTTAAGGTAGTTCCTCCTAGCCAAAAGAAATCTCCCAATCTTAGCATTGGATCAAGAAGTCAGAACGCGTGCACAATGAACTTCAAACTGACCATCACAACAGGTATTCCTCCTTGGCCCACACCCTTATCTATTTCATCTAAAAACTTAAAGAAGAATCTGAAGTTCGGGTCATGTTTTGACCTAAGAATCTACCATCAGATCCTTCCTCAAAGAATCAAGCTCATTTTTTCCACCTACTGAGTTGTTTCATCAATGCCCAGCTATTTACATTTAATGTCATGCACCTCTTCGACACGTCATTGAGCTAGGTCCCTTCATTTCCACCTAACACCTGACTCACCACTTAAAATGGCTCGGTGAATAAGGTGGATGAAAATAGTGCGGATTAATTTGTTTGGGAAAAATTTTAAATATTTTCAAGGTTTCGAAACCCCTTCCTTGCTTTGAACCTTCCAACATGCCCACTTCAAGATTTTCAATTGCTCAATCCACGGAAGCCACCTCTAAGTTTTGCAGCCCCTGAAGCCTGAAGCCTCCTTACCCTATGAACTCAACTCGTTGCACCACATCATTCACCCTTTTGGGATTTTGGTTAATTGAATTTCAGACATGTCAACTCAGCGGACTTTGTACCTTTTGTCTTACGAGTCTCAAAAACCAATCCTCATTGAACTTGAAGGAAATTTTGACCCCGAAATGCCGAGACCCTTTCAGACTTCGAAATATTAGGCTTTCAGAAATTTTCCTTTGTCGAGCTTCCAAATGGCTCACCTCCGAAAATATGAAAGATTCGACCGAACTCACAACGGAAATCCCTTCTAATGGGTTGGATCCCTATTATAATGTCTCGATGAGCTGAACTTTTCTTCTTACATTATTGACCCAAGTTGATCTTTCCCATGACCTCAATAGATTCATCTTCGAGAACCACCCACGTGATGTAGTCTCATGGCTGAGCTCGGGGAGCTTGACCCCCTTCGACTTCACCTATGACTTGTCGACTAAACCCGAGCCCTTCTTGCTAGGAACCCTGAAGTCAATGCTCAATGCGTTGAATATCCATTAAACCCCAATACCTACCCATTGGTCTGAAAATCTGTCGTGTGGACAGATCTATGGATAGACGAGCCAACAGTGTGCAGGGGTTTAGCCCCTCTTTGAGACAGCAAAGAGAAACTGGTTTATTGCTATTTTTACTAGCAGGAACCTATGCAAGTCTCACAGATTCTACCTTCGGGGGTTGGGATCTCATCCTAGTAGAGTGTTCGAGGCTGCGAAAAGAAAGGAATGAAAGAGGGAGAAGAGAAATAATAGATCCGAAGGGAGAAAAGAAATGAATTCCAAAGCAGAAAGGTCAGAAGATTTATGTTTTTAGATTGGTAGTAAACAGAGCCAAACCTACTTGCATAAATAAACAAAGCAATACTGATAAACAAATGATGGAAAAGTAGATATGAATCCAACAGATTAAACACATACAGATCTAACGTAAGAAAGATCTAATGTATAACACAGCTATTGAGCACAAAGTCTGAATAATTGTATTACTGTTCTTTTCTGTTACAAGAAAGCTCAAAGTCTTTCTCTCCTCACTTCTATTTCTATCTAAAAAATGTTCACCTTGAATACAACAAGTATTCTCATATTTATAGAAGATGAGGGAGAGAGAAGGCAAAACGGAGCCAACCACTTATTTACAAAGATATTTACAAAATATCTAAAAGTCATGTTGACTTTGACAACTTGATGGATGACATCATCCCATGATGCAACATGGATGATGTCATCATTTGTATCAACACATTTTAGACATTTCAAAAAGAAAGTCAGAGAATAGAGAGAAGAAGAAGAAGAAGAAGAAGAAGAAGAAGCTACTCATCATCATCATCCTGTGGCCGGAAAGGGGTTGCCTGTTTCTGATGCTGCTCAGGTGATGATATGTGGAACTGAGAGCGGTATTCCAAAAAATTGCTAATCATCGGCACAAATTGATCTTGTGACGGATCTTTGTGCTGTTCACTGATTACTTCGCAAGTCTCCCCGTTCGTCTATGAGCTTTTCCGAGAGTTTGGAATAATCTTTCTCTACCTCAATAAGGAACCCGATGAAGTCCCTTCAGGGCAGTAGGTTGTTGATAGATTCAGTGTCAAATGTGACCTCTGGCCCTGTCCCTTGAGAAGCTATCTCCTTGAAGATCGGATAGTGTCATCAGCTGATCTCAAGGTAAGGGAAGGAGTGAGCAACCCTGGAGTCATGGCGAGGAAAATTTTCTCCATTTGATGCATTGCATCCAGGGCCTCTTCCTTTACCCTTGTCTATCTTTTCTAAAACAAATTCCAGCTGATCTATCTAATAGTCCCAGAGTGGACATAGTTTTGTTGAGGGCCCTTCGATGACCGAGAGACTCCGAACTTGACCAGATCTTCGACTGAACAGTCGAACATTTGTTGGAAGGTCTCGTGCTGGAGTCTAGCATGTTCTAACTCTTCTGATATCGGACCTGCTAATGCTTGGAGTTCCTTATTCGCCTTCTCGATGTTTAGGTATAAACTGATATACTCGGCGATTACTCTTTCACTATCCATGAGGATCTGGCTCCTCCAAGTAGAAACAGCCATACCCTGCTCGCCGATCTTTGAATACTCATTGATCTTCTCCTGACTGAGCAGCTGAGGAGTCTCGGTGGGGCAGTTGTGGGAGGTGCACTTCCCATCTTCTGTAAGGCCTGAAGCAGGGTACTTGTTCTGCTCCTTCAGTAGCCTTTTCTCCTCTTTCGTTTCCTGAAGCTTTTTGCAAAGTGCATCAACTGCGGAAAGAGCTTCCCCCTGGAGACTTTTAGAGGATGTCCCCATTGTGACTTGGGGCACGGTGAAATCTGTCGGAGACAGATCTTCTCTCTCTTTGAAGGGGTTGGGGTACGCTATTTCCATGACTCTCTCACCTGCATCACTCTTCGAGAAGCGTGTAACCGGCTTGTGCTTCGTTGCCCCTTTGGCTGGAATTACCGAAAAATTCCATCGGAGTGATGGGGACTTTCCTCTTTTGTTGGCTCAGCTGCTGAGAGATCCAAGCTGGTCCTATAGAAGAAGGACCAGAGACAGAGGGGGAGGCAGCAACGGTAGAAAAGGGGAAAAACGTTGGGAGACACGCGGCGGTGGCATGGAAAGAATAGCCGAAGAAGTGTCCATGGGAGGAAGGGAAAACCGCAACTGCAGAAGACATAGGAAGGGAAGGGAGCTCAGAGATGAGGTAAGAAATAGAGGAAGACAAATCAGCAAGGGAGGAGAAGATAGATGAAGAAGTAGGGGAAAGGGTTAGAAGAAGGGGCAAAGGACATGACCAAAGGGGTGGTTGTTTGAGTCACTCGAGGAGGGGAAGGAAGAGAAGAAGAAGGGATAGAAGGGACCTCTGAAGTTGTAGCGACACCGACATCCTGGGTGGATGGGCGTATAGGACTATCCTCTATCAATTCTTCATCAAGAGTTATAACCTGTTCAGGCTCTGAGGGAAGAGGACTTTCAGGGGCTTCCTCCTGAATGGTGCTAGGTTCACCTTCTACACCTTTTCCTTTCAGCTGCTTCTTTGACCTTGGAGGTGCATTGCCCAAAGGGGAAGTTGTGAAATCTACCCCGAGGTAGATTAGTCCGTTCATGCGGCACAACTGCTCTGTTCTCCGCATAGTCTCCTTGACCCTCTCCTCAATTGTTTGAGGAGGACTTATTCCTGTCAATGGCTAGGAAGGGCCAATTGTCCCCCATCTATGTCATTATACACCTTATCTACTTCATCTTCCGTAGTCTGGAAGCCTTCGAGGACAATGGCCACTCCGTATTGGATGATTTCCGCCAATGCTAATTGAGAGTGATCCTTTCTTCTGATTTCCACCTCATGGAGAACGTCAATGTAAATATCCTCAATTTGAGGGACATGGATCGGATCGAGCTTCACTTTTTGGCAGGCAGCTTCTTGGGTCGAAGGTAGGCCTGGCTGGGAAGTCATGCTTCAAATTGAGTAGCTCCAGCTTCTGGCGAACATTTCCTTCGCCTTATGGTGGGTGGAGCATGTGTATCGGCCCACTTTGAGGGGGAAAGGAGTTCCACCCTTCTTTCTTTGGAGGCACTTCTCATGGTATGTGACCAGCTGCCTTGACAGTTCTAGTAGAATCAGCTTAGGCCCAGCATACCTTGGTAGCCTGGTTGGCTCTCCCAAAAATTTGGCAGCCCTCAGATAGGTTGAACGTGTGAAATTGGGGTGAACAGGGCCCCCCATTTCTCTGTGACTGCCACTATGTGTTTGGTCGTCCGGCTATGAGTCATGTTTGGCCTCAGTAGGCAGATGACATGATAGAAGAATGCATCGTTAACTTTTACGAAATGTTGGATGCTATTCTCCAGCCTCAGCTCTGGGTAGTAATCAAATATCTTGGCCTGAGGCCATACTCCACTTCAGTTCAGCCCTGGATAATCCCTCGCCGATGCTGCAGCGTAGACTACATAGGAGTTCATATGGAACACTCCTGTTGTGGCGAACTGTTGTAGCTACTCAAATATGGTGCTGTCTTATTATTTCCCCCCAGCAAAAGCGCTGATCGGGCAAATTCTTATTCATTGTCTCCAGGTACCGCAGCATCCACTTATGGAAATAGTGGGCATCTGAAAGCCCGAAGAGTCTGCTCAGGAAAGTGATAGTATCACTTAGTTCCTCTGAGAAATCACTTTCGGTGGATAGTCTGAGGCCACCGGGTCACCACCTTCTTGTTCTTTAGGTAGACCTCATTCATCAACTGCATGCATTGGTCTTCGTTGTCTTCCCAGGCCTTGATGCATTCTCCTTGGCTAACAGCCACGTAGTTCCGGTGGTGAGGGATGCCAAGTATTAACTTAAAGTGACGGGCAGTGAGGTTTATGACTGCCTCGCCCTTACTATTCTCGACACATCTAGTGTCTTTGTTTGTAACATTGCGCAATCACCATCATGAATTCGTTGTTTACAGCGCTGACGAGGATTCCTCCGGCGAAGTGCAGGGCACTGCCTATTAACTTGTCCATCCATGGACTTCTTGTAACTTTTTGAGTCCTAACCCAGAACTCATCCATGTCAATGTGACCCAATTCAGAGTCTCTAACATCCATACTGCACTCAGCCTGTGATTCGGGCATCCTGACCTTTTGATATTTGTACTTCATCTCTTCTTCTGTCAGCTTAGACTTTCCTCTTGGTGTGGTGGGTTTCTTGCTTGATGTAGACATGTGTTCTTTCGAACGCAGCTGCTGATCTGCATGAAGAAGAAGTGAGACCCAATCCAAAAAGGTTGAATTAGTCATTTGATCTTCCATTGAAAGCTGAGTAGAAGAAAGAGTTATAGATTTTAAGGCTCAGGGCGCAGGAAAAATGCAACTGGCAGGCCAAATAGATAAGGTGCACAGAAAAGGAATGTTGCAGAGGTTATACTGGTGCCAAAGGCGCATGGCGCATGGATGAAGCAGGTTGCATTTTATAGCAGGGCGCATGGAAAGAGTATGTTACATGAAGGTTCGGTACGCCCTTTGGCGCATGGATGGATTATGTAACATTAACAAATGGTGAGCCAAAGGCTTTGGCGCGGCACATGAAGGGTTTACACAACATCATGTTACTGCAATGGAGGGTGCACCCGCGCCTTGATAGCTTTAATACTTGCGCAAATAAGGCTTGTGTTACATGAAAGCTGGGTGCGCCCCTTTGCACATGGAAACGGGATGTAACATGGATAAATGATGCGCCAAAGGCTTTTAAGGAGGCGTGGGATTTACACTTGTAGCATGCAAAAAGGGTGCACTTTGAAGGCGCATGAGTTCTAGATGTAGCAGGACAAAAGGCTGCGCCATTGGCACAGGTTTTGGTCTTGTAACATGGCATGTAGAATGTGCCAAAGGGGCGCAACTGTTTTAAGTGTGACAAGACGCGCCAGTGCGCCATAGAACTAAACTCATTGCTTCAAACATTTTCATTCTTTTCTCCATTTCAAAGATAGCATGGACATACAAGGTTTTATAAAAAAGATTCTTAGACCAAGCTATTTCAAAACAATACTCTTTACCAGCAGATCTGGAAAGAGGGAGGAGGAGGAATAAGAAGAGAAGAAAACAGGACAGCACAAGGGGGGAAACTAGCTCAAACATATCTCATTTTACACTGGCTAGCAAACCAAAATACAGACCAAGAGCACCCAAGGAACCGAAAGCACAAAAAAAAGAAAAGAGGGAAGAACCTCTCACCTTGAATATATAGCAAAAATTGAGGAGCGGGTCCACAGGGTGACGAAAACGACGGGAGCAGAGGCTGAACAAGTCTAGAGAGATCACGTGCTTGACAAAAAGAATGAAAATGACATTGGGCCGCGCACTGATATATATAGAAAAACTTGTCATCAATGCGCCAACCACTTTTGAAATGGCACATGAAAGTTGCTGTCGACAGGGGGAAAACGTGCGCCCTTTGGCACACAACAGTATTTGACAACAGAAGATTGAGCACGCCTTTGGCGCACCATATGTATTGTCGACATGAAGTTATGTGCGCCCTTTGGCGCACCGAAACTTGGTGTTGCATAGAGATTATGTGCACCCTTTGGCGCACCGAAAGACGGTGTTAACATGGAAAAACCATGCGCCAAAGGCTTTTAAGGGGGCGCACCAAAACTTCGTGTTACAAGGCAAATCCATGCGCCCAGCCAAAAAAGGCTCAAAAAGACTAAGTTCGAAAACTAGATTTCCCGGGAAGGGATTTTACAACGTTTCGAATGCAAGGGATCCCTAACGAGGGATCGAAACAAAAATGTTGGAAGTCGCCTCCTGAAGGTTGCATTAAAATTCAAATTGCCAAACCCAGTATCGGCTAAATGAAAGAGAGTCCTTGCAATTCCGGAACTTCGAGAGGAGAATATGCAACAAAGTCCTTATAGCAACCCATCACCGCGACCTAAATGTCGTCCGCTGCCTCTTGAACGCTGCATTAAAATTAATACAGATGGGGCATCTCGAGGAAATCCGGGACAAGCTAGTATAAGAGGAATAGCTAGAGATAGTGCAACGCAACAACACATGTTTTTTATGGGCAACAAATTGGAATTACCACACACAATATGGCGGAAATCCTTGCCATTCAATATGCTTCGAAGGAAGTGGCCAAAATGGGGTGGACCAAAGTTATTATTGAATTTGACTCTTAAACGATTATTCAACTGCTTAATAAGCAGAAGACCATTCGCTCTTCTAATTGGCATATTTCACAGATCCGAAAAAATATTGGTATTTTGGCTCAAGCTTTCTAGAGAGTTCTTCAGATGCTTTGGCCAACTGGGCTTTGGATCAGGAAAACGTTCATTTTATAGGTCATATTCTTATAGGGTTGTCTACAGAGAAAAGCCAAGCATTTCACCAAATCCTTCATTTGGATGAATCTCAAGGATGGTTTCTTCATGTTTTACTATGCTTTAAGTTGTTACCATGGTATCTCTAAGGATTCTTCCTGGTGTATTAGTTACACTGCTTGACACTGTATCTACTTGTAACATGTTTTTTTTTATGATTAATGGAAGTATTTATTAGAACTTTAAAAAAAGAAGTCAAAACTAAAACACAAAACACATATTTAAAACATTCAATAGGGGAGAGGACCCTATAACCGTGCACCTAACTTTAGGGGCATGTAGATATATGTAGGTAGCATAAAAAAATTATATCATCATGTAGAGTATGATCGTGTCATATCAACATTTTTCGTTTCGCGTGTTTATTTGGAGGAAAAAGTAGTTTTTAAATTGATTTAATATGAAGAAAATCAATATAAAGCATTTGAAAGAGGGACCAATGACCGAGCGCCCTATGTGTCACATTCTCATTAACTCTTAAAAAATGTCATTAACCAAAAAGTGAACTATTGGTACTTTTGTCAACAACCTATGGTGAAAAGAGATGTACATATTTTCGTGCATGCTCGGTTATAGGGTCCTCTCCCCTATATAAAAACATGGGCATAATTTATTTACTCCCCGAGATTTCTTGAGCCACCCAAATCTACAGAAGCTGCACATGAATGATAAAAGGGACAGATTGGAGGTGATTGTATTTAATAATGGCCAGACCTCCTTCATTGCAAATTTGTAAAATGGTGTGAAGTCTTCTTCCTTGGATCTGCTGTATTTTATCCAGTTTTCAGTCCCAGTTTATATATATGCTAGATTGTCCCCAATGCCTTTAATATTTGTGTATATTTTCTTGCAATTGATAAAGGCTATTGTGGCTTTGTTTGTCTTCTTAGTTTTCTTCTAGCATCCTTGCCTCCATTTCTACATCCGAGCTGGATCTTCCCTCTTGTTGTAACTATTGTTTTGTGTGTTAATATAAATCAATCTGCTTATTTCATGTACTCCATGCTTTGTTCAGACAAAGGAAGAATTCGCCTCCATTTCTACTTTGGTGCATCATCGACCCAACATTTCAGATCCTTAACAAGAAGTAATGACTTTTTAAGTACATTATAACTTTCACAACTTTCACCCAAAACTACAGAGTGGAAAGCCTTTCTAATGAAATCCAATGACCTTTTTGTGGTGCCTATCCCTCATGCAGGTTCACAGTCAATGCGAACCTGCGTAAAAGTTTGACCATCCTGGTCAATCTTTGCACCTGGCCTCAAACCCGCAACCTCCGCATTCCAATTCTCATGCCCCACCATCTTGCTGCGCACTCACATTTGATGGCATACTATGCCTATTCTTTTTGAAAAATTGCAAACGGTAATTTGACAGAATAGATAACAACACATTATGTTGTTACCTATATAGGTAACAACGTAATGTGTTGTTACCTTTTCCGTCAAAACTAACAGCGACACGACGGGATATACTTTTTGCCTATTGTGCGAACATACGTGAGGGATAGGCTCTTCCATGTATTGTATAGTGTTTCTAATGCAAACTTCTAGCTCCTAACTTGGTTTCAACCTCTACTTTTTAGCTTTGATGCCCTGTGTTGGAGTTCACTAAGAACATTTTTAATCACTTTTGATATACCATAAATTCTAAAAGAGAATATAAAATAAAGACTCTATCTAACACAACAAATTCTTATTTAACTAAGTAGAAATTTCCATAAATAATTGCCTGGAGCTGTATAGAACCATCAATTCAAATACATATTTATTATTAAATTTGGAATCTAACTGAGACCTGCTGTGGTCTTTGGTCTTTTTTGGGTTGTATTTACATTTACAAGTAAAATGACCTTAGTCTGCTTCATTATCATAGAGGATATACTAAATCCAACGAAAAAAAGAGCCTGGTCAATGATCCAGGTTGATTTGAGTACGGATCCCTATAGTGGGCAGTACCACCCAAGGTAAGGTTAAACTTTCAGTTTCAGAGAGGTTCCAATGAATCAAATAAAATTGATTGTCTTGCAAAGAAGCAACCCCGTTTGGTCTTCTGTTGTGGATTTACATTTACATTGGTGCTTCCTGAGAAAAAGAATGGAATGGATAAGACAAAATGAAATCAAAAACCAATTTTCTTTTTCAAACAAACTTCATGAGTAGGATTAAATAAGAGAGGATATTTATAATTACTACCAAAAACTTCTACTAACCCTTTGGATGGTCTCCAAGCGAGCTTTGGCTTCTATACTCTGTCAATGTGAATTTATAATTGTTAGGAGCAAAAATATAGTAAAATGACCCAGTCAGTTCAATTTATTTAGAATTTAAAGTTATTTGACTTATTGCTTCTGGTTCTAGAATTACCTTTGTTTGCAAAGAGATCAATACAGTAATCAAGAGAAGCAACAATGTTTGAAGAAGCATTCCTTCAGTTATACCAATCCAGAGACCCTATAAGTAGCCCACCATTGGAAATCATTGTTGGCTTAATCTTACTCATGATATTAATCTTTTGTATCAACAAAAAAGAAATTGACTGATACCTTTCCTCTCATATGAAAAAAGAAGGCCATAACAATCCCTGAGGGGAGACCCACAAAGTAAAGTGCAAACATACTAGCACATGCTCCAAGATTTTGCCAGCCACAGCCTGAGGCTACACCTGCATACAAACAATGAATATAAATTAGGTTTTATGGTGTGTAAACTGTTTGCAATTGAATCTGGGTACAGTTTTGAGAAATTTACCTGAGATAACCGCTTGCAAACCATCTAATATAGCTGCTACTGACAAAATAGGGATTATCCTTGACACTTCTCCAATCACATCTTTGTCATTGCTGAAAACTCTTCCCAAAGTATTCCTTGTGGAGAATAATGTGATTGAAACACATATGGATTGGACAAGAGTGATCCCCATTGCATTAAATATAGAAAGTCTTGCAGCCCCTGTTCGACCAGCTCCTATCTCATTTGACACTCTCAAACTACAAAATATAATTTGCAAAGGATATTTTGCTTGAATTTCTTTTGTTCTTTTTAAAATCCCAATAGTTGCAAGCATTATGCATGAAGATAAATCCTACTCACCTAGCAGCTAAACCTATTCCCATCGGTATCATGTAGTATAAAGATGTAATATTCATGCTGCAAGACGGGAGAAACATCTAGAGAGAACAATTTTACATCCTGATCTGAGAAATTCTATCAGAAAATACTTCCACAAATTACAAAATATTACAATAACTCAACTAGATGTTCAGTAAGGTACAAAAAATACGGTACTTCCTCAATTCAACCTATATTCCGGGATCTGACCCCAACAAGTTCTGTAAAGAGAAGTCCTAGGGTTTGTGGTGTACTGGTAATGAGGGCACTGGTAAATACTGTCACCCAGATTCAAAACGATAGGGTACATTCGAATGTAACCCACATTAAAAAATCTTAAGAATGCAGTTCAAGCTTACCCATGCTCTTAACCTCGACCAAGATTTACCAAGCAGAAAAATGGGTTCTACTTAGGAAACAAAAATATGTGATCTAGATGACTATGATTTATGAATTATAAAAATTATAAAAATTGCATGCCCACCTCTTACCAAATACTCAGAGCAGATATTTCACGCTGTGGATTTGGTAATAACCCTGCTAGTAGAATCAGTATGGAGAAGCACCAGTAATCTAGACTGCAACAACCATGTTTTTTATCAAATGAGTATTGCTGAGAACGTGTTTTCATAGATTATTGTTAGAAACCATCATGGGAATTTTCAAGAAGCAAATATTCCAGATAATATTGAAGACGCCTGACCTGAAAACCAAATAAATAAGCCCTACCAGATCATGAGAGAGGAGGCCAACGAAAGCTTGAGAAAGTGCTTCATTCCATGAATGCAATGTATTGAGAAGCCCTGCCATGTCTTTTTGCAGACACCGCTGAGTTTAATATAGAGAAGCAGTATCCCAACATTAGCCCACAAGCTCACACTGGTGGATACTGCTGCACCAACAAACCCTAACCCCATCTTGGATATTGTCAGCCAACAAGTGAAGGCATGAAACATAACGCTGAAGGTAGAAGACCAGACCTCAGGCCACACAATGCTCTGCATTTGGAGGAACCTTCCCAGAGGTTGTAATATGGCAAATGCAAATAGACTTGGCAAAAGACCCCGTGCATACTTGCCTGCCATTTCACAAATTTGTGGGTCTTGTTTGAACAGCCTCAGAACATGTCCCATGTTGATGAATATTATGGACAAGGGGACACAAGCACCCAATAATGTAATCAATCCCTGTTGCAGAAAGATGCCAAGCATGTGATACTCTTGGGCTCCATATGCTTGTCCACACAGTGTCTCCATTGCTGTTGCCATTCCCACCTATGCATTAAAAACATATTTCACTGTCAAGTTTTAATTGCCATGTCTATTCTGTGAAACAACCCAAAATTTGTAAAAATGACACAAAATTATATTCCTTTGGAGCGGGGTGTATAGTGTAACTGTATACCAATTCATGTTAACCCAACGCCCTTCTAGTCAATGCTACCAAGTGAATAATCTTACTGAATGCTTTTGATCCTACTGCAGAATGATCAAACACTGACTTGTAATCTTTCAGCTGCCTATTTGGGCATGATCTCCTATGATGGGGTGCATGTTCTTATACTTCTCTATATTATCATTTACGGAAAATTGCAGACTAGATGAATCCTCTTTTGCATTCTAAATTATTTTACAATCCCATGAACATCAAAATAAAATATGCATTTCTCCAACAAAGAGGCTATAGAGTCAAATGAATGTACACGCTTGATCCAAGACTGTACTGGTTTGGTTTTTCTGGTTTAGATTTAAGTTTACAAATAAAATGATAAGTTCAACTGCTTTTAAGTGGAATGTTCTACACCAATACAATACACAGGTTTATCATAGTAGAATGAGGTCCAAAGACCCCAATACAAGTCTGTGCCTCACCAATTCAGGTCTCAAACAAGTACCTGATATGGTTTTTCCACAAGTTTAACATTTGAAAGTTAAAAACAATAAAAACAGATTTAAAACAATGCATGAACCATTAAAATGTAGCCCAAGGAAGTAGTCATGGAGGTTGTCGAAGATGCTCCAGCATACTTCATTTTCCCCATATGACCAACGAAAATGAGAGACAGCAATGGTGTCAGATACTCCATGAGATTCCCCATTACCACAGGTCCTGCCACCCCTAACTGCTGCCACATCTCCTTCTTCAATTTCTCTGTAATTGTAATTGAATCATTACCGCAACCAATATTGCTTCCAATTTCTTCAATGACTACATTGTTAAGCTGAGTGTAAGCATAAGGTGCACACCCATTGGTATTTGCTGAACTGGGTAGTTCATATTGATTGCAGTCTTCCTCCGTCTTTAGTCTGGTCGTCTCCATGATGTACAATATCCTCAATATTGTCTTGCCATCAAATTCAATCATAATACTGTGGGACTGGAATCACAACTTTCAACCCTGTTTAAGAGAGTTATAAATGACAACCATAACCAAACTAACATGGGAAAGTTTTCAAAAACTATACTTTAACCACTGCTGAACTATATAAATACATGCATTTTGTATGTGAACAAATCTCTTACGCCAAAATTTCATGATTTGAGTTCATAGGAGTGTGATTTTTAGTGTATTTTGTCGGATCGTTTATGTTTATTTTGGAATAAAGGGAAAAGATCAAACGGGTACAATTTACAGTAATTTTAGTTTGAAGTATAAGAGACAGTGCGATTGAACCGAACAAAATGAGTGTTATTGGTCTTTTACCTTCCAACGCCGTGGTCTCAACATCTAAGATAAATCATCTGTCAAGACATTTCCAAATACAGATACAGCACGTTATATATATAACCGTAACAAATATGTATAAAGTATATATACTAGCAATTGTCCCTTAACGTGCAATGTACGTCACAACAGGAGTGATTTTTTCGGGGGTTAGGGCATGGTCCCATGGAGCGGGGGCTCCATAAAAATCTCAGCGGGTGCAGCTGAGAGAAATTAGGAACATTTTAGCAGTTTTTGGGTGCCATGGTTTTTTTTTTTTCTCAACATTTCCCGCTAAGAAATAATAGGAGCCCATTGCAGTTTTATGGTCCCATGAACTTTCTTGTGAGGCTGATTACTGCTAAATTTTTACATAGTTGTTTGTTTTGAGATCATAGTCTAGAATCATTGTTTTTTGCAGCAGCCTTCAGAACTGACTGCTTGCACTTGGAACAATCAGCAACTGAGAAAATTTGCTTTCAAAATTACTAACAGAGCACTGCAGTAAGTAATAAAACAGGTTTATTACTAGACAGGGTTCTCTGTGCTGGAGCTACAGGTGGTGCAACAGTTAGGCTAGAAACAGGTTTAGCCCGGTTTGTATTATGCTTTGTATTCTGGTTCAACTGTTGAGTTGAGGGCAGGTGGGGACTGTCTTGGGAAGAACTGCTAGTGGGATGAGAATTTCAGCTTCCATTTCCAGGAGGAACTGCATTCTGAGATATGCTTATGTTGTCTATGCTATTTGCAACAAGAGAAGTAGTGTGGCTGCCATCTGTTGGGGATGCCCGTATGTTTATGGAATTCTCAGTCTCAATCCTAGGAAAATTCAATGAATGTCCAATTCCTCCCTTCATGGATGATTTTAGAGTTTTGAGGCCACCTAATTTGAAAAGTACACAAAATCTAGATACAGTGGTAACAATAGTAGGTAATACAGAGGGCTGTGGGGTATAGTAAATGTATGTTCACCCTTATTTTCAATTCTGATATTACCAGCCCCGGCATTCTCCATCAATCTGCTGCTGGAGTTAAGGGCTCAGCATGAATTCATTCCCTGCTAATTTATCTGCATCGGACTTCTTCCTTTGGAAAGGGCGGGAAGGAATTTGTACTTAAGCCGAACCCTGTGTCTACCCCAGGGAAAATGCCCACCAAACATTGCTACGGATGTGAAAGGTTTTGCTTGACACTAATATGTAGAATAGGAAAGGCATTTTGCTCATGGACTTCATTCCTTACAAAATCAGAGACAGTAATGGTCATTTTAAGTCTGTCAGAGGGAAAAACACTATAAATAAATAAAAATCAGCACCTGCAGGCTGCCACTAAAGAAACAACTACTCACTAATAACCACAAGTAAATGCTTCACTGAAATCAGCAGTACTCATAATGCTTTACAGACAAATTATATAAAACAAGATAGGCAGGACAGCAAAGTAATAATAATGTCTGAGCACCGGGCACATAGGCATAGACCATAGAAATTTAAAGGAATGAATATATCTTACAGGCAAACAATATTTAGCAAATCTTTCCATGAATATAAGGAATAAAAGTATCATGGGCCGACTGTGCAGACATAATCATCCAAGGAAAAATTTGGACTGGATGGAAAATAATTTGGAAATAGTTCAGTTTCAAAATATTATGAATATTATATCGCAGGCTAATATTTGGTGATACATAAACATCAAATGACACATCAAAAACTCCAAAACTTAACTTACATATATGATATACCCCAAAAAAAAACAGTCTACATATAACTCGTTAGGGTTTACATACAGTATCCGTTTGTGGGGTTTAACATATACAGTGTACCAAACACCAAAGCTCGTGTCAGTTGGTAGGGTTCAAAAACTTTGTATAATAGTCATTTTTACTTTCAATGCTACCTTTTATATTTAAACTTTATCTGCACAATTTTTCTATATACTTTGGTCAGTCCATTAAGGTTAGGTAGGTCGGGCTTTAACTAAAAACCAGTAAGATGGCCTCCAGTGTACAATCAACCAGCTTCCCCTAGGCAGTTTAGATGTCCTGCTCTATTTTTAAGGTGTAAATGTGAATGGTGACTATGTAAGTGTAGATGGTAGATTAACAAGCCCACTCTTCAAACTGTAACTGTCGATCTCAATGTACTCGTAAAATGATTACAACATCGCAAAATTGGATATCATTTCAGGATTTGTCGATTTTCGTTCTTCATCGCTTCCCCTGCCACTTGCATTGTTCATTGAATCAATGCTACTTCTTCCATCACCAGTACTAGTGATTTGTGTCCTCTACATTTGCCCAGAATGTTGTGGTTGTGTACTAGGTTGAACTGTATTTTGTTGAGCCTGCACTGCCATTTGGTGCCTTACAGATTCTGTCATCCCCTGTAACATGGCATGGCCTTGTGCCATAGGGGGAAAGCATAAGACACCCAAATTTCATTAGGGAGCCAACATTTACAGTGCCGCCAGCAGTGCTACAGTTTACTCCAGCACCAGACTGTGTAGTTGATAAAGCAAAACCATGTCTAGGCTGCACACAGTCCCATGGAGCGGGGGCTCCATAAAAATTTTCCTAGTAATTGTCTAATCAGGCCTTGTTGAGAATAGACTAGAGGGTGGCAATTACTGAATTACAGTCATAACTGGTCTGAATTATGCAGATTTTGTTTATGATTATGTATGTACAAAAGTGACTTCCAAAGTCAGCAATGTCCCACTCATGCATATAACCAGAAATATATAATAATGTTTGTAAGGTAGATAATGAACATAGTATAATACGATGTGCCTTCTTTGTAGTGTTTGAGAAAGGCTTCACCCATGTTGAACTGCACAAAATAAACAAATATCTGTAAATCAAAGCAAATGTTGCTTTTAAACTATAACGCATACCAGTTTGCAATCTCCTTTCAAACAACAATAACCAACTATGAAGACATGCATAATTGAACAAGATACGAATGTATTGAATTGTAAAATGTCAAGTACAAAACTCTGTACAAACTTCAGAGATCTTATTATTGATAAATAATGATAGTCAACATCCATTCGCCTTTCGAACAAATCAAACGGCACTGATAATCATATCCACATTAACAAGAATAATGACAAATACAAAATTCTCCTTGATGCTACAGAGCACAGAATCAAGTAATAAAATACTGAGACTTTTTAAAGCGTACATAATGAAGGTCCCATATGTAATATAACTAGAAAATGATGGTATGTATGCTTTTCCCTTGACGATGAAAGCAGGTTTTCACTATCCTTTAAGCATTTGAAGCAAATAAAATGACAACAATTATAAACTTCTAATATGGATATCTGATCTGCAAATAGATCTCTTTCTTCTACAACGAGGACACTTGCTCTCTTTCTCCACTTCTTGTTGCAAAGAAACTGCAAATATAACAATACTTACCACCAAACAGGACTGTTGCAATGCGATTTGGAGCCAAAAATTCCCTCTAAACATATCCCTAACTTTTCAACGCTGCACTCAGGCACCGGTAATAAAATCACACTCAACAAAAATAATGTCCATATATTTATACACATCAAATGAGGTGCTTGTTCAAGGAGTGTGTTACACAAATAAAGAGCACACTTACAAAGTACCATGGATGAATGGACATAATAGAGATTACAAATTACATAGAATTAGATAGCTGCAACTTTCTCAGTATAAATGGGCTTACATAAAATAGCTATGATACGAAGAGATTACAACAAAATGAGAAATCCATTCCTTGACCTTCATCATGTTGAACACATTAATTAGAAGCATGTTATTTGAATTTTACATCCTGCTATCTCGATTTGAGCATACATATATATTAGAAACATAATGAATAAAACAAAATACCCATCTCATTCTATGTTCCTTACATATCCACATTATTGGCATTGCCATTAACAAATTCCATTAAGGCTGCTCGAGCAAGTGTAGCAGCGGGATCACCCACTTCAGTGGTTGGTATATTATTTTCATGTTCAAAAGCAACATCATCACATGTATCAGTCTCATCTTCTACAAATGTTAGCACCATATTATGCAATATGCAACAAACAAGAATAGTTTTAGGTAGCATTTCCAAATTTGGGTGCCACATTCTGGATTCTAGAATCCACCATAACTGCTTTAGCCTTCCAAATGCGCACTCGACAACAATGCGTGTAGATGACAACTTAAAATTGAATTCCCTTTGAGTAGTAGTTATAGATCCACTGAAAGGGATGATTAACCATGGTAATAGTGGATATCCACCATCACCAATAATGTACTCCCTCATGTTTAATAAGCCAATAGGAACTGAAAGACCATTTAATCTCTCTCCTCCTTCACACATTCTATAAAAAGATGAATTACAAAGAAGTCTAGAATCATTAACAGAACCTTGGCCATCCTGTAAACACATCCGTGAAATGCATATTACTATCAACAATCACTTGTAATTCCATACTATAGTTATGATCTCGATCATACCAATCAGATGAACACTCATTAGGAGGAAGTTGGATTGGAATGTGGGTTACATCTATAGCCCCACAACAATTTGGAAAACCTCATTTTTTACGAGAGCCTTCTTTTACTTGCCCCAATGCCATATGCTCACTTGGCCACTGAACATGTCCTCGAAACCGAGTGTACATGATATTTATGAACTTATTCACAGTTCTCACTGTCGTTGACTTTCCACAACCAAACAACTCACTAATGTTAACCATTGTCATCCTAGATGTCAATCTTAACATTCCCATGGCCACTTGTTTTTCAATTGGAAAGACCCTGCCTTTTATAGAGGTAGCAAATGAAAAGGGTATTTCACCTTGTTTGAGGTCATCGTTCAATAGTTGACAAATATTTTGAAATAATATATAAGGTATCCTAAAAATGTTGCGGAAACATTGATCATCACATCTTACTTAAAAAATATAGTGGTTCCACTAGTGTATAGAACGTGGTTTAATATACCACTCACCTTGTATCCTTCCTTCCCACACAGAAGGAGATAAATCTACATCGAGGATTTGACTCTGTTGTCCAAAAAATGATAGCAATAACCTCCATTTCCATGTCATCTGCATCCATAGTTGAGGAATCTACCTTGTACGCTTCTTAAAAATGTGTTGCATATTGGTTGAATCTTGAAGATCATTCCATATTTGCAATGCTAATTGAAAAGTAATTGATGCATTTCGAAGAAATAATTTCATTTTCGCTGTTGAAGTAGGATTCATTGTATGTAAATGGATAATGTTGAAGATGGATAATGTAAACACTGTTCTCCTCCCTTCAAAAAAGCATACAAAAGAATGCACCATTAGAATATATCAAATAAAAAATGATGATACAACTAACAAATAGAAAGTTGAAGGCTTATAATTAAATTAAATTGCAAGTTATTGAAATACGATTAGATTTTAAATGTTATAAGATTATAACATTTCGATGTTGAAACAAGAAGGTTTTATTTTTCATAATTAGCAAGTAAAACAAACAAATTTCAAATACCGCTTTATTTAATATACTTATTTCAGTCTCATAACAAGTAACTATTACATCCACGAAACAACAAAAAACGACAACAATATAACAACATTTGGATGTTGAAACAAGATAGTTTTATTTTTCATAATTAGCAAGTAAAACAAAAAAAAATCTAATACTTTTTTATTAATGTATTTATTTCAATCTCATAACAATTATCTAGAAAATCCACTAAAAATCAACAATAATACAACAACATTTGGATGTTGAAACAAGATAGTTTTATTTTTCATAATTTGCAAGTAAAACAAACAATTTTCAAATACATCTTTATTAATATATTTATTTCAGTGTCATAATAAGTAACTAGAAGATCCACTAGAGAGAAAAATATGACAGCAATATAATCCAAGTATGGGATTTGGAGAATTATTTGTCATTTGAAAATGACTCTGTCATCTTCAACATTGCTTGTCCAATAGCACTTATAGCTGAAACCATGTTCATTTGAACATTAATTTTTTGCTTCTCGAATTTGATCAGTCTTTCCTCATTCTTATCTTCCCTTTCATGATCCATTGCATGGCATTTCATACACCCCTCTTCAGCCATCTGAAATGCAGAAATCACTAACTTGTTTCTTTCAACAATGTTGTCTTTAATACTTGTTGTTTTGTTGCTTGCTTTCCATTTTTTACCTGTTGAAAGTTTTTCCTTTTCCCTTTACTAGTATTCAATGAGCTTTCACCAGTCATCGCTGGTGTCTCACACTCTTTCAATGGCTCATTTTCAATTGGAGAAGACCCACCCTCAGTGAATGCATACTGTGTGTTAGAAGTATCAATCGATATTTTACCAGGATTGATAGCTCTATCATTACCAAAGCTAATATCCATGGCATCAAAGAGTTCCATGGAAAAGTTTGTTGGAAGCTTCTTTTCAGATCTCTCTTGACCTGTCATACTCCAATAACTATCATGCCCAAAAGGTATATGTGCTTCATTGTCTCTTACTCTTTTGTAATCAGATAACACATGCTCCCACCGATCTCGACATTGACTCGCTGTGCGGAGGAGTCCATGAGTACAACAATAATCTTCCACAATTCTCCATTTCTCACTTGATGTTATAGTTCTTTTCATTGTTCCACCGTTGAATTGGGTGTCTCTCTCAATACGCTTTGCTTCAATAAGGACGATAGTGTCTGCGATGCTCCAACGAGCCCTACCCTTTTGTGCAAGAGGAACTGAAGGTTGATTTCCTTGGCTATGTGGCTCTTTAGTTGACATTTTTTCATGATGAAGAGGGGAATCATTGATATGTTCCAAGTGGATATCATTTGTAGGTATGTTATCATTGATATCATCAATTGTGTTTTCTGTACTTGGAACATAAGTAGGGATGATTACTTCTTCATTGTTCATTTGTGTACTTGGCACACAATAAGGGTAGTCATCATCTATAGAATATATATCATCATCTTGTATGTCATTTTGTGAAAGCATTGTAGTGAACCTCATAAAACCACCATTCACTGGATTTGGATGATATGATGATTTATCCATGACAACAAAGAAGGAAAAACACCTTCGCTTAAACCTGCAATAAAATATGCAGTAAAATATTTAAATACACAGAATGTAAAGATAAACAAATCATTATCACCAATTATTTTGACTTTAAAAATCACCCACATACCCAAATTTAAATATAATCTTGATCAATTAAAATAGAACACAAGAAAACGTTGACCTTGAAGACCCGCATATTTTTTCAATTTCTACATTCCTATGCATGCTGATTCACTAATATACTACAATATTTATTCAATATTGAAGTGGTGTATGATCTAATTGAAAACTTTGTGCATGAGAAGAGAAATATATTCACCAGAGTTTCTGGCTGGTTTTTGGGTGAACATGAAGAGGACAAGATTGATGACTTTGTTCATGAAATGGACAAAATGGGTTTTTGGGTGAAAGGTCAGCGAGATGGTTTAGGAAAGGAGCTCCTGAAAGTCATTGACTTTAACAATAACTACCACTGTGGGATGAAGTTTGAGTTTAGAGAAGCCCTTGAACTCCACAAAAGTATGTGCATGTTGCGGCCTGTGCATTGTACTAATGAGGGATGTAGGGAGGTATTTTGTGCAGTGTATTCAAAAGACCATGACACATCATGCCCCTTAAAGCTAGTTCCTTGTAAACAAAATTGCTCTGCAACTGTGAACAAGTCTGAAATGGACAAGCACTGTGTAACTGAATGCCCTATGAAACTAGTGAATTGTCCTTTTTATCAAGTTGGTTGTATATATGCTATACCTCAAGCATCAATTGGGGAGCATTGTGCATACCTCAGGCATCAAGTTGGTTGTATATCTTCTATGTTATCCAATCTCTACAGAAGCAGGAAGCATCAGTTGGAGATCTTATGCATCGTGTTATATTGCTAGAGAAGGTAAAGTGTTATCTTTTATCACAATGTAGCCTTGAATGTGTTGTTGCATTATTTAAAGACTTGTATTTGTGTTGTTTTATTCAGTTATGACATTTTTTTGGCTATATTTGTCAAAGACTCTGAAGTACTTAACTGAAAAAGCATTCTGAGCAAGTTCAAAATTTGCTTTTATTCTTTATGCCCGCTTGATATTTTCAATAGTCTAGATCATTCATTGTTTTCCATTAATTCTACAAGGAATGTGGTTGTGTCTCATTAGCAGTTAACATGTAAGGTCTATGCTTTATGTGCACGCCTTAAGTTTGATGAATGCATCTCAGCACTACTGCTTCATGTTCCTGAGCTGGTGCATGCAGCATATTACAACAAAAGAGCCACATTCTTGGAATATCAACATAATAATATTGATTCAAAACCTATAAAGAAATGTCTCTTCTTTTCTCTTTGCTACTGAATCATTCACTTTAAATGCCAAGGGTAATAGGATTAAGACCAGGAATACAAAAGAGAAGACCACTATCAGAGCTGTATATTAGCCTACTGGCTTTAGGCAGACCAGAGTTTCTTTGTTGCCATGACTAATAGGATTAAGACCAAAAATCCAAAAAATAACATCTCTGTCAGAGCAGCATCTCAGCCTATTGGCTTTAAGCAGACCGGTATTTCTATGTTGACGTCATTGGGATCAAGGGGATAGCCCAATTCCTCTTAATGCTTGCTAGGCACAACCACATTCTGGTGTTGGAATATTTATACCTCGTTGATCGAAACTTATAGAATAAAACTGGATTTGTTTGAGAAGTAGGGCATTTAAGGAATGCAGAGTAAGTGATTTACTCATGATTTGGTTGGATGAAGATCAAACCATGGAAATTATATAAGTTGCATAAACGTGTTGTGGACATGAATATATCATATCATACATATTTGATGTTTGCCTAATGATTCCAAACTAGTGTTATATGCATTTAAAAAGCTATGTCCAAGGAATAAAACTAGATTTGTTTGAGCACTATTCAACATTATATACAGAGAATGGTATGGCAATGAATTTATTTTGCTGAATTTATTTTACTTACCTCAAACTTGTTAGAATTCTACTCGATGTCTGCAACTTTTCAGGAGAATTCTGCCCCACTGTTTGCAACTCACCAGGATTCTACCCACTGTGCTCCAAAGCACTGCAAGATGATAGTGGCTCCTGTTCACGTATCCACCTCCAAAGCACTGCTTACAAATAATGTTGATATGCAGGTATATAAACAGAAAATTTCCCTCTAATTTGACAAGAAAAAAGTGGCGGGAATGCATGTGTGCTGCCAGATGGACAGAAAAATGCCTAAACTGTAGCAGGAAATGTCAGCCCCCCCTCTTCAGCCACCCCTTAAGTTGAATGGGCCAAAAATGTGGAGCTCCTAATTTCTAGGCGAGATTCCATTGTTTCCTGTAGCTGGTTGAAAATTTCAGCATGGGACCACCTGCTTCTGAAAAATAGCTCCTATAGCGGCTCCATGGGACCATTCCCTTAATGAGGTTTTTAGAGCCCCAGAAGTAATTTACAAGGTGTATCTAATTTGGGTAATAAGGTAGAGGAGTGTAGGGAAAGTCGGGCAAGGAAGCATAATCATCCCTCTACCAATCAACCAATCAATCAACCATAATTTGAAATGCACACGTAGATGCGACATGTTAAGAGGGTTTATAGATATAATATTTTATGAAGAAAATATGAAATAAGCATGTATCTGTAGACCCCTGATTTTGGTACGAGGCATGTGACAACATCATTTATGACACGTTGAGCACTAGTACACATTAGCTTTTGTTTGGCATATTTCTCCCCTTTCAATTGATATAGCCTCACTTCCATTACCTCTAATTACATGTAGACACTCTCAGAATCATTTCCAATTTTCCTAGGATATCTTGTAAAACTCTAGAGGCTCATATATTCATATTTTGAGCCTTTTTCATTCCCTGTTGCTGAGGGACATTATTGGCAATCGTCGTTAATGATTAAGGAAAGAATTGGTGTTTGATACTATCCCCCTCTATCCAATGGTTACTTTCTCAATCTGGGCACTTTTCTATCCCTAGCCTATGTTTGAATTTGGGGTTTTCTTGTGCAAGAAATCAACCTAGAGACACCTATATAAATAAAACTCCTAAAGGTCATATGGGACATCAGATAGAGGAGAGGCACATCTATCACCTTGGAGATCATTATGCTACACTTAAGAGCTATCTTATGATCATTGCAAGAGTAGCCCAAGTCTTCCAATCCTACTAAACATGCCCTTAATCAAGTTGTTATTGCCATGTGTCTTGTGCCAAGGGAAGGATTCGTATTGTTGCATTGATAAGCATATAAGGAGAGAGACAAACAAGCACTTTTGCCACATGGGGACTAGATCCATATAGAGCTACATTAAGCCCTAATTCCACACTTATGTAGTGCAATGCTTCCAATTGGGAGGAGCTCAAACCCAATTCATTTTGTTTTCTTCATGTTTCTTTGAGTGACTTACTAGGAATTAAGGGAGAAGTCATATACAAAGATTTGCACATCAATGCACATATCAAAGACAAGTTTTTGCATATCTAAGGAAGATAAACATGTTGGTCAAATTTTAGGTTAATGTAGTGCTTAGATGACAGAATCAACAGTGTAGGTACAAAACTTGTGATTGTCGATAATGCCCTAGAACATAATCGTTAACCAATAGTGTCCTTCACTCTAAAATTATCCCAAATAGATTTACACATGGGCAACCTTTTTGAGCTTGTTCCTAGTGTATTTTTGAGTCTATTATGAGCTTCACACTCTTGTAAACCCTTTGCTTCTCAATTCCAATTTGAATTTATACCTTTTCATATTCAAAATTTTTACTTTGTTTGTACTTAGAATCTGAATTGTCCCTTCTTTTGTGTAATTTAGATCATTTTGCTTACAAATGATGAAATAAATTAGTGAACCCAACTCATTTGAACTACATAATAAGTATGGTTTCATTGATTTCCCCCTAAGGCATTCATGTTTAAATGTGATTCATAAATCATTAGCCCTAAGTTTTTAAATGTTTTGTATGTTTCC
Source organism: Taxus chinensis (assembly GCA_019776745.2). Taxonomy (NCBI): domain Eukaryota; kingdom Viridiplantae; phylum Streptophyta; class Pinopsida; order Cupressales; family Taxaceae; genus Taxus; species Taxus chinensis. The sequence goes on from CM034146.1 coordinate 852,028,859, forward strand.
ATCTTATGTCAATTAAGAAAGCTAAATCAACTACACCTACTAGGAGAAGTCTTAGATTACATGGTTTTTATATTTATTTAGTTCAACCTCGTGGCTATACGAAAATAAAAAATGTTGGCTATCAATGATAATGTGCTCTTTCTATCGATGCAAATAATGTTAGCACTTCTATTGAATATAAATGTGATGCCAATGTTTTAAATAGTCATGTCGTGAATGAAAAAGCTTGTGGTAACAATGTTAGTCAAGACTTGTTTCGAAGGATACCACCCTAAACAAACATGCCATAGCTTCCTTTAGATAACATATTTTGCTACATCCTAAGGAAATGATGCAATGATTTATGTGGCTAGAAAGAAACAAAATTAAGTTAACTAAGGAATCCACATTTGAGGAAGTATATGTAGACAATGAACCCTTGAATGCTCATATCTTTCCTATTAGAGGTTCACATTCTACATTAGGTGAAAAGGATACTACTACTGTTGATTCTACTCATGTGTGTACAACTATTATTTATACAATGTTGAATGCACCTAGTTTAGCTACTATGGTGGCACCATATACTACTCATATTTCTATGAACAATCTATCACATCCTACAACTTCCTTTGTGCCTCCTAGACCTACTTCTCAAGCTACATCTTTTATGCAAGGTCTTCGATGAAACACTATCTAGAGTTATTATTATTATGCATGTTGTTGCACATTCATCTCAAGATGCACTCCTACAACAACTTTAAGTTATATAAGATCACATTCTCCATTAGAACAAGGATCCCAAAAAGTAAGCCACACAGTGAAATCTTGTTATATATTATACAATCACTTTTCTCATAAGGTCTTTAGTTATCCTTTTCTTACTAGTTGGATTGTTCCTAAATTTGAATCATTCAACAACAAGGGTAATCCTTCATAACATGTCAATGTTTTGTATGCTTCATGTCTATACTTTGTAAATACTAAAAATTTGTTAACCAAGGTCTTCTTGAAAAGTATCTATAGCACAAAAACTATGGTCTTATAACACTTGGTAATATCACTTTGGCATTTATTCCAACATTATCCCATTTACCTATTCATTGACCAAATGAAATTCGTGTACTCTATCATCGCTCTATCCCATACACTAATTCCACTAGGTCACAACTACTTCTCCAACTTAACACTTTGGGAACCACTTTACATTTTATTGAATACATCTACAAACTATCTACAAGTTACCTCATTTCTCATAATTGATCCTAGCTTTAGCATAGGTAGGTTCATGGACCCAAGACAAGTTTTGTCAATCAACCTATCCACATGTTATGAGCCTATCCATTATACTTCCAACAACCATGTTTTTAAATGCACGAGTTAGCTTGGTTGACCTATGCATTACTTTTGGGTTAGTTAAGCGGAAAATCATTCAAATTGTTGTCTATATAAACACATCCACCCTAAGACATTAGAGGGCATCTAGGGATCCCATATCAAAGGAACACTCTTAGAAGGCCATCCCCTATATTCTCTTAATTTATTCTTTAGAGGCAGGTGCCTATATAGAGATGTAGCCCCCTCCCCTTCTCTATCTATGTATGGCCTATATATAGCTGGGGAGGGAGGCATAGAGAAAACAATGACCCCCTATATAGATGGGATAGAACTACCCGGGTCATCTATACAATCGTCAACATCCTCATACGATTTCCGCAGTTCTCTATATAGGGTTGTCAGCATCTCCATGATTCTCGTTACTCATGTCAGATACTGATTGATACCCTTCCGGAAGCGCATAGAAAGGCTTCCCTTTGGGAAGATGGCCATCTGTCCCCAGCCCGAAGGACGCTCCCCGACCTCTGCTACGTCTGGACCATCCCCTAGGCACCCTTACAAGGTAGGGAGTGTTACAACGTATGGTTGTAGGGTTTAGTGGCCCTCAGGGGACTCGGCTTTGCCACACAGGCATGAGGCCTAAGTTGGTAGATGATGTACACTTAATTGGCATGTTGTCATAATATCAATGGCCTACCGCCATAAGATTAAGTTCATGAGCCACATGATGGAAGACCTTCCCACATGGTTTAGAAAGCACTTAAACCATCTTTCCCTTAGAGAACAACTACAATGAAGCTACTAAAATTTTAAATACATCTCTATTGCTACCATAAATCACAAATACAAGCACTAAAGTCATGCCAAGTGTCATTTTCCAAGTGTGAGGGATGAATTCAAGGCTCCATTTTTTTAGATTCTTTATCACTCTCCATCTCATCGTAGGATTCTGATAACTTGTTTGGCTTGATCCCTTTTTGAAGTATTGGTACATAGTACAACATTCATGACATCAGTGGGGGTGTGATGAGGTCAATCCAACATAAATGGTGGCTAACTTATTTTTAGGTCAATAAATGAAGAGAAGAAATATATAGTAAAAACAATGTCATTACATATTTACATATAGAGAAAGTAGATCTAGAGACACAAACAATAGATCCCAAAATTAGATTTTATCCCACATCCCTAGATGACATGTTCACATATCCTTGGGATAAGACTGACCACAAATCTATCTCCTTCCTAACACACTTGTCCTGCACACATTTCCATGTTCCCAGATTTCACAAACATCTTGACCATAGTCTATGCAACTTCCCCATCTAGTTTAAACCCAGTATCAGACATCTTGAGATTGGTATATAGTGACTTATTTCTAAACCCTAAACCCTATTTGTGCTTTCATTGTTATATCTATGGCATATCTTATGACATGATCTAGTTCATAATTTAGCATGTTTTATTATTTATGTTGTTGTTATGAAATTGGATTCTTTACGAATTGAAAAAAAACGCTCTGCAACTCTGGCACAAAACTGGAGTCGGCTCTTCTAGGGTTTCCCCCTTCTAACCATCATACCGCGGCCTTTTCAGGCTCTATGGGAATTTATTGTTATAGTCTTTCCTAGGGTTTTTTCACCCTCTGGCCATCCCCTATATAATGACCTTGTCATCTTCAAACCCGGTTGTTTCAACCGCGATAGAGAATAGTGGAGGGAGCAATGACACCACCGGCGAAGCACCCTAGGAAGTTCGTCCCAAAGGTTTTTCATGAGGTAATATCTCTCCTCCAGATGTAGTTTTGCCCATTCCTAAATTTAATAATGTTTGTCAATAGTTAGAACAGTTTTTCCCTTGGAAGCACAGATACCTGAAACCCCCCGAATCCGGCAGGATACGTATCTGATACGGATACGATTCGGATTCACCCCGGATATGTACGGAATACGCCTGGATACATGGCGAATACATCTGTACATATCCGCCACGTATCCGGACGTATCCCATATGGATCTAGGGCGTATCCATCTCTAAAAACGTTTTTTTTTAAGTTCTATTTCATTTTTTTAATGTTTGACAATGAAATTCAAATCATAAATGTAAACTCTTAAGTATATTGTTTGTTTTGAAAATTTGAACATGGATCTAGTTACTATTATATTTTTCAAATTTCAAGTTTTGTTCGTATTCATGTTAACATGATATTCGTATATCATATGTATGGCAGCCACATGATCAATAAAAATGCAAAGTCTTAAGTATATTGAATGTTTTGAACATTGATTCAAGTTTTGTATTACTATTTCAGTTTTTTATGGACTAAAAAATGAGTAAAATGAGTAGATGTACATAAATATATATGTGTGTGTGTGTGTGTGTGTGTGTGTGTGTGTGTGTGTGTGTGTGTGTGTGTGTGTGTCTATGGACGTATCCAAGACGTATCATATCCAAGGGTTTTTTAAAATTGACGTATCCACGTATCGTATCTGTATCCTGGCAACGTAGGTTTTGCCTCATTGGTATTTTTTTGGGTCGAATCCCCTTTGAAAGCATGCTTAAATCCTAAGCTAACACAGTCTGGACCCCTCGTGGAGTTCGTTTGGATAGTGTTCAAAACATGACCAAGGGTTTATTTCTTTTTCATTTCTCTGACCCTGTAATGCGCCCAATATATCTGCTAAGCAAGCCACTTGGTATGTCTATAACTCGTTGCTTATGTTAACACCCTGACACAAGGACTTTGTGGTATCTAAATTATACCACCCTTAAAGTGCCTGTTTGGATTGAATTTCTTGGTCTTCCTCTGTCATGCGTTCATTTTCTGCCGTAAATTTTCACTTCACTTGGGCGGGTAGTATGCCTGGAAGCCGAGAAGCTTTACATTGCTCATCCCCCAGAAGCGAGTATGCGTTGAGATTGATCTCTCGTAGGACCTCAAATAATTTGTGCATATTCAAATGGGCGATAAACGCTACTCCCAATGGGTCTGGTATATCAATCTACCCAACACTTTCTTTTGATATCAAGCATCTGATCACAAGATCAGGGATTTTCCGCTATATGTCCCCCATAATCGCCCTGAGGCAAAAACAACTCCCGAGCCAGTCAAACCCCAACAGGAGGAAGGTTGGCAAGTTTTCAGGGGCCGGCGAAACAAGAACAAAGCCCAGCAATCCAAAGCCTCCGACTCCCGTGGCCATCGAGAAACCAACTGTTAAGGAACATTCTCACAATACTCCTGCTAAGGAGCCTATAACTGTTGTTAAGGAACCAAATGTTGATGCTAAGGAACCAGCTGTTGTTGCCATATCGATTACCCCGTTACCAAAGTACTCTAGCACGCCCCTTGCGGCGTCATTCCTCATAAACCAGACAAATTTTATTTCTCACGTCCCCATCCCGCATTCAGTTCCTTTACTACTACCAAAAAACTCACAAGGGCCTTCCAAACGACCCCAAAGTCCATCTCACATCTCTTAGGACCATAGTCCAACACACACTGTGGATTCCACCGAAGCAGAATACAACATTGAGTACGTTGAACGGAAAAAAATTGATCTACAAGATTTTTGCAACATAATGCTACTTGTTTCTTGCACAATCAATATGATGCCCTTAAGGGCTTGGAGGATGGGGATATGGCTTTTGACCAATGTTTCCCATGAATTGTTTATCTTGGAATGTTAGGGGTCTCACATACTCTTGTTATAAGTATGTGGTACGTGAAACTCAACAACGATGTGCAAGTCTAGATGTTTTTTTTGCAGTAAGTCAAAATTATAGGTTTTTCAATTGCAGATGGTATGTAAATCCATCTGGCCAGACAGCTTGGCTTTCTGTAGCAAGCATGAAGAAGGGTATGGGGGATTAATTTCACTTTTTGCCCCTAAATGATGGCCTTTATTAATTGACCATGGAATCGACACCACCAACCGTGTCATATGGGTCCTCTTTAATATTGAGGGCCACCCTTTTGAGATTATTAATATTTACACCTCGAATGATGCGGCCAAAAGGGCTGATCTGTGGCGGTGGATAGCCAACTCCATTCCTGATGCCTAATGCGTTATAAGTGGAGATTTTAATATGGTTGAATCTTGAAATGATAAATGTGGCCACCTACCTATGAGGTGCACACATGGTGAAAGGGAAGTGTTGGTACTTCATGCGAAATAAATTTGGATTCTTTGATCCTAACACATCTTGTTGTCCCACCTCTGTAGCTTGGTACATGAGGTCCAATCTTTGTGGAGGGAAAGATTACGTCCTTTATCGGCTTGACAGGGCCATCTTATCAACTAAAAAAATTTGAGTTTGATAGCATTTATTCCATGCCAGTGGAGGTTATGCTTGACTTTATCTTTTCAGACGACTCCCCTATATAATTTCGTATTTGTTGACATGATGCTCGCACCATCTTGTCATAAAGGTGAATTCTTTCTTAATACTTCCTTGATGAAACATGGCCCCACTGTCAATCATATCAAGCGGATTTGGAATTTAATTCCATGACCCAGTCATTGTTAGTGATTTCATCCACCTATGCAAACCAACAAGTTACAATGGTTGGAAGATGCGCTGACTCAAACTACTAGATTTCTTAACATCTACGGCCGCTAGTTGGAAAAAATTCAGCACCGCTCATACACCACTAACACCTCAACTCTCATTCAGGTGACGGTGGTGCTTCAAGGAAATCCCTTCTCTGATGCTCTATAACTGCAAGTTACAACACTTCGGCATCAAATCCAAATTGCAGACAGTTTATAATGCCATAGGCACTCAAATCTGTGCTCGAATGCATTGGCTTAAGATTGGAGATTGGGTCTCAAAATAATTCTTTCTCTCTCTTCAAGCCAGAAATCCTTCTCAGCGTATCTGAGCTATCATGGACAACATATCTCGAATTACTGACCGTCAACTTATGTTGCAAGCCTTTGTGTGACATTACAAGATTGTCTTTCAAGCTTAATCGCCCTCCGCAGCTCGTCGAGCCGCTCTTGACCAATGTTGGGGGTTATTCCACGCAAGCTTTCAAAGGCTCAGAAGGTGCTCTATGAAAGAATGCTCACCATTTAAGACCTCCATGAAGCCACTATGAAAATGGCTAACAATAAAGCGTCAGACTACGATGGATTCCCTTGTGAATTTTATAAAACTCTTTGGGATTCTATCGGGCAAGACATTCTTCAGGTCTATCTAGAAGGGTTTCAAAACCACTCCCTAGGGTCATGTATTAATAAGGGGAACATTAAATTTATCCCTAAACAAGGAGATCCTGAGAAAATCACTTGTTGGTGGCTGATTATGATGTTGAATGTCTCCTACAAAATCATTGCCAAAGCGTTAGCTATGCGATTACGTAATCTTATGCTTGTTATTATTCAGTCAAAGAAAACAGGCTTCATACATGGGTGTTTCATCCTAGATAACATCATTGTGGTGTGGGAAGAAATGGAATGGGCTTGCAGATCTCATCAGGCCACCATGTTTCTCAAGATTGACTTTGAGAAGGCTTATGATCGGATTGAATGACCTTTCATCCTCGCCATGTTGTAGGCCCTTGGCTTTGGACCCATTTTTATTCAAACCATCAATATGCTCTTTGCAGATGCTTCTGTTCAAATTTCTATCAATGGCCTTAGCTCAAAGCCCTTTGGTCTATTCCGGTCTATCACGCAAGGCTCTCCTCTTGCCCCTGCACTTTATGTGTTGGTGGCCGAAGGCTTTGGTTATCTCTTAGCCCATGCCAAAGCACAAGGTTTTGTTCATGGAATCTCACTACCTGATGAGCCCAATTCTCAACTCCTCAATGGTAATTTTGTGGAAAATTCCTTCCTTACGCTTATCGAGGATGAGAAAAAAATTTGCAATACTTGGATAATTTCTACCTAGCTTCTGGCTCATCCATTCAATGGTGAATAACTCAATGTTACAAGCAATCTTTTCTTCCTACACCAAACTAGCTTTCCAAATTTGATTGGAAAATTATGTAGCATGGTGGGATTTTCAAATTTCTAGGCCTTCATTTTGCTTTTCAAGCCTCCCTAGTTGTTCTATGGCATTATGTCATTCAACGGGTGGAAAAAAAACTGGAATACTGGCTTACTAGGCATTTGTCTCTAGCTCGAAAATTCCAAATTTTCTCTAAAGTAGTGGCTGCTACCCATGTCTACTACTTGTCTTGTTGGGTTCCTTCCAAGGCCTCCATACAAAAGCTAGAAAAGCTTCTCAAAGCTTTCCTATGGGCTAATGCCTCTGTTGGCAAAGTATTTCATCAAGTAGCTTGGGATATATGTTGTCTGCCTCACAATTCTAGAGGCCTCAGGCTTATTCACATTCAGCGCAAAGGGCAAGCTCTCTGTGCTAAGTGGATTATCAGAAGCATCATTGGCCAAGAAGATTGGAAAGTTCTCATACGGCATGGCATTACAGAAGGCTCTCCTTATGGCCGCCCTGCATGGAAAGGCTTAGGGTTTTTCAATTTTCTCACCACTCTTGTGCATGTCAAAATCCTTGGCACTTTTGTGCTTAAAAGTATCTGGAAAGTGTGCGAATGTGTCAAACCCTGGCTTTTATGGAAAGGGGATGGCTTTCACAATAGATTATCTCTTGACCAGGAATCTCTCTAGTGGTCACTGATTTTTCAATCACAAGATCAATGCTTAGAAAAGGTCCCAGGAATATCCGCGCTCAAGTTCTTCAAGCGTGGAATTCACACCATTAAGGACTTCTTCTGCAAGAACACGCAATCCTGGTTATCTTGGCATGATTTTAAAGCTTTGTTTCGGATTTCCAACCAAGATTAGGATACTTTCAATACTATGATCAATTCGATTCCTGATCACATGCTACATAAGATTGTTGTGCACTCCTCTCACCCTTGATGGACAAACTGGAAGTGGTATGTTAATACTGCTTTCTGTAACTATAAAGCCAACAAAGGCTATCGATGGCTCTCACCCCATTTTCCCATGGTGGACAAACTTAATACTTGTTGAGGAATTCACACCACTCTATCTACTTGGGGTAGACAGTTTGAGATTTTTTGGACTATATGTGTGGAGCCCAAAATTGCTCATTTTCTTTGGTGTATTTATTCTACGCCAAGGCCTTCCTATCGGGGCCCGTCTTGTTCAAATTTGGATTCCAGCTCCCAAATGCCCCTTCTATGGGCATCTATAAATGCTTTTTCATGTCTTTTGGTTCTATCCCAAAGTTCGAATTGTTTGGAACGTGATCCATACTTTTTTCTTTCCCTCACGTCCCCACTATTTCACTTGGCAACATATCCTCTTGGGAGACAATACCAAACTTCTGCCTATGTTCACCCAAATTTGGCATGTTTTCAGAGGGGAGATTTTATTTTGGATATGGAAAGAAAGAATTTTTTTTTTTCTTTGCTAATTTTGCAGTTGATCAATATTTCTTGATTTATAATAAATCTATGGTGATCTCCAATGTACTTCTGCATATTCAAGTCCAACCAAACAAGGTGGCGCTGGAGGTGGACCACCACTAGGCTCTGTTGCGACACTGGGGGAAGCCTCATGCTATGTTTCCTGAGTGCCTCCATCTCCCACTAGACGTTCCTTGCCTTTAGCTCGTGGAGGCCGACGCAGCAGATCCCAACGTCATGCTTTTAGCCGCACCCACTGATCTTCAGGACCAAGTCATTGGCATAGTCATTCGCTTATGCGTCATCACGGTTAGGGCTCACCGCCACACTCCTCAGCTTGCCAGCAAAGCTGGGGTTCGCCACCTTGGCAACATGGGTGGGGTTCTCCACCACATTCGTCAGCTCACTAGTAAGGTTGGGGCTCTCCTCCTACCGCCACTACACACCATGTCATTTAACAACTATCACCACCCCCTACCATCTTCTGGAAAATTCTCGCGCCTCAACCTCACCATTCCCATGCGCGAGGAAGTAGACCCTAAGGAACAACTTATTGCTAGCTAGGATATTCCAGACACTGGCAAAGATTTTCCTAGTTCGGGGTGGTTAGATGATCAGGTCCGCCCACCTTGGGCATGTTTGCATTTGTCGTTTGATTTTGCCTTTGTTTCTATCAGGAGCAATGTTTTTATTTTGTTGTACTTTCCTAGGCTCAACCTAGTTTGACTTTTTTTATTTTAGGCTTGTCCTAGTTTGTTCGTGGTTTTGGGGTGTGCTCTCATACCGCACGCTTTTTTGTTGAAAGTTATCTTGTATCTTATTGCATTAATATAATATAAGATTTTTTTCATCAAAAAAATTATTATATATGAACTAATAAAGAATTAGGAACTAAACCTAATTTATATATTACATATCAGTGAACCTACTTATCTATTGATCCATACCAACTTAGGGTTTTGTTCCTCACCCTTAGGGTTTTCAGATTCCCAAATTGACTTATGTTTATCAATATGTGTAAATATATTCCAAAATAGTAAATACACAAATACAATATGAGAGTTATGTAAAAATATATGTTTCAATTAAGAACTCCTAGAAAGTAGATTATAGGAATTAATGTTAGGATTTAGAAAGAATTCATCAATCTAATGAATGAATGGGAGTGGAAATGATATAAGAATAGTTCAAGACATTGTATAAGGTGTTGTAATGATGTCTGTAAAATTTGAGAGCTTCAAATTGAGTGGAGGACATGTTCATCCAATTGGGATAGGTTCACTTCAGTGAATGCATATTAGGGAAACCAAATTCAACCTCTATTATTGTGACTCAAATCTTAATTTTTGTACTTGTTGTGACCATGTTTCTAAATTTGGGATTTGTATCTAGATCTATGCGATACCTCTTATATACTTGCAAATGTGTTCTTGTGTTGAAACCTTAGGTCTATTCTTGTGACCTAAAAAGGGTTAGTATGCAATTGAGTCGAGATTCCTCATCACCCCCAAGGTGACTAAGAATTTCCTTCATAGGAATGCTCTAAAAAGGCCTCATACCCATGTAGTTCTCCCTCCAAATAGGTATTTGAGAACATGTGAAAATGATCTAAAATGTGACGCCCTATTTCAAGATTCAACATTGGGCATTGATGTTTGAATTCACTTGTAATGCATGTTGATTATTTAGGGAGGCAAAGGATGATGTAGTCAAATTTTCATATTATTGTAATGTGTTCTAAGGGAGATATTCTTCAATGATTGGGCTCAAACACCTTCTTAGAGTGTGCATGTATGTGATATCCCTAGATGCTCATAATAGGTTAAGGTGCATGTATTTATATAGATGAATTATATGAATTATTTCCTATTTAACCAACCATAAGATGACCAAGGTAGCTTGTTTATTCGAAAATGTGACTCTTACAAGTGCAACAGATATGTTTTTTGGCCTCAAATAAATTCATTGACTGAACCTTTCCTTAGATGATAAAATTGTCTATGCTTAGGATGGAATCTTATCTAAGACACGAGGAGGATCACTAAGGGTCTAATGATGTTCTATTTATGAGGTATATTGTTTCCATATGTGCTAAACGAAGGAATAAGTCATGACCTAGTGGACTCAAAGTGTGGGATTGAGTAGGATGCCTTTAAGTTTAGTCAATGAATGTGGAGATGAGATAATGTATAGATAAATGTCAAATTATCATTGTTGAGTACCATAGGAATAAATTTCGGGTACTACAACTTCCTCCCTAGTTGTATTTATCTCAAGCCTTATATATATAGCTATATGGTTTGGTAAAAAAACCCTTTCATTTATATGTCTCACATCATAATATGGGCTCCAATTTTTACTCTCACTGCTTATATGACCAATGTGGTCAATAAGATAAAATACTTTATTAACATTTCATATGATCGCCCTCCCCAATGAGTGATATTAAATTCATAGATTCATTAGATGATCTGATTGGGAAAGATCAAGAAGATCAACACAAAATATTTCATTGGGTAAACATTAACCTAGATAACCTAGAGTCCAAGATCATGTCTACTTAGATGATGGAATGACCACATTTATAGCCATCCAACTCACCCTATAATATTGTACACACCTTATCCCTTGTACTTTCATCATATCACACTGGTCTTATTTTGTCCCCTAAGCGAACTTGGTGCACATTTATGATAGTTTAAAAACTCTCTTGAGGAATATTACAATGATAAAGCCATATTACTTAATAAATTCCGTAGAAAATTTCATAAGCTAAGTATGTGATGTGAAAGGATGTTGTTGTAGACACTTAAATCTAACTATGTAGTTTTAATACTAAAATTGTAATAATTATCCTCTTTCTCGTCTTTTCGTTATAATTAGTGTATTTTTTTGCTAATTAGCTAACACTCCCCTTCATTTCAATCAATTAACAACACTTTGTTAATTAACTAGCCTTTCCACTATCATGGATGCTAATTAACGACACTTCCTTAGTTATAAATTATAATCCTCTTTTAATTAATTAATTAGCCATTATTAATTAATTAAGTCTTTCAATATTGTATTTAACTAATAAACCTTCTTATTAGTTAAATATCCCTTTCAAACCCTTCAAATTCTACTCATTCCCCTCTAAATCATGTCCAACTTAGCTTCTATAAGCTTAATTTGGTCTATAAATTAATCCTAGTTGATTAATTAAATCACCTCAAACTCCCATGAGTTGCTAATCATCTAATTAACCTCTTCTAATCATACTTATCCCTTTCTAATTCTACTTTCCATTCATCCCACATTCACTAGGTTGCAAGTTTCTCCAAAATTGGAAAGGTATATAAATAACCTAGTATACCTTGTCCAAATTTACACCATGTCCTTGTAAGACGTCTGAATATGATAAGAGCATTTCAATCTTGGAAGGGTTATTGATCAAGCAACCATTTTCCATATTCTACTTGGAAAAGAGTAGTAAGAGAAGAACCAAACATGGCAATTAAGCCATACATTGGTGAGATCTCTTCCTCTTCCATAGAGGATTCCCTTTGATCGCATGTAGCTACGTTTAGCTCACTAAAGGAGTACCTACAATTACAAAGCATATCCAAATATCAAAGGATTGGTTTTCACATTTAATGTTTAATGCACATTTAGTTAAGATTTTCCTGTCTAGCTTTATCATGATGTTTATGTTTGATTAACTAAGTTAGGAATCTATTTGGTGTTAGTTTCCTTTCATTAACTTAGATTAATTCAATCACATGCATACATATGGCACACCTGGTGGGACACTCTTTTGTCTCATGCACATTGTTTATTTTTGTTAAAGTTTCATTTTTCTCATTTGCATACTAACCCTTTTTGAATATATTGACATAACTTGTGTTTCTAAGCATGTTTTGTTGAGTTTGCATGTGTTGAGTCTTCCTTGTAGGTATAAAAGAGGCGAGGTGTTTATCAAAATGACATCTTGATGAGAAAAATTGAGATTTCATCATGTTTTCATTTTTAGAGCTTCATTTTTCATTTTACGTGCTATTTTTTTTCAATTTGTTGAAAATATTAAGTTTTTGAGCATGTATGTTAGTGTTTGATAGTGTTGAGTCTTCTTTGCACATATAAAATATGTGGGTTGTCTGTCAAAATGGGATCTTAATGAGAAAAATTCAAGCTTTCTTCATGGTTTCATTTTTAGAGCTTCATTTTTCATCATTTTACATGTTAGTTCTTTCAATTTGTTGAAAATCTTAAGTTTTTGAGCATGTAAGTGTTTGATAGCATTAAGTCTTCTTTGGAGGCATAAAGGAGGTGGGTTGCTGTAAAAATTGAATCTTTGTGGGAAAAATTTAAGCTTTTTATTGTTTTGGGGACTTTTTTGACATTTTTTAGTACATGTTAAGTACATTCTCGTGACTATAAGAGCATATGCGTAACCTATCTTCCGAAGACCATAAATTTTTCTCCCAAACTCGAAATGACTCCCTTTTTTGTGATAGAAATGTCTTGAGGTGAACTATGCAATAAACAAATAAATTTGGGATTTAAACATACAGGAAAATGTAGCGTTTCCTTATAAAACTGGTCATTTTCTTTGCATGTTAGATTCATTTTAATTTGCTCAACACCATGTATGCTCTTCTCTTGCACTTGCAAGCGACCTTGAGAATCAGAAATGGATATGATTATGGATATTTTTCTAACATTATGGTTTTCATTTGTTTAGAAATTTTGTTACATTTTAAATATTTGTTGGAAATCTCATTTCGCTATAAATTCATCAAAACCGTGTATGCTCTTCTCTTGTGCTTTTGAGCGATCTTGAGAATCATAAATGACAATGATTTTGGATTCTTTTATAACATTTTAATTGTCATTTGGAAATATGCTAACACTTGATATTTTGATAGTTTGTATGGAAAAACTAATCATTTGAGTTGATAGTTAAAAATTAGTTTTTAACACTTAAATGCTTTGATTACGCTTGTTTTTTCCATTTACTTAAGTTGGATCAAAAGTCATGTATGCCCTTCTTTTGTGCTTTCGAGCAATCTTGAGAATCAAAAACAACCTTGATCCTCATTCTAACATTGTGTGATTACTTCGAAAAAATAATCATTTACGTTGTTTAAAAAGCACTTAGTTGTCATTGATTTAAGTTTTCCCATTTATAATTAGTCAGATCAAACGTCACGTATGCTCTTCTCTTGCGCTTTCAAGCAATCTTGAGAATAAAAAATGACTGTGATTCTCTTTCTAAAAATTTTGGTTTGTATGGAAAACTACTAATCTCTTGAGTGCAGGACCTTTCACTTGTCAAAGAATAAAATCGAGACAAATATTGATACATTGTGTGTAAGTTTCCAAAGGTGTGCAAAACCACATTTTAAATCAAGATAAAAAAACACACAATTCACTCACACTGTATTTGTAGGTGTAATTGAGAAGGTTATTGCCCAATTACTTTAACTATGATAAGTTCTTTGGTGTAATCCATAAAACTCGTTATGAGGAGCACCATAGGAACCCCAAAGTAGTGAACACATTAAGGGAACCGGTTGATGAAACAGGAAGTGCCCCATCACCTACTTGACTAGAAAAACCCGTGAGGAGTGCAAAATGTTGTCTGTATGAGGCCTCGTTCATTAATTTGATTGTGGGGTGATGGTCCTTTGTTTAAAATTTATTCTAAAAAAGTATACCTCTCTTAGACAAGATATTGGCGAGTGTTGAGAACAAAAGCCTAAGGAGCCATTTGGCATTAGGGCCAACTTTACCATATCCAAATTCATGAATTTCAAAGAGCAATTACAAAGAAATACTTCTTCATAGTTAAAACCTTGTTTGTCAAATAAGGTGAAAGTCCATTGAAGTTGTGCCACATATTTTTCATCACGAATCGCACATAAAAAAACTTTGTCCTAGTTTCTACCTTGTTATTCAAACAAGGTGAAACTCTACCAAAGTTGTACCGCATATTTTTCATCCCCAATCATAAATTCCCTTGTTCTTTTTTGGAATTATTAGTCAAAATAAAATAACTTGAATTGCTACCAAAATTGTATCGGCCTCTTTTGCACCCACTTAAATATGTTTTTCCTTAAAAACTTAATTTAAGTGTTGAAAGAGTGTTGGTACACTTTTCACATTTTTGTGGTTGTCTTGAAACCAACATTGAGACGTCTCACTTGTAGGAAATATATCACCTTGATCTCACTTTGTGCCATTATGTTGCTCGTATTATATCAATCCATTTTTTATACTTACATCTTGTTTTTCTTGAAAACTTGATTTAAGTATTGAAATTGTATTGTTATGCTACCTACATTATATCGACCCAATTTTTATACTTTAAACTTATTTTATCCAAACTTGAGTTGAGTGTTGAAAATGTGTTGTTACACTACCCGCCTTGAGCTAATCCCTTTTTAATACTTACATCTTGTTGACTTAAACTTGATATAAGTATTGAAATTGTATTGTTACGTTGCCTGCATTTGTATCAGCCATTTTTGGGACTTAAACCTTGTTTGTATTAAACTTGATTTAAGTGTGGAATTTTTGTTGTTACACTGTCAAAATCATATCAACCCCATTTTAATTCTTAAATATTGTTTTCTTAAAACTCGATTTAAGTGTTAAAATTATGTTGTTGCATTTCTAATCAACCATTTTGACTATTCACATTTGCAACTTCTTTTGCAAACTTTGTTGGATTGTCAAAATTATGTCATTACGATGTATGTTTTCCTTAGATTCCCTTCGGAAAATCACATGAGCATACCCATATTTTTATGATGTCTATCTGGTTACCGTTACGTTGTCCAAATTGACATGAAACTTCCTTTCGTTTGAAGGAGTTCAATCATACAATCTAGGTCTAGGCATTTGGTCCCAACAATGCCATCCATGACTAACTATCACATGGTTCCTCACGCTTACAACAATAGGGAACCTAGGTTTCGACATTCACATCAAAATATGCCCATCATGACTAAACCTCGATTAGTTCTTCACACTAAGGAACCCATGTTATCTTCCACTTCCCCACAATCTAGGTCTACGCATTCATATAAAACGAGGTCCATCATGATTAAACCTTGGTTGGTTCTTTACGCTAAGGAACCCATTTAGTTATCCACTTCCCCACCTTCATCTTCTAGTCCGCATTATGATTCAAATTCTTCTAGTCCACAGTATGATTCTAATGCTTCTAGTCTATGGTATGATTCTGATTCTCCTAATCATTCATATCCTTCTGCTCCTCTTCATCGGTCATATTCTTCTTATTCTTCTCAGTCTCCTGAGCCTCGTCCAATTAAATTTATTCTAAAGAATAATCAATCACCTAAATGACATTTTCCTCCTCTAAGGATTTGTGTCGCCAAAAATTCTTCCAATCATTCGTGTAATTTGACTCCTGAGTCGCGGTCCTCCCTTTCTCTGCGGGAACCCCTTTATCAGTTGCCTCAATGACGTATTCTTCCTTTAAAGATCAATGTGACTCAAAATTCCTCTAATCAATCATCCAAGTCAACCCCTATATCATACTCCACTGACTTTCGACACAATCCTCTTTTTCTACCTGCACTAAGCCATATTCTAGGAAAACCAATGCCACTACATCCTAAAATTACACCTAAAGCTACTCTAAAGACATCCAAATTAAAATCTACTTTATATCTTGAGTCATCTTCTTCTATCAATCAAAATCCAATCCCTATTTCGCCCCTGGGTCATTTCGATCATTCCTTATTCTATATTCATCAATATTCTAAAAAATGATGTTTGTGTCCACGTCGAATAACTCACAAGAAATAAGGTGCTAAGATATATTTTCGAAGGACTATTAATTTTTTGTGGGAGTTATAAGGTCAAAGCTTCCCATTATCTCCATCATCAAACATCTTCTCAATCTTCAACACTTGCTGGACCTATTTCTTCCAATCAACCTATTATGGTTGACCAATAATGACCCATATCGATTGATTTCTTTTAGAATGAAGAAGAAATGGAAGAATTCATGGGGTTACATGATGACATTCCTCTAGAGGATCAAAAGCAAGGATTCTCTTTTGACCTCGATGCATTCACTTATTATGGGGAAGAAGTTGAGTCCTTTGATCAGAAAATAGAGAAAGATCCTAAAATCATCAAACTCGATCCTCCTCTTGTTCTTCCATCTTCTCATTTCCCATTACATGGTGAAATGACAGGGTCTATACTTGATTCCCTTCCTATCTTCTCATCACCCAACCAATATCCTTATCTATCACACTCAATCAATGAATCACCCATCTCTTATTAGGTCACCTCTGGGTATCCCTTCATCTTCTATATGTGGGTCACCTCCAAGTAGCCCAATATATTCTCTCATTGGGCCACATTCTAGTAGCCCTTCCTCTTCTATCTATGGTTCACCTCTTGGTAGCTCATTATCGTCTATACTTGGGCTATGTCCTAGTAACCCTTCATCTTCTGCCATGGGGCCACATCCCAGTAGTCCTTTATCTTCTATCTGTGGGCTACCTCCTAGTAGCTCATCATCTTTTATCAGTGGGCCACCTCCATCTAGCATGTTACCTATAAATTCTTGGGCCACCTCCTATCCCATTTCCTTCCATTCTTGGACCATGTCCATATTTTTTCATCATACCATCCCTCTATCAACAACTATGACAAGCTCGTCATCATCTCTACCACTCCTATCATTAATCCTAAACATCCTTCATCTTCTCCCACTTCCAGGGATCAACAACATCACACCTTAGCTTGTATAAAGAACAAACAACTTCTTCATCAAGCCAAAATAAAAATACAAAGAGCTCCAAAGCTCCCAAAAAATCCAACACCCACAAATCTGAAAATCAAACATGATTCAAGAATGAATACCAACGCCATGTATAGTACAAAGTGCAAAAATATATGGATAGGGAACTTAAGCTCCCATATACAAAATCCATGTTTCAAGATAAGTCACAGTCACTTATTGAGTATGATCTCACCATGATCATTGATATTGGAGATAATATCACTCTTGATAAACAAAAGCTCCTAGTCTCCCTCATCAAATAAATCACAAACATTGTTCTTTCATTTCTTTTCATCTTCCTCTGCAAATCTCCCACCATTTTCATCCCTTCAATGATCTTTTGGTTGGTTTATTCACGCTCCTTGTGCAACATTGATGTCTATTGTATTTTTTTGACCTTGGTCTTTCATCACCCTGGTAAATTAAAGAACGACTAGTGTCTTAAAAGATCATATCACTATCCACATTTAATAAACTTGTTGTGAAGACCTTTTAGGTGTATTTTTTGACACTAGCCAATGTTGTCATTGTAATCACTTCCACATCCTTCCATCAAGTCATCAAAGGTTCTTAACCCCTTATCAAAACAATCGAGAGAGATGAAATACGTTTTCAGCAAGAAAAAATCAAAAAGGAAAAAATGAAATAAACAAAATAAACTCTCTCTAGGGGTATTTCTAGTATCTTTATCGAGGCTATGGATGCCTAGTTGGTAATAGAGTAATGTTGCAACTAGAACCAGATACATCTCCATTGGGGCTATGGAATTCCTTGCTGATAGTGAAGCAATGTATGACTCTCCTTCCACCCTCCATTCACCAATCACCTTTCAAAATCAATCATTCTTATACATTGGATAGTCTTTCCTTACTTGTTGCCTATCAAATCTTCACTTCAAGAGGTAATTAATTTTCCCATGCACACACTAGATCTCGATGAGAAAACAAGACTAGTATGTTACTAGGTACTTTGTATACCTTGTTCAGACTCTTACTTTAGTCCAAGTATGTTGTCTCACAATTTGTGCCTTTGGTTCATCACTTTTTCATCACCAATATTTTAGCTATGTTTTTTTCCATATCCTTCCATAACATTCACATTTTTCTTCTACTTCATTCAGAACATCCATGTGTATAATATTTCTTTTTTACCATGTTTGAGGGAAACTTTGTCCCATTTCAATAAAAAATCTTCTACTTCTATTTGTCATCTATTTCTTGGTTAGCTTGCACTGGGGGCATGTTCACTCCTTCCTAGCACTTCATTGTTTTGAGTTCATCATCACGTTGAACCTATCCATCTTGGCTTGGATCCTTCTTATCTTCTTCTTGTATATATGCACATAGTTTGCCCTTGTATATTCTAACCTCTTGTTGGGGGCATCTTTACATCTTATTTTTCTTGTACATAGTTTCGAAAAAATTTCAAAAAACCCTTAAAATTTAGAAAACTCTCAAAATTCCAAAAACATTGGCAAAACCTCCAAAATCCAAAAACATTGGTAAAAATTTCAAAAATCCAAAAACAATTGGTAAAGCATCAAAACATCATAAACATTCACACAACACAACATCCTCAAACATTGAAAACTATCCTGCAAAACATCTTACTTTAGTGTTTGTTTTTTCTAGTGCATGACATGCGGATCATCTTGATCTTCCCGCATTAACAAAGTTGGTTTGCTTGTTATAACTATATTCCCTTGCATATATCATTGCTTGAGGTAGTTTCATAGTGCACATTTATTTTCATGGGACTTCTATGTCCTTCGTTTATTCCCTTGCATGTATCCTTTCTTAACCCTTGTCATATAACTCGAACATTTGGGAACTGAAGTTGGATAACAAAAACATTATACAACTCACTTAAACATTGTTTGTTTGAGTATGTTTATGTGTGCTTGTTTTTCTACATTCATGTTTGTTTACTTTCTTGTACTGCATTGCTTTATGTATTTTTCTTTGAGTTAGTCCTTTAACATGGAACAAAAATCAGTATTATGAATTTTCATGTCATTCTACCCCTTTTGTTGTGTGCTTATATCAAATAAAAAGCTACTTTCGAGCCAGATGGTACATCAGCTACGTCACAATCTTCCCATTCTCCATCTATCTTATCTTCCTTTCTAAAATCACTTTCTACTTTTCATTTTCCCTCCCCCCTCCCTTGTTTCTTTCACACAAAGAGGCCTGGGATCAATTTTTCAAAATAAATCAAGCAATGGCCAACCAGGCCCAATTTGAATCACAGTCACCACAGTGTCTTATTCTTCTGTTGTGATCATTTTCTTCTTCTTTTCGAGTTTCAATCAACCTTTCTATCACCCCATTGACACTTGAGGGGGCATCCTCCATCCTACTAATTTTTCTTCTACCATTACAAAATTTATTTGTCTATAATTGTCTACTATATTTGAAGTGGCGTCGCTTGTGCTACACCACATCAAAGAGGGGAAAATGTAGACACCTAAATCAACGACACATTTTTAATACTAAAATTATACTAATTATCCTCTTTTCCATCATTTCATTATAATTAGTAGTTTTTTCCGTTAATCAGCTAACATTCCCCTTCATTTCGGTCAATTAACGACACTTCGTTAATTAACTAGCCTTCCCACCATCATGGATGCCAATTAACGACACTTCGTTAGTTATAATCCTCTTTTAATTAATTAATTAAGCCTTCTAATCTTGAATTTAACTAATAAACCTTCTTATTAGTTAAATCCCCCTTTCAAACCCTTCAAATTCTGCTAATTTCCCTCTAAATCATGTCAAAAATAGCTTCTATAAGCTTAATTTGGCCTATCAATTAATCCTGGTTGATTGGTTAAATCTCCTTCAACTCCCGTGAGTTGTTAATCACTAATTAATCTCTTATAATCATACTTATCCTTTTCTAATTCTACATTCCCTTTATCCCACATTCACTAAGTTGCAAGTTTCTCCAAAACTGGAAAGCTATATAAAGAACCTATGACACCTTGTCCAAATTTACACCATGTCCTTGTAAGACATCTGCATATGATAAGAGCATTTCAATCTAGGAAGGCTTATTAATCAAGCAACCTTTTCCATCTTCTACTTGGTAGAGAGTAGTAAGAGAAGAACCAAACATGGCAATTAAGACATATTAGTGAAATCTCTTCCTCTTCCATGGATAATTTCCTTTGATAGCACCTAGCTATGTTCGAATCACTAAAGGAGTACCTACAATTACAAACCATATCCAAATATCAATGGATTGGTTTACATTTAATGTTTTAATGTTTAATGCACAATTAGTTAATATTTTCCTTTCTAGCTTTATCATGATGTTTATGTTTGATTAACTATTTGGTGTTAGTTTCCTTTCATTAACTTAGATTAATTCAATCACATGCATACAATTGTTGGTATCGATATGATATATGTGGTGGTGAAGGAGGATATGTAGTAGGAAATGCATAGTCTAAGGGGTGACCTCAAATAAGATTCACAGGTTACATGGAAGGTTGAATAAGATTCCCAAGTTGAATGGTATAGATAGAGAGTCAATGATAATGAAAAATGAGATGGTGAGAGGAGGGTGGATATGATGATGGAGTAACCATTGAGGAAAGGGATGCTAATGATGAGGGATGTGATGAAGGGAAAGTAGAGTGGGTTGTGGCTATATGGATTTTTGGTACAAATGATTAGGGGGGAGGAATGGACAAAGGAAAGGTTAGCAATGGTGGTGGATGAGGAGTTGTAGGATAGCCAACCCACCTTAAGGAGTATCCTCAAGTAGGATTTGTATGTTGTGAGGATGATCAAGTAATATTCCAAAGTTGAATGGGGGTGAAATATGGTGAGATTAGGTTCATGATTAAATGGATTTAGAAGGGATAAAAGGAAGAGGGATGTTGCAAAACAAGATGTTTATCATGCACGAAGAGCCATACTTTGTTAGAGAATATTTATTTTAATGTTACATATGATAAGATGTATCATGGTATAAGAAATCATGATGACCTTGTGTGTAGTATGCATTTTGGTACTGATTCAGACATGCAATTTATGAGTAAAATAGATAGCATAGGACAAGAGACAACATGATATAGAGGATTATGATGTCCATGTATGATATGCACAAAAAATATACATGAAAGATGAGAAGAAGAAAAACTAGCATATAAGAGGAGACATCAAGATATAGAAGATCAAGATGCCCCTGTAATATATGCATAAATGAAAATGATACATGCAATACCAAAACGTAGAGAGCATATGTGAACATTAAGGAATAATACGAGTAGTGACACATGCAACACATGAATAAAAATACACATATTTCTTTTTTTCTTGTCTTGATTTTTCTTTTTTTTGTGGTTTATAATGGTATCCAAAAAAATATGGTATGGACAATGATGATATTGAAGGGTTTCCCCCATTATTGGTAAGAATGATACTAGGAAATTTGAAACCTTAATCCCAAGAATTTTCAAGCTAATCCACAAGGCCAATTCAAGTCAAGGGTGGAATGTTGGAAGGATAATGGGTTCTAATGGTTGGTTGAAATGTTCTTGCCCCCAATTTGGGGTGCTCATAGATAATTATCCTACCATGATGCCAAGAACTGGTTTTCATCATGGTACTACGTTTGAAGTTTTTTATTTTTGTGAAAAAAAAATGTTTCTTTTATTTTTTTGAATTTTTCATTCTAAAGAGTAGAATCATTTGAGATGCATGATATTCATGGGATATTTGATATTTGTTCCATCTTGGGTGGTCAATCTATAAGATCCATAACCATACTTTGCTATGACGATGTATTGGACAAGCCAGTTAGGCTCAAAATTTCATTTCTTCTCATGTTCCTTGGCGGTATTCTTCTTATTCTCTTTTAGGAATAGATCACCAATATCAAATTTTTGGAGTTGGATATGCTTGTTATAACTACGACATAGTTAATTTTGATATACCTTTAGGTGGTCTAAGGTTTTAAGATGCATTTCATCTAGCAGTTCTAGTTCATGGAGGCGAGCAACATGGTAATAGTCATCAGCAACAAGGTCTTTTAGGGAGATGCAAAGGGAAGGAATCTCAATATAAATTGGAATGATGGATTCAGATTTATAAACAAGGGAATATGAGGTTTCCCCTATGGGTGTACAAATGGACGTATGGTAATCCCAAATAGTGGGATATATTTTTAGATGCCAATTTTTTTCAGAGTAATCCATAATATTTTTAAGGATGTGGGCAAGAGTTTTTTGGAGGCTTCTGCTTGTTGATACCTCGAGGGTAGTATGGCGAGGACATTTTGGTTCTGATATAAATTTGATTACAAAGAGCCTTTATATATTAATTTTTAAAGGAATTACTATTATCATATATGAGGGTGGAGGGAATGTCATAACGATATATGATATAATTGAGGATAAATTTGGATATTTGTTTGTCAGTGAAATTGGTGAGGGGAATAACCACAACCCATTTAGCAAAATAGTAAGTGATAGTGATAATACGTTTGTGACCATCGGAAGGAGGGCTGATTTTACCTATGATATTGAGCCCCCATTGGGAGAAGGGCTAAGTAGTAGTAATAGGATGTAAATCCTATGAGGGTGTGTGGATGAAGTTGTTGTGATTTTTAAAAGGGGCACATTTGCAAACAAATTGATAGGATTCATTTTCTTAGCAAGAACCATTCCACTCATAAATACATCAAAAATATCAGTGTGCACTTCTTACATAGTGAGGACCATGTCTTCTAGGTTTAAACATCGTAACAAGGTTCCATCATATCCCCTATGACAGAGGGTGCTACCAAGGATAGTGTAAGGAGAATCTTGTTGGATGAATAACTTGCATTGGTTATGGGATAAGGTAGAGCAGATAGTGTGGTCATGGAGATAAGTGTATAGGTCTTGGCAGGAAGGTGAAGTAGAACCAACAATCACACATACCAGAGAATTTTTAGGTACATCATATGTGGGAATGGTCAGATGCTCAACCAAGAACTAATACTTTTCACTATGTTCCATTATTTCTAGCAAAGAACCAATAGTGGCCATGGAATCTATCAGTTTTTTTGTATGTGGGCTACTTGCTCAAAGGTAATATTTGTGAAATATCCCTTGAGACTTTCAACCATTTACTTGTAAGGGCTTAAATTTTCCTCCTCGATATTGTAGTCACCGTTAACTTGATTAATGATTAGATGAGAGTCACAAAAGATAGTTAGATGTTGTATATCCCATTGTATTGCAAGTTTAAGTCTCGGTATGAGTGACTTGTACTCCACAATGTTGTTTGTGCATAGGAAACCAACATGGAAATATTTAGGGATGAGGTCACCATTTCAATTGATGAGAAGCACACCTACCCCCAATCCATGTGTGGTAATGGATCCATCAAAATATAGCTTCCATTATTGTGATTCTTCAACAGTCATAATGGAATCATCTAGAAATTTCATACATAGGGGTTTTATGCCAGGTAGTGATGCTTTGACAAGTTGTTTGGAAATTATTTATCCTTTGATGGCACTTTGGTTCACATATTCAATGTCAAATTCACTTAAAAAAACTACTCAGTTGTTCATTCTTCCTGTAAGAGCTGGTTTAGATATGAGGTATTCTAGTGAGTCCAATTTGGTGATGAGATTTGTATTGTGTTTGAGCAGATAAACACTAATACTTTGAAGGGAAAAGGTAACTGCTAAACATGTCTTTTCAATTTTTTTATAATTAAGCTCATTGAAAATCAGAGTGCGATGAAGATAGTATACATCTCGTTCTTTTCCTTGAGAATTGTGTTGAGCTAAGAGAGATACTATTGCAAATTGTGTGGTTGAGATGTATAAAAGTAGTGGCTCTCCTAGAGTGGGTGAAAGAGATTGGATGAGCTTAATGTAAAGAGTGACAGGAAAATCTTTTAAACACACAATATTATGTTTCAGATTACATATTACATTTTTATATAGGAAAACATTTCTTGTACACAGGATAGTGAGATCCTACAATTTCTCACTTACTAACCATCTAAACTATACCGAATATATTGTTATCATAACAATATATTCTACTAACCAATAATAATTTAACCATATTATTGTATTAACCATATAGTAACTTACAAATAATAATCATTATTTATACTACGGTAAATAAACTAACAATGTAAATACTAATTTACCAAACCAATATCATGTGAACACTAATTTTTCCTAAGGAAGTGTGAACATGGTAGAAAACAATAGCATTTCTTCTGCAGTTTGTCGCCCCTGTGTGCTCTTAGCACACTGATGGTTTTGCAAAGGTTGACCAACAACCTCAGTATGAACTAATGTTCATCCGATATGAACCATTTTTCATCAAATATGGACTCCTATCCAAGGTATGAACCCTTGTTCATCCTCTTCAAGTATCATGATGTTGCTTTTACTTTGTGTTTTCATCTTTCCACTATATTTTTCACATTAGGGAAATACATAGAAATAGTTTTTCATCTCGTTGACTTTAGCATAATGCAAATGGAATATTGGTTCATATTCCCTGCTAAAATGTGAAATTTCCATTTGTTCAACAATCCACACAAAACAGGAACAATGAAATGAAGCACATTGCACACAACTAAAACAAAATGCACACTAGAAATCAAATACTGAATTGAAAAACATGCCACAACCCCATTGTGCGGCCCCATCACTTGTGGCTGATGAGATGTCATTTTTTGACCTCTAACCTCTTGTTCCTCCATCCTCTAGTGCCACATGTTGCTTACTCATCTCAATGAGATTTGAAGCTCAAATCTACACCATCTTCTATTGATGAGGCTTCCCCACCAATTTTCGCTTTGGCTCTGAAATTTCAAAGTGGGGTCTGGGGGTGGCAGTCCCCAACAGAGTCAAGGGGCAATGCCCCTTGCAAGGTCTTATGGTAGCACTTTTTCTTTGCAACCTTCAAAAACTTCACCAGAAATGTAATTGTTTTCATCTTATCCTCCCAATAATTTAGATGTTGGGTTCCACTGATAATGCATTCATAAGTAAATTTTATTTTTTTTTACAATTTTGACACTTGACACAATGACTAGCTCGGAAAAAAACTTTGACATCAATACTATTTTGATGTTGACTAAACTCTTAATTTTCACAATGACAATAATATTGATAAGAGACAAACAACTGAAAATGACTAAAATAATACTTTTGATGACATCACTATTTATTTGACTAAACACACTTGACAACACAAAACAACTATATTTGGATGCAAATCTAACTTTTAATTATAACAAAATGTTGTTACTCATATGACATGATGAGTTTGCTACTATTATATAGACTTTATATTATTGACCACTTATATAAATAATGAACATACAATCTAGGACGATAGCTCTTGTAATCGACACAACTATTATCCTAAATACCTAAATATTACAAAAACTACAGACTTTTTTTTCGAGATTTACAAATTTGACATACACAACATTCAAGACATTGACACTTGGATTTAAATTTTGAGACGCAAACAAAAACTAAAACTAAACTTATATAATAAAAAATCCACAAAACTTATCTTCTATAGTTATCCTGAAAAACCACAACCCATGCAAAACGGTTGTTTGGGAAGTGGAACGATTGGTGAGGATATCGTGATCTTACCATGCAATGCGGAATTGAAAATGGGAGTCCGTGTTTTGGTAGACGTTGGCTAAGAATACAATGAAAATTTCTTGAAACCACGGTGGGAAGATGCAATGCTTCAAAACATATTAGAACGCCATCCAATTTATACTTAGTTGAGAATTCATTAAATGAATAAAGAATGCATTGGAGTTACCAGCCAATGCAGTCCATAACGCTATGTCGAGTAATCTGGTTGAGGAATAAGAGTTTCTTACAACACACAGAACTCAGATGTTGAACTTCATGGAGTGCCTACCAGCCACAGGGAAAATAACTATATGACCTCCCCTTACAAACCATGTATCCTTTTGTCCAAAGAACCAGACCAATACTACTCTGGTACCACTGAAAAGAACTGGATGAGCTTAATGTAAAGAGTACACAAGAAAATATTTTACACACACAATATTATGTTTTATATTGCATATTACATTCTTATATTATGTTTTATATTGCATATTACATTTTTATATAGAAAGATAGTTAGATCCTACAATTTCTGTGACTAACCATCTAAACTATATAGAATATATTGTTTTTAGAACAATATATTCTACTAACCAATAATAACCTAACCATATTATCCTATTAACCATGCAGTAAGTAGCATTTACCCTATGGTAAATAACCTAACAATGCAAAATACTAATTTAACAAACCAATATCATGTGAAGATTAATTTTTCCTAACATTTGAGGGACCAAAACAAGTGGGTTCACAATATATTGTTTAAGTTGATCAAAATATTGTTGACATTCCTTAAACCATTGGAACATTGTATTATTTTTAAGCATATGAGTAAATGGATGATGTTAATCAGCCATCTATGATATGAACCTCTGGATGGCTTGTATATTTCCTTCGAGAATGCAGAGTTGAGAAAGATTTTGAGGAAGAGGCATGTCTATGATAAGAGCAACCTTAGACAGGTCAACTTCAATGCCTTGTTGGGATACAATGAAGCCCAAAAGCTTTCTATATGTGACGCCAAAGACACACTTTTTGGGATTAAGCCACACCTTATATTCTCTTAGATGTTCAAAGATTTTACATAAAATGGTATGATGATCTTTTAGAGTTCTTGATTTTTCCAATATCTCATCCACGTAGTCTAACAATTTCATGGAGCATATCATGGAAAGTTACAATCGTGGCTCATGGATATGTGGCGCTGGCATTCTTGAGGCTAAATGGCATGACCTAATAGTAGAAAGTTCCCCAAGGTGTAGTGAAGGCAGTTTTGTGCTGATTTTTAGGCACAATTTTAATTTTATTATATGCCAAAAATCCATACATAAGGGATAACATCTCATGCCCAATCCTTGAATCAACTATCATGTCAATATTGCGTAGGTGGAAGTCATCCTTTGGGAAAGATTTGTTGATATCCATAAAGTATGTGCAAACTTAGATTCCTGATGTATTATTTTGAACCAAAGACAATATTGGAACTCCATTATGGGTTGTTAATCAAGAGAATGAAACTAACATCTAAAATCTTCTGAAGCTCCTCTTTCACTAGCATGGCTACTTTGGGATACATTTTCTAAAGTTTTTTCTTTATTGGTAGGCATCTTTATGGATGACCAAATGATGTACCATAAGTGATGGATCTAATCCTGGCATGTTAGCATAAGCCTAGGAAAAGACATGAAAATATTTGAAGAAGTTTGCTGAAGATTTTTTGTTCTTGGGCACTGAGAGAAGCCCCAAGTTTGATAATTCTCATATTACCTGTTATCACGAAATTACAACACCCCTGAATGGCCTGATTTGTGGATGGGGCATTCGGTGTAACTTGTGTAACATTGAGTCACCTCTCAAGTTGTGGGACTTGCGGACTTGAGATAACCCTCTAGAGAAAGTTGGTTCTTGCTCATAAACTACTGCCACTAACTACTCCTAATGTAGGCAATATTATCTAATCCTAATCTGACTTTCCAAGAGACCTGGGAGAGAGAATGCTTGAAAATAAAGTCTACACTAACAGCAGTGATACACCAAAAAATAAGGGTGTGAGAATAACTTCCCAATGTGTAAAAATAGGAATGAAATGCAGGTTAGAATGGGTGATAACAGTTCTCCACCATTTAACAACAGCAATCACAGCACCATTTCTATGCATACACAATAGTAATCAATATTGCAAGAGCATAGAATAGACACAATACACCTGCAATAAGATTGAAGAGGCAAGAAGAATGCAAACAAACACATGAAGGAAAGGCACATCCACAAACTTATATCTATTGCTTCATTGATATGCACAGTTCAAACTTTTACAAATGAAAGGCTTGGATCACCATGCAAAGAGTCCACTACAAGGGCTTGCAGTACATTGGCTTCACAGAACAAAAATGACAGAGTTTTGCTAATCAAAATTATCTCTTTTACAATGAGCCCAACACTCCAATTTATAGAATTTTGGAAGAGAGAGAGAGAGAGAGAGAGAGAAGAGATGAAATTCCCAAAATCTACTTCCCAACCACTTGAAAGATGTCATAAATGTGCCCAAATGGTGATGTATGACATGCAGAAGGCACCCCATATTGTCCCATGACTTGCAGCAGTGAAAAATGTTTGCCCATGCCTCTTAATTACACTCCCAAACACCAATAAAATCAATGTTCTGAACCTGGCCCATTTTCCTTAAAAATATTCCTTGGATCTGCATCAATTCTTGAATTTATTGGTTGTTGTGCATCAAGCTCGGAGCCACAATTTCAACAAGTATTCATTTGCACGATTTCGTTGACAATTGCTCAAGATATGAGCTTCTGAGCGCAAGTAGCTACTTTGAGTTTGCCAAACATTTCTTGTAATACACGGGACTGGGAATTCAATCCATAAAGCTGGAGACATTTCTTTTATTTTCACCCACCTACCCTTATTAAAAATAATAAATCTAGTTTTGGTGGTGTAGAGGATGTCGAGCCCTTTCCGAAAAGTCCAATTTTGTCAAAATCAAAGCTCCAGATCAAAAATTATGCCTATTTTAAGATTAGGGTTGGGGTGTTCCACGCAGGCTCTCATAATCCGCATTAAACCACTTTCCCTTTACATTGTGGGTATTGCGGGTTTTCAGGGAACTCGTAGCACTAGGGTACAAGGGTCACTTGCGCGACATGACCTTATTCACCCACAATGCACTTTGCCTCCTTTGATGTGCGGCGATTTCGCCTCCACGAGGAACTCATGTCCCTGTAGTATTTGGACTGCCCGGGCCCCGAACTTCTACCTTTTCCGCAATACATTGGATCTGCTTCAATGCCCTTTGCAAATCGGTCAAGTCAGGATTTTGGGGAACTCATGGCCCGATGGAACTTGTGTTGTCTGGGCCATCGAAACCCGATTTACCCGCAAATCATTATTTCCTTAGCATTTCAGACCCAAGTCAACGACGAGGAACCCTAGTTCAATCCGCAGTCGTTCCACCCATAGCCCCGAGACCTGCAATACATTGGAATAGATCCCTTTTTCGTTTTTTCAAATTTTAGCAAATTTTCGCTAACTTCTTAGATTTTTCTTGAATAGGGAAGTTAGAGAAAAGCAAAGGGGTTCCCCCAAAATCCAAATTTCTTGTTTTCACCATTTTTGCCTGTTCAAGTTTAAAGAAATTGTGTAAGTTATATAATTTACCTTAAGGGTAAATTCTAGATAACATTACCTTCTATGTTGATATTTGCATCAATAGTTTCTGTGACGAGGAGTTTGGATCCATCTTCCATGTGAGGAGTTGAGGTCCTTGTCTACCGGCACCTCATGGATGTTTTTACCATTAGACACGTTGTTTTCTTTATTTTGTTGATATTATGTCTGGTAACGCCTCATATATGTTTTCACTAAAGGAGGGTGAGTTTATAGTTTTATTTTATTTTTTGGTTTTTTGCTAGATTATGACTAAGGACCGCAACCTCTTCCCCGAAGTTGGTGTTAGCATATAATTCAATCTCAAATCCTTTCTTTTGATCCCCTAGTGGGATATTATTTTAAACTCCCATCAATTCAATTATGACCTTGTCATTTTGAAATATGTCCAATGATATGTGTTCATATTGCTCCTATTAAATAAGGGGGATGTTGCAGGTCTAGAGTAATAGTTAGGACAACATTGTCTTGAAACATATTGGTGGCAAAAAGATCCCCCTAGAGGCTACAAGCAGTTCCTAGTTCAATATCAAAAATGGAGTCCTCACCAATAGAAGTAGTATCATTGATATAAGTTTGCATATTATTGTATGGTTTGTATCATAGGCCATAGTAGGTGGGATTCTCAAAGATGGATATGTGTTCTAAAAATCCTTGTTCGGTGATGCCTAGTCCTTGTCCTTTGTAACCCATAGTTGTCATCATTTTATGATCATTGGGGTATTCAATTTGATTCATATAAAGAAGAGAAATCGTTATATAACTAAGATCATTTGGAATCTTGGATGTTTTTAACTGCAAGAAGACCACCATTGAGAAAAGTAGAATCACCAACTTGATAAGGAATTATCTCCTCCGACTTGCACATTTTAGGCATGTCACGGCTACGAGGTAAGAGTGGAAGGTTGGCTATATAGAAGGAATTTTGGATTTCATATTCCCCAATGCCAGTATTAAAGATCTTGACATGGGTATCAGGTGAATGACTAAATGTGGAAGGAAGTGTATATGAATGGATGTGAGAGGACAATTATTGCAAGCTATCAAAGGGAAATGTGTGTGCATTGTTAATGAGGGGATAAGATCATGTTTTTAAGTATGGGACTTGTAGCATGTTGTAGTATTGAAAGGGATTAGGATCAAGTATCACAATGACCTCATGTCCCTCATGCAGGAATTTTATACATTGGTGATAGGTGGACAAAATGGGCCACATGGCATGAATCCATGGGTGACCAAGGAGCAAGTTGTATGGAAGGTTGAGGTCAATAACGTGGAACAAGGTTAGGCGGATGAGAAGTCCAATTACAGGTGGTAAGGAGATAGTTATTGTTTATTTTATTTATGCATTTTATATGATTTGATGGTGATGGTATTAGTTTCTAGTGACTCTTCAAAATTCCTGAAATGCTTGATGATATTTGAACTACAAATTTTCAATCCAGAACCATCGTCTATGAGGACCCGTTTAGTTTTGGAGTTTGTAACAACTGCGCCAACATACAATGGGGAATCGTCAAATGAATGAGAATTTATGATGTTATTATGGATAAAGGTGATGTGTTGGTTTTGGGATAGGTATCTAATCATAACTTGGAATTGCATGGGGTTAATGTTGTTTTGTACCGTTGACTCTTGTAGCATGTGATGTAGTATATCTTTATAAATAATATAATTTTAGGTCTAAAATGGAGATCTACATCAAGGTTTTTCAAGTTCTTGGTAAGGTCATATTACCCTTTAGTGGTAGGTGAAGGATTTGGTTTGATGTTAATTGGATTTTGTAGAGATGTGATATCACAATCAAGAGTTTCGATCTTAATAATCATAACATGGTATCGAGTGGAATGAATATAATCGATAAGGTTATTAGAAGAAAAATCATCGCATTTGTTGTTGTCATGTCAAGAGCTTTAACCTTTTTTAGGTATTGGATTAGCTTGATCGTGTTTAGGGAAGGGGTTTTGATATATTCCTAATTTCTTGTTTGGTGATTTGGGTGGACTGCTTCCATCAATTTTAATGTCATCGTGGTCAATTAGATCTTGAATGTAATTTTTCAATATTCAACAATGATCATTTGAATGTCCCTTTCTTTGATGAAAGTGAAAATATTAATTTTCCCAATACCAAGATGGATTTGGTCAATTTTCATCAAGTGGTTTGGTAACTAGGAAGACGATCATATTAGCTTGTTCTAAATGGCGAAGTATAGATGACAATGATTCGCCAAGGGGAAAATATTATCATCGTCAGAAATACTATTTGGGAGGTCCAACTAGGAGTGTGATCTGAAGTGGTGGGTGAATTGCTTGAACATCTTTGGATTCGGTGACACCATCTATAATCAAAATTTTATTTTTGTTTAAAAACATTGGCTTCTCCATAGGTTTATTTTCTTTGTGATCTCAAGGGTATAATTTAATTATGCCTTCGGAGATAAGGACTTTCTCAATCTGTGTGCCCTTTTTTATGACTTCCTCAAAAGATACGACATAATGCATTTGTAAGTGGAATGCAATCTCTGGATTCAAATTGGTGACAAAAATGTTGATAAATTGTTTTTCAAGGATGGTGCAAGGGAAGCGATATGCAAGGTCACGCCACCTTTGTAAAAATGCAGAAAAACTTTCCTTATTTCTTTATTTTACATTACAAAGGTCCATCCTGGTGAATTCTGAATCTACGTTGAATGAGAAGTGTTATACAAACCACTCACATAAATCAAGAAGTTTTTTAAAGATCCTTTAGGTAGGTGTAGGAACCATTCCAACTCATGTCCGCCTAAATTTCTCAGGAAAAGACAAATCATATCATTGTCATTATATGAGACCTCCTAACAAGCCATGTAAAAGTAATTGATATGTTCATGTGGATCACCCTTTCCCTTATACTTTTCAAATTTAGGGAGTTCAAAGTATGGTGGGAAAGGAACCCACATCACATCTAAATCAAGAGGGAATGCACATAGTTATTTAAACTTATAATGCTTATAATGGATTCTTCTTTCGGCTTGCAATCCTTGAAGGGCATCCTTTATGGCCTTAAATTATAAGGTAAATGGAATAC
The DNA here is from genome assembly GCA_019776745.2 of Taxus chinensis. NCBI lineage: Eukaryota > Viridiplantae > Streptophyta > Pinopsida > Cupressales > Taxaceae > Taxus > Taxus chinensis. The sequence continues at coordinate 852,061,768 of CM034146.1, forward strand.
TATGAGTTGATTATAATGGAAGTGGATAGAAGTTGGGTCTATTGAGCTCAAGGGCTCGTTCATATATGTGTTGATTATGTGGTGGCGGTTTCAGTGCTAAAAAGGGGCATTACATGTAAACAGGATCTCACAGCTTTGGCCGACATCCTCCATGTTGGTTACACCTTCCAAGAACTTTCCTCTAACTCCCTAGCATATCATCCCAGACATACTCAAGTTTCTTTTTCTTGAAAACAGTTCAATGTGATGACACCTCCATGTTTTTTAATAAAATGAGGCTTTAACCTATACCCCATCAGTATATATAGGCAGTGATGCACATTGCAGACTATATAACTAATTTGGTGAAGTCAATAGCATGGTCTACATCTCTAAACGCTTAGAAAGATAGATTTTTGCAATAACTGGAAATAAAACTTGGTTTGTCCTTTATCAGTTGCAGGTCTGACAAGGCATGTGAAACACTTTCAAACCTCTGGGATAGTTTGGTGTTGTGATGGCTATTCATGATGGTGGAGGAGATGGAAGAGTAATGTTGTGATGTTGAGTTATTTTAAGTGATCCCAAGTGGCATTGTAAAACAAGAAAAGAAAAAGAAAGTTGTGGTTTATTTTGACTTGTGTTTTAGTCCTATGTATGTGGGTGTCACAAACTTTGTTTTGATTTTTTTCATAACACATAGGGGTGTTGATTCCATAGTTGTAGTGGATAGATTTTCAAATATGGCACATTTCATTGCTTGCATGAAGACCAATGATGTAGCGCACATTGTAAATCTTTTCTTCAAGGAGATTGTGAGACTACATGGATTACCACGCAGTATAGTGTCTGACAGCGATACAAAATTTGTTGGGCATTTCTAATAAACATTGTGGAAGAAACTAGATACAAAATTAAAATTTAGTTCGGCATACCATGCACAAACTAATGGATAAATAGAAGTTGTGAACATAAGCCTTGAAGTTTTTCATATTTATGTGTAGTCGAAGATAAGCCAAGAACTTCAGATTTGGCTCTAAAGTGCAGGCAAAATTTGCTTAAAACAATTTAGTAAAAAGGAGTACAGGAAAAATACCAATCCAAATTATATATGGGAACAACTCAAGAGGAGTTGTGGAATCAAGAGACTTACTGCACAATGAAGACGAGTGTTGAAGTGGGAAACTTTATGGAACACATGAAGGAAGTGTACTATCAGTTACAAAAGATGAATACACAATACAAGCAACGTGCAGATGAGAAGCAAAGAGAAGTTGAATATCATATTAGAGACATGGTCTTGGCATATTTGTAGTATAGGTTTCCAAAAGGAACTTACAATAAGCTTAAATGGAAGAAGATAGGACCATGCAAGATCATTAAGAAGTTTACACAACACTTACGACGTTAAATTGCATGACGACATTGATATTTCAAACATCTTTAATGTTGTGGATCTATATCCATACCGCGCAATACCAAAAGATGAAGATTAGTCTAAATCAAAAGATAGCATAGGAGATTGGACGAAATAGATGTCAAAGAAGGAATGTGATGGAGCAGAAGGAATAATAGATACCAAAACCAAGACAGCATGCAATATAGAGTACATAATATTTGGTCAAGTGGAAAGGCAATAAGACAAAAGAGGCAACTTAGCTAAGCATTGTAGATGCCACGCAATGTGGTATACCAATTCCTTGAGCCAGATCTCAAGTTTTCAAAATTACCCAAGGTGTTTGACGCAAGAGCATCTAGGTTCACAAGTAATCTTGTGTCAAACAAAAAAAAATTGCACATTAGAGTCAAATAGTGTTTGCATTTGTAGAGCATTTTATATTGTTTCTTGAGTCGCACAGTGAAGAAATACATTTATGAAGAGTCATGGAGTCTTGTGTTGCATTTTGTGGAGTCTGCATGTCCCATGTGCAATGTTTGTAGAGTGTGCAATTCCTTTGCGCAATGTCTGAAGGCACAAGTTGTGGGAAAGATCAATTTATTGTGTTCAAATCTATTTGTTAGGTCATTTAGGTCTTATCATTTGACTTACGTAGAATTATGAGTTTTAGGAGGCGACATGAATGGCTATTTAAGTAGAGCAATGTTCTTAGGAGAGTAGTTCAAGTTTGAAAAAAAACCCATTGCTTAAGGGTAGAGTGGGATGTGAGCTTAAGGCTCACTGCGAATAGAAAGAATGTAGTTGTAACATGAGAGGAGATAATTATATGACTTTGGTGTCACTCAGATTTCACCCCGAAATCTGAGACTACCCAATTCGAAAAAATTTCGTACTTTTAAAATAGTGGGTCAATTGTTGTTTTTATTGCCTGAAAGTTCTTGTATTGCGTCAAGATAGTCCCAAAGGACCATATTAGCCCTTTTCGCCAAATACCCAGATGCCCAAAATTGTTTTATTCCGTCGTCGGGATTTGTCTGCGGGAAATTTGTATTTAATTATTTTGAGCCCCGTATGAGGCTATTTGCGCTCCGTTTTAACTCTGTTATAAGCGAATATGTTATTATTCCTATATACCAGAAGGATTTTAACTTATTTTAAGTTTTGGGCTTTATTTGTAACTTTTGGCAATTTTTTGTGTTTTTGTGGTGTCCCGTTCTGTTTTCTGTGAAATTTCTCTAGAACAACTCCTTCGCCGGGTAAGCCCGATTTTTGGCCTGGAGCAGCTGGAAAACATACACGCACATTTTGCCCGGAGGAAGTCATCATCGGAGGTCTGGATCACTGGGAAAAAGCGAAGTCGTGCACAGGAAAGCCCCTGCGGGGATGGGCGCATTTTTGGAAAACAAAGGATTTGAGCTGCGATGGGAAAAATATAAGCCGCAGGCAGGATGGGAATTGTATACCTGCCTGGCAGGGTACTTTTTCCCGTGTTATAAAAGTCACTTAAGCTGCAGTGGGAAAAATAGAGGCTGCAGGCAGGTGGGAATTTATTGCCTACCTTGCAGGGTGAAAATTCTCATGATATAATAAAAGGAAAGTGACTTAAGTGAAATCATGGGATTTTAGTGCCTACCTTGCAGGGTAAAGAATCCCATTGTCAAAGTCAAATCACTTAAGTGGATCATGGGATTGTGGTGCCTACCTTGCAGGGTAAAGAATCCCATTATGGTGAAAATTCTTAAAAATAGAATTACATGTGCAAAAAAGTGCGCCCCCTTTGGTGAAGGATTAAAGTGATTAAATTAATTATTTTTAATAATCTTTCTTCCTTCAAAAAAGTGCGCCCAAGCTAGAGGAGGTCAAAAAGTCAAAGGAGAAATAAAAGAAAGGGATTAAATTAATTAAATTTAATTTATTTTAGTGGCTGCCCCTCTCCTTGGAAAAGTGCGCCCCATTTAGGAGTTATTTAATGATTTTAAATACATTAAATCATTAAATTAATTTCTATTTTCAGTGGCTATGGTCAAAGCACACTGTGAGGCTAAAGTTAAGTGCTGTGTGAAGGATTAAATTGGATTAATTTAATTTATTGGATGGCTGTCCTTAAACATGCTATTTTTAAAAGAGGAAAGCATGATTTTTAATTAATTAATTGCCTTTAATTGTTAGGGCAATTATTAATTATAGAATTGTGAAGGTTATATAAGCATGGGCAGCCATATGGATTTATTATTCAACACACAGGTAAAGAATTGCAGCAAGGAGAAAAAGTGCGCCCCCATTAGAGGAAGGATTTTGCACAGACAAAGTGCTAACAAAGGCTAAAAGCTTCCAGATTTGGCGCATGCTTTGGAAAAGGTTCATCTTCGTCTGCACAATTGTTTTCACAGGTGTTAAAGGAGCTCAGGTGTTGATTGAAAGGATTCATGCTCTCTTTATGTGCAAATTAAACACCAATTTTTGGGGCAGCAGGCTTGAAAAGTGCAGATTTTTATAATTTAAATTCACTATTCATGCTCCGGTGGCCATTTTTGTCTGAATAAATTGCAGGAACTCATTACAGGTGCTTTATAAAAGAAAAGGAGTATTTATCAATGACCAATACATTGCAAATATCCTCTGAATCTGAAGAATTGTCCAGATCTGCACCAGTATTGAAGAAAGCAGGCCAAATTAAAAGAAAAAGAATTATTCAAACAAAGATTGATAAAGCCATGGCAAAAGGAGATGAAAAAGAGAGCACGATGGATTCATGCATTGCTTCTAAACTTTCAGACATAGGAGACACGGATCTAGGCCCAGAACCTCTTTCTGATTTGATTGACAGATCCAGAGCTGGAAAGACTTCACTCATGTGTGCGGTCAAAAGTAGTGGAATTATTCGAGCTGCAGCTTTCCCGTGTACAACCCAATTGCCAGAGTTTGTGATGGAGTGTGCTAGATCTTATCATCCTTCATCCAGATCAGTGCGTGATGTAGCGGGAAAGACAATAATTCGTTTGGATGCAGAATTCTTCGATTATTGTTTGAAGATTCCAGTACGAAAGGTGGTGACTTCTATTAGCATTCAGGATGCTGACAGTAGGTGGGAAAAGCATAGAGCTGATTATGTGAGCATCATGAATAGCCGGTTCATGAAGAAGCCTAGATCCCCTTCCAGGTTCCCGAGAACTCTTCCACGATCCAATTTGGTGCAGGAGGCGGATGATATTGTCAAATTGCTATGCAGGTTGAATGGTGAAGCGAATGCCTACACTTTCCGGACATGGATGTATGCTTTCATCAGGACCATTGAAATCAACAAGGTTGATTCTATAATCAGTTGGTCAGAAATTATTAGCAGCAACATCGGTGAGCAACTGCGGAACGTAAAGCGTACCTTCAGCTTCAAGATGACTTCATACTTGGTATATGCTGCAGCTTCACATGGTGTCTTTTCCAAGCTGGATAGATGTGGTATTCTTTCCAAGGATCCCATTTTCGAGTGCTACCCACAGCTTACTGCACCTGCGTGCGAGAAGGACTTCAAAGTGATCAACGATGGTTTCTTCTACGATTTCATTTGCAGGTTAGATAAAGACTTGAAGACTCACAGGGTAAGCAAGGAAGCATGGGAAGCAGTGTCCAAGATTGGCAGTGTATTCATCCAGTTTGCAGATTTCACATATCTCAGGGTTACGAGCTTTTCAGGTGAACCAACAAAGATGCCAAGGTACCCGAGTGACAGATTGATTGCCATGGAGCTAAGCAGGCAACTTGTGGAGTTACACGACCTTCAGTCGAAGCGGCACAAGTCTACGGGCTACTTCCCACTCACTGTGGGATATTACAGTTGCATCAGCATTCACAGAGCTCGAGGAATGGAAGCACAAATGTTGTCCGAGTATGAGCAAGAGTTCTTCCCTGCACGGCTTAATTTCGATCCATTTGGAATAGCCAGGAAGACAATCTCCCAGGAGTACGCACATGTGCCTTCGTTAGAAGATTTCTGGATGAAGTGCAGAAGTGAGTACGAGGTCAGAAAGAAAGATTTCAGCAGGCTGTCGGCAAAGCAAGTATTTGACTTTGGACTAGCGCGGATACCTGCGGATCTTAAAGATGATGGGAACGTGGTACTTGACACTTACCATCAAATGGGAGGAGATAAAGCTCTACTACAGGATAGCAATGGCGGCTGCAGCACAATAGAAGAAAGATTTGGAGCTGTGTTGATGAGTACTTCGAGCTGGCTGCTAACGAGGGGATACTACCTTGATGAAGTATTGATGAATCAAATCACGGGCAACTTCGGCGCAGGAGATTCCCTCAAGCGAAAGCATGAAGGAGAGAGCAGCAGAAGGTCCGAGAAGTTGAAAGTACGCAGAAGATCTCAAGAGAAAGAGAAGACCACTTCTACGACCATAGCTTTGACTCCGACTTCTCCAGTACCTAGTGGATCACCAACTATTGCACCACAGCAGCAGGATGTTTCCATGCCTTCATTAAAACCAGCAACGTTCATCTTCTCTCCGCAGCCACTTCGTTCAGCACCCATTCCAGAGGAGATGTTGAAGCTGCAGATGACGGAGTTCGAAAGAGCTTTGTCCTTGGATGTTTCAGAGGATGGCAGCCATGATACTGTAGCACTTTCTGATGGAGAGGATGCAGAGCAGGAGATGGTAGTGCACTCAGCAACTTCTCATTCTCCGAGAAGTAATTTCTCGGAATGGTTAGCTTTGCAGTTGGTTCCGGAAGCAAGAGTAGAGATGAACTTAGAGGAACATGACTTGCAGCTACTTCAGGATCTGAGCAGAAGAGACAGAAGGCCTAAAGTTTCTAAAGCAACTTCTAGGTTGATCATCGAGGATTTGGGAGAGAAGTTTGCTGAGATATCAATCCCGGCGAAAGGAAAGGTAGAAGAGGAACTCACGGCAGAAGATGTGACAGTGACCAAAATACCACTCGGTCAAGCTACCACTGAAGGATTGAAGCAGGACACGCAGACGTTGCTGGATGCTTTGTTCCTTAGGCTTGATAGTGAAAAGGCGGAGAAAGAAGAGCTGCAGAAGCAAATATCTCAATTATGTGAGATCATAGCCAAGGTTGCTAAACCTTTCGTTCAGCCCATTTCAGCGCAGGTGAGTGATCATCTTATGCAGGAAATGGAAGATGCAAGCAATCAAGTAAAGGCTATTGACGAATGGAAGGATCTGATTATTCGTCAAGCTTCTGTGCAACTTGGGGAAGTGCCAGCCCGCCTAAAGGTTATGAACGATGCAGAAAATCAACTAAAGCAACTGATAGAAAGCATAAAAGGAATAAATACAGTTGCAGAGAGTAACCTGAGTGTTTTGGCCGAGATCAACAAGCTGCCGGGAGATGTATTGGTTGCAGAGCAAATTGTGCCGGATGGATCAGTCGAGAAGGGGAAGCAGCTAGAGTTTGCAGTATCTTTCCGTTTGGAGATCTGCAGAGTTTTGCTGAAGAGGATGCAGGCGCTTGAGAGTAGAACATCAGATTTGCCGGATAGTATTATTTCTTTCACTGAGGAAAGAGTGGATGAAGGTATTACTTCATACGTGCGGATTGTTTCTAACGAGGTGCATGATTCTCTGGAGGGTTCTCTTCTGATGGTGCAAAAGAGGATTGATAAAGCCACCAAGCCTTTCACGATGAACTCTATCAGTAGGCTGGTGACACTGCAGGCAGGACATTGCGAGATTTGGGCCAAGTTTGGAAGAAGTGGAAGCATGCAGCAAAGTGTTGAATGAAGGATTGCTGCAATTCAGGACAGAAAAGGAAGCAGTAGCTAAAACAGATGGAAAGATGCTGAACTATATGTTCGACAAGTATATCAGATTTCAGAACAAGAAGAAGATGTAGATGTTACAGCTGGCATGACTTCTTCTATTTCTTTCTTCTTCTATTTTCTATGTTCCCGGATGAAATTGTAAACTTCTAAGTTATTGGTTTTGCAACCATTACTTGAAGTCATGTGGAACCTTTCTATTAGTTAAGTGATACATGTGTCACTTAGGAAGAAGTTAGTTGAGGATGATTGCCAAATGTCATCTTTACTTGTTGTTCATACTTTAGTTCAGTTTGAGTCTTCTATTTGTACTTTCCCTCCTACATTCTATAAGTAGGAGAAGAACCTATGGGTTAATCATCGATCAGAATTTGTGAGAAGCAATCTTGTGTTCTAGACTTTGTGCTGAACCCCTGAGAGCCACTTGTAGCAGAGGAATACAAAGAAGCAGGTTTCCGGAGAACTTTGTGTCACGGCGTACTGTGTTTCTTGCTTTTAAATCTTAGATCTTTAAAGTAAACTTTGTGTTATTTTAGATCTGGATCTAGAACTACCTTTGCTTTAGAATTATGTGTTCAAATCTATTAAGTTTCTTCTATGTGCATGCAATTAGCTCTGATATCTACTGATTGGGATGCACATCTTCCTTACTTCTTATCTGTAATTCCTTTACTTCCTTCTTCTATAATTTTCCTTTCTTAAACAGCTGCTTACTTGCTGCAGAACTTCTTAGTTATGGTTCATGAACTAAGTTGTTAAAGTAAAACCCCTGATAGATAGAAACACATTTATATTGACAAATCTGACACGGGAGCCTCACCGGTTAAATGAGGGAGATTTATCTCATGACTGCCTAGGTTTGATGCTATGCAGAAAATCTAGCCAACAGTTTTTGGCGACTCCACTGGGGAACAACTATCTTTGCAGATCAAAGCTTTTCTATTGAAGATCAGAGTGTTTTCCATACAAATCTCAACCTGGCTGAACGTCCGTTCACCAGATCCGTGAAGGCGCAAGGAAGGACGGATCATTTCTTCCGACTGCAGGAGCAATTCAATTTCAATCATCCTCCTCAAGTTAGAAGCCGCAGATCTAGTCTTTCACCAGGAAGGAGAGTGCACACCCATCCAGATCCGGATCGTATTCAGCATAATCCGGCGGCTGGAATTATCCAACAAGTCTATCAAGTCTACACAAGGAGGAGACGTGCTCAAGCTAACATGGCGCATCAAATTGTACCTGTTCCATGGGGAGCGGTTTTTGGACCTCTCAACTTGGCTCCACCTATGCACGAGCTGCCAAAGGGATCCAGAAAGAATTTTCCAAAATTCTTTGGAGATGGAAAGCAAAACCCGGATGATCATTTAGCAGCCTTCTTCATATCTTGTGGTGTGCTTGCAGTGGAGCATGAAGATGTCTCAGTCAGGCTATTTATTGAGACTCTACACGACTTGGCTGGAGAATGGTTCTATCGGCTGGCTCCTGGCACCGTAACCAACTGGACGACTATGCGTGAGAAATTTCTGAAAAGATTCAAGCCTGCAGAGGACGCGGGCACGATGATCACCCAACTGACGCAGTTGAAGAAAGAGCCTAACGAGAACATGCGGGACTTTATTGCAAAGTTCCAAAGGATTTTGTATAAAATCCCCGCTTCTGCTGCATTGAGCGACGAAAATCAAAAGACGTTTTTTATAAACGCTCTATTGCCTGAAGTTGGATATCAGCTAAGAAGGGCAAGACCTGCAAATTTGTTGGATGCACAAAATGCTGCCGTGGAGGTTGAGGACGACTTGATCATGGCTGGAAAACTCAAACAACTATCTCACAAAGGTGATGGTGCTTCTTCTAGTACTTCTGATCCTTTGTTGCAGAGATTGGCTAATGACATGCTGCAGATCAAGAAGCAGATCTCTCAAACGGGGAATGCACCCCCCTCAAGAATAGCTCCTATCCGGACCTTCAATGGTCAAAATCAAAATCAAAATCGAAACAGACTTGCTGCTGCACCACAGCGTTTGGCAATAGAAGCTGCTCCAAGGAATAACTTGGAAACTAATGAAGAGGATCTCGACATTGATGAATCATTTGATGATGAAGACTTTATAGATCCCGCTGGCGACTCCAATATTGGTTACCTGGACTACGAATCTGATGAGGGCTATTATGAATCTTTTGAAGATTCTGATGGTCACACTTTTGCGGTGTTTACAAGGTCTCAGACACGCCAAAATGCCGAAGCATCCACAAGCGGCCGGAAAGAGAGAGAAGATCCTGGCCCGGATGTTACTATCTTGAAAAGAGGTAGCATTCTTCCTTCTTCATTAGCGCCCAAGGAGAAATATTCAAATTCTTTCAATTCGCAGCAAAGAACCAATGCACATCCTGCTGAAGCAAGTCAAGCTTTTGACATAATTGATCACATCAAGAGAAATAAGGTCCAGATGTCAGAAGCTGAATATTTGAGGGCATTTCCTAATCAGTTGAATAGATTGGTCAAATATGTGCAAAGTAATGGTCCTAGCCCAACGAACAATAATTCACGAGGTATCTTGTCAAGTCCAAAGATTACTCCACCTTCAAATAATGCTGCTGCAAGTTCTTCTCCTTCCACCCCTTCTCCTGCTACATCAGAAAGGATTGAGCCATTCTATGTGTCTTTGCTCATCAACGGACACAAGCTAAGCAATTGCATCCTGGATTCTGGAGCTTCCGACAACGTCATGCCTGCCAAAGTCGCTGATGCCTTGGGTCTTACATTGACAAAAACCATTGGAAGATGTTATTCCATGGAAAGGCAAGTCCCTCTTGTGGGGCAAATCAAAGATGCGCAGGCAGTACTTGCTTCCTTCCCAGACAAAAGACTGAAAATGACTATCCTTGTAGCAGACATTCCAGTCTCCTATGGCATGCTATTAAGTAGGAATTTTTGCAAGGAGCTGGGTGGAGAAGTGAAGATGGATTGGTCTTGTGCGCACATACCAATCAAAGGAGTAAATCAGAAGCTGGAACCTGAGAAGAAATCCAAGTACACGGTATCAAAATCTGAGGATCCTAGATCTCAGATCTTGTTTCAGGAATCGGATCACGGAGTCTATTACCTAGAAATGGATAAAGAAGAAATTCAACCTGTGATTCGAGAATCACATCAAATTGATAACAAGATTTGGACTCTGGAATTTGATGGTAGCTGCTGTTCATTTGGATCCGGTGCAGGCGTTGTTCTTATCTCTCCTGAAGGGAAGGTGCATGCGCACTCTTTCCAATTGATGTTCGAAAATACTAACAATACGGCTGAGTATGAAGCATTGTTGTTAGGCATGGAGCAGGCGAGAACAATGGGAATCAAATTATTACACGCAAGAGGAGATGCTGAGCTGATTGTGAAGCAGATAAGGGGCCTCTACCAAGTCAAAAAAGACAAACTGCGGCACTACAGAGATCGGGTCTACTCTGCTATCCTGGATTTTTCAGCTTTCTCGGTATCTTACATTCCGAGAGAACAAAATTCAAGAGCTGATTCGCTTGCAGTTACTGCAGCCTTGTTGAATCCGGATCAGCCCCCTGCATTCTTTAGACAGGGAGATTACAAGGTGGAAATGGTTTTTCGCCCAAAGGTTCCTGACAACGTCCAGCAGTGGCAGGTTTTCAACGATGATACACAGATTGTTGCATTTCTCCAACAGAAAGATAACTTTGAAGAAATCTACTATGAGGGAAGCAATTCACCTCCTAGGCAGACCACTGTCGGAGAAATGGAGGCTGACGTCTCAGGAGGTCAGGAGATTATCCAACTAAAGGGAAATAAAATTCCCAAAGGCTTGGTGTCTCTTGAGGAAATGTTTGATAAGCATGATCAGATGCTTAAGAAAAATGAAGAAAATGAGGAAGGCTCTTCCTCCGACACACAATTACTAAATTTGGGAGCTAGCAATGATCCCAAATTAGTAAATCTGGGTAAGTGTTGTTCGGACGCTGAAAAGGAAGCTTTCACTAAGCTTCTTAAGAAATACATGGATATTTTTGCCTGGTCCTATCAGGATCTAAAAACATATCAGCCTGCGGAAGTTCAACATTACATCCCACTTAAATCTGAACATAAGCCTTTCAAGCAGAAGCTGCGGCGGCACAATCCTACCATTTCAGGAACCATCTTTGCAGAAATCCAGAAGTTGTTAGATGCAAAGATTATCTATCCCATACACCATTCGGAGTGGTTGGCCAACATAGTCCCTGTAAGAAAGAAAAGTGGTGAGATTAGGTTGTGCGTGGATTTCCGCAACGTTAATCAAGCTTCATTGAAGGATAACTACCCTATCCCCATCATGGATCACACTCTGCAGGTGGTCACTGGATCTGAGATGCTTTCCATGCTTTACGGCTTCTCAGGATACAATCAAGTCAAGATGGCTGAGGAAGATCAATACAAAACGGCGTTCATCACACCTTGGGGAACCTTCGCATACCAGAAGATGTCGTTTGGCCTGATTAATGCTGGTGCTACATTTCAAAGAGCTATGGATCTAGCCTTCGCTCATCTCAAAGATATAAGCATAGTTGTGTACCTGGATGATTTGACAGTCTTTTCCAAAGATAGAAGCACACACATTTCAAACTTGGAAGAGGTCTTCATACAATGCCGCAAGCATGGTATTTCTTTGAATCCTAAGAAATCTATCTTTGCTGTAACTGAAGGAAAGCTGCTTGGGCACATTGTTTCCAAAGATGGAACAAAGATAGATCCAGAGCGTGTCAAATCCATTCAGACATTGCCTTTGCCCACATCCAAAAAGGGAGTTCACTCTTTCTTTGGAAAAGTGAATTTTCTCAGGAGATTCATTCCTGACTTTGCTGAGCTAACCCGTCATATTTCGAATATGATGAAAAAGACACAAGATTTTAAGTGGAGCAGCGAAGGGAAGGAAGCTTTCAAGAAAATCAAAGAGGCCCTGTCGAAAGCACCAGTCTTGGTCTCACCTGACTTCAGTAAAGAATTTATTCTTTATTGTTATTCTTCCGAACATACTATGTCAGCAATATTAATGCAGAAAAATCAAGAGGACGCAGAAACTCCTATTGCTTTTATGAGCACGCCCCTTAAAGCCTATGAGTTGAAATACACTCCAATGGAAAAGCATGCATATGCAGTAGTGAAGGCATGCAAGGCATTCAGGTATTATATTCTTTCCTCGCACACTGTGGTTTTGGTTCCAGATACTGCAGTTAAATCTATCCTTACTCAGCAAGAGTTAGGATTATTGAGAGGCACGTGGGTGACAAAAGTTCAAGAATATGATTTGGATATTAAACCAACAAAGCTGGTTCGAGGAAGAGGTCTGTGTGAACTAATGACAGAGATAAAAGCATCAGTACCTGAAGCAGATCAGGATGGAATAGATGAAGATTTACCTGCAGTACTGTTTATAGATCTGGTAGAGGAGTGGTACAGTAACATTGCTTACTTTCTGACGTATGGAGAATGCCCAAATCAACTTTCCAGAAAAGAGAAACGAACAATCAAGCTTAAATCCAAAGATTTTGTTCTTTGGGATAATGGTTTGTACAAAAGGGGAATTGATGGTGTATTTCTCAGATGCGTGGATAAAGCTCAACAGGATCAACTACTACAACAGTTTCATGACATGGCTTGCGGTGGTCATTTCTCAGCCCGAGTCACTGCACACAAGATCCTTAGAGCAAGGTATTACTGGCCCACCCTTTTTCAAGATACTGCAGAATGGGTAGCTAAGTGTCAAGCATGCCAACATTTCGTTGGGTGTGTGAAATTGTCTGCATTACCTCTAAAACCCATTGTGATTGAAGAACCTTTCCAACAGTGGGGTATGGATTTTATTGGAATGCTTAACCCGGTTTCCAGCGTCGGTCATCATTACATCCTAACAGCTACTGATTATTTCAGTAAGTGGGTAGAAGCTATTCCTGTGAAGAATGCCACTTCCGCTGAAGTGTGCAATTTTATAAAAGAAAATATTATTGTCAGGTTTGGCGTACCCAGTAAAATTGTAGCAGACAATGCTCCGAATCTTTCTTCTGAGGAGTTGGTGGAATTCTGCTACACTTATGGGATTCAACTTGTTCATTCCTCAAATTACTATCCACAAGGGAATGGTCAAGCTGAATCTAGTAATAAGAACTTGGTAACTATCGTGCGCAAGCTTGTAACAGAAAATCAAAGGACTTGGCATAAGAAGTTGTTTGATGCATTATGGGCCGATAGAATCACACCAAAGAGGGCGATAGGCATGTCCCCATTTCAGCTGCTATATGGTAGAGATACAGAGCTGCCTCTCACCTTGGAATTGCCTGCCCTACGACTTTCTAAAGCCCTGGAGGATTCCACATTCACGGATGCTATCGATAAAAGAATCATGTACCTGACTGAACTGAGGGAAGTACAAACTCAAGTTGCAGATAGGTTGACAGAGCATCAGAGGAAGGTGAAAGTCATTTTCGATAAAAGAGCCAGGGAAAGAAAGTTTGAAGTTAATGACTGGGTCCTTTTATGGGACAAAAGAAGAGAAACAAAAGGCATGCATGGAAAGTTCGATTCACTATGGAAAGGGCCTTTTGTGATCAAAAAGATCGCCGGAGCGGATAGCTTCATTCTTGCTCATCAGGACGGAGTTGAATTGCCGTTGCATTTCAATGGGCAACACTTGAAGCTGTTCCAAACATGAGAAGCAGGGTAAAACCTGTATGGAGTGAGCACCTTCACTCCATTACATCCACCCCTTCTTGCTATTGTAGAGTGCCTATTGATGTTAAAAAATTCAAACCGTGTTTAAATTTGATGGCATTTTACATGTTTTTAATTGTAAAATGCTTACAAACTTTTGAAATCACTCTCTTACGACTTGTATAGTTGATTGGTCATTGGTCCATTGGTGTAGTTGTTAGGCTCACAAAGAGCCCATCACGAATCAATCTTTGTTGAGTGCGAAGGCCTACACACCATAATAAGGGATGAGGTTGGGATCGTGCCCTAGACAACTATGGCGGAATGGATACCCCTCAAACCTTGGCACTAAGCTAAAGTAGGCTGGAAAATTTCCAAACCTTCAAAAAAACATCATTTTTGTATAGATTTATATACAAATTATAGAGGTAGACATAAATGTGTATTAAGATCTATTAAAATAAATGAACATTGCCTTCAATATTTTTAGAACTGTTTTGCACAATTTGAAGGGCAGTGCTGAAAAATTATTCACTAGAAAAAGTATTTGACAGCCATAGGTAGTCGTCAAATTTAAAGCCCAGTCCAAACAACTCATTATATTTGGAAATCGTTGACCAGCCCCACAGCCAGCAACTGAATTTTAGCGCCCACATTATCTAGAATGGAATCAGATCTGCATATTGTCCTCGAATAAGTTGCAACACTGTACATATGCGAGAGCCATGATTTAGTATTGTATACTATGGAGTGCATGAGGATACTCCAAAAATTGTGGAGCAAAACCCAAATTGCAATTGAATCGAGCATTGATGTATAAAACATGCATGACGAAAAAACTGCAAGAAAAGAATCCACAGGCTCATGAATGCCAACAAGATCAGGTCATACTGATAAATTAAAGTACACTTGTAAAGGAAACAAAATTATGGAATGCCAATTGAATTCTTCTCAATCAGACAAAATTTCAGCTAAGCTCGGTACATGATGTACAATGGAGCAAGATACACGGACTGCCCTTCAATAATGATAAATAAGTTGCAACCATCCCATATAGACTTCCTCCATGAAAGGGAAAATCAAAACAGAACAGCAACACCCATGATGCTGGACAGGGACTTGAGAACAATGCATTGCAGCAGAAAGAGCCTTCCCAATTTCATCAAAATACAGAACGTTGTTTTCAATGGAGAATAAAAGCCCATGTCACTTAGTATTGAATGCCTCGGTCCAAGGTGTTTCGTACTTTCAACCAAAGATTTCACCATTTCCATGCCCTTAAATATTTTAATTTTTTAGAGGGTCCCAGATATTTTTGTGTGTTTAACAGAACCTGAAAGGTTAAATGAAATCCAGGGTTGTAAGGATTGCACATTTACATAAATGATAGACCTGCAAGAGGCTAAGAAAGAGATTTGCTGTCATTAGTGAGTGTACATTTCACCAGGAAATCGTGTTTCCTTCTAGTTTACTTCTACATAATGGAATGAAGACACCGTATGCCTTCCATATATCCCATAACCTTTAGTCAATCACTTGCATCCAGTTCTTCTTCTTGTTCAATTGATTGGATATCTTCTGATTTACTCCCTGTTTCTTCTGGATCTGTTTCATCAAACATATCATGGAAAAACTGTTCTGAAGTCCCCTCTATTTCTTCAGAATCTTCTTCCTCTTCTTTTTCTTTCAAAGATGGTACGAGCGGATGATTAGTCATCCAGATAGGGCACTCATCCTCCACTCTAGACATTTTCCTGCTCTGATAACCCTTAACAATACCTCTACGATGATGTGCACCATCTAAATCTCTCTGTGTTTGGCACAAGCATTCAGGCAGCGGATGAGAGAGAAAAGACAGTGGTTTTGAATTCTGAGACATCTCTCTAAGGCCTTCTGCGTGAGTATTTTTATTCAGATGCTCTCGAACAGAAACCAACCAGGTATGACTAGGCTGGTAGGTGTGGTCTTGAATATCCTCCAGAAGTTTAACAAGAACTTTTCTGTGTGTAATTGGACAAGCTATGTTAGAAAGATAAATCAGAAGATCCAAGAAAAATTCAAACTACACAAATACTTTAGTAGATAAACAAGATAACAAACTATTAATAATACATTCAATTCAGAAAACGGACACAGAAAATCAACAGAAACTATAGAAGCTTTTGAATCTTGTTCACCTATCAGGGTGGAATGTTTTAAGTGAAGCTGATTCGTAAACTCGGTGTCCCATTACCAAACTCGCAAAGTTTGGCCGACCATTCCCATCACGATCAAACCCAGGAAAGAAAGCATCTGCTTCAACACAGACAATATAATCTATTGCTTCCCAAAGAAGCTTATGAGCTTGCATTCTTAAGTCAAGAATTTTGGGCCCAGGTTCCTTTTCAACCTCAGCTACCCGACTCCACCAACGTTCAACACTATAAGGATATTTGGGCCTATATGCAGGCGGCGGAAGAGGCCGGGGTCGGGGACCAGCTGTATTCCAAGCTGCAAGCCTGGTTTTTTCACTATTGAAAGGTGGAGCATGTGAGGATGATGGAACTAAAGGATCCTCTGGTCCATAGATCATCAACATTTCTTTTACCGTGGAGAGCGATATTCTATCAGCAATGTTATTGAACATTGCACGAAGAGGAACCAGCACCCGTTGTCCACCAAATATTTCTCCCCCTGATATATACATTATAGTATCATGTGGGTAGCCCATAGCTCGTAGAAGAATACCAACCTGCACAAAAAAAAACTGAATTCAATAAAGCTCGTAAAAAAATTACCTAAAATGAAAAGCATTCAAAGAGCTATAAATATGAGAAAATGCATATTATCTACTTATAATTATATTTCAAATGTAAAATAGCCATAGAAAATGCTTCTTGGGCAAGTATTAAAGGTATGATCTCCAACAAGAAATCTTTGGACAAAGCTCTCCCTCTCTCTCTCTCAAACCAGTTAATAATAGTGAAGTGTCTTCTTTTGAGTACTAAATCATGGAAGCGTATAGTGTTGGTGTCGTCTTCCTTGATCGAGAGGATCCTAGACTCTTGTCTCGGTAAATTTATACTTTTTCAAGTTGTTGGAATAGATGTTGCTCATTTCTTCTAGATTATGATTAAATTTTCTCTTTGAACCAAAGAAAAGGCCGATTTCCCCTGATTTTCCATGATCCTTGGAATGTTTTCATCCATTGTTTCAGCCTTTGCTTGACAATCCAGAGTTATCCTACAAATCTATGTGTCTCATATCCCCTGAGACTATTGCTTCAGTTCTTGAATGAGTGAACTACTGTTGATGTGACCTACTTCCATGTCCTTTTAAATCCTTCTTGGACAAGAAGATAACCTGTAACGTTTGTTCTTGTTTCATGGTTTTCTCAAAATCTTGGTCCATAGAAGTAGAGGTTTACATACATCTAAATCTACTCCAATGCATGGATTCAATCCCAAAATAAAATTACGAATGTGGAAATGTTCGTCTGTCTGATATTGTCTAAACTATGACTTGTGCGTGTATCCTAAGCCCAATTGACTTATCTCTCTCTCTCCCCCACATGAATTGCTTTACTCTATACACTACTCAATCATTCATTTACTCGGTTGTATTTATCCGAAGTAGTGTAATGCTCCTAGGCATCTTTCCTATAATCTTGATCAGCTATCATCAATTGCATGTCCAAAATGGTATAGACCAGGAACAATCCATACTACATTTTGGGCTGACTCATATGGTCTCGTCTCTTGCTTTCCAGCTACTCTTTTTATAGTTTGATATCATTCTTGGGGTCATTTCTTATCCTATAGATCAGCCTTAATGTGACAATTAACCTACAAAAGCCTATATAAGCAAAGTCTATTGCACTTGATAACTCACTTGGTACTTACAAGTACTCCTCAAGCAAAATACCTTCCAAAAGCACTCAAGGCTCTCCTAAATTCCTAAAGCAGAAACAAATCCTTAAGGGCAACCACTGCTAAAGTCTCAAGCACACAAACTAGGTTCAAGAGTTTAGCTTCCCCATCCACGAGCCTCCAAAGGTCTAAAGCCAAGTCATAGCAAGAGCAAGTAAATACCAAGCACTACCAAAGGTTACTATTGTCACTTTGAAATGCACCCTTTGGAGAGAGGTGTGGAAACTCTCCTTTCAATTGACAAAATGGAAACACTCCTAGGTTGTGGGTGACTTGTATATTGGAGTGAGTCTCTAGAGAGGGTTAGTTCCCCTAGTGTAACACCTAAACTAGTTCTTATTCCTAAGATTACTCTACCTGCTGAAACAACGAGAAAAGGGGAGGGAGAGATAAGGGAAAAACTGAAAAAATGGTGATATACCAGAAAGTTTGAGGATCTTTAGACTTGTTTGAACCAAACGGATGGACCATGAGAACCACGCATACCATACACAACCTACAAAGAAAATATGTCAATGCAAAAGTGTTTCATATAAGGGTTTGACGTTGTGACAAAATAAAAAAGGGGGCAGTAGATGACTCCACAACAAGATCCTGCACACAAACTTTGTTAAACACAATCTATGACCTGCAAATCAACACAAAAATTGCATAAAGGCATAAAGAATTAAACTGAAAACCAAGGATAGACAAGTATCACAAGATAAAATCAATTTAAAAATGTAAAATGCATAATACACAGGTTGTAAGGAGGTAAAACAGCTCTTTTATTGTTTCCAAGAGGTGAAAGAAGTACAAAGAATCACTCATGACCCCTGCTTTTCCACTCAGAATGCCAAATTGCTCCAGAACAATGAATGAAGAGGCAAAGATCTCTTTTACAATGAATTATGGGAGTTTTATAGAAAATTGAGAGAGAGAAGGGGAAAACACGTAGACACGCAAGTCTGGTTCTAAAAATAGACGAAACGTATATGGCATGCATGCAAAGGATGATAAAACCAAAACGATCCTACACACAAACTTTGTTAAACACAATCTATGACCTGCAAATCAACACAAAAACTGCATAAAGGCATAAAGAATTAAACTGAAAACCAAGGATAGACAAGTATCACAAGATAAAATCAATTTAAAAACGTAAAATGCATAAGACACAGGTTGTAAGGAGGTAAAACAACTCTTTTATTGTTTCCAAGAGGTGAAAGAAGTACAAAGAATCACTCATGACCCCTAATTTTCCACTCAGAATGCCAAATTGCTCCAGAACAATGAATGAAGAGGCAAAGATCTCTTTTACAAATGAAATATGGGAGTTTTATAGAAAATTGAGAGAGAGAGAAGGGGAAAAAATGCAAACATGCAAGTGTGGTTCTAAAAATAGACAAAACGTGAATGGCATGCATGCAAAGTGATGATAAAACCAAAACACGCGCTCAGAATACCAAAACGCGTCTATACATACCCTTTTTGCTGATTTTGACAACTTTGCAAAAATTCCTTCCTACTCCAAGTCCGCAGAAATTTCTGATTTTTGGGTTGTTGGGTCTACCATTCAAATTTGTCTAAGTATGAAACCTGAATGAGTTGAGCAGTAAGCATGGGGACTTATTTGGATAACAGTTACTAAGGGTCAAAGGGAATCAATCTACCATTTATTTATTTTTTGATGGAATTCAGGATGCTTCAATCACATATTCTCAAAGCTAAACGTGTATTTCCTGGTTTGCTTGGAAATATGTATTTCCATCTATATTGCTCGGTGGTTTAAGAAAGTTTGATTATGTACATAAACTGCTAAGGTCCGGATAAGCCAATCTTCTAAGTTGAATAATGGATCTAGTATTTCTGCAATGTAATGTTTTCCTTTTCTTCTATCACATGAAGTGTATTGGCCATGGTAGACTTTCATACCCACCACACAATTGTATTCTAGAAGAAATCTCTTACTGATTTTGTTGCCACTTATTTTCTAATCTTCTGATTTTACTACATTGAAATATCCTCCCAAAATTACTAACTTATTTAGTGGAGTGGACAGCAATTTTTCCAGATCTTATGATCACTTGTGCCTTAATGGTCTTATTGGGAGGATATAGATATATGACATAATATTGAGTTTGTAACAGGAACTCTCATAGCTCCCAAAATTAAGAGTTCAATGACCCTATTGCTTGCTTAATAGGATTCCAATGCATTACCATTCCCCTTGCTCCATTGGTTGGTTTGGTTTTCTGTTTACACTCAGGCTTTCCAAACTGATGATCTTCTCTTCTTTCATTTCCTTGGTGCTAATTCTCGTTTCTGTAAATGGAAATTATCGGCCTTGCAAGTGTTGATTTCCTCTGAAGAATACACTGTTAATTCTCTCAGTCTCATCTTCTTATATTTGAGAGGTAATTTATATGAATTTTATAAACCAGTTTTAAATTGGTCCAGAGCCTGCTGGAGAGTTAGACCTGCCCCCTTGGACTCCAGAGTCTGGCTGGTAAGCTAGAATTTTTAAGATTCTGAGAGAGTTCTTATTGAAGATAACTCACTGCCAATCATTTTCTTGCTTTTTTGTGGTTTTCTAGGCACTAATTATGCTGAGTGTCTTCCCCTTTTTTGAGGTTCTATTCTGATATTTTTAGTAATCTTTTGGCCAGCCTGTCCCTTTCTTTTTGTCTTATCCCAAGCCCAATAGAGCTATATATTAATTGCATTTCCTCTGATTCTTCTAGGACTGGTAAGCTCCTTGCCTTTGGAAGGGATGTTCCATAAAAGGGGTCTGATTCTTCTTCCATTTGTCTCACTTTATCTACCATTTGACTGTTCCAAAGCTGCAAAAGAATTTGGGGGTTTCATAGTGTACAACTTTTTTGCCAGAATGTTTCTGTTTATTTATGCCTTGGTGATCTGATCCTATGTTTCTCCTGCAAATGTCATCTTGGTTCAGTCTTCTGCTTTGCTTGGGTCCTCCGTTACCTTCTATTGCATTGCTCCTTGTGGTCTGTGGCGATATCCTAAGCCTCTACTTGCTGCAGGCCTGTTGCAGAACATGTGGTATCTTAGTGTCCATGCTGTTAGCAGAGTTGGCATCTTAATTGGATATTTTTGTAATCCAGTAGTTGTTCCCTTGATACTCCTAATTATAGAAGAAACGGGGGACATATCCTTAAAAAAATGACATTTTCGGGACATCTCTAAAACATCATATTTTTTAGGGGACATCCTAACATCCCCACCAAGGGAAAAAATTCAAAAAAAGATTTCATTTTTTTCTTTTGGAGATTTAAACGCTAGTTCAGATATCTTTAAAATAGCCATTTGAAAAACACCAATATGTATCAATCTCAAGGAACTCATCTTGGATTTGTCACATAGTTTCGATTTTCGCCTATTGAAGGGTTCCACACCAATCAACAATTTGATCACCTTCTCCACAAATTTCCCAATGTCTGGTAATGGATGGCCTCAATCTAGCTTCAACATTGTGCTGGGCCCGAAAAAACTTGAAAATGAAATATATTTGGGAAGGCCCTAATGTACTCTTGTTTATGATTGTTTTTGTAAGTCACTCATTTCTATTTGAAAAAAAATCTACATATAAATGTAATTAAAATTCACTATGGAAGCTCCAGTCACTTAATGAAGCCTGTATGTATAATTTTATATGAAAAGGAAGGTTGTGAAGATGATAAAAGCAGAAGGCATAGACCAAAGTGTTAACCCATAACCCGACTTTTTTGTATTACAGTGACATAAGAATCAGGAGGGGTATGTTATTGCAGAAATTCTGCTATGGCTTCCACATTTCAGAAAGCCCCAACATGTTATTCCTCATTTTGAATATACAAATGTCAAATCTCTAATTATACCTGCTTGCTCCAGTCTGCTCTTTTCCTACCAGAAGGAATTTGCTGTTACAAACTGGCATTGAGAAAAATGATCACCTATGTTACTTTTGTTTCCTTGAATTTTCCAAAAAAAAAATAGAAAGGGATGCAGCGCAGAAAAAGTTGTCAAGAGGCCATTTTTGGAGCCTGTAAAAGAAAATTTTCTGTCAATAATTTTTTTTAAAATATATTTGTATATTTTAAATATTTATAATTTCCTATATTATTTTATCAGCCGTCCACACACCATCCCCAAAATCCGGGAAATGTTTTTCCGTCCAAAAATCCCGTCCCCCTGTTCCGGAGTTTTAGGTGATTAAAACATATTTGGGCATCATTCAGCACTAATTTCTGTCAGTGATTTCAGAGGTTGTAATATTTTCTCCTATGTCATTCCCAATCCTCCCTGGAGTCTCCTCTTCTCAGACTTCATTACATAGGAGGTGCAACCTGACCCAGACAGGGAATGTGTCATGTGGTTCTTCTGTGGGGTCAAAATACGAGATCTAGTACCAAATGAACATGACTGATTTATTCATAAACTATGGCCCCTTGGAAAATGACATCCTTTTCTGCCATGGAGGAGAAAATTTTCATAAACTACTATCTTGGCATGATCAAAACATCAAATGCTTACTTTGGTTCCCAGTTTGTGTATGAGCAATTTTTGTAATTAAGTTGCTATAAATCTGCAGGTCAGGGCTTTCTCCTTTAATCTGACCTCTTCCAGAGGAAATTGGATTCTTAGAGGAGTTTCCGTCCACTGTTAGCAGTATCATCTAGTTTGGCCAGAAAGTTGAGCTGGACTACTGTCCTTTAGCTTGCTGCAGTAAAAATATAATCTCTGGAAATCTGCAAGGAGTCCTTAGCCACTGCTGTCTTACATGAAGGCTGGATCACATTTGTGGATACGACAGCCTCCTCTTGTGGGAGAGAAACTAAGGGCCAATCAATCCTGGAATGATTTTAAATTTGATGGATGATTTCCACCGAAAAGGCAAAAGTGGAGAGAGCAAGGATTTTTGGGCATTTCAACCAGCAGCACTAACACAGAACACTGCAAGCATTTTCCCTAGAGAGGAAGGAGTTAATGAAAGCTGCTCCATTGCAAGCAAAACCATCGAGGATGTCAATTAGTCTTAGTCACAGAAAATGACAACCTACAGGCAAATGCAAGACCTAGTTCCTCAACAAGACTCAGCTAAGGCATTTTCCTCTCCCTTATAATTTGTTTTGGCAATATAAAATATTTTATCCAAACAGTATGCTGAAAATAGCCTATTATGGTTTGAGGTTTGCAGTTTATAGTAATATTTTAGCCATAAAAACTGAAGCTTATTACCCATGTCTGAGAAATGGATGGTCTAAACTCTGAAGTCCTGGCCGAGATAAAACAGGATGGATTTTTGTCATGCACATGAATGTAAATCTCAGTGAAACTATGAAACATCTAAGCCTGACACATTTTGTACCTCAGACTCATATACTTCTGTCTTAGGCAGAGATTAGCTTATTTCTAAGGATCGCAGTAGAAATTATCAGGCTTAGGCATGTCATAGTTTTAAGATCTTGGGTCCTTTTATCCTTCAGACAAGTTACAAGCAGGTCATATATATGCAGACTTGCATAACTCAAGATACCACTTCTGCGATTTTGTACTTGTTTCCTAAAATATAATATAAGTTTTGAGTTTGCTGATAAGAAAATGTAAAACAGCCATACCTCTTCTGGCATAAGTGGGCATGAGCCATTCAAGCGCTGCATCTCCGAGTTAATAAAACGTTCTCCGTGGATGATCCCACGTCTAATCATCCATGATCTTCTACGTTGTATAAGTTCAGCATGAATATCCTACAACATTCATATTATAGCTTATTTGTAAAATGACAATTAATAAACAATAAGGGAACTACTACAAAATGGCACACTACTTGTGATAAAATGGGTGAGGCACTTTATAAAAAGGCATTAAGGTGGACATATGTGACTTAATAGCCAAATTACATATTTTACAATATTATTAAGGCATTTGAATAGTGGAGATTCAAAGCTTTTTGATAACAATTTGCTATAGGGTGCCGGATTGATATAGTGTCCACATTTTGGAGGTGAAGCACGTTTTGAAAACCAGCAGCAGGCTCTCCTTGTGTAGAAAACAACCCAAGATCCATTTAGAAATAGATAATGATGTAAACAGATGAAATGTAGTATTGAGTTTGGAATCTAATGATATATTCATATTGTTTGTTGCATGATAGAATGTTTTGACCCACTTTTTGTGTTTTTCAAAAAGGTACTCTTATTGTTTTTTACAGTTTCATACTGATATGTTTAAGCCTTAAGGCGACAAACCAACATTCCTACATGATCCATCCTTTTTGTAAAATTATTTTTAGTATTCACATTCCTGTTCTATAAAACATCTACTTACGGTCTGCATTTTTTATTTTATATATTTTGGATGAATATTCTAATTTTATATTGATTTTTAAAAATAAGTGACTGAAGATTTCAATATGTCCCAAACTTCCAAGGCAACAACCGACTTTTCTTCATATAAAGATTTAAATCAATAACTTCTTACAGAGAATGAGATAACACAAGTCAGAGAGTAGTTTGATTTTTTTCCTAATTGCTCTGAATTATTTTCTTCTTTTTTTTTGCTTATGAATTTCAGATGAATATTCTACTTTTATACTAGTTTTTAAAAATTAGTAACTGAAATTTTCAGTATGTTCCAAGGCCACATCCATTTTTTCTTCATAGGAAGATTGAAATCAGTAACCTCTCACATAGACTAGGAGAAGACAAGTTACAGAATTATTTGATATTTTGCCAAGTTATTACTTCTTATTCTCTGCACAAACAGCATTGCCACAAATTGGACACATGCGATTGACTTTGACCTTAT
Source organism: Taxus chinensis (assembly GCA_019776745.2). Classification (NCBI taxonomy): domain Eukaryota; kingdom Viridiplantae; phylum Streptophyta; class Pinopsida; order Cupressales; family Taxaceae; genus Taxus; species Taxus chinensis. The sequence goes on from CM034146.1 coordinate 852,086,328, forward strand.
CTTAGCACTTTTTTTATTGGAACATGTCATATATTAATCAATTAAGTATCAAAAAATACAGATGGTTACAGAAAAGGGTGGCAAGTTGGTATTCACAGCCCAATCTCCATGCCAGTATACACATAGCTGAAAAACGCTGAGAAAGGCAGCTACATATCAGCACTTTTACTTATAAATGAAATGGTTATGGTCATTGAAAAAACTCTTAACTACTAAAATGCTTGGGAGAATGCCTGATAAATACTTGGAATCGTTCTGCACAGCCATGATATGCCAATGCATCTTTCTCTAGGCCAGTATGAAAAGCCAAATAGGGCCGCCCAGAAGCCTGTAATCTGAAAAGTTCATTTTCACATTAGAAACAACTATCAAACAATATGCAACAGGAGGGTGAACATTCTAGTACCTGTGATTCATGAATCAACACTTGAAAAAAGAAGAATGCCGAACGCAAAAATAGAAATTCCAAACTTTGTTCTTGAAAGACTTCTACCTTTGTACTATTCTAATTCCAAGTTCCTGAACTTCTGCACGGAAACGAAGAGCATGGAAAGCAACCCTGCATCTAAGTCTCTGATACTCTGCCAAACTAGGCGGTAGAAGCGCCTATCACAATCATGAAAGTCAATAATTACGATTTATTTCAACCAAAAAGCAAAATACCATTCATAATAACAACCTACTTTACAAATCTACTATGTTACCTCCCATTTTATTATATGTTTTTCTTTATAAATTTTGCTCCGATATATTAGTAAAAATCAAAATTGAAAATGAAATAATATTTACGTTGACAATAAAAAAATTGGTTCAGTATGGATAGAGTACATCCGCAAGAAATAACAGCAGCAGTAGCACCCAAATAGGGAGCAACTCCTCTGAAAAACTGAAAAGGAAGTATGAAGTACAAACAGTGCAAACCGTACAAGAAGGGATTCCAAAAATACCCCAATGGATAAAATAGCATGCATGGAGATATTAAAGAAAGACAATGTTGCTATACCAAATATGCAAGAAAGGAAAAGCTAATCCGCATCCTCAAAAGTAAGAAACTGTAAAAACATCACCACGTGCCTGCTGAAGAATGCCTCTGGCCCAAATTCCTGGATCGAATGGCCCTGGCAAGTACTCCGTGGTGGCATTAGAGTGTTCCCAGTAGAAGTCGGAGAGAAACCACTACTAACATCCAAGACCAAAGAACCACTACTGCTTTGATGTTTCCTACACGTGTGACGATGCTGATTTCCAGCTTTGGTCTTCAAGCTCCTTGTTTCATTGAGGATTCTTCCAATCATATGGCTATTTGTACTTGTACTTCGATAATTATGGGTTACCGCTTTAGGTTTATCCCCCCAATTATGTTGACATTTTTTATTGTTTTAGTATATAGTTACTTTTTCAGATCCTAGGATTCTTTAAGCACTAGGTTAACTTACTTTGGTGATTCAGGCACACTGGTATAATTTATTTTATTTTTCTTTTCTACTCCTAAAACAAAAGTGTTCGCATCAAATGATCCATACTCATAGATATATAACTTCCCTTTATCATCTGCCCTTAGCCTTTTCAGTACTAGCTTAGAATTACCAATAGATGCATAATTTGAACTCCTGAACTTCTTCAAACTTTTGATCTCTTGTTCATGTGATGTGGCCCTTCTAATGGATTGATCGAATGTTTTTTTACTCCAAATTCTGACACCCAGCTCAATGTGTTCTTTCAATCAATTCATAACATAGTAATCTACCTTGGACACCCACATCCTTTATTGGAAGTAAAAAAAAATTGGAACATGTACATCATCAAATTCAGTTGGCCGAGAAAATTGACTGTTAACACAGTTCAAGAAGTATTCAGGACATTCCAAGTCCCAAAGAAACAGATAGACTCTGGTGGAGAGGCTGAAACAGCATATAGTTTTTAGTATATTTTGATTACATATTTGGGTTCCCCTTGAATAGTTATACACTTTCAAAAAAAGGCACCAAGTTTCAAGTTCATATGCAAAAGTTAAGGCCTCCAAAAGATGCAGAACTTTTTATGGTTGCAAAACCACCGGTTAAGTTAGGTGGTGGTTTCAAAACCACCCCAACAGTTTTGCAACCCTAAGTAGCAGTTCCCCAGACACAAGTCTGCACTTAGCAGCAGTTTCACAACCTCCGGAGCAGTTCTGCAACCACTGGACTGTATAAAGCAACGGTTTTGCCCACATGTAACATACAAGAAGTTAAACAAACACGGATGATTTCTCTTCATCTTTTATGACCTTTGGGCTTCTTGTTCGAGCCTAGGCAATGTGCAATTGCATAAATGAAAATGTGAAGGTTCAAGGAAGGAATGTGTGTGCAGTCGTGAGCAGTTGTGGAAGTGGGCACAGCAAAGTGCAGTGCTGTGCATGATGAAGGCTACACAGCTGTGATGGCTGAGTTCAGTAAGTCTTGTTTGCTGGATCAACAAGTGATCCACAAGAAAGTTGCAGAGGACATTTGCAAGAGTAGGATGTTGTTGAATGCCATTGGCATCCTTGTAGGCCTCAAGAGGACAGAGTCGCTTGTAAAACTGCAAGAAGATAGTGGAGATGAGGAAGCGTGGCTTCACCCTTCTGTAGTCTACCACATTGAGTTTCTCCAGCGTAGCTTCTTGAATATGCTCTTTCTTTTGTGTTTTGTTTGATTCATTGCTGCTTGCTTCTATTTCTTGCAAACAGTATTTACTATCTCAAACATTGGGAGAGCGTAAGTAATCAGCTGAACTCATGAACCCAGGCATAGCACCTGTTCATGACAGCAAGTAGGAATTGGATTCATTCTTTTATAAAATTAAAGAACAGCATATTCTCTGTGCACTACTATTTTATGAAAATAACATGGTTTGGTAGTAGCATAGCTAGATTATGAATGATTGTGTACAGAAATGTATGATTACGTACATCATACAGAAATGTATGATGTATAAGAGTCTTAAGAGCTGTAGATAGCATCAAGTTACAACATTTTAGGTGTTTTTTCAATAGCGTCAATGTTGGAAATGACACTAAGGGGAAGTAATCCGTATATATTTTTCGTAGAATCGAATGTCCATTCCAATCACAGATCATAAAAGCCACAAAACTCTATACCGTACTCTTTAATAAAACATTAGAACTTTCTTGATTATAATTTTTCAATGTGCAAATTTTTCTTGATTTTTATCTGTTCTAAAATTAAATATTTCTTAGGGTTCCAAATTAAACTCTCTCCATCAACACATTTCTTCAACCAGACCATCCTAGATTTGAAATCAAGATTTAGCCAGCATTCGTATGTAATCCTCCTCAAATGGAGGATATAAAATCTAATCCTTGATCTATTTGTGAAAAATATTGCGTAAAAATTTGGATCCAAACTGGGGGTAGGATCATTTTATGAGAGCCATCAAGAAATTCTATTTTGGCTTTCTCGTCTTGAATATTTTGAGAAGGCTTGGTGTATCATTTTGTTAAGCCTTAGAGCAAGAATAAGCACTGCAAAGAAAAACAGGAATGAATTAGCAGTCCACTTTGCACTGAAGACTACTCCAGAAGGCATTTATAACCTCCAGAAGGCATTTATAACATACATAAGTTGTACATACACAGTTATGTACGCATGAATACTTAATGATAACATTTGACTATCATCTAAATTAAAAGGAGATCATAAAAGAAGAGGGAAGCAACTAGCTATGTGCTAAAATTTGGAATGATTTTATACCCTCACTTCGATTTTCTCTGAAGTATGGACTACCAGCATCCAAATACCCACTCAATCCATAATTTAACGAAAACAAATAACTCAATTCCGAGTGGTGAATCATAAGTTATGATGAAGCAAACTCTAGGAGTGTAAACTAGTGCAAAGAGAAGTGTTTTGTTTCGATGTTAGCTGAATTCTGCATGCCATGATGCCCCAATGTAAGTTACAATTCATGTTTACACATATTTTATCAGTTATTAGTCCACTAATTATGTCTATGGTAGAGTTTAAACTTTATTTATTTATTTTATGGTGCAATTACTATGTCTATGATAGAGTTTAACGTTAACGTATTTACGATTTTACAGATATGGTAAGCCATAGAAAATGACCCTTAGGATGATGGTTAAGGCTCTAAAGTTGCTTTCACTTTATTTTTATGGCAGTTATAAGGAGATTATTTTGGGAGGTATACAGAGGATTATTTTTTATGCTTTCATATTAGTTACTGAATTGGAATGGATATAGTGACAGTGGCAGATATAAAAGTTGCTGATCCTGCCTCCAAACAAAGGAACAGCAATGAATACCACATTGCCCTAAACAGAATGAGTATTCCTATAGGAAAGGTTTTTTGATGGCCATATCACATCATCCACTCAAGGAATTCAAAAATGACTCGAGTGTTACAGTCTTTTAAGTGCCAGAGTAAGTTGCATCTAACACTAACTTCTCAACAATAGTTCCTCATCTTTTTATATGCAGGAACAGGGGAGGTAGTCCGTAACACCTCTCTTAAACCTTTGCCTTGAATTTCTCACCATTCTACTCTCTTGTCCAGGATCAATGTTCTTTTGCAGTCAATGTGATTTCACAATGTGTAATCATTTTTTCATACATCCAGTCAACTCTTACATTGCTTTCAAGACTGGGTACTGTGATTCTTGCACTACCTACTTCAAAGCTTCCAAATCCTCAACGTGTGACAGAATTCAATCACTGAAAGCAAACTTCTTTAATCACTTGTTCCATGTCTAAAATAAGGCTCTTACTGCATAAGGCTCTGATTGCAGCTACTGCTACAACAGCCTTGAAAGGAGTAGTAAAATTAAATTATAGAAAATAAATAAATGACTTCAAGAGATAAAAGAAATTGCAGAAGAATAATACGTATTGTCAACTTATAGATTAGATTGCCCACCAACTTCCTTTGGAGAAAAAAATACTACAAACCACTAGGGAAATCCAACTATAACAACATTTTTTGCAACAAACAGGACTAATATGTATACAGTTTATACAATACTAGAATTGATAAAGACTCCATAAACATAATAAGTGTTCTGTGCAGATAAGATAATGCATGAGACTAATCATTGCCATGCAAATGGCAACTTGCATGAAACCAACCCATTAATATGCAGATAGGTGGATAGCTATGTAATCCTAACTATGCAACTAAGTACTCTGAAATGGAAAGCCCTTTGCAATGCAAGGTTAGTTAAAATTCATACATCTTATTAATGCAGATATTCTCAAATATATTAGTAACATTAAACTACTTGTTTTCTAATTTGGGAATGCCAGTTAATGAGTATGAAACATATAATGGGGTCAAACTGTTTTCCAGATTTTAAATGTTTGTTTCAATTCCTCAACTTTTACCCTGATGATACGAATAAAATTATTTCTTACAACTTTTCTTAGGGATTTATTGTAAGTTTGATTTCCACCTTCAAATTGGAACATATGTTTGTACCAAATCTTCATCCCTAGTTCTCCATTGTGTGCTTGTTCTTTTCTTGGTCAAGTTATGGAACCACAAAATCCTGGTATATTATACTTTGTGGGAAATAACTTCTTAATATTATTTTATAAGATTTACAATATTTCTCATGCATATACTCTCCTATTCTTCCATATCTTTGAATGTTGGCACATTTTCCAATCTGTCCTTAGTCTAAACTTCTAAAGTATCTTTTTTTATCTCTCCTAGCAGGTAACTTGCTCATGTGGCCTGGAAATCTGTAAATGATATTCAATTCTCACAACTTTCAACGACACATGATAAATTTTACAAGTTGATTGCAATATAGGTCAGTCTTCCCAACATTATAACACAGGCGCAACAAGAGACACTGTTTGCATGCAACTTAATCTGTAAAGAAGCTTCACAAATTGTGTTTGAAATCAAAGACCAATTTCTCTAAATCTTCATTACAACACCGCTTTTAAACCTTATATGACTGCTAATATATTAACCAGTGTTGATTTCCACTTTCATTGGCTGCAAATGGTTTTGGTAGCAAAAAGTCATCTTGCTTTGCTCTTTGAACGATGACACAGTTTACTGGCAACCATTCTAATTTGGGTGCCCAATTGTTCCTTCAATAACAATTTAGTTTTTTGATGTGTTAAATAGTCACCCTCCCCCTTTACTGAAAATAATCACAAAAGTAGTAAAAATGCTGTGTGTATCACCCAATATTCCAATTAAAATCACTTATAAAGTCAATAAAAACATAGGTAATGTTCCAAGAGAGAATTTAACTGAGAAATCATGTTTCCCTTTACCTGTAAGCATCCCCCTTCAGAGACCAAAAACTCAACTACTGTTTGCTTCTTTAGTTCTTGTAACACTTCTTGAAGGTAAAAATCAGGGGAAGCAGAGTTTTCTGGTGTAAATGCCCGTATCTCGTTGTTCTTCCGAGCATTCTTGAACATTTTCGGAAGATTTTTAACTACCAAAACATCATTTGCAAGTGCCGCAATAAAGTGATCCTCGTTATAAAGATAGCCAAAACTCTTAAATTTAGAGCTGCCATAAACAGACAAGAACAGATGAGAAAGAACAAAACAAGCACATAATCAACTCCTTAAATAACACTAAAAGAAGTATTTCCTAGAAATAAAATGGATAAGCAACCTGATTCCCTTAGTACTTGTAGTCTCTTGAAGCTCTGGAATCACTAGAGTTGCATTTAGAAGCCTAGATACAGCAACCACATCACAGATCTGGCAAGAATAGCACCTTCAGGAAATTATACCATTTACAAAAGCTATCAAAGACAACACAAAACAGACAAAGAAATAGCAACTTCATTATTATAAGAGGAAATCGCTACCGATGATCTGATCTCATGGAAACCTCCTTGAATTTTGACAAATATGTAGCCATTGCTAGGCTGGTTTGGGGCTATCAAAAAAAATGAAAAGATTCGATTAGGCATCAAAACTTACGTTTAAGAATGTAAGCTCAAAGAAAAAATATTATTAACTCTTAACAAGTTGCCACATCTAGGAACAGCTGTTCAACCTCCTCCAAAATAAATGACAAAACTTTACAAGTATAATTATTAATCCTTTCGCGCTTTGGAGTAAGGCATGGAATTATTATTGAGAATTTGAGAAATCTTATTTTCTTACAGATAGTTTTTTCTCTTTAATAATATTTTACTAACACTCAAAACAAATGGAATTTTAGAGAATCATTTTATGATTTATCAAGGTGCCACCTTTTTAGTCAGATTCATTTGTGTTTCTCATGTTCCGTATTACAAATTTCAAAATAGTTTCCAAATCATTTTTAGATGTCTTCAACTGGATAAATTAGGTGTGCCTCTATATCTTCACTCTTTTGCAGTAATGATGAATCCACCAGAGTGATGAGGAGGGCTTCATGGTTGTAGATGCAAATTTTTGCTTCTGGTCATCCATTTTACAGAGAGCCATACCCATGATTCTAGCTACACTTTTTGTGTGAGCATATTTCAGATGAATTTTCTGTACTTTCCTTTAACTCTGCAGAAATATTTCTATGGAGAAACATTTTTGTAAACAAGTATGATGATTTTACAATTTCGTACAGTTGTTGCATTCCAATGTTTTCAGTCCAATATATAAAAATTTTGAAATGATGGAGTTGCTAAAAAAAAATTAAAACTGTTAAACCCAAAGAATTTGAACGGGCCCCCCTCCCTCTTGGGTCAAGACTAACTCTCATGAAGCCTCAAGAGGAAACACTAGTCTGGCATGTACCGGTGGTTTGGGTCGAGGTTCATTTGTCAATGTAGTGTTTTCATACAACTAGGCGATCAATTCTTCAAGTAACAACCATGTTGAGGCTTTTCGATCTGCTATGACTTTCCTTTGCAAAAACACTAAACTTTGGTCAAGTGATTATGGAAACCAACTCTGAAATATCCGTTGTGGACTACCACTTAAAAATGCACAAAATATTGAAAATTTGCAGCCAAATAAAATACTGATTTTTGCAGATTTTTAACAGTTAGGGCAGCAAACTAAAGAAAATTAATATCTCCCAAAATATCCACCCAAATCACTTGAAAATTTAAAGAGAGCTTGCTAATATTATAAAGAACATAAGAAAACTGTTTTTGGAATTTTTCAGATAATAAAATGCTGCCAGAAAATTACAGCGTGCCCTCGACAGCTGAAAAACTTCTAAAATTCGTAACTCCCCGAATACAAGTGCAAAAATTATGAAACTTTGGAAATAACATTTATGAATATAGGAGATGATATTCCAACCTTCAGATCTGAATTCATACCACTAGAAACCCCTCAAATAAAGGCTGCAATATTCCAAACAAGTCAACTAGCTTGGAAAAGGGTTGGAAATTGATGAAAAGGCCTTCAAAGTGATGCTAAACCCTGCTCAAATGGCTGCCGTAAATCTGATCTGAAAACACTCTAATTATCTTCACCAAATGTCTCCAAAACCCTCAAAACCCTTCCTCTAAAACCTCTGAAAATATCTCTGTAAATCAGCTCTGAAAACAACTCCAAAATGACAAGCTAGGGTAGATCTCTCACTACCGAAGAATGCCCTACTAGCTAGGGATGGATCTCTCACCACCGAAGCTAGGGTTCCTGTGGGATTTCACTCCACAAGCTATAGATTTGCAAACAACAGTTGCACATGAAGGAAAATAATTAGGTATGCAAGAATCCTCTCTTCTTTTTCCTCCCAACTCCTTATATAACTTCTTCCAAGGCAAAAGAGCCCCAAAAAACCCTAGTCGCATTTTCCCTTAGGAAGGGCCAATAAAATAAAAGTAACTTAAGTTACTTTTCCCCTTTTGAGTCGCCATGGTCCAAAAGTGACCCCCCAACGCAAAATTAGAACATTAGTACCTTGTGGCCCCTTCCTAGTGACAAAACATAACATCTAGTCCCTCCAAAACACCTTTTGCTTATGTCAATGAAGAATTATAACAAAATGGACTAGATATTCATACCCAATAGCTACCAGCCAAAATGGACTCAAATTGGCCCTTAGGCCTTTGGCGTAGGAAAGGGGACATTACAAACTCTCAAATCTTAGCTACAAATCTCAATTCTTCTGGAAGAATGGAGAATTTGCAACTCCAAAGAGTGTTTGAAGACATCAGAATCTTGCAAAGATCCTTTGAAGAGTATGAAGTCAGTTGTATCCCATAGGAGGCAAACCAGGGAGTGGATCTACACGCTAAACATGCTTCATCTCTCTAAACAGGCTTGAAAATCAACATCTACTCACAGGAAGATATAGATAGATGGCTTAAAGGAGGCCCCGATCCAGTTATCAATGACAAAAAAGGCCTTTGTTATTTACTTTCATAGTCCCCTGTTTGATCTCTAAGGCTATTGTCCAAACCCAGGCTATTGTGGGCCAAACCCATGCTTCTTTGGTAAGGGGGTTGCTTTAAATCATTTATATCATTAGACGCCATGGGCTCTCCCTAGGTGCTTACAAGAATGATAAGAAGAATGTTTCTCTAAAACAAAATTTCTTCCAACTAAATTCTGTATGCCACATGAACGAGGCAATAATGAGGTGAAAAGGTGGTTGTTGTTCACTCACAGCCCACATGACCTTCCTTAAGTTACCTTCCAGTCATTTGATTGCTCTCTCATTCATTTCAATTTTCAACTCTCAACATTCCCTCCCTCACCCTCAGACATGGTGGTGTATAATAGTATATATCTCTGTTTGTGGTCCTTTTCCCATCCTTTTTGAAGTGGTATGTGGGCTCAAAAGAGACATTTATCCAGTAACTTGCATTGTTACTTCTCTAGAATTGGGAGGCAGCTTTCTACTAACATGAGGTGCTCTACTTTTTGGGGGGGGCTTGCAGTATACAAAGTGCCAATGGATGCAAAAAAGGTTGTGGACTTCACCTTCTACACTCAGTTGTTTGCAAAGAATTTGTGGGTTTCTCAACTTTGCCACAGTGTGGGCTCCTGCCATCTCAACTATTTTCTGGATCGGTTCTCCCTCATGTGCCTCTCTCGGTAGTTTGTCTGTAATTCTCTAGATTTTATCTGGGATTTTACAGCTGCTCAGTTTTCTCTATTTTCTTTCCCCCTCTATTCTGATAAAGACCAAAAGGAATGAAAAGAATGTGGTCCCTTCCTCCCTGCTTAATGTAAGAAGAAGTCTGAGTTTAAGCCTCGAGGGGAATAAGACATACGCTAAATGATCAGCAGAGAAATTAAAGTCTCCTACCCAGCCAGGATCTAGCTTCTTTAAACAACTTGAAACATTGGGATGTGTTGCCCCTGAGTTCAGTTCTATTGTTGTTGCTATGCCCATGGTTGATATCCCTCTTCCTCCTGATCTACAACAAACTAAGCCCCGTCTAACCATCATCAACAATGCTTTGGTGATCAATGAGTTTAATATGTCATGGATCACTGGTTCCTCAGCAAAAGAAGAGTTCTTCTCAGCAAAAGAAGATAAACCTATCTTATTGAACTACATAATTTTAATATGAATGAGTGAGAAGAGAGAGGAATCTCTCTCTCTCTCTCTCTCTCTCTCTCTCTCTCTCTCTCTCTCTCTCTCTCTCTCTCTCTCTCTAGCATTGTTTTTATGATCTTCTTAGTCAAGGAAGAGACTTTTAGTTTTTAGCAATCCACTGATGGAGGCTCCTGTGGGAATAGGGGCCATGGCTTGCACCTGAACCAATTGGTCGCCCCACAATGATGATTCATGCAGGCAATGGGAAGTGTAATTGATGTCCCTGCGCCGCTGAGGGCAAACTTTTAGTTTTATGTTGTTCTGCTCTTATGATCCGTTTTCGTTTTACCAGTTTGATGTCCTTGATGATCAGTGTAGCAATCTTACTTTTTTGGTTACTGCTTTGGTCAGGGCTCATCCTCTTTATGGGGATCTTGAAACTTTTTGTATTATCATAGTTATAGTTTGTATTATTTCTAGTAATCTTAGTATGACTATGATGATACAACTTGGATAGGTAGTAACCTCCTTCAAGCTACCTATATTTCTCGTATTAGTAGAATTTGCCATGCTACTGCCAGAAGGAAGGCTGATTGAAATATGTGATTTTTTGCTGCAAGTTCAATAGAAATCTTTTCATCTTGTTTTCAAAAACAAGTAGTATGATATCCGTTCATAAGGCCGTTTTATCTTCAAGGATTCTAAAAGCATGGCACCTATATGTGATTACCCAGACCCCTACCAGGATACAACACTATAGCTTTAATCATAGAGCATCGATAGGAGATGTGACGGCACCCTCCAAATAAAATAAGCAAAATAGAAAGCAATACAGAAGCACATGAGAATGCCCTGCAAAACACCAATAACTGACACCGCCCATGCGTAAAGAATTAAAAGAAGAGATTAAAACATTACCTACTCTACATGCGCGCCAGCCTTGCTGCCCCCTATAGCTTTGCAACCCTTCTAACAAATTCCACTCATCTCTCCCACCTCCACACGTGCTGCAAACCATCGAGTCACAACCACCTCATACACAATGAACCCAGCAGACTTCATGCAAGTCATCTTGATGGCCCAGTTCATGAAGTTGGTATTCACCTAGTTACAAAGCATTACTATCATGCATGCCAACTGATGTTGAATCACCATGAGAGTATTGAAGATTTCCTTTGAATACCCATCCTTGTCTGGCTCCACCCACTGATTCCTAGGTGAGCATGGCCACCGAGGGGTTGGTCCAAACAAGTGTCCATCTTGTCAAAGCACTAACACTACCTCCATATTGTATTACAATTGCACTGGTGACAGTGCTCGACTTTGGATAGGAATCATTTGCTTTACCTCAAGATTAAATCAAAATTGCCAAAGTGGCACAACTTGACTATGTTATATGCACGCCTCCTCACCACAGAGTACATTGGGTCAAGAGGGAAATCTGGACTCATGCACATCACAGTTCACATTCACTCGGTTAGTAGTTCTCATATTTCTCCCTCAGCTTTCCATTTGTGAAGCAGGTCACTTTGCTTCAGTTTTATCTGCTCTTTTAAATTTTTACTAATGATTTCGGCATGTCAACAGCTTAAAGACAAACTTATTTTAGTGTATATCCTCTGCCTATCAAGAATATTTTTTCAGACATGTGGGCTTCATATTTATGTATTGTATGACCTCCAAATAATTTCAGTTATATGGTCGGTTATCTTTCAAACATCATAATAGCCATGATAGGCATATCTGACCATCAATAGTCCTGCCTCTTACGTTTTCCCAAGAACATTAAAGAGGTATTGTCCCTGGATTTTGTGTCTAAAAATGTTAGGGACTTTCTGTCTTCATGTTGGGTGTACCTGTTGTCACAAAATCACTACACCCTCCTAATGGCCTGAAAATGAATCACGACATTCAGTGTGATAGTGACACATGGGATCATCTCTCAAGCTGTGGGACTTAGACTAGAGATGAACCTCCGGAGAGAGGCCGGCTTCCTTTGTTTAAACTAGGTGCTCTGACTCTTCCTGGGATTAAGGAGAAATTGCAAAGAAATAAATCCTAAACTAGAAGTGGTGATGCACCAAAGAGCAGGGATGTTCAACTTTTGGAAGGGTTATGTGAGTGAGATGCTAGCATCCTAAATCACTTTCACCTATTGTAACTAAAAAAGGGTACGAGTACCACAAACTAGAAACACACGTTCCTTTGTTAAACTTATACAAAAGAGAAAGAACATGATTTGGTTTAGATACACAGATAACTTTATTGGAAAAATTAACACAAGCACATCTTAAACACCCACTTTACGCAAAATAAAGATAATGTAACTTCCAATCAACAGCAGGAGAAATACAATCACAGCTGAAGAGAAAATAACCTCATCACTTTATCTTGGCATACAATAAATAATCTGAAGTAAAGGCAAGTTACTCAAACATACTAAGGAATCACATTCACAAAGCATGTAATAAATAATTATTTCACACAGTGATTTAGACTTTCAAATGGCAGAGTGTAATTCTCAATAAAATTAAAAGGGACTTCACAAATATATGAAAATACTCTTCTAAGCTTGAAGAGTAAAATCACCAAAATCTCAAAAATTGTATATCTATGAACTCTAAGCATTCATCTATTTATAAGTTCCTTAGGCTGAGCCATTACAACTGGACCCTTAACTAACATTTTACTAAAAATAGAAATGTCATTAAATTAAGGGAACAAGCTCCCATGAAAATAGCAAAACTGTTGCAAGGGTTTGACCGAGTCAACCCTACAACTCTGACCAATCTGGAGCTCGAATTTGTCCTTCCATGGCCGCTCAATCCTGATTTGGCTCTACAACTTGTTCACCTTTTCCAAGCTCCTCCTGGCTTTCCTTCCATACAGCCAGTCTTTGATTGTATTCGAAAAAATGTTTGATTATTCCCTGGATTTCTTCATCTTCAGGTCCACATGTGTAGTGACTTACTACGTCTGTTGTCTCGATCTCTCTGGTAATTCAGGCTGGTATTCTCTTCAGTTTGAAAACATGACCTTGGACATCCTTCCTAATGAAGTTCTGGCACAAGACCATTCGATCAATGGAATCAGAATTAAAAGTTCTTGTGACATCATCATCCCGCTTCACCAAGTCTTTGAAGTTTTCCTGAATCTGTTCTTTAGGGAGGGCATCGATATTCTCATTGAAGAATTTACAATGAGCAATATCAAATTCTTCTGATATGTCATTCAAGGCGTCTGTGATTTCTAATCGCTTGTCATCCAATTTTTTAATCAAGTCTTGTAACACCTGGCACCTAAACTCCATAGCCTTCTGATATTCAAACAACTTTGAGGTATCATCAATCACCCCTTCCTGAAGAAGCAAGTTGGAATCCACTGCCCTAACCTCTTCCCATGTTGCTAGATTCAGATTCAGATTGTTGCTTTCCTCAGAGAAAGCCTCATCCATCTTCTGAATAGTTATCTTTGCCTCCTGCAAATCATTATAGATTTCCACAACTTCCTTGATCAAAGGATTTACTTCCTGTAGTATTCGTTCGATCCACCCATTTACTGATCTCCCTTTCTGGCCAAGTTTCTCAAGCTCGTGATAAGAGAAGTCATCAATAGAAGCTGAAACTGCTAAGGCCGTAGTAGATGAGGACTCAGTAGATGAAATGGGTTGTGTAACTCTCTGTAATAAAGATGTGAGCTGTTCGACCTTAGCCTTTAGCTCATCCTTCGTAGCTTTATCCTTGTCGTATTTCACCATCAGGGCCCCCAGAGCAGTGTGAACATCCTATTTGGCCCCCTCATGAGTGGCTTTCCCAATGAAAATCTAGAAATCTGATAATCTGCAGCCGTGATTGTTTCCTTGGTTTTTCCCTCAGTAGGGAGTAGCGACCTCTATCACCCATTCTCTGGATGAATTTACTATCATATTTGACATGGTCCTTGGTCTCTTGGCCTGTCTTTTGGGTGTTTGCTCCAAGATGCTGAGATCCATGACATCTCCTAGAGGCACCTTCTTTTTCTGCTTGGGGGTTTTCCTGAATAACCACTCTGGAATAGCTAATAATGAAGAAGATGGAGTGGTAGATGTGACACTTAAGGTCTGAGTTGAGGCAAGGGTACTGGGAACATTCATGGGTGTCTGGATAGAAGTGGTAATGATGGATGGGGTGGATGTTAACACAGCAGTGGGAATTGATACAGCGGTATTGGAAGATGAGGAATGGCAGGAAAAGGAAGTGACAAAGGAAATGGAGGAGGGAAAGGTGATCCAATATTCTCTCCAACTGAGAGAGCTGGAAGGGATGAGAATACTTGGGCCATAGAAGGAGATGGGAAAGATGAAATGCTGGCAGAAGTGGGAGGAACTGATGGAGGAAGGGATGATGGAAGAGAAGAAGGAAGTGATGAACCTTGTGAACAATCAGGAGAATCGCTGACCACAATCACATCCGCCCCAGTCTTGGCTATAGGTATTTCTTGAGAAACAGGAGTTTGAGGAAGAGATGAACTTCCAACAACAAATGAAATTTTCCTTGGTACTGTGGGGGTCTTCTGAGTCGACCGCTTTCCCTTTGTGGGTATTGTTGGGTTTAAGACTGGTGGGGCTGCTGTACTTATAACCTGCTCAACTCCTTGGGTTTGATCCCAAAAGTAGCTAACCACCTGTAGGTCCTTTGAAGAATGGGACCCACTCTATCTTTTGTATTGGAGCATTCTTCTTGATACCAATCAATCCATGGAAGTGGTTGATTGGAAATACCTTCGGTCTTATATGCTTCATCCAATACTTCACCGTCATCTTGCAAATCTACTGGGATCTCAGCTATCCCATACTGGTGAATTTCATCTACATCCAATCTTTCATAATCTCTTTGTCAGATGATATACTCATCCCGATAATGAATCCAGATGTCTTCTAGTTGAGATGTGTGGGAATTTGAACATCCTGTTTCACCAAACTTTCCCAAGTAGTTGAAGTTGGTTCTTGGATGAAAAGTCCACAGGGTTACCTCGGCCATCTCCACATCTACGTTCTTGGCTTTGTGAATGTTTTGACAAGAATACCTACCAATCAAAACTGGAAAATGCACTCCTACCTTGTGGCACTTGTTTTGGATCCGATGGTAATCCAACAGTTGCTGAACTAGCTCCAGTAGAACCCATTTGTCTGTAGGACACCTTGGCAATTTTCTAGGGGCACCAATGAAACCTGGAATTTGAATGTAGGTGAAAGTGGGAAATTAGAGATAGATCAGCTCCCCATTCCCATACTTATTTGAAGGCCTCATCAGAAATTCTCTGATTGTACAACTCTTTGTCAAAGTGGTAAGGATGACTGTGAAGAAAGCATCATTGACCCTTCAAAAGTGCTTGCACCCCTCACTCAGAGTGAGCTGGGGATAGAAATCATAAATTTGGGATGTGCTGCGAACCCCCTTGGTATTTAGTCTGGGAAAATCTCCCATAGTAGCGGGCAGCGTAGACCAGGAATGATGTCATGTAAAATGATTTTGTAGTTGACACTCTACCCAGCTGATAGCAGATGGAGCTACTGATATGTTCTCCCCACCTGATAAGCTCCTTGTTCTTCTTGATAGTGGAAATGTATAAAAACATCCACTCTTGGAATTCCTTGGTAGCTGGGAGGCCTGAGACTCAGCTGAGTAGTATGATTATGTCATTGACTTCCTGGATGAAGTCATACCCATGTACAAGGTTTTTGACAACTTGGCCATGCTCTTAGCCAAGTAGCTTTTCATGACAATCTTGGAACATGAATCAACATCATTGTTCCAATGTTCTACTGCATTTTCGAAGTGAAATAGTGGCGTAGTTTGGAATGTCAGGTAGCCTGAGAAGATCTTCAAAGAAATCAGGATCTAGGTGAATGACCACCTTGTCATCATCATCCTTAACTGACATAGAATCTGCATCGAAGTGGGCAGCTGCAGCTAGAATGAACTCAGGACAATGCATTGAAGCAGGAAAACCAGCCGCAAGCACAAGCCCGCTATCATAAATTACGCCTGCATCCATGGCTTCTTGTTAGGAGCCTTCACTCTGCTCCAGAAATCTGGGAAATTGAGTCTGACCTAAGTCAGTATCCCCTATGTTACCAAGATTAGAGGTTAGGAAACACTGAGGAACAACTCCAAGGAATGAATATTTCATCTTCTCTTTATCTTTTGAAGTAGAAGTAAACATGAAGTTCTAGATTTTAGACGCCGAAGAAGGAAAAACTCTGAAAGTTTGCAGGATGAAATATCTGAAATAAATCTCTGAAATCAAGATCTTTGAAACACTAAAAGTCCAAAAATAAAAAACACCAAAATAAATCCCGAAATGAGAGTTTCCAAAATTCCAAAGTGAAAACCTCCGAAAGAAAGTTTTCCGAAAGTGAGTTTCCCAAAACTCCAAATTAATTTCTCCGAAAATGGAAATTTCCTGAAGTGATTTTCCCCAAAACTCCAAAGTGAATTTCTCTGAAGAAATTCTCTTAAAATGTTTTTCTCCAAAATGGAAATCTCCGAAATGATTTTCTCCCAAAAACACTTTTGAACCGAAATTTTTCCACAGTGATTCTCCGAAGTGAGTCTCCCAAGACACTTCCTTCGAAGTGGTAGTCTCTGAAGTGAGTTTCCTCCTGAAATCCCACAGCGATCTCCCAAAAAAGTAAAGTAATCTCTTTGAAACTGTGTTTTCCCAAACTTGACAATCTACCTCGAGATGATTTTGTGAATAACCTGAGAAACTAGAGATAACTCAAAAATGAAAACATGGTGAATGGGAAGTCCATTATTCAAAAACACCGAAGACAAACAAAAAGGAAATGAAAATGGGAGATGAGAACAAAAAATAAAATCTAAAACCAAAAAGAAATAACAAAATTAACATACCTTGAAAAAGGACGTTGAAAAAGACAAGAAAAATGGATGTCAGAGATATTTGTCAGGTGAAAATGACCATAGAAAATCGAGTTTAAATAGAAAACCCTGGCATTTATGGAAAAAATATGATCCGTACGGGGTTGGTGAAGAAATAAATGCTCAAGAAAACTCCGAAGTTCTGAAACCTGAAAAAACCCGAAAGTCTGAAAATTCAGAAATTCAAGATTTTAGGACTTCATGGAAATTGGAAACAAAATGTGAATTGGTGATGAAAAGTTCCTGAAAAAACCCGAAAGTCCGAAAATTCATGGAAATTTACGGATTTCAGACTTCAGGGAAAAAATGAAACCAAAACACCAAATGTTCGAATGAAAGCTCTGAATTTTCAAAAAACCTGAAAACCTGAAAATTTCAAAATTTCAGACTTTTAGGCTTTTAGAAAAACTTTCAAAATGAAAACTCTAAAAATCTGAAAATTTCACTATTAGACTCCAAGAATTGGAAATTCATTGTACAGGGGATCTCTTAAAAAAAATTGTCCTGACCTCATTTGACTTATCTTTCAAGGTAAGTTAAATTGCTAAGAGTACCCTTGCTGACTTTTGGCATGTTGTTTGTATTTGCTAGAGAAGCCTCTATTTTCTTGAGTTTCTTTGGCAGAAATGAGTTTTGTTATGTACTCCCTATATACGCAAGTGTTTAAGAACACACACTGTGTCTCTCCATGTGTGTACGTGTGTGAGCACGTGTGTGTTGCACATGTGGGTGCACATGTGCACATGCATGTGAGAGAGAGAATTGAGGATTTATTTTTACTCTGTTCTTAAATAAATCTCAAATATTTCTTGTTCCAATATCATCATAGCAGATATTTATTGAGATTCCAACAAGAGAAGGATCAAATTTTGAAATTCTAACCATTGCACACAATTCCCAAAACACGCTTCCACTATCCGGAGCTCTGAAGCCTGCCTCATCTATGTACAGAGGGGGATTGTTAAATTTAGCAACATGAATGTGTATATGTTAATGGGCAATAGGCATTCATGTGAATTTTGTATGTATGCATCTTCTGTCCCTCTCCTTGATGAAATTATTCAAGGCCAAAAGCCAATGACTAATTTGTTTCTCGGTAATCACATTTGTTTAATAGTTGAAACTGCATGACACAACTGCCATCACGGGTTCTCGCCAATTTAGCTGAGGTGAAGTACAAATTGATGTGCAGAAGGAAATGCTCAGAGGAGGTGGTGAGGGCGGGAAGTCATTAAAAAATGTTGGTTTTCCCACTCTGTACCTACGGATCCCATTTCAACTTCCCTAGTTCCGCCATCTAAAATCTACAGCAAACTGTATATTCAAATTTTATTTAAAATAAAACTAACATGAAAAAAATGAAAAATCTTACCAGGATATTCGCCCTTTGGTTTTGCATATGGATATAATGATTCAAGAGATTTTACTGGACCCCATAGCTTTCTGTACTTGGAACCCTACAATCGTCATCAGAATAAACACTCACACGAGTTCAAAAATGCCAAAGGAGAATCAATCCTATCTATTTATACCCAGGTGCATTTTAACAGTCTTTGAAAGAAAACAAACTCTGATTCTTACTCCTTGAAGTAAATCCGTAGTGTCAAAGACTGGACGCCAGTGAAAAACTTCCGAGATGGGTCTGTCATCAAGAAGATCTCTGCTAGAGTATCTTGCAAACAGAAAAAGATGTGTAAAAAGAGAAGGCACTGATAGCACAAGCCCAATAAGAGCTGTCCACTTCCTTTTAGATGTAAACATGCCTCTGCACCACAGATATTTCATGACACAGACTTCAAGTGACCATCTGATCACAGATTAAATTTTGATATTTTATAATTAACGCGCCCAACCATTAATAATTTAACCTTTAAAACAAAAAACAAAAAAAAATTCAGAACTAACTAAACCCAATGATTAACAATTTAAACATGCGAACACCACAGATTTTTCATGACACAGACTTAATGTGAACATCTAGAATCACAAATTAAAAATGTAATGCCTTGTAATAAACACATCCATGATCCAACCATTAACATTGAAACAAATATCCATCCCTCATTTGCGTATCATAAATACATATATTGAAAATAGAAATAAAAAAATAGGTACGCCCAACTCCTAAGAACTAAAAATTTAAGCTTGATAACTAATGATTTAAGGACTTAAAGCATAAGCTAGACTAGAACTCCTTAAAACCCTGCACAATAAAAATCATAAACTTGAATTCTCGAATCGTTAAAACCCACAAAACAATCTGTTAAGAAATAAAATTTGTCACACAAGAATTAGGCAATGACCTTTAAGCTTTATCTTTTGCAACGGAGCCCCTGAAAAACATAGGTTTAGATTGCCAAATATGAAAGTGGGGTGAAATAAATGTAAGTTTGAACTGGGTTTCCAGCAAATTGAGCCACTTGACTGATTGAATAAGATTGGGGTAGTTGGTAGGTCTTGAACAGTTTTGCAGAGTGCAGAAATCCACATGGTTGCAGGAAATTATTGTAGCATTTGACAGTTGTCTGGGGAAAGGGGAACACTGCAACAAATTTCAATGAAAGAAACAATGTGAAGAGCATTTCAAAGTTAATTTATTGCTTTATGTAGGACACTGCATAAACATAGAAAATCTGCCATGGTTGTTGACGAAAGTCCAACTAGCTTTGAAAATGCAGTCCCCTGTATTCATATTTGAACAGGGACCCAAGTGGTTTAACGGGTGTAGATTTAAGTCAATTTATAAAATGATTGACTGTCATTTCAAAATAGTTGTGCGAATTGAATGTTGTTAAAAAAATAGATGGTTGTTATCTAATTAATGGTTGTACCTCTGTTTAGAAGAAAAATTTATATTCTTCGGCGTGCTTGTGGACAAAACCAATATAGACAACCAAAACACAACGGTCCAGCAAATGTAACATCAAAGAATCGTAGCACGTGGGAAGAGTTCTGGTACTGAGTGGAAATGGATAGTATTTGTGGGTCAAAGAATATTTATAAACAAAATCTTTGTCCGCTAGGATTGAGGTTAGAGAGGCCAAAACCATTTGTTTTGTTGTTGTGCTAGAGTGGGATTTTTTTGTTTTACATATTACGTTCTTCTTTTTTCGTTCTTCTTTTTTCGTTTCTTTTTTTTTTTTTTTTGGGGGAAATGTGTCATATTTATATCGAAAGATGTTTTCCAAGTAAGAAGTGTTGGGGCATAATTCTGAAAGTTGTTAGAGATGTGAACAATCATGATGCATTTAGTCATTGATGGATGGTTGTATTGTGTTTATCCATGTTATTGCTTGATACACCCAAACATAATTGTGTGCAAGATAAGTGGACCATTAACTCTTGCAAGTTGTTCTCTTTTTGCATATCTTCCTATGCAAAATTCTGGCTCCAATGGTAATACACTTGTGTGCCATTACAAATTTTCCATCGTCCACCTCTTGCATCCTACTAGCTCGAGCCATGTGAATGTTGCTTGCCTTAAATTTTCCATTGATGGTCTATACATTGAGCCTCAAAGTCCAAAAATAGTGCTCAAAAGTAGTAGCGGTCTGCAAGAGTGAGGCACGAATATTAAGAGAGGTGTGATGTCTATTTGAAGATGGGACAATGAAGAAAAGCATAGCCTCATAATTACATACAAATCGGCATGCCTATCATTCATATTTTGTTCACCGCCTTCACAAAGTTTTCATTGCAAAGTAACTTTGTCACCCTATAACAGTCGTATTTCTATCTGCAGACACACTTTGAAGGAGGTTCTTCTGATAGGAGTAGTGAATGGATGATTTCAATCCCATCGTGGCTCCCTTGTTTTTCTTCTCCATTCAACGGGAGTTGCATGAGGTAGGTGTGCAAGTTGTGTATGGCTAATATTTTTCCCCTTGTAAATAAACAACAGTCAAGCCTAGGAAGTTCCTCAATTACCTACGTGTACACCCTCTTTTCATTGGAATTGGCAGGTGGTTATAAGCTCACAGACGAGTTGGTGGTGACGTGTTTTGATTTCCTCAACGATGACACCAACACCATGGTAGTGACTCTAGAATGGGCCATAACACATCTCATGCATGACCCCAAAAGTCATTGTTGCATTGTTTCCACATGTTGCCTCATCTACAACATCTTGTTGATATGTTTGAGGTTCTCAAATTGTCCTATGAGATGACATTGGCATGGGGTATGTCCATGCATACATGGAAGAGCAAGCAATAATTAAGTAAAAGGGAAAAGCACCTAGTAAGACTCAAAACAAGGATATTTATTTGATACATTCACATGTGCATTGTTGATTGGCGTATTTGACTTATAAGACATAGCAAGTATAGGTCGGTGTTTGTTATATTTGTACTTTTACTAGATCATTTGTTAGGTGTTTTTCAATTTGCAATTTTAACCCAAAATTAATGTCCTATGGGCGAATGGGCATATCGGATCTTACATGGCTTAAAATTAGTGTCATCTTAAGTTGTGTGCTTTTATTAGTCTTGTAAAGGAATATACATATACATACACATACATATGTGTGTATATTCATACATACATACATGTGTGTGCATGTATGCATAATGTGTGTGTGTGTGTGTGTGTGTGTGTGTGTGTGTGTGTGTATATATATATATATATATATATATATATATAGATATATATATATACATATGTATATATGTATATACATATGTATATATGTATATATGTATACGTATATATGTATATATCTATATGTATATATGTATATATATATATATGTATATATATATACATATATATGTATATATATATACATATATACATATAGATATATACATATATACGTATACATATATACATATATACATATAGATATATACATATATACGTATATATATACATCTATACATATATACATCTATACATATATAGATATATATATATATATATATATATATACACATACATATATCTATGTATGTATACACACACATGTATATATGTATGTATATACACACATATGCATATATTGCTTTGTCTTAAACAATACTTATGTAAGCTCTTCAGCCGATGAATAATATGCACACGTGGTTTTCCTTCTTAATCTTTGAGCAATGTTGAAGATTCATTTCTATAAATATTACTCGAAAAATTTTACATTTTTACTTTTGCAATAGCCGAAGCATTTTTTATTGGTTATATGTCGCGAATTAACGTTCAATTAATGCCCCCTACATTTCAATGTAAGTGACCTATATTTCATTAATAATATTTAAAGTTTTCAAATTTGTTGCAACCCTTAAAATAAGTGTTGAAATGTATTTTTAATATACCATGTTTTTCTAAGTTTGAAGTATTTTCTATTTTCAATGCTTATGTTATTAAAACACATAATAATGTAAGAATTTTTTGGTTGTAGACATCAAAATCTACACAAAATCATATTACATCATGTCTTTTGCAAACTTAATGTATGTGGGTCTTGAATGATGAAACTAAGTCTTACTTTTACATCACTTGATGTATCTTTTAATTTATGGCTTACTTGATGCATCTTTATATTGTTATGTTGTGTGATAGAGATCTCGGGTCTTTGCAATTGTTTGTTGTACTTTTGGTGACTTTGGTTCAAGACCATACAAATTGGTCATGACCATGGTACGACCTTTTGATTTTTGGGACCATGGTCCTGACCCTTTCAATTTTGGGTCCTTTCTACCCATTGGATCTCTTTGTTACTCTTTTCTCTTTTGCATATTATATTTTGAGTCGGCTTTGCATGTCATTGAGATTCAAATTTCAAAGTGATAGACTCCTATGTGTACAAGTTTACCTCAAGCATTTACGATCTAGCAAACACATATCTAAGTGCCAAATAGTGAGCTAAGAAAGTAAGATTATGATCTCCATACTACATATCACAGTACAAGAGGGCATAAATCTATTTTTCACATCTACATACAAAGGTTTTTTTATGGGACTAAAGTAGCATAGCCCAAATTATCGGTGTGGAAGCACGAGGGCAAAGCTAGGTCAAGGGTTTTAGTTGCATGCACACTCGCACAATGCAGTAGGAGAACTACACTGATTCTAAAATATAGTACAGTGTTTGGGACTCACAAACAGGGTGACCGTTGAGGTCAATCTGACTCAAACATTTGCATCTTTATTTTTGATCTAACGAGTTCGTAAAGATCTTATAGAAAGCTAGGTTTTTTGTATGTACATGTACAAACACTAAAATTACAGGAGAATCTGAAGATATCAGAGTGTGACACAAGTGACAACGAAGTGACATAGAAAAAATTAAAGCTATGTCATCTACTTGTCCAAGATAGTATAATAGGATCAGTTTGTGGAATTTGGTACTGACCTTTTATGCTATGTTTCCCTTTCATCGTTTTAGCAAGAAATCGTTGATATGGGTACCTTCTGAATTCTTCATACTTTCCAAATCTGACAACGACACAGTCAAAAATTGTTTTAAATCATCTAAGTCACTTTTTACACCCCAGTTGTACTTCTAATTGCTTTATCGGTTTTACATGCTTGCAGATAAATTAGTTTCCAGTTTATAGCTATGAATGGTTGTATTATTCTTTTCCTTGTAACACATAGTATTCAATCCTAATTAAATTAATTAGATAAATCTCTTATAACTAAATTAGGGTTGATACATTGGGTGAACCCATTATTTTTTGAACCCTTTACCTACCTTAAAGTTTAGATTTTTTATTCATTAGCAAGACCTTGTGATCTCCACCCTCTATTGATTTTAGGGTTTATTCTTTTAATTGGGGTAGATATAGTTTGTAATAATACTTTGTGAAACCACAAGGGCTACCACTCCTTTGACCAGTTCCATGCCACTTTTGGGTTTTAAAAGAAGGTTTTCTCCACACCATACCCTAGTTTTTTATGCTTCCACTACTTGCTTTCTAGATAACGTGACTTATGTCTATAACGATACATCATCTTATCTTGATCCTAAGCCACATCATCCACCTTGCTTTGCCACTCCTCATGTGACACCAATTGTTAATATACCTTCTATCAAAGTCTCCTTAGCTAGATATCTACCCATGTTACAGGCACCTCATGATACCTTTTCTATGGAGGACCTAATTGAATCAATAGATTCCCTTAGAACTATTGGCTTATTAGAGTCATGTTTTCATGATAACCTCGGTTTTAAATATGCATCTAGTGGTAGCAGTTGGATTAGTGAGGATTGAGCTCCAACCTTCCATATTCCTACCAAGTTGCCTAAGTCTCATAATCATGCACTACTTCCTCACGTATATTCCACTAAGGGTGTAGATGGATTTGTTTTAGATGATGATGTGTTCTCTAATATATGGGTTTGTTCTACACATCTTCCAAAAAAACACTACTACTTTCCTTCGTGATACTAACATGGATGATGATACTAACGATGAACATTCTTCTACATTTATAGATGGTGATGCACATAGTAATTATGATATTCTCAATTTAGTATATTTTAGGATTCAGCCTCAATGTGTGAAACAAGTCACTAAAACTCATATATGATAGGGTTTAATGATATGTGTGTAGATAATGATGAAAAGTGACAGATCTAAGCAGGCACACAAAGCTTCTCTTCCAAAGATCTAAGAATTTGCACATAAGTAGATAGCATGACAAAATATGGATTAGATAAATATGAGGAGAATTACTTGGCAAAGGCCAAACCCAAGAATCCGAAGGGATTCCTTTGACAGGTGTCAACTCGTTTTTTGAAAATCAAGCTGAGAAGTAATGAAAAAATTACAACTAATAACATAAAGTGATATTGATAATAAATTGCAGATATGTTATATTCGGATGTGAGGACTCAAATGACATCCTCAATGATAGGCTGGGAAGGATTGAAAATGTTGTCCCAGTAGAGATTGGCCTCCTCACTCTGATCAAGGAGAATATCCAACTATTGAGGGATGTCATTCGTGTTGGGTGTGAGGATGATGGTACATAAACTTAAACTCGTGGTTGATGTTAGATTACTCACACACAAATCGTTAACGAACTAAAGGTAGATCGTAGATGTTGTCGAGTTATCATGTCCCAGTGGGACATTCGCCAACTCTTGCACAAGGTAGGGAGATGTGCCCTGTAAGTCCTTGGCCACATGTCCCCTGACTCGAGCGGTCCTCCAGGTGGACATTGTAATCCACCCTTAAGTACCACGGTTGTATCAGGTACTATAAGGCTAGATCTTTTAGTGCAACGATAACTACTCCTAGTATCAGAGCAGTGGTCTTGAGGTCGAGCCTTGTGGAGCGTGGTGGGTTGTGATGTCCCGGTGGGACATCCGCCAGCTCTTGCACAAGGTAGGGAGATGTGCCCCGTAAGTCCTTGACCACATGTCCATGACTCGAGCGGTCCTCCGGTGGACATTGTAATCCACCCTTAAGTGTCACGGTTGTATCAGGCACTATCAGCTCGGTCTTTTGGTGCAACGACAACTACTCCTGGTATCAGAACAGAGGTCTCGAGGTCGAGCCTCGCGGAGCGTGGTGGGCTGTGATGTCCCAGTGGGACATCCGCCAGCTCTTGCGCAAGGTAGGGAGATGTGCCCCATAAGTCCTTGGCCACGTGTCCCCGACTCAAGCAGTCCTCCAGTGGACATTGTAATCCACCCTTAAGTGCCACAGTTGTATCGGGCACTATCAGGTCGGTCTTTTGGTGCAACAGACAACTACTCCTAGTATCAGAGCAGAGGTCTCGAGGTCAAGCCTCGTAGAGCGTGGTGGGAATGTGATGTCCCAGTGGGACATCCACCAGCTCTTGCTTAAGGTAGGGAGATGTGCCCTGTAAGTCCTTGGCCATGTGTCCCTGACTCAAGCGGTCCTCCGGTGGACATTGTAATCCACCCTTAAGTGTCATGGTTGTATCGAGCACTATCAGGTTGGTCTTTTGGTGCAACGGAAACTGCTCCTAATATCAGAGCAGAGGTCTCGAGGTCAAGCCTCGCAGAGCATGGTGGGTTGTGATGTCCTGGTGGGACATCCACCAGCTCTTGCGCAAGGTAGGGAGATGTGCTCCGTAAGTCCTTGGCCACGTGTCCCCGACTCGAGCGGTCCTACGGTGGACATTGTAATCCACCCTTAAGTGCCACGGTTGTATCAGGCACTATCAGGTCGGTCTTTTGGTGCAACGACAAACTACTCCTGGTATCAGAACAAAGGTCTCAAGGTCGAGCCTCATAGAGTGTGGTGGGCTATGATGTCCCAGTGGGACATCCGCTAGCACTTGCACAAGGTAGGGAGATGTGCCCCGTAATTCCTTGGCCACATGTCCCCGACTCGAGTAGTCCTCTAGTGGACATTGTAATCCACCCTTAAGTGCCACAGTTGTATCGGGCACTATCAGGCCGGTCTTTTGGTGCAACGGTAACTGCTCCTGGTATCAGAGCAGAGGTCTTGAGGTTGAGCCTCGCGGAGCGTGGTAGGCTGTGATGTCCCGGTGGGACATCCACCAGCTCTTGCGTGAGGTAGGGAGATGTGCCCTGTAAATCCTTGGCCACATGTCCCTAACTCGAGGCAGTCCTCCGGTGGACATTGTAATCCACCCTTAAGTGCCACAATTGTATCGGGCACTATCAGGCCGGACTTTTGGTGCAACGGCAACTACTCCTGGTATCAGAGCAGAGGTCTTGAGGTTGAGCCTCGCAGAGCATGGTAGGCTATGATGTCCAAGTGGGACATCTACCAGCTCTTGCGCAAGGTAGGGAGATGTGCCCCGTAAGTCCTTGCCACATGTGCCCGACTGAGTCCTCCAGTGGACTTGTCCTTTGCCACGGTTGTATGGCACTATCAGGTAACTGCTTCAGAGTCATTACACCCTGGCCTATTAGAGTGCCACGGTTGCAGTTAAGGAGCAGTTGCTATCAGGCCGGACCAGCCTGATTGTGCCCGATACAACTTTGGTGCAAGTCCGGCAACTGCTCCTAGGGTATCAAAGCCAGAGGGACATATCTCAAGGTCTCGAGTGGAGTAGTTCCACCGGGACATCACAAGCCAACACACTCCGTGAGGCTCGCACTCTGAAAAGGATTAGTTGTCATTGCACTAAAAAGAGCCTGAGTGCCCGATACAACCATGTCACTTAAGGGTGGATTACAATGTCCATCGGAAGGACCACTCGAGTCGGGGACACGTGGCCAAGGACTTACTGGGCACATCTCCCTACATTACGCAAGAGCTTGCAAATGTCCCACCGGGACATCACAAGCCCACCACACTCTGCGAGGCTCGACCTCGAGACCTCTACTCTGATACCAGGAGAAGTTTCTGTTACACCAAAAGACCAGCCTGATAGTGCCCGATACAACCATGTGGCACTTAAGGGTGGATTACAAAGTCCACCGGAGGACCACTCGAGTCAAGGACACGTGGCCAAGGACTTATGGGGCACATCTCCCTACCTTGCGTAAGAGTTGGCGGATGTCCCACCAGGACATCACACAAGCTCATAAGTTTCTCCTGGGATGGTCATCTAATAGAGGTACAGGCTTACAAGCAACAAATAATTAGTCATGATTTAGGAATATTATGAAAATATATGGAGATGTGTTAAAAAAGGAAGGCAGGGTATTTAGACAGAGATCGAGATCGATCTAGAACATCAATGTTGATCTAATAGATCAGTGGTGATCTATGTGATCCGCATAGATCACTCTATTTACAACCACCAATTTCAAATGACGTTAAGTTCTAAAGGAAAGGATGATATAATATTTTTTGTGACCTAGATGATGATTAGCATATCTGAATGTGAATGTTTACCAATTCAAAGAATGAAAATACCTTTTAACGGGGGTGATGGCGACTTTGGATAATCTAATTGAGAGGATAACTTTTCCAAAGGGAGAATTATTTACCAAGAATTTCTTAGCTCCTTTACGTCATCAGAGAGTCTATGTCTCGTATTGCAAATGCTCAATGCATGAACCTTATCACCTATATAATTTTATATGGATGTCATAATTGCTTTCAAAATCCTTGGGCAATGGCCTAGGTTGATTTTTATAGGATTGATGTCATTTCAACGGATCGTCACCGATCTGCACCAATCACCACTGATTCAGGGAATCGGCACCAACTACTATCCATTTCGAGGAGAAAGGTTGATTTTGGTTACAACTATTTATTTTTAATGATTTTGGGCTCGTTTTAAGTTCATGGGAAGTTTGTTAGGGGGGTTGAGGTTGTTTAGGTTTGTTATGTTTTTATTTTATTTTTGTGTTTTGTGGTCACAGGTGGTTGTTAGTGGTTACGGGTAATAAAATGGAAAATACAAGTTTGTAAGTGTAGACATCTAAAATGTCAACATGCTTAGTTACAACAAATTTGTCCCGCAAACAACATCATCATACCCATATAATAATTAATCGTAAGATTAATTATTATTATTATTAATCCATTTTATCATATTATCATCTATCATTTATATTTAATCCATTATTACATCCCATTTTATTATTAATATCATTAATTCATTATTATATCATATTATCATAGCCATATCATCTATCATTTATCTTTAATCCTTATAATCCATTATTACATCCCATTTTATTATAAATATCATTAATTCATTATTATATCATATTTAATCCTTCATTAACATTTTTTAGGAATTTAATATTCCTACATTTCACCTACCCCACACATCCCTACACCTAGCCTTTCCATCAAATCATATCCTTAATCATCATTAATCAACCTAATATAATCCTAATATAATTACATCCTCACACCTCTAAATCTAGAGGTTTCTAAATCTAAAAGCCTCTCTAACCTTCTCCTTCTATTGAATTTTTTAATTCAATGGAAGTTTCTTCCCTCCATAGATTTTGAATTCAAAATCTAGAATTATCCAACTCTAGAATTCTCCATTCTTCTCATGCATCCTCCACCCTTGATCCAAATCCAACATGACTCAATCTTAGCCATTGAATCCTCCATCCAAAAACTATAAATTGAGTTCTCCTCCTCCATGAGAGCTAGCTTGAAACAATCTTCTAAATCCATAACAAAATTCTGCTCTTTTTTTCTTCAATCTATCATCCATCTACAGTCAAGCAATCATTCATCATCTTCATCAACAATCAAGCAATCATAAAGGGGAGGTTTTGTCCAAGTCTTCCTACATAAAAAATCTGAAGCAATCAATCATCCTCAAGCACATCTAACCATCAAGGAAGGAGAATTGCATGCTAGACAGTAAGTGCAGGTATTGTTCCTCTTCCTTTCATCTTTGCTTGATCTGAGGTAGCTGATTTTTTGAGTTTACATGTTGCATTTGAATTGGTTTCATATTCAATTTATTTGTGCATGCTAACTTGATTTTTCATCCCACCCTTGGGGGCCTATCTTAACCAATCATCTCACATCCTACCTTTTACCTTATTACATCCCTCACCCTATCAAACTTCCCTTTACCCCACATCCCTTATCCTATCCAAATTCATCCCTTTATCCCTAATCCATATCCACATCTACCTCGGGACTTATAGGAGAAAGTCACATCCTTTCAACCCCGCCCATCCCTATCACATCTTCATCCCACCACAGCTAAAAAATACTTAAAAATCCTTAAAAATCAACAATACACATAAAAATCTTAAACACTTTTGCATGCATTTGTGTGTGTGCTTGTTCGTTTATTTATCTTGTTTTTTCATTTGCATCATACTTTGGCCAATGATATGAGGCAACTTTTCCTTTTTTTAGCACTTGGCTGATGATATGAGGCCTCTTTTCTTTATTTTTCTTTTGTATGGCTAATGATATGAGGCCACTTTTTGGTCCAATGATATGAGGACCCTCTCAATGTCCAATGATATGAGAACAAGTGCATCTAGCAATTAAAACATCATGGTCTTAATACCATTGGTGCATCTTTCTCTATGCCACATATTAATAAACTTGTTAATGATGATAATTGTGGGCACTTTACGATAGCACCACCCCTTTACATCATCACTTAGCCTAATCATCATCCCCTTATCCAACCAACCCTTCATCAATCATCTAACATCCAGTCATCAAATCTTATTCATCCAATCAATCTATCCAGCATTTTCAATCAATACTATCAAGTCCTATCATCCAAACATCTTCACATCCAACATCTAAAATCAAAATCATTACCCCTTGACTGGGGCATCCAAACTCCAACATCCAACATCCAATATCCAAACATCTAAAATCAAAATCTTTACCCCTTAACTAGGGCATCCCAAATCCAGATTATCAAAATCCAACATCCAACATCAACAATCCAAAATCATGTAATCCAGCAACATCCAATATCCAAACATCCAAAACATCAACCGCTTGACTAGGGCATCTCAACAACTAACATCTTCAAATCCAAATCGTAAATCTTCACCCTTGTCATACATCATTGACTGGGGCATCAAAAATCCAAAATCCAATATCTCCTCATCATCTAATCCTCTCACCTTCCACTTCTTCTAATCATCTCATCCTCTAATCATAATCCTCTGAATCCTCGAATCTTCTCATCCTCTAATCATCCCTCATCTACTAGCTTGGGCCTCTCCTCTTTTCAAGTGGTTACCCGCCTCATTCCTCCCTTCCTAACCCCTTGAGGGGGCATCAACATATTATTACCATCCTATCATATTCTACTTCTTCTTTGAATGATCATTGCTACATAATAATCCTTCAAAGAGGGGGAAAATGACGACATGCTTAGTTACGACAAATTTGTCCTGCAAACAACATCATCATACCAATATAATAATTAATCGTGAGATTAATTATTATTATTATTATTAATCCATTTTATCATATTATCATCTATCATTTAGCTTTAATCCTTAAAATTGATTATTACATCCCATTTTATTATTAATCTCATTAATTCATTATTATATCATATTATCATATTTAATTCTTCATTAACATTTTATAGGAATTTAAAATTCCTACATCTTAACTACCATACACATCCCTACACCTATCCTTTCCATCAAATTATATCATTAATCATCATTAATCAACCTAATATAATCCTAATATAATTACATCCCCACACCTCTAAATATAGAGGCTTCTAAATCTATAAGCCTCTCTAACCTTCTCCTTTTATTGAATTTTTAATTCAATGGAAGCTTCTTCCCTCCATATATTTTGAATTCAAAATCTAGAATTATCCAACTCTAGAATTCTCCATTCTTCTCATGCATCCTCCACCCTTTATCCGAATCCAACATGGCTCAATCTCAGCCATTGAATCCTCCATCCAAAAACTATAAATTGAGCTCTCCTCCTCCGCAAGAGCTAGCTTGAAACAATCTTCTAAATCCATAACAAAATTCTACTCTTTTTTTCTTCAATCAATCATTCATCTACAATCAAGAAATCCTTCATGATCTTCATCAACAATAAAGCAATTATCAAGGGGATGTTTTGTCCAAGTCTTCCCACATCAAAAATATAAAGCAATCAATCATCCTCAAGCACATCCAACCATCAAGTAAGGAGAATTGCATGTTAGACGGTAAGTGCAAGTATTGTTCCTCTTCCTTTCCTCTTTGCTTGATCTGAGGTAGCTGATTTGTTGATTTTTCATGTTGCATTTTAATTGGTTTCATATTAACTTTATTTTCACATGCTAACTTGATTTTTCATCTACAGTAAGAGGGGAACTTGGTCGTGTGGATTTACGAAGGGGTGTCTTAGGGTGCGTATGCACATGTGGGAATTAGGGTGACCTAATTTTGGTGTCTACATTTGCCCCTTTTTTTCAAATGGTTTGTAATGGACAAGTCGTGAGATAAAAATGAGTGAGATAATTGGACTTATGATGGATAGGTGGTCCCCCCTCAATCTGGGGGTCATCGTGAGACATTGTGATGGTCACTAGTTTGAATGGATTGTGGATTAAGAAACACAAGGGTGTGTAGATTTGTGTAAGATTTGCACTTATAAGTGAATATGTTGGATTTAAGGTGCCCCAAGATCGGGCATGCAATATATATCCACAAAGGTGCGCTTACATGATCAGGAATTCAATTGATAGGAGAACGAATGGGTTCTCGAACTATATACATATGATTGGTAGGAAGCAATGGGAAAAGGTTCTCAGAAGCCTGCGGAATCCACGGTGTGTCTGCAAACATAATTTCATTGTAAATAGGATATAATTTTTGGATTTTAGAGGGTATGGGGATAAAAAGAAGTACATACTTGGAAATCATGTAATTTATAGGTGATCGATGTCGATTGCTCGAATTGACACCGATTTGAAGGATCAACATCAATTTTAGGGATTGATGTTGATCTAGGCACGATGTTTATATATAGAAATCAAATAGTTGTGGAATTTATTATGTTCATTATGTTTGTTGTGTTTATTGTTATAAAATTGTGATTTTGACATTTGAGAGATGGAGTCTAGCGGGAGTGGACAAAGGAGACAATGACCATCATAGATAGACATAGGCTCATTTTTTGTATTTTTAGATATATATATATATATATATATATATATATATATATATATATATATATATATATATATGCTACATGAGGATATAGGATCGATGCCGATTATTGGGATCGGTGTCTGCCGATTATTGGGATCAACGTCGATTTTTTTAGGATTGATAACGATCCATATACGATGGAGATGGTGGAGGTGGTGTAGTTTAAGAAGGTTATGTGGCAGTTTGTCCTGGTATAAGATATTTCAGGCAATTTTATATTTTACAGGAGGACTGAGGAGGATATAGAATTGTCAACAACGTATGTGAGAGATATTCAGGAGATGGTGGAGGAGGAGGTAACACCAGAAGAGATTCGTGATGTAGGGGTGACACCCGAGTATGAGACGTGATGGCAATATAAAATGGTTGCTAAGAGAGAGGGTTGTGAGGGCATGACAAGAGCAAGGGGATGTTGATGTGGAGATAAGAGAGCATGTTGAGAGATAGGTTGGAGTTGGGTCGATGGCGGAGTTAGTTGTAGCAAAAATAGAGGTGGAGAGGTCGAGACGGGGATTAGGTGAGAGGGATGTATGAGTGAATACCTTGGAAGAGGAGGTGGTGAGGTTGATGCATCAGATAGAGTAAAGGGATAAACAAGTGACATCCCTGGAGACAGAATTGGGGTAGGCATGGTATGACCGAGATAAGTATCGTCGTCAGCTTAAGCTCTTACACGAGTGATTTGGAGTGACCAAGAGTACGCTGGTAGTATTAGGGCTAGTTTGATCGGGAGTAGTGATGGCAGGAGAGGTGGGAGCATCGGGAGGAGTGGGTGGAGCTACGCTAGGAGGGGTGATGGGGCCATTAGGGATATGGATCATGGCTTGATACCAGGCGTTGTGAATAGAGCTTAGGTATTATGAGGATCTGTTGGGGGAGATACTCCCATAGGTGTTATGATATGTTGAGTATATGGCAAGTTAGTGGCAGGATTCTTAGTGAGGTCTTAATGCTAGCATGGGGAGTATCAGAGGGCCAAGGAGGGAGCCTAAGGGTGGAGTAGGGGGTTTGATGTTGTCGGATGTATAATTTACATTATAGTTATTGTATTGGCCAGGGAGCCTAATTTTTTAGATGTATATTGACTTTTATGTAAATGACATTTTGGATATATGGATGTGTAAATGTGTTTTTATGTGGTGTTTTATATGAGTTGATTAAATCCGATGATGGTTATAATAGTAATGAGATAATGTGATGTCGATTTTTTTGAGATATGATTTGAGATGGTTTTGATTTGTCATGATGAATGTTATGTGATTGTAATGTATAGATGATGATTTTTATTTGATTAATGTATTAAGATCGTTTTGTGGGATGTTTTCAATTTTTTATTTGGCTTGACACATAAAAATGTTATGGTAATTTCAATGGTAATGTATTTGTAACCATAATTGGTATTAACATACAACTGACAAGAGTTAGTGTTTTTAGGAATGCATGATTGATTTGATGAGATGGGATATGCCATCTATTTTCTTAACATGTTTAGAATTTACATGTATCATGTGCGGGGAGCTACGTTCTCCTTGATGATCCTAGGTTTTACCCCAACTTTATTTTGTTTAGGATTGCACGGGCTGATCAATATGAGAAGCCTGCGTCTTTAAGGGAAAGTTGATCGATGCAGAAATTTTTCCTCATACGAATAGATGATTTTAAACATATTTTAGAAATTTTATCAATGCAACAAGATTTCAATTTATCGTAGTGTATATGGGTTTGTTTAGATTGGGTAGCCATCCTTTGAGGTAATGGTCTATGATGATCTATGACGATAGTAAATCTATTTAAGTATTAGCTATCCTTTAAGGGGATAGACTATACCCTGACATAATGATGTTCATCTTTTAATGACTTTGATTCTTTCAGCTGAGGGTGGGCATAAGATACCGTTTGAGGAGAGTGGGTTCGATATACAAGATAACATGTGTATCTTGAACATTTTGTTTATCAGTAGTTAGAGTGAAGTAGGAGAGTAATGATTCAGGGGTCCCCTACGGTAACCAATGGGACTTGTCCATGCGGAATATGCTATGAGCAGGGTTGTGATGTTCATATTTAAGGTCATATTTGAAATACTAATGGGAGACCACAAAATTCCAAATCACTACTAGGGTAAGAAGAGATTCAAAGTGGAGGATTTTAGTTGGACTGAGTTCATATAAGAAAGTATGTTCATAATAGAAACGTTGCAAGTGCAAGGCATTACGAAGCTCCTTTTCAGGTTTACAATCAAGAGAGGCTAAACGATACACCCCAAACCCATATTTATGAGTAATAATATATTGGTCAAACTAGTTTGGAGAAAACTTTCCACATTTACTCTTTTCCGTATTTATGACATGTTGATTTTATTTAAGGACCAAATCACCAATATTGAATTCACATTATTTGAGATGTTTATTATATATGCATGTTTGATTTGTTTATAGATATTAATATGTTTAAGGGCGATATGTCGGTATTTGTCTAACAATTCAAGTTGTGATAAGTGTTCTTGGCAATATTTTTCCTCAGAGATGAAATATTTAAGGTAAACATGCAGGGATGGAATTTGGACTTCGAGTGGGAGAACAACTTCAGTGTCGTAGACTAGAGAGAAAGGATTAGCACCTGGAGGATATTGAATGCTAATCTTATAAGCCCATAGTGCAAAAGGAATTTTAAGGTATCAATCTTTACCATCCTAATCAAAAATTTTGGTAAGGATTTTGTTAAGAATTTTGTTAGATGCTTTGGCTTATCCATTATATTAAGGATAATATGGTGTGGAGAAACTGATTTTGATATTATAGGTATCACAAAGTTTATGATTTTTTATTTTTGAATGATTTTCCATTGTCTGTGATGATTTTGTGAGGGATGCTGAAGTGACAAATGATGTGATGATGGATTAAATTAATGATATTATATGCTTTAGTGGAGATAAGAGGGATAGTTTCCACACATTTCTTGAAATATTCAGTAGCATTGATGATGTAATTATGTCATTGTGATGATTAAAGATTGATAATACCGATGAGATCAAGCCCCCGTTATGAAAAAGGCCATAAATCTTGAGCTTGTTGAAGATGATGATTGGGGATGTGTATAAGGTTAGATTGTTGTTGATATTTGACGCACTTCTTGACATATTGGCAACAATCTTGATTGAGCGTAGGCCAATAGTAACCCATCCACAATATTTGTTTAATGATGGCCAAACCATTAAAGCGTGTGTTGCATATTCCATCGTGGACTTCTCGAACAACTTGGCTAGCCTTTGGAGATTTAAGATGTTGAAGGAGAAGGTCGTCAAACCCTATTTTGTAAAGAACTCCCCCCGGTATAACATAATGGGAGGCGCATTGTTGGAAGGACCTCCTACCATTTTTAGATAGATCTAAGAGTATCTTAATTTTGAGACAGATAGTCATATATTTGAGTATACCAAATATTGGATTGATTATCTTCTATATGGTTAATGGTAGGAAAATCGGTGTTGGTATAAGATGGTTGATAAAGTTTGTGTATGATGATAAAGAGTTTAGAGTCATCTAGGGATAAAGGAACAAGGGATCCGAGAGATACCATGATATCTTCGAATTTATTAGATGAGCATGGGGTTATTTATATTTCATAATGATCGAAGAGCTTCAGGAGATTGTCGATGATGGCTTTATAATTTTACAAGGTTTCATTTTTACATTGATACATTAATTTGATTTCATTAATGAAAATTTGGGAGTCATTGTAGATGTAAAGGATTTTTACACCAAAAAATGTGGTAGTTTGAAGACCCATGATGAGGGCATCATACTTAGCCCTATTATTTGTACAATCAAATTTCAATTTGAAAGATATCGGGATAGGAGTCCCCCAAGGTGGTATTATGACTATTTTGTCCCCCCTTGTAAACATTTGAACCCATCGAAGAATAAGATCATTTTGAAAGGAGTGTTATCATGATCAAGGTTGTTGATAGATTCATCAAAAAATTGTTCGAAAGGGATTTGATTATAGTCAAGGGGAGATTTTGTGAGGTAATCGACAATAAAATTCCCCTTGATGGATTTTTGAGAGATGAATTCAAGATCAAACTTTATCATGAACATGATCCATCTAGTTATGCAATCATTATGATATGGCTTAGATTTCATGGATTTCAATGGATTAATACTTGTGACTACATAAGTTTTGTGATTAAGGGGGTAATGACGAAGTTTGTAAGTTACGAAGTATAAGGCACAACACAACTTTTCTACTTCTAAATAATGGGTTTCGTAATTGTGGAGGGTACGAATTATATAATAAACGACCTACTCCCTATCTTGATCATACTGATGTGCTAACATGTCTCTTAAGGCATTATCATTTGTAGAGATATATAGATAGAAAGGCTCCCTTAGTGATATGAGGTATTGTTTAAGATTTTCGAAGGCTTGTTGACAATCATTGTCCCATCTAAAGTGGATTTCCTTTCAAAGGAGGTAATGGAAGGGTTGACACTGATATGATAACTAAGAGATGAAATGATGGATAAATTGAAGCTTCCCTTGGAGGCTACGAAGTTGTTTAATATTAAATGGATGAGGCATTTTGATTATGGCTTTGACTTTGGCGGTATTGAGTTCGATTCCCCTGATAGATAATATGATTCCCAAGAGCTTCTCTGTTAGTACCCTAAATACGCATTTAATAAGGTTAAGCAGAAGGAAAATTTGTATTAGACGGGAAAATATTATGTTGAGGGCAACAAGATGGTCTATTCGGTGTTTAGATTTACCTAAGAGATCATCTACACAATCTTCTACAGTTTTATAGATGAGGTCATGATAGATATATGTCATGGATCATTGGTAAGTTTCTCCGACATTTTTTCAAGCCAAAGGGCATTACTATATAGCATAAGGTTCCCCATAGGGGATTAAAGATATCTTATGTTGATCTTCTAGTGTAATAAGGATTTCATTATAACTAGAGAAACCATCCATAAGATGCAACATTTCATGTTGTGTCGTTAGATTAACAAGTTGATTAATGTTATGTAGGGGGAAATCATCTTTTGGACAAGCGAGGTTAAGGTTTTGAAAGTTTGTATAAATATGCAATTTCCCATAGGTCTTTTTCAATGGTACGATGTTAGAAACCCATTGGGGTTAATCTATGGGTAGTATGAAGTTGTCTAAGATAATATGTTTAAGTTCTTCTTTGACTAGCAGTGCAATGCGAGGATGCATTTTATGAAGTTTTTACTTCACTGTCTTAGCATTGGGGATAATGTTGATATTATGGATAACGATGTTAGGCTCGAAACCAAGCATATCGTTATCAGAACATGTGAAGGCTTGAATATGATTGGATAAGAAGGTGGTGAACTCATGAAGTTTCTATGGCTCTAACGATTGACCAATTTTTACTATACATGGTTCTCGTGGTGTACCTATATTAACGTTAATGATGCATTCATTAAGAAGTGTAGACGTGTCAGGAGTTGGGGACTATTGGAGACATTGACCTTCAACACCCATATGGGTTAGGATAACATTGTCATCTTGACATTGGAGAATGTCGATAGTGTGAAAATCCTTTTCTATCATATCAGGTAATATTAATTGGAGGGTCTCGATCTTGTCATTAGCTTGGTGATTCAGTGGTCTTAGTGTGATTGTGTTGATTAAAAAAATTCAAGAGGGATAGATATGGTATCATCAATGTCGTAGGGGATGTATGAGGATAATGAGGAGGTGAAATCATATTCCTAGGTTGGTAGTGGCAGAATTGGAGAGGAGACTTTGAAGCCGAGTCCATGTTTTTCACAGGGTTTTCTCAAATACTCAAAGGGTAAATCATGTAGACCTTGCTCATATTTACCCAAACCAAAACCCTATAATGTGTAACGATGAAGGTAGGTGGGAAAATTGAAGCTTATCTAAGAATGAAAAATATAAGGTGAATGGTTTAGCGTGTTGTTGATTATCGAGATGTGAAGAGGGGAGGTTGATGCCTCCATAAACGAGTTATGTTCAAAGAAAGGGAGGACACAAGGAAATAATATTTCCAATGTTAGGTTCATAGAGGGGTTGTTTATCGTGTCTACTATATGTTTTTGGTGTAGGTAGTGTATTAAAAGCTAGGAGTGGATCCTCCCCTAGCAAGAGGCGTTGCATCATATCGTCAAATGATTGATTGTGTGTTCATGGATAAATTAGATATGATATGGAAATGAAGTTAAAACCTATAACCTCAAAGCATGAAGCTAATCTACACTAAACCATCATGATAAGAGATAAACAAGACTAACATCTATCATTGTATGAACTAGATTAAATCTAAACTAACATGATAAAGTTACTCTCTACTCTTTAGATCACTTAATTAAACATTGAACCTAAGAAGAAAAACTTAGCAATCAAAGGTGTGATTAGTTGTTTTATGGTTCTCAAGCTTTCAAGAATGGAGTCTCACCATTAATGGCTTCAAGGCCAATGGTTCTCTCTATTTACTCAAAACTTGGATTATGGATGCAAATGGAGGTTATTAGCTCAAGATCAATGAAGGGAGTAAGTTTAAGATGAAATGTCTTATAGCATAAAGCTAATACAAATGGAATCCCAAAACTAGGTGTTCTTAGTGTTAATAAGATATCCTAGGTGTGAAGGTGTAATTTGAATGGGTAGGCTTAGCCTTGTATTTATAGTTTTCCAAATGAAAGAGTTTGAACTTTCGGTGCATGTGGGACTAAAGTCTAAAAAGCACTTTAGGATTAGATTAGGATAAACATGCTTTAGGCTTAGTTGAGCTGTGTTTAGGCTAGTTAAAAATTGATTAGCAAGTGATTAGAGACTCATTGAGAGTTGGGGGGTCTGGATAACCAATTATGACTGATAGATAGCCTACGAAGCCAATAGAAGTGGTCTAGAGAGAACTAGGGAGGTTCTAAATGGTCGAAAGGAGGAATTTTTAGCTAATAAGAGAGATTTTAGCCAAATAAGCTGATTTGTAGGAGGAATATGACCAAGAAGGTGTCGTGCATGGGCATCTGAGAATGGAGTGAATAAGGGATGATTAACGAAGTGTCGTCAATTTCTTGAATTGGATGAAATGCTAAGTGTAAGCATATATTAGGTGTCTATAGATTGTCTGGTAATTTGGATGTGGGGATGAAGGAACTTATGGAGGATTGATTTGAAGAATCTATTTTTTTAAAAATGGGATCTAAATATCATTCAGTCTATAGGTCATATGAAAATATTTGAATGGGTTAGGATTACCAGGGACCATAAAGGTCTTACCTTCATGTTCGTATTTCAAGCATCAATGTAAGGTGGAAGGGACACAATGCATAGCACGGATCTAAGGGTTTCCTAATAGTATATTGTATTAAAATTTACCTTCCATAAGGTAGAAGAGTTCAAGGAGGAATTTCACGCCCACTTTGATAGGTAGGATTATAATGCCCAAGATAGGAGTGACATTATTGTTGAAAGCATGCAGGATGGTGGGAGACTGAGCCACGATAGTTTCAGGTAGTTGGAGGTGGTTGAAAGTGTGGGATGAGATGATGTTGATGTTGGCTCCATTGTCAATCATGACTCTTTTAATAATAGTATCATTGATCTGTGCAGTAATAAACAAGGGGAGGTCATGGTCCTCAGGTTATGATGATGGGATCTTGAAGTCGTTAAACACAATGGTTGCAGAAATTTTTAACGTGACAAAAAAGTTGGAAAATGGTTGGGGTTCATTTGATGGTATTGAGATGACTTGAAGATATTTTATCATAGTCTGCCGATGTTGAGGGGAATTTTGAATGAGTTCATAGAGGGACATTGTGTGCATATAATAAATGAAGCTAAGGTAATGAAATAAAACTAACACCAAGTAGTATCCTAACCTAGCTAATAGATGTGTTTTATATGTGTATGATTGCTCTTAGTATGAACCTATCTTGATCATAAGCAATCAATTGAATGTTATCTCCAAATGAGAAAAGAATCTCACCAAAATCGCTTAATGTCCATGTTTAGATCTTCTTGTACTACTCACAAATGAGAAGAATGAATGCAAGAATGAATCAACTTTTCAATAAGAAAATGCCTTTATCATGTGCATAATAAAATCACTAGAAAAAGTGTGGTGTGAGGTGTGAAGGAAGGAGGTAAGTTCTTTATATAGATTTCAAATTTGGGAGAAGCTAGAAACCTAGACAATGTGGGATAAAGGATAAAGTAGAATTAGAAGGGATAAGCATGATTAGAGGGATTCCTTGGTAATTAGCCACTCGTGGGAGTTGGAGATGATTTAATTAATTAACTAGGATTAATCAATAGGCTAGGATAAGCTTATAAAAGCTATTTGAAGGTGATATAAAGGGAAATGGGCAAGATTTAGAGGATTTAAAAGGTGGATTTAATTAATAAGAAGGTTTATTAATTAAATACAAGGTTAAAAAGGCTTAATTAACTAATAATAGTTAATTAGTTGATTGGAGGAGGATTATAGCTAACGAAGTGTCGTTAATTGCAATCCGGAATGGGGTAAGGGCTAGTAAATTAACAAAGTGTCGTTAATTGACCGAAATCAAGGGGAATGTTAACTAATTAGTGGGAAATCACTAATTATAACAAAAATGATGGGAAAGAGGATAATTAGTATGATTTTAGTATTAAAACTGCATAGGTGGATTTCAGGTGTCTACATTTGCCCCTCTTTAGGGTGGCGTAACACAAGCGACATCACTTCAAAGATAGTAGACAAGTATAAAAAATTACATTTTGAAGAATTAGAAAAAAAATTAGTAGAATGAAGGATGCCCCCTCAAGTGTCGATGGGGTGATGAAAGAGGTCGATCAATGATCAAAAAGAAGGAAAAATAAGAGTCAACACAAGTTGAGTAGGTGATTATGCAATGTAAGTGATTGGGAAAGAGAAGCATGTGTTTTAATGGATGGAAGAAACAAGGGGGGAAGGGGGGGATAAATATAATCCTTATTTCCCCAGGTGGTATTGAAGAAAAATTTCAATAGAAAAAAGTTGTTTGAATACTTCTATGGCTTGATTAGGAGGTACATTAGGATTGTCTAGATGCAAATTACCTCGATTAATGAGGTCTTGGAAGAATTTTCTAAAGTAGTGGAATTTATCAATGTCATGGCCTCAAAACTAGTAGTATTTATAATAGTCTTCTTCTCTATACCAAGATGGCTTAGGACCAGATTCACCGATAGGTTGGATAAGAGGGAGGTTTATCAAATGAGCATTCACGAACTCATCAAAGATAAAACTATAGGACTACCTTAGAGGTTTATATTTTCAAGGGGTCGGGATCATTTGGAGTTTGATCGACTCTTAGATGCAATTTTTTAGGAAAATCACATTCATCAAGCCTTTGGATTTTTCATTATTGGAAAAATCATTATAAGATTTTGGTTTAGGATTTGTAGATCGATGTTTACCTTTACCACCGTTGAGGGCTTGAAGTTCCAATTTCTGCGCCATGGTAAAGGCTTCATCGAATGTTTGAAATGATTGGATTTTGAGGGTGGAAGATATGTATTTTGCGCAAGACTGAATGAATAACTCAGTTAATTTAGTCTGGGGTATAGAGAAACATAATTGATTGATGATTCCTCACCATGTAGAGATGAAGTCATCAACATACTTGTCCTCAAATTGATTGAAAGAATATAGGTCAGTGATGGATATTTTATGTGTGATATTAATAGAGAAATGTGTGAGAGAATGCAAGAACAGGGATCAAAAAAGATGACATGCACATCAACCGAGTTACACTTGAATGAAACCTTGACGAAGTTCCATGTAGTAAGCAAACATTCAACCATGAAAATTTACATGCAAAATAAAAGGGTCTACTCATTCTTATATATCAGAAAAAAGGGTACAAATAGGAATGTTGTGTAATTTCCCAATGCAAGACAATCATACCTCCACTAAGGGAGAAGAGGGGTTACATTCCAGAAATGGAAAGTATCTCATGTATGATGCACATTGTGCGTATGAAGAAATTCATGATGGAATAATCGTTCATATCCCCTAAGACACCTAAGACCTATGACCTCACCTAAGTAAGATGAATCACCATGTGATGTGGAAAATGTTGTGAGATGATAAGGAAAGATCACGTACCAACACCCCCCCTTTATCATAACTTAGGATGAGGTGGTAAATTAGAAATGAGAAACTGGGTCCTAATAGCTACATGCCTGATGAGGTAACTCATGTAAAATAAGAATCTTAGGTAATGGAGGAAAACCCAGTGGGAAAAACATCCACTTACAAGAGATAGAAGACTCCCCTAAACAACCTAAGAAAGATGTGTCAAATGGGTCTTATAAACTAAATGCACTTACTATTATATTTATACCATGTACCAAGTTTGA
Source organism: Taxus chinensis (assembly GCA_019776745.2). NCBI lineage: Eukaryota > Viridiplantae > Streptophyta > Pinopsida > Cupressales > Taxaceae > Taxus > Taxus chinensis. Next base: position 852,129,611 of record CM034146.1, read on the forward strand.
TATTATCTAGATAGATAGAATATGGATTTCACGTAAGAAAATTACTTACTAATGCTTAGACCCTGAAGCCATCATCAGTTAGTCGGTTGTCATCTGTCACTTCTCTCACACAGTCTCTCAGTTGTTTGTCAAAGTTGTAGTCATCTCTATAGACTGAAGAGTCTCACTGTCGTTTTTGGTCATTGTCATCTCTAGTCCCTGGCTATGGGCACCTGGAAAGGTATTGGAGTGCTAGAAGTCGGCACCCATGTCTCTTTTTAGGTGCCCTGGTCCTCAGTTGCAAACTTTATTCTCATTTAGAGGTTCGTGGTTGGTCTTTATGGTAATTGTTGTCCTCATTCCCATGCTACTATTCATATGATGGGTCATTAAGTAAGAAAAGTGCCAATTAACCCTATGTAAACTTTGGCCATATTTCTTTGTCTTCTGTTGCTCCACTATCAGTCTATACACGCTTTAGCTTTCTCAGTCTTCCTTATTAGGACTCTATATTTGGGCATCATCCTAGATCACCATCACCCAAGCATAGGGACAACCAGTTGTCAGGCACCCTCGTCCGCTCTGGATGCCCCTAATCCCTTTGTACATCTTACATCACACTTTTTGGGTCCTTTCTAGCTATTTGAGCATCTTATCTTTTTGGTAGTCGACACTTTTTTGGGTTACACACAAGCACACATTCAAGCTACATTGGGAATCATGGAATGTAATATAAAGTTATGTGAGTCCATAATAAGGGACCAAGAACTAAGCATTAGTTATAACCACCTTAAGGTATGCATCCTTTTCAAGGCATCTAAGATGCTCCATTGCATCCATCTTAACACCAATTCACAAGGGACACAGGGGCAAAGTTATTCTGCATAACCACTTCACAAGAGGTGAAGATTCATTCTATTCCATGCACACATATACTACATTTCCTTACATCTAGGTATTTGCTCGCTATCAAGTGCCCAAAACATAGCACAAGAGCTACCATGGGTGCCCTAATTCCTCTCCCAGGTGAACCCCATTGGGTCTGATATTTAGTATAGTTTTAATTTCGTGGGTTCACTCCTTGTGATATCTTGCCCTATCCGCACGTGATCCCTCAAGTCCAACACACAATGAGGTAATTGATCTTTAGGTTAGGGTATCTTATCCATTTCATATTTTCATTAGGTTTCAGCGACCTTCATTTAATTATCAGAATACCAATATTTAGAACCAATATTTCAACTTGACATTATTAAAGGAGGTTTCTCTAAGCTGTTTCCGCATTAACCCAGAGTGCCTAGAATACATCTCATATGGCCCTCGCGGGTGCCCCTAGTCCCTAATCAAAGGAACCCCTGTCTAGTATATTTCATCCATATCTACATTTTTTTGAAGAAGAGAAGAGTACAATGCTCCTAGAGATACCTATTTACCTAGTCATCACTCTGACACAGTCCATATCTCACTGATCTGAAATCATCTAAGGCTCTCTCACCCTCTCCATTGCACTTAGGGTTTTGCATGATGTCAGTCTTCTTACCTATTGTTTGTGTATAATTGTTGTACCTACATTCAAATTATTTTACTTCCCTTGGGACAGATAGACATGGAGTATTGAAAGTCCTCTTATTTCACGATTGTAATCTTAGGCATCAGTATGAATAACACTAAATCTAGTCCATTGGAAATGTGATATAGGTCTAACAAATAAGTACAAAGGAACCATAAGGTAATGCCACAAGTGTATAATTTTAAGAGCTTGAGAGAGAGAACATCCACGAAAAGGATTCAAGAGTGAAGTGGAGGCAAAGAAGTAACCCCCACACTAGTAGAAAGAGGATCCTTAAGATGAGGTGGATCAGTGATGGTCTTTGAAATAGTGGAAGTGATAAGAGTCCTAGAAGGGGTACTCCCAAAAAAGGAGATGAAGGAATCCTTCAAAACCCCTGTAGAAGTGTGAGAAAGTCCTTGTACTACATCACAAGTAGGCATTGCGAAGAGACAACTAAGGTCCAAGAGATACTCATCCCAAAAGGGTGGCTCAAAAAATAGAAGAGCAATTTTTGACAGGTACGAATCATCGACATGAGAAGGAGGAGAAGTGGAAAGGTCCTCACACACAAGATGTGGAAAGGAGGTAGATGTAATGATGGTATAAGGTTGGGAATAAGATTTCCTGATGTTTGATGGGAAAATAGGGGTGTCAGCATTATCTGAAAGGTGGTCGGGAGGAGGAGAGAAGTCCTCAGTTTTACTCTCTTCATCAAAACTAGAAGAACAACCCTCATCATCAGGAATAGGAACAAGAAAGTCTGTGTTAGCAAAACTATCATTACATGAAGAAGGAGAGGAGACAATGATATCAATAGGAGAACCAATAGTAGTAGTATCTGACGGGTATCTAAATAAGAACTGAAGAACTCCCCAAACTGTGCGAGGACAATCTGAGTGAGCCACATGAAGGTGGAGAGGCTTAGAGACATGTATCAATAAGCAACCAAGAACATGGTCACACTTTTCGAGCCAGTATTCAAGACAATAATTATGATTGGGGGAAAGAACTAACCCATACAGAAATGGATAAAGGCCCTCATGAGTAAGATATTGTTCCATGAAAGCATGTCATGATTTATAGTTCTCTCTACCGAGAAGAAGTGGAAGAAGTTGACAAGAAATCCTGTGAAACTTAAGTATAGAAAGAACATCCTCCATGGTGCATACGCAAAAAGAGAAATACACACTCAAATAATGTAGAATGAAAGAAAAGAAGGGTGTGAGAGTACACATAAGGTTTAAAGACATCAGACTCAGCCGTCTACATGCAATACAACACCCAAGAACAATGATAACCCCCTATTTGCAGCACTTTATAAACAATTAATCAGTTACAATAAGATGTTTTTCCTACAATGTGAAACAATTGACCACTCACCTTGTAGTAAACAATGAATCACGCAAGAATTGAGGCCACAATAATTCTTTTTCGGAAGCATCGAATCAATGCATAAACAAACACAAAAGGGCATAAGGAAGAAACAGGGGAACAAAACAATGTTCAATGTGAGAAAAAAAATTAATGCCACATAAGGGGGCTCTCTTGCTGCAAGGTTGTGGCAGACACACTCACTAGCTTGTAAGTGAATAAGATCACTACAATGCAAAATGACTCCAAAATAAGTCAAAAGGTTTACACAATGCCAAAATGACCTCCAAAACATGCAACAACCACCTAAAAATGACACCAAATGGACCCTACAAGCCACAAAACACATTACACACTCCCCTAAACTGGTCAGTAGAAAAAACACCCAATAACCCTAGTTTCAGGATAATATTCGCCCAATTTTAGTTAATTTTTTTAAAAGTAAAATAATTTTTAAAAATGAGGCTTGATATTTAAAAAACTAGTTTACCAATTTAAACTGACCTCCTAGAAATAAATTGACCAACTTTAAAATTAACTAGATCCTAATTAAGAAATTAAGACCTATATAAACCATCATTTTAATTTAATTAAGCTCTGATACCATGTGAGAGAATGCAAGAATGAGGATCAAATGGGATGACGTGCACATCAACCGAGTTGCACTCGAATGGCAGCGTGACGAAGTTCCATGTAGTAAGCAAGCATTCAACCATAAAAATGTGCATGCAAGAGAAACAGGTCTACTCATTATCACAGAGAAGAAAAAAGGTACAAATAGAAGTGTTGTGTAACTCCCAATGCAAGACCATCATACCTCCACAAGGGAGAAGAGGAGTTACATTCTAGAAATGGAAAGTAACTCTTGTATGATGCCCTGATGCACACTGATGTGTATGATGTAATCTATGACAGAAATTGTCATACCTCCCATCACACCTAAGACCTATGACCTCACTTAAGTGAGATGACTCACCACACAATGTGGATGATGCCGCAAGATGACAAAGGAAAGTATACACACCAACAAAATTCTTTAGGAAAAGTTGTCATAACTATGAAAATGAATATAAATAATGTTATGGGATGTTGTTATATCAATCAAGAGAGATCCTGACTAACAACATCATGAATGTTCTCAACACAAGGTCTTGATTGTGAGCTATGAGGTAACAAGAGTTTCATAAGGCCCTGAGATGATGTTGTGGATCTTGATTGTTATAGAATTTGATGAATTTTGGAAGCTCCCAATGTGGAGGGAATGGTTTGAATGGTATTGTTAGATTGATGGCTTCGATACAAATTTGTTTGTAAGAGAATGTTTTTCTAGGTCCCATGGTAACAACTTCTAGGCTTGCAATTATACTCATCAAGACTTGCATGGGATCATTTTGAGGGGTTTGATATTTTTCGAGGAAGTATTATCCTATCCATAGATGAGGGCATTTGATTGATATACTGGAGGGGGATTCTGAAGAGGGGAAAGCTTTCCTGGCATATTACAGGCTTGCTAGGAAACTATTGGTTGTGAGGAAGAGTAGATATATCGGTAAGATTGGGAAAGGGGTGTGTTAAAGAAGGATTGTGAATGTTGTAGAATTTTTTTTGGGGGGGTGTAACCATACTACGGGACACCAACTGTGGATGTCTGTTGGGAGAGGAGATGAGTGCTAGTGATAACACTAGTAATAATAGGAAGTAAGGATGTAGGGATGGATACAATTAATTTTTGGATCATGGATGAAGATTGTTGAGAGATAATGGGGTGGGATGTGACCAGGGGACCCGCAAAGTGGGGCATACTAAAATATCCTGTCGAGGGAGGAGGAAAATTGGACGTCGTGTGACTAACTATAGGCAATGGGGTAGTCGTGTGTGGCTGTGCATTATGAGGGCTAGCTAAAGAGCTAGATGGTAGGGGGATCTAGTTGACCAACTGTGTTTTGTGATGAAATGGTATTAACATTGAGATTGACTAGGGGAGCGGGTGAGACTCGCTCGATTTTTTTTTTATGGATAGGGGTAGAATACACAAGAATATGTTCAACAATCAATTAATGGATAAGGGTCGATGAGTCTAGAGTGGTCATAAGTAACAATACTAATAGGAGGTTGGGGCTCTAGATTGTGATGGAGAATGTGGATGGACCGTGAAGCAAGGTAACTACTAAGGGCGACATGATTGATGTCTAGAATATCTTCAACAGTAGGATCTCTACTAGTGAAGAACTATGGGAGGGTGGGTCGAGAATTTCTAATGTGTTTGATCTAATGTTAGGAAAGCGTGGCAGTTCTTGATTTTTGTATATAAATTGATGAAAGGGGTATGACATGTCTCTTTTAGTTTTGATATGAGACTGTTGTCTAGTTAGAACCATGGGGTCAAAAACATTGAATGAAAGATAGTTGATTAAATGCAAATCACACAATCAATAAGAAAATTTTGATTTATCTTGATTAATTTTTTTAAGAGTGCGTGAAAAGAGAAAATGACTTATAGAGGGTACTAAGAATGGGATCTACTAAGGTTGGTTTCACGTGTATTTTGGTGAGATTCCTTTACGTACCCGAAGGTACGTGAGGATCATATATGTGTTGGTATCGGTACGAGGTGTGATATTGGGGCCTACCCCCTCACTTCACGGTGTCGTAGTGATAAGGTTATCGAGTGCTTAGTTGATATACCATCCACCAATTATTTATACTCGGCCAGAACATTGAGTCAACTTCCCTCTTTATGATGAAATCCAAGTAGGCACACCTGGAAGGGGATGTTTAGAATGGAAATTTGATTTTACATAATTTAGTCATGTGTGAGAGGAAGCAGTGAATGAAGATATTAACCCCTACTTTGGACTAGATGATCAGGCAAGGATGAAAATGCAAGTTCTTATTATTTTCTATGAGGACAACCCACAAAATGTAATGTTGAAAATAAACTGAAAGGATAAAGGAAATGAGAGAAGAAAGAAATACCTTCATTCGCTAGATACTCCCTTTTACTTTACACTTTCTAGGAAGTCACCACAGAACTTCAAGCTGAAAAGTTAGTCAACTTGCTAGAAGTAAAAGAAAAATGGATTTTGCTTGACAAAAAGTATAGAATTTAATCAAAAGGGACTCAGGGTCCCATCGGATGTGCCAGATATTTTATTAGATTTTAGGATTCATTCTTAATGTGTTAAACAAATCAATAAAACGCATGAATAACAATGTTTAATGATACTTGTGTAGATAATGATGAAAAGTGACAAATCCAAGCATGCACATGAAGCTCCTCTTCTAAAGAGTTGAGGATCTACACACAAGTAGCCAACTTGACAAAATATGGATTAGATAAATATGAGACAAATTTCTTGGCAAAGGCTAATCCTAGGAATCTAAAGGGATTCCTTTGACAGGTGTTAACTCGCTTTTTGACAATCAAGTTGGGAAGTAATGCCAAAATTACAACTTATAACATAAAAGTGATATTGATAATAAACTGTGGATATGTTATATTCAAATGCAAGGACTCAGTCAACATCCTCGATGATATGTTGGGGAGGATTGAAAATGTTGTCCCAGTAGAGATTGGCCTCCTTGCTGTACTTGAGGAGAATATCCAACTCTTTACGGATGTCGTTCGTGTTGGGTGTGAGGATGATGGCACAAAAACTTAACTCATGGTCGATGTAGAAATAATCCCACACAAATTGTTGATGGCTTATAGGTAGATCATAGGTGTTGTCAGGATCATAGGCAGCTCTTGGAATGATCATCTAATAGAGGTACAAGTTTACAAGTAATATGTAATTGGCCATGATTTAGGAATACTATGAAAATACATGAAGATGTGTTAAAAAAGGAAGGCATGGTAATCAAATAGATATCGATATCGTTGTAATAGATCGATAGTGATCTATGTGATTGGCATTGATCACCGTGTTTATAACCACCAATTTGAAATGATGTTAAGTTCTAAAGGAAAGGATGATATACTATTTTTTATGACCTAGACGATGATTATCAAATCTAAATGCGAATGTTTACCAATGTAAAGAATGAAAATACCTTTTACGGGGGTGATGGTGTCTTCAGAAAATCTAATTGAGAGGATAACTTCTCGAAAGAGAATGATTTACCGAGAATGTCTCAGCTCCTTTACATCAGCAAAGAGTCTCTGTCTCGTATTGCAAATCCCTAATGCACGAACCTTATCACCTGTAACTTTTCAGATGGATGTCAAAATTGATTTCAGAATCCTTGGACAACAACATGGGTTGATTTTTATAGGATATATGTTGTTTCAATAGATCGCCATCAATCCGCACCAATCAGTGTCGATTTAGGGAATCGACGCTGACTACTATCCATTTTGAGGAGAAAGGTTGAGTTTGGTTGTAACTATTTCTTTTTACGGGCTTTTTTGGTTTATAATGATTTTGGGCTCATTTTAATTTTTTGGGAAGTTTGTTAGGGGGGTTAGGGTTTTTTATGTTTGTTTTGTTTTTATTTATTTGTGTCTATTTTGTGGTTATAGGTGGTTGTTAGTGGTTACGGGTAGTAAAACGGTAACTACGTGTTTGTAAGAGGGGAAGGTGGTGATGTGGATTTACGAAGGGATGTCTTAGGGTGCGTACACACGTGTGGGAATTAAGGTGACCTAATTTTGGTGTGTACAGTTCCATCTAATAATGAGGTTCCTAATTTATATGATGTTCCTATTTATGATGGTGTTCATGATAATGGTTATTTTTCTAACAATGTGGTTATGCATGATAATGATTCTATTCATAGTGAAATTGTTATTCCTAATAATATTTATATTTCTAGTGACATTGGTATTCATAATGATGTTTTTATGCATGACAATGTTTCTATTTGTGTCTTTTCTTCTACTTCTGAAAATGCTAGTGTTAATACATGTGCCTCTACTCTCTCTCCTAAATGCACAAATGATTTTATTACTAGTGTCTCATCCATGCATCGTATACAAGCAACTGATTTGAATGATAGTATACATTTTGTATGTCTTAATTATTGAGAGCCTGACCCTCCCTTTTGTGTTGGTCTTAATGTAATTTCTTCTACTAATCTTATTATTGATAACTTGGATATACCTAGTGATAGGTCATCTTTTGATCATGCAAACCAAAGTAAACATTTAGTTCTTTATATTCCTAGACATGATGACATATCGTTTAAACCAAATAGTATTCATAAGGCTACAATAAATGGTAAAATACAACCCTTGAAAGAGCCTCTTCATGTGTTATATGATACTTTGTTAATAGGTTATTTCTCTCATGCATGTGGTAGGTGATTTACAATGCAAAGTACATATTTTGATTGTAGAAAGTAAGGATTATAACGTTGCAATTGATTTTAACACTATACATGGCAACTCTATATGGCGTAAAATATTTCAATTATCCTTCCCTCATAAATTTTTCATGCCTAAATTTTGATTATTTGATGGAACATCTGACCCTCATTTATATCTTAATTATTATATATCTATTATATCTTCTTATAACAATGATAGGTTTATTTTAAAGGATTTCCCACAAAGTTTAATGGGTGATGTTTAATGTATTGGTTTACCCACCTTCCTAGAAGATCTATGAGCACATTTTTAGATCTTTAAGAAGATTTTCTCATTCACTTTATCAATAATAAGGGCCCTAAAGTTACATATGACCATTTACCTTCTTTACACCAAGGAAAGGCCAAGCTAGTTACTAATTATATCTTACACTTTAAAGTTATTATGTAATAATTAATATACCAACCCATGGACTTATAAATACAATACATATTTTTCTAAGGCCTTACATTCCTACATAAGGAGAAGTTGTCTATATGACACATGTGATTCATGTTTATCGATATTTGTTTACGTGTTATTGATCTCAAGAATAAGTCTTGTTCCTACACACACCTCCACCCATTCCCATGATGTTGATTTTATTTCATCTTCATGACCCACATCTACCAATCCACATGATATGTTTTCTCGTTCAGATACGGTTAAGGTGGCGCATCATGAAAATTCTTCCTATCATGTTACATGTAAACCTTGCAGCTAATACAAAGCTTCCTTTTCTTCCTAAATACAAACCAATATGTGTTGACAAGTCTATTGATTATTTGCATGATATTTTTCTTACTCTACTTGATAAATTGAATGATTTTTATACCCTCCACTAGACATTATCCTCCCCATCAGTTGGAACGTGGAAAAGGATGACCTTTTATAACTTCCATTGTATTAATGGGCACCATGATAATGATTGCTACGTACTAGATCAAAAACTCAAGTGGTCTGAAGCCAAAGGAATATATCTCTTTTGATAGACAACACATAAGTAAATATCTTTCTCCTCTATGACATCATCTATCCTAAAAACTATGGTCTTCAATGATAATCTCTCAATGGATAACCTAGTTTTGTAAACTCTTATAAAAGCTTTCCCTCTTAATGAAGCTCTTAATAATCAACCAAGTACAAAAATCTAAAGTCAAATGAGTTGTAAAGGATAAATGATTTGTAATACAATATAAACAAGTTAATCATATATTTGCCTAATGGTAAAGAACCCAAGACCACTAATCTATTGTAACTAGCTAGTGCATCAGTGATCTAGAGTGATTGAGCATCCTTTATTTGGTTAGACTATTATGACCTCTCAATTTGCATCTTGTCATGACCATTTTTCCTATTTCCTAAACATTGTGTCCCTTCTTGACTGATTAGGGGTCACACGAGGATTACTCTTCCTTCTTTCTTAAGAACATGTTTCCTCACCATCAATTTCACTCTCACATGCTTTTATGTGGGGAAATTATTTCACTACCTTTACCTGCACTACAAACGTCAAGTACACATTTTTATGTTCATTTTCCCTAAATAGTTTCACATTATTCAATCAACCATTTTTACTTCAAACTAAAAATCATAGTTAACACATTTATCACATCAAATTCTACATTACTAAAACACATCAAAGACAATATATGTAACATTTAAAACTAATATCTATCACACAATCATCACACAAATAGATACCATATGTATGTATACATATACACTACATACATATATATTGTATGTTCAAAAATGATAATACAATGTGGGTGTGTCCCTTCTCGTAAGTATTCTATAAAAATCATATTTGTCATCCTAATCCTCACTCAACACATCAATGATAACTCGATACACTCAAACCCTCCCCTACATTTCTATGATTACATGAACATGATCATGATCTATAGTGTCATAGTTGCTCATGTAGGGTCCTTATCTACTGCCCCAACCTTTGCATATTGTGCCCATGCACTCAAAAACTTTAACACTAGGTCTTGAGTGAGATTATTCCCAAGTGGAGGTTGGGCCTCTATGCTAACTCTACTTAAATATCATCATGTTTGCTTTATAGTACAATACAAGTGCTAGTGGAGCTGATGGCCACTAGGTCAAATAAATATGCAAACTCTCACACGACATCATCTACTCGCTCTAACATCCCTCTAACTATGAACATCATTGGGGATGTTCCTAATCAATTTCATCACAACCGCATATTTAATCGTAGTTTAATCCAATGTTGTTTGCATACTCACGATACAACAGATTCTATATATTAGACACCCCTTAATCAAAATTTTCTACATATATCACATCAATTTGTTACAAATTACTATATGGAAGATCACACAATACTTATGTTGGCCAACATTTATGGCTATAATGTATCATCTACAGGGGCATCTCCCTCACCTGCACCATCCCTTCCTACGGGTGGGGGCATCTCTACTACATATCCTCCTCTGGGAATTGCTCCACCTCCTGGGCAACCTAAAATATTAAAAATAATAAAACCCATCAAGACTCCATCCACCACCAGGTATAAGCTACAATACATACCACATCATTTATAACACCTGTAACCACTACTAGATCCACCTAATATGTTAGTGGGGACAATATCTAAACTTGGTGTCATTCCTAGATGACTCCCATATCTCAATGATGTGCATGTCAATCTCATCCAAACATACCATGTTGGAAGAACATCCTTTAATAAGCCAAACTGGTGCATCGTGTTCTCACACAGATAAAGCTCCCCTACTCTAGATTTTGATCCTTTAAGTACACCATACTACTCACTTGTCATAGCTCTACGACATCCTCTACCCATCCCTTGAAATCTCTGTAAGGTGTCCATACGATCCTGACAAGGGTCAACATATCTACTATGGTTTGATATAAGGTGGTGTTTATGCCTTTCCTTTTGGGTATCACACATTATGTCACAATCATGTCTGGATGGGCCAAATCATCCATAGGACCTCAAATCAGTCATACTACAATGATATGCTTGTAGTCCCATATGTACAATAAGGTTATTGCTGCCACACTACCTTTTTGGGATCTCTAAAGTAAGCTTGTACGAATTCCTATATAAGTGGGCTAACATACACCAACCTAAAGTATATTTGACATTTTCATCCTCTATCAACTAGCATATCTACCACATCCTAAATGAGATTGACACCCCACCACCATCTACTATGACGAAATATGTTAACAATACTACAATAAACATTAGAAATTGTAGAACCTAAACTATCACAATGGAACTTATATGACTAGTTGACTCCACAAGACCGCTTGTACCCAACCAAAATCTATGCGGCCTACACATATGAAATGGTACATATTCTTATAATACATGCACTCTCTCTCCCACTATCAAGAGCCTCAAGATATAATATACATCCTCTAATGTCACAGTCATATCCCCTGTGAAGAGCCAAAATATGTAAGTATGCGGGTTCCAATGCTCACACAATGTGGTGATCACGTGCATATTTGAGGGAACTCACCCCAATCTAGCTACATGTTGTAATTTGGCTCTATCCAATACATCCCAGCCATCCTCAACTAGACCCTGTTCGAGAAGGGTAACCATATGACGGCCACCACAAAACTCTTTGGATGAACATATCTCTACAATCATAGACCAATCAAAATATGCATTAGATCATTTATTGTCAATAAAACCTCTTCAAAAAACACAAAAATGCTAATACACAACTCTACACTTGTTTTATTCATTTGTTTCTAACATTGGATCGAGGCCATACAACTCTATGTCAAAACCGTATAGAATTGTATGTTTCCAATTGTAAAGTTAACACCTCACCATTTGGTCCTAAATGCACTAATAGTCTCAAAATTTGTAAAATCAACAATTTTACGTAAATATTAAAAATCACTATTATTTTTCAACAAAATTGTAAGTTGTTGACACTGACCAACTCATCAACTATTTGTGCCCAAGTGATAACCATCACCAGGTCAAATTGCAAGTGTAAGGTGTATTTGGCACACAACATCTTATATCTCTTAGAGTACAAGTCAATATCAACTGTGGTAATAATGAAATTACCATTTGAATTTTCTTCCACAATATTTATAGTAAATGGGCCCTTTTAGGGCCTATGGTTACATATCCTAGCTAAACTTTACCAATTTCTCAATACCTCAAGTTTCTACACTCCATGTCTTAGTCCCTATTTCTCCAATTTTTGCACTATTTGTAGCATTAACATTGTCATTTCCCCTATTTTTGTACTAAAATGTGATGACACTCTATTCTAACTCTATTTGGGTCTCATGATCCTCTTCTCCACACTTATATTTATACATTATAAGTTTGTGTCATTACTAAAACTTTTTCTATATCACTCTTCAGTGTAAATTCAATACTTTTCTAATTTATTTTATCAAATTCGGTCTCTCTTGCATAGTTACTAAAAATTCCATATTATTCCTTCATGTGTAGTCTTTATTTTGTATCTTCTACAAGATCAATACTCTTCTACCAAACATAATATCTCTTTCATAGCTGCAATTTATGTTTTGAACTTTATACTAATGCACTCGTTATGGTTGGTCACCACTTATATTATTAATACTCACAAGCAACATGATGTCACTCTAATTCCTATAAATAATTACTCTTATTCTCAAAACTCTAATAAAATTTGAAGATACAAGTTCAAATCTCTATCGACACTTACTTTCATCTCAGGTGATTCTATTTTCTATCATCCCTTTTTCAAAAGAGGGGTAACTATATGGCTTGGCTACATAAGGCCATCCCCTCCTATAAAAATAAATACACAAACTTAAGGATCAAATAATAAACTATGGATGTAAAGATGAACTGAATACTGAGTTACAAGCTAACACATCACTTTATTTATTGTAAATGCAAGGGTCAAAAACACTTATCGAAATCTACAATTTATCAATACTACGATTATTACAATACACTCGTGTAATACATAGTGATGATTGTGCAAAGTTTGTTTTTTCAAACTTTTGGGAGCTATATTTGTCTTTAGCAATGAGGTCCCATAATATGGGAAGTGTTATTTTGGACCAACTAGGATACCCAATGATACTCTTCCCTTAGTGTCGGGACAACTAATTCACAATGATTTATCAAACGCCAGTTGGGGATTGATCACCCCATCTCTCTAAGAATTACAATTCAAATCTCCATGTCTCCAAATACACCTTTTACGTCTATAACAACCTTTGATAATTATAGCATGTTAATCCCTATCTCCACATGAGTCATATCAATTTCCCACATATTTCTTTGACCTTTGGTTACTTTATCGACATGCCTAATAGCCTCCTATGCTTCAGCACTATCAAGTACACTCTTCTTCTCCTTTAAAACTATAAATTTTTATTCATTGACATAAAGGGGGGCAAGTGTAGATGTTAAAATCTACACAAAATCATTATTACATCATGTTTTTGGAAAATTTTATGTGTGTGGGTCTTAAACAATAAAATTAAGTCTTAGTCGTATAAGTACTGGTTATTTTACTTCTACGTCGCTTAATTATCCTTTGATTTGTGACTTACTTTATGCTTCTTTATGTTCTTATGTTGTGTCATTGATATCTCTAGACTTCACAACTATTTTATTTTTGGCGACTTTGTTCCAAAGCTATACAAATTTTTCAGGATCGTGTTATGGTCCTAACATATGTACAATCTTAACCCTTTTTATTTTTGGGTCCTTTCTACCCATTGGGTCTCTTTGCTACTCTTTCCTCTTTCACATATTAAGTTTTTGGTCACATTTTTGTGCCACTAAGATTCAAATTTCAAAGGGATATACTCTTATATATATAAGTTCACCTTAAGAATTTATGATCTAGCAAACACCTTTTTAAGTACCAAATATTGAGCTAAGAAGTCAAGAGTGCCATCTTCATATTGCATATCACATCACAAGAGGGCATAAATTTATTTTACATGTCAACATATAAGGGTTTATATCGGATAAAAAAAACATATACCGTTATCAGTGTGGAAGCACAAGGGAAAATATAGGTCAAGGGTTTTAGTTTCATGCAGAGTCACATAACGCACTAGGAGAACTATATTGAGTCTAAAATGTAGTGTAACACTCAGTGACTCAAAAACATAGTGATTGGAGAATTCAATCTGACTCAAACATTTGCAGATCTAATGAGAGCTTATAGAAAGCTAGGTTTTTTTGTAGGAAGATGTGTCTAAACTAGGGTTACGACATAATATGAAGATATCAAATTACAATAGAGGAAATAATTAAGAGATAGAAAAAATCATAACCCTACCATCTATCAGTCAAAGATAGTAGAAGATGGTCAATTTGTGGAATATGGTCCTGACTTTTTGTATTGTTCAGCCCTTGCGTGGTTTTAACAAGAAATAATTGATTTGCAAAATAATTCTTCATACTCTTCAGATCCTGTAATGACATAGTTATATATTGATATGAATAAGCCAAGTCACCTTGTAAACCTTAGTTGTACTTTAAATTACTTTATCAGTTTGATATGCTTGCAAATAGCCTATTTTTCATTGTATAACTTTGTGAATGATTATATTATTATTTAACCTATAATATATATTATTTAATCCTAATTAAATTAATTGCATTAATCTCTTATAATTAAATTAGGGTTGATATAGTTGTATTAGTTCAAATCTTATGTTATTCAAATGCAAAATAATGCAATTCTAGTAATCCCAAAAAGTTACAAACTTGTTAAAAAGGTAGGATTTTTAATTGAAGGAGCAAATATGGATCCCAAGTCCTATTTTGTTCTCACCTTATGTAAGAAGCCAACTAAAAATTCTTGTTACTGAAATTATTGGGAAAAAATACTTGTCTGAAAAAATCCATCATACAATTTTAGGTCCCACATTGACATGTTAGTTCCATACAAAATTAAGTCCCCTATCAAAAATAACTCCACATGGTTTCATGTCCCATGTTAGAATGACAACATGTCATGAATAGACACAATAATAATGAATCCATTTTTGTTATTTATTGTTGGAATGATGAGTGATGATGTACACAATCTATGGATCATTGATCTTAAGGTTGACATATTTTTTCACATGGCCTTCATTGTATATGTACTTGACAAATTTTCCATTTTCCATTTCCTCATGTAAGCAACCCCTCAATACAGTCATGTTATACATGCCGGAAATAAAAGCAATGTGGAATCGAATAATCGTGTAACTATTTATTCTAAATATTCTTATTCTTGTGTCTCACACGATAAATCATATGACGATGGTGGTTTATACTCACAAAAAGAATAAGGCAAGATGAAGGTAAATAAATCCATGTCGTTGACTAAGAAACAATAAAATAATAACAATACCATGTCGTATGTTCAAACCTTGACGATAACATTTATAACAATGATGAAGTTGACAAAAGCGTGACAGTTGTGAAAACCTTACATGATATAGAAAATATGTATATTATATTGGAAAATAACATTTAATTAATCAATAATTAGTGTATTTAATTTGATAAAATTCCTTACAAAATTTATAAGAACACCCATACACTTGGTCCTCTTTCATCTTCTTTTATCACTCCCTCACCTACAAAGCCCCATTATTCCAAAATTTCCAAATGACGACATAAGTAAACACGTGACAATGCTTAAATTTATTGAGTTTTTAAAACATAGAATGTTGAGGAGGTAGTGTCAACTACAAATCCACAAAGAAAACTCTTACAGATAATATATATTATTTCCAGGACAAGCATGGAGTACAAGCGTGGAGAATGGCCTAAGATAATGGTCTACGAAAATGGCACAAAACCACCTAACATGCTATGTTCTGTAGTTATCAAATTCAACTACTACATCGGTTAGACATGGGATGTTGAGTCCCCTCCACGTGTCCATGTCTCTAAAGTGTTTTGCAACATGTGCAAGAGAATTCCCCTTATCAGCAACATTCCCTAGAATCACTCATCAGAACATGATATGATTATAGTCTAGGAGATTTCACATATTTAGTTTGTACTAAATTCTTAAAACAGAGCCCAACATAACTATGTAAAACACCATTTAAATGGATAATAGTTTCACAACTAGAAATAAAATAAGGGGAAAACAAACAAGCTAAAGAGAGAGAAAGATAGACTTAACATAACTCAAATCATATTATTGTATGATTCAAACTACTAACAATCACTCGTATATTTTGTGCAAATAAAACCATTATTTGGGTCAATTTCATGTCAGAAAGTGACCTTTTTGGGGGTTTCCGACTGGGTTTCTTTGAGGAAATTGCATCGTGGAAGTGACGTAAATTGTGATGTGAACTTGGCCTTATTAGACATTTTTAATCGCATCACTTTTATGCCACGTTTGCACCATGTTTACACCACTCATTTCATTCGATAAATTATTATCAAGTGGTACAAAAGTGATGCAAAATGCATTTGATAAATTTTTAAAAATGCAATCTGATTACTTGAAATATTAAATAATTATATTACATTGTGTGTGTGTGTTTAAATGTAAAATGAAATTAACATGTTTTAAATCAGAAATACACATACTGAAATGATGTTTAATACCATTTCTACAAAAACAATTAATGATATTTAAATAGAGAATATACAAAATTATAGAATTCAAATGAATATAATTTATTTTTAAAATGTTAAAATAGTTTATTACACGTCAGAAAAAAGAAATCATATTTTCTAAATGAAAATAAGATTACTAAAATTTTGAAATGAACTATTTGCTTCAACATCTTGTGCAAGTGAATCATTAATATGTTAGCTCTAGTGTGATGTGAAGGTGAAGGAGTATCTTTTTCCATTTCAATATCTGAAACTTAATGTTTTGACTGATGCATTTGCACCTCTCCTTCACTTTTGTCTTTGTGGAGTAGATGAATAAAAGAAAATCCCCCAATTAGAGTAGTATTTCCACTTGTTATTAGTGTAGCTTATTATTTATCCTTTTATTTGTTTATTAGGATATTTTTTGCACTGGTGTTAGCTCCACACTTATTGTGTTAGCTTCCTTAGGTGTGCCAAGTGTGTTCAATTTTCTTACTGGTTATGTTGAGTTAGCTAACTAGTTGTGTCGAGTCAACTCTACTGCCACTATCAGTTAGTGAGAGTTATTTACCGCTAATCTAGGTGGTAGTTGCACTTTCCTCCTCCTATATAGGTACATTTGATTATTGAGCTAATATATGGAACAAAGTATTGAGATGAAGCCATTTTTTGTTATATTACAATTATCTTGTTGTTCTTCATAACTTGTAGTTTGTGTGTGTGTACACAGTCTTGACTTTGTGTAATTCAAGTCTCATATTTCTCACCAGTGCACTCTTTGATTCAGCAGATATTTGGCATTCTCGATATGGTATCAGAGCCTTGTTGGTATTAAGTGTGTCTAGTTTTATCCTATAATTTTTTCAATTGAGATTGTTATTTGTGAGTTGTAGATTAGTTATACTTGTTTGTTTTGTCTGGTTCGCATTGGTATAGCCTATTTGCAAACCCATACATGCAGTTGTAGACTTATGAAGGGTGATTTTTCACCTGTGGTAAAGCCTTGCATGCATATTTAGATCTATGAAGGATGTTTTCACCTATGGAAATGATTTGCTTACATGTTTAGACTTGCAAGTGGCATTTTTTTGTTGATTGAGGGGTGTCGCAGACCTGTAAGAAAGTTTGAACAACCCATAATGGGTGTTTTAGATGCGTAAGGGTTTAAAAAATGTTTTTTATTGAGTTTTAGTCACTACATATCTGAAATGATGCCTAAATTTCTGTAACACCCTTTGATCTACCTGTATTGAGTTGTATTTACATGCATAAGACTATTTTTGGTCTCTGGCGGTCCCAAATTAGACTTCAACAACAAAGAAAGGCGTGTCCTAAGGTTTAAAAAACCTAAAATCTGCAACCAACACATTTCTTTTGGTGGGCCCGCACTTTTGCAATGTGATTTGGTTTCTAAATTCCAACTTAAAACTCTTTACTCCAAATATTAGCAGTTTTTTGCTTTTGGAATGCAAATTGGTCGATTGGTAAAGGAATTAAGTGTTAATTAAGCTTGTATCTTCACGTATCGAAGATGAAGTGTGAGGCCTGGGTCGACAGGATGCCAATTCCCCCTAAAAAACTAAACCACTTTCTTCCAAATTTTGTGTCAATTCCAACGAGTGGTTGGAAGGCTAGGTTCATCCTCATTTAGTGCATTTTTTAATGCTTGAGTGCAATGTTATTTAAAATAGGCCTTGTTTATGGGGAAATTTTTTTGTAATAACTTTTGATTTGTAGCTCAAAATTGAGTGTCATATTTTGCAAAAGTTCATATTTTTTAATTTCCCATGAATTTGTACTATTTAAATTGTAAAATTCACTACTTTATAAAGTGCCAAAATCAGGGGGGTTATAATCACATAAGGACGCATTTTTCAGCTGAGCCTGGCGTCCTAAAATTTTGGGTGTTGCATTCTTGCATCTATTACAGCTTCTGAGAATGATATTCTTTTTTCTGAAGTGTGTGGACTTCGAGAGGACATGGTCAATTTTGTGAAACAAAATAGATCACTTAAAAAGTAAAACTTTGTTCTTCATAACTTCATTTATGATAATGATAAACTAATACACTCCCTACAACATACTTTCTAAGCTCCAATATCATCCTTATATTGTGGAATCTCATACCCCTATTCCTATTCCACTTGCAGATATTTCTCTTGTACCCACTGACCTTATTTTTTCAATTTCTGAGCCTACTCTTGCTTCTGACGCTCTTAAGCCTATTGTGCTTGTTACTCCATGTTCTTCTTCCACACCTATGCATATTACAGTAACACATTTTGTGTATCCAAATTTAGTGCCTTTTGTTCACATGCATGTATTTTTTGAGAATCATACCACTACATTCGATTCTCACATGCTCTGTTCTATGGTATTTTTTGTCGAGGTATTGGTAGACATTCACAGGATATTGCTTCCCCTATTCAACCTGTTAAATGACATTCTCACTGTGGCATTGGTTTTTAGGCATGTAATTCATTGGGATCACTAATTAAGAGAGCTCCTATTTTTTTACTCGACTCTAAATTCTAAGGACCATGAGCTACATATGAGTTATGCACCTTCACTCGGGCCTGAGAAACATGAGATTTCAGTTGTTAGGAATGATCAAGTTGACACACATTTTGATGTTTCCATGCATGCTCTAGTTGTGCACTTTACACCAGATCATATGCATGCATTCTTCTTAGGTCCATTCATATTAATCTAGGATGGATATCTGATCACTCGTGGTGGTGACATAAGTATTCATTGAGAGGACTCTATAGGTATGGCTCCTCCACCATTCAACTTCTTGCTCCACTTTCTTCTCCTCATACATTGTAATACTCCTTGTTTTTTAACCATTTTCTTTAGCAAGTGTTGTGATTATCTCCTTTTTTTGAGATATTTTGTATCTATATTTTCGACACCTTTAGGCATGTTGATAGTCTCTTTTGTTATGGATATATTTTGGTGAATCCCAATGTTCAACTTGTTAGTGTTCAAGTAGTGGTGTAACCACTCATACATATTCGTGAGTGTCACTCCACTCATTCAAAATTATGGGAGGGTGTGGTGTTTATCCTGCTTCTTTAGGTCTTGTGTCTTTTCCTTAGTTGTTGTTCTTGGTTCATGACACACCTTTTTCTAGCAGTAGATCAAACTATGTTTGGTAGCTTTCTTGTACTTTTGACATCACCTCTAACAATCTCCTTCAGTTATTTTTGAGTTTGTTCTCCTTTTAAAGGGAACTTATTCTATTAAATTATAGTGTTAGAGACTCCATTGTCAGTCTCTTAGTATAAAGATACTCTGTTGTATCAAAATGTCAGTTGATTTTGAGTTTTGTGATCGAGTAGTGGATCTAGACCACAGTGTAGACCAAACTTCTTCTTCAGCAAAGTACAAGTTTTTTTAGTGGAGCTTCTTGGGATGCCTTGCAGTGGTTTTTTGCTCTCTCTACTTTGTTGTTATTGGTTTTTGGGTACCTTGTGGTGATTTTTTTCATCCATGGTAACTCATTTTTCCTAGTTATTGTATGTGGGTTCCTCATTGGGCCTTGTTGTCAAGACCCACCTTATTTTTCGCCCTCTTAAGCTATACTTACGAGGTGTTAGTGTAGGTTATTATTTATTCTTTTATTTGTTTATTAGGATAATTCTTGCACTTGTGTTATCTCTACACTTGTAATGTTAGCTTGTTTAGGTGTACCAATTATGTTGAGTTAGCTTACAAGCTACGTGGAGTCAACTCTACTTCCAATATCAGTTAGTAAGAGTTTTTCATCACCGATCTAGGTGGTACTTGTACTTTCCTCCTATATATGCACATCTAATTATTGAGATAATATATGGAAATGATTATTAAGATGAATACATTTCTTATTGTATTGTAATTATGTCATTGTTCTTCATAACTTGCAGTTTTGTGTGTGTGTGTGTGCCTAGTCTTGCCTTTGTGTAATTCACATCTCGAATTTCTCACTGGTGCACTCTTTGATTCAACGAATCCCTGGCGTTCCTGATACTTGCACTTGTTAGATTATCATTGTCTGTACCTAATTTTCTCTTGTTACACCTTTGGTTTCTCTTTGCATTGTGGTGCCATATCTTCAAAGAATCGTCCACTTATTAATCAAATATGTTTTTTTCATGTTTGTGCCCATATATAATTGTGATGATAACACATTAGATAAACTTTCCTTTCCTCAAAATTTATTATTATAATGAACACAAATTTAAGGGAATTTAATTTCAATTTAGGTTAAGGTGGTAATGATACTTGTGTCACAAGAGTATAAAGGGGCAAAGTTACATAGTTGCACAATATTTGAATAGTGGTCCTAAATTTCAATAATAAATAGCCTTGGTTAGGCTACCATGTATTATCCCCGGTAGTATATATAATTAGGAAATAAGAGCAAAAATTGACTTTATTCCTAAAATAATGGAATTCAATGAATAGGTATTGGTCCAAAACTTATAACTACTTACCCCCATGCCCAATGTACTTACAATCTCTCTCATACTTCCATGAAAATAATAATTTAGGCCATACTTTTATTGGTTTAATTTTATGGCCATAAAATACGTATCAAAATATTGTGATGAATAGAGCCAATTTATTACTCCATTAAAGTAGAGGCTTAGCCTCAACCAAAAGAAAAATGTAAACTGGAAAGCATTCTCCAAATAAATGTCAAAATTTTAATAGTTAATGAATTTCGTGGTTGTAAATTGGAATTTGTAAAATATAACAAGATAAAAAGGAAATTTACCATGTTTGTTGACAAGTAAAAACAACATAACGATTTTGGAGTTTTTTTGGGAGTTTTCGGCTCGTTGGGCATTGAAGAGTATCCTGTCACAGTGATATTAAATTTCAAAATGAAATGACTATGTGTCGATCAAATAGATGTCAATTTTGATGGTGTTATTAATTGTTTATAAGTAGACACTAGAACACTCCCCCATATAGATATATAGGCATATTGATGTACTAGAATCTTTATATAACACAATAGTTTTTAAACAATTATTAAAACCATATAATTTTGTTTTTCCTCAAGATTTTAACAAGATCCTATTAGGATTTAGTATTTACATTGGATAAAATACTAGTCACTATTTATTGTAAGGTTTATACGGTGAATTAGTTGTTATCATTAGTTAGGAAGATATATTTTATCATAACAATATATCTCCTATTGTCAGTAGCTAGTTGGTTTGTTAGTAGGTGAGATATTATAGGGATCTCACTATGCCATGTATAGGAAACATATTTCCTATATAACTATGTAATGAAGTATGAATATGATACAATGCGTGATAATGAGAGTTATTATTGTGTGCCTAGCCAAATAAAATATTTGGTATCATAGCAGAACCCATTCTCGTCTGTATGAGAGTCTTGTGAGAGTTGAAAATCATGTTTTAAAGGTAGTTCATGTTTTTAAAGGTTTCATTGTACATATCGATCTACCAAGACTTGTTGTCTAAGTCACCATTACTGAAGTGTGATAGGATTGGAGGTTCTGATCTTGTTTATTGAGGATCAACTTGTTATTTATACCGAATTTCTTACATTGGCATCTCAGGCACAATATTGCATTTGTTTTGAATTCTACAAACCCTTTCATGACTGACTGTTACTTGACTATCAGTTTGCTTAGGGATAATTGGGAAGACACGAATTTGCAATGGTTTGCATCAAAAATAACCTCAAAGGAATCTCCTTCCCATGGTTTCAAATTTGCATGTAAATTTTAAACAACACATCTCCCAACATGACAAAACCAGTGGCTACCCTCTATGCAAAACGCACCTATGCATGTGGCGAAGACGTTCATGTCCTCATGCCAACATAGCGCATCCATCCCGCCGAAAAGGACAACTCTCACTGGAGACATTGATGTGATGCACCATTGATGTGGGCTCGTGAATGTCAACTCCCTACCTCCCCGATCGACATGGATTGCCATGTGTTGTGCTTGAGGTGGACATAAATGACATCGATTCCATGCTAAATTTGAATTACTAAAATTTGTGCCTTTCGCCAATGAATCATACCCCATACCTATGAATCATATTCATCCCATTTGTGCAATGAAATTACTAGAATAATTTAGATTATGAGCAGCAATAGAACACCAAATAACACAATATTTTAGAATAATGATCTCAATATGCAATTATAATAACTTCGCCACTTTGAGGGGGCAACCTCAAAACCATATAATAAGACTCAAATGCTCAAATGAAAATGAACTACTACCTATAATCCCCTATATATACTATTCATATGTTATGGCCATCACCAAGGCCGACTTATTTAGCATGATAAAGTATAAATGATATAATAAAATGATATGGTAAGCCACAAATTGGCTACTCATATCCTAATACAAGTAATAGGTTAAGGGTGTAGCATGCCCTTCCCCTTCAAACCAATGTTGTCCTCAACGTTGAATAATCCTGGATGTTGCTGCAAAAAACCTTCATCCTCCCAGGTTGCATCTTCTATGCTCAGATTCTTCCACTTGATCAGATATTCCTTAATGTCTCTGGTTCTCAGCCTCTTAGTACGTGTTTACAAAATCTTCTCTGGATCCAAAATGATTCTTCCTTCCTCGTCAAGTTCTGGTAACTCTGTCTGCACTTCAAATTTCTATCCAATAACCTTCTTTAGGCATGAAACATGGAATACTGGGTGTATGTGTGAAGATGGAGGCAACTCTAGTTTATAAGCAACACTACCAATTTTCTGTAGAACCTGATAAGGGCCATAATATTTAGGAGCAAGTTTGTTGTCCTTTTTTTGTTGCTTTAGGGACATTTTTTTGTAAGGCTAGAGACGTACAAAAACCCAGTCACCAATTTCAAAATGTCTTTCACTATGGTGTTGATCTGCTTGTTGTTTCATCTTGTTTTGTGCTAATGTTAAATTCTCCTTCAAACTAGCCAAAACCTATTGTTGATGTTAAATGTGTTCCTCAAAATCTCTGACCTTAGTTTGCACCCTCAAGGAGGAAGTGATAGAAGGAAGATGGTAACCATATAATGCTAAAAAGGGGGTCATTTGAGAAGAGGTATGAAAAGATGTGTTATACCACCATTCTGCAAGTGGTAGCCATTTAATCCACCTTTCCTGTTATCTGATACAAAACAACGTAGATAACCCTCTAAGCATTTTTAGACCACTTTCGTTTTCCCATCAGTTTGAGGATGATAAGATGAACTATGAGCTAGCTGAGTACCCAAATATGAAAATAATTTCATCCAAAAATTACTTGTGAAAATGGGATCACGATCACTTATAATTATCTTTGGAGTTCCATGTAGCCTTTGAACTATCTCCAAAATAATAGCTGCGACTGTACTAGCTGCAAATGGATGTGATAGGGCACAAAAATGGGCATATTTTGTGAGCCTATCCACAATCACGAAAATAACATTCTTACCCTCTGAACAAGGCAATCCGGTGATGAAATTCATGGAGACCTCCTCCCATCTCTGGCTAGGAATTGGTAAGGGTTGCAACAGACTTGGTGTATTAATTGTTTCCCCTTTGTTCTGTTGGCACACTAAACACTCTGATACAAAATTTTGTACATCCCCCTCGATTCCTTCCCAAAAGAATTCTCTTTTTATTCTATGATATGTCTTCAAAAACCCAGAGTGTCCTCCAACAGGCAAGGCATGTAGCTCTGCAATAATCTTATGCTTCAACTCAGAATCTTTACTCAAGTATAACCTGTCCTTGTACCATAGGGCATTACCTTTCCACTCAAATTTTTTTGATGTCATAGATCCTTTCTTGATATTCTGTATTAGAGATGTGTATCATTGTCTTGATCCCATTCCAATCTTGCTTCATCCACCCAATCGGCCGTCAACATGGACATTCCACCTAGTAAGACATATGTGGATGTATCCCTTCTGGAAAACGCATCAACTACTACATTTTATTTACCCTTTTTATATATGATTTCAAAATCATAACCCAACATTTTTGTTACCCACTTTTGTTGTTCCTCAAATGACAACCTTTGCTCTAAAAATTATTTAAGACTATCATGATCAATTTTTACCTCAAAGTGTCTACCCATGAGATAGGGCCTCCATTGCTTGACCGCATGAAGAATAACCATAATTTCTTTCTCATAGACAGGTTTGAGCATATATTTTCCTTTGAATTGGTGACTCTCAAATGCAATTGGTTTTCCTTCTTACATTAGAACTGCTCCCAATCCTGATCCTGAAGCGTCACATTCAACAATGGAGGTTTTTGAGAAGTTTGGAGTAGCCAAAATTGGGGTGCTGCACAAGGATTCCTTCAGCTGCTCAAAGGATTTAGTGGCTAAGTCTATCCAATGGAAGGCATCCTTCTTTAGCAATGTAGTGAGTGGGGTTTCTATTCTACCATATCCCCTCACAAATCTTTTGTAGTACCCTATTAGTACTAGGAACCCACGAAATTTTTTGAGAGTCTGGGGCCTTGGCCATTCCACCATATCTTTGATCTTCTGAGGATCAACTTTGACGCCTTCATGGGATACAATGTGACCCAAGTACTCTACCTCTTGTACACCAAAAGAACATTTGGATGGCTTTGCTTACAGAGTATGTTTCTCCAAAACTTTCAACACTTTATTTACATGTTGTAAGTGTTCTTCCCATGTCTTACTGTAAATCAATATGTCATCAAAGAAAACTAATACAAATTTCGTTAAAAACGGCCTAAAAATAGTGTTCATCAAGCTTTGAAAGGTTGAGGGCACATTTGTAAGACCAAAAGGCATTACCAAAAACTCATAATGGCCCTCATGAGTTCTGAAAGCCATTTTATGAACATCTTCCTCTTTTATCCTAATTTGATGGTACCCCGAACGAAGATCTAATTTTGAGAAATAAACAACACCATGCAATTCATCAAGTAAATCATCAATTACTAGAATAGGAAACTTATCTTTGATGGTGTACTTGTTGAGTTCTCGATAATCTAGACACATCCTCCATGTTTCATCCTTCTTACATACCATGACCACAGACAAAGAATATGCACTCTGGCTATGCCTAATGCTACCTGCTTTCAACATTTCCTCCACCATTTTCTCGATCTCACTTTTCTAGGAATATGGGTATTTGTATGGTCTAATGTTAAGTGTTTGGCTCCATGGAATCAACTGAATGGCATGATCATGATCCCTAATTGGTGGTAGTCCCTTCGGAATTGCATAAAAAATAGATGAGTGAGCATCAACAATTTTTTGAAGATTAGGTGACATTAAAGACCTTGTATGTTGTACTTCTATGGAAAATAACTTTGCTATAAATCCATCTACTCATTTTCTGAGAACCTTCTGCATCTGATGAGAGATAATAATCTATGGAGACTTAGCTACCATCCCATTCAATTGTATTGTCCTTCCATCTGAATGAAATCACATGAACAATTCTTGGAAATTCATCTCTATAGTACCTAAGGTTGTGAGCCATTGGACACCTGAAACAATAACTGCCCCTCCCATAGAAATAACAAACATAGGTGAGTCTAACATGTAGTCTCCCATAGAAAGCTTGATACTATGGCACTTTCCTATGCACTTGACTGTCCCACCATCCACAATCATAACTTTCTAGAGCTGGGTAAATAAAACAATTAAGGCGGGCAACTAACTTACTATTTATGAAGTTATGAGCACTCCCCGAGTTAATCAACACTGTCACCTTCTGTTTTTTGAGAAAATAACCTTGAGTGTTTGAGGAGTACTAATACCTAACAATGCATGACAAGAAATTGTAGGTTGGTGATCCTCTACTTCATCTTCTATTGGTTCCTTAGCCTCTCTTATAATTTCAACATCCTCATCATCCTCCTTACCTCCGTCAATATAGAACAACTTCTTCTCAGCACATTTGTGTCCCAGTCCATTTTTATCATCACAGTTAAAACATAATCCTTTTGCTCTCTTTTCTTCCATTTGTTGAGGAGTCAGTCTAATTGGCCTAGAAAATGAAGGGGAAGAGATACTACCATCTCTAGTGTTAATGAAAGGCGGCCTCCTACTACAAAGAACTTTTTCCTCTGCTCGATGTGTCATGATAATAGAATCAGAAAGCTTGATTAGATTAAACATACGTACCTCATGCTCGATGCGGTCCTTAAGACCCCCAAGAAATAGGTCATTTAGATTCTCTTCTGGTATATTCTCCACCCTTAAGGATAGGTTCTGGAATTGATGCACATAATCTTTGACTGATCCTATTTGTCGTAAATTTTCTAATCAACTAAAGTAGTTCTCTAAAACACTGGAACTATAGTACAATTACAACTCCTCGGTAAAAATTGTCCAAGTGACACCGAGACCATTTTTCTGCCTCTAAGCACATAACCATCGATACCAAACGAATTGGTCTGGTTCAAGATATAGGGATTCCAATATCACCTTTTGTCCTGATGGTGTTTGATGGAGCTCAAAGAAGTTCTCCATTTGATTTATCCAATTCAGGGGATCTTTACCATCAAATTTGCTCATATCCACTTCTGGCATCAGGTTCCATGGTTGCAAATAAGTTGGATTCTGATTGGGCTGGAAAAGTGATCCAACATGGTTATTTTGTCCATGATTTTGAACTGAATATCCTCCTTGGTTGATATGGGCAGGATTTGGGCCATACTGTTTACCCTTTACATGTTGCATGATATCATCCAACCGATGATTTATTTGGGCTATGTCTCCTTTAGAGGCCATCTCAGATTGTACATTTTGTAGCTCATACTCAAGTTGGATCACCTTATGATCAACTGAGGTAAACCCTAGTGTTGAGGAATCTGTATTTACCCCTTCCGACTCCATCTCTTTAATCACTATCCCATCTTTATCTGGGGTTTTACCCGGAGTAATCGGATTCTTTTTTGCTCTTGTGGAAGGCCCTGCCATGATATCAAACCTTAGGGTTTAAGGTTTCGATACAAATTCACCCGAACAGGAAAAAACATAGAGAAAATACTAATACTATTTTTTTGAGAGCTTTCCGAAAATGTAAAGAACTTGAAAAAATTCCACAATTTGCACCCTAGGGATCGATTTATGAAAATACCTAAATTTGTAATAACTTGTGCAAAATAAATCAAAAAAGTATGAAATTTTCAAGGAACCTTACTTGAAATGTTTCGCAACACTAGTAAAAATATGTCCAACCAATTCTCTCTGGTTCGAAATATATTGCGGAAACAAAAAATTAGGGTTTTTGCCCTAATTTTGGCCTAGATCGCAGCTTTGATACCACTTGTAATGAAATTACTAGTATAATTCAGATTATGAGTAGCAATATAACACCAAATAACATAATATTTCAGAATAATGATCTCAATATGCAATTATAATAGCTTTGCCACTTCGAGGGGGCAACCTCCAAACCATATAATAAAACTCAAATTCTCAAATGATAATGAACTACTACCTACAATCCCCTATATATACTATTCATATGTTATGGCCATCACCAAGGCCGACCTATTAAGCATGATAAAGTATAAATGATATAATAAAATGATATGGTAATCCATAATTCAGCTACTCATATCCTAATACAAGCAATAGGTTAAAGTCGTATCAATTTGCCATAGCAATCACAAGTTTTCAAGGGAGTATTATTTTGTGCATTTTTTGGGTCAAAGCTTTTGAGGGAGCATTTAGTCTGTGCATTTTTTGGGTCAAATCGGTGTGCGTAGATCACTGTGTTTTGTGGGTCAAAGCCAGAGGAACGATGCACAAGAGGCCGAGACACAACAGGGTTGATAGGGGATCTATTACATCTACAGTAAGTGCCATATTTCTCCCACTTAATGACATAATGTTAGCTGTGAACTATGAATTGTAGGCATTTCCTCTTCCATATTTCTCTGTGAACTGTGAAATGTAGGACTTTCCTCTTCCATATTTCACTATGAACTATGAACAGTGCCATATTTCAAGAACATCATTCCTCTTTCATGGCCATCATAATGATAGTTGTGACTGAATCACTTACTATTTTGTTTACCGTCTAATTTTAGCTGTGAAAACAAAATCACATCAATGGTCGCAAAGCGACAACGTACACGATTTAGAAATAACTTTTTTATTTACGCACCTATGGGCTGTTAGATTAATGTATAAGAACTATGTATTTTTTTGCGTGTTCTATTTAGACTTGATATTGGGTGCTTGGGTGGGACAAATGTTAGCTACAATCTGGAGGACCCAAACTAGGTTAAATTTGGCCGTGAATTTTTTGTGTGTTCTTTTTTTAAATATTTTGTTTATCGTCGCATTGAAGGCAATGCTTTGAACACCATACTATGTTATCTTTCACATAATTCCATGTATTAAAATGAGAAGACAAGACCACCATACATTCATAATGTATATTGAAGGTGTTATTAATAATGTAGAATAGACCTAGTTTGTTGCGAGTGTCATGGTTTAGGGAGTAACTGTGAACTGTTTGATAGAATGTCTCAAAGAAACAAATTGAGTTTTTTGCAAGGGTCAAGGTTTAGGGAGTAACTGTGAACTATTTGACAAAATGTCTAACTGTCAATTGTTTGAAAAAATGTCTCGAAGAAATATGATAAACAGTAGAATACTATGTGTTTCAGTGCAATTAGAACGGGGGGTCGAAACAATAGAAATAATAATTTGAATGGATTTATTATTTTAAAATGAAATAAAATGAATTACTTGTTGTAAACCAAATTATGTTAATATTTATCTATTAGCTATAGGGATTCTTAGAGTTATCCTCCAGCCCAGACCTATCGCCTCTTGAGTGAATCTTACACTTTGACATTTATGCCTTTCACTATGAAATTTTAACCAGTATTATGTTCTAAATTATAACATGTATCTAGAAACTTACAACTGCTCAATATTAGGATACATTCCATCTTATTATCTTAATTTATTCTTATGGTTGTCTTCTTTTTTTTGGCATGAAACATGAACTCAGTGTTTCCAACCGTCTAGTATATTAAAAAAATACAACATATTACAGGGAATTTTATTTAGGATTCCATGAGATATGTTACATTGTTATATTTTGTGTTTGATGTTAGAGTCTTCCATGAATTCTAACTCACAATGCTCAAACATCTAAACTAGACATTCAATTGTTCGATTGAGATGAGTTTCCTTTTTTACAGTACTCTTACTAAATAATATGTTTTATAGTCTGCACAATACAAAATGTGACCAACATGAATAAGATTAATGTTGTTATAAAAGATTACATACATAAGCACATCATCTTATTGCAGTTAAACATACCTTCTAAGAAATGCAACATATTCTTGTCGTGTCATATGTTTCATCTCCTCCATCTCTTTTTTGTAATTGCCAGTCTACAAATACAACAATAGACCATAACATCAATAGAATGAGTTCTACATTTGCAGTAATTCATTCAGATGGGTACACAAAACATTACAAGGAAAATGGAAGAACTCAAGATAAGAGTCATACTAGAAATTTGGTGGTAGTAGTTGTGCCCCAATATTTAAGAGTTGCAAGGTCATAGGCCCTCGATGCTTTATCTTCTTTGTTCTATCCACCTATGATGTTTGAAATTACATACTCACTTGGTTTGAAAAATACATTATACTAGTTCTCTATCTAAAAAAGTAAGATATATTCAGTAGAATTTTGATCATAGGAAATGGAGGAGGTCTGAATTGGGTTAGGATTTTGTGTTGTTTTCTTGGAGGATTGCATTTATGTGCCTGTGAGGTCAAAACTATTCATTATCTTCTCATTGAATGTTTGAGAATTTATATAGATAGAATTAATGTCTGTGTAGTGTCCTCCTAGAGAAGCACTGCCCAGAAAATCCTCCAGCTTTGGGCCTTCTCTGTCATCATTAATGGACAATGATATTTTTTGGTCGTTTCTACCCCCCATCAAACAGTTTATTATGGTAGTTTTTGATCTTATTTACTTTAGGTATGTTTAGCATATGTTGATCCCAGGGATGACATGTCATAAACTTGATAGGGATTTGTTTCTTGTCCTTAGATTCATAAACTTTATAGGGATTTAGATTTGATTATACTTCCATTTTAGAGTCACTTGTTTGTAAATAGTGTGCCTTCATGATGTACTGTGTGGATTATTTGTACAAAAAAAAATTGTCGAAAAATACGCTTTGTTTTTTTTTAAATGTTGAAAACAATATTGTGTTTTTTAACAACAAAATTTTCAAGTATTTCTTCTTTCTTAGCATACACGATTCTGTCGCAATAAGATGAGCTCATCTACATTTCTAAATATTATTTATGTGTAATGTCATATAGTTTAATTATTGATGTTATTTACAAAATATATATTTCATATGTTGCATACTATAAACTTCTTATATTTTATAGTTGCTAGTGAAATGGAATAACATTAGAGTTTGTTTTCTTTTTTTGTATTCATTATATTTGTAAATATTGCTAATGTACATATAATTTGTATATAGAATCATTTTTATTATTTGTTATATTTTAGTAATTGTAAGGTTGTGAATATATCATGTAAATTGAAGCAAAATAAATGGAATATTGTCATACTCTCAGTCTCGTTTCAGTATATGGGGGCAAGTTCCTCTCCAGCAAAGCTAGGAATCATTGTGTGCTGAAGGGGATTGCCCCTTAGGATGTCACATCAATACACCCATAGTTGGGTCGTAGACTGTGTTGCGCAGAGGTTTTTAAATCTGCCCGTCGAAGATAAATTATTCATACATCAATTTGTCTTGGATAGTTTTTTTCTGAAATTGTGTTTTCCTTTCCATATGTTTTTCATATTAGATTATGCATAGTAGTTTTGGCTTATAACATATTGACATTAATTGTATGCTTATTTTTAGATGTGTGGTGTTGTATTTAGTTTCTTTATTGTTCAATGAATATGAATACCACGAGCTTCATTCCTCATAATCCCATTGGGATAACTATAACAACTCCCAAATTCTATAGGGAGGAAGCATTTAGGAGGTGCACTGTACGCACCCAAAATTACACATGCTACATTGTTGGAAGAACGGTTATAAAATTCCCCAATGATGATTCATGTCCCTTCAGAAGATGTTCGAGCTCCAAAACCCATATGCAGTGTATATTTGTAGCCTAGACATCCTTACATAGCTTTTCCACGCTTTTTCCAGCTTCCCGCTTCATTCTATGCTTGTTTTGGCCTTTAGTGCCAAGAACGTCACCCTGCGCAAGGCGACAGTCGCAATGATTTTTCCATATTTTGTCATGTGTGTTTTTAACATGCAATGATTCACTTAACTTCACTTTTAGAATGCATTTGTGAACCGATTCATCTAAAAATAGTTTTGATTTTTTGGTTCTCCTTCCCCCTTCTATTTTTGCATGTGCTTTGGTTAGTTGGAACTGCCTCTTCTTGCCTTGTGCATGAAGGCACATCCCAACCCCAATTCTTACATATTCCATGCTTGTATTCAAGCAAAAGGCTTGAGAATTATTGTGTATCTTGCATAGTATTGTTGTCACACCCTTGCTAGGAATTGCATAGCCAAGCTCAGATCTCTTGTGCTATCTCTCTTCTACTTGCATTCCAACCAGACTACCTTCAAGCTACCATTGCTCAAATGTCTTTTTCTGTTGTTATTCTTGCATTCCCAATTCCTTGGAATCATATGAACACACAAAGAAAGAAAGGAACAAACTAAGGTGACAGAAACAGATACAACCGGATTTGCCAAAGCTCTTGCTTATCAAGGTTGGAATTACTTGTTTGTTTGCTTCATTTGTCAAACTATCAATTTTGAGTCATTAATTTCAATTGCATATCAAATAAAGTAGTAAGATTGTTCATTTTAATTGATTAGGTAATTACAAGTAGATCAAATCATTAGAAAGTTTGCTCTTTGGCATTACTAGGGAAGTTGTGGGGAACAATAGCTCTTTTAGGGTCATGATTTGTTCTTCACATCTGAAGTAAGGTTTGAAGGGTTTTTGGTTAGATTAGGTTATTTGTTTTAGATTTAGATTCACATATTTGCACAAGTAACTAGCTACATCTAGATGACTACTTGTCTTTAGTTTGTTTATTAGATTAGAGCGCATTGCTTAAAAACTAGAAAAGATCAAAAACATCTACTTTTATTAGATTAGTTTGCTTTCATTGTTTTGCTCTGATATATTGTGAAAACTCTTTAAAAACAACTCTTTAAAAACATAGATTATATTTCCTTTTATAGTTAGTTTGTTTTATCAAGGTCATTTCAATTTCATTATGTATGACCATCAACGACCCACAACAAGATAAGACATACAATTGTGATCCTTTGGTCCCACAACCCAACGGGCCAAAGTTGATAACAAACATTAATACAAGTTTAGGTTTGACAGTCCTACGCACACCCACTACATTCTCTGAGAAAATAGAAAAACTAAACATGCTAAACATCATTTTTAATCAAGCATACAATTATTAGACTACTCCTGGCAACATGGTTTGATTACGCGCATGACCATAGCAGGGCCACAACCTCCACAAGTTTTCAGTTATGATCCTCAAGTCCCGCAACACAACAAGCCTGCTAACTAATTAGACATCGAAACTCGTTTGCGTGCATCAATATTTAGATCATCACCACTTCCACCTGATATCATTACACAACTTTCATTTTTGAACATAGTAGTCGATCAGGCTAAGATTTTCTTGACTAGACAAGAGAATCACCCATAGTCCTCGTGGCTTCATTATGCCTCTCATTCTTACTTCCATGACCTTATCTAGAAATATATACGAGGTTCCTGCAGGTCACTTTTTGCATGTTCAACAACCAGTGGATAGAATCTCATCAGAGCTCGATATTAACTGGAGTCTCCGAGTAGCTATCATATCATATTGATTAGTCACACCACTTAAGTTAGGAGAGAATTCTTGCCTTAGATTCGCAGATCCCATTATTTCCTGTCAAAGATATAAGGTTACCTCATTAGCTTATCCACTATTACCACATTTACACATCCATTTCTATTCTACACCGAATGTCTCGGCATGACCTCAAGAAGTCAGGTGCGAAGAAGGTCACATGTTGATTTTCTTTCGTATAAATGGGTGAACCTGACGTGAAGATTTAGTCTCTAAGTGTTTCCACTTTCTTTATCCATCCTTTATTCTGCGGTTATTCTTATACCCCATGAATATGTCGGGATATGACGAGTATAGTTGACCCATCCCACGTTTTGACATGTACAACTACCAAACAGGTATACCACAACAATCACCTTCACTCTCAATGTGGGCAGATAACTGCTCAACTGCTCAAAATCCTCTTCTTTAGGGAACCAATGTTGGTTCCTCTATGCGTATTGAGGAAATTAACCTGATAACACATATATATCCTCACGAAGAATCAAGTTCAAATACCGTGAATTTCAGTGGGGAAGCAAGTTCATATCCTCAAGTATTGTTTTGACAACTCGTTAGCATACAATCGAACTAGCTCCCGCATCTAGATGAGGAATACTTAACATGATATACTAGGAGTGAACAATGCTTCTAGAATATGAATCGATATTTTGATAGGTTTCAAGGACAAAGTGATGTTATGCTCCAAAACAATAACGCTACCCCTCCACCAACCAAAAATATTGCCAATGAGGGGTGACAACATAGTGAACAATTCATAGCAGGATATCACACTCCTCAACAACCTTCAAGAGTCCAACAATAAGCACCTAAGAAAATCACCACCCCTTCAACAAGTGACATCATCTCGGCATTAGTGACAAAGTCGAAGAGTTAGAGCTTGCCCAAAATGCTCAAAGTTCATACGCAAGGCAAAAAAGAACTTCTCCTTATCCGTAGAGTTACAGACAAATACCTATTACACAAAATCCTCTAGTTTATATGGGTGCTCCAAACCCTGGAGATTTATTGACTAGAATGGGCACCTTGGTTATGCCCCCTCACGTCATATATGGATATTTACAATAGGCACCAGGCAGAAATGCAACGGTCCCTGGCTTCGTGCCTTTAATTCCATATCAAAGTAATCAACCCCCTACGTACACATGTATTCTAAATCACCACATGGGGATATGTACACTTACCCATGTTTGTATGGATAGCCACAGGGGATTTCATACACCCCAACAAATGCTTACATTGTGCCATTTCAATAATCGATGCAACCTTCACCTCCCCAACAAGTATCTTCAATGGTGGAAACATATGCAATGGGGACCTATTTTGAATATCTTAAGGATCCTCTAGGCTCTCCATCTAGACAGTCATGCTTCCAAGACCCTTTCCCAATCTTCCAAAATTCAAAGGGGAGGGCGATCCTAAAGCTCACATCAAAGCTTACGCAATGACCATTCGAGAGTTGCTCCCATGGGATGTGGTTGTTGTGAAGATTTTCCCTAAGACGCTATAATTTATTGCTCTTGATTGGTACTATAGAATACCGGAGGCTTCAATACACTCCTTCAAGCAACTCGTATAAGAATTTATTAAGGATTTTGATATGAAAAAACTTTTGAGAACATGAATTAGAGAATTCCTTCATATCAAACAAGAGCACAATGAATTCGCGGCCGACTTCATTCAAAGGTGGCAACAAATTGTCTACTCCTCTGCAAGCACTCCAAATATGGATCAGATGGAGATTTGTGATTTGTTCCTCCATTCCCTTAACAGGGAGACAAAGGGAAAAGTTCAAAAGCTCCCACTAAGGAGCTATGAAGAGGTGTTATAGGGTTCTCTTCGAATTGACCAAACAGTCATTGACAGTGATAGTAAGACTTATGGAGAAAATGGAAGGTTAGTCACTCCTAACCAAAATAACCCTGGTTATTCCAACAACACAAGCAATAATCAAGGGCTAAAGATCCTTAATAAGAATTGTGGGATCACGAAAGATGGTGTTATTGACCAGCCCAAGAAGCCTAATGTTGTTATTCCTCCTAATATGAATACTAACAATAACAACAACAATGGAAATAATCAAAGAAACAATAACTTCTCGCCCTCAATCAATGCTGTAGATTTTAATCATCAACAACAACAACCTTAACAATCAAGACAAACGGAAACCAAAGACCCTAATCAATACCCAGGTAGGTATCCAAACCAATTCCAAAACCAAGGACAAGGGTTCCCAAATTTTAACTATAACAATCAATAGCTAAACAATAATCGTAATTTTGGACCGCAGCAAGGTGCAAACCAAAGGCCTTGAGATTATGATCCTGATTTATAATACGGTTTCCATAGGGTTCACGGGCATGATGCAAGAACATGTCGTGATTGTAATAAGTTTCTACAACGTTTTCTAGAGGATTAAAGACAGTTATTTGTAGACATGTTTTTGGAAAACCCAACAACGTCAACTCAGAACACCTACATGGGACCAGTATCCCCACAAAACACACTGCTCAGACTATTTAATGATCCTCTCCCCACGCATCCAAAGGATGGTATAATAGATCCCAATGGTTCGACCAAAGGTATTGTAATAGGGACCCATGATCGCGAAGCCTCAACTTTGTCAAACCCACGAGTGGCTCCTCCTTTGGATGGTCGCCAACAAACAAAAATTATGGGGTTGGTGGAATTGGACATTGAGCCTCAAATTAACACTACCACTAGAACCAAAGAATATTATTCACATCCAATTCCGTTCTACCCAACTATATTAGATGACATTTGTGATACGTTGGGCAAGCCAGTAGGAGCTTATGACTTGATCAGTGACCTAACCAAGACCTTTTCTCACATTTCCTTCTTGGATCTGTTAAAGAATTCCCTGACTCATAGAGCCGCTCTATTAGAAGCACTAGGTCTTGGCCATTTTATTAACATCACTCCTTCAGAGGTGTAGATAAACTATGTGGACTTTGATGTCTATCCTCCAGGGCAACCTGAAAGAGATGTTGGATTCGTATTCAACACCAACAAGATGCCCACGAATGCTGAAATAGCTCGTAGAGGTGATCCAACGTTGTTTTTACAAGTCTAGATTTACAACAACTATGTAAAGTGTGTGATGATTGATGATGGGGCAGTGGTTAACATAGTCCCTTCTCTTTCCTTCAAAACTTAGGTTATGGAGAGACCAATTGCTCTTCAATGCAAAATACGCTGAGAGGATATGATAGCCTCAAAGCAACATCGATCAGAACTATACTGTTGTCATTCACCCTTGGGCGTAAGATGATTTTAAATGAGTTTTATATTATAGATCGGGAAACCAACTGTAATATGATCCTTGGTTGTCCTTGGATTCATTACATGAAGGTGATTCCCTCCACTTTTTTTTAGGAACTCAGGTTCCTACACTTAGGGGAAGTCTTTGTGGTGCAGGGTGATCGAAAACCCTTCGACATACATCTAACTAACTTTAAAAATAGGTCGGGGTCCACTCTAAGTTTGAACTTCCTACAAATTAGTTAAATAAACCTACAAGCCCAGTACCAGAGGAAAAGTTGGTTCCTACAACGGAGTTAGAAGTCAAGGGTTTGATCGAAGGCATTTCGGCAGTCAAAGATGAAACTGTCATCGTAGAGACAATATCATTAGGAACCACAAAAAATATTGTCGACCTATTAGAGAAGAATTTACCTATCCTCCTTCCTTTCAATTCTATGGGTCTGGGACATACCTTAAGACTCGGTTCTCTTCAAGTAGATGAATTTTGTATGGTTGAAGTAATTGAGGTAAAAGAAGAGGGTGCAAAGGATGATCCAACATTCATTTTTCCAAGTAACTATTGGAATCTCCATTTTAATGGAGCCAAGTTTAATTTTAGCGCTGGGGTAAGTGTAATTTTTACCTCTCATGGGGGAAAGATTATGCCTTTTGCCTTCAAGTTAAACTTTAAGTGTATGAATAATGGGGTTGAATACGAAGCCCTTCTACTTGGTATTATTATATCCAAAAGGATGGGTGCTCTTAATATTAGGGTGTTGGGTGATTCACAACTTGTTGTAAATCAGATATCTGAGACATATGAGACTAAAGCTGAGCATTTACAACTCTAGAAAACAACAATGTTAAATCTAACAAAGGGATTTGACTTCATATCGATAGAAGCAATTCCACGATAGAAGAACCTCCTCATAGACTCAATAGCAACTTCCGCTTCTTGCTTTACTCAAAGCAGTGAGTTAGAAGATACCAAATACATGGTCTCGTTGCATGTTGAACCTTTGGTTCATAAAACACCGATAACTCCAATGTTGACATACATAGAAACTGAGATTGAGTCTATCATTTCAGATCACTTTGACATCGACAAAGCAACTCTAGGATATCTAAACGCTCTTATAGAATTACATCTTACTTATCACGAGGTTAATCTTTCACTAATTCCACACTCTTCTTCCTATTTTATAAACCCCACGATAGAATCTTCTCTCGAGAAGGAACTTGAAATTTATGAGGTAGGAGAAGAGGAGGATTTAGAGTTACCTCTGTCCCCACCTGATTTCAAGGAAGGTAATGCTCTCTTAATCAAGGGAATGATTGATATAAACATCGGGATGGAGGAAGAACCAAAAATATTGAAATTGGGATCTTCTCTAACCCCTAAGGAAGTTGAAGTAAATACCCGTGTCCTCAAGGAGAATCAAACATATTTCACATTTAACTAAAAGGAAATGATGGGAATTGCACCACACATTGCAGTTTACAACCTCGTCACGAAGCCAAATGCTAAGCCAATTAAGCAAAAGTGAAGGCCTATGAACCCAAAAGTGGCCCTCATGGTAAAGGAAGAAGTGATGAAACTCCTACATGTAGGGTTCATCAAGCCAGTTGACTACTCACAATGGGTGTCTAATATCATTATTATTCTCAAGAATAATGGAAAGATCCGCATTTACATAGACTTTTGGGATATCAACAAGGCTTGACCCAAAGATGATTTCCCATTACCATCCATTGATGTTATCGTCGACGCAACAACTGGTTTCGAGTTGTTTTCTCTCATGGATGGGTTTTCTGGGTAAAATCAAATCAGAATCTCTGAGGAGGATCAGGAGAAAACTACATTCATAACTCCTTGGGGAACCTATTGTTATACTGTCATGTCATTTGGGCTTAAGAACGTTGGTGCCATGTACCAATGGGAAATGACTTATATATTTCATGATCTTATACATAAGATTGTGGAATCCTACATGGATGACCTTCTAGCTAAGGCCAGAATATGCTGTGATCACCCAAAGATGCTTTGTATCATCCTTTCTCACTTAATCAAATACGGTGTCATGTTAAATCCGGAAAAATGTGTGTTTTGTGTAATGGGAGGCAATATTTTGGGATACATAATATCCTCACGAGGGATTGATGTAGACCCATCCAAAATCTGAGTTTTACTGGAAATGACTCCACCGTCAGATGAGTCTGGCATCAGATATTTCCTTAGGAAAATCGGTGCAAATCCAAAGGTTTATCCTTGATTTGACCTTTTTTATTCACCCAATCATCAATTTTTTGAAAAATAATTGCAACATTGATTGGAAAGAAAAATGCAATGAGGCATTTGAGTTGGTTAAATGGTTCTTGTTATCTCCTCCCACACTCATGCTGCCTAGGTTAGATCGCCCCTTGATCCTGTATTCACGAGCTACGGATGTCTCGCTAGCCTAAATGTTGGCTCAACAAGATGATGATGATAAAAGAGAACATGCATTCTATTTCATTAATCAAACATTGCTTGATTATGAGATAGATTATACATAAGCGGAGAAAGGATGCCTTGTTATAGTCTTCACAACAAAACACTTAAGACATTACATGCTAAACCAAGAAACAAGGGTTATCGTTAAATCCAATCACCTGCAGATGTTTCTAACATAAGGATCCTTATCTAAGAAGTTTTGACGCTTCATAACTCTGATGGGAAAGTTTGAGTTAACATTTGTTAATCAGAAATCCGTCAAAGGACAAATCATTATGGACTGGTTGGCTGACAACCCGTTGGATGGAGGCGATCTAGTAAATTTAGACTTTACCGACGAGTGTGTGTATTTTGTTGAAACTAAGCCTCCCATTTATGCATGTCCATGGTACATTGATATCATTAATTTCATAGTGGATCATACATATCCAGAAGGGGCAACCTCGCAGCAAAGAAGACGGTTGTGTATAATAACCGCCAATTATGTCATCTTGGAGCAAGTGCTCTATCGTAGATCCTTTAATGGAATGTTGCTAAGATGCGTTAACAAAGAAGAATCTGAAAAGATTATTTATGAATCACATAGCAGAGTATGTGGAGGTCACTTCGGCGGCCACGCCACTGCTAGGAAGATACATCAAACGGGCTATTTCTAACCCAAGCTAAAACATGTCGCGGTAGAGTTTGTGCACGAATACCATAAATGTCAAGAGCTCTCCCATGAGATCTACATACCGACACAAGCTCTACAACCAATTACAACACCATGGACCTTTTCCACATGGGACCTAAATTTGATAGGGAAATTCTCTCCTTCATCAATAGATGGTCATAACCTCATAATCACGACCACATAGTACTTTACTAAGTGGGTAGAAGTCATGCCTCTTACTACTGTGCCTAGATCAGTAATCACAAAGTTCATTCTGAACCAAATTATTTGTAGGTACGGGGTCCGACAAGTCATTATCTCATATAATGACACATCCTTCAAAAACAATGAAGTACGTGAACTGTGTGAAAAATTCAAAATAAGTCACCACATGGCTTCTATGTATTATCCTCAGGCCAATAGACATGTTGAAGCTATGAACAAGACATTGAAGTCTATTCTCCTTAAAATAGTCAAGGAGAACAAATGAGATTGACATTTAAAGCTTTTTCTAGCCTTATGGACCTATCAGACATCGGTAAGAATACTGACAGGGGCAACCCCCTTTTCCTTGGTATTTGGTGCAGAAGCGGTTCTACCGTTCAAAGTCAAGATATCTAGTCTTTGTATATAGTTACACGAAATTCTAGGAGAAGAAGGCTATCGAGAAGCATGAATCTCTCAACAAGAAAGTCTTGATGAGTCTAGACTCAACGTTGAACAATGGCATAACATTACGGATGGCTCAATAATACAACAAGAAATTCTATGAGCGTGAAATATATGAGGGAGATTTGGTTCTAATACTTAACAGTCGAATAGACAAAAAGACCAACGAAGGAAGGAAATTCAGACCCAGGTGGTAGGGTCCATATCGAGTAATAGAAGACTACAAAAATGGGGCATTTCACTTGTGTACACTAGAGGGTGAGGAGTTTAACGAATCTTTGAACTCTCTTGACCTAAAGATCTATTAGCATTTTCATATGTACATTACTGCATCTGCATTACATTTTCATCTGCCAGTTCATTTTGTAAAATTTGTGATCAAAGGACTTATTCTTATAGCAATTCCTAAACCTTCTAAAAATATTGGCAAAACATTCAAATCATACCTCTACAAATCTTCATAGTGTCATCAATTGTTTCCAAATCATTTCATCAATTCAAACAAGATAAGACAAAGTTTTGACAGTAACCATACCAAGGCCTACATACTTGGTTCTACTTATAGTCTCTTTCTAGATTAGGTGTCTTTTCCCATAGTCTGTTCTAGAAGCTTCATGGTGTCACATCTATCCCATAAACATCTCTTTGGAAATAAGTGCATTCTAGCCATTTTTCCAAGATAAATAATTCAAATACAAATCCACAAAAAAAAATTATTTTACGCATTTCTCTTCCCTACCAATCTTCGGTGTTGAGCCTGTGTCTCTTACTAGAGATGTAGGGTTGGGAAAGGAGAGAAATGCCCTTACTCGCCTATGCCTCGTCCATGGTGATAAGCCCATACTCCCTACTGCTTGCATGGGGCAAGGTGTAGGGGGTCTCTTTGACAAACTTGAAAGTTAAAAATAGTTCATTCAAATATTGTGAAATCATAAATCAAAGCAAAGTTAGTTATATGTCCAAAATTCCAGAAGAGCTTAAAACCTAAAAACTAGATTTTGTCAACCAAGTGGCCATTTATGGATCTAAGTATAGATAAATTGGAAATCAATTCACATTCTAAACTATGAAGCAAACTTGAGTGGGGTGATATTGCAGTGTCCCAATTTGGTTTTGTCAAAACCTTGTCTTTCTCTCATCATTGTCATTCACCAAATTTTAATAACTTGTGCCCTTTATGGCTCTAGGTGTTGAGCTCTCGCATCTTACTAGTTGTGTGGGGTTAGGAGTGGGGAAATTTTTTTCACTTATCATATCATTGTATCACCATGTTTTTCCAAGACAATACAAAGTACCAAAAAATAAAAAAATAAAAATATAAAATTGCTTAAAGAAACTAAAGTTTAGCATTACAATGTGTTTGCATTATCATATATCAGCATTATAAAATATTAAAAGAAATCATTTTGTTAGCATTCATATCCACTACATACATTCTGAAAAGCATATAAAAGTGGAAATTCTAAACATATAGAGTACACATGTGGGATGTTAAAAAAGGAAGTCAACTCAGATACAATGGATTACCGAACCAAAAAGAAGAGTCTGTATATATCATGGTGAGTCAAGTTTGTATACAATGCCATTAGGCACTAGGCATGGTCAAAACGCTCTTAATGAGCCTGAAATATACAAAAAAAAAATCATATAACGATTGACAAAATTGTGACAAAGCAATAAAAGGCGCAGGGGTCATTGTATTCTTCAAATCATTTAACTGCCATGATATCTTTGTCAATGTCATTCTAAACCAAGGTTGTGTCCTAGGAAATATGCAATGGAGTCAAGGAGAACCAGTTATATATTGAGTCTGTTGGGGGGTTGCTTAGTTTTAGTGACTATTCTACGAAAGTGCAGTTAAAATCTAGGGAATTAGATACAAGTCTATGGAATTCAACTATTTGCAATGAAAGGAATTTTAGCAACTAATCTTCTACTGTAAAATAAAATACGCACACACTTATTCTTAACAAATTAAATCACAACTGAATAAATGGAATTTTTAACAGAAAGCAAGACTGTTCATGAACTAGATTTGCATAACAAAAGCATCTATTCTAAGCTGAAAGCGGTAATGGAGAAATTAGATATAGTTAATCAAAGCATGCATGTAAAACTCATCAAATGATAATTGCAGTAAAACTAATCGAAGGACTGTATGCATGAACTCAAAGTAACCCCGTATCTCCTCGGTTGAGTGGGCCCTTTCTCTTCCTCGGGATAGAGTGATCAACAACTTCTGATTCTCAAAATTCCGTGGCTTTCATTAACTTCGAAATGAGTTCATAACACATCCAAAAAAAATCCAGAACAGTATGCAGATAATCTTCTTCAATAATCAAAAAGTGGTACTACCAAGTTCTGAAGACAAAGTCTTCATATAGATAATGTTAGTTACAAGATCTGCCATATCAGGTGGCATTAAACACTATCCATCAAATATCAATTAAAACTCATAGATTCCTACGATCTATTAGAATCAAGCCCAAGCTAATAGGTCAATTCGATGGAAACAGTCTTCAGCCGCATGCTTCGAACTAGGGCTTCTTATCCACCAGTAACTTCCATCATTCCCTGCACACATCATCATGTTTGATCTCATAAAGAGAGTTAGTAGGAGGTTCATGTGATAAACAATTTTCATAAATAATAGCAAGGAAAATGCATCAAACCTACTAAGATATGACTACACAAAACATCCCCATATACTAATAAGTCATATCACAAAGAGTATTTCCGGTCTGAAGAAATGATATTAATGAGCCAAACAATGCACTCATCATTTTCCCCCTGACTTTACCTGTTGCATGTCCCAATGCAACTCATCTGCACCCTTCTTGCCTTCCAAGTTGTTCGACCATGTCATACTCCTCAAATTGATCAGCGTATTGCTTTGTGGTATTCTTGCAGCCCTGAGTATTGGAGGTAATTTCCACCCAGGCAGTGAAACTGTCATGGGACTATGCTGCATTAATTCTACCAGGTCGTGAGAGGGCTCAAGAGGAGTGGAGGCTGTACTTGGAGGCCTACCCATTCATCAGTGTATTGCTGGCTGGTTTTCTCTGTAGTTTGTTTGATAATGGTGATGAGAGCATCACCCCTGCACATGCTCCAGCTCAAATTCTGGGGAGAGAGAACCTCCCTACGTTTCAAAGGCAGGCTTAAAGTATCCCATCTCTTATCACAAGCTTGCCAAGCAGCCCCAAAATTCTCCTGACTATAATTTTCAAAATCAATAACACACTGAAGTAAAATTGAGAAGTATTCACCCCAACCCCTGCCTGATAGTAAATGATCAAATTTTTTTCCATAGGGCGACATCTGTATGATGAGTTGGGCGAATGTGAAATCAGATGGACTGAGCAGTGTTATTGAAATTGTCTGTTTACTGCCTCCAAATTATCTGATTCCACAATACAGACTGAAAGGCTTTAATTTGAAAATCACCCACAAATAGGTTGATCAGGAAATCAGGGACATTTTTCACTATCATGTTATGTAGATAAAATTCACAGAGAAAATTTTGAATTTCCGGAGCACTGCACTTGTAAAGTGATAAAAAAACTAGGGCCATTGGGAATTTCGTGAGGGGCTTGAGAACACAATTGAAATAACTGCTAAGAATAAAATTGTTCTTGGACATACATGTTGTAGACTGAGGAGGGTTTCCTACAAGACAATAGTTTGATGGCCAAAGGACAGACAGAGTCTAAGATAGATGTTACTTTCTATTTTTCCTCTTCCATAGATTCTTTTTCTTTTCTTAATATTTGATTTTCCTTCCACAATTCCCCTTCTTGAAGGGACAACTGTTGGAAACTATTCAAGACGGTAAGACTCTTATCACGTTGTCGCTTTAAACAACTTACTTCAAGTTGCAGGGCAACAATCTCCCTC
The DNA here is from genome assembly GCA_019776745.2 of Taxus chinensis. Classification (NCBI taxonomy): domain Eukaryota; kingdom Viridiplantae; phylum Streptophyta; class Pinopsida; order Cupressales; family Taxaceae; genus Taxus; species Taxus chinensis. The sequence goes on from CM034146.1 coordinate 852,174,356, forward strand.
ATCTTTTTCTATTGTATTTTGTGTAAATTCAGCTTGTAACAAAAGGGTGGTTTCTTCCATACCTTGTAACTGAGATTTTAACAGTGTGATTTCCTCCAGATAGTTGTGAGAAGGCGTCACTTGGGTGTCAAACATTTCCAGAGTTACAGTGTGAATTTCATTAGATGACGGAACAACAGATGATGGAGCAGCTGGGTCCTCCTCTGTACGTAGTTCCTCCCGAATGTGGGCGGTATCATCAGGTAAGGACTCTAATTGGAAATTGCCTATCTACAAAAATGAGCTAAGCCATTGGGACCATGGTTGCTTGGAAGAAGATGGGGCCATGGGACACTTGCCTTTTGAATCAGAAATGGACGGGGATGGTCCCTCAGGAGTACCAACTGTGTCGGCATGCTCAGGAACGTCAACTGCCTCTGTTTGGCTATGTGAAGGGCAAGGGCCCGATGCAAGGGTAGACCGAGGTGTAGAAGAGAGACCAAATTTTAATTTCTTTGGCCTGGACCCTTCACCACCAGCACATCCCTCGAGCCTCCATTTTGGTCGAAAGAAGACTTGGTATGAACACAATAGATGAATCAACCCCGAGGTGCTTAATCATGGACTTTCCTCCACTAAACCAATGTTTCTGGGATACTTTAATGATGGAGTCTACGAGGTGCTCTAGAAGATTCACCAGAAGGGCCTAGTTGACATGTCCCTTTTTAAGGTGAATGAGTGTTTTGAGTGCATCACCACCCAGAACAGAGGCCTGGTCTGTCGCATATGAAATACCGGTTGACCCATTTCACAATCTCACCCCAGATTCCTAGGTAAACTTGTCTGCTTAACACCCTTATGGACACCCAATGGAGTCAGGATGACCTCTGGGAGTGCCTCTCCTTCATCATGGAACTGAGCAATCAGACTTTGCAAAGGGGATCATTTGTAATAACCTTTAAACTAAAGTTTGGCAAATCAGATAGGTCAGAAATGACCTGACTGGTAATTTCAACTCTCTGTCCACCAACTTGTGAGCAGGGGGACTCAAAATTATTCAAGAACTCTTCCACAATACCCTCATCAAAACTTTCAAAATACCAAATGAAATCCAGCCATCCAAAATCATGAAATACCTACAAAAGGGTGGCATTCTAGAGCAAGGCATTAGGTGAAGCAAGTTCTGATGTCTTTCGCAGTCCCATGCTGATCCAAAAAGTGAGAAATACACTGTAGCAGAAAAAACCAGAGCAGAGCGTCTCTTCCACTTCCTGTCTAGTGTCTGATAAAACCATGATTCATGTGATAACACAACGGGAAGAATGTTACAGAAGCATTAAATTTCAAATGACACCATATTCCTTAGGTAGCGCAACATCAAGCGAAGGTGACGGCAGAAAAATAGTGATGAGATTGGCCACCCGTGTGAGATTAAGATTTTTGTGGCAGCACATATCCCATGGTTAAGGAGCAAGTGCCACCTATCTTGATGTTGGAGAGTGCAACACATCAAAGCATGTGGTGATTTATGAGCCATTACTCCTTTTATGTCGTCATTTATAGAGCTAGATTTGGAAAGAGATCCAATAATGACCATAGCAATCATTTCATGATGGCGTCATAGTGACAAATGAATACATGGAGAAATGTTTCACATAGAAATATCATTATCAAGTTAAAATGCACTTACCCATGCCACATTTAGTCAGCCGATATCCATAGATTCCTATGCCCTACAATTTGGGATGAAACATGATTAGCGGAAGTAGAAATAATGAAAATTCCTACATTTATTGGAAATTACAATAAAAACTGCTAACTAAGGGAAGAAGATCAAATGAAGGATCATCTTCCTTTATTGAATTTGTAAGAGATTGATTACTCCATGTGTGAGAGGCAAAGAGCCTTCTCAGCATGCATATTTGTTCGTAACAGAATGTCATTGGTGAAATTCTTCTTATCCAGTGGTTGGTGATAAAATCGGAGCCTATGCCCATTCACCAAAAGAGTATGTTTGTCTTCATCAATCGGTATCAATCGAATAGAGCCATTATCAAACACTTGATTTACTTGATAAGGACCTAACCAACGTGTACGTAACTTTCCTTTAAACTGTTGATAGCAGGAATCAAAGAGTAAAACCCACTGTCCTTCATGAAATATCATTTTTTTGATATGAGCATCATGCCAAGTTTTCTGCTGATGTTGTAGAATTTCAATCTGTTGTTGTGTCTCCATCTGCATTTCATCTAATTCATTTAACTGTAACACTTGTTCACGCTATGCTTCATCCAAATCAATCCCAACTTCCAACATTGTTCGCCAAGTGCGCAACTTGAACTCAACAAGTAACAGTGGCTTCTTCCCAAAGACCAGCTCATAGGGAGAGAAACTAATAGTTGTTTTCAAGGTCATGTTGTAGGCCCAGATGGCCTTAGGAAGCTTTGGTACCCAATTTTTTCTATCGGCATTGATCACCTTAGTTAGAATATTCTCGAGTTCTTGATTGGTTACCTCCACTTGCCTATTAGATTGAGGGGTGATATGGTGATTATTTACGGTGCCTGATTCTGTAGATTCCTAAGAAAGCTTCAATCATATTCGAAACAAATTGAGGACCTTGATCAGATACAATGGCCCTTGGTGCTCCAAATCGTAGCAATATCCAGTTGTAGAGAAAATCAGCAACAACATCTTCATTGGCAGATGCCAATGCTTGAACTTCGGCCCATTTGGTGACATAGTCTGTGCATACTAAGAGATACTCCTTCCCTAAAGATGGAGGATCAAATGGTCCAACAAAATCAATACCCCATTTCTCAAATGGTCCTAGAACCAACTGAGGGTTCAGAGGAATTTCCGTAGAAAGTGTAGGTTTCCCCATTCGTTGGCATGCATCACACTGCCACACATACTTTTTGATAGTCTTATGGAGGGAAGGCCAATAGTACCCTGCTCCAAGGATCTTGTGAATTGTTTGTTTCACTGAATAATGTCCACCTCCTGGCTCATCATGACATGCTCGCAGTATGTCATGTACCTCATCCTCTCGAACATACCTATGAAGAACCATGTCAGAACAACATTTAAATAAGAATCTGTTACACCATTTATATGTTGCACTATTTCTAACCAATTGCCTTCTTTCCTTATGAGTAAAATAGGCAGGAAACTTCCTTGTTGTTAAATAATTCACGAGATTAGCGAACTAGGGAGTCTTAGTAGAGATAGCAAACAAGTGTTTATCGGGGAATTGGTCTTGGACTGCTTCGTCATCACCTGAAACATTTATTCTGGAAATAAATTTAGCAACAACATTAGATTTCCCAAGCTTATCTATAATAGTGAGATTGAATTCTTGCAACAAGAGTGACCAGTGAATGAGCCTTCCGCCAACCACTGGTTTGTTCATCAAATATCGAATGGCAGAGTGGTCAGTGTAAACAAAAAAATTTATAACCATTGATGTAATGACAAAATTTATTCAAAGCATATACAATAGCCAAAAACTCTTTTTCCGTAGTAGTGTAATTCTTTTCCGTAGGAGTCAGATGTTTGTTAATGAAATAAATTGCATACATATGATCTTTTGAGTCTTTTTGTTCAAGGACAACTCCCATGGTTGTATTAGAAGCAACAGTGTGGATATGGAAATGTTGTCCCCAGTCAGGGCCATGTAAGACAGGGGCTAGTTGTTAACTTTTCTTTGATAGAATCAAATGCATGTTGACACTGAGAAGACCATTCAAAAACACAATCTTTGGTTAGCAATGAAAACATTGGGGCAGAAATTTTGCTAAGATCTTTTATGAATTGGTGGTAATAACCTGCATGGCCAAGGAAACTTTTGATGTCAGTCTGATTAGCTAGTGTAGGTAATTGGGTGATGACTGATATCTTTTTGAGATCCACTTGTATACCTTGGGCTGAAACATGGTGACCTAAGACAATTCCTTGATCAACCATCGTTATACATTTTTCATGACTCAGAGATAGTTGGTGTTGTTCACATCGAATGAGTACTTTCTCAAGATTATTCAAAGATTCTTCAAAAGTGGATCCATGGACAGTGAAATCATCCATGTAAACCTCAACACAGTCATTAGCAAGATCTGTAAAAATGGTCAAGACTGCCTGCTGAAATGTAGCAGGGGCATTACAAAAATCCCAAAAGGTAAGACTCTGTAAGCGAATGTACCCCAAGGGCACGTAAAAGTAGTCTTATCCTGATCAGAAGGGGCAATACTAATTTGATTATACCCACTAAACCCATCCAAGAAGGAGAAGTATTTCTTACCTAGCCAAGATTGTCCAGAGACCTGATCTATGAAATGGCAAGGGAAAGTAATCTTTCTTGGTGGCTTTATTAAGCTCCCTATAATCTATACACATATTCATCCACTTACCATTTTTCTTGGGAACTAATAACTAATGAGGTGATACCCCACTGACTATCAGCTATTGGATAGATAAATCCTACCCTCAATAGCTTTCTCTATCTTCAGTCTTTGACAATGTCTCTTAGTGTTGGGTAAATCCTTCATTGTGGCTTGTTTGATAGGTCTGACATCCCCAATATAAATATGATGAGTGCAGATGCTTGGATGAATCCCTTTCAGGTCAATATAATCCCAAGCAAAAGCTTTTAGAATTATTTCTTCAAGATATCTCATGCACCATAGTCTTCTTGGTTGTCTTCTAAGTCACTTACCTAATAGTCAATTATTTTCCTATACTCAATAATTACTTGTTTAGTGTCTTTCAAAATAGACAAGTTCTGTACTCAGCAATAAGAGAGTTTAATGGGTACAAGCATGAGGCTGACAACATGTGAAAAATAGCCATGTTCTCATAATATTTTCCCATAAAAGATACAATCTTGGCTAAAGGACATAGTGAGAAATTAGTTGAACTAAATGTTTGGCCTTCATGGTAATCATAGAGTTTCCTTCCAAAACTCTTCTATAGGAAATTTTACTCACTAAGATGATGTTGTTCTTTTCTGAAGTTCAAATCAGTCATTTTTGTACCCTTTCCGTTTTAGTTTGCATAGCTACAGTTTGGGTTTTTCGTAGTCTGTGGTATCTTATTTACTCTAACACTGGGTATGTCTCGTATATATGATTTTTTACTGCAATGGTGGCCATATAAATAGAAGAACTCATATTGTTATTATCCAAAAAATCCACACACACATGTTAACAAACATCCACATAATGCTGGGTAGGAGGATATAAGAGAAATATTTTTTTCAATTTTTTCCCATTTGAGAATAGTCATTTTTCTTGACCTACAGTCAATGTATGCAACGACAGTAGCTATCTAGGGTCTTCCTAAGATAACTAGATATCCCATCTTTTGATTTTTAGGCTGCATAAGACCACAAAATCTACTAGATACTCCCAGGATTCAACAGTAACCATTACCTCCTCAATTATTCCATCTAGGTACAACAATATATTGATTTGCTAATTAGCAGGATAGTACTGGTTGGTTGTAAGTCATGTCAAAGACAAAAAATTAAACATTGTATATGTTGTTATGACATTGATGGCAGCACCAAGATCCACCAAAAACGTTATATATTGAATGACCATTTATACAAATAGTAATGACTGGACTCCTAGGGTCCCCATATTTTGGTGAGATAAGGGTGCCAGCAACTAAATCAACCAAATTCCCTTCGACTCTGACAGTCTTTGGGTATTTATTTTTTCTTCCTAGTGTCTTTATACATTTGTTTCTAATGGTTTGGTTTAGTTCAGGGATGTCCCTTATTACACGCAGCAGTGGAACCTCAATATGTACTTTTTTCAATTCCTAAACTAGTTTTGTTTCATCTGCAGTACGAGTGTCCTGTAATCGCTCAGGAAAAGGGACTGTAGTCTGTTTGGGTATTTGATCATCCTGTTTATTTGGCATTGGTGAAGAACCAGTGTTACCCTCAAGTTTTTCTTCCTTATCGGCATCATCAGGCAGTTCTGTGATAACAACAGGAGGGTTCAATATTTTTCCAAATCGTAATCGTAAATTACCAATAGTGTTAACATGCATGGTGTTACCTACGTTTGTGTCATCAATCAAAGTTGTCTGTCGATTTTTAGGATTGGATACTAGCTGAGCCAGAAGTTGTGTTTGTGTTGCTTGTCCTTGATTTTGGTAGGCTTGAGGTGGAGGCATTAAAGCTTGTTGTGGCTGCTGGAACCTGCGTTGTTGATTACCATTTTGTAGTGGTGCCCAGGACTGATTTTGGCTAAAATTTTGTTGAGGACCCCACTGTTGATTGTGCCAAGGATTGGCTACAGGTGGTGGAGCCCAACCCAGCTGAGTATAGGGATTTTTCCAAGGTGGTGGATATGGATAAGTCATCCAGTTTGAGTTTGCCCACTCAGGTTGTCCCCAAGAAGACTGAGAGGCTTGATTTGGCCATGGCATGTCCAGGGATTCTGAGTTGGTCTAGATGGGAACCCACCCTGATTGTTTGGTCTCTGGACAAAATTTAATTCAGCACTTGTTTGAGAGATGGCATTCAAACCTCCCTTCAAGTATGGTAGAAGTGTGCAATGCTTAGTGTCATGGTCAATAACTTCGTAGATTAAGCACATATATGTGACATCCAAAGGACATTCTCTCAAGGGGTGTCTCTTCCGACATTTAGGGCAATACATGTCCAATGGTTCTTTAGCAGGGGTGGCTTTTGCCTTGAGTCCATCTATGGTGGATGTTAATTACAGCAGAATGTCTATTTTCATGTTTTCCATTTCTTCTAGAATTCAGAGGTACCCAAAGACTTGGATGTTTGTTTCCTTCGTATTCCTCCACATGTTCTAGAATATCTTTTACATAGCTCAATAATTTGTTCCATGGTGAGCTTATGCACGTCTCCACCTCCCATGAGATGGAGAGAATCCTTGGTTTCATCATCCAGTCCTTTCAAAAAGACTATTTTAGTGATGTCTGCATGTAACTCATACCCACTGCATTTATGGAGAAAGAGGCATCTATCCAGATAATCCTCTAGATTCTCATCTTCCTTTTGTCGTATTTGGAAGAACTCTTCCTTCCTATCCCTTCCTCTGCAATAGTCTTGGTATTTATCCAGGAAGGTTGTTTCCATGGCTTCCCAGGAATTAATGGAGTTATATGGTAACCCCATAAACCATCTCATAGCAGAATCTTTGAGAGTGGAGGGAAATAGTTTGAGTTTTTGATTGTCAGTTTGGTAGTCATATGTCTGGTACAGGATTTTAAATTCAAATAGAAACTGATCAGGGTCTCCTTTGGTCATTCCTCAAAAGAGGGGGAGGATGGATGGTGAGATATTTTTCATGGGTGCATCCTCATCTGCATCAAGGACAATGGGGTATGTAAAGGTTCGTCCTAAAGGTTGGTCTTCAGCATTCCCAAGATCCCCCATTGCAGAACAATGTGAAGAGGATACAGAATGCTCAGAAAAGGTTCTAGGTGTTGAATTGGAATTTGTATCACTCTCAGTGTTTCTCTCTTGTGAAGTGTCTAAAGAGATTTTTTGAATATTGCATGCTATAAATCTCCCTTGGTTATCTTGTGACCTATGCATCCAGGTTGGTTGGTTTAAATCGAGGTCCGAGAGAACTATTGGTTTCCTATATGAACTCCATTAACACCCATAGCATATGGAATAAAATAATGGAGCTTATGGCTATTTCCCCGGCAACGACACCAAAAATGATGGGTCGTTGTATTCTTCCAATCATTTAATTGACATAATCTTTGTCAATGTCATTATAAACCAGGGCTATGTCCTAGGCAATATGCAACGAAGTCTAGGACAACTAGTTATATGTTGAGTTTGTTGGGGGGTTGCTTAGTTTTAGTGACTATTCTACAGAAGTGCAGTTAAAATACACGGAAATTAAATACAAGTATACGGAATTCAACTATTTGCAATGAAAGAAATTTTAACAACTAATCTTTTACTGTAAAATAAAATACGCACACACTTATTCTTAACAAATTAAATCACAACTAAATAAATGGAATTTTTAGCAAAAAGAAAGACTATTCATGAACTAGATTTGGATAACAAAAGCATCTATTCTAAGCGAAAGCGATAATGGAGAAAGTAGATATAGTTAATCAAAGCATGCATGTAAAACTCATCAAATGACAATTGCAGTAAAACTAATCGAAGGACTATATGCATGAACACAAAGTAACCTCGTATCTCCTCGGTCGAGTGGGCCCTTACTCTTCCTCGGGATAGAGGGATCAACAACTTCTGATTCTCAAAATTTCGTGGCTTTCATTAACTTTGAAATGAGTTCATAACACATCAAAACAAATCCAGAACAGTATGCAGATAATCTTCTTGAATAATAAAAAAGTGGTACTCTAAGTTCTGAAGACAAAGTCTTCATATAGATAATGTTGGTTACAAGATCCGCCATATCAGGAAACATTAAACACTGTCCATCAAATATCAATTAAAACTCATAGATTCCTACGGGCCGTTAGAATCAAGCCCAAGCTAATAGGTCAATTCGATGGAAACAGTCTTCAGCCGCATGCTTCGAACTCGGGCTTCTTATCCACCAGTAACTTCCATCATTCCCTGCACACATCATCACGTTTGATCTCATAAAGACAATTAGTAGGAGGTTCATGTGATAAATGGTTTTTGTTGGCTAGATTTTCTGCATAGAATCAAACCTAGGAAGTCATGAGATAAATCTCCCTCATTTAACCGGTGAGGCTCCCGTGTTAGATTTGTCAATAAAAACGTGTTATTATCTATCAGGGGTTTTACTTTAACCACTTAGTTCATGAACCATAACTAAGAAGTTCTGGCAGCAAGTAAGCAACTGTTCAAGAAAGGAAGTATTTTATAGAAGAAATAAGTAAAGGAAATACAGAGAAGAAATGGGGATTAAGATGTTCATCCCAATTAGTAGATAGCAGAGCTAATTGCATGCACATAGAAGAAACTTAATAGATATGAACACACAGAATTATAAAACAAAGGCAGCTCTAGATTCATATCTAAAATAACACAAAGTTTACTTAAGAGATCTAAGATTTAAAAGCAAGAAACACAGTACACCGTGACACAAAGTTCTCCGGAAACCTGCTCCTTTATATTCCTTTGCTTCAAGTTGCTCTTAGGGGTTCAACACAAAGTCTAGAACACAAGATTGCTGCTTACAAATTCTGATTGATCATTAACCCGGAGGTTCTTCTCCTACTTATAGAATGTAGGAGGGAAAGTACAAATGGAAAACTCAAACTGAACTGAAACATAAACGACAAGTAAAGCGGACATTTGGCAACCATCCTCAACTATCTTCTCTTTAAGTGACATATGTATCACTTAACTAATAGAATGGTTCTACATGACTTTAAGTAATGGTTGCAAAACCAATAACTTAGAAGTTTTACAATTTCATCCAGGAACATAGAAAATAGAAGAAGTCATGCCAGCTGTAATGTTTATGTCTTTTTCTTGTTCTGATATCAAATATATTTGTCAAACATGTAATTCAGCATCCTTCCATCTGTTTTAGCCACTGCTTCTTTCTCTGTCCTAAACTACAGCAACCCTTCATTCAACACTTTGATGCATGCTTCCACATCTTCTAAGCTTGGCCCAAACCTTGCAATTTTCTACCTGCAGCGCCACCAGTCTACTGATAGAATTCATCGTGAAAGGCTTGGTAGCTTTATCAATTCTCTTTGTGTACCATTAGAAGAGAACCTTCCAGGGAATTAGGCACCTTAGTTGAGACGATCCACACGTATGAAGTAACACCTCCTTCCACTCTTTCCTCAGTGAAGGAAATGACACTGTCTGGTAAATCTGATGTCCTACTCTCAAGTGCCTGCATCCTCTTCAGCAAATGACTCTACAGATTTTCAAACAGAAAGATACTGCAAACTCTAGCTGCTTCCCCTTCTCGACTGATCCGTCCGGTACAATCTGTTTCGCAATCAATACATCTCCTGGCAGCTCGTTAATCTTGGCCAAAATACTCAAGTTACTCTCTGCAACTGTATTCATGCCTTCTATGTTTGCCTTCAGTTGCTTTAGTTGATTTGCTGCATCATCCATAACCTTTAGGCGGGCTGGCACTTCTCCAAGTTGTACAAAAGCTTGACGAATAATCAAATCCTTCCATTCGTCAATAGCCTTTACTTGATTGCTTGTGTCCTCCATTTCCTGCATAAGATGATCACTCACCTGCTCTGAAATGGGGCTAAATGGAAGGTTTAACAACCTTGGCTATGATCTCACATAATTGAGATACTTACTTCTGTAGCTCTTCTTTCTCTGCCTTTTCACTGTCAAGCCTAAGGAATAAAGAATCCATCAATGTCTACGTGTCCTGCTTCAATCCTTCAGTGGTGGCTTGATCGAGGGGGTACTTTGGTCACTGTCACATCTTCCGCCGTGAGCTCCTCCCCTATCTTTCCTTCTGCTGGAATTGATATCTTAGCAAACTTCTCTCCCAAATCCTCGATGATCAACCTAGAAGTTACTTTGGAAACTTTAGGCCTTCTATCCCTTCCGCCCAGATTCTGGAGTAGCTGCAAGTCGTGCTCCTCTAAGTTCATCTCCATTCTCACTTCTGGAACCAACTGTGAAGCCAACCATTCCGAGAAGTTACTTCTCGGAGAATGAGAAGTCGCTGAGTGTACTACCATCTTCCACTCTGCATCCTCTCCGTCAGAAAGTGCCGCAGTGTTATGGTTGTCATCTTCTGAGTCATCCAAGGAAAAAGCCCTTTCGAATTCCACCATCTGCAGCTTCAACGCATCCTCTGGAATAGGCGCTAAACGAAGTGGCTGAGGGGAGAAGATGAATGTCGTTGGATTAAGTGGAGGCATGGAAGCATCCTGCTGCTGCAGTGCAATAGTTGGTGAAATATTGAGTACTGGAGAAACCAGAGTTAAAGTCATGGTCGTAGAAGTGATCCTCTCCTTGGATTGAGATCTTCTATGCACTTTCAACTTCTCAACTTTCCTGCTTCTTTCTCCTCTGTGCTTTCACTTGAGGGAATCTCCTGCACTGAAGTTGCCCGTGACTTGATTCATCAATGCTTCATCAAGGCAATATCCCTTCGTCAGCAACCAGTTTGAAGTATTCACCAACACAGCTCCCAACCTTTCTTCAATTGTGTTGCAGCCTCCTATGTTATTCTACAGTATGGCTTTATCTCCTCCCATTTGATGGTAAGTGTCAAGTACCACATTCCCATCATCTTTAAGATCCGCAGGCATCTACGCTAGTCCAAAGTCGAACACTTGCTTTGCTGATAGCCTACTGAAATCTCGTTTTCTAACCTCGTACTCACTTTTGCAGTTCATGCAGAAATCTTCCAATGAAGGCACATGTGCATACTCCTGGGAGATTGTCTTCCTGGCTACTCCAAATGGATCGAAGTTCAGCCGTGCAGGGAAGAACTCTTGCTCATACTCAGATAACATTTGCTCCTCCATCCCTCGAGCTCTATGAATGCTAATGCAGCTATAATATCCCACAGTGATTGGGAAGAAGCCCGTAGACTTGTGCCGCTTTAACTGAAGGTTGTGTAACTCCATAAGTTTCCTGCTCAGCTCCATGGTGATCAATCTATCATTCGGATACCTAGGCATCTTTATTAGTTCTCCAGAAAAGCCCGTAACCCTGAGGTATGTGAAATCTGTAAATTGAATGAATAGACTGCCAATATTGGACACAACTTCCCACGCTTCCTTGCTTACCCTGTTGGCCTTCAAGTCTTTGTCTAGCTTGCAGATGAAATCGTAGAAGAAGTCATCGTTGATCACTTTGAAGTCTTTCTCGCATGCAGGTGCAGTAAGCTGCAGGTAACACTCAAAAATGGGGTCCTTAGAAAGAACACCACATCTATCCAACTTGGAAAAGACGCCTTGTGAAGCTGCAACATACACCAAGTATGAAGTCATCTTGAAGCTGAAAGTACGCTTCACGTTCCGGAGTTTCTCACCCATGTTGTTGCTAATAATTTCCGACCAATTGATTATAGAATCAACCTTGTTGATTTCAATGGTCCTGATGAAAGCATACATCCATGTACAAAAAGTGTAGGCATTCGCTTCGCCATTCATCGTGCATAGCAATTTGACGACATCATCTACCTCCTGCACCAAATTGGACCGCGGAAGATTTCTCGAAAACTTTGAAGGAGATCTAGGCTTCTTCATGTATCATCTATTCATTATGCTCACGCAAACAACTATATGCTTCTCCCGTCTACTATCAGCATCCTGAATGCTAATAGAAGTCACCATCTTTCGCGCTGGAATCTTCAAACAATAATTGATGAAATCTGTGTCCAAACAAATTATTGTCTTTCCCGAAGCATCACACACTGATCTGGATGAAGGACGGTAAGATCTAGCACATTCCATAACAAACTCTGGTGACTAGGCTGTACATGGAAAAGCTGCAGCTCGGATAATTCCACTACTTTTAACCGCACGCATGAGTGAAGTCTTTCCCGCTCTAGATCTATTAATCAAATCGGAAAGAGGTTCCGGGCCTAGATCTGTGTCTCCTATGTCTGCAAGTTTGGAAGCAATGCATGACTCCATCGTGCTTTCTTTTTCATCTCCCTTCACCATGGCTTTGTCTATCTTTGTCTGAATAATTCTTTTTCTTCTTACTTGGCTGGATTTCATCAAAATTGGTGCAAATCTGGACAATTCTTCATATTCAGAGGATATATGCAATGTATTGGACATTGATAAAAAGCTCCTTTTCCTTTGTAAAGCACCTGTATTGAATTCCTGCAATTTATTCAGACAAAAATGGCCACCGGAGAATGAATAATGAATTTTAATTGTAAAAATCTGCACTTTTCAAGCCCGCTGCCCCAAAAATTGGTGTTTAATTTGCACATAAAGAGAGCATGAATCCTTTCGACAACACCTGAGCACCTGTAACACCTATGCAAACAATTATGCAGACAAAGATCAACCTCCTTCAAAGCATGCGCCAAATCTGGAAGCTTTTAGCCTTGTTGTCACTTTGTCTGAGCAAAATCCTTCTTCTAATGGGGGCGCACTTTTCCACTTGGCTGCAATTCTTTACTTGTGAATCAAATAATTCACCCATATGGCTGCCCATGCTTATATAACCTTCACAATTTTATAATTAATAATTGCCCTAACAATTAAAGGCAATTAATTAATTAAAAATCATGTTTTTCTCTTTTAAAAATAGCATGTTTAAGGACAGCCATCCAATAAATTAAATTAATCCAATTTAATCCTTCACACATCACTTTACTTAAGCTTCATAGTGTGCTTTGACCATAGCCACTGAAAATAGAAATTAATTTAATGATTTAATGCCTTTAAAATCATTAAATAACTCCCAAATGGGGCGCACTTTTTGAGAGGAAGGGGACAGCCACTAAATAAATTAAATTTAATGCATTTAATTCCTTTCTTTTATCCCCTCTTTGACTTGTTGACTTCCTCCAAGCTTGGGCGCACTTTTTGAAAGAATAGATTAATTAAAATAATCACTTAAAGGCTGCCATCATCTCACCAAAGGGGGCACACTTTTTTGCACATATAATTCTATTTTTAGGAATTTTTCCACAATGGGATTCTTTACCCTGCAAGGCAGGCACCAAAATCCCATAATCCACTTAAGTGATTTGAATTTGACAATGAGATTATTTACCCTGCAAGGCAGGCACTAAAATCCCATGATTTCACTTAAGTCATTTTCCTTTTATTTTATCATGGAAATTTTCACCCTGCAAGGCAGGTAATAAATTCCCGCCTGCCTGCGGCCTCTAACTTTCCCACTGCAACTTAAGTGAATTTATAACACGGGAAAAAGTACCCTGCTAGGCAGGTATAAAATTCCCACCCTGCCTGCGGCTTCTATTTTTCCCATTGCAGCTTAAATCCTTTGTTTTCCATAAATGCACCCGTCCCTGCAAGGGCTTTTCCGTGCACGACTTCGCTTTTTCCCGGTGATCCAGACCTCCGATGGCGACTTCCTCTGGGCATAATGTGCGTATATGTTTTTCAGCTGCTCCAGGCCAAAAATCGGGCTTACCCAGCAAAGGAAATGTTCTAGAGAAATTTCACAGAAAACGAAACATGACAACACAAAAACACGAAAAATTGCCAAAAGTCACAAATAAAGCCCAAAACTTATTCCAAGTTAAAACCCTTCTGGTACATAAGAGTAATGACATATTCGATCATAACAGAGTTAAAACAGAGTGCAAATAGCCTCATACGGGGCTCAAAATAATTAAATACAAATTTCCCGCAGACAAATCCTGACGACAAAATATAACAACTTTGGGCATCTGGGTATTTGGCGAAAAAGGCTAATATGGCTCTTTGGGATTATCTTGACGCAATACAAGAACTTTCAGGCAATAAAAACATAAAATGACCCATTATTTTAAAAGTACAAAAAAAATTTGGATAGGGTAGTCGCAGATTTCAGGGTGAAATCTGGGTGACACCAGGTTTTCATAAATAATAGCAAGGAAAATGCATCAAACCTACCAAGATATAACTACACAAAACATTCCCATATACTAATAAGTCATATCACAAAGAGTATTTCCAGTCTGAAGAAATGATATTAATGAGCCAAACAATGCAACCATCAGTAGTGGCCTGTCAATCCCTTTGGGATCCCTTGGATGGTGCACGGCTGGGTCTGGGACTTCTGTTACGGATATGACAACGATGGGAATGAACCATGTGGTGTGAGTACTCGTGGTGGCAGCCATTGGTCATGGTCTCACTGCAAGAATCACTCTGCCTCATCATTTGCTCAGCTGTCTCATACCCAGCCACCTAAGTACGAAGGGAGATCACTACCTCCGCTATCCTCCAGATAGGTGCGAACATGTCAATGTGTCTGTTGGCTACTAGTGGCTGGCCTAAATCAATAGTCAACTCATCTTGGGTCTTCGCTGAGGGGATAAGCAGCGTGTCCATGCACACCCATTGAATAAGCTCTTGCCACTCCTGTGCAGTTGTTGCAAACAAGAAAAGAAGAATAAATAATGAGTTAGAAAATTACAAAAACAAAACAAAAAGAAACACCAACTAACATTTCCAACTAACAAAGTCAAGAGAAGAGAGTCAACATACTCGGATCTCCTGGCACCAAGGTCAGATCAGTGTTGTTGTTGTTGTTGTTGCTAGTGGCTGTGGGGCCTCCCCAAAACCGGAGGCAAGGCACTGTCCTATCATAGACTCGTCATCTCCCTCTCCATCTTGAGGAGGTGGTACCTCTGAGACCAAGGTATCTCTCTCCGCGCTCGCCTCCTCAAATGTCGCTCTGAACATATCCTGAGTGTCATGCCACTCGAGATCACTCTCCTCGTCCTCCATATGGGCAACTTCACCAACCTCGCTTCCTGACCCCTCATCCCCAGTCTCCTCTCCAACCGACTCCTCCTTGGTCTCATCTCTTGTGTACTCCTCAGAATCAGATTCTACATCTATATGCTCATCCTCCTCTCCATTGCAAGCAAGAGCAGCCGCAATCCGGAGTAAAGGTGCTTGAGGAGCACCAGCTACCTGTCAGGTGTGGATAACATGCCTAACTACAATGGACACACCTGGAGTAACCACAGTCCAGCCAGAATCCCCTCTAGGGCCCTTTCGGGCCTCCTAAATAGTCTTGTATACTGGTGCCACTGGAGCAAGCATAACTGCATAAGGGCGGCCAAACTGTTGAGGAACCCAGTCGAATGGATGAATCTCGACTCTCCCTGCCCTATCAATTAACTGCCCTGTGGTAGAGCAAGCCACCACTATAATCACCTCCTTCCCCCACAGTCCTGCCATGTCCTGGTAGGGTGTGGCAACCATGTCTGTCGTGGTCAAAGAAGCCACTGGCTGGTGTGGGGTCCAAAGTATTGATATCCCTGTCCACCTCGCTGCCCAAACATACGTTGGATCCAACACTGATATTCCCCTTCCATAATGGGCAATGCACTCATACACCCAACTCATGACTAAGGTAGGGTGGCTTAGTGATTGGCCTTGTAGCCTGACAACCATGTATAGGTCGTGATATGTAGTCCCCATTATGTCTACTCCCCAGGTGTAAATATGGCCATGTGCCTCAATCTGAGTAATAATGAGAGCCTAGAAGTAGAGTGGTGTGTCACCTCCCTTATCCCTGACTAACCTCTAGGCCAGGATACACATGATGGCCTTGCAGATAGTAGGGATGGGAACAATAGGAATGGATTGAACCTTGACCCCCTTCTTCGAACCAAAAGAGACCGTAACATCCCCCATATACGTAGCCCATAGAGTCATCATGGCTATGGATCCTGTTGTCTTTAGGTTTAATCTCCTCCCAAGTTTCGGGAGTCCAAGAATGTGGTACATGTCCTCCAGGGTGATGGTCCATTCACCCTTGCCACCTGACAACCAAAGAGTGTTCCGGTCTGCATCCCAATAAGAAAACAAATTGCAAAGTATGTTGCTAGCAGGAGTGACATGGGGCAACTGTGCAATCCTCCAAATCCCTGCCCTCTTGAGAGTGTCCATCTCAACCTGATTAAACTGATCCAAAATCCCCAGGAGCCAATCACACTCCTGATCACGACTCCAACGGATGTACTCATCCTTCTTCTGCATTCACCAAGACATAGAAAAAGAGCAAGTTAGTAATGTATATCAAAATATAGGCTCACCAAAAACATGACGAAATATCAAAAATCCAAAAAATTCCAAGTTAACACACATTTTGGTCATTCTGTCTAGAACTACCATCCAGTGCATGGCAGCGGTTCCGGGACCACTGCCTTGCTTAGGGCGGCAGTCCTCGACTAATTTTCCAGAAACGTCTTTAACACTAGAAATTTTTCCAGATAGACTCATTTAGGACAATAAATTTTTAAAATAATACCCCTTAGGTAAACTTTTTAACATTTTAACATTTTAGGTTTGAAAACGTAAAAGTGAAAAAACCCAACCTTAGAATGCGCTAGTTGATCTCCCACTCGTGAAGGCATGATCACGATCTCGTAACGGTCATTTCAGATGTACTCTCGTCGAAAATGGTCACCGTGGGTCCAGAGCTACAAAATCAACAAATCAAATAAACACAAATGAATTGGAAAATGAGTTCATTTCAATATATATATACATATTGTTTTGAATTCATTTTGAGTGTATGTGTTCACAGGGCTAGAGCGTTGGTGCAAGTATATCTCTATATCTCCACACAAGTGGTAAGTCCTCTTGTTGTTTTGAGTCAGTGTTTATTTTTCAATATTTTATCTATCTGCACTTGCATCTTCTTTCCCTCTTGCAGGTATCGAGAGCTTGGACGGTGACGTTTCGACACACGAGCATGTTAGGTATAGCTTCTAACTCCCCATTTCGGAAATGCCATACTCGAATTCTACGTTTTATGCCTTTTCATGGCTAATACACTTCTCTGAGGGGGCAATATGTACGCACCCAAAATTGCACTTGCTACATTGTTAGAAGAATGGTTACAAAAGTTCCCAATGATGATTCACGTCCCTTCAGAAGATATTCAAGCTCCAAAACCCATTTTTTAGTGTATATTTGTAGCCTAGAATTCCTTACATAGCTTTTCCACGCTTTTTCCAGCTTCTCGCTTCATTTCTGTGCATGTTTTAGCCTTTAGTGCCAAGGCCGCGGCCCTGCCTGGGCGGCAGTCTTGAGCAATTTTTCCAGATTCCGTCATGCGTGTTTTTAACACGCGACAATTCACTTAACTTCACTTTTAGAATGCATTTATGAAATGATTCGTCTAAATATAGTTATGATTGTTTGGTTCTCCTTCCCCCTTCTAGTTTTGCATGTGCTTTAGTTAGTTGTAACTGTCTCTTCTTGCCTTGTGCATGAAGGCACATCACAGCCCCAATTCTTATATATTCCATGTTTGTATTCAAGCAAAAGGCCTGAGAATTTTTGTGTATCTTGCATAGTATTGCTTCCACAATCTTGCTAAGAATTGCATAGCCAAGCTCATATCTCTTGTGCTATCTCTTTCTACTTGCATTGTAACCAGACTACCTTCAAGCTACCATTGCTCAAACGTCTTCTTCTGTTGTTATTCTTGCATTCCCAATTCCTTGGAATCATATGAACACACAAATAAAGAAAGGAAAAAACTAAGGGGACGAAAACATATACAACCAGATTTGCCAAAGCTCTTGCTTATCAAGGTTGGAATTGCTTGTTTGTTTGATTCATTTGTCAAACTGTCAATTTTGAGTCATTAGTTTCAATTGCATATCAAATAGAGTAGTAAGATTGTTCATTTCAATTGATTAGGCAGTTACAAGTAGATCAAATCATTAGAAAGTTTTCTCTTTGACATTACTAGGGAAGTTGTCAGGAACAATAACTCTTTTAGGGTCAGGATTTTTTCTTCACCTCTGAAGTGGGGTTTGAAGGGTTTTTGGTTAGATTAGGTTATTTGTTTTAGATTTATATTCACATATTCACACAAGTAACCAACTACATCCGGCTGATTACTTGTCTTTAGTTTGTTTATTACATTAGAACACATTGCTTAAAAACTAAAAAAGATCAAAAACATTTACTTTTATTAGATTAGTTTGCTTTCATTGTTTTTCTCATTTATATTGTGAAAACTCCAAAAAAATATAGATTAAATTTCCTTTTATGGTTAGTTTGCTTTATCATGATCATTTCAATTTCATTCTACATGACCATCAACGTCTCACAATAAGAAAAGACGTACAATTGTGATCCTTTAGTCCCACAACCCAACGGGCCAGAGTTGATAACAGACATTGATACAAGTTTACGTTTGATAGTCCTACGCACACCCGCTACATTCTTTAAGAAAATAGAGTAGCTAAACATGTTAAACATCATTGCTAATCAAGCCTACGACTATTGGACTGCTCCTGGCAACAGGGTTTGATTATGTGCATGACCATAGCATGGCCATAACCTCCACAAGTTTTCGGTTGTGATCCTTAGGTCCTGCAACCCAACGGGCCTGCTAACCAATTAGACATCGACACTAGTTTGTATGCATCAATATTTAGGTCATCACCACTTCCACCTGATATCATTGCAAAACTTTCATTTTTGAACATAACAGCCGATCAGGATAAGAATTTCTGGACTAGACCAGAGAATTTTCCATAGTCCATGTGGCTTCATTACGCTTCTCATTCTTACTTCCATGACCTTGTCTGGAAATCTATACGAGGCATCCACACGTCACTTTCTGCGTGTTTAATAACTGGTGGATAGAATCTCAGTAGAGCTCGATATTGACTGGAGTCTCCGAGCAGCTATCATATCATATCGATCAATCACACCACTTCAAGTTACGAGAGCATTCTTTGTCTTAGATTCGCAGATCTTATTATTGTGTGTCAAAGATATAAGGTTATCTCATTAGCTTATCCACCATTACCACACATACACATCCATTTCTATTATACATCGGTTGTCTCGGCACGACCTCGGGAAGTCGGGTGCGAAGAAGGTCACGTGTTGATTTTCTTTCGTACATGCACATTTGTCATGTACGTAGATCATTGCAGGTAGAGTCGACCGCCTAAACCATAAATTATAGTGATGGTTAGGGCCTGACTCAATTTTCCAAAACATTTGTTATGTACCTATCCAAATTTTACACCACAGGGTCTCATTCACGAGGATACATATTGACATATGACACGATAGAGGATGCACAAAAATACAAGTCTCCACATAATTTGAAGAAGATGGGACTTGCGAAATAAAGTTTGAAACCAAAAACATATCCTAAAAATTGTGCAAAAAAGTTTACACAAGGAAGAAACTCCAAGTTCGCTACTAAAAACAAGAAATATAGTTTATTATTTTCTATGTTTTGTACAAAAAAAATTTCGACATGTTTTAAAAAAACCTTTATAAATATTCAAAATATGAAAAATGTTGACTGTAATTTATTTTTTCTTTCATTTTGTAATTAGATTATACTTTTGATTCACATGAGGATAAAAATTAAATATGTACTTATAATTAGTATTAATTCAAACTATTATTTAAATTAGATATTTTGAAATTATTTATACTGTTCAATTTGAATTTAAAAATAAATAAATAAATAATTTTCATTGGGTCGAATATGAATGGTAAATAGTATTTATTATGTGGAGTTTGAATGGTAGAAATTTTTTCTCTACAACATTAGAATGAACCAACCAATATTTTATAAAATTTCTATATTTTCCATTTTATTAAAATGTGTTTCAATTGATTATATTTTTAAAATTATTAATGTTTATATAATTTATATCAAGTTTAGATTTTTTAAATTCATTTATGTTAAAAATATCTTTTGGCAACACATTAAGTCAATCTAGATACGTTAATGTGTAATGGTAACGTTTAAGAAAATATTCACAACCCCTCCTTATATGATATCTCTTCACACTTAGTTTAATCCAACGAGTGGAGTCTAGTTAAAAGAGGAAAAGTTTCTTCAAAAGGGAAGGGTTATAGAGATATGGTGTTTAGGTCACATAGTAAGAGGGAGGGTGTTTGATACTTTTTTGGAAAACAAATTTGAACAATTTTGCCACGTAAGGATTAAGACTCGCTATTATGTAATTATTTATAAGGAAACTAATAATTTTAAGGATAAGATGATATTTGGAGCACAAAAAGATGTATTTATTCTCCATGTTCACCTCTTTTAATTTAGGTGAGAACTCCTTATTTGAGATTTACAAGATTTAATTTCCTTCTTTTGTAGTTTCTACATCTTGTACATTTTCTATATCTTCCACAATAATCCCTTGTTTAAAAGTAATTTAAGGATTGATTTGGTTTAACTGCTTTTAATCCCAACATAAAAGGTTGCTTCTATATATTGCAAAGTTCTGTCCATGACTGGTTTCCTTAAAGATGATATTTTTTGCAAACTTTTGTTTTCTCATATTAATAGAAAAGTGTAATATAAGGAATGCATTGTTTTAGTAATATAAGGAATATGATGTTTTAATACAATGTTTCCCAAAAATAAGTCCCTCACAAACACATGAGGCTAACTCATTTAATGTGTATGTCCCCAGACATACTGCTAACTCCATCGAATCTCCAATATGAAATCATTATTAATGAATGGTATCAGTAACAAATGTTTTAGTGCCTTGTCATAAGTTAAAATACAGATGGTTGTATTGAAAAACTCAAATTTACAGTGTTCAATATGAAGAAAAAAATAAATTTGTTGTTGCTTACAATATATGTTTGTCCATTGTAAAGGTAAACATGGTTGCCATTTGGAGATTGGAAATTCATGGAGTGTCGAATACCTCAAAAAATATAACATGTTCATCGTTCATATTATATGACCCTGATGGTAGCAAGAAAGTAGAGAGAGGTCCCATTGTGGGAAATACCACTATGATCGTCCACTAGGATGAGTATAGGGCCTTGATATTGGGTCTCGAGGAACTGATACACCATGAAGTCTAGAACATTTGTGTGTTTTCTCATGATATGCTTGTTGTGAAACAAATGAATGGTGTGTACCAATGTAACACTGTAAATATTCATGTTCTTCAAGTTCAAGCACTAGAGATTGTATCTCACTTTGTGAAATGTTCATATGTGCATGTAAAATTTAATAGAGGTAGGTGGGATGTATCTCAAGTGTCTAGGGACACTATAAACAAAGAAGTGGCAGTGTTGTTAGCACTTACCATGGATGGCATTACAATGTGATATATGCACACATTGTATTTCTTTTTTATGTAATGATAGACATACCTTTTTTATTGCAGGAATATGAATGAAAAAAATTCTTAATGTGTACAATGTTTTACTGTGCACAATTATCTCAATATGAATGAAAAATAAGAATAATATAGTTCATGCACCATTTTTTTTAATTTATCTCGTATTACAATGTGTCGCTCTAGGGGTGGTTATGGTAATGCACTTGAACAAAACATAGAGAAGTTCGAGATGTTCCCATCCATGTTCAATATCCGCAACTTATTCATTAGGGGAAAGATGAAAATAAAAAGACGGTAATATAATACTTTGTGAACAATAATTGTATGTCATATCAATGTTAATGTCATATGTTGGGCTAAAAATTATTAAATGTCCTCTTTTCATACAAGTTACTTCACATTCCACGATGGTAATATAAAAATTCGTGAACATTAATTCTTTTTCATAATACGCAATATTTTATGTTGGGCTAATAACTACGTATTTATACTCACTACATATAGGCAACTTCACATCCCATGGCACGCACGCGCTCGACAAGCGTGAGAGAGGACACAATTAAGTTGTCAGTATGTGGTTCGTTTTATGCAGGTTATTTATTTAGTTTTTTTTTATAGTAATCATAAACAAGTGTCTAATAATATGTTATATTTTAATGTCATAGGGAGATGCTCCTTCAGGAGTTGATTATCCTCATGGTGCTACGTCAGATGGTCCTTTTGAGCCCGTTGGCTCAGATATCCCGGAGCCTACAACGGAGGTGAATAAATTTAACAACTTGAGTTTTTTTTTCTTGTTTATTAGTGTTATTCAATATCGTAAAAATTATAAACAAATTCTAACATTTTCTTTTAATTAGCCACCCATAGACTACAAAAGTGAATGGGTGAATGGTTGTATTCATCATTTATGTTAGCATGAATCATGTGTTATTAGTGGAGACCTTAGGTTTTGGGAGTTGCATAGACTTAATCGACATCGCTAGGTTGCACACAATCTTCCCTTCGTGCAACCATGTAAGCGTGGTCATAAGCATATGCGAAAATAGACACCTATATCTCATGATAGGATCAGGGCATACGTACAGAAGAGAGGGGGGGGGTGTAGACTATGTCTTGAGGCAACGATACAACTTGCAGTGCAAGAGGGTTATCGATCGAGTTTGCAAAAAAGAATGTAAACATTGATTCAAGGAGTTGAGCTAGGGAGGAAAGTGGGAAGTGGATGCTGAAATGCGCGTATATAATTCAGAGGAGATGCGATAGAAAAGAAAGGAGAGGTGGTTGAGAGTGAAAAAAAGAAATAACTATTCAAATACCGGAACATAGGTAAATTTATGATTAGTATAATATATTATGTACTATGTTTGGTTGGAAATAAAAAACTTAATAGTATTTCATGAACACAAAGATAAAGAAGAGGGTGGAGCAGCTAGCGGGAATGTTGACTCCCTTGTGAAGGATCCTGTAAGTAATTATTGAAATTTTATTGCTATATAAAATATAGTTTTTGTTTATTTGTGTGTATATTAACTCCTTTTGACTATGTGTGTAGGATTATGACATTCCCTTGAGTCAACTCCTACGCCGACAAAGAGACTTGCTTAGTAGTATGAAGCAAATAAAGGTAAAAAACACTTAACACTCATGTGGCAATTGTATGTTTCCTTAATTTGTTGATATTTCAATTGTCTTGATGACTCGGTTGTTATAGGTGGACATTTTTTATGAGACGTTCCCTTCACATTCAACCTCTAGTCTCAATCTTATTGGCGAGATTGCTTCGCGAGAGGTCCGAGAGGCCGAGATGAATATCGGCGGAGATGTAACTTCCTTGTCAGTTGAGGAGAGAGAGGGTGACGAGGGGAGACACAAGGAGAGGGGCACGAATGATAGTGATGACAGGAGAAGAAGGGGGAGATGGATTGGTAAGTTATTTAATGTTCTCATTCACTTTTCTTTATTCCTTTTTAGTAAAATTAAGATAAAATTATTAATGCAATTGAGATTGTTGTTATTCCAGGTTTTTTTGACGGGGTCGAAGTGAAGTTAATGTCAAATATATAGTCTTTGCGAGAGGAGTTGTTTTTTATCATATCATACATGCGGTGTGTCATGGCATGAGACTCCCCCCATTTACTGTCAAGGTCATCATTTACGAGACCATTGTTCCCACTGCACCATTGACCTACCCTACGACATTTGTAGACACTTTGGCAAAGTGTGTTAAAGGGTTTGCGATATGGGAGGTTAGAGATATGAGACTGGACACTCCTCCACTAGAGGCAAGTAGATGTAATGGATGGTTTATTTTAATCTATATTTTTAACTGAATGATTCATATATGTTAACTAATTTACTAAATGGCTAGCTTTCATGATGATACGGTATAGGTTGTAGTCGAGAGGGTGTACCATAATTGGATTAGACATCCGAGGCCCCCCCATACTTGGGATCACACCTCCTTCCATTCATAGAGACGAGAAGAATCATGTTAGATTTTATGGTTCAATTAATTTGGTTGTTACCAATAGGTAGCGGAGGAGATGACAATGTTTATTGTATAACATTTATTGTATAGCAATGCTTATGAGGACGTTGATCACTATAGATGTATATATGATGATGTTGTTACTTTAATGTGTTTATGTACTTGTGTTTCTCGTTAATGATTTAGTATTTCATTAATTATATATTGAATATGGTTTGTGGTTTATATTAATCAATGAAATGTTTTGTGGTTATGGATTAACAATTATGGAATAATGTTTTTGGTTTTTGGTTTATGGGTTATATAGAGTTATCCATTTACGCTATGTTTATAGTGCATTAGATGTTTTTATTCTTATTATGAGACATTCCATTGATTGTATTCCAATGCTTATTAATAGGACCCTGATTGCTAGAGTTGTATATATGATGATGTTATCACTATGTATGTGGTTAATGTATTAAAAAATGAGATATTAGGTGATTATGGATTATGAATTACAGTTTATGGTTTAATAGTTGCATTCTTCTTCCATGTATGCCTGCATGGGTTTTACGTACTTGCTAAACTTTCATATATATTTCATCTTTGAAAATATTTTGTTGAGTATACGTTAAGTGCATTATTTTCTTTGTAATTATGTTTGGATGCTAACATATATAAATTGTTTGTTTAAATGCAGTTGTAATTAGATGGCTAGAGAAAAGTAGGATGGAAAGTACAAGGCTAAACATGTGGAGGAAACAAAATACTATAAATCATTTGATAGTGTCACTTATGTGTTCGAAAAGTTTGCGAAGAGGCCTACACACGAAGATGGGGGTGTTAGAAAAGAAGATGAGACTTCCCCACCATTGCGTATGGAATTATAAATGTGACTTCTAATGAATAAGGTAGAGTTTTATACAACTGAGTGTGAAACAATTACAATGGAAAATTTATATTGTCGAAAAAATTGAGGAATTATTGGACCGAGTAGCAAATCTTTCCTCGAGAAAGATGGAGTTGGAGATTGATGTTGAAGAGTTGGAACTAGTAATTAAGAATTGGGAGACAACGCGTGAATTGAACAAAAAAGTTTCTGAAAATTAGGTAACAAGCTTTAAATCTGTTCTTCAAATCCACGAACGTCACAAGGCCAAACTGAAGAAGTTATATATGGAGGCCAAGGCGTCAAGTGTTGACAATGTACTTATCACTCCCACCAAAGGCACAACTGATAAATGAATATACAAATTTGTAATAAAATGTCTCTGTTCATGCAACCTTTAAAATCAAAATATGCTTTATAAACATATATTAAACTTACATATATATTTCATTATTTTTTGAATACGTTAAACTAATTTTTTGTATATTGTGAGTATTGTAAAAAAAAAATTACCTTTTGTTTAGAAAATCATAACACCCGCAAAATACTTGAACAAACGTTAGCATGTTATTATTCAACAAATTATGTTAAAACCTTGGAGTTGGTATGCGTAGTGTATTTTAATTTTTGTAAGAGTAAATAATATTACTAATCATTCTAGGTATAGTATATTGTGAGTATTTAAAAAATATATATTTACCTTTTGTTTAGAAAACCATAATTGCAAAATACTTGAACAAACATTAGTATGTTATTATTCAACAAAATATATTAAAACCTTGGAGTTGGTATGCATAATATATTTTAGTTTTTATAAGAGCAAATAATATTAGTAATCATTTTAGGTATAGTATATTGTGAGTATTGTAAAAATATATATTTACCTTTTGTTTAGAAAATCATAACACTCACAAAATACTTGAACAAACGTTAGTATGTTATTATTCAACAAATTATATTAAAATCTTGGAGTTGGTATGCATAGTACATTTTAGTTTTTATAAGAGTAAATAATATTAGTAATCATTGTAGGTATAGTATATTGCAAGTATTGTAAAAAATTATATTTAACTTTTCTTTAGAAAATATAACACCTGCAAAATACTTGAACAAACATTAGTATGTTAGTATTCAACAAATTATATTAAAACCTTGGAGTTGGTATGCATAGTTCTCCATAGTGTGCAAAGCACACAAGTTCTCCACATGCTAATTACTTAATATTGATTACATCAGTCCAAAAAAGCTAGAAAAACATCATGGTTTGGAGCTTGTTGAAACCCGCATTATGTTTTTCGAAGTGCTGAAAAACACAGTGTGTTTTTCAACATGTTGGAAAACACAATGTGTGTTTTTCAACATGTTGGAAAACACAATGTGTGTTTTAGAAAGATGAAAAGTACAAAGGTTTAGCACATGCTAATTACTTAACATTGATTACATAAGTCCAAAAAGGTGGGAAAACATCGTGGTTTACACCTTGTTGGAAAGTGCATTACATTTTTTGAAGTGTTGCAAAACACAATGTGTTTTTCAATGTGCTGAAAAACACAATGTGTGTTTCAACAAGGTGCGAAACACACAAGTTCTCCATATGATAATTACTTATCATTGATTACATAAGTCCAAAAAAGGTGGAAAAGCATCGTGGTTTGCACCTTGTTGAAAACCACATTGTGTTTTTCAAAGTGTTGAAAAACACAATGTGTGTTTCAGCAAGATGAAAAACAGAAAGGTTTAGCACATGCTAATTACGTAACATTTATTACATAATTCCAAAAAGGTGGAAAAACATCATGGTTTACACCTTGCTAAAAACCACATTGTGTTTTTCAAAGTGCTGAAAAACATAGTGTGTTTCAACAAGGTGTAAAGCACACAAGTTCTCCACATGTTAATTATTTAACATTGATTGCATAAGTCCAAAAAGGTGCAAAAACATCGTGGTTTACACCTTGTTGAAGACCGCATTGCGTTTGTCAAAGTGCTAAAAAACACAATGTGTGTTTCAACAAGGTGCAAAGCACACAAGTTCTCCACAATGTAATTACTTAATATTGATTACGTAAGTCCAAAAAGGTGGGAAAACATCGTGGTTCACAACTTGTTGAAAACCACATTTCATTTTTCAAAATGCTGAAAAACATAGTTTGTTTTAACAAGGTGCAAAACACACAAGTTCTCCACATGCAAATTAGTTAACATTGATTACATAACTCCAAAAAGGTGCAAAAACATCTTGGTTTGTACCTTGTTGAAAATCACATTGCCGTTTTCAAAGTGCTGAAAAACAAAACATGTTTTTCAACGTGTCGAAAAACACAATGTGTGTTTTAACAAGGTACAAAGCACAAAGGTTTAACACATGCTAATTACTAAACATTGAGTACATCAGTCCAAAAAAGGTGGAAAAACATCATGGTTTGCACCTTGTTAAAAACCGCATTGCATTTTTTGAAGTGCTGAAAAACACAATGTGTGTTTTAGCAAGACGAAAAGCACAAATTTTTAGCACATGATAATTACTTAACATTGATTACATAAGTCTAAAAAGGAGGAAAAACATTGTGGTTTACACCTTGTTGAAAACCGCATTGTATTTTTCAAAGTGCTGAAAAGATGACATCGACAAACATCAGTTTTTGACATGTTTAATTATTTTATACTATCCACATATTACAAGAGTGGTCCTAAATTGGCTAAGACTGAAAAACACGTAATTTAAATACTCTTAGTATCATCAAAAGGAATGTATTTATATGGGTTGTAACCAACCCCTAGAGCATGGTATGAAAATAAGATCTACAATCTCATATATATGAATTTTAAATGTTTAGAATTCTAAGATAGACCTGCTCTACATTCCACACATTTACTTTCTACAGCTCAACCTGCTCTTTCATATGATACATCTCTCAGCATATCTAATGCATCTATAACACATAACATTACAGATTAGACAAAATATTCATGGCTTTTTACTGTACATATAATAAAGGAATGTAGTGAAATTAAGGACATTCAATACTCACTTTACACAGACACTAAGTTGTTGAAAGATAAGCGAAGACGTGGATATGTTTCATCTGTATTCGAACCAACTGTAAAATAAATGATCATTATGTTAGTCTTCGCATCGAAAATCAAAGTTTCTTGTGAAGTCACATTCACACTAATAATTCAATGTTTTACCTATAGGTTCCCCTAGTTGCATTTCTCTCCTCTTTGCACGATTGTCGTCAGGAAATTTAAAGCATTCTTCAGCGGGCTTATTCAAATCTTCTACAATGACTGGCCTCTTAGTCACACCGTAGTGATATATTTTACTCACATTAAACCAGGGACGCATGCGGGTGGTGGTTGTCTCATTAACATCTCTTTTGAAATCAAAATCAAGTGCATTTTATGCTTCCATGTCTCTTTTAAAATTCTGAACACATTCATAGTATGCCTTTATCTGTTCATCTGTACTCGGTTGTGTATTCAACACCAACTTCAAGTATTCTCTGCATGTGTGTAACATAAAATTTGAATTACTTTCTAGCATCAATCCACTAGCCGCAAATATTTCAAGAGTGCCTATGACATATAAGAAACTATAGAAAGTTATTTATTTATACTTTGGGTTTTTCAATCTCATTGTACAATTGAAAACCAGCCTCATACCACCCATGCATTTCAACCATTGTTCTTTGGATAGAGGAATATTTTGGCTACAATACTCATTCGTAACATTCGATTGAGAATACAAATTTTCGCCTACACATGAATACACATTGTCACCTAAACATAAATATGTGTGTTGATAAATATCATTCACATTAGTTGTTTGTTCAAAGGCATTAGCAACTTAACATCTATAATGCCCACTCCTCTTCAACACTGAATGAACCATGTTATCAATTTCAAATTGATTATAATCTTAAACCTTGTTCTTGTATTCTAGTTAGCAGACTAATAAGATGTGCGAGACATCATGATTACTATTGTGTTTTGATTATTATTTTGACCGTATGGTTGTATCGTGGAACTTGATGGGAATCTAAGGATATGATGATGATCTAGAACGATTTCCTTGTTACACACTGATTGTCATATTGTTACTATTTTTATATTGTTATGTCTCTGCTCACTATGTATTGGATCCCTTGACCTTGATATTGTAGTAGATATTAGACATTGTTAGATGGGCATTGATACACTTGTCTTACTTATTTGATAGACAATACATATGTGTTAGACTTATGTCATGATGTGATATTGCAATGAATTTTATATGTTTGATTCATATATCAGTATTCGATGTTCTAACTGTTACTACTATATTGACATATTGGAGGTGATTTACGGATATTTCATGATGATTGTTGATGTTGTGATCTTAGTACAAATTGATGGATTGGTAGAATCGAAATGTTAGAAAATTGAACGATTGGGGAATTAATTGATTCTAACACTGGTTTAATTATGATATTCGATGATGTAAATTGTTATGTATACATGCATGTGTTTTATGATTTAGACGTCATTAATATGGCCACGAGGCCAAAAAGGTATTGTTTGATTTTGCAGGAAATTATAGCACAACAAACTACGGGGGATTGGAGACCAACCACAACGGAATGCTAGATGGATACTGCGAAGGTCACCATGACAACTTGTGTAATGTTGTTGTTTTGTGTGTTTTAATTTTGTTAGGGGGTCCCCATGTGGGGGATGACCTCCAATTGTGACCTTGGGCTATGTGTGTATGTTTCCCCGCTTTATTTTATTTATTGTAGTGTATGTGATTTATTTGTGATGTAATTTATTTAATCGTTGTTGATTAATGTGCTTTTATTAAGTAATTAAATCATGTTTCTTAAGTTATTTGGGGATGTGACAAATGGAGTCATTTATTAGAGTTTTTGTTCTTTTGGACTATGTGATTTTGATTGAGTGTAAGTGACTTTGAGTGTGGTACACTCTACCTTCCTTGGAATTTCAGATTTGGGCTTAAGGGCCATTTTTGAGGCTTATGTCCCACACCTCTTAATTTCTTATACCATCCCTACCTATGGATTGGGGGCTAAAAAATAACCCTATTATGTGTTTTGTAAGACAAAAAGTGACATTAATTACACTTTTCTTATATGGGTTTCAAATTATGTCCTTAGGGGGTGTGGGTTTGGATTGTGTGTGTAAGAGGCTTGCCATTCCTCTCAACCACCAATTTATTGTGCATTGGGGTTGAGGTTTGACTTGTGATGTGGAGTTGAGGATAAGTGATGTGGCATCCCACATGGAGCCACCTCACCCTCCTCTTCCCTTTTTATATATATGCAAGTTTATTTGTTTGTTTGGGGGTTACTTCATTTCATTTATGCTCTTGTATTTTTGGAGTTAGAGAGTTTTTGGATTGCTTGTTGAATTTTTGGAGATTTTTGGAGTTGGATTGAGCTTGAAGGAGCTTGATGTGTGACTCTTTGATCAAGTTCTACCATGGAAAGGTAGGAACTACACCCTTGTTTTAATTGTTTTATTTTTTTATGTGTATGTTTGTATGCAAGTGAATGGTTTGCATGTTTGTTGGGATCTTGGGTAGAATGCCTAAGTATGGTGTAGGAGAAGGCTATGGGGATTTTATATGTAGGGAGGCATAAGATTTTATTTCATGTTTTGGGAGGGAGTTGGGTTGGGTGCCCCACCTTGGATAAGAGAATGCTTGCATTTCTTAGTTGGTTCTTTTGAGGGAGACATAAGAGATTGTAGTGAAGCATAAGAGAATATGGGAGGCATAAGAGGACCTTGAGGGAGGCATAAGAGTTGTGTAGGGGTTTTGAGTTGTGTTTTGGAGGGCTTTAAGGTGGGAACCTAATCCCATTGGGAGGCATAAGTTATCTCCCCATAGATCCTTGCTCCATTGGCTTCACATTTTCTAGCCTTGTGTATTTGATAGTTTCATATTTGTGATTATATCTTGTGTTGATGGTGATTTGAAACAATTGTGAAATTTTGTATTGTGATGTGGAAGCTTTGTGATAGTTTCCATGAGTTGGATCCATCCTTTATTGCATTTTGGTTGGGGCTTGGGGTCAATGAGGAGGATAACTTCTTCTCCTCAATGGATTATTGGTTGGGTAAAGAGTGTTGCCTCTCCCCCATTTTTTTTGTTGAGATTAAAGTGAAGAAATTGTGGAGATCTTGTTGAAGAATTTGGGATTTGGAGCATTTGTTGAATTCAAAGACAATCCTTCACTGTAGAAATCTTCTTGTAATTCCCACTTAAGGTGGAAGACTAGTAGACTTGTATTTAAAAGAAAAGTTGCATTGTAAGTTTCAATTTACCAAGATGTGTTATTATATTTGAAGGAAGTTCATTAAAGAATGTGTATTTTCCTTTCTCTTCAAATTTTTGTATGTAAAGGAATGAATTAGAATGGATATCATGTTTAAAAGTTTACTTGTAATGAAAAAGAAGAGAGAGTTGCAAATATTATTATTTGATCAGAAAATGAATTAGGAAGTTGTCATAGCTTTATTTTGGTTTGAAACATTTAAACACTCTCTGGTTTTGATATATTTAAAGTTAAAGTTATCTCTTGATACCTATATTTCTTTAAACATTCATTTTTAGAGCGCTCTAGCCTACAAAGTGACCGAAACCGGTCAGTCTCAACTGGCGTTGGTGTACTCAATACCGACATCAGTCATTGTTTCATGTTTACAATTTTGAAATTTTAGCTCCTAGTTTAGATTTCAACTTAAATTATATTATGACTTGCTTAACAAACCCAAATTTAATATATGATTGTTGGAAATGTCATTTAGAAAAGTGTAAATCAAAAAATGTAGAAGATATGCTAAAATTTATAAAAATAGACTCAATTGACAGTAACCGGCGTCGGCGACTGAATCGTCATCGGCATTCCTGTGACCGACATTGGTCACTGTATACTGTATAAATTGCAATTTTTCAAACTTGAAAGGCATTGTGGTACTTTTGGTTAAATCAGATGCCTTTGGGACTGTTATGCTATCATGAAATTGAATAATAAGTTACTCCTGATACAAATCCAATATCCTTTGCATTTAAAATAATAATCTGAAATATACTAATGCCACAGGAACCGGCATTGGTAGTGGAACCAATGTCGATAGCACAGTGGTTACTGCGGTCGGTCAAGAGATTGCCATCGGTCACTTGTGCGTGAACTATTTTTTTTAAACGTATTTCCAGCCAAACCATTGGCTCTTATGGATATAAATTTCACCTAAATGTAGATCCATCCTGTGAGGCCCGTGTATGCTTGTTTGGACCATACTCCAACTTGCATAAAGGGATTTAAATACATTAAAATCTTGATCTACAAAATGGGGTTCTTTCCCATCAATGAAAATAAAAAAAATAAAGAACTAATCAACAATAGATCTCAAACCAGATCTAAGATATATGTTTGCATTGAAAATTAAATAACTAGGAAAGCATGATTAAATATAAGATTCAACTATTCTTACTGAGGATCCATTTGGATGGAATCCCCTACTTCTTGCACATCAAATCCAAGAAGACTCCTCCATGCGTTTCCCTTGATCCATGACATCCACTCCTTCAACCTGCAAACCAAAGAGAAAAAAATGAGGAGGCTACGGAAAGAAAAAGGGCTTAATAAAATTTCATAAGGATGGTTAGGGTTAGGTTGGAACTCTTAGATCTAGTGGCCATAATAGATTTGATCCAAGGGTCAAGAATCAACCCTACAATTGTTAGGTAAGAATATATATTATGGGTTTTTAGATAATTTAAAGGTATGTGTAAATGGGTGAACGGGGTCATTTAATACCCTTGTATGTTAAGTTATTTATTTAGTTCCTAGTATGTTTTAGAAATTAATTCAATGGACATTAAGAAATTAATTTAAGTGCACTAAGGTAACTAGGGATAAGGGTCTATTAAATGTGGACTGAATGTTAAATCCCAAGAAGGAACCCATGTAACCTAGTAAGAGAAATTAATGGACACTTTTCTGGTGATGATAATTAAATTCACATTAGATCTGGGTTAAGAATAATTAATTAATAATCTAGACTGGATCTATCCTACGAAATGCAACCCTGCTAGTGGGAATTAATTAAACGTTTATTAGGGTTGACACCTTGCAACCTATTTAAAACAAAAAAAAATTGCAGCAACCTTCTGGATGATTGTTAAGGATAAATGTGGTTTTCAGAATGTCAAATTTTGTGGGCGTTACACCATCAAGTGTCAGTGACTATTGATGTGGTAAGGAGGGGCCATTCAGGAATGTGTCTTCATTTACTATGTTTGTCTCCGCATATACACTGGATCCTACACATGAATGGAAAACAATTACAAAACGAGACTTATTTCATTATGACTCATGCTTAACAATCTATATAGCTATTTCACACATATAATGACATTGAATTACCTACCATTTCTGGTGCTTGATGTGATGAGGAGGGGTCATCTAGGAATGTGTCTTCATTTACTGTGCTTGTCTCTGCATATGAACTGGCTCCTACACGTGAATGGAAAACAATTGCAAAATGATGCTTATTTCGTTATGACTTATGCTTAGCAATCTACATGGCTACTTGGCACATACGATGAAATTAAATTACCTGCCACTTCTGGTACTTGATGTGGCGAGGAGGGATCGTCTAGGAATGTGTCTTCATTTACTGTACTTGTCTATGCATATGCATTGTCTCCTACACGTGAATGGAATACAATTACAAAATGATGCTTATTTTGTTATGACTTATGCTTAACAATCTACATAGGTACTTGGCACA
Organism: Taxus chinensis; assembly: GCA_019776745.2. Lineage (NCBI taxonomy): Eukaryota > Viridiplantae > Streptophyta > Pinopsida > Cupressales > Taxaceae > Taxus > Taxus chinensis. Next base: position 852,208,251 of record CM034146.1, read on the forward strand.
TATGATGGATTGAATTACCTGTCACTTCTGGTGCTTGAAAATATGACATCAACAAGCATCATTTGCAAAATGCCAATGCCTTCAACACGTGCTTACATGTGTTTCCTCTAGTATCCCAGGTAGATTCACATACGTCCAAGGCACCACATTGCCTTACCAAATACCATGTGTTTCTAGTTGTTTGGCTCCTCGCCCATAATTCATGGCCATCGGGTTGAATTGCAATGCAATCTATGTCTAGAATACTCTTTGCTCTCTCAACCATTGTCAATAGTTGTCTTTCTTTTTTGAAGTTGGTCAAAAATTTGGATTGTTACAACTTCCTCTTGTGTTTGTATAATGGCTCCACCTTGTACACAAGTGTGTAGAATAAATGGTCCATTTGGCGAGTGCATGTTTTTTGTATATCACTCAATTATTTGGACTTCAAAAAACAATGGTTGGCCTCGATGGATGTGTTTGTTTCTTGATTTTTGTGAACAAAGTTTCTAAAATTTGTTTCCAACATAGCTACCAAGTCACACAGATTGAAATCAGTGACACTATGAACCACGTGTAATTATTTAAGATGAAAATTAATAAGGAAACACACGAAGGCTCATACTCACTGATATGTTCTTCATTCTCACACCATGTCTTCTTGAAGTACTCGAGGAACTGAGTTTCCTCTTTCAATTCATTGAAGAAATATTGAATCATTCGAAAGGTCTGATATTCATGCATTCCCATACCATACATGATGGTACCTAATCTCTCAAAATCTTCCACCTTAACTCCTTGCTACAATAAGTGTGCACATTTTTCAACCATGCCATGCGCACATGCCATAGGCATAGCAGTACACACAGCCAATAACATACCTAATGGCTTGGATTTCAGCTGACGCATCATCTGTAATGAATGCATTGATCTGGTCCAATTAGTACGAAGAAGTTTTCCTCATTTATGGACTTCCGCCAACCACCCGTAAATGTCTTCAATCTTATTCCTCGATGAAATGGCCCATGCTACAGGCACCCCAACCTCTTGTTCGTAAAAACAAACAAGGTGTATAATTGGTACCGCAAGGAATATGACATCAAAGGTTAACATGGAGTTTAATATAACAGAAAGGGAACATTATTAATGATACGGAAATAATGAATCATTTCAAAATTCATTTCAATTACTTACGCCATATTTGTTCGTAGAAAATGTCAAATACATGGAGATTATGGAATTGTGTGAATGTTGAACCATTCTCTCACACATCCATGGTGTTTGTCAACCCCATAATGAATGGAGCGGTGGTTCCATTTTGTTGTTGATAGGAGAAAAAATTTCCCTTTCCTCTGCATGCCACAAGTTCACGCTCATGGCATCATCAATGTTATTTTGAGACATTTTGGAGTGAACTCATTTCCATGCATTCATCACATCCTTTTCTTGTCAGGAATTGGTCCCTCTTGCTCAACATACCCACCAAGGATGGATCCTCTATATGTTTTTCATACACCGTGTCCATGGAAACACCCATCAACAGAAGAATCTCAATGTAGACTTTTGCATTCGTTTGACAAGTACGGGGCAACAGTCACCACGAGGGTCATTAATGGTAGTTTTGTTTACACCATGACAAAACTCACCATTTACATCGCAATGAAACAAATTATTATATATTATTATCGCCATTATCGGTCTCCCATACAAAACCTTCACATTGAAGTGACATTGGAAACCCCTTTTAATTTGATACATGCTCACTCTTTCACATGTTGCCTGGCTTATTTCTATTTTCCTCTAGATCATATGAACACCAATACCTGTAATTAAAAACATTAACATCAAAATGCTATACAAATGTTTACAAAAAGTCACGTACAAAAAAGAAGTGTTAGAAAAGGTTTGAACCACGAATATGTCTTCGTTTTATGCGGTTTAGGGTCAACTATATCAAAAAATTTGTGATGTGTGTGGAAAAATTTAGTCTCAAAACTGTTTATGAAACCTTCTCCCTTTACAAAATGCCTCTAGTCTTGAAAGTGGGATGGATGCACAAAGGTCGATGTTATGTTCATCCCCGATTGGGGTCCATTCCAAGTCTTCATTTGAAAATTGACTCTTTTCCTCTGTTATCTTTTAGACAGGAAGATTGTACATGCCTTTCCATTTGGGCCTCCTTCCCATCCTAACAATTATTACATGAAGTTGGCATCGTTAATGAAACAATTATTTCATACTTTCCAAAATGAATTTTGAGTTGTGATTGATCATCATCAACATGAATACCATCTTAAATCATTAGAAGCATATGAATTTTTGGCTAATTCAAAAAACACATGTATAAAAGAGGGTATTGAAATGCAAGGAAAACAATAATTTATAGGGTTGCCTACTACTTCTAGTGCACAAACATATCACAATATCATCATCTATCACTACAAGAATATGGGTTTAGTATCCACAAAGTTTTCACAATAGTTTTTATACATATCTCACCCTTACAAACTGCATTATATTCTATATACTAAGCTCTATACTTATTTTAGCAAACACCCATATACCTACTTCTACTCTAGCTTCTTATGGATATCCATTATAATCTACAAGTAATCCCAAATTGGTTGACATGATTGCTCCGTGGAAATGTAAAACTGAAAATTCCAGGATTTTTATGTAAACAGGGGTGATACCATAACTATGATTAATTGGTGGTGAGATGAGTATGTTTTCCTACTAGATCTTCCCCTCTCCTCCTTTTTGGACTATAAAATATATACAATACACGTATATTTTTCTCTTGATATTTAGATACATCTCTTTGTTACATCCTTAAATTGCTTCTATGAGACAAAAAATTACTCATTCAAATAATGAATCCCACATAATTTATTCGTAATCATTGTATGTAGCAACATATAAATATAAACCTTAAATCCCTCATGCCTAGGTCTGGTCAGGCATGCCTACTCTGTCCCTTATCTAGATATGGGAGCAAGGGATGGAGAACTCAGGATTGTCTATATCTAATCAACTATACTCGAGGATAAGGGTAGGTCATCTCCCCCGGTTGCATCCTCCCAGGGATACTCCCCACACCCACCTCCACCCCCACCCTTAATCTCTTCTCTTCAATTGCATTCCCACCAAGATAATTAATCTGAGAAAAATATCACATATTTTTATCTTTAAAAAATGCAAATTAACAATTGTAAGAGTTAAGCAAAGTATTAAGTGGTATTCATATATAGTGTGAAAAATAAAAACCATTATATTTTATCCATCTATAATTATGTTTTTAAAAAAAGTGAATTTACAAACTAAAATTCAAGAATGCACACATTTAAAAAAATTTAAATTAAAAATGTGATTTCTCCACAATGAAATTTAAAAAATGTGGATATTCCAAAATATTTAATTTGTCTTTTATGAAATTATGGAAAAAAAATTAATTTTCCTTTTATGAAATTATGGAAAATAACAGTATATTATTTATGATTGAATCTATATTTTTATCAAACTCATATTTTTTTATGGATAACAATGTAGATAAATGACCCTATTTCTAGTGAGTAATTCTATTTTTAAAATATTAATTTTTAAAAATATGAAAAGAAAGCATAATTTTTTTAATTAAAATTTAAGAATATAGATATTTTAAAATCATAAGTTTGACTTTTATCATATTGTGAAATATCTATATAATATTTTAGAGAAGACACTAATTTATTTTAGATAATTCACAATTTTGTTTTCAAAAACTAGTGTATTGTGGACAATCAACAAAAAATAGTTTAGATTTATTTATTATTTATAGGTAGACTTGATTAATGATTATTATTATTTTTGGTTTCATAAAATATTCATAAATAATATTTGGGTTATTATGTAGATTATCAACACAAAACATTAAAATTGGAGGTGATGTATATTATTCGTGATTGAAATTTTTTACCTTGTTTAAGATTTATCATAAGGTGAGTAAATTATAGTAGTGTAGATTACCTACAACTATAATTTTACTTATATTTTGTTAGTGTATATTATTAAAAAAGTAGAAATAACTAACATATTAAATTTCCCACAAATGTATTTCAAAATTTTGTGGATAATACAAACTCAATATTATAATGTGTAGAATTTTCACAATTATATTCGAAATTTAAAAATGGTGCTAAAATTTTGAATCGTAATAAAATTATTTACTATACACTATGAACAACTAGTATTCAATGACATACTAAACTATCTAAAATATACATATAATTTATAAATTGTGCACTATTTTTAGGAATTGTGGTAGGTGTCAAACTTTCTTTATGAACTCCCATCTTCTTCAGTTTATGTGGAGGCTCGTATTTCTGTATATCTTCATTTTACCAACAAGGTCGTGAGGAATGAAGCTCAGGGTATTTATTTTCAATGAACAACAAAGAAACTGAATACAACACCACACATCCAATAAAGAAGCATACAATTAATGTCAATATGTTATAAGACAAAACTAATATTCATCATCTAATGTAAAAAACATACGGAAATGAAATTTTTTTTTTAAAAAAACTACCCAAGAAAAATTGATGTATGAATAATTTCTCTTCGGACGAGCGGCTTTAAAAACCTCTGCGCAACATAGTCTACCACCCAACTATGGGTGTAGTGATGTGGCATCCTAAGGGGCAAGCCCCTTCAGCACGCAACAATTCCTGGCTTTGCAAGAGGCACTTGCCCCCATATACCGAAATGAGAGTGAGAGTATGACAAATTATCTGCACATTGGCATTATTTACAAATATAATAAATACAAAAAAATTCAAACTTACTCTAACGTTATTCCATTTAATGCAACTAAGACAAAGAAATTATGAAAAATATTACTCAATTGTATTATGAAATTACGAAATTGTTTAACTTTAATTTTATACATGAAAAAATTAATCATTAAAACTAATACACATAATTGCAATATTTGCAACTAAATTATCATATAACGATCATCTTATGCTAAGAATTTTACTTTTAATTTTTTATATTTTTATTATGATAGAAATAGATCAACATGAAAATCTAAAACTTATCTATGCTTATATACAATATTAAGAATCATCTCAAACACTTATAACATAAATGTGTTCATTTTGTTTAACTATAATTGTAATAAATTGTTTTAGTTATAATTACGTTGTCTTAAAATATATTGTTAGGAATCTATAAAATTCAACATTCATTACATCAATCAAAAAATGTAGAAAACCATTGTGTTTTTCAATGTGCTAAAAACCACAATGTGATTCTGGATCGTGTTGAAAAACACATTGTGTTTTTCAACGTGTTAAATAACAAACTGTGTTTTTCAACACGATGAAAAACACACTGTGCTTTTCATCATGTTTTGACTTATGGAATTAATTATTATTATATTAATAATGTCCTAAAGATGGTTGGTGATAACAAATTCCTAATTAATGGGGGCAAGAAAATTCGTGATCTCTCACAACAATGGGGATGGATGATTCTCATTGTCATCCTTAAAACCAACTATTGATGGCATCAGACAATGTTTTTTTCCCCTTATATTGGTCAAGTTGGTTGCATCTTCATGTTAGCAATAATTAATAGGTAAAAAGGTATTATGGTTATGGAGTTATCTCTTGACTCGTCATTGACAAATTTATCTTTTAAGGACAATAATATGTATCCTCGTGTCACCACATTTGTGAGTGTTGATTAAGGTCGGCTTGCTATCAAATGGATCTACTTCTTATGAATATTAAGTTATAAATTTGATAATGTGTTAATTCCCAACATTGTGTCCATGATTGCCAACCCTCTTCCATTGTTATAGGAAGGCACCTTCTACATATGAATCAATTTTTTCCACTTATTCTATATTCACGGAACCCAACTATGCACTAAGGTTTGAAGCCATCTTTATTTTTCACCATATTTGAACAAAGAATAAAAATTAATGGAGAGATTGTTTAAGCTATGATACTTAGAAAAATATGCAAATTATTCCACCTCAATTCAATGGTATTCCTAAGCATTATCTATGCATCATCTTCGGTTGAAACATTTACATTAGAATTTTTCTATGAGACAAGAATGTATATATGATAAATTAATAAACATATTTGGTGATAAATTAATAAACAGATTTTGGGGATAAGTTAATAAACATATTTGGTGATAAATTACAGTAACCACACTTAAAAAACAATTGATAAATTAATAAACATGGTTTTAAATCAAATTCGTTTGAGACCCATATTCAGTGTGACAACAGAAAGAAAAATTAAGAAAAATCATCCTTTAACACGGTTTGGTGGTTGCATATAAAGAAAAATAAAGAAAATCAAACTGCATATTCGTGATGGTTCTCTGGTTTTTTATGTTGAGTTACATGTGAGCGGAATGTGTCACGATCGACTGTGTGTTGGGCTCTCCAAGAATATTTCCTTCAATTGTTGTTTATGTTTCTTTCACTAGGATTTGTCAAGGTTTAAAGCATCCAAATGTTCCATTGATTATCTAACAAAAGCAAAAACATTTACAAATTTGAGAGGATTGTCAAAGCCTTCCTTGTAAAACATCCACTAGTCTATGATTTATTTTGCTGCAAATGACTCGAATGTCTATGTTTATTAGTGGTTTGGAAATTCGGGTGGTTTATTGTATTGTGGAAAGTGAAAACAGTGCGCTTTACGTGGCTTCCTTCAACAAATGTATTTGGCCACCTCGACCTCTCCAAAGCGGCGGCACATTGAGCATGGTCTTGTAAAATCTCCATAGTTTATCTTTCATACGTGTGCATAGGTCTACAATGATATGACTCCCTCTAGCGCTGGGTTTTCTTACCACATCATGTCTTTTACATGGGCATCTTATGTGGAGCATGGTAAATTTAATGGGGGGTGCACATACATAGGTGCATTTTGTGTGGAGGGTAGCTCTCACCCATGACAACTCTCCACCTGAATTTATTAGAGGTAAAAGGATGCTTTTAAATAGATCCACATTTGAAAGTCTTATAAAATTTAGCTTGTTAACATTTCCAAAAGCATCTTCATGGCACAAGTGGCACAAAATAATTAGTTAAGACTCTTCATTGATTAAAGCTCTTAAGGATCCAATTCTTTAAGAGTACCTTTGGTGGTGAAAAATTAGAAAATGGTATAAATTCTTAGTGGGGTGGAAATATTTGAAGTAGTAAAATCTTTTTCAAAGGGGAGAAGTATATTTTCCTAGAATGGGTCTTTATTAGAGTATTAAATTTTTAGGTCAATAAAGTGTGTCAACATTGTCAAAGTAAAATAATCTTGTTGTTATTGTCACAGCATACAAAGTAATTAAATATTACTTTTTTAATTGACGTAAAGTCGAGTCAATAATCAAATCAAAATATTTTAAAATAAAAAATAAAAAATTTGCCTTAAGGATGCATTATCGATGGAATCCAACGTCTAAGTCAAAATTGATAGGGAACAGTTCAATTTGAGTGTCATGATCAAAATCCGTTGAGTTAGCAACATCACACCAGGGGATGGAGGTAACAGAGGTTGGAGGTCATTCAACGACCTCTCTTCAGTCCCCAACGACGAGGCCACATTATGATTTGGTGGCACCTTTTTATTTTAGGTCATTTTTTTTCTTTGAGCGTGTTGTTATGCAAAAATTTTAACATGAAAAATTCCAAAAAATTGTCATGACAACCTAGCCCACATTCAAAAATCCCTCTCCTGATCAATGTAAACCTATCCTCCGACTAAATAGTTTACTGTGTTACCCTCATAACAACCAAAATGAATGTGATAATGTGATTTTCAAGTGTGTTTCATGCGTAGGGAGGTGATTCATGGATTCATTCAGAACTATTAAGAAGCAATTGCTCCTGGAGGCCCCAAAAGGCCTATTTTAAGGATTTTTCACATTGATGGACACCCCTCAAAATTTGAATGTTGAGGCATAACCCACCTGGGGGTTGTGTAGAGGAGCTATAGGATGCACTGAAGTTATTTAGGGAATATTTGGAACCTTAGGAAAATCTTCTCCAAAACTGGGTTATTTTTAGCCGGTGATGAGGATTGTTTTTTCCTAAAAAGTAACTTTTCAAGTTTCAGATGGTTCAGGAGCCTCAGGAGGAGTTGGAAAATAATAAGATACTTATTGGAAATCTATGATTTTTTACTTCATTTTGTAAAATGTTTCAATGGAATCTAAAGAGTAGATTCGTAGATAATGGCCCGATAGTGCGGATAAAAACCTTAGATCTTGGTGAAGATTCAACCAAGGAATATGGGAGTTACAAGGAGAGTTACAAGCTGAATCAAAATCCAAAGTGGATAAAATTGGACCCTATACATTTTATATAGGTTCAGTTGGACAAAAAAGTATAGTTTTCTTTTGTGGTAGTTGGGCCTTTCAGAAATTACTCATGACCATAATTGAAAAGGGGACTAAATTTAAAATAGGAGGAAGAATCAGGTCCTAAAAATTGTGGAATTGGATTCCTTGGGTGTTTTCCACTCAAAAGGATATAAATTTGGCCTACAAAACACCAAAGGAAGCTCTCGGGGCAAAAAGACACTCTGAGAGGTTATTTTTAGCAATGCAATGGTGACACCCAACTTCCAAAAGTGGCAAATGTGCACTTGGATACCCATGATGTACCTTTTTACCTTTGAAAAAATTCAAAGGAGACATGGGTGACACAATAGTGTGCCACCAAGGAGGGAGATTCATAATTTGAAGTTATGTCACTTAAGTTGTAACTTAAGGTGTTATAAAAGTGTTTTCCACTCACTTGAATACTTGGCCCCTTTTTCACGTTGAGCAAACCTTGTGCACACTTATGAGGGGGTGATGTCCCTTTATACCTTTTCTAATGGGACGTAATAATGCACCACCACATGGAGAGGATGAGTTGCGTCGCTTAAGTGACAACCTACGTGATTAGGGGAATGTTTTCAACTCACAATAAGTTCTGGCCCTTTCCTCGTGAAATACTAATGCTATGCACACTTGGGAGGCATTGATGTCCCTTTTTCCCTTTCCTAAGGGGACATTGGGGACACAAAATTGTGCCACCACATGAATGTAGTATCCCTAGTGGGATACCACTTAAAAATGCACAAAATATATGAAAATTTATAGCGAAATGAAAATAATGATTCATGCAAATTTTTATAGTAAGGACAACGAACTAAATAAAATCAATATCTCCCAAAATATCCACTCGAATTACTTGAAAATTTAAAGAGAGCTTGATATTATTATAGAGGACATAATAAAACTGTTTTTGGAATTTTACACAAATTAAACTACTGCCAGAAAAAGCACAGCGTGCCCTAGACAGTTGGAAAACTTCAGAGGTTCGTAACTCTCTAAATACAACGGCAAAAATAAGGGTCTTTAGAAATAACATTAACAGATATACGAAATAATATTTCCACCTTCAGATCTAAAAATGGCCAACTGGAAAACCCCCAAATAAAGGCTGCAAGTCACCTCGCTTGGAAAGGGGTCAGAAAATGATGGAGGCGTCTTTAAAGTAATGCTAAGCCCAACCCAAATTGCTACCGTAAGTCTGATCTGAAACCTCTGATTATCTTCCCCAAATGCCCCCAAAATTCCTCAAACCCTTCCTCTAAACCCTCCGGTAATATCTCTATAGCACAGCCCTAAAAGCGGCTCCAAAATGATAGACTAGGGTAGATCTCTCACTACCAAAGAATGCCCTGCTAGCTAGGGATGTGTGTCTCACCACCGAAGCTAGGGTCCCTGTGGGATTTCACTCCACAAGTTGTAATGTGCAAACAACAATTGCACGAGAAGGAGGATAAAATGTATGTGACAAAAGTTCCTTTCTTTTCTCCCCCAGCTCCTTATATACTTCTCCAAGGCAAAAGAGCCCCAACAGACCCTAGACGCATTTCATTCCATGGAGGGGCTAATAAAAATAAAAGTAACTTAAGTTACTTTTCCCCTTTAAGTTGTCATGGTCCAAAAGTGACCCTCAACGCAAAATTAGAATATTAGAACCACGTGGCCCCTTCTCAGTAGCTCCCAGCGTCCACAGCCCCTTAGGTCTGACCATGGCTTGGATGTAACCTAGCCGTTAGGCCTTTGGCGCAGGAAAAGGGGACATTACAATGAATATATCCTCCTCCAGAACTTAAAATTCATGACGTGTGCACTAGGTAGGTGTTTTCAACCTCGCAACTCAAGTCCCCATGCCCCCTTCTCATGATGAGTTGACCCTATGCACATTTTTACACCAATTATGTCCCATTTTCCATTACTAAATGTGATAAGGGACATGAGGGGGTATGTTCCCACCCAAATAAAACATGTTTCCTATATAACTATGTAATGGAGCATGAATATGATATAGTGCGTGGAATATATGAGAATTATTATTGTGTGCCCAACCAGATAAAATATTCGGTATCAAAGCATAACCCATTCTCATCCTTATGAGATTCTTGTGAGAGTTGAAAATTGTGTTTTGAAGGTAGTTTATGTTTTTAAATGTTTTATTGTACATATCAATATGCCGCTACTTGTCAAAGCCACCATTACTGAAGCGTGACAGGATTAGAAGTTCTGATATTGTTTATTGAGGATCAATTTTTTTTTTGTATCGGCTTTCTTGCACTGGCATCTCAACCACAATATTGCATTTGTTTTGAATTCTACAAACTCTTCCATGACCGACTATTACTTGACTATTTGGTTCGCTTTAGGATGATTGGGAAGACACGACTTGGAAACGGTTTGCATCAAAACAACATTAAAGAAATATCCTTCCCACGGTTTCAAATTTGCATGTAAATTTTAAACAATGCACCTCCCAATAGTTGTCAATGTCCATTTTCACTAGTCTTGCACATGTCCTATCTTGACAACTCTCCACGTGAATTTATAAAAGGTAGTGGCATGCTTTTAAATAGAACCACATTTTAAAGTCTAATAAGGTTTAGTGTGTTAACATTTCCAAAATCTTCATGGCACAAGTGGCAGGAAATCATTAGTTAAGACTCTTCATTGAATGAAGCTCTAGGGATCCAATTCTTTAAGAGTACCTTTGGTGGTGAAAAATTAGAAAATGGTGTAAATTCTTTAAGGGGTGAAAATATTTGAAGTCGTGAAATATTTTCAATGGGGAGAAGTATATTTTCCTATAATGGGTCTATTATTACATCGAAGGCGTTACATACATAGAATCATGGTGGCCTTTTGACAATTGTATAGACGCGTGACAATTTCAGTCGTTCATCTTGTCTGGGTGAGTGACAATTTTCATCCACATAGCTAATTTGTAGGCGAAGGTTATAATGTATAAACCCTAAACTACCCAACTTTCTAATACACGTGAAAAAAAAATATTCTAAAAGTAGACGCCATGTCATCAACCATCCCATTAGACTAAAACCCTTTGTGTCACAAAGCCGATAAAAACCTTCGTCACGAGGATGGGTTTATATTTCTAGAATTACAATATATAGTTTATAATATGATTCATATTGTATATAATATAGTTTTAAATATATATATATATATATATATATATTATATAGTTTATTATATTATAATTTATAATACATAATTTATATTATAGTTAATATATATAATGTGAACAAAATCAAAACTATAAAGTGGAGCACAAATAGTAGATGTTATTTGAGCACGAATAATTTAAGCTCAAATAGGTGCATGTCATTTAGGTATTTAATTTCTATCGTGTCACTATCAACCTTCTATTCATGTCTTCATCTTACCTACTAGATTAAATGACACCCAATATATGACCTTGAAGCCGTTAAAAATACAAATTCATCAACATTTTGGATGAATCAACCATTGGTGGCCAGACTTGGTTATCAAATCGATTGTTCGTTCATTATACGTCATGACTTGTTTGGGGGAGGTTGAAGGACCAGTCTGATACCTATGTTGTTACAATTCCTTCACCCATTCCCCGGTGAATATTTTTATATAGTTATATCGTATAATAACTGGCATTTTAATAAATATATAGAATTAATAATATATTAGTTTATTATAGTAATTATTATAATATATATTTTAATATTTATTATTATATATAATATAATATATTATAATATAATATATATATATATATATATATATATTATATATATATATATATATACTGCGAATGAGATCAAAACTATAAAGTGGAGCAAAATATCATATATTTTTAAACGGGAATAATCTAAGTTGTCAAATAAGTGCATGCCATATATGTCTTTAATTTTCCATCGTATCACTTCCAACTTTCCAATCATGTTTTCATCATGCCTACCAGATTAAATGACATTTGATAGATGACCTTGAATCCATTAAAAAATACAAAATTCAATCGACAAATATTGTCACTCGTATGATCAGCCATTGTGGCAACCTCATTTATCAATGATTGTTCGTTCATTACAGTCATGCACTGGGGAGGCGGTTGAGGACCATCTGATACCATGTTATCACATTCCTTCACCCATTCTTTTTAAGATTTAATAAGATATGGTTTGTTGTGCATATCCTTCTTTCCTATAATTACTTGATCTTAAAACTGAAATGGCTACAAAGTAGAAAACAACATAACAATTTAGTTCTAGACCTAAAACCTGATGGATTTTCCCCATTTTTTGCCCCCCTTTAAGATCAAATTACACTCGCTAGAAAAATAAAGAGAGATAGAGACGAAAAAGTGGCGCACACGTAGTAGATATGATTTTAACAAGAACAATATGAGCCATGGAATATGTGTGGGAAATGCATGTATTTAATTCTCTCCTTTCTATTAGCAATTTTTTGTTCATGCCTTTGTCTTCGTATCTAACAAATTAAGTGCCACCCAATTGAAATCCTTGACGTTGATGGTCATTGGTGGATGACACCGTTAAGGTTATTGGTAGAAGTCATCCTGATTGATACATGATAGCTAAAGAGAAAGCTTGATTTCAAACGTCTATGAAAATTCTACCCTTGGATGCCAAGTCCTCTCCGCATCTCCCTATCTCTGGAATGTCTCATGATACATGCATGTGAATTCCCCTTACATTTACATGTTTGCTTACTACCCAAAAAACACAAGGCCTGAGATTGCAAACACCAACTATTAGCTTTGGAATTATTTTTTGACCACTTCTAGCATTTTTAAATATCTTTAACATATGTTGGCTCAATGACTTACACAAAATGCCTTTTCTCCTTCTAGGATATAGTGTGACAGAGGTTGAGGACCACCTGACACCATGTTGTCACATTCCTTCGTCCATTATGGTGAATTTCTATAAGATTTCATCGAAGATGGTTAGATCTGCATCTCCTTATTCCCTTCAATTACTTGAGCTTAAAACTAAAATGGGGGGCTATAATGTGCTCCTAGAAAAAAACAATACAATTGGGTATTGAACTTCAAACATGTTGGATTTTCCTCATTTTCTATTTTGACCCCTTTAAGAAAAAAATTGTACTTGTCTGAATAATGTCAGCGAGATGGAAACAAAAAAGTGGCACACGTGTAGAAAAAATTATTTTGCCAAGAATAATCTGCACCATGGAATAGTTGTGGGACATGCATGTATTTAATTCTCACCCCTCTATTGGTGATTTTGTTCATGCCTTTTTCTTCATATCTAACAAGTTAAATGTCACCCAATTGAAATCCTTGACATTGATGGTCATTGGCGGATGACACCGTTAGGGGCTGTTGATGAGGGTCATCCTGATTATTATCCTGATAGCTATAGGGAAAACTTGATTTCAAATGTCCATGAAATCACTACCCTAGGATGCCAAGCCATCTCCACATCTCCTTATCTCTAAAATGTCCCATGAAATGTGTATGTAAATTCCCCTTACATTTACATTTTTTCTAACTACCCAAAAGACACAAGGCCTAAAGTTGCAAAGAACAAGTTTTGGCTTTGGCAGTATTGTTCGACCAATCCTAGCATTTTGAGATATCATTGACATATATGTTGGCTCAATTACTTGCACAACACACCCTTTCTCCTTCTAATGATTGAAACAAAATCTCATGCGGTTTGTAGGAGAGTATAGTTCACATTTGCTTCCCATTCCTCTTTCCCCACCCTAGCTCTTCTCCTCCCTCAAACCTCGTCTTCTTCGACCCTCTTTCTTTCCCACAAAATTGCTCCCTCTATTTTAACTTGGTCGACGCATTACCTTCAGCATTTCCATTGCTCATTTCACGTGTGATTCCTAGTAGTATTAAATTTTTATGTCAATAAAGTGTGTCAACGTTGTCAAATTAAAATAGTCTTGTCATTGGTGTCAAAGTATGCAAAGTAATTAAATATTACTTTTTTAATTGACATAAAGTCGAGTCAATAGTCAAATTTAAATATTGTAAAATAAAAAATTTCCTTACGTACACATTATTTGTGGAATTTGATGTCCAAGTCAAAATTGACAGGGGATAGTTCAATTTGAGCTTCATGATCAAAATCCATTGAGTTAGCAACATCACACTCAAGGATGGAGGCAACAGAGGTTAGAGGTCATTCAACAACCTCTTTTCAGTAGCCAACAACATGGCCACATTCTGATTTGGTGGCCTTTTTTATATTAGTTCACTTGTTTGCTTTGAGTGGTGTGTGCATGAAAATAACAAGGTATTCATTCCCTTCTAAATTGTGAAATGAGGATAATGTGCATTGTGGATGTTGAGAAAAATTGTGGATGTTGATTGGTCGATGAATATGTTCAACTGGAAGTGAAAGTGGTATACGTTCTTGTATGTAGATGATCATGTGCAACAAGATCCATACAACAATACACAAACCTACAAGTATGCGTAGGCATATGATTATGTTTTCAATGAACCTTCACCCATGTTCAGTTTAGTATTTACATTGGGTAAAATACTAGTTACTATTTACTATAAGGTTAATACGGGTAAATTAGTTGTTATTATTAGCTAGGAAGATATATTGTTATTATAACAATATATCTCGTATTGTTAGTAGGTAGTTGGTTTGTTAGTATGTGAGAGATTGTAGGGATCTCACTATCCCATGTATAGGAAACATAATTCCTATATAACTATGTAATGGAGTATGAATATGATACAATGTGTGAAATGTATGAGAATTATTATTGTGTGCTTAGCCAAATAAAACATATCCTATTATTTCTCAACAAAGGAAAACATTGACAGTTCTGAGACCACAACATTTATCCATGCATGCTAACACACTTGTGTGGTATCTAAATTAAAAGTGTTTGAACTATGTATGCATTATATCATATGTGACTAATTATATAAGGTCTCATATGTTAGTTTGAGTGTTATGATGACCCCAAAATGTAAATGTCAATTACTGGTTGTAACTACCATTAATTTAATTCTATGTAAAAAATAAAATTAATTCAATGAATTTCATTGTTCTACCTTTATGGTGTCTTTTATGGTTGTAACTGCTACACTAAATGTTCTCCCTTCTACCAATATGGGTTGTATAGCATTCATTTTCCCAAAATCACATAACCATCATTTCAAAAAATTGTTTTCTAGTAAGAGGGTCTTGAGATTAAATAACATATGGTAGAGACCAATGCAAAGGAGGCACCTATGTGTGTGCCATTAAATTGCCAAAAAATTTCAAGATCTCCAATAATTATATTTTTTGGGACTTTCATGCTTATCCAATCAATAGTTTTATTTTTGTGAAAATATTGTATGAAATATTATGTGGTGTCTTTAATAAATGTTGAGGGTTAGATATGGTAATATATGCATGTAGCCTATCTAGTGACTTGTTTACAGTTTCGAGTTAGTCAATGCTTTGATCAAACCCTGTTAGAAGTTCATCATTTAGTTGCAAACAAGATGGCAAAGAATCAAAGTACATGCTAATTTGTGACCTAGTCAAGCCTTGTGGGTAAATCCCTTATTCCTTAGTAAACATTGTATTTTTAGAATTGGAGGGTCCATTGAAGAGCCTTGATAGGTTTACAGTTGATGGATCTCTTCAATTCTTACACTGGAAAATAAAGTTAGCATTTGAATGGAAGAGACATGGTGGAAACGATGCACTATAGGAATAGTTATCAACCCAACTAGACAAATAAGGTGATTATTGGGCATGCATGCAAACATAATAAGCCTTGAGGCCTAAGGTAGGTCTGTCAAATCCTTGACCTGACATATATTGGGGTATTAAAACACCCCCAGAATAATGGGAGAGGAGAGAGAAGGTGAGATGGAAAAAGTGGATATGGAAATGAGAAAAAGTTAGTCCTTTGTGTCGAGCTCAACAATTTTGTACATGTCAAAAAACATCAATGCATTTCATATGTACTTGACTTCTCATGAGTCTAGGCCAAGGTAGTTGATGTAAATGATGATAAGATATTGGTGGGGGAATGGTATATATCATGTAAAGATAGTATGGGAGAGCATGATCAAGATAGAAGGAAGTACCTCTACCTATATCCTCAATAGAGAAAGTCCTACTCGTTAAAGGCAACAAATCTTTTATGGACTTGTTTACGATAGATAGTATAGTCGAGAATGATTGCAGTGTGAAGTTCTAAATCTACGTCTTAACATGTGAAAGAAGGGATATTGGGTTGTGTAACTTGGATGAAGCAATTATTTAAAGAGGGTTAGTGCTAATTTGATAAAGTCATATGGAAGGATGTGATGGGAGATGCTAGATAATCCAAGAACACTTGAATCTCCAATGGGAGTAACTATCTATAAGATGAAAAATGTGGTTGTTGTCTTCTAGGGATTCATCATTAAGAACACGCGAGTTGAGGAATGATGTGTTTGGAGATGGTGAGGAACAAAACACTTCTCATTTGAGTGCAAAAAAGATATCATCCTAAATGTTTTATTGCTTAAGAGAAGTGGGAACACGAGGGAAATGTCTAACTATTCTTGGGAATGTCTGGTCATCCAGATTCATTCACTCTTAGATAAGAGACAATCATTGTGTGGTGTTTGCTATGATCAAAAGCGAAGCGCGTTGAAATCCTTTATCGAATTGGGATGATCTAGAGCTAGAACTAGAGCCACATAGATGTGTTGTAGTGGTGTCTTGTCAAAAGTATAACTCATTTTCATGCAGAGTAACAAGTGTCCCTTGTCTTAATTTTTCATTTTAATGCACCTAAAATAATGTAACTATGTGTTGTGGTTGTTCCAATATTGTTGTTGAATATTTTTGGGCTTGTTTGGGTCTGAAAGCCATGTGTTTAGTTGTATTTAATTCAAGTTTCAGATTTTTTGTCCATGTTTGTCTTGACTGATATTTTAATTAGTTATTTCAACACAATTAAACAAAATGAAATGGATTGAAAAAATTACTGGAAAAAGAAGTTTTAACAACTTAATTTCACAATGCATGCAAAGTAAATATAACAATCAAAAGATTCTCTTTCACTACTCTAGTTTATAGAAATGCAAACAACTATGTTTTTGGTCTTTTCTAGATTTATGAAATGGAAAGAATATGCAAACAAAAGTGAACCTACAACAACAAACGAAAAGTTTGTTTCACTAAGTTAAAATGTGTTATAAATTAAGAAGTGACAACAACAATTGTTATTCGATAACCGCATTTTCCATATCTTAAATTTGTACATTGTTTGAGTCCAATATTCTAAACTAGGTGTTGATATTTGAAGATGGATGTTGCATGTAATGAGATCTATAACATAAACCATGCTTAATCCTAAAGCTGAATATATTTAATCTATATATTTTTTGACAAACAAATCTAACATTTGGAACTATATTTTTTGTGTGTTTTTAAGAGCAATATTTGAAATTAAAACTAACCAAAATTTTAAATGCAAAAGATTTTAATTCTATTATAAATCTAGGTTTTTATCCTAGAGACGAGAGAAACCTAAAACATGGAGGTTTCAAAGTTTTAAACTACAAAGCATAAATTAAATCAAAAAAAATCTAATCTAACACAATTCTTTACTATTTTTTTTAGATTTTCTAATTAATTCTAAGAAAAGAAAATGAAATTTAAACTAATTATGCAAATTAAACAACTTTACAATCTCAACCTCTTTTTTGCAAGAAAAATGGTGTTGATCTCGGATCTTTCTTGCTTATACCCTTAGTGGACAACTCCAATTGATGTTCATGAAGGACCGGTGTGTGATGGTAACTTGTTCAATATGGAGAGATTGGAAGCTTGGTGCACTTTGAAAGAGGAATAATCAAGATATATGTGGCTTATTAAAGGAGGGGGAAAGGATGGGTTATAAACCCCTGTGTTCTTTTTATGAGTGGTAGAAGTAATACAGGTCCCTAGGATGTTTAGTACTAGAAGAAATCTCCTTTGGGCTTGGCCTATCTCTCTGTGGATAAAAAAAATGGTAGTTCAATGTTCTCCAGAAAAAAAAAAAAACTTCAAAATTTAAGGGGGGTAGCAAACGAGTGTTCAATTTTTCCATAATAGAAAGGTTCCAAATGATCTCAATCTCAACTCAAGATCAAAAATCAAATCGATAGCTTATATTGGATCCCTAGATGGTGAACTCAAATACTAGGGGGTAGCAATATTGAAATTGAGTGTAAAAAAATGAGGTGAAACATGTGTATTGTCAAAAAAGGATGAAAGATCGTTAATGAAAAGTGCAAGTTAAACTAAAAATGAGTTGAACGAGGAACTATAGGTTCTTATAGGTAATGGTTATGCAATCACTGCGATGGGGGACATAACCACAACATGCAAAAAATGTAATTGTCATGGCATGGGATGAACCTGACGTGACAGGGAATGGAACAGTTGCGGCAGCTACGTATGCTAGATCATCAAAAGGGGCTGAAAAGAGGGAAAGAAGAAGGAAAATAGATTTTAGGATAATTTGGAAGGGCTTGAGAGATATATAAAGGAGTTTAAAGGGTTTAAAAGAGGATGAGAGGTGGTCTTGAGCACTTTAAACATCTTGTCATGTTTTTGGAGATCTTCATCATCATCATTGGGTATTTTTAATCTGGCACTGTACAAAGTGGGGTGCATACAATCTTAATCATTACTTATTGTTAGTTGTTCCCAATAGATATGTGTCTTTGAGATAGTATATATTTGTCTTTTTAAAATTTTCATTTTTACCATTTTACTTTCGGTGAACAATTTTAAAATGTGTGAAATCAATGGGTAAAACTGCAAAGGGGAATCTTTTAAAATATTTTAATGTCTATACAGCCTCTTGACGGGATTCTAAAATGTTATACAAAGAGTAGAAGGGCCCATATCTTGTCATCGAACACATGTAAATAGGGGGAGCACACACACACACACATATATGTTGATTTTTTTTGAATTAAAGGAAGCTCTTATAGGGGAGAGAGAGAGAGAGAGAGAGAGAGAGGGAGAGAGAGAGAGAGAGAGAGAGAGAGAGAGGAGAGAGAGCATATGGAAATAAAATAACGAAGATTGCAACTGCATATACATCCAGGAGAGAGGTATGTCAAATAATGGGTGCTTAATTAAATAATAATTGGTTGTAATACAATCCACTCTTTTTTAATAAGTGTTACCTTTGCAACTTGAGTTGACTTGGGGATTCAAGGGGTAAGTGATTTTTACCCATCACCCACATCTCCGTAATCGACAACTGAGTACGAATCCCACATATTTGGGAAAATTTTGATAGCTTTGAGAAGATAGAAAAATAAAGCTTTTGAGGTTTTATGAGTGGTCGAGGTTGTGATTTCAATGTAAAGTAGTATAACGTGTGTCTTGTAAATATTCAGGATATATATAATTGAGGAACGACAACTGATTAACTAAAAATGTGGATATGGGGATAGGTAATCTAAGCTGTGAAAAATTGTAAATAAAGTAAATAGGTGTTGTAAATAAATGTAAAGATGATCTAAACAACTATGGAGAAGGAAATGCTAATCCTAATGTGTAAGAGAAAAGAGGATACAACTCAACTGGATAGAAGATGCTTGCGGGGACTATGTCCGCAAAGGTGACTGGAAAATTTGGAAGAAGGAACAACTATGTAGAAACCCTGAAAAGGATGGATATGAACTTATTCCCTATACTGGAGCACCAAAGAAAGGGACTGGGGTGCATAAGAGCGCTCTAGTCTACAAAATGGGCGCCCTGGTTTGTGTAAAAGCTCTAAACTGAATCTCACAGAGCTGGGAGGTGGTCTAAAACCATCGCTGTCTATCACATCAAATTTGCTGCCATGTATGAGATGTCGTTGATATTCCAAGATGATGAGAAGACCTATAAAACCCTAAACAAGCATCAATCCCTAAAAAAGAAAAAAAGCAAATGAATGGGTCGGATTGACCTCAGCTACCACAACAATGGGCTTACTAACTAAGCATTGCACTACATTTTGGACCCAAATGTAGTTTTGGTGAGGTGTGTGCATAATGTGCCCTAGATTCTCTTGTGTCAGTCACACTTTGTGAAGTACCGAGCAATAACTAAATGTAATAACATGCGTGTTGTGTGAAATAAAATAGAATCCCTCCCCTTATGAAGTGTGTAGATATAGATGTCCTAGCCTTGTGCCTTGATGATGGAGATATGTGCATGCAAGTGATCTCCGATGCAATAAATGGATGATAATAATGACTAGTGTTAGGTCCCTCATTATGGTCTCATAACTTTATATTTATAGGGTTCTCTTGATCTAATTCCGTAATTAATCCTGAAATGGCTGATCACCAAAAAGATAAAGATCTCAAATGGCCAGAAAGAGCCTAAAAAGTGGCGGCAAAGTTCAAGAAGGATTGGGGTGCCCATGGGCGCCCTAGATTGGCTTGGGTGCCCCAGTCGAGGCTAAAATAATGGAAAATGACCGTAAACAAACTGGACATATGGATGTAAAAGGTCGGGAATGACGAAATAAAATAAAAGAAGATGGCCAAAAGATGGGGATTAATTAGTATTCTTCACTCAAGAACCTTATAAATAGTAGTATGAAACCAGGGGATAAATAATATCTAAAGTGCATGATTTTGTAACTACAACGACTCGAGGTTATAAACATCCACAACTATGATAACATCGATCATTAGTCTCTGGTTGAGAACAAATCACACTTGAAGAAGAAGTATAAGCAGTCCTGTGTTGTTCCCATACCTTTCTCCATCATCATTTGCAGATAACCCCCTCTAGCTCATCCCGCACCTTCCTCTGTGCTATAGAGTTCAACACCATTCCTACCATGGGACACTTTGTCAACAATGCTAACGTGTTGGTTATTGGAAACATTGTTTCCTATCAACCATTGAAAGTTAAAACAACCACGAATAAGAATGAGTTCCTAACCATATTTATGCATGCTTAAGGCAATGAGGAGGCCTAAGGTAGTGGCCTAGTTGGCGAAATCAAATCATACTTTTCCTTGGTGGCCTCGCTAGCAAAATAAACTAGCAATTGCACATGAGTTTCAAATTACGCCAGAGAGGATAGTTGGAGTTGTAATTTATAGTGAAGTGTATGCAAACTTAAAACTAAACAAAAAAACTTTATGAGAATAATCAAACACATGGCACATTATAATAGCGTAAGCTTTGTTTGTTTAGATTGCTTCATTTAACATCGCCATTAATCGCCACAAGAACATTCTCCCTTTTTAAAATGAAGGAAACGATTCTTATTTCACACAACAATTTCTCTTGCAACAATCTTGGAGTTAATTTTGGGTGCAGCATGACGATGAGCACATAATCGAAGGTTCTTGACAACTGTAATAGTTGTTTCAGGGGGGCTTGTTTAACCAACCAAATGTAGTTGACAGCTTTTTCCTATGGTGATAGAGAAATAATTTTTTTTCCTCCACTTCCACATCATTAAGTAAATGCATTTAATATGAAAAATAACTTGTTGCCTTCATCTCTCAAGCCATTTTCTCCAACTTTACATAGATCTCATCTGTCTATAGATGGAATCTTTGATTTATGATATGTCTACTAGCCTTCAATCCAATTACATTGAAGAATCTTCTTAATTTCTCTATCTTTCATCAATCTCCATATCATTTGAGCCTCACCTCACTTGTCGACGTATGCATAGATGTTTGAGAGAAGAAAATAAGTTGCATCATTTTTAGGAACCAAATCAAAATGCATTATGGATGCAAATACTCCTAGACCTATATTCACATGTGAACTATAAGAACCAAACAAACACTTCCACATGAATTGTTTGATAAAAATGCTCAGCGGTGTCATGGAATGCAATAGTTGCAGAATATGTACAAAATGGTGCTCTTGATAAGGCTTTGATTGCAGGATTTGCACAAACGGGTTTGTTGAGAAGACATTGGAAACCTTTATGGAAATGAAATTGGCAGATGTGAAGATAAATTCTACAATCTTTGCCAACATCCTCCCGACCTATGCTAAAATGGGAACTGCAATACACGTGGGCATAATCGAATGTGGTTTTTTAGCAGACGTTATAATTACAAATGCCTCGGTAGACATGTATGCAAGATGTGGAACCACACATGAGGCACGTGAACTGTTGGACAAGATTTCCGAGAAATAAACCGACTTCTACAAAAATAATTCCACTAAATTTCTCTTACCGAAATTTTTTCCAATGTGCTTGCAATGGTTATGATGCAGATCCGAACCAAAATATAAAGGACTGGGAGCATAGGCTTGAACATGATCGAGAACCTTGACCACTACAGAATCTAAAATATTAGAAATGCAAAGAGAATAAGACAAAAAAAGTTTATTTATGAACATGAAAATATCAATGAATGATGAAATCTTTGAATGAAACTCTCCTTGAATAAGCCATCAACGTGATATTGAGCCACAAATTTACAAGAAAATTCAAGCAACAATAGCTAGTTTTGGGTTTCTTTGTTCTATACAACACTGTTTCTCTCACAACAATAATTTTCTCACAATTAAACCTACCTTGCTTTGAACATTGTTATATAAGTACATCCTCAATCCAGTCACTCAACATACCTAGTAATTACTAACCAAAGAATTGGTTACAAGTATATAACGTTGATAGACAATGAAAAAAGTCTCTCTAAAGTCTTCTCCGTGATTCCTTACCTACCACATAAATAATTGTTCTCAGTTTTAGTCATATGGCCTTATGTAAATTCTGCATAGTTCTCATTACATATGTTTAAAGGAAAAAAGTGCTAGTCGTGTAAAGAAAAAAGGAAATTTGGGTCAACAACTCATAATTTTTATTTAATATTTTTATGTTTCCACTATAAACCTTTAGCCATACAAAATCCAAAAATTAAAATCCCCTTCCATAGAAATCCTAAAAAACAAAATTCTTCTTTTCTAGAACCTAATTAAAAAAGACCAACTCTAGGTGCGACTGTAATAAGTTGAGTAGATACCCCTGCAATACTATAGACCTTTAATTTTTTATTAAGAGGAATAAGAAATTAATGGAGAAGCGAAAAAATGGCCTGTGCTCCTATGGCATATTGCCTACACGTATCTCTCTTACACTGATGCATTATGTCAAATACGAATGTCTGCTTAGTATTGGTAGTGGACAGGCTTGTAGGGCCCCTCAACATGCACATTGATGTAGGCAACCTGATCTACAGAAAGCTTTGTTAATTTGGCCCCCAACTTGGGCAAGTGTAGAGCAACCACCTTCTCATCCAGATGCTTGGGAAGCACATACACCTTCTTATCGTACTTGCCTATTTTTTTCTCATTTCAAAGCTCTAGTTGAGCTATAACCTACAACAGGGAGGACAATTTGTCAACCACTCGTGTAGAAATTTGTAATCACAAAAAAAAACACAAACAACAAAAACCTTTCAAGTAAACATCAATCCAGTGCCATTTCAAACATAGAGCTATATGAATAATGGAAAGGCACCAACGAGAATCACCTGGTTTGCGAAGGAGCATGACATGACAAAACTTGGGTGTCTAGTAGCACAACCCAAGTTCATGAGACGTCCCTCAACAAGAACAATGATACCACTGTTGGTTTCAAGGAACACCCACTGATCAGTCTGAGGCTTGATGGTAACCTTCTTAACACTAGGATATGTCTCAAGTCCATGCATATCAATTTCATTGTCAAAGTGACTGGTGTTGCAAACAATGACATTGTTCTTTATTTTCCTCATGTGATCGACCATGATAATATCCTTGTTACCCGTGGTGGTCACAAAAATATCCGTAGTCTCTAACACATCCTCTAGGGTCAAAACAAGGAGACCTTCCATCAGGGCTTGTAGAGCGCAAATTGGATCAATCTTTGTTACAATAACTCTAGTGCCAACCGCTTTCATGGCTGCAACACATCCCTTGCCAACATCTCCATATCCACAGACAACAACAACCTTGCGAGCAATATAAGTAATCGAACTACAAAAGAAAACAAGAAAGCAATTAGATTTAAACAAAACCCAAGAAACAAATCAAATGCAATAGCATGAAGTCATTCATGTTTAATGAAACTTGTGTTCTCAAATCAAATCTAAGTCTAAATCTAGCTACCATTGATTTCAACATCAATTCACAACTATAGCTGTTCCTATAGACACACAATTCGATATGAATCAAACTTGCTAAAGCAAATAAATTATGATCTAAAGTAGCACAATCAAATCTTAGATATTAGTATAGGAAATATCTAAAATATGTGGATATTTAATATAGTACATATGTAAGACTGTAAAAAAATATCTAAAATCTGGTAACATGTCAAATTAAGACCATCAGAATTTGACACTTTCCAGCCAAAGCTTCTTCAAAGGTAGAAACCTACCGATGAATTAAAATTTTACCGTTACACCTCCGAGAAGACTTTACGCCGACACATTACTCGATAGAGAAAACGACGACTAACATGAGACAAATGTGAGACAATTCCGGGTTGGGGCTATTTTTCAGAAGAGCTCTTTCTTAACTAATACAACCTATTGATTAAATATAGTCTTGTCACTGTATCTCAATCAATAACAATATTTTTTCCTTTTTTTTAATAACAAATGTAAGTACCTCTCAAAAATTAAGAAAGACGATTTGATATTTAGCAGAAGCACACATAAATGCAGGAAATACAAGAAACTCTCAAAAGCATACACTGGGGACAGGGAACAAGCTAGTTTTTGTGAATGCAAAGCAATATAATGGGATTTTGTGGCGCAAACAAGCCAAAAAGTTAAGGCAAACCCAAAAGAAAATCTAACTTTGATTCTACCTAAAACGACAAACAACAAAGGTACTTTTGTTTTCAAGGATCAACTTATTCAAGGAAAGCAAGCAGTATACAAGGAAGGGAGAGAGGCTGCAAAGCTGAACACATCAGAAAATTTTGCAAAAAATAGCGAGGAACGAGAGGAGGTGATGCAAGACCCCAAACAACTATATAGTCCTACATCTACGCCTCTGCTTTGGTCTTCCGCACTGTATGTAACTGAACTCATGAGCATGAAAGAGAGATTGGGACTCTTAGAAAATCATATGTTACAAGCAGACATTGAAAGAAGAAAGTGTGCAGAACATAGACACAAGCTAGAAGAGGAAAATAAAGCTCTCAAAGAGCAGGTTCTAACTCTACAAAACCTCATGGAAAGAGGACAACAAGAACTAGTTGCTTTAAAACACGACATAGATTAGCTAAAAGCAACGGGAAAAAAAACACTGAAACGGCAAAAGGAAAGGAAACAACACAAATAAAGGAATTTCAAGAAAGAATAAAAAACTTGGAAATAAAAGAAAATCAACTAAAATATCAGATAAAGGAGGCTAAAACATGGTCACAATTGGTAAGCAGATCAACAAGCGAACAAAGGCAAGCCTTAGAGAAACATGTCAAATTTCAAATAAAAGAAGAAAAAGATCAACAAGACAAAGCGTTAAATTTTATTATCAAAGGTTTGAGAGATTTTGGTGAAAGAGATAGCACTGACATATTGACAAGGGATTTTCTTAAAGATCAGTTGAAATGGACAGGATATATACAACAAGCTAATATGATCGGCAAGGGAGTAGAAGGAGGAAGAGATCGACATGTGCGAGTGGTCATGAGAAATATAGAAGACAAGCAAGCTGTTCTAAAAAGTAGGGGGCTTCTTTGAGGCACACATTTATATCTAGACGAAGATTTGACATTCGCACAACAAGAAGATCGTAAGAAGGAATGGGAGAAAGTGAAAAAGGCAAGAGAGGCACGAAAATGGGCACAATTAAGGAATGGCAAAGCTCAAATCAGCGAGTATTCAACAAACAGGAAATAGGAATTCGGGGCCCCACGGGATCCTATGCATATAGTAAGTTGGAATTGCAGGGGGTACCCGTGGAGAAGAGGACCTGGTTTGGGGCCCGTAGTAGAGGGGAAAGATATTATAATCCTTACGGAAACGCATGAACATGATGGTTGCAAAGTTCCAGATTTTGAAGGATACAAGAAAATTTCAGTTTGGAATGAAGGGAGTGAGACATGGAAAGGGCATGGAGGAATCAAAATTCTAATCAAGGATACCTGGCTTGGGGTCGTTAAAGTGGAAAAAGAAGATGCAAATAAGCAATATATATGGCTGAAAATAGCAAATAACAAGACAACTATCAGATTGGCTGCTTGCTACTTTGCTCTGCAAGGATCAAAGACATATAAGAAAAGAAATTTAGATAGTGAGGACCCTTATGCTTCAATAAAAAAAGACATTTCTTTGTTTAATACAGACGAAGAAATTATTATGATGGGAGATTTTAATGCAAGAACAACAAATAATCAATCTCTTTAGTTGGACAACACCAAAGGTGACGATGGAAATCCACTTTGGCTTGATGAGGCAGATGACAAGTTTTGGGAAAGAATATCCCAAGATGGGAATGGAGGGGTGACGCTCTTTGAGGTTGAGCTCCTAGGTCTATGTAGCCTACACGACATGGTTATTTGTAATGGCATGAAGACTTGGCCTAGATCCGGAAATATCACTTGCAAAACGTACAATGGTCAAAGTGTTGTGGACTATGTTATCTGCACTCAGAGTTCTATTTGTAGACTGCTCGAGTTCGAAATTGGAGATTCTCCGATTGAGCTCAAATATGATCATAAACCTCTCTTAATCAAACTTGCCACCAGTACAAATCAGCAACAAGGAAACCAAGGCCATCACTTGCCAGAGACATATCCAAAACAAGGCAAAATCATTTTGAATAAAGAAAATTAGGAAATCTTTTTGGCTGCCCTTGAGCAGCAATTTCAATCGGCAAAAATTGATTTAGAGTGCAATATGATCAAGGGGGCAAGGGGGTGTGTTGGCAGTAAACTAATGATACCTTTAATTCACAAGGCTTTAGGTGCTTACAAAAGATCTAAGCCCAGAAAGGGAGCTACAAATACTTTTCCCACTAATCCATGGTATGATGAGGATTGTAAGGCAACCAAGAGAGCTATGAGGGAAAGTGGAGGGAATAAAATAAATAAAAAGAATTATAAGAGATTGGTTCAATGCAAAAAAGAAACCTATGTGAATAGAAGGAGGTCGGAATTAATTGCTCTCGGAAAACACAGTCCCAAAGGATTTTGGAGGGATTTGCAACAAAATAAAACACACATAGAAAACAATATCATAGAAGCACGCTGGTTAGAATATGCGAAGCTTTTATATGAGCGGTCTCTTCAACAGGTAGCCCTCCTATCCTCCAAACTTCAGTCGAGCTATTCTCAGAAGACGACATCAAATACGGCATTCAAAATCTAGCAAATGGAAAAGCACAAGATGTTGATGGGTTACAAGTTGAATTTTTAAAGTGGGGGGTCGAGGTGCTTGCTCCACATATAAAAACAATCTTCAATAATGTAAATCAAGTAGGGTTCCCAATAGAATGGACGACCAATGTGGTTATTCCTCTATTTAAAAGTGGGGATGTCAATAACCCTTCTAACTACCGCACCATTATGATCAATCCTCTGTTTGGTAAATTATTTGGGGGCATGATAGAACATAGAATCAACAATTGGGCAGAAAGAGAGGGCAAAAGAGCAAAAGAACAAGCAAGTTTCCGATCTAAACACTCAACCATTGATCATTGCATCACTCTTAGGCACTTGATTGAAAAGGTATGGGATACCCAAGGGGATGAAGCTTTTTGCTGTTTTGTTGATTTTAGGAAAGCCTTTGACACAATTCCTAGAGACAAATTGTGGAATAGGATGAAGGAACTTCAGATTCCAGACGAGCTTAAAGCAAGAATACATAGACTTTATGAGCAGGTCAGAGCTAAAATCAGAACTAGAGAAGGTATGTCTGAATGTTTTGGTAGTGACATTGGGGTCAAACATGGTTGCCCTCTCTCTCCCACTTTGTTTGGTTTATACATTGATAAGTTTGAAGAGTGGTTACGTCAAATCGAAGGAGAGGGTGTTCACCTGACCAAGTATGTGGTGAAGTCACTCCTATATGTCGATGATTTTATCTTAATTTCAACAATGACTCAAGGATTGAGGGAGCATCTAAAAGCTTTAGAACTCTTTTGCTAGGAAGTCGGGATGTAAGTGAACATTAACAAAACAAAAATCATGATTTTTTCCCTGAAAAGAAAAGAGAGGCAATTTAACTTTCTTTTTGAGGGGAGTACATTGCAAATTGTTACAAAATATAAATATCTTGGTATTGATTTCCACAACAAGATGAGTTGGGAGACTTGTACAGCAAAAAGGATACATGGAGGTTCGAAAGCATCTTACCTTCTTCAAAATAGGTGTAGGAAAGTTGAACTTTGGGATTGGAAAACTAAGAAAACCCTCTTCGGTTTGTTGGTTACTCTAGTTGTTCTTTACGGTTGCGAGGTTTGGGGAAGTAGCGTGTTAAAACATGGATGACGACAATTAGAAAGAATCCAGAAACATCTAATCACAAGTACTCTTAAAGTTAAATCAACTGTTCCTTATGAGATCTTGTTAGCTGAAGCGGGTACCTTTCCGATGGAAGCATTGGCAATAACTCGGCTGATAAGCTATTTGAAAAAAGTTGAAAGCATGGACGATCTTCGTTGGCCCAAAATGGTTACAAAGGATAATTTAGAGCGCATAAAGAAAATTTGGATGAAATAAAGCACCAAATGGATGAACAAATGGGGCATCAATTTTCAGGAGTGTCTTGACAACAACAGGGAAATAAAAAATTATGTAATGGAGAAGTTTAGGACTGCCATGTGTGTTAGGTTGTGGAGCCTGTTTTCATGTGTGAAAGTGTTGAAGACTGTACACTAAGAGTATTGTACACTTTTCATGTATCCTTGCTGGGGTTCGGGGCCGGGCTAGGCCCCGAGCGGGGGTCTGGGGGCGGCAGCCCCAAAATTTTTTTTTAGGCGTAAATTTTTTTGGCCTTGAAAAATGCACCCGACATATCGGGAAACGTGCTCTTCTCATATGTGCGAGTTTTTTGACCCATAGGTTTATGGGACGGGTTTTGCCCATGGTTTTGATACCCACAGTTTTGTAAATCTGCTTAAGCAGTTGTCTATTTATATGGTCTGCATGCATATGATAGATGTACCCATAGCAAATGTATTGCAGACGGTGTTTTGAATTCATGGTTTGTGAATACCTGTACAGTTTGTTGTAAGCATAGCTCCAAACGCAGTCTAGTCTATTGTATCGATGAGAGCTCATGCACTATGTAATAAAATCTGTAGCAAGTGATTCTTGTATGGACGTAGCCCAAATTGGGTGAACCATGTTTGATACTGTCTCTTTGTGTTGTGTTATCTTGTAGATTCTGCAATTTTAGCATGAGATCCTGTAACGGATTTCTGCATATTAGTTGTCTACTGAGAGTTACGATGACTTGTAATAAGGGATTATCTCCGCATATTTTATCCCTTGGTGGACGTAGCCTAACAATTGTGGACCGAACAGATGGGTCGTAAGATACTGTCACATTATGTCAAAGTGTTATTTTATTCTGCCATTTTATTTGAGATCTGTAATGATTTCTGCATAAAAGCTTATCTACTGTTACGAATTTGTCAAAAGATTATTCCGCAAGAATTTTAGTGGCTCAGTTGAGGATCAGATCACATCATCTACGACCGTGAAACCAGTAGATGGACTCGTCCCAAAGAGGATTGGCATTTATCAAAGAATTTCAACCTTTTTTGCAGCAGCAAGATGAAAAAGGTTATCTAGGGGCAATTTTCAAAAGTAAGTCAAGAATTCATTAGTGGCTCAGTTGAGGATCAGATCACATTATCTATGATATCCGGATCCAGTACGATGGACAATTCCCAAAGAGGATTGGACAAAGGAGAATGAGTCTATTTGTAGAAACAAAGGGGTTGTTGAAATAGATTGTTGGTTTCAGTGCTCATGGATTGTTCAGCTAGAAGCGCTGATATCCGGAAAGAGTATGAGAACAATGCTTAAATGTGGACAACTTTCGTTGGTCCTATCGACTCTTCAGTCTCGTGGACATCACTTCAAAATCTTTCATTGGTCATTAGTGCATTTCAAGATATAACAGTAGAAGCTCTGTAACACTGGGCTAAAAGACTTATGCATTGAACTGCTTAATGTATCAATGGGACCGCTGGTCCTTATCGACTCTACAATCTACGATGGACAATAATTAATAGCAAGAACATTTCATGTTATCAAATTACAAACTATATTTATTTCACTATCATGTAACACTTGCTAAAAACTTATGCATTGCCCCTTGCATGGGACCGCTACCTTATAATACAATTACGATGACAATAATTAATAGCAAGAACTTTATGTTATCAAATACAAACTATTTTATTTCACTATCATGCAATTTTTTTATACTCAATTTAAATAAACAATAAAGAAAAAAATCAACCATCCAATCAAATATTATTTACACTCGAAATGAAATTAACCAATTAGAATATAATAACAATAGAGTCTCGAGTCAATTAACTTGTAAATATAAGTCCACACCAAAACACCAAACCCAAATGCTTAGTAAGACACTTACCAAATTATATGTTCCCTTTCGCACATATTAAATGTGGAATCAACTGCCTCAACAACCTCCACTTAAAAAACCTCTCCAAAACCGTTGGGCAGCATACAATGACACCATCCGTCATTGTAAAATCCGTCGTCCTCCATTTTCTCCATCCATCGCTCACCGTCGGATGAATTCACCATCTTCGAACTTTAATCCCATCATTGTTTCCATCGCTCATGCTTTTCAAATCTTCCCCTAAAAGAACGTCAGGTGAATGCATTTCAGACTGCACCAAAATTTTCAAATCTTCCCCTAAAAGAACGTGAGGTGAATGCATTTGAGACTGCACCAAAATTCCAGTGGGTTGAGAACATTGAGGTTCAAAATGTCCACGGCAATTTCAGGCGTTTTCACTCCCACCAGGCTGCATTCTGCAGCATCTATCTATTCATCATCATCTTCTTCTTTAGCTCCTTGTAATAAAATCTGCACTGCCCGTTTATTGAACAAGAGCGCAAGCTCATTGAGTTTAGACAATGGTCTGAGGAGTAGTTCCAGATGGGTGAAGAGGAAGTCCTGCGTAAAGGTGTCTATGAGCTCAGGTGTGGGTGCGGAGACACTTATTAGTGATGCCCTTTTTGCTGATTACAAACCCACTTCAGCTTTCCTCTTTCCTGGCCAGGTATGATTGGTTTTTTTGGTTGAATGATTAGCAACAGCGGCATCAATTACTGTGGGTTCCTGCTTATGTTAGATTGATTATTTAATGATAGTATGATCACCCGAAGAGAAGATTAAATTTTTAGCTGAAACTACAATTTAGTTCTAGATTGTCATTAGAAAGAGCTAGCTATGATTCAGCTGTGTGGGTGCCAAGGAATAATGGTTTATAGCGAGAAACTGGCAATTAGGGAGTATCTAGATTGTCATTGAGAAAGATCTGACGGTTGACTGTAATTTGACCGCCCCTTTGAGGGAGCCAAGATTAGCTAAACAGGTATATAGCGAGTTTCTTAGCAAAATTAATTGTGGAGTGATCAATTACTTCATAGGAAGAAGTGACGGTGTCTCACTCTTTGACCGCCCCTTTGAGGGAGCCAGATTAGCTAAACAGGGGAATTTCTTAGCAAAATTAATTGTGGGTGATCCAACTTCAAGAAAGAAGTAATAATGTCTCAAGTTTAGCTTTTTCGAGGCAGGGGAATTTCTTAGCAAAATTAATTGTGGGTGATCCAACTTCAAGAAAGAAGTGATAATGTCTCAAGTTTAGCTTTTTCGAGGCAGGGGAATTTCTTATCAAAATTAATTGTGGGTGATCCAACTTCAAGAAAGAAGTGATAATGTCTCAAGTTTAGCTTTTTTGAGGCAGGGGAATTTCTTAGCAAAATTCTTATCAAAATTAATTGTGGGTGATCCAACTTCAAGAAAGAAGTGATAATGTCTCAAGTTTAGCTTTTTTGAGGCAGGGGAATTTCTTAGCAAAATTAATTGTGGGTGATCCAACTTCAGGAAAGAAGTAATAATGTCTTGAGTTTAGTTTTTTCGAGGCGGCAATGATGTATGGATCTCTTCCTACGTTGTTGGGCTGTGTCCCATCACCCACTCTGCCTTGACTGAGCTTGCATGGTGCTAGCTTATGCTAGTGACTGAACTATGTTTTGTTTTAATATTTAATTGCTGATCTTCTCCCTATCCCATTGCACACGGGATAATGAACACAATAGACTCTTTGCATTCGGCTGTAGCAGTGCTTTGTTGCTGTTCGGGCCTGCACCTTCTCTTCGGGGTGTCTTTGACAACATTGCCACAATGTGCCAGCTATGTGGTTCAAATCTAGAGTTTAATACTTAGATCAAAAGGCTATCCTCGAGCTTAGTATTGACTCTTGACTATTCCTCTTTCCCTCTGTTTGTACTTGTTATCCAAAATACCACCGGGATATTTTGAGAACTTGTAATTCCATCTTGAACTTGGATAAGGAAAATTGATGAAAATTGGGCAAAACCAGCTGGGGACACTCCGTTTCTATCTTGTTATCCAAAATACCACCGGGATATTTCTGAGATACTTGTAATTCCAATCTTTCAGGTTGGATAAGGAAAATTGATGAAAATTGGGCAAAACCAGCTGGGGACACTCCGTGTCTATCTTGCCACAATGTGCCACCCTATGTTATTTCAAATACTTAGGGTTTAATTTACTCAGATCAAAAAGCTATAGTATTCAATCTTGGGCAAATTCCTCTTTCCCTCTGTTTGTACTTGTTATCCAAAATACCCCTTGTGATATTTTGATAACTTATAATTCCATTTTGAATTTGGAAAGGGAAAATTAATAAATATTGATCAAAGCCAGTTGGGGACACTCCATTTCTATCTTGCCCCCCACCCTTTTATTTCCATACTTAGCCCTCTGTTTTCAGGTTGTTGGGATCAAATTGGGCATAAATCTACTTTGTGTTAGCTAAATTGGACATTTTGGGAAGAGAGGGACTTATAATTCCTTTGTTGAACTGTGGTTCACCGAAAAAGGACCGATATTGACTGCAAAGCCAGTCGAGGGAGCACTTCATTTATAGAAAAGGCCCGAAACCCTTTTATTGTCCATACGTATGGCCAATTTTCCCGTGTTTTGGGATCAAATCGGGCGACATAATCGACTTTGTAGAAAGGCAACAACAAAGGCGGGCCCTGATGGGAATAGAGTGGAATTGTTCCACTTTGTTCCACTGTGTTCAACCGAAGGACCGATTTGACTGAATGGGTCCGAGGGAGCACTTCAATATAGAAAAGGCTGCGGCAAAGTTGGGCCCATTGTGGGCACGTAAGTGCACAGTTCCACGTGGTCCTCTAGCTCGATCGACCGACTGATTCATCGACCCAGTAGCAAAAGGCAACATTAAAGGCGGTCTGCCCTACATGGCCGTAGGTGGAACTCTGTTCCACAGATCCATCCCGACCCCGATTATCCGAACATACACAAACCTGACGGCATAGTTGGGCCCAATTCGTCCTGCAAAGTCCACATTTCCACCCTTCCTCTAGAGTTCATCGACCGAAAGATCTCATCATGCCCACGTGCACCATGAATAACAATTAAAGTGGTCTGTCTACAGGCCGTTTGGTGAAGCTAGGTCACGATCCTCCCGAGATTATGAACTTCAAACGACCATAACTTTCGCCTGCAACTCCAACATTTCACAAGGATTGTGAGTTCCAGGAAAGATCTCATCACTGACCAGATTTGATGAGGTATGGAAAACAAGAATTCCTTAAGTCCTGGTGAAGCAAAGTATCATGGTGGAAAAGGGGAAATGGCAGGATGCCCATGCCTATTTTTAGACATTCAATGCATGTTGTTAGTGGTTGAAGGTAGCTCAAATACCAAGTTTCCCTGAGGTTTTCCTGCCTCATCTCTTTCTTCATCTTCTATATATTGTAAAATGTATGCATGGGGAAATGGTGTTGGCAGGATGGGACCATGCCTATTTTTGGACATGCTGGTGCATCATCCTACAAGTGCTGCATGTGTATTTTGAGTTGCAAGCTTTCGATCTCGACTTTCTTCCTGGTCTCTCTCTTGCCTTCTTCCTATATATTGTAAAATGATGACTGTGTGAAAGATTCCCAAATGGGTCTCTCTTGTTCTCCAATGCAATGGTAGCATCAATCCTACAAGTGCTGCAATGTGTTGATTTATGACCAGTATGGCAAGCTTCCGATTTCTCGACTTCTGGAAAATAATTTATATTTGAAACCCTAACTGCTGCAATCTTCAAGATAGCATAACTTTCTCTACACAACTCCAATCTAGGCAAATGACATATGCCCGAACTTGGAAAAATACAAGGAACAAGATGATGTAAACCGAATTATAACAGCAACTACCAAACATGCAAATCTGACCCTCCTACTATTTCGGCCCAACACATTTAGGGCATCAAATGAGCCCCAAAAATTATTTTCTCTATCCCGGATGATTGTTTATATTTTTAGGAACTCATTCATATAAAAATCAGAATTTGCGGATGCCAAATCAACTTAGAAATCAGATCTGAAATCTGATTATAAAACTGGTAAAAAAACCTTTGAAAAATTATGAAACCAATTGGCGATTTATTTCCCAAAAATATGTAGAATGGTTTAACAATTAAAATCATATCTAAATACCTCCAAAATACAAAGCCAAATCTGCCCACAACTGGGTCGATCCAATAGAAGATGAACTGCTGTAATTTTATTCCTCAAAATGCCTTCAAATTACACTGCTGGAAATGACTGAAAATAACACTGAAAATCTGATTACCATCAATGGGAATTTTTGAGTGAAAAACCCTCTCAATCCCTTTGGGGTTTTCATCCACAAGAGAACTCTTGGGGTTTTCGTCCACAAGAGGTATAAACTAAAGTTTTTCGTCCTTAGAATATAATTTGCAAAAGCTCAAAGCTCAAATGCAAGAGAAATATCATATAAAAATCTGGAATATGGAATGCCTCTCAAGCAAGTCTACTTCTCCTTTTAAAGGAAGAACAGACCCAACAACCAACCTTCAAGACCAGCCAATCAGCTTGTATGATTCTTTCCGATGCAAACATTTCCACCCTCCATTTCTCTTAGAGAGAATACAAAAAGGTATTTCTCAATAATTATTTTCTTCTCTCCCAAGTGCTGGTGCACTTTTCCCTAGAGGAAAATACATAAATTAGATTATGTTTTTATCCTTCCCTAAGTTCTCGTTACTCCCCTTTGGCCCAAGTTGCCATTATCCTTTCTAGGAGGATTAAAATATAATAAATCCCTTTACAATGACTTTTGCCCCTTAAGGCAAATCGTATTTTCCATAGGGATTACAATTTATTTTTATTAAGCTAAATAAATTAATATAAGTGCTTTAATAATTTTATTTTATTTTTTTATAGCACTTTATAATAATTTATTATAACTTAAGTCACCCTTATATTTTTCCTTTGGCCGTCGGGTTGACAAAATAGGCCAAAGGTCTTCGATTGGAAAAGGGGACATTACAGCAGTACTCGAGATACATCCATAAAGAATAAGTCTGAAATCTTGGTCATATACACTCCAAGATTTCAGAACCATGAGAACCACAAAAGTTCCATTTGGCCTGCAAAAGCTACACTCCTATACAAGAGGCTTGAACCAGTAATGCAAATGACAACTGGGCAGTGGTGACCTATTCCAAAACTATCTTAACAAACTGCACTGTGCAATGTAAAAACATATGCTTCTCAAGATTTCCATTCCCTAAATTACCTTCGATGGACTGAATTGGACCTTCATGAGAGGAGTGCAAGTATGTTATGTTTATAGCTTTATATTGAGTATAGAAGTAGATAACACTGGAGACTCAATGTAGGGACGGCTGATGTGCAGATTATGCTTGCAAACCTAAAGGGATGTTATACATATGATAATATTTAAACCAACACCATTACGAATTACACGTGATATTGTTATACATGAGACTCAGTTTGGTCTGATTGCTGCATTTCTTTTCAAGAAAATATATGCAAACTAAACCCTTGTTTAATGTTCTCAACTCATCAGAATTGTCCTTATGGTCAACAGACTGCTTTGTGTGACTATTAGCAGAGACTGCTGTATGTGACTATTAGCACAGACTTCAGAAGTAGAGTCATCCTTAAAGAAACCTGCATTTTTGGGTTCACAGCTTATCCCATCAATTTGGAAACCATATGTTCCCAACTTCTCACCTTCTTCTTTCCTTTATCTAGTCTCGTCGCTTGGAGATCTCTCCAATACATAGGTCTCCAATACATAGCTGCACTATCACACATTCTCTTGCTTGCAACCTTTACGCTCATGGGGTCTTCTAAACACTTCTCTTCAAAAAAAATATTTCTAATTCAACTATCCATTTCATAAGCTCCTCTGGGTTCTCCCTGCCACAAAACCAAATAACATTGTAAGTGGGCTTACCTTTTCCTTTCTCCATGACCTTTGTTGGTCTCTTTCCTCAACTCGCTGAAATTCTAAGCATCCAATTCGGACATCATTTCTTCCAACATCCTCTCCATTGCTGCAATCTGTGACTTTGAGTCACTTTTCTTCTCTTTCTTGACTCTTTTCTAAACCATCTCCTCCACTCTTTGCTCTCTACCCATTGACACAGGATGGAGAACACACTGTTATGTTGTGGAGCTTGTTTTCATGTGTGGAAGTATTGAAGACTGTACACTAAAAGTACTATACACTCACCACATTTTCTCGCCAGGGCTCGGGGCCAAGCCGGGCCCCGAGCGGGGGGTGGCATTTTTTGGCCTGGAAAAAATTGCCTGATATCTCGGGAAACGTGATTTTTTCATATGGGCGGGATTTTTGACCCATAGGTTTATGGGGCAGTTTTGGCCCATGGTTTTAGAACCCATGGTATTGTAAAATTGCTTAAGCAGTTGCTTGTTGATGTAGGGATGACATATCATTGTATGTGTGTGTGAGTTCAAGTGTGAATTCAAGAGAATTTGTTGAGCATAACTCTAAAAATAGATCTGGGTATTGTATTGAGAGAAAGAGGTGGCTTGTAATAAAATTTGAGCAAGTGATTTTTGGTGGATGTAGCCCAAATTGGGTGAACCACGTTAAATACTATCTCTGTGTTGTGGTTCTTTTATTTTCTGCACTTTTATTTCAGATATGTAATATCTTTCTGCATATTAATTTCTACTATTGCGATTCTGTGTGGAATTGTTCTGCATATTTTATTTCTTATTTCCTACCAGATTGGTATCAAAGCCTGGTTTGGTTTGCTGAAGTGTTGAATCGCAGGGAAAGTTTTAGCTTGAGTGGAAGCTATGACAGATGATGGAAGATCAAAGGTTGATAAATTCATCGGGAAAAATTTTAGTCTTTGGAAGATGCAGATGGAAGATTACCTTTATCAGAAGGATCTTTATATTCCGCTGTCTGAAAAAGGGAACAAATCCTCGAGCATGACGGATGTGGAATGGGATTTGCTAGATAGGAAGGCACTTGGGACAATCCGGCTATGTCTTGCATCTTCGGTATTATTTAATGTTTCAAAGGAAAAGACTACAAAAGAACTTATGGATGCATTAGGGAAGTTATATAAAAAACCCAATGCTCTAACAAGATATTTTTAATGAAAAAGTTGTTTAATATGAAGATGTTTGAGAATAGTTCAGTAGCAGATCATTTGAATGATTTTAATACGGTTGTGAATATGCTAGCTTCGGTTATAATAGAATTTGATGAAGAAGTTAGGGCTTTATTAATTTTGTGCTCTTTACCTGAGAGTTGGAATGGCCTGGTAATGGCAGTAAGCAACTCGGTTCCAACTAACTCAAAGTTGAAGTCTGATAACATTGTAGGGGTGATTCTAAGTGAGAAAATGCGAAGAAAAAGCTTCGGGGAATCTTCTACTTCAGGGAATGCTTTGACAGTGGAAATTAGATGGAGACAGAAGAATAGAGGAAGCCGTGGAAAATCGAAAGATCGGGCAAGGTCAAAATCTAAAAGCAAGATGGTATGCTGGCACTGTGGAAAGGCTAGGGATGCAAAGGACTGTGGGAGCTTCGGGACAAAAAGAAACAACATGAAGAAAATAAGGAGGTGAATGCGGCAATATGTATTGTCTGTCAGGATGCTTTGATTCTTTCTTTGTATAATATTGTTGAATCTTGGGTTTTAGATTCGGGGGCTTCTTTTCATGCTACTCCTGAAAGATCCCTAGATGGATCCTCCTTACACTCTAATGATTTTTTATCAAACAAAAACAACAAATACAGATTTTTGTGTATTTTATGTCAAGTTCCTAGTGCAGATCTGGAAAGTGCGATTAGGGTTAAAGAGAAACATCAATGTAAAACATGCCCAATAAAGATACTTCTGATTTCTAATGACTGCCCAGATTTTTGAGGGCTGAATTACACAGAAAACTGAACTTATTATAAACTGAAATAACCCAGAAAATCAGATCTGAAGTCTGTTATAATTCAGATTGAAAACCTTCAAAATACACCTCAGAAATGATAAAA
Organism: Taxus chinensis; assembly: GCA_019776745.2. Lineage (NCBI taxonomy): Eukaryota > Viridiplantae > Streptophyta > Pinopsida > Cupressales > Taxaceae > Taxus > Taxus chinensis. The sequence goes on from CM034146.1 coordinate 852,247,205, forward strand.
AGTACAGCGATCAGTTTACAGTCTGATGACAAACATTTGACAAATATTTTGGATAAAAATACCTCTGAATTCGCTGCCAAAACTGCTTACAATGGACCGACCCAACTGCTGGTTGCAAATCACTGAAAAACACCTTCAAATCTCTTTACACACACGGCTGAACTGAATCTGGAAATTTGATAAATAACACTAGGAATTTCTGAGTGAAATTCCCTCTCAATCCCTTGGGGTTTTCGTCCACAAGAGGTATAAACTAAGGTTTTTCATCCTTAGAATATAATTTGCAAAAGCTCAAAGCTCAAATGCAAGAGAAATTATCATATGAAAAATCTGCCATATGGAAGAGGCAAGTCGACTTCCCTTTTAAAGGAAAAGAGCCAACAACCAACCTCCAAATCAGCCAATGAGCTCACATGATTTTTCCTATGCAAACATTTAATATTTTCCCATATTAAATGTTTTTCCCAACAATATTTCCCTCCTAGTGCAAGTCGCATTTCTCTAGGGAAAATACATAAATTAATTATGTTTTTATCTTCCCTAGGCTTCATTACTCCCCTTTGGCCCAAGTCGCCATTATCCTTTCTAGGAGGATTAAAATATAATAAATCCCTTTACAATGACTTTTGCCCCTTAAGGCAAATCGTATTTTCCATAGGGATTACAATTTATTTTTATTAAGCTAAATAAATTAATATAAGTGCTTTAATAATTTTATTTTATTTTTTTATAGCACTTTATAATAATTTATTATAACTTAAGTCACCCTTATATTTTTCCTTTGGCCATCGGGTTGACAAAATGGGCCAAAGGTCTTCGATAGGGAAAATGATGCCGTCGACATTGACAAATTATGGGCCAAAAGTCTTCGATCAGTAAATGCACTCTTTTTGCCACTGAGATTGATGACCATGGTGTTCCTTGTCCCTCAACTGAATTTCTCTTGATTTCCTTTTTTTCTCTTCCATTTCTAGCTTCTTCTTTCTAGCTTCAAATCTTCTCTCTTCTTCTTACCTCTTCTCTTTCTTTCCTCCTTTGTGGAATTAGACCCACTATAGTCTAACCACCTCCACCTGGAATGCTTCTTTTCTTCTTCCATCTTCTTGTAGGTTGAAACCCACTTTCATCCGACCACCCTCCACCAAGATGCTCTTTCTTGCATCTCACTTTCTCATGTGGGCTTGTAGCCACTACCATCCGACCACCTCCTCCTAAAGCCTTGTAGGCTTTGTTCAATCACTATCCAACCTGTTGGATTTTGCAGCTCCTCTTTTCTCATGGCTGCCAACTCTTTCTCTTCTCTTATTGTCTTTATTGCTATGTCAAGAAACTCCTCTATCTCTGTTGCAACATCATCTTCTTCACTATTTACAACATTCAACATGTCTTCAAATATACCAACTATCTTCTTGTGGAATGCTGTCCCAACTAGACTCTCATCATTCTCTTTATCTTCTTCACCATGTGCTTCTAAGGCTTGTAGAAGCATCTCCTCCATTCCACCATCTTCAAATTGCATCTCTGTTGCAACCTTATACTCTTCATCACATTCTTGGACTGGTAACAAACTCAACTGCTCCATCTCATCCTTGTCTTCTTCTATGCTTAAATTCTTTACATCAGTTGTAGGCTGATTACAATCTGTATTTCTTCACCTAAGATCCATGCCATGTGCAAAGAACCTTACACTCTCCTTGTCCATATGAAAACATCTGCAATACATTGACTCATAAGAGGTTTCTTCTGCTCAATACCTATGTGGGTTGCTCTCACATGTGCAACTTTACTTGCATCCTTTGGTCTTCTTGGCAGAAACATGTCCACCATCTCTATCTGGTCTTGCTTGCTTCCATACCACATGAGTGACTTTCTTTATTGTGCTAATCTTTTCCACTTGTCCTTGTGAGTGTATTCTCTCCCACCTCTTGTTGCTGCAAATGAAGTCCCTCTTGTGTGTCCTCTTGAGAATATTCTCGTACCATTTATTTTTCATTCTCTCACGTCTTCATGATGACTTGAAGACAATCCTTTTCTGCTGTTATATCCTTACCAATCAGCTCTTCAACTGCTTTTGCAACCTCACCTTCTTGTTCTGCCTCTTCACTTTGCTTTTCATACATTTAAGTATGTCCTCGGGACTGAATCATATTTTTTCCTTTTCTCAGCATTCTTTATCTTTGTTGGACCTGCACACAGAACAAACACATTAAGGGAATCAAGAGTTCCCACAAAGACTTTTTCCAGCTCTTCATCACACCTCATAGACATGCTGTCCAACTCTTCTCCATTGCTTGCATTCTTCTCACAACTTTTGCTCACATGATGGACTCCAAAAGGCCCATTCTCAACAATCTCTATGACTGTTCTTTCTTTATTCTTCTTTTGTTTTCTTCCTCTTCATATGCATGGTCTTCAACCACACTCAATTCATGTGAAATAATATGCACTTTAGCCATCTCCATTGTTTCCTTCAGGGAAACCTGAAACTCTTCTTTGTTTTTAGGAACTCAGCCCTTCTTCCCTGCAAAAAAAATATGAAGCTCTTTACTTTTATCTTTCAATGAAAACTCAGCCTCTTCCCACTTATGGGATTCCATAAACGCTGTGCCATCGTCAAATAATGTGTCTCCTTCCAGCTCACAATCTATCACCTCTATATCCTCATTCATGACGATATCTTCTTCTGTGGGCTGCTCACAAACCTCTTTCTCTTTGCTGTTTTGAAAATCAAATTTGCTCTCTTCATATGGAAAACTTAAATCTTGTTGTCTTTCAAGACAACTTCCTTCTCCTCACTCATATCTTTCTTTTTGCTATTTCTTAGAATAGATTTAAGCTGCTCACATGGCAAATTCTCTCGTCTCATGAGCTCCAAGAGTAGATCCTCCTCTCTGTTTTCTTTTTTTTGCATGTTTTAAGAGTGTAGATAGCTCTACTTCCATTAACTTAAAGGCTATATCAGCTTCCTTTTGTTTCTCTTCCTCTGCATCAATTTTGCTCTTCAACACACACCTATCTCTTCTTATTCATGAGAGTCATGACTCATAAGAGTTCTACACATTCTACTACTCTACCCTTCACGAGTTCAAATATCTCAGCTCCATTTCTCCTTATGAATTATCCAAGTAACCCACTTTCAGCATTTACAAGCTCTTTATCATGTTCCTCTTTCTCTTCAATTCTTATGAGATCAAATAGCTCATCTCTTCCTTCACCTCTCATGAGCCCTCTAAGTTATCCATCTTCTTCATTCTTATGCCCTTTACAAAGTTCTTTCAGCTTCTTTATTCTTGTACCTGCATAACACAAAACATACGTAGAATAAAAACGTTGAGGCAAGGTAGCCTCTTCAAGTACTCTTCTCAATGGTTCTTCTTTCTTGTTTGTTGTGTTATCTTTTTCCTTCATTTTTTCCCATAATGTTTTCAAAGAGTCACTCTTCTTCTTTGCTGCTACAACAAAATCTTCTCACCACATCATCAAAATGAAGATTTCTTTGCTTCTCTTCAATCCCTCCTCTCTCATATCTACAAAGAGACATGTTTCTCTTTCACTCTTCATTCTTTTGGCTCCCTCTAGAGCATGACTGATTGCAAAATCAGACCTTCCTCCTCATGGGCTGATAACACTTTTAGCTCCTCTCTCATCTTTTCTATCCTCCACAATGAAACTTTTCTCCTCGTCTCCTCTTGTGTCACTCCTTTCACTTCCTTCTTCATTACTCTTTGTCTAATCAAATGCTTTGCTGTATACTTTCTCCATTGCTCTGTTGTAGGCTTTACTTGTCTCTAGCCATTCTCTTTCTATTGTTGCAGCTTGTGACATTAAGTCACCCTCTTCATCTTGTTCAAATCCACATTCTTTAGGTAGAACTTTGAGTTTCTCAAAAGCATTAGTCATCACATTTGTGATCTGCAGTGACCACTTTCTCTTTTCCTATTTTCACCTCACCATGAATGTGGTCTTCTTCCACATTAGAAATTTCGTTTGCAACCTCTATCAAAGGGCTACAACACTTCTCTTCATCATTTCTCTTCTCTCTATCCTCTTTCAGGAGGATTTCCTTCTCTCTACTATTACATTTCAAGCCAATTTTCTTCATTCCTCTGTCAAGCCTCAAGACATGAAGCTTCTTCAACCACTCTCCTTGCATTCTTGGGTGCAAAACTAGCCCCATCAACTTGGAAATCATCTGTTCCCAACTTTTCACCTTCTTCTTTCCCTTCCTTTGTCTCCTCTCCTGAAGATCTCTCCAATAAACAATTGCAACTCCATGTAGCCTCTCACATGCAACCACTACCCTTTTGGGGTCTTCAATATTCTCCTACTCAACGAGAACTTCTAACTCCACTGTCCATCGCACGAGCTCATTTGGGCTCTCTCCACTTAACAAAACAAATTTGCAAGTAGGCTTACCCCTTTCCTTCAACTTGACCTCTGCTAGTCTCTTTGCTTTGCTAGTTTGTCCTCTCTCCAAGACATCCAACCTTGCTTCTATGGATAACATCTCCTTCATCTCTTCTTCTTCACTTACTGCTGCAACATCTTCACTTTGTGCATCTTCCATCATGTCCAATCTTGTTTGGACTTTCTTCAACATCTCAACCAAGTCTTCTACTTGTGGGGCACTTCCTTTCTTGTGTGCCATAACTTCAACAAGCAGGCTTCTCTTTCACAATTTGCAATAAACTCAAACAAAAATCTCTTTTATCTTCACACATTTGCAGGACTTCTCACACACTTGCAACAAAACTCACTTTGACTGCACCGTATCTCATGACACCTTCTACCCAACATCTCTTCTTTGTTGGAAGATGTCTTGTCTTGTTTTCTACCCACGAAAAATGTGGAAAACAACTCTTAACAAGATTCAAACCATAGTTACTCTGGGACGACGGGACGGCAAAAAATTTCCAAAATTTCGGGACAGTGGGGGGACGGCAAGGGGATGACTACTAAAATAATATATAAAATTATAAATATTAAAAATATACATATAAATTTTAAATTTTTATGAATAACAATTCATATTTATATATCAGTCCACCATGTGCATACAGTCCACATTCAAACGTCCATATTAAAAACTCGCAATATACATATAGCTATACTAATGTTATATGTTCATATAACTTTTAATATTAATATGTATGCTACTGGTTTTCATAGCATGTTGTTACAGTCCATGTGCATTTGTGCTCAAAAATTTCTGTATTCATATATCACTCTTGTTTCTTAATGTCTTTGTAATACAATACAATCGGGTTATGCTTAGCGGGTAAACATTTATAAAGAGAAAACAATAAACAAATTAATTTAAAAAAAAAAAAAAAAACAAGAAGTCCCCGAAACATTTCGGGGACTTCCAGCCGTCCTCGAAATGTTTTGGGGACTTCCAGCTGTCCCCGAGATGTCCTCTGTGCTTTCTCAACATCCTAGGGTCATTTCCCCTTCCCCCTGCCACTTCGGAAACGTGGGGGAGACATTTCCCTGACATCCCCAAAACGTCCGGGACGTCCCGAACTTGTCTTTTTCGGGGGGGGGACGCATCCCCGCGTAACACTGATTCAAACTTGTGCCCGCGTAACATTGATTCAAATTTGCTCTGATACCAATTGGTGCAAAAATAGAGGGGGTGTCTAATTAAGGACATCCTTTAATTCTGTAATGCAAGGGTTACTCTTCCATGGACACACATGAACACTCCCACAACCTTGGCACAACCTAAGTTGCTGCATTCGAATTCGTGTTCGAATTCGCCGATGATTAAATTCGTGAAAAATTCGCTGGTAAAAAAATCAGCGATTAAATTTGTGATTAAATTCAACTCTAAGAAATATACATTTTTATTAAATATATAAGAACAAAAGATAAATTCACATTTCGAAAGAGAGATAATATCACATTTCATTGATTTCATAAGTAGCTATTACAATAATGTGATTGAAAGCAAAAACTTCAAAAAACATGTGCTCGCAGCTGCATACTAATATTCGAAATGTTGTCAAAAAGTGATGGGTCAAAGGCTTGAACTTCCCTATCTAGTATGGGCTAAGTTCTACTTATTACATCAAAAAGCTCTATATCATCTAGAGGACTTGGCTCAATCTCATCATCATTAGAAACATCATCATTACCAACATCAGTAGATTCACCCTCATGTCTATCAGCATCACCAACAAAATCAAGATCATCTTCATTGTCTTGTAGGACATCCGGAAGTTTTTTTTTCTTTGAAGTGCATGCATCTTTTGCCACTTTTTTCATAGTCAATTGCAAATTACTGCGAACATAAACAAGGTCCCCTAGTTTTCTTGATAACAACCTATTCCGTTTTTTTGATTGAACATGGTCAAAGCTGCTCCAATTCCTCTCACATGCTGATGCACTTACCCCTTGACTCAAGACTCGAATTGCAAAATGTTGTAGTTTAAAGGTATCTGCTCCATAGAATCTCCACCATTCATAACCATCCATGTCTTCCTTGTCATTATTGCTGATTGGGTTCCAAACAACCCATCCCCTCTCCTGTATGCTCTAAGTTGCTCTCTAGTTTTCTTTGCAACATTTTGATCGGGAACAAGCTTTTCAATGGTTGCATAAATCCCACTCATCACTTCACGGTCACTTTCTCTTTCAATGTGATAGAGCGTCGGCTCCAAATAACATGTTGCTACATGCAAATGAGTATGCATCATCCTCCATCTTCCATCACAAATATCCCATATCTCACTATATTTTGCTTCCACATTATTGAATGCCTTATGGATGTCTTCTTTGCAACGATCCATGCCCTCATAAACCATGCCCATACAAGGGGTATCGCCATCAACTATGCGAAGCATACGAACAATGGGTGCACACATTTTTAAGACCTTGGTTGCATTTTCCCAAAAGTTAGAGCTCAAAATGATTTGCTCCACCTGTTTACCTTTTGAATCTTTTGCAAGAACTGAATCTTCCCACTATTTGCCGCAAACAACAGTTCGAAGGGCTCCTTTCTGCTCAACAACTCTTTTCAAAGTGATATAGAAGGAGGCAAATCTTGTGTCACACGGCTTCAAGAACTCCTTAGATGCATGCCTTCTATAGATACTCAATGTGAGGTGATGATTTTTAATAAAATTAGCAACTGTTCTTCCTCTTTGAACTGCTTCTTGTACCCAAGAGAATTTGGCTAAGTCTTGGAGTAGTAAATCAATACAGTGGGCTGCACAAGGACTCCAATATATATGTGGGTACTTCTCTTCTATCAATTTCCCAGCTCCCACACAATTGCTAGCATTATCAGTCACAACTTCAACTACACTTTCTACACCCACTTCGAGAATTGCTTCATCCAAAATGTTGAAGACATACTCTGAAGTTTTCTTGTATTCCATGGTGTCAATAACTTTTAGAAATACAACACCTTTAGGGCAATAAACAAGCACATTAATGAGGGGTCTTTGACACATGTCTGACCAACCATCACTGAAAATGGTGCAACTTGTTAACTTCCAAGAGTCTTTAATATCTTCCAATTTTTCAGTGACCCTATTTTTTGACCTCTTCAAAAGTGTAGTCCTCAAAGCCTCTAACCTTGGAGTTGTATAACCTTTTCCAAATTTAATGGATTGTTGAACTGCATTTTTGAAATAAGGACTCCTGGCAACATAAAATGGAATGGCAGATTCATAAAAGAAATCAGCCCATGCATCATCAATTTGCTCTTTTTCCACAGGTTTCCAAAAGCTATTCAGTTGTCGCTGCCCCAGTACTAGATGTTGGCATTACAGAGCTTGTGGGCATGGTGGAGGAGAAAGAAGTATTTGGCACTCTGGGCCTTGAAAGTTCGCCTTGAATTCGTTGTTTTTTTTGCGTCCTTTGCTGATTTACAACTAATGAATGCTTGTAGTCTTTCTCCAACTCTGCTTTTATTTCAGGAGTGACATTCCGACATTCTTCAACATCGCCTCCTTGACCACCAGGTATGCCAAGAAGGTGGTCCATTACTCTTGTCAATGTCCCACTAAAAGAATGCTGACATAAAGTGCATGTGAGATTGTTTGTCCGACCCTCATGGCTCATGTATTTCCATCCTGCATTTGATTTTGGAGGCGCCATACCAATATAACAACCTGCATTTTTTGAAAAAAATAAACAAAGAATTAGAAATAAATAAATTTAAAAAATCAAATCATACAAAAATTATTATCATGTATTTAATTTAAATGTATGATAATAATAATTATCATACATTTCAATCTTTGATTTAAATAAATGATTTAAAAAATATATAAATACCTTCAATTTAAGGATATTATATATCATTTTTTTATAAAATACATTATATAACATAATGATATAAAATATTAAATTTTTATAAAATATATTATATATTTTTTTATCAATCTAATATATAATTTTTTAAAGGATATTATTATATATCATTTTTTTATAAAATACATTATATAACATATTGATATAAAATATTAAATTTTTATAAAATATATTATATATTTTTTTTATCGATCTAATATATAATTTTTTTAAGGATATTATATATCATTTTTTTATAAAATACATTACATAACATAATGATATAAAATATTAATTTTTTATAAAATATATTATATATTTTTTTATGGATCTAATATATAATTTTTTATAAAATAAATTATATGTTTAATGATAATTTATACAATAAAATACATTATATTAATATATATTTTATTATATAATTTTAGATGTTACTATATTTTATGAAATTTTATATTATATATTATAAATTAATAAATAGATAAGTATTTAAGTTTAGTATAGTTTAAAACTTTAAACTTTAAAGAAAACCCGTAACCATTCAAATAATCAAATTTAATATATTTTTTAATTCATAAAAAAGTTTAATATATTAAAACGTTAAACTTTTAAAACTTAAGACATTAATTTTTTAACCTAAATTAATATACTAACCTATCTTTAACCTAACCGACACTATTAAATTAATTTAATTTCTGTCTAACCTATTTTTTTTTAAACTTTAGACCTACATTTGTTTATAAAAACAAATCAAATAAAAATAAGTTACAAAGTCGACCTACCTGTGAATCTCCCGGCGAGCAACGAATGGACAATGTGGACGACGGACGCAAATGCTCAAGTCTCTCTAGAAACAGACGCCAAGCTTTGCAGCAACACAACGTCAACCTCGTCAAATGCAAGCTTCCAATGGCGGACGCAAACGCAAATGGACGCAAATGTAGACTTCCCAGCAACACGACAGTCAGGCTCGAGTTCAACAGGCTCTGGAGGTGTGAAGATTATTATCGTGTGCAGGAGATTTAATAGGACAATAACGATGCAGAAATCCTAAACGTGGGGACGGAAAACCCTAAAATCGAACTTCAAAATTTTTAAGAGTATTTTCAACGCTTTTCAAGCACGATTTTCAACATATTACAAAAAAATTGATGTCCGAGAATAAGCACGAATTAAATCGCGATTTTCAACACATTTAATGAGCCTGTTAAAATCCGACGAATTTCGATTTTTTTCCTTGTAGTTCGGCGAATGCGGCAACTTAGGGCACAACTCGATACATTATTCTCATTAATGAATACATTACACAATTGACGCACACATTCTAGAGCACACTCTACCAATCACACACATGCCTTTACATGCTTATTCCATTACCAACACAGAGAAAGAGATAGCAACGACCCAACCCAACCCAATTTGACCAATGCACAAACCTCTTTTGGTTTCTTGTCTGAAGAGTTTTTTTTAGATGTCTCTCTCTTCTCCCTTTGAGATTTCTTTTCCGCTCATTTATTGATGCGTCCTAGGTCTCTTCAGCTCCCCAAGGAACTTTTCCTGTATTAAGACTATGTCAAGATTTTGTTTCTTTAACTCTGCTGATGATTATAGGCATTCACTTAGCATTTAGTTAGCATTTCCTCTACGTGGCTTAGCAAAATGCCAAAACTGAAAGTTTTAGAACTTGTTTTCTTGAAATGCTTTTCTCGAGGATTCCATGTTAGGTGCTCATTCCTGGGAAATTGGCCAATGCTGGATTCCTATTTTGGAATGGCCCATTCGTATTGAGGAGGAACAACAAACTCTTCTAAATAATATTCTTAAGGCCACTCTTTCAACTTCTCCACTGTTTGATTCCTTAGTGTGGGGGAAAACTCCATAGGTGTTTATACAGTATCTTCAGGCTATCCTGTTTTAACCAAGGGTGCTTCTCATCCTCTAAGGGATATTTGTAGTTACATATGCAGCCTGTTATATGGCCAAAGGTGAGCTTCTTTGTATGGCTGGTTTCAAGGAGGAGAATCTTACCAAGTGATAGACTCATGAAACGGGGCTTTTATGGTCCATTCCGATGTGCTTTATGTCTAGGTAATGAGGAGACTCTTTCTTATCTGTTCTTCCAATGCCCTTTGACAGTCTACTCATGGCGACTTTTATCTAAATTGTGTAACCTTCCTTGGATTAACATTCAGTCTTTTGAACAACTGATAAGAGATTGACATAGACACCTACCCAAAGGTCAGAATCTTCTGCCCGCCTCATGGTCTAGCATAACCCTTCTCTATTGGAACATTTTAAAGGAATGAAATTGCAAAATTTTCCATCAGGACAATAGAGACATATATTATGTTTGGGAGAAAATCAAAATCAATGTCGCAAAATCTATCAAACATAAGATTTGTATACCTCAAATTCTCACCCGGGAATGGGAACATGTGTGTAACCAACTTTCTTTGCAACCCATGATTTCAACTATGCGTGCTTATCGTCATAAAAAGAAAATACAATGGGATGGACACTCGACACCTCCTCTGATAGAGTATGGAAAACTGAACACTGATGGAGTTTCAAGGGGCAATCCTGGCCAGGCTGCTATGGGAGGCACTGGTAGATCTTATTACAGGTCTGTAGCCTTCTTCTTTGCTGAAAAATTGGGATTTGCAACCAATAATTTTGCAAAGATCAGAGCAGTTTACAAAGGGATGCAAGAGGCTTTGAGAATTGGATGGCAAAAAATCCAAACTAAGTTAGGTTTTAAGGTTATTGTCAGCTTGTTAACTAATCCAGAAGGAGGTCATAGCAAGAATTGACAAATAACAAAAGAGGTGGGGAAAATTCACAGGTTGCAGGACCGCTTTCAAGATGTGCAATTCAGCCATATTCCCAGAGAAAGAAACAAAGTGGCGGATGGGTTGGCCAATTGGGCTCTTGAAAACCATAACCTTATTTGTTATGGGATGCCTCCTAGATGGTGGCAGACCAAGCTCCAAGGAGATTAGACAAAGCTTCTTTCGTTAGATTTGTATTAATGAATGCTAATAAGTGTCCTTTTTCCTATACTGCTTAGGCTTGGACTAATAGCTTCCACGTCTGGCATAGTACAATTTTTACACTTTGATTTCTCTATAATATAAACTGGGCTGTTTTAAAAAAAAAAACCAAAAAAAACATCACTCTATTTTTGGTGATGCAAGATTACTTGTTAGCCATTGATGCTCTGGCATCAACAAACTAACAATTTACTATATAAGTGCATATAACTGCCTTTGGTATGTGACATAAACTAGGAATTGCACCTCTTGGTACAATAAGCATATAGGAACAATGTAAAAAACAGAAAAAAGAGCACATATCTTTATGGAAAAACACAGAAAAGAAAATGCACATACTTGTTTGTAGATATTGATATTAACGTAGAATTGGCAAAAACACAGGTATTCGACTGTTGCACATATTATTGATGGAAAAAGTAGAGAGAAAAAAGAGATGTATACATATAATTATTTATGAAATTGTAAATTTTATAATTGAAGAAGGAGAAAAGAACACACTCATAGAGATACACACTTCTAAAAACCAACATATTATTTATTATAGAAAACGACAGAAAAAGGCACATACTATTACACACTAACATATTATTTAGTATGGAAAATGACAGAAAAAAGGCACACAAGCATATGCAGATGTTACAAAATCAGAAATTGCTATCATAGCAGAAACTGAATAATACAAAGCACATTTGTAGATAGACAGAACTAAGTTTTATAATTTTATTGTTATTGTGAAAGAGAAAATATTTGGAAAATTAAACACATGTACATGTTTGTAGATATTGATATTTATGTGGAAAATGAACACACAGACATAGAAACGTGGTCTTAGACTTGCATATATTTTTAATGGAAAAGATAGAGAAAAAAGGCACATACATATAGGTCTTAATGAAGTCGAAGACTTTAAATGCCTATTGTCATAATGATGACGGTATGAAATGGGAGTTTTTAACAACTGTTAACAACCTTAGCAAACCAAATTAGTTAAATTTGGCTATACGTCTGGCTGTGTGTTATGGTTTCAGGCTTTCAGCAGGGTTGTTAGGGGAAATGCTTAGTTATGTGATTGTTTCTGGTGTATTCGAGGAAAGTATTCCCTTTGATGATACTAAATTATTCAGATCAGATAGAATTGAAAAATAAAATGTGCTGCAGTTGTCATGGACACTAGAGAAGGAAGGCACCAAGCTGGAATGGCGATGGAAATGTGAAAAAGCACCAAACGATCAGAAAGTGACTTCTGAGATATTGGATTTCCTGCTTGATGCAAATACAAGATTGAGTGTAAGGAATCTTCATTTATTTTATTGTTTTCCAGTTGCACATATCTATCGCTATATTGATTGTACCTTGCATGTTTTAAGATCCACATGAGTCCAATGATAATTTGCCTACTTATTGTTATATCTGTAAGCCGGCATTACATATTACATATTTCATATTTTATTCTTCAGAATGTAATGACGAAAAATGAATTTTCTCATTCTCTAGCTTAAGAGAGGTTCAGAACAAGATAACGTGTGTTCCATTTATTCTTGAATGTTGATCTGCTGTTTCAGCACCTGGAATTTCCTTTTTGAAGTCATAGTGAAAATTGAACAAAAGTGATAGTATATTTAAACCTTGAGGCTAGTAAATATATCTGCTTGAGTAGGCTGAAAAGGGCATTAGCTCAGTGGAGCTGGAAACCTTCTTAACAAGGTTATTAGAAATTAATTTGTATGAGGTGGTGAAAGGTACTCTTCATCATGCAGGGGGAGGTGGTATTATTAAAAGCTGGGAAGAGGCTGCATGAATTCATCATCATTGTTTAATTTTATACCCCTTAATTTTTGACCCCATAACCAAGCTTGGGGGAATGTTGAGGATCCAATTCTCGAATCTATGAGTTTGTAGTGCTGAACTTTTGAATAGAAAATATAGTGTTGAAGTAAGTCTATGAGGAAGAAATAAAAGGATTAATTGAAGAGGATTGCTAGTAACTTAGTAAGAAACAACTTTCAGCTGATGTGAAATACTCTTTTCTCTAAAAATAATGGAAGCAAAGCCTGGGCTCTGAGTGCTGCTAACTGATGAAATATTGAAGATACTGACAGCAGATCTCTGTCCATTGATTCCAATGATACTCGAACAAGACAAAAGAATTTGGAATTCTTGAAAGAAAGCAAGCTTTTATAGATATAGCTAGATATCATAGTGGAACCAAATCCCTGATGGGATACACCACTTTTTTTAGAACAAGCTTGTAATTTTTAGAACACTTACATTAGCAATAATTACAAGGCAAGGGGACCTACAAACACTCACACCTACAATCAATGTTAGTACTGTAGAGGAGGATGCTAACATATCAGAGCGAGTATGAGAAATAAGAAACAAATGTATCATGTTAATGTCCGCAGATGACCAAAGCAGGTCAATGGGGCTCAAAAGTAAGAAACTTAAAATAGTTAATGAAGGGCGCAATAAGAAACTCCAAAGATCAAAAATAAACTATCTAAAAGGATAATTAGGACAATAAAACAAAATGGGATGGGAAGGATGCTGGGGTATAAACCGTAAGTGGGTAAACCCTAGATACAAAATCCATACAATAAGAAACAATCATGTGAAAGAAAGGCCCCTTGTCAAAATGAATTGCCAACCTGTGAAGAGAATGTGGCTGATGGAGAACAAGGCTCTAGTTTGTATTGAAATCTTGTAGAGAAAAATCAAATTAATAACCCAGTAATCTGCTTTTGGTTGGTGGAAGCAATTGAACTTGGTAATGGATGCCAAAGCCAAAAGTAAATACAAGACTTATAAGGGATAAGTAGGTGCACCCATGCCTGATCCAGACATTTCTTGCACTTGATAACACACTAAAGACTGTTTCCAAAGTGATTGAAACTAGGCTTTTAGCTTTTGGTGGAGGAGCTTATGCATTGAAAAAAAAATGAATGATATGCGCAATCAATGATATGTGCAAGGATCGTTCTTCTAAATTTGGGACAGTGGCCTACCTTTTAGACCAAGTCCTCGGTAGCACCTATAATGTCCAACAATACCAATGATATGTTGCCAGCCATCTAGGTATTTGCTAAAGCTGTTGCCTATACAAATGTTCTATTGGTCAAACCAAAATAAAATTGAGGAGGGATAGCTGCTAGTTTTCAGTAATGAATTGACTGTTTTAAGTTTGTAGATGGAATATCCACAATTTTATTTGGGTGGCTCATTCCAATATCAAAATGGTTAGATATGGCTCACTATAGAAATAGTTTAGCATATACTATTATATATATGGGTGCAAAAACAATGCAGCATTTCTGTTTGAAATAGGCAGTTCGTTTTGGGTATGGATTGGGCACAATGATTTCTTTTTGTCACGAGTACAGCCATACAAAAAAATACATATATAATAAAAATATAAAAATTCTAGCCTATTAAACATGAATTAACCACATAATATGCATGTAAAAAACAAAATAACCACGGAACACTAATGATAAATTGATAATGTTAATCGAATACCAAATGTCATCATACATATTTATTATTACATCAAAATTGGTATTCATCGTTATATTGGTCTTTATCGACAACATCAACATCATCATCATGATTTGGTTCATTAGAACCACAAGCAGTAGTACTCCCACTTGCTATGCTATGTGGGTTCCACGACACTGAAGAAGTTTCCATTTCAAGTAACATTAGGTTGGAAATGGAAGCATCCAAGTCAACATTCTGTAGGTCTACATCCCAATGCTTCATCGCCCCTTCTTTGTACTTCGTCTGCTTGTGGTGTAGAAGGTGCAAGTTGGAATGTACATAGACCAACTCCTCGTCTTTTTTTGCTGCTAGCTTGTTGCACGTGTATGAGTGGTTTAAGCTGTATATACTCCAGCTGCACTTAAAAGAAGATAACTCGTAACCTATTGAGGCAAAGTCAATGCAAAATTAAAATTTATAAAAGTAAAACTCAAAACTTATTTTAAAAATAAAAATAAAGAGTTAACAAATAAAAATCTTGTTTGTGACTAAGATTTTGATTGCAAGTGGCTGCAGGTGTGTGGATAGATGGCCATGGAGGTACCACCATGTATGAGCGTCCTTCTTGTACTTATCCCGAAGAGTGGAAAGGCTATGAAATTTCCATGCTCATAACCTATGTCACAAGGTTCAAGTTCATACTTATGTTCGACGAGGATAAAGTTCGAAAAAGAAAACATCTTTAAGTTTGAGCAATTTTCTTTTCTATCGTTTTTTATTTTTTGAAAAAAATGCATAAATATGTCAGAGGAACAAAGTGGAGAGAGTTTTTTGTTTTCTACTTTCATTCATTATATGTATTTATACACACATTTGTAAAATAATGCAAAATTGCGTCAAAAACTTCCCATGCAAAAATAATGGATAAAGTTCAAGTTCATGTTCAACAAGAGTAAAGATCAGAAAAATTCAAACTTTTCGATTTAATTTAGAGAACCTTGTGACATAGCTCATAACCATGTATTTTACCTTAGGATTGGGGAAGAGCCTAGAGAATGGCAACTTATACCTTTCATTGACTTCAACATCATTGTATGGTGGCACCCTCCTTGAAAAAGAGAGGATCTCAATGTTGTAGAATCTAGGATTCAATGCAAAGGCAAGGAGATGTATCATTTTGTTCCATTGATCAATGAGGTATGATTATGCTTGTTTGAAAAATGTTTCCTGGGGATTGTGCTCTTTTGCATTTATAATAGCCTTGAAGATCTTAATGCTATAGAATCTAGAGGTCAATGCAAAGGTAAGGAGATACAATTGGGTGGTCATTTTGTTCCATCGATTAATGAGATATGATTGTACTTGTTTGAGAAATGATTGTTTACTCCGTTGCATTTATAACAGCCTTGAAGATCTCAATGCTATAGAATCTAGAAGTCAATGCAAAGATAAGGAAATACAATGGCGTGGTCATTTTGTTCCATCGATCAACGAGGTATGATTGTACTTATTTGAAAAATGAAGTATGATTGTTTGGGATTTTACTCTTTTGTATTTATAATGACCTTTATTTTCTCAATCATTGAGTCATTGCTATTATAGAATTTTCCCAAACATGCATGATCCATGTTTGTAAATCAGATCATACTTGTAATGGGCTCAATGAAACCGAACAAGTAAATCTACACAAGCCCACCAATCTACATCTATAATCATTATTTTCTCTTTTTTGGTCCTTCTTAGTGACTGACTAACTCTATACAATTCAAAGGCCACTAATGACCATTCTGCTAAGTGCCTCTCACACCTTCATAAGTTGTCTCAAAATAATTGTGTGTGAGCTGATTTGAGTCTCAACAACTTGGTAGGAAATTAAAACAATTTTTTTTTTCAAAAAGCTACAAGGACTAAATTAAAAAATTTCCAATATCATCTACTTTGTTGTCCAAATTTTAAATTTTAAAAACAAATTAGATGATATAAACTATAAATTAGATGATATAAAAGGTAAAAAATATAAAAAGATCGTTTCAATTACCTTTAGCAACTCTAATGCAAGAATGATTTGAAAATGGTTTGCAACAAGTGATGGTTTGTGAAAACATTTGGATCTTTTCATCCTTAGCATACACTTGATTTTGTTGCCTAATGTTCGTAGCATTAGGTTGAGTGGAGAGCATAAGGTGTCAAAAAATGTGCACAAACCTTAATTCCACCAATATCCCTGCAACTTTGCAATTGTTAGCATTGTCGGTTATGGCCCGGACAACATTTTGACATCCCGCTGCCTCAATGGCTTCGAAGAGGATAATGGCTTCAAAAAGGATGTTGAGGTTCATATGCCCCTTGCAATCAATGAATGCTAAAAATATTGCCCTTTTAGGGCACATTGCAACCACATTGACTAAAGTCCGTTTTTAATTTTTTCATCCATAAAAAATGATAAACCCTTGTTTTGGCCCAACGAATCCCTAATTGGCCGAATGAACCCTCTACATATTTTATTTTCTTTACCAACAGGATGATGCAAAGCTTCTCATAACCCGACCCTTTGTACCCTTTTGGGGCCTCATTGATTGCTCTCACAATATCATGCCAATATGGTGACCTGACAATAATGAAGGACAATGCATTTGTGTACACATATCATTTGATGTGCTCATTGGCAACATTCCTTGTTTTGAAATGACATTTCCAATGGTCCTTTTGTTCTCTTATGTGAAAGAGGAGGATCCTCTTCATTGTGGACAATGTCACCAAAAAAGGATGTGTTGCGGTTACAACTAGGAACTGTTAGAAGATTTGGGCAACTGGTTCCTTCTTTGATCAAGGTGCTTTGTTTTTGCATCTTCTTCTTCTTACTATTTGATTTGATAATGAATTGTTGATCTTTGGACTAGTGCATCCTTCTTTGGGCAAGCTTTGATGCCTTGGCTGGTTACTGCACACAAGTGGGCTTTCAAACGACTATATGAGCTAGTGTATCTGGTATTACAACCATTGTATTGTCAAATATAATCCTCACCATACGGAACGTTCTCCAACATTGTGACATACTAACAAAACAGTGAATGCAAATTGACTTTGAATTGGGGTTAGTCCTTAGAGGTAGATCTCATTGCCATTGTAGTACCTAGAGTTGTAAGTTTAAAACCAAAACAATATTAACCTTTAGAGAAAAAAACAAACCTTAGGGCATGACCTATTTGTACTCAACAACTTGTTAAATAAATGAAAAAAACATACAATAAAATGAAAACAAGAAAGGGCATGAAGATTGAATACAAAATGAAAAAAAATGTTAAAATCTTACCTTTCCTCCTTATTTAAAGCTCCTCAATCACCTTAGTAGTGAAGGGCACTCTTACTAGTGTAAGAAGACAATAACAATGTTGATGAAGTTTCAACCCTAAATGAGCAATGAGAGGTAAGTGTTTTGTTTTATGTTTTGTGTTACAATTTGGTCAGAGTTTTGACAAATGAAACTCAACACAATATAAATAAAACTCAACACAATACTATTGAATTTCTTCAATACGAGCGAGAAAATTTTATTCATTACAAGAGTTACATATTTTTCGCGCAATGACTTCCTCCAAATGAGGAGTCAAGGCTAATCTTCAATAACTACATATCTCTCAACAATCTCTATTCTAACTCTTACAAATCTCTCTCTCCAACAATATCTCATATCTCTATTCTAATGGTGAGCTAAACTCATGTACAACTCACACTATAATATTAATAATGAGTTGTTTTATAACTCATTATAAAAATAATATTAATATTCTAAAGTACAACTAACTATGAGTTGTCACTAACAACTCATGTATATCACATATACTCACTAATATCAAACATATTATGTGAGCACTAAACATGAATATCCGTAACATTCCCCCCCAGTGCAAACATGGGAGAAACATAATCACACTTCTTTTGCAGTGTGCCGCCTTTGTTTGCTCATGATCTTGGTTCGCAACTCGAACTAAAGGTAGAGAAGGAACTCACAACCTCTCATCAACCATGCATTGCTAGGAACTCATCGACCACCACAGGAACTCATCTGACCATGTTTGGGAACATCAACCTAAACGATGTGGGAACCACACATGAATTCTACATTTGTCCAATCTTCAGAAAAGGTTTTCACAGGATGACGACTAACCTAGGCATGAACAAGGACACACATGTTTGTTCATCCTATTCAAGTATCATGATGCTGTATTACATTGTGCTTTCAGTTTTCCACTATATCTTTACATCAGGGGATTACATAGGTGTTGCTCACTTATTACATGTGAGCATGAATGTATTTCTGTTCTTATTTTTCAATATCACAAAAAAAATTTGAAATGAAAAACACACTAAAACAGAAATGCCACCAAAGCATTGTGTGGCCTTGTCGCTAGTGGCTGATGAGAGGTTGTTGTTCGACCTCCTTCCTTTGTTGCCTCTATCCTCCAATGTCTTGGCTTTCTTATTCAATAGACAGGGCTTTGAATCTCAATTTGACTGTATGTCAGGAACCCCCCCACTATTTTGACTCAGACATCGGTTTCAACCGAAAAATGCGTCAAGTTACAATTTAGGCAATTTTTTTAATTTTTGGCATTTTTACACTATTGACAAAAATGACAACAATGATTAAAAAGTAATTGACTATTACTTTTTAACTTATTTTACGACATACGACAATTTACTCACAATGACTCTTTTGACGACAAAGAATTACATGACAAAAAGAATATTAAGATTGGCTTGACAAATAACATAAAATCTTTTTAGACTTTTAACATATATATGAACAATTTTAATATTTAAAATAATTTTGAATAGAATCAAAATAAATGACACAAGATTGATATTTTGACTCTATAACAAACATTTAACACTAATTAAATGGCTTTTGGACTAAAAGGCCTATGTTGAACAAACTAATAACACCAAACTACACTTTTGACAATACCTAAAGAACTAGACTAATGATTTTTTATTTAATATGAGGCTTTCTTTTCAATATTAAAAACAACATGAGCATATCCTGTTTTGCAAAACTGTAGGCTTGGTGATTGGTGTCAACTCACGTGTTTATAAATGCAGCGATTGCATGTAGCCAACAAACTTTTTAGCAAACACATGCATGGCACGACAATTGAGGCATTGAATACAACTCACACGAAGATCAAAGTGTATGCTTGTCAGAGGAAATCAATCTGCACATGGAGATATTGGTGCTCTGATAGCGCTGCTCACTTGCCACGTCCTTATTGCTTACCAGCTTCAATTTATGGCCAATTCTGTGAGCAGCATCTGAGGAGGATGAAACTCAACTGTCTCTTTACCAGTCGGCATGCCCCTTCTTCAAGTTCAGTCTACTTTTTTTTATGCAAGTGAGTGGAAAAGGCTTGGATGATCAGATATGAAGCTCGGCTTGGCTGAGTATTGAATGACTTCCATTAATCTGCTTTTGTAACAGTTGTCTGCAGTACAAACAGCTCGATCTCATTACCAAATGGTTTTCCCGAAATTCATCGAGAACATATCATACCTGCAGATGTTGTCGTTGTGCTCTTTCACAGGAAACAAAAATTTCAATATACACAAAATAGATCTGTCTGCTCAAAACGATACATATAGAGGCTAATCAGATGTTTTGACAATTGATGGAGCTTAAGATCAGAGTGATGGAATGCAGGAAGTGGCCTGTGTAAATGGAACGGTATAAAGAGGCACAACTTAATGTAAGAACCGTGATAAGACAATGCAATGAAACTTCCACGCTCAGCTCATCAGAAAGGACAAAATTAATACATGTTTGTAGGTAAAAAGATAACAACATGAACCAATACGCAGACTTAGAAGACTAGGATATATCATACATGACACCCAGCTATATGTATAACCCAAAGACAATGATTGAGGTCGCCACTTAACGTGACTGAATGTCTTCAGAGGAGAATAGAAGGCCACACATGCAGGTCTGTCCAAAGCTTTGGATAATGTTGAATGCAAGACAGTTGGCTGTCAATTTCCAGTGCTCTAAGGGAGGAGCAAGACTGTTACACACTAGTACAAAATGCCACAAGAAGGTACAATAAAAGCAAATATATGCAAACCAAAGTATAACCTCACACTCTCATCCATTGGGGTGGTAAAACAAATATACGGTTGCCCCTAACAAAGTCTACAAATCCATTATAGGTACAAGATTATTGATGCTCTGATACCAAATGTGCTAATTTGGTCAGAGTTTTGACAAATAAAACTCAACACAATACTATTGAAGTTCTTCAATTCAAGAAAGACAATTTTATTCATTATGAGAGTTACATTTTTATATCACAATGACTTCCTATGAATGAGGAGTCACAGCTAACCTTCAATAACCACATATCTCTCAACAATCCCTATTCCAACTCTCACAAATTTCTTTGTCCAACAATATCTCATATCACTATTCTAATGGTGAACTGAACTCACACACAACTAACTCACACTATATTATTAATAATGAGTTGCTTTATAACAACTCATCAAAATAACAATATTAATATTTTAAACTACAACTAACTATGAGTTGTCACTAACAATTCATTTACATCACACATACTAATATGAAACATATTATGTGAGCACCAAACATGAATATCCGAAACATTTTGCTTTTGTGTTATTTGATGTTATGTTATAGTCTAACTACACCTGTATCCGGATTGGTACTAGGGTGCATGGGGCAAATTGATGTCTAAGTTTTGTTTTGATTTGAAGATTACGTAGTTAGGGGTTGAATAATGCCTAGATTCTTATATCAAGGCAATGGAGGTTACTATATGTTATAGGAAAAGCTATACATACAGGAGGATTAACTAATCTTCGACATCTGATTGTTTGAAGCACAATGGACTGAGGGGGGGGGGGTGAATCAGTCCTTACAAAGTTAATTACAATTTCAAATTGTTTGCTTAAACCATTAACCAGTTAACCATCCATTAATGTGTGCATAACATCATATAACATACATGTAATAAAGCATGAACAAGAGAAGCAACACCATAACACAAGATATAAGTGAGAAACCCTCAAGGGGAAGAAAACCCACTGAAAACTTCGCCGATATTACTCACAACAAAGACTCAAGTGAATATTACACATCACAAGAGGTTTCTTTAGTGAGGCACCAACCCCACAAGGAGCACCAACCCCTAAACCTTTGTTGATATTACTCACAACAAGAGACTTGCATGAATATGACTCATCACACAATATTTTGATGAAGAGATCACTAAAGATATGTTGCTACAACTCAGCTGATGGTGATTACAAGATTCAACTCCAAACACCTTCAAACCCTATCTTCTCCAACTCACTCTATCTCTCACTTTCTTCAATTCTCTTTGCTTCAAACCCTTGCACACACTCTTGCAAACATTCTTCAGCCTGTCATACTCACTTTCAGGTTCTGTCTTGCACCAAAAAGGCTCAAAACCCCATCACTAGGATGATTAAAATCCACTAACACCAAAACCATAATTAGTCGAGCTCTAAAATTCACCACACGTGTATTATGATTTTTTTTAAAAAGAAAACAATCAACCATTATATCGATATAAATCTCGACTTACATACTCTACCATGCCAAGCATGAAAGCTATTAGCCACATCTCTAGCCTTATAAACAAAAATGGCAAGATTAACATTCATTGAAAAGAGTCAAGGTGTATGATTTTCCTGATTTTTTCTTGAATCTTAGTGGACCACCATAGAGGAGGTGACCCATAGCAAAGGATATCATTGTTGTCAAAAGCCCAATTTGTTAATCTATCTGCAACCTTGTTCTTCTATCTAAGGATGTAGGTAAATTGAATTTCTTGAACCTTCTGCTGTAGATTTTGTATTTCACAAACCTCCTTAGCAATTCTCCACTGAGGAGGATATCCATCATTAGAACTACTCAATAAGTTCATCATGATTCTGGAGTTCAATTGGATCTTGATCTTCCGCTAGCCTACTTTAATAACTTCCAATATTCCTCTACAAATGGCTTTGATTTCTGCCACATTATTGGTAGAAATTCCCAAGTTTTCAGCAAAGAGGAAATGGACTTCTCCTTCTCTGTTACGGCCAATCCCTCCCATAGTTGTTCTTCCAAGATTACCCCTGGAAGCACCATCTATATTTATCATCCCATCATAAATCTTCCCATCTTGCGCTTGAGTTGCAATCCTAGTCTCTTTCTTGTGTGAAAGCGAGGCATGGTGGCTTCCTTAGGATCCAAAGAAAGTTGTTTGTAGATATGCTCCCATTCTTGAGAGGGTTGATCTGCTAGAGAAACCTTATGTTTGAGGCTCTCTATCAAGTTACTTTTTATTTTTTCCCAAAAATATATAACTGCTCTACTAGTTTGTCGAAATATTCTATAATTTCGCTCTTTACACGTATTCCAAAGAAGTAGTGAGATACCACTCCAAACAGCTGGGATCAAATTTTGTCCTCTAGGAATTGCGTTCTTCAAAGTATCATTACTCTATGCAAGGGATCCCAAACTATTCCATTGAAGTTTAAACAACCCAACCAATTATGTCCACAATATAGAAACCCATGGGCATTGAAAGAAAAGATGATCCATTATTTCCTCATCTTGAGTGCAAAGTTCACATCTAAAAGGTCCTCTGAAACCTCTTTTTTTGAGCCTATCGTTAAAAACCTTTTATGAATGATAGGCCACTGGAAGAAACTTACCTTGGGCCATATCTCTGGCTGCCATATACGCTGAAACAAGGCTTTTTAAGGATGAGTGCAACTTATAATGAGGGATGTATATCCGGAAGCTAAATCATATTCCCCTAAAGAGCTACCTCCCCATCCTAGTTCATTAAGATCAGCCAAAGATAGAAGAGATCTTCCTGCCAGAATATTGTTCAACAGATTATGATCTTCATGCTCTATTCTCGTGGGCCAATCCATAAGAGGTCTCCATCGTGTCTCATTAACCCAAGGCTGAATGTTTGTCTAAATGTAGCGGCTTATCTTGATCCATCCCTTAGCTTGCAGTTGCTCCTTAATAGGATGAAGTTGAGGGAAGATTGTTATAATTGGGGGTTGAC
The DNA here is from genome assembly GCA_019776745.2 of Taxus chinensis. NCBI lineage: Eukaryota > Viridiplantae > Streptophyta > Pinopsida > Cupressales > Taxaceae > Taxus > Taxus chinensis. Next base: position 852,271,143 of record CM034146.1, read on the forward strand.
CTTTCCATGAGTCCATCCAAAAATTAGCCAAATTGCCATTGTGAACTATCCAGAAAAGCTGTTTTTTAATCACTTTTTCTCCACGTTTAATGAACATTGATTGGAGATCCATTATTAGGCAGAGTTGTCCTGATTATCCTCTCTAGTCGACTACTTTCCGCATATTTACCTCTAAAATTAATAGCCCATAGATCATCAGGACAAATTATGAGCCTCCAGTATAGTTTGGCTGCCAAAGCTATATTTTGTTGAGTGGACAGCCGAAATCCCAACCCTCCGTGTTGTTTTGGTTTGTATAGAAATGTCCATTTAACCAATGCCCACTTTTTCTTTTCCTGAGCCCCACTCCATGGAAATTTTTGACATATGGAATCCATCTTTTTTCAAATAGTACCTGGTATATTCAACACTAACGTCATCGGCATCGCTTGGAGAACTGCCTTAATAAAAGTCATCCTTCCTCTTGTAGACAACCATTTGTTTGTCCATTTTTGGATTTTCTGTTCAAATCTGTCAATTAACCATTTCCAATCTTTGGGCTTTTTGGGAGCTAAAGGAATACCCAAATATTTCACAAGTAGTATTCCTCTCTAGAATTGTAGAATTTGCAGAATTTGTTCTTCTTGTCGTTGAGAACAATGGAAGAAGTAAATATTGGATTTTCCATTATTTACACTCTGACCTGTAGCGGATGAAAAGGTTTGAAGAGTCTTTTGAGTTTTCTTGGCTTCTGTCGTAGTAGCTAGACCCATCATTGAAGAGTTATCCACAAACTAAAGAATTGATAAAGGTTGGACATTTTTGGCCAATTTCACTCCATTGATATTCTTTTCCTGACACACTTTTTGGCTCAATCTTTCCAAACATTCAGCAAGTATGATGAAAAGAAAAGGGGACAAAGGAACACCTTGCCTTAATCCCCTAGATGCTCCAAAAAATTCTGACGGTGATCCATTGACTAAAACAGCGAAGGAAACAGAAAAAAAGCATGTTGTGACCCATTGTATCCAGTCTAGTGAGAAGCCAAAGTGTCCCAAAACTTTACTAAGGAAAGTCCTATCCACCCAATTATAAGCTTTAGATAAATCCAACCTGATGAACATTGACGGCATTTTCTGAATTTCCATTGAATGTAATATTTCCTGAGCAAGCACAATTTCATCATGAATATGTCTACCTGGCACAAATCCACCTTGTTCAAGTGATATAATTTTTGTAAGCAAAGGTTTCAATCTCTCTACGATAAGTTTTGTTAGTATCTTGTACACTACATTGCATAGTGCTATAGGCCGGAATCCAGATATATCTTCAACCCCTCTGGCTTTAGGTATGAGAGCTATAAAAGTTTTATTCAACTCTTTGCGAATGTCCTTGGCTGTCCTCGCTTCTTCCACCACCTGTAGTAGATCATATTTAATTATTTCCCAAAAGGCTTGAAAGAATTCAATCGGAAATCCATCTAGCCTCGGGGTTTTACCTTTCTGCATGGTAAATACTATCTTCCGAAGCTCCTCTTCTGTGATTGGTTGGGTTATCTTTTCATTATCATGTTGGCTGATTTGTTTGGGCAACAAATCTAAAAGCTTTTGTTGAGCTATCACGTCCATAGATTGTGCCTTAAATAATTGTTGAAAGTACTGAATAGCTACCTGTTTCATACCTTTTATTGAAGATTCCTAGGCCCCACCTTTAAATAAAAAATGAAGGTAATTATGAGCTCTTCTAGCTAATAATGGCTTATGAAAGAATGATGAGTTTTTATCACCTTCCTTAAGCCATTGAATTCTAGACTTCTGTTTGCACATTATTTCTTTGCAGATTTCTCATTCTTTGAGCTCTGCCTTGAGACTGCATTCCTTCTTAAAGAGGTCCATAGGAATACCTGATGTACGATGTACCTCATTAATTTTTTCTAGCTCTTTGCGGATTTTCTCTTTTTCTTTTTCTATATCCCCAAAACCCGTCCAATTCCATTTCTGAAGTTGGACCTTGAGGTATTTCAGCTTTTTGACAAACTTAAACATGATTGTTCCATACTAAGGACTTCCTTCAATCCACCATTTCCGAACAAGATCATGGATATTAGCATAACGAAGCCACATTAGCTGAAATCTGAAAGGAGTTTTGATAAGAAGAGTTTTTCCTATTTGCAAACATACCGGCCAATGGTCAAATCAGCTATTATCAAGAATCTATGCTTTAGGAGCATCTCCATTTAGCCACCATTCTTCCAAAATTAGAAAACGGTCCACCCTTTCGAGAATACAATGGTGTCCCTGTCTTATGTTGGTCAATGTTATTACCCCATTTTCAGTAGGCACATCTATTAGATTATGAGACTGTATGAGCTGATTTAACTCATTTGAGCTAGCATCCAAATGAGTCTTGCCTCGTTTTTCTGACAGGTTGAGAATAGTATTAAAATCTTCTCCTAGTATGACCAGTATGTGAGGAAAAGACCGAATTATATAGTCCATACATTTCCTTCATTGTCTCTTTTCTTCTATAGAAATAGGAGCATAAACATTACAAACCAAGAACTGCTGATTTTCCTCTTTGTCATGGGCATGTAAACAAATCATTTCTTTCATAGCACATGAGTCGAAGACAGAAATTGACCGTGGATCCTAAAGAATAATTTGACCTCCAGAAGCACCAGAGGAATTAATAGAAATATGTTGGGACTTGGGCCACATATTCTCTACCATTGTGGACATAAGGTTCATGGATGCTTTTGTTTCCTGAATACTAACCATTGAGGGTTGTTGTTTTGCAATCATTCTTTTAATCTCCTGAGACTTTGAAGAGGAACCCTTCAAACCTCTTATATTCCATGTTATTATCTTCATTGAGAGGGCTTCTACAAGTATTGGGTCAAATCCCTAGTTGTTCTTGAATTACTCAACTCTTGTCCTTCCTGTTGAATCTTAAGATGATTGGACTTCCTTCCCATTTTTATATTGGCGTCTATTTTGAATTTCTTGTGTTGCTCCTGCTCCGCCCCTAAAGATTGTTCTTCCTAATATGACTTAGTATTTTCCCTGATTATTAGAGTTTTTCCAAGGTCCTCCATTTCTTTTGGACCTTGATTTTGTTCCTGAAACATCTCATTAAACTTAGTTTTCCTTTGGTAGCTTTTTAGTCATGGCTGAGCATTATCATTATTTGGATTGGCCTGAAAAACTACCATTTGATTCTGAATATCCATTGGTTGCGGAGTAACTGCTGTTGTTGGTTTGTCTAGTTGTGTTTCTGGAACCTGTGATTCCATCAAATCTTACAATTTTTCTTCTTCATTTTCCTCTTAAAGACTGGCAGAGCTGTTGGAGTTGCTAATTCCAGCCTACTCCTTTCCAAACTTTTTTGTTACTTGCTTCTTCTTCGGAATAACAAATTCATCTTTATTTTTTTCCACCTCCTTTGATTTTGGCATTTTAACAGTGCAATCTTTTACTAGATGTTCGTATTCATGAGAGAGTTGGCAACGGAAGGGGATGTTCTCATAATCCACCATTTGTTCCTATTTTTCTGTTTCAATCTCCAACGAAATTTTGGCTGGTAATGGATTATTTGAAACCACGAGGACACAGATCCTGGCATAGATCATATGTTCCAACTAGATCGTAGCATCACCTATCATCATAAATTTGCCCCAAGGTGTGCCAATAGCCAGAAAAAACAGTTCGATTCCAGTATTCCACTGGTAAACCATACAATCGCACCCAAACAAGATCCACCGAAGGTAGTTCTTCCTCCAGTTTGAACATAGGGTGTCAGGGTTTCATGAATAAACATGCACTGCCCATAAACCATGGGCCTCCTTGGAATACATTGTAGAAAAATCCCTGAAAGGCACAAGGTCCCATGCAAAGCACACAATTCAGGGTGAACATCAGGAGGTGCAATTCGAGCAAGAAAACACCCTTTCTTGGACCCTATTTCACTAAAATTGAGTTATCTTACAAAATTCTCTTGAAATGATTTCAAATTTTGCTCATAGCTCTGGGACACCTTTGTGCATCATCTCCAATCATCAGCATGTTTCAAATAGCTCTCCATCTATCCAGCCCATCTCATTTGCATAGTTAGCCCTTGGGGTTTTGCACTATCTAGGCTAGGGTCAACTGAAATACCATCATAACTCACCATGAAACTTATCCAGAAGGTCTTAATATACCTGAAATAGCTTGTATGACATCCTTGCATGCTTCTATGACCTCACATAACTTTACATCTCAATCTCATACCTCCTAGCAATTAGACTTGGTCTAGATGAGCACCTAAAACTTGGTCTTCAACCTGTATCTGCATCTTGAAACTCATGTGAGTGCCTAAACACTCCCCAAACATGCTTTCCATGCTGTCAACATACTCCTCAAGCTACCAAGAAGCTCCAACCATCATGCACCATCACTTAGGCTAGCTAGGTCACCTGATTGGGCTTGCAAGAACAAGCCATTCTCATTGAATCACCTCATGTTGTCAAGAACACACTTGAAACTCCATGCCATCATCATTCTAAGCATCTTCCGACTCCACTCTATCATCCTCTTTGTCATTAATGGGATTTTACATCAACGACAACACCTAAATCACAACATGATAACATTGATGATTTAGTGTGTCATAAATATCTTTAGGATTGTTTCAGATGTGTAAAGTTGTATATTTTTCTCAAGTCAGGAACTTTATAAAATAAGCCTATATTTACACATTAAAAAATAACGATCAAAAGTTAGAATTTCCTTTTAGTAAAAGGATTATTATAGAGTGTGGCATATGAACTTAGTCACCGTATTATAATTTTGTTAAAGAGGTTCATTTATTATTTCTTCAACTATGGAATATGAACTCGGGCCTTTATAAGAGTGTAATTACTTGTCAGGGAAGCGAAGAATATGTAGCTTTATTGAGAATGGGTATATTAAAGTATAGTGGTCCATGGAGTCTCAAAATAGAGGGATGGGTCTCGTAGATAGGGGGATCAAGGGTCTTGGTTTGGGGACAGCAAGGGGACCACGACTAGACAACGACACAAATATATATAGTACTTGAAAAATTAGTTACAAAAATGTATAAGGAACAACAAATGAAATTTTGAAATACAAAACACATTGCATTGAACAATGAAAATGCTAAATATCAATATATTAATTATTATATTCAAAATGATGATTACATTCAAAATTCAAAAACACTTGGCCAATGGCTCAATGCCTTTAATGAGTCTAATCATCCCCAAAGTCTGCAGATGTGCCAAACTCCTCATCACTTGGATTGCTAGACTCCCCAAGGTCAAGCTCCTCTAAACCGATTCCAACCAACCCTGTCTATGCCATGTTATCATCAATTTGAGATGGCCCCTTTGGCTCTATATCCCATTGGGTTGTTGGATTCTCATTGTATGTAAGTGTGTTGTGGTCAATGAAATGCAAGGCACTATAACACAACTACAAACTTCTCTGCCCTCTTAGAGGTAAGCTTGTTCGTCCTCATAGAGTAGATGAAGCCATAAGTAGACCAGTTACTCTCAGAAGAAGAAGAATTAAAAACCTGAGAAAACAAGTGAAAGGCTAGTGTGGTTGTCAAAGAATCGGGCCGATGCATAGTCCACCACAGAATTGGGTCCTCTTCTGTCATAGTCTCCCTATCCATTTGGCCTCTTTTGAATATCCCCTAAGAGTGGCAAATTTTGTCCACTCCATATGAATAGTGCTGACATTTGTAGAATTGTACATTGTCTAAATAGCCTTCATGAACCCTTATTACACCTTTGCATGTTGTATAGGGGTAACTCTGCTAGACCTTTGCACATACCACTTTGGGTTCAATATGTAGGCAGCCACGTGCAAGGGGGTGTTGAGCTTCTCCCATCTCTGATGAATGATTGGTTGAATATGGTCATTGTAGAATTGCAATGTAGGATCATTCTCTTGTACAATGGCTTTCATTTGGGCAAGCATACTGTCAATGCACTCATACACCTCTCCAAGGCTAGGTGCATTAGAGTCCCCATATCTAATGACTTTGAAGTAGAGTGTAATGAAAGAGACAATGTATTTTACATCAACCCAAAATGTATCATTCCTCATCACCTCCTTCACCCTCTTCCCTTGCTCAGACTTGAATCAGGCCATCGATTCCACTCTACTGTCATGACCATTAGTTGCAACGCCTCTTGCAACTCAAGCATCTTCTCCAAGAGAACGAAATACGATGCATATCTAGTCTCGACAGGTTTCAAAAAAGTCCTTAGAGAAGGTCCTAAAGAGGGCATGTGAAGTGTGGTGGTTGCAGACAAACATCTGCACATTTCTAGCATTATCAATGACCTCTTTGATCCATGCAATATTTCTTATGGCCTTGAGTGCATTATTCATGTCATGCACACAACTCGAAGTCCACCAAATATTTTTTTTAGGCCGCCTCAATCAACTTTCTTGCAACTCTACATACATGGGCTGCATCTGTCACAACTTGCACCACATTCTCCGATCCTACCTCCTCAACAACATCTCTAAGATGTGGAACTAAAAAATCAATGTCCTTGATGTTCCTTGAACAATCTATAGCCTTGAGGAAGTAAGGGCCCTCTGTGCATGTGACCATGATGTTAATGAGTGGATGATGCCTAATGTTCTTCCAACTATCCATGTTTGTGCTGCATCCAGTAGTGACCTAGGTAGCCTTCATTTTCTCCATTAGAATATTAATCTTGAAATAGTTCTTATCAAAGATTGTTGTCCTCAATTTTGTCTCCCCTAGTGGTACATATGATGGTCCTGCTCTTATTATCTTTGCAACAACGTCCTTATAATGAGTGAGAGCTACATGGAATGGAATCCTATAGGCAAACAAGAGTTTATCAATGGCATCATTACAATCATCCTTATTTTGCACATTGAATAACTCGGCCACTGTGTTTGCAACATCACTACTAGTCATTCTGCATTTCTTCTTAGGCTTTGTTGCCCTTGAAGTTGAACTAGATGGATAAGTAAGAAGTTGTGCATTATGGAAAGTTCTAGCACTACTAGGAGTAACACTCCTCATCGGCAAAGTAGTAGATAAAAGTTTTCCTTCTTTACTACTACCCCATAATTTATTTATTTCAGCCCTTTCTTTTAGTGATAACTTGTCACATGACCTCACACCTTTGGCCTTAGATGTGAAGGAGGTGTGCATTAACTTTTGTAATGCTGCCTTGAAATTCAACTTGACAAAAATGCAGGTGTTACCTATAAGACTTTGGGGACGGTGGGATGTGGGGATGGAGTTTCAGGGACGGAAAAAAAAAAATCCCGAATTTCGGGACAAGGGGACGACTATCAAAATAATATATAAAAATATATATATTTTTAATGAATAGCAGTCTGTAACAGTCCACCATGTGCATTTGTGCTTCAAAATTTCTGTATTCATATATCATTCTTGATTCTTAATATGTCTTTGTAATACAATTCCATTGGGTTATGGTTAATTGGCAAAAGTTTTGATCTATGTCTTATTGCTTTTAATATCTACATGATCTTTCTCTTTAGATAGAAATATACATACAAACTTTTTAAGTTATTGGAGCCTCCAAAGTCAATTTTAATTAGATTTATAGTATATACATGCAAACTTCTTTTCAAATAAAGGTGAGTGGCTTCCAAAAACAATCTTATACCACAAGAGTACAATTTAAAAATCAGTTTTTAAAAAGAAAAACAAAGAAATTAATTTTACATATATATATATATATAAAACAGACGTCCCCGGGATGTCTCGGGGATGTCTTGATGTCCCTGCCGTCCCTAAAAAAGGGGGGATGTCCCTGAAACATCCCCTAATAATTAGGGACATCCTGGAGACATCCCCCTCTTTTCTTGCCCTTTCAGAAACATGGGGGGGGGGACGCCCCTCCCCCCTCCATCCCACCGTCCTTGAGATGTCCTAGACACTTGGTTTTTGGGGGGGGACTCGTCCCTGCATAACACTGCAAAATGATACTTGCACTTCGTAGTGCCCCTTGTTGCCCCAAGTTTTACTTGTAGTTTTGTTTGCAAATTGATTTAACAAGGACTTCTTATCAAAGGGACCCATGGTAAAAGGTTCCAATAACCTGGAAGGTTAACTAAAGTGTCCAGTTGCACTCCCAATAGAATTACTTGCCTCAACCCCCCCTCACATTTGTACTTGGAGTCTCATACTCAACCCCATAACCTCTTGCTCTCCTTCATCATCACTCATGCTATGAGAAGTAGAACTCATGGTGACATTACAAAAATAAAATTTATTGTTTAAAAAATAAATTTATTATATGAATAATAATAATTTTGCAATGACTCAAGACAAAGAATTTCACTTTTATATTTCTTATATTTTAGGTCGCACAAAGCGCAAAAGCAGAGGATACACAAGATGAAATCCTAATTTGACCAGTATTAAACTATTAAATTATTAATTTTTAATTGATAATCAACCATTCAAATTTTTAATCCATATGCAAATTTGTATTTAATATTTCAAAATAGTTTAACAAATAAATTTAAAAATAATAAAATAATAAATATAAAGTTTAATTTTTAAAACTTTAAATGTATAGTTGCTTAGAAGTGCATTAAACGGAAAGTTGGAAACACTTAAATGTTGATTTTAGGGTTATGGAACTGTTGTTTTCAAAAACAATAGTTCAACAACACTAAAATCAACATTTTAATTAATTTATTGAACAATTTATGATTCTAAATTGAAATAAAAATTTAAAAAACTAATCATGAAAGGCCATGGGTGATGGCTTACCTAGAAGGCTCGATGAACTTGTTTGAAAACTTGAAACTTGGAACGGGTTTGAGCAATGCAAGACTTGGCACTTGCTCTAACTCTTGTTATTACTTGTTGTAAATGTTGTCCCTCTTCCTTGCTAATCTTCTCACTCGTGCTTGCTAATGCTCTCACACTCTCACTCTTGCTTACTAATGCTTTCACTTTTTCTTTGAATTTTTCATTGTGATTTGAAGTGAGGGTGTAACTGTTATTTATGGTTTTTTTTGGAGTGCTTAGGGGGTGGGTGGGCCCCATTGAGTATTAGGGTTAGGGGCCAAAAATTATAAAACAAATTGTTTAAATTTTTTTTTATGACAACCTTATACTGTTGGGGACTGTTAGGAGTCTTTGTGACTTCCTTGATATTGGGGGATGTCTCAGAAACGTCCCTTCTTTGAAGGAAATGTTTTGGGACGGCCCTGTATAGTTGGTGGCAGTGGAGGTGGCGAGATGGCGGGGGGATGTTTCCAAACCGTCCCTAAGTCTTAGAAACGTCCCGAGTCTTCAAGATGTTAGTTTTTTGGGGGGGGACCCATCCTTGTGGAACATTGTTAAATCACTATATATATTAATATTACCAAAAATTAAGATCATGGATTTGACCTTATATGTGATGTGTGTGTATATTATTGTATTATCATCAACGTGCAATGATAAGTTAATATCATGTTACATACATTTTGAATATATTAGAATTTAGACATGTATCGGTCATAGAAGCGTTGCATGGTAAAAACTCATAGGTAATTGCAAACTGGTGATTTTCAGGCCATTCTAAACCACCACACAATAAGGTGGTAAGATTTGAGAATTATTTGGTCAAACTTGTGTTTAATTTGAGAAAACTAGCGAGTTTTTCAATTAAAAGTGTTTCAAACTTGATTTAGTCATTACATCCGCGGTTTTTCAGTTACATAGGCTGGTTTATTCAAATATGTGTGATATTTTTATCAATTTTATATTGTTTTTTCTTTTCTCTTTCTTGATTTAAATATGTGTAATCGAAAGATGCTTGCACTTTTTCCATGTTGTGTTGTTGAAGTGTCATTCGAATGCTACTATGGTATCAACTTATCACAAATTAAAATTTATTATTTATTCAACTAGGAATATGAACTCAGTTCACGACAACAATATTATAGCCATTTTGATTACTTGTTAGGGAAGAATATGTAGCTTTATTAAGAATGGGTTTGCGGGTGTGGTAAATGACAAAATTTTAGGATTAAGGATTACCACATATGTGATGTGTGTGTATTAATGTATTACCATCATTGTATAAGATTACTTAATATTGTAGAACATACATATATAATTTACTAGAATCTAGATGTGTACCCAATTTATCATAAAATAGAATACATTGATATCTATTATCAGGTATGATGTATCTAACATTAGTGTATTTATTATCTTTTCCTGGGATAGGTAAAATGCTTATTTTTACTATGGTTGTGTCGGTAATATTGTATAAATATGTTACAATCTTAACTCGTCTATAATTATCTGTAATTGTAAATATTAAAATTTACTCCCAAGTCCATTGTAGAAGTTCAAAGGCCATGGTAAACTTATCTATGTAAACATAAGCCTTTAGCTGAGTAACAAAGCACTAAAAAGGCAACCAAACTTTAGTAGATTGAGTTTGTTAAAGCTTCTGCAAAAACTGTAATCATTACAAAAGAACATAAAAAAAAATGAAGGCTTAAAGCATGACTATAGTCTATAGCCGTTTACAAGCTAAAATGTTAAACTTGATTTATAATAGTAATAAACTAAGAATCCAGTTTGTCCCCCCCCGCCAGCATCGAACCCAACTTGGGTATGTACCTGAGACGTGTTACAAGTACAATATCCCTTGTGTACGTCCAATGTATGTCCTGGACATATGGTTACACTTGGGTACGTCTGCAAACATACTTAGGCATACTTGTACGTCCAGGGTATGTGTTAGATGTAATGGGTACACCTAGGTATTGTTGTCACCAAGAAGTTGTATCCTGATAGAGAATGGTGTGTGTACCCTCTCTTCTGTTGACAAAATTGGGAACACCTCAAGGCTGTGGGTAACCTATGTCTGAGGTGAACCTCCAGAGAGGGCTGGTTTCCTTGTGAATCACCTAAAAACTAAAACTTTGACAAGGAAAAGGGAGGACTGCGGGAAAAGGGAAATAAGGGTGATACACCAATAATTTAAACACATGCATGTAAACCTACACATAGGGAAATCAAAGGTCTAAGCTATTTTGCAAAACTAATTGAAGGGTTTAGGAGAAAAGGACAACGGTAGAGGTAGTAAGTTCCACACTAGAGCAACACAATATTCCTGTCAAACACAATGAAAAATCAGAAAAAAAACAGTATGAGAGGGAAAATGGAGCTTTTTTATGCAGAGGTGCAAGTACAAGGCTAGGATTGCTGGGAGCAAAAAAGCCAACAGTGTGTATTATATAATTTTTTACAATCCAATCAGCCTTTATTAGATTGCTGCCTTTTTAAAAATAGCTTGTCTGAGCCATTTTTATGTAGTTTTATTTATTTTCTTCAACAACCCCTTTTGGCGCCACAACAACATGCATGATTTAATTCATTAACTTTCCTCATATCTCTTCCCCTTTTGGCGCCGTAGTCCTGTCTATACTGTTGCATGCTTATCTATTTATTTATTTTCTCACCCTTCCTTGGCGCCAATTATAAGACTGCAGTTGCTAAATTTATCCAAAGTCCTCCTTTTAGCCAATTTCTAGTTGGAGCAGCATTTGCTAAATTTAATAAAAGCTATCTTTATCCGTCCACTCATGCACTCCTAAAAATAGAACTTAACTTCTAGTTTTAGTTCTTATTTTTAGCATCTCTATCTAAAAATAACCAAGTGCTTGTATTTTTTAGCCAAGCTAAAAATAGCCAATCTTCCAAAAATAGCCAAGTGCTATTTTTAGCAATCCTTTGTGTGGAAAATATGGTAACAGGTATATCTGCAAAACGTACCCGGAAATACCCGTATGTCCAAGACGTAACCATAGTTTTAAAACAAAAAGTTTATTTTTATTTTTTGATTTTTCAATCAAAAGTCAACATCAATACACAAAAAATATAATAAAAAAATTAATTCTAACCCTAAAAAGTAACTCAAACACAAAAAACAAAGATAAAAGACCACAAAAAGACGAAAGCAAAAACTATCCTTTCTCCTTTTCTCTTTGCATTCTTACTTTCCACTGCTTGATTACAATGAGGGGGGTATCAAAGCGTTGGGATATAAATCCTAAGGATGTTGACCTGAATTCTTTCCTTTTACACCACTCATTGTTTTGACATTTATTCTCTTGTGAGACATAGTATAGTTGGTGGGAGTGGTGGATCTAGCGGGAAGTGGTAGTCCTTGTGGTTCTAGTACACCACATGATGTTGATATTGATTCTCTTGATGAAGAGCAAGATGACTACGAATATTAATTTCGATGCAATTAATAATGATCAACTACATGACATTTGAGATATTTGATTATTATGTTATTTGTCATTAGGATAATATTTTCATTTTTGTGGTTATTTTGTTTTTATATGCATACTATATGGTTACTGTCTTTAATTTTTGATTTATTAGGCTATTATATATATATTGTACGGATGTACCCAAGGCATATATATTTTGTACGGATGTACCCAAGGCAAAAAAAATCACTGTACTCATGTATCGGGTACTTCATACCTGTACCCGAATTGCACCCAAGCCGACTATTCTTAACATAGATCAATCACAAGTCAAAGATCCATACCCATGGGCTCTGGAACCTTTGAGTATCTATGGGAACACCTATAGAAAGGGGCCAAACTTATGGTATTGCACGTGTGCATTTTCTATCACTTGACTAGTACAAACCAAGCCTGCCCCCATGTGTCAGCGTGGGAGCACTTGGAGGTAGGTATCAAACTTTTGGGGTATGCATTTGCATGCCATGTAATAATATTATAGACCCAAATCACACCCATGCTCTCTTCGAATCCATGGGAGCACTTGGAGGCAGGGATCAAACTTTTGGGAATGCATGTGCACACCATGTAACATATTAGAGACCTAAGTCACACCTATGTTCTCTTCGAGCTTTTCCCTAAGGTTTACCTTAGTTTGTTCTTCATAATATGAGGCTTGTGGCTATTAAGTCTCTAGACTTCCTGTAAATTGGACTCCCCTAAAGGAGTTAGAGATTAAACTGAATTTTGATTGAGCCACAAAGGATAATTGCGGTCAGGCTGGCAGTGGTAGAATATCCAAACATGCAACTTATCTGATGTATATTGTGGACCTTGGCTGTTGCTCTAATAACATGGCTGAAGCCAAGGCTCTTGTTGTATGTATGACTCCTGCAATTGGAAATGATTGGCAGAACTTTAGGACATTTTCTCCCTCCAAAGCCACTTTGAATATCAGTTTCAGGCTATGCTAAGTGGTGAGGAGAATAAGGTTGCAAATTTCCTGCTTCATATAGGGGCTGTCTGAAACATGAAACTCGATCAAGTAATAAAAAATAAAAAATAAACATCCCATGTTCCTAATCTTTTATTGATGATGATGCTCAAAACGCAGGTAATGTTAATTAAGATCTCAAATTATTTATTGGAGATCTTGAATGCAATCTCAAATCGCATTCACAATACCATGGTATGCATTAATACTAAGGAAACTTGCTGTGAGAACAATACAATCATGTGTTATAATGCAATTTCTCTGTTTAGCCTCATACTTTCAATCTTGGGAATTTCATTATCTTTTTTTTCCTATTGATGTGGGGTCGATGGGTTAAAAATCCCTTCGCTTTAAGTAGTGAACATGCCAGATGGTTTGGAGTTGTGCCAATCACAACATTGAGAACAATGGGTTTTCTTCTAATAACCACCATGTACTATCAAATGCGATTGGAATGACTGTTCATCTAGTTTAGACAAATCAAAAGCATTTAATTTCAAGCTCTAAGATGCATATGTTTGTGAGAGTTTGTTTGTTGTCGTGTAGTGATCTACCTTTGATCGCGCATGCAATGGAAGTCATTGCATAAGTAAAGGTAGATGTACCTGCGTTGGTGTTGTGGATCAATGGTTTGCCGTTCAAATCGTGGTATTGACAAGTAGGAGTGAAGTGGGGGTGATAGTGTTTGGGAGTTGAACTAAAATTTGTCTATAAGAGGGAATGCTGGAAATGGTGTGTTATAGTGGCTTTTGGATTTGCATTGAGGGTGAATGTTGGCAAACTGGACCATATTTGAACATTAATCACATGACATTACTAAATATAGTTTTTTGATCAGTCAAAGGGGGTTGATAGGGCTTCTTCACCCATCATATTGGTAGCGAAACCAAACTTAGTTTTCTGCAGGTTTACATTGATCGTAGCTGTCTACTTTATATGACAACATTACTTAATATTACCATGTGGAGTTATTCTTATTATACATAGACATATTGCTAGGTAGTCTTATTACTACAACAATTTATAACATTGGATATACATAGTTTTACACATTTAAACTTCAATAACAATGCATAACATTGTGCCCAAGGGGCTGTGGTGTAATGATAACTGTGGAAATTGGTGAACAGGAATTTGCGGGTTGGGCACTTGTTTGTGTCCTAGATTGTTGTCCATGCCTCCCAAAAACCAACATTGATCTATAAAAACAATGTATAACATTGTTAATGTTGTATAAAATGTACAAATGATGATATGTATCTTGAGTGAGATGCATCTGTAGCCTTCTCATGGTAGACACTATGGTCTATGATACCCATGTTCCATATTTCTGTGTGTAAATGTGATTGTTTATGATCCTAGCCGTATAATTTAGTGATAAGAGGGATTAAGTAGAGAGAAAACACACTTGTAAAGTTGTTGTAGACTCAAGCCCCTTGATTTTTGTTGCTCTCTCCTTTCCTTGTTAACCTTTACCTTGTTTATAATTAGAGACAAGAATGCTAATACTGAAGGATCGATATCTCTATGCAAGGGCTGGTAGAATTGTGTACATCTTTGGAGTTGAGAAAAAATTGAAATATCTGAAAGGATTTGTTGATGGACACTTGTTTGCCCTTAATTAACGATTAAATATAGACATCATGTAGTCATCAATTTGCATTCTTCTTTGTGGTGATGGAGACATTGTCGTGTAATATAAAAGAGAAATGACTTCCAATACAGAACAAATTCTTGGAAGGCGATCAACATTATAGCTTTTCCTTTAATGGTAATAATATGTTATATTGAAGATGACTAGTAAGAGATGCATTGTTGCTTTGGATACAAATCAATTTGTAGAACTACATTGATTTCAATGATATTGAAGGATGTAATGATCCTTCGAAATTCAATATGGAATGAATCAATTCTTGTATGAATGCCAGCCTTCAGTTGACTTCATGTTGCCTAATTAAGGTTTACTTAGGTGTTACATGACTCAGAACAACTATAGCTATTAGTAGGTAAAGAATTCACCTCATGATGTTTATTTTATGGGACTATTTCTTTAGAGCAAAAAATATGTTTTGTGCATTTCAAATAAAATTGGGAATTACACAAGGATATTTTCTATAAAAATGTCTCAGATGTATAGAATTGATTTTAGAGATCATTTCAACGTTGTTATTGTAGGAAGACAGGGTGTTCGATGAAAACAAGGTCATTTGATTTTTTTGTTTTTGCAGGCTTATATAAATTTTTTTTGCACTAAATGTGTGATATGTTTAGAATGAGAAAATTGCATGTTCGATGACTGACTGTCTATGAAAAAAATTATGTTCATGTCTCTAACTTGTGTGATAATTTTTTGTTGATTGCTAAGGAGTGTTACAACCAATAAAAATAAAATGAACTTCATCAAGACACTTGATGAAAATCCATATAGGGTTTGACCTAAAAATCCCTTTTGACTTGTTCTTTCTTCTATTGTTTCTGATATAATTTAGATATCCAGTCTAACATATTTTTGGATTGGCGTCTACCCTGAGTGATCTTCATTGGGATAGATGATTCATATAAGGGGGAAGCATGTCACATCCTTGTTGGAATTTTATGAACTCATCGCAATCGCAAAGTCAATAGATTGGTGACATACTGTTTGCACTTATGCACGCATATCTGAATGCCTCTGAAATATAAGCTTGCATCTGCATCCATGATTGTTTTTCCTGGGATAAAAGTGTGCCCGAAATTTCAATGGATTCAGTATTCATCCACACTTTTATCATGAACTCTAGTTGCATAATGTTTGTAGTCTCCCTATTATAGTGTCTTTACAATAGCAAGTTAAGATGTGATAATACCATATGGTGTTGTTGATACTAGGCAGCCCTTAACCTACAAAATGGGTCAATATTGCCCGCATAATTACTGGAGCTAAAATATCCAGAATTAATTCAATGACTGTGAATGCCAGTATGCTGATGAGTGTAAATGGAGCCAAGGTGGAAAGGGCCATAATGACCAATGTAAATGATAGTTTTATCTTACGACTTCTAGCCTAAACTATCAAATACTAAGGCTACTATGTGGATCTTCCATGTATTAGGGTATCATTACGTACTACTTACCTTTGGTCTTGATGGATGCATATTTAAGATATAGGAAAATGTGGAGCTACAGGGTTGCTTTAGTAATTATGATCTTTCCCTCCCCAAATGTGCTAAATGAATAAAGTAATGATTGTAAGCTATATGGTCCAAGGGTAAACTCTTTAGCTTTATAAAGCATGGGCATAAATGCATTAAAGGGCCTAAACTACATGCATTAACTATGGTTGATGTTTACTTCGAATCTTATCATGGTACGTAAGCTTATGTTGATAAGCATAAGTTGCCAGAAACTACTCCCTCCTATGGCTTGTACCAACTGTATCCGTATTTCATGGGGGCATATCAATACAGAACACACCACACTGGGATATCCATCTGGTTAACATATCCATACATAAGTTTAGAAGTCTTGAGCCTATATTTGGGTTGTATCCGATATGCTGCTTGGGCATGGAATTTTTTGGGAAATTCAGAGCTGGCATAGCTAAATTTGAAAGTTAGAAATTTAGAGGCAGATATTTGGGTGGCAAAATGGTACTAATCCTTCCATGTATTAATTGTCCTTAAAACAAATACCCTATGTTATCTTGGGAAGAGTATGAGGCAAAAATTTTGGGGAATTAAAGGGTGAGTTGTTTGGTTATTGTTGTTTTCTTTGTTCAATGTGTGTTTGTCATCTGAAGCTCTACCATACATGAGTAGTCTACCTACTTAATGAATTGTTCTTTCCTCATGTATTTTTGATCTTACATGAATTTTGCAACTGTAATGTTGAGACCTATTTTAGAAAACATTAATGTACTGGTTTCAAGCATAATAATAGTATAAGTTTGGAGGATCTTTGAATGTGTTGCGGAATTGATTCTGGGCTTCTAAACTTGTAGACGAAAGTTGGAAAAATGAGCAGAAGGATTTCGGAGCATTTCGTGTTTTAGGCACAAATCATTCCCTCTCCTCAAAATCATGTACCCATTTACTATTTGCATAATTAAAACCTCTACAATAGTTCTTTGTTTAACAGTAGGTTAAGTTGAAGGCTTTCCCGAGAAATTTAATTATAGTATTTTATTATTTTTATATGGGATTTTTATCCTGTCATGTTTTAATTTAATATTGGAACATATATATATAGTATAGTATTGCACCCATTTGTGTGTGTGTGTGCTCTGGATAAAAGTTAAAGCTAATTTGAATGCTGCACATGCATAGTATATTTGCTATGTTGTGGGTATATACATACGAATGCTTGCCTAAAATATTCTATGGAAAGTATTAATGTCTTGTATCCATAGTTGAACACCCTACTATGCCTTGGTTTTCTATTGACTATTAATATATTGCAATTCCTTTTTTCAAACGTAGGTCTCCTTATGGTTTATTTTTTGGTGAATAATGTTCTATGGTACTGTTATACAAAATCTTCACCCCCCAGAGTTAATTCTGATAACATGCATCAGAGCTTTTTAGTTCCCACAGCAAGTAGATTGATTCAGGATGCCAATGTGTAAAATAGGCTAAGTCCTTTTGAAGGAGAATGCCTTTAAGAGGTGACAGTTGGAACAATTAGTATTCAGAAGGCTTTTATCACCATGAATAGGCACTCCAAGAATATTCATATTAAAATACAGGGATATTTCTTGTACATGTTTGGATGTTTTCGTAACAAGTCTTGCATCGGCTGAAATTTAATTGAAAATTGGGTGTTACGTTTAAGACTAATCTTCACTTCGAGAGCAATGAAGGACTATTAGACTACAGTTTCATGACAACACGAACCGGCCAGTTCGCATGGATAAGAGAACTAGGAAGCATCTGGGACAGTTAGAACACAATGGACGCGAAGGACGCAAACCATCCGGTTTGTCTGACATCAGGTCAATTCGGCACAAGTGATTTAGTGGGACATCATAGTTGGATGTAATTTCACAATTATTAATTTTGATGACAGCAAAAAGCTAATGCTAGATCACGTCATGTGTCACTGGTAGAAAACTCCTCACGGAAGCTCATTCCTTGGCAGACCTGGAGGAGTCTGTCCCACAAAGCTACTGGGACATCTAAGGGACAAAATTACGCGGTGGTACGTTAAAATCTTGCAGGCCCGATTGACAAATGGCACAGCATGATGTCACCCATATTTCGCCAAGGAATTAAATGTACAACAAAGTCTATAGTTGGGCGAGTTTTCGAGCACTGATCCTATATTAATTAATAATAATGACCAAGTTTCCAAGTTTAAGGGGCCCACATAGAAAAGCTCGCAAACAGAGTGGAGAGAGGGAATTACACAATGAATCAGGACTTGCCACGTGTTGTAAAGATAGTCAGAGCGCGGGTATAGATTATACCATTACCTGTTCTTTCCTACAGTTTAGTGCCCTAAATCTTTAGATGTTCGTTTCTGTTTGTATCCATGAGCTCGGATTTGCACGTTCTTTATATCAACGGAAATCTGTTGAAATTTATCTACATCATAGTCTGGGATGTAATTTCACATTTTGGTGCACTTTGGAGGGACATAAATTAAGCTAATGTCTTTGACGCATGCCTGATTGACAGAAGTAATGCTTCAATAACCAAATTTAATGCAACAGACAGCTTGCCGTGGACCTGCTTAGACAGCTCACCATTCTTGGCCAGGATACGCCGCTTAAGTCATGAATGAGATTATTTGCTTAGATTGCTACCAAGAAGCTGATTGGGCTGACAGATTCATGGATGTCATCCACTCTCTTCACTCTCTCATTAAATGTAAATAAATCCATAGTTGGGGTAAGGAAGATCTCCTATTAATTAATAATAATCACTATTTGTCCAAGAATACATCCCTTTTTCTCTCGCTTAACAGAGTCACGTGCCCTTAAAATGCCCAGCTAAAAATAGTCTATATACCTCCCATATAGGTTGTAATACCATTAGCATTTTTCCTCCAAACAGAGTTGCAGTGCTACTGTAAAACGACTCAGTTAAAAAATAATTTATATGTATATATGATATAGTTATTATCAAGGTCTCCTCTCATGTAATAAATGCTGTCATTTCTGATGCTCTTATTGTAACATGGTTACAACTGTGCATAAGTGTAATGCATATGGTAGCTAATGCAGTTTTATATTTACCGAAATAGATTCTACAATCCTATTAATACAATATGCAGGCAATAATATCGTATGCATTTTTATACTTTACAGATATAGGATCTGAAATCCCATTATTACCATATGCATTTTTATACTTTACTCAAATAGAATATGAAATCCTTGTAGTGAATACTCATACAATATCATAGTAAGAAAACTCGGCGAGGACTCGCCATTTGTTTTCCCAACCGAATAGTCGCCATTAAAACTCACCGCAGTTAACTCGCTGAGTATTCCCAAGTATTGCCGAGTATTGAACCGAGTATTCCCAAGTAGCTATGTGTATGCTTAAAATTTATGTTTTCCCAGAAAGAAATTGTGATGCCATTTTTTAAGTTCCCGAGTATTCCTGAGTATTGCCCGAGAATGATTGCCGAGGTCAAATTCTGTTTGGTCTGTCGAGTATTTGCCAAGTACAAGTATGCGAACTATGGGACCCAATATTATTCATATTAGCACCCTATACTTTATTGGATCTTGGAATCCTTGTAGTGTAAATTCGCACACAGTATTATAAAATGCATTTTTCATACATTTAATTGATATTGAAAATTGCAGTTTAAGACTAATACTTTTCTCATATAGAATGTGAAATCCTTGTAGTGGAATAAGCTACACTATCATGATCAAGGGAGGGCATTTCATAGTTCACTCAAATAGTACTTGGAAGCATCCTTGTAGCTAAGTTACAGTTATTATCTTAGGACGAGGATTCTTTTTGTATATGACATCAGTGGGCTAATAGAAAGTCATTTATGACACCATAGTTGGATGTAATTTCACAATTATTAACCTTGATGACAGCAAAAAGCTAATGCTAGTCGGTCTTTATAAAAAAACTCCTCACTTACTCTTCCTTGGCGGACCTGCTTAAGTTTCTTGACCTACTTGATTAAGTTGAAAATTATGTACTTAAATCAGGGCCGATTGGTCTGGCTAGCATGATGTCACCCATATTTCACTTGAATTAAATGTACACAAATCTATAGTTGGGGTAAGGAAGATCTATATTAATTAATAATAATGACCATTTTCCAAGAGTACATATTTTGCTCCAAACAGAGTCAAATGCCCTTAAAACACCCATTAAAAATAGTCTATATATGTATAGTTATACCATTACCGTTTTCCTACAGTTATTATCTTAATGTTTTTCTGTTTGTATATGAGTGGGCTAACAAAAAGTGATTTATGACATCATAGTTGGATGTAATTTCACAATTATAACTTTGATGACATAAAAAAGCTAATGCTAGCCAGCCTTTGTAAAAAGCTCCTCACTTTCTCTCCCTTGGTGGACCTGCTTAAGTTTTCTTGGCCTACGTGCTTAAGTTGAAAATTATTTGCTTAGATTGGGGCTGATTGGGCTGACAAGCATGATGTCATCCACTTTTCACTTGAATTAAATGTAAATAAATCCATAGTTGGGGTAAGTAAGATCTATATTAATTAATAATAATCACTATTTTCCAAGAATACATATTTTTCTCCAAACAGAGTCACGTGCCCTTAAAATGCCCAGTAAAAATAGTCTACATATATATATAGGTATACCATTAGCATTTTGCTCCAAACAGAGTCGAGTGCTCTTAAAACACTCAGTTAAAAAATAATTTATATTAGATATATAGTTATGATAAGGTCTCCCTATAAATAAATGCCTCTTTCTGTGCCTATCAACATCAAACAACAAAATAAGTTAATGCATATGGTAGCTAATGCAGTTTTATATTTACCGAAATAGATTCTACAATCCTATTAATACAATATGCAGGCAAGAATATCGTATGCATTTTTATACTTCACAGAAATAGGATCTGAAATCCCATTATTACCATATGCATTTTTATACTTTACTCAAATAGAATATGAAATCCTTGTAGTGAATACTCATACAATATCATAGTAAGAAAACTCACCGAGTACTCGCCATTCGTTTTCCCAACCGAATACTCGCCATTAAAACTCACTGCAGTTAACTCGCCGAGTATTCCCAAGTATTGCCGAGTATTGACCGAGTATTCCCAAGTATTGGCCAAGTAGTTATGTGTTGCTTAAAATTTATGTTTTTAAAGAAATTTGCGTATTTTTTAAGTTGCCGAGTATTACCGAGTCATGGCCGAGTATTGCTGAGTCAAATTTTGTTTGGTCTGCCGAGTACAAGTATGCGAACTATGGACAATATTATTCTAAGCATCCTATACTTTATTGGATCTGGAATCCTTGTAGTTAAACTCACACACAGTATTATAAAATGCATTTTTCATAGATAAGATTTGAAAATTGCAGCTAAATAATACTTTTCTCATATAGAATGTGAAATCCTTGTAGTGGAATAAGCAGACTATATGATCGGATGCATTTCATAGTTCACTCAAATAGTACCTGGACTCCTTGTTGCTAAGTTACAGTTATTATCTTAACGTTTTTCTTTTTGTATATGCATAGTGTGCTAATAGAAAGTCATTTATGACACCATAGTTGGATTTAATTTCACAATTATAACCTTTATGACATCAAAAAGCTAATGCTAGTCAGTCTTTATAAAAAAACTCCTCACTTAAGTTTCTTGGCCTACTTGCTTACGTTGAAAATTATTTACTTAAATCAGGCCTGATTGGGCTGACAAGCATGATGTCACCCACATTTCAGTTGAATTAAATGTACATAAATCCATCCATCGATCAGTCAAATTCCATTCTCCATGTTCCTAGTACAGATCCCAAGGCAAAGAGTTCAAATAGAGCAATATCCTAGCAAACTTGCACCACCAGCAGTTTTGACTAGACGTGTACTAGCACGGGCTTCTGTCCAGTGTGAGTTAGGTATTTTGAGTGCCATATTTGTCCTTTTTGTTTTGTTTACTAGTCAAAGTGAGGAGTTGCTCCTGTGTTGACTTTCTGCAAAAATGTTGACAGTGTTTTGTGGCGTTGATTTTGTGCCATTGCAAGTTGACTAGATAACAGGTTCAGCTTTCATCTTAACCAAAAGTAATTTTGCTCTCTTGATTGACTTTTGAAGGCATGGGAATTTTGCCAACTTTAATCGACTAAATAATTACTTTTATGTGAAAATATTAAATGTTGTGCTTTAGGAGTTTGACTAGTACACTAATCCTAGAATGGGTGGTTGATGACTGCCGCATCTAATGGATGATTAATGTACCAACTAGTCTCAAAAAGGGCTTGTTCACTGGACATCTAATGAGCCAGCCAATCCAAGATAGGATAGTTGATGATGTTCTTGTCGTTTGGATGACTAACAAGCCAACCAGTATTGGAAAGGGTGGTTGTTGATGCTCAGGTTCAATGGATGAGTGATGAGCTAATTGTTCCATAAAGGATGGTAGCTAAATAAATACAATTGTATTGAGAATGAAAGAAATGTACTTGAAAAGTTATTGGAGGTACATCCATTGCAATCATTGTTTCATGGTAAAATTTTAGCGGCCCCCCTTGCTGAAGAAGATAAACTTGCCACTCTCTGCCAAACTTGTTGAGACTTGACAAAACTCTGCTCGAGTTGAGGAAGAACTCGTTTTTGGACAAGAATCTTGATAAGCGTTTTTAATAATTCAAGATTTTACAAAGGTTTGTGGTGTTGAGCTGAGCTAACTCTTAAACTTTGGCTTGCCAAGCTGTTGTGACGTTCGAGTCCTGCACCTTTTGGTAGAGCTAATAACACAAACAGAAAAAAAGAAAGAAAGAAATTGTGTTTTTGTCCACAATAACCCGAAGTAAAATCAGTTATTAAACAAAAATACCCAGGGTTTAAAACCCTAGTTTATGAAAGGTAAATAAACACAAGGTACAAAAGAATTGTAAACAAAGCAAGAAGGTATAAACCTAAAGTGGTTAAACTTCGATCTAAAAGACATACTACAAGTATAAAGAGTTGTATGATGGAAAGAGCCCACAAAGAAACAAGAAGCTTGTGAAGATCTAGCAGGAGACCACCGCTGTCACATGTATGCAGTAAGGCTTGAACCAAAAGAACCAACTACATTGTTGTCTATTGCCATGAAAGGGCCCAAGCATCAGAATACTCATAGGGGAATACCCAGGACTGAGAGGGCCATGTTGGACAATCATAGTTGGAAGTCAAGTGCTCCTCCTAAAGCCTCTCCTAACATCCAAAACTGAAATAGAGAAAAAAACTAGTAATGCGTGATGTGTCTGTGACAGGCTGCACACAAGGAGTCGGTCCTTGACACTGAAACGGAACAGATCCACTTTGCATGGACAGAGGTTGAGTGAGTTGGGGTACTCTAGTAGTGATATGCAAAGAATAATGTCATTTCACTGATTTGTTTAAACTTAGAGGCATGAACTGGATGTATCTTGGGGCTGATTAATGGTTCTAATGTCTTTAGTTGGCCAAAAGAAGAAAGTAATCAGCTTTGACAGCACTATGACTCCCTTGTAAGGATATTCCTAGGAGAGAATATGAAATGTCCCTTTAGGGCATAAATTAAAGAAATCTGGGTTTTCCTACAAACCCTTATCCAAAAATATGGCAGCAATCTGATTTTTATTCAAAACCCTTAACAAATGTCAAAAATTACAGCAACCTGGATCCTTCCTTTATTTATCAACATTCATCAAAATAAGGATGCCCACAAGGGGCAAATCACTCATAAACCCTCTAGGGACATCAAAATGAAAGAAGATAATTTTTTCAACTACAAGAGGAATTTATTACAATTTATTTCAGAAGTGAAAATGGGGAATACTGTTAAAATATGGAGCATTATATAGCATATAATGCAGTTATTTAGTTGGTAACTGTTCAACCAATTTATAACCCCTCTTCTATATAATAAACGTTGTCACACTTGTTTGAGTGTGTATTCAGCCTTCTCTGAATTCTTTCTTCTCTTTGCATATGCTAACATTGGTATCAGAGCGTTCTGCTTGAGGAAGCCTTTGACGGGTACATGAGTGTGGTATAGTGTTTGAGGAAGCCTTGATAGGACACAAATTGAACTCGTTTTTCTGAGTTTTGGAGATTGTAATTTCTATTGTTGCGAAGGGCTTTTTACCATTCTACTGCAATTTCTAAAAATGCGAGGGCATTTCTTGCTTATTTTGGAAGTGATTTCTGTATTCTTTCCTCTGCTAAGTTGCAGTAGTCGTGAGGGTAGAGGTAACCAGAAGAAACTCCAGTCGTGACCTGTGTTGTCTTTTTTTTACAGTCACGAATTTTACAGTCGTGAAGGGGATTTTATCATTTGATTGTTTCCTTCTTGCGAGTCATGAGGGCAGAGGTTGTTTTCCACAGTTGCAATGGCAGAAGTCGTCTTCACCAGTCGTAGATAGATCTGTTTCATTCATTTGTCTTCCCGTTCGAAGGGCATTTGTTATCTATTTCCCTCTCTCTACAGGAGCAGTCATGAGAGCATTTGCTGGTTTGGCTGTTTTTCACAGTCACAAGGGCACTTGCTAGGGCATTTGTTGGACAATCTTTGTTTACAGTAGCAAAGGTCATGTCGATATTCCTTAAGGGTATGAAACCTGTTTCATGCTTATTATGCTTGTGATTTCGAGAGGGTATATTTAGTCTCTGTTTGTTACATTTGTAATGCATTTGAATAATAAACTCATTCTATTTCTTTGAGCCAACAAAACATTATTTATTATTTCCGTTGTTTTGGAGTAATAAATGACGAATATCTCTAACCTCATTCTATCAAAGATGCAGAAATTGACGAGCACAAATTTCAATGTATGGAACCATAAGATTCTGATACTTGTAGAATTTCGAGATTGTGATAAAATAATCACAGGTAGCGAAGGCAGACCTGCTGCGAACTTTGCGGATTATGACAAACCTCATAAGGAGGCTCTCTTTTAAAATTGCCAGTATTAGATGATTTGATACTTGAGGTCCGGGATGCCATTGGCTAATGTGTTGTGGACCATTTTGAAGAATAAATATCAGACATCGGAAAAGAGTCGAGTGTTATACCTGAAGAATATGCTTTTTTCTTTGAAGTTACAAGGTGGATCGCTATCTGAGCACCTACTTCGGTTGAAAGACCCCTGAGACCAGCTCTCTTCCATCAACAAAAAGGTGGACGACGATGATATGGTGGTTCTCATTTTGAATAACTCTTACGTTTGACAATGCGAGTTCTTACCTGTTGCAAAAGTAGAGGAAACAAATTCAGGTAGAATCTAGTTGTGACCAATCAAAGAGTGCTCTTGTCACACAATCAAAAAGGAAAGTGGAGATGCCATTCTGGTGAGTTCTCCACTCGGTATTAGGTCACATGCTATTACTGTCACAAGGTTGGGTACCTTAAGAAGGATTGTTGAAAGCGGAAGTATGATCTTTCGTAACAAAACAAAAAATCATGTGATAAGGAACATGTTGCAGCAATTATATAAGAACGAGATTCAAATGACGGGCACACTCTTTATTGTCTTACAACATCATGCTCGGATGACAGTCGTATTGGTTGTTGGATCATTAACTCTGGCACATCTAAACACTTTCCATGTTGTAGGGACTTGTATGTTTCATTTATTGCAAATATATGTTTTGAATTAGTAGTACTAGCTGATGGAGAATCACTTGTAGTAGCAAGGATAGGAGATATATGCATTGTATTGAATAATGCTCATAAATTGTTGGTACAAAATGTAGCTATGTACCTTCTTTACAAAAGAATATTCTATTTATTTGTCAATTAACTAAAAATATCAATATTTCTGTGGGAAGAAGTGTGTTGTCTCTGATGTGAAATAGAGACGGCTGATTGCCCTTGGTATTGGGCAAGGTGGCCAATATCAGCTTGTTGATCCTGCTATGATCAACATGAATGCACGTGTAGAGGACAACAACATATATGACATGCAAGAGGTTGAAATGCCTTGGGAGGAAGCCATTCCCCATAGATATGTTGAATTGGATATAGTCAACCTACATGCACTTATTGTGGAGGGAACATCCATTATACCAGATATATGGGAGGCAAACATGCCTTAGGAGGATGGATTTCCTCATTTTGAAGAATAGTTTGTTGTGGATAGGGACTTCACTATTCAAATTGCATTGAAGGTGCATTGGTGAGATGATAGGCCAAGCCACTCACTCAGAGGTAGTTGCACGAAGGACAATAAAGCATACCCAATTTGCTCATTGTGTTGTGAAATACCTTTTCCAACAGAGGGGGATACGTGAGCAAATAGATGAGACAGAGGAGTGAGTTCTCACTCCTAGGAGATAGAGGAGTTAGTTCACTCCTACTATGGAGATGGTTATTTCTCCCACTACTGAGACGGAGATGCTTGTTTCTCCTACTATTGCGGAGTTGGTTCTAACTTCCGTTACACAGATGGTCACATTTCTCTCCTTTGCAACTCAATTTGATTGGAAGACACTTCACCATGCTTTCTTGAATAGGTTGGACGAGAACTACATGGTGTTGCAAGGGCATGATCGAAGTGGACTTAGATTGTAAGGTAACTGAGTCTTTGTATAGACTCCAGTAGGCTACACAGTCTTGGAATAGACTTCTCAATCCGCCTCCCCGAGTTTCTGATTCCAGCACTCTGGAGATGGGGCTGATACACTCAGCCATTTATGGTTCATTGCTGGTCAATGAATCACGTAATGAAGAATTAGTGGACCACTTGCCATATCCTCTGTTCACACATCTAGATTCTTGTTTTGTGGTCCTCCATTCGACATTCGCAACACAACAATGAACTGCTGATTTCAACGTACCACCTATGACAGTCTATAGATCTAGTGACTAAACATGTGGGTTTTAGGACATTTGTAAAATTTCGGGACAAACTCGATATTGTTTCTGGTTTAGTCATTAAGAGGGGGTGTTAAAATATGGAACATTATATAGCATATAATGCAGTTATTTAGTAATTGTTCAACCAATCTGTAACCACCTATTCTTAAATAATAAATGCTGTCACACTTGTTTGAGTGGGCATTCAACCTTCTCTGAATTATTTCTTCTCTTTGCATATGCTAACAAATACAAACAACTGACCATATTATGTCAAAGTGGAAGAAAGAGAGGCTTTAAGTTCTGCCCTTGGGCAAGTTAGGGCCTTAAACCATCCCTAACACCAATTGCACTTCCCAAACTCTGCTGCAACAACCTCAAAGGGGTTTGTTCCACTTCCTTTGGGTTTCGCCCAACTCCAAATAGTCCCAAAAACTCTGATAAGCGTTGTTGTAGCATCCTCTAATGCTGCTCCCTCTGAATGTTGGCTGCCCTAGCTGAGATAAGACTGAAAATATGATTTTTATGCGTTCCCTAGCTGTACCACCACTGAAAATAGCCTTGGATCCGTGCCCTAGCTCTGATTGATTGAATTGAAGCTCTAGTGTGACCTCTATAGGAGACCACCATGGAGAAATTGAGGGTTTTTGTCCCCAAGATCTGAATTCCAATGGGGGGTTTAGTCCTCAATAGCTTTCCAATGAGTGATTTCGTCCTCAATAGGTAAAGGTCAACGCTCTAACTCTCCAAAACAGAAAATGTTGTTATAGTAATAATCCATTTCACCCCCAAGCGACCTCCTTTATAGCTTCTGGGTGGCAAAAAACTCGAAATAAAGGTCCCAAGTTGGGTGCCCCACTTTGGTAATTAAAACAAATAAAAATATAGTAATTTCTTACTTTATTTCACTTAAGTGGTGCTTTAATATTTGTTTGTGTTTTTTCCTTCATAAAGCCACTTTTAAATTAATTATAAAACACGAGTGTGTAAATAAAGTTATTTTAGCACTTAATGTTAAATTATGAATTTATTTTCCATCCCATTAGCTCATAAGAAAATAAAAAAGCCTAAGAGTCTTGTCCAAAATTAATTTAAAAAATGGGGACATTATAGAATAACCTTGCGAAGAAGACTAGGCTCCTTTGATCGGAGTATTGGAAGAATGTGGATGGCTCGAGTCTTTGTATAAATAGTGGTACCTCCATCGGATCTCATAGTATACATGATACTTAAACTAGCAATTGCAACAAATGGCCGCAATGGAAAACGCCGATATGTGGTGAAGAAAAATGTAAGCGAGGTGGAGGTGGAGGTGTTTGAGTGGTTTTATATTGTATAATAGTTTTTTCCAGATCAATAAGAGAGATTTCTGATCCAATTTGCGATCAATAAAATCTGGTGTGTACAAGAAAAGTGCAGATCCAAAGAACATTAGAGTAAATCCCACATTGGCAATCACTAGGAAAATTAACAAATCACAAAGAATTTGACATTGGAAAGATAATGTGGATTTCCCAAAACTTTAAAGTCATTGGAGAAACAGTGCACTAGTTGAAGACTTGTAGAAAGAAACAAAGGCGGAAATTAACTCTAGAAATTAACTTAACCTAGATTACTTTACTCATAATTGAGCATTGAAACTCATGCAAGTTAATGATATAGCAAGGCATGGATTGACATACCACAAAAATAGAATTCCAGCAAAAAAGTGTGGTGATGGTAAGCGTACACCATTGCCGCAGGTATTCTTTATTTGAGAAAAAAAACTACATTGGAAATAGCGCAAAAGAACATAAAACTCCGAAATTGCCATTCCATGTATACAGCAAAGTTGGCATTGTAATTGATGATACTAAAATAATAAGCAATTGATGTTTATATTTCATTATGGTAGCTCATACTAGTTCTCATTTCAATAGCACAAACCAAAAACACCGAATACTGAAATAAGAAGCAATTGATGATCATGCTTTATTATGATAGGTGGTATTAGTTCTGATTTCCATAGCACAAACCAGAAACACTGGATACTGAAATAACAAGTAGCTGATGCTTGTGTTTCATTATGATAGCTTATAAATTATAATAGTTATTATTTCAATAGCATGAATCAAAAGCAATTGATACTGAAATAACAAGTAATTAATGCTTATGTTTCATCATGGTAGCTCATACTACTCTTGCAAAGATCACATCTTTGAGGGGGAAAGAGATAAAAACAAAATAGGAGATGGAAAAGCATAGATATTCTGTGATAAATTACATGCAACAATAATTTGAACAAGGTAAGAGCCAGGACAACAGCAAAATTTGTTTGTCATTGTGCTGTAAATGAAAGACATCAAATAACAACATCTACAGGTGTATGTTTGTCATGTATGTGCTTACAATATCTTCAGGGCTTGACCTGTAAAATGGAAATTAGCAAAAACAATGCAATTTGGCTGTCATTCCTTGCACATAAAATATTTAAATCATTTTATTTTTTTGAAAGAAAAACCAAAATTGTCAAAAACAGATCTTTTAAAAAAGAGAGTAGAATTTGGTAATGGTTTAAATGAAACACATGAAAGTAATTGTACAAGGAATATTTGAATTGTTTTTACTTAACTAATTTTAAACTGGAAAAGAAAATAAAACTTAAATTGTTAAGGCATATTTCACCCATTTGAAAGTCCTAGAGATCAACAATTTAAATACCAAAGAGCCCAAAAAAATGTGGGATCGTAAGTCAGGAAAATATGAGAGATGCATTCAAAACTTTGAAATGTACATTGTAGAAGTCACTATATGCTTGGTAAATGATGACATAAACAATTGGCTAGTGGAATAAACTGTAAGATAATGGCAGTGCCTTTGAGTTGGCGGATGTCCTAATGAATATAGCAGCTAAAATGCTTTTTCGTAGCAACTGTAATTCAATGAGGTAGTTGTATTTGATGTGGCATATGGAAAACATTGGAATTCGACAAATCGTAA
This sequence comes from Taxus chinensis, assembly GCA_019776745.2. Classification (NCBI taxonomy): domain Eukaryota; kingdom Viridiplantae; phylum Streptophyta; class Pinopsida; order Cupressales; family Taxaceae; genus Taxus; species Taxus chinensis. The sequence goes on from CM034146.1 coordinate 852,301,382, forward strand.
GAGTATTTAGTTATTGATTGTGCGAAGATGAGACATAAAATCAATTTAGTTTTTATCTAAAAAAACTTTTCTAGTTAACAGAAAAAGTAAATAAAGTATGAACATAAAATCAATGTAGTTTTTCTCCAAAAAAAGCTTTCTAGTTAACAGAAAAAGTAAATAAAGTATGAACTGTGCTTTATGTAAACCGTTTACTTATATACTGCAAATATAGGCTAGTAGAACTATACATATTGACGTTAAAGGTGTTTTGTAACAAACATAAGTTTGTTGTTTGATAATTTTGATTAGTTATACAAAAAAAACAATTGATTGTTTTGGCGACTATTCAGTGTTGCCTAATATTTTTACATGTATATGTAGGGCTTCCTCAACAAAATGTTAGATATGAGTCGTTACCCAAGTATAGCAACAAGAAAACCTGCAGAAAAAAAGATAAGAAAATGTCATTTGTTGCTCTTGTAAAAAGAGCTATTAGAAAGAGAAACAAAATTATATTTTTTCCTATTATTATGGCAACTTGAGTTTTTGGGGTGTTTGTAGATTACTTTTTTCGAGTTCTGGTTGAAGGCATCTTGGGCAGGCTGAAGGTTGTCAACCCTAGCCCCTTTTTTTCCCAACATTTTTGTTTTCTCTTCTTGTACTGGTGGTTGTTTGTAGCTGTGGAAATCAACCACATTGTCATTGTGTTCCTCCATGACATCAGCTGCTGGTTCGGCTTTTTCAGGGTCTTCCTCTTTTGACTCTTGCGGCACCTCCTTCCTGGCTACATAATCAGCAACAAAGGTTTTTAGTGGGATGTCTAAGTCATCCACATCTCTGCCACAACCCAGTGGGAAGTCCCCTATTGCTGACGGTTTACCCTTGCGTGGTTGCTCTTGAATTGAGGCAATAAGCACATTGAGCAAGGTGGGTAGTGTGGGGTTTTCCTGGAGCGGCGGTGGATTCTTTGGGGCACTGGATTGTGCGGATTGCGGTTTTTTTTCCTTTGCTTGTGTTTCCTTTGCCTTGGCATTTGCAAGAAAGAAAAAACACAACTTTTTTTTTCAAGGAATGGAAAATGGAAATTTATATCGGATGTATATGTTCACAACAAAGATGTGTTAAAATGTAGGAGTGTAGTTGAGAGGGCTATTAAGTGGATTGGATTTGAAATTGTAGGGAAAGAAATCAAACAAATTTGAAAGCAATTATTTGTATTATGTATTTTTCATAGCTATATATTTTACATATGTAGACAACTTTTTTGCATACAAGAGCTTGCAATTTACAGAAAATTAACTGGACAAAACAACTAGAAAACCAAATATACATAGAAGGAAGAGGAGGATTGTCAAGTTTTGTAATGGATATTGATTGTAGCCTCTGCTCTTCATGTTCCCTTATTTGGAAGTATTGATTGTTTTGCATTATCGAATATCTCTGGAAGGAAAATGATGGGGAAATCAGAAGGTTGGGTAAAGAAAGAACTCTTGATATAGCTGTAAATGTCAATCCTTGGTGCTCTGTTTGGCCAATATCAATCGTTGCTTTAGGCAAGGTAAGTCCTTGCGACTTATGTATTGTTAATGCCCATGCCATTTTAAGAGGCACTTGTTGGTGGTTTCCACGAGTGATTGGTTCAATGGGCACACATTTGGGTCTGTGAGGATTCCATGTTGGGCCAATATAGTTTTTGAATTCTATAATAACTAACAAAGGTAGTTTAGGGCTTTTTTTGCCCGGTGTATAAAGAATGTCAACTTGTCCTAGTGAGCCATTGACTAACCTAGTTGCAATCCACAAATTGCATACATGAATCACCTGTTGGCCGCAACAGAACATGGCCTTTTGTGGTTGTTTGTGTGTATTCTGCATCACTTCTTGTAATTGACACTCCGAGGGACTTCAACATTTCCTTGTTGTAGGGGAAGACTTTGTTGTTTTTTGCAAATAAATTTATAGAATATTAGAAAATTTGTTTTTCAGTAGGCGGCAATTGAGTATTTGTTCGCGACATTAGTAGTTGCCAATCATTAATTCTTGCTTCGGCATTCCTTAAATTTGCTCGAAGGTTGCAAAATGCTACTTGCAGAGGCGATGATCCTTGTTGGCGAAAAATTGTTTCAAGGGTCACAATTGTATCAAAACTTTGCCAAAGGGTGGAACCGTATGAGTTCCCTGCATATAGAGGAACATCCATTACTGGAGGCAGCTGAGCAAGGTCTCCAACAAGTATAATTGAATGAATGCCAAAGGGTGTGTTTCTATGTTGCGGTAATGCTTAACGCAATTGCTCATCAATATGCGAAAGCAATTTGGGGCCAATGAAGCTCATCTTGTCAATTAATATGTCAGATACATTTTTCATTTGTTCACGGAAAGATACAAGTTTTGCCCCTTCTAATGGCTTCACGTCTTTTATAGGTATACGCAGGGAGGAATGTATTGTGGAACCTTGAATGTTGAAGGCTGCGACACAAGTAGGAGCAAGCAATGATAAGGGAGTTTCTGGTTAATTGGATGCGATGAAAAAGCTGCTTTGATATTATTGACGATAAATAATTTACCTGTCCTTGCAGTTCCTTGTATTAACATTCTAAGTGGAGCAAAGGAGTTTCTTTGCTGAAATTGTTCGAGAATTATGCTGAAAGCTAGGTGCTGGGAAGGAGAGAAAGCCATAGGCTGTTGAAGGCTATGGAGAGAAGAACTGTCAATAGGATGGCTCGAATGCTTAGAGTCTATAAATCAAAGTCACGATAACTGAGCATATCTATGTCATTTCTTTCTATTTCCACAACAAGGTGCAGGCTAGACAAGATCTCCCACTCATCAGGCTGAGTGTGGTCAACTAGGTTTTTGTCGTCATCAGTAGAATCAGTTTCCTCTGATGTGGGCTCTTTTGCAGGTTGGCGTTCTACATGCCAAGGTTGGTATGAAGTGTGCATAATTTCCCATGCTGCAATTATTTCTAGAGCGTTTCTGCCAATATTAGTTCGAATGTCCCTAAAAAGGTTTATAAAGCAAGAGATTTTTTCTGCAAAATGTTTCGTAGGACTGGTGTTCAGGCTACGGAACATGAAAAAAGAGTGGAGAGACTCAAACAATTGTAGGGACATGCCTTTTCTTCTAGTTAGATGTCTTCCTAGTTTTTGAATATGTCCAATTTTTTGCAGCCTCAATAAATGGGACATTTTCTAGGCTGGCAAGGTGCACAATATAAGCATCTATGAAAGGTGCATCTGTTGATGTGTTTGACAAGTCATGTGAAACACAGAAAAGGACTTAATGGCCAACATGCAAAGAAACAAATGGACAGTTGCACATGATAAGAGGCAATTTTTGCAACAATGTAATGTCCCTTTTTAGGGCTGAACTGAAAAGCAATGAAATAACACAAACCCAAAGTGAAAGTATTGTGATTTTTATATCAGCCAACTGAAAAATAGAACAACAGTAAACAATAGTCTGTTTTTTAGAACAACAAGGAAAAAACATTAATTCATCAATATATCACCATTCACATCATCCAAAGTATGTAGAGGCACTTTAGGAATATTTTAGACAATTATCAACTAAGAAGCCAACCTCTAAACATAGTCGGAAATTAAATAAATGACATCCGAAGTACAACTCACATCAAGGGATGGAAATAATAGATAAAATTCTCCAAAAATCACCAAAATTTAGATTCCGGCCTTATAAGATATGAGGAATAAGAATATCAACTCAAAATACTGAAATGGCCCTAGAAAACACTTAATTCCTCCTCCACCCAAGTCGCCACCCCAGGAGAGGGTGCAAAATGAATGTAGAAACCTTCTTAGCTCTTTCTCCTTCAAACCCCTAGCTGCAAACCAACAAGATCATCTTCTTTGAAGCTCTTAGGAACTACCAATTGGAGAATTTTCGTTCTCCAATTTGAACAAGGGTTTTGTCCTCCTTGTGTGCCACACCAAAGGATTTCTGCCCTCTAACGGAATGGAATAGAGCAATCAACCCCAAAACCAAATAGTGTAGAATAATAATAAAAGTACATACCCAAAAAGAGCCCAAGTGACCCCATATATATCCTATTGGTGGCAGCAAACCTCACGAGGAAGTTTCCCCCATGGTCGACCTCATAATGAAGCTTGCTTTATCTTTTAGTTTGCCTTTTTATTCCTCCAAGTCAGCTGACCTGCCTCATAAGAGAAAACTCTAAAAGAAAATGTAAATGCTCACGGAAAAGGACTAAAAACATCAACAAATACTTCCCTTGTTCACTTTCTTCCGGCCCACAAGAAGTGGAATGGGTTAGAAGTCTTCAAAATGAATTAGTTTCAAAAAAGGGACATTACAAACAAATGATAGGTTTCTTATGCACTAATATCTCTTTCGAGTAAGGCATCAACCATCAACTTTCTGTATGCCACAATTGTGGGGTCGTTGAAATTGGCAGAGGAAGAGATTCTAGCTAGCAAATGGTGGTAGCTATCTGATTTATGTTATGCTTTTGCATCATACTTTACAATATATTTGAGCACCGCACAACGAAATAAAACAGACTGGCAATCAATGTTTGTGTGCCATGGTGAAAGCATGTCTAGATTGTGCGTATTGAGGTGTTCATCGTTATGATTGGGGCAATATTTTTTCAAGCCTCGTCCATCTATTCCAAGGGAGGACACTAGGTGTAGCTCCCAAGGAGCGTTGTATCAACAATAGAGGCAGCTGCCCTTTTTTCTCAAACATGTTTGTTCACTACATTTTGTATGCCTCTGCACTTTGTTCAAGAGCTCCTGATAGTCAAAATGTAGCTTTGAAGCAAGAATGGCAGGTTTGTCAAGCAAATAAGGGTCATCATTGAGGGGGCAATGTATTTTTGCAAATGATTGGAAATCATGTTTTGCATTCCATGCTGAAATGTTTTTTTTCAAAGAATGATTTGGTACTTGCAACAGCTTCAGGGTCATCCCAATCTAATGTATCAATGTTGGGCGCAACTTGCAACCAAATAAATCCACGTGCACGGGTAAAACCACGGTGTTGCCATTTGTACCTAAGGGGCGAAAGGGAGAAGTTAAAAGAATATTAAATTCAATATCTAGAGTAAAAGCATAGAACAAAACAATTGATTCTTCAATCAAAACCACACCTGTACCACTAGTCCACCGCATGCATATGTTTGTGCAAAATTTCTTCACCGAAGATGGCGAATCGTTGGTGCAAGTATGGAGAAGTGAGGTGTGGATTGTTAATGACATTTGCAATTCACCATTTAAATTGTTGTTGAACATCAAGAGGAGGAATTCCAGGCATGACTTTATGCAGATCCGACAGTTTTGTCTCTACAACGCTTAGTGTGAAGAATAAAGTTGGGGCACCTAACTGATGAATCATGTCTGTTAACTTGGCACGAGATTTATTTCAATATGATCTAGTGCCACACAAGGTTGACCCAAATCTCATTAGTTGGTCCGCCAATTTGCTATCCGACAAATCTTGGAGGTGCTGCCGCAATTCTTGAATTGTTGAGGGAATTCCGTCCTCGATGTTTTTTCTTGACTAAGATAGTTGTTGCCTGATTGCGATGCTGCATCATCAAGTCAAGTAAGAAATATCAGAATCGAGGGTGTCTCCCAAATCTTTCATCATGGAAACACATTAAATGCAAAGTATATTCATGCATTTGAACTTCTTTGATGTGCAGTTGTCTATACATGGCTTGGCTTGAAGGGAAAAGACAAGAAAAGGCCATTGCAAATAGGCCTTCGTTGTTGTATTCGTTCACATGTGTGAGGTTGATTGAAGGCCATGACATATCAGGATGTGTTTCAAGGAAAGCACAAATGGATTGCATTTCAGTACAACCATTAGGCAATATATTAGCAAATGAAGAGGTTTGTTGTTCAAGTGTTCTATATAAAGTGTCGTCAATCTCTTCAATTTGGATGTCAGTGAATGAATCCGGGAAGGGATCAATAGGAGCTTGCCACAAATTTGCAGAAATGTCTGTTGGGGCAGAAGGTTGTGCCAAGATTGCTTTCTCACGAATAACATCTTTGTAGTAAGGGTTGTGTACTATTTTGCATTGTAGAGCTTAAACCACATGTGTCTTACAAACATAAAAATCATATGTTTTTTGGTTTGAACCTTGTCTTTTGACAATCAAGATGTCTAGGTCCCCCACACGTCGTGGCAAAGTCTTTGCAATTTGTTGAACATCTTGAGGGAATCTTATCACGTGTTTGTTGTATTTGAACTGGCCGCCTTGGGCCTGAGAAACTTGCAACAATGGATTAATTCTTGCAATCAACATTTCTTCCACCTGAGTGAGTACACGGAGGACAAGTGGTTGCTCTCCAGGCTTCATGTTGTTTTGATAGGAAAAATGATGGATACCTTTCTCAGAGAAACACCTATAACGTGTGTGTTCTCCATGGCGGTTTCTTGTTTTCATTCTTGGAAATCTTTCCAAACAAACTGCACATGTTTCCATGCATGAAACTGTCTTTGGATTGCAAGAAGTTCACATGTTGGAGCTATGGAGCAACTGGTGTTTGTCGAGCAAGGATCACTAGCATGGCTATTGATTTTAGGTGGTTGACACAGGGAGTGGCTGCTATGAGCTTGCAAGTGTCATTTTTTGTGCCTCCTTTTATTTATGATATCTTTGTTTTCTTGGTAGCAAAGTCTTCACCTTGAATTTCTATGTTCTCTATTGGATGTAGAAGTTGAGGTTGAAGGCTCCACAACTATAGGCAGGTTATGTAAGCTCAAAGGTCTGCCAATTTTACTTTGCACCAATCGGGGGGGGGGGAGGGAGTTGTGGACAGCTATAAGCCTAGAAATAGAACAAATCAAATAAGGCAGTTATTAGGGGATTGTTTGTGTAGTGCAAATTAAACAAAGCAAATTTTTAAGAAAATGCTTGCGAATTCTACATGGTTCTCTAAGGCAATGCCCTTGGCAACGAAAGGAAAGAAGCATATAGAAATAGTATAATTCAATAAGCAACAATGATACTCAACATATTTGAATATATTTCTATAAACACCAGACTGTATTTGGAATGAAGAATCTAGGACAACATTGCTTAAGCACAAATTTAATGGAAGACAAGAAATAGACGAGCAAAGTTTGCATTTTTTTTTAATGCACAAAATCAAAGGCAAATGAGATTGATTTAATTGCCACTTTCAAAACATTTTACAAGCAAATGTACAAGAAAACATAGCTTTATAAATAAAAATATTGAAGGATATACATTATCAAGAACATGATATGGACAAGAGGAGAAATACTAGAGCGTAACAAAAGCTACAATAAGTGTCAACTATTTTATTTGCACCAGTCCTCTTTTTTCTATACGATGTCAAAAACGGAATATGCACAAAAGGATAAATAGTAGAAGGTAACAAAAGCTATAGGTAGTTCAGGTTCCTCTAGCTGCTCTATCCCTTCCATTTTTTTGATTTCATTCAAGAGAAGTTTACTTTAAGAGATGAAGCCTATTTTAACGGTCTTTTGAACAATAACTGCAATCTTTTCCCCATCTTTGTATTGTTCTTTTTTGGCTGATAGAGTGACTAGAAACTGCCTGGAAAGAAGACGGGCAAAAACCTCTTGTGCAAGCGCAGGTTAAAGCAACTACGAATCAAGCTCTTGTGCATTTATCCCTAGGAGTGGGATGACAACGTTATCAGAAATAGTAACTGCAGGCAAAATGCCAATATGATCCTGAAGCTCAACCTTCAACATGTACTTGTACTCACACTCCTGAAATTTAACTCTATATTCAGCACAATGATAAGAACCAATTGCTGTTTCAAGGACTTTCCTATTGCAGGTCTTTCCAACATTTATGAGAGGGCACACTAGGTAGAAGAAATTCTCCAAATGGATGGATGTAACTGTGCAAAGCGCAACAAACAAGGTTGCTTGATTAGTTCTTGCCAATTCATGAATTGTCGAAACACAAACCCTTGCGGGATCACTATTTGAAAGGGCATGTTTGCGTGAAAGGGATGGTGGTGGAATTTTGGTTCTCCAGTTACAATCCATTCTCTTAAATTTTTGGCTTCTTTGATGTCGCGATTTATGAAAAGCTGTCAATCCAACATTGTCCATAGAAATTTCATTCCATGTAGTTCTCCCTAATTTGATAGCAAGAACCACAGGGGAATTGTCACAACACATTTCTGATAGGCGGGACCCTTCGTCACTGCAATGGCAGCCCCAAAGCATAACATCCACACAGCAACCGGACATGTTTGTGAGCAGAGCCGTGCGTTTGTTTGTTGAAGTTCTGTCCTTTTTCTAGAGAATGGAAATCGCCAAAATAACAGAGAAAAGGATGACAACGTCAACCATAGAGGACGAAGAAGTTTTTTCCAGTTCTTTCAATGGAATGAAGTGAAACACATGGAAAGTTATGTTCATGTCTCCCAAGGGGCAATGTATCACTGTCGATGTGTGCTGCAAGAAGATTTCCCATTCAACGTTTGTATGACTGTAAGTTTTGTTCGCTGTCTTTACTTGCCCATTTGAAATAATATATACTTCTCCAGGTGCAATGCAATCAAAGAATTCATCTGTAGCTTCATTAAAGCATGTAACATGAAGCTCCACTCCTTCACTGTCAATAAAGTCAAAACCAAACAATCTGCCATGCCCTTTTTTAGAAGTGTATTTACGAAGTGGGCTCTTTGATACTGCTTGGCCTCAGGTTGACCATTGTTTCTTGTAGGGACTAAGTGCTCTCAGGGGCAAAAAAGCTAACAATTTTTCAGGAGACATTGTGCAAGCTATATATTCGAGATGCTTAATCATTGTAGTACAAGCATGCTGGTTTGTGCAAAGTGCAGCATGGGCAGTAGAAAAGGGGCGCGGTGTTCCATAGACAATTGTCTCTTTGATGGCAGTTTCCATGTCTAGAACCAAGAAAATCCTGTAAGGAGTGAAGACGTGTAAGAAAAGATGAACAATCTCAATTCCATTGAAATAAAATAGCTAGGTGTGTTGTAAAGAGAGCTAAACTTACATAAAACCCTTAAGAGGTCTACAAACGTAAGATGTCAATTTAACAATTGAACTTTCAACCAATTCCCAAGTGGACATGGGCATTTATCTTGGACAGGAGAAATGTGTGGTGTGCATGAATTCCGTCAGAAAGGTTCGCGTGATACTTGTCATTTGATCCCAGAAGGCGAGGGACAACCACTAAAGAAAGTACTTGCAACAAAGTTTCAAGGCTGTCGCTCCACCAAGCATCATCTCTATGGCACTATTGTGAATGCAGCTGGCAGATGTAAACCTCAACTCCACAACACTCACCAGCATCCTTATACCTTGTGTCAATGTGGCATTTTGTTAAACAATTGGCAACCATACTTTATTCAACTACATTTCCCCAAGTACTGCAGCTCTGTTAGAGGCTGATTGGACGCTGGTAAAATTTATGGGTCTGGTTTTTACACCTAGCAATTGCATTTCTCAAGAAAATTAACAAGCCCTTCTGTTTTAACAAACTCTATTTTTTTTGAAATATCTCATGAACAGTTCGCTGCAAAATTAGCAAAGAGTGTTTCAACAAAATCTTTTTTCTTGGTATTTTTTGCGAGGCATGCAAAACGCAGCCAAACTGTTTGACAAATATTTTTTTTTGCGTTTTTTGTGATCCATATAAAACACAGGCAAACTGTTTCAACAGCAAGAAAAGTTTAAAAGGATTTTTCAACACATACATTTAAATATTTCAAAAACAACCCCCCAACCCCAAAGCCAAACTCAGAATTGAGTAATATCTATAAAAGAAATTGCGGTGAAAAGCACAACCAGTGGGTTTTGCACCGCTCAACAGCAGATGAAAGGGAAGAACAGATGCCTGTAATATCCAATCAGGGCTCCTTTGCTCTGTGCACGGCCACCACACCAATGAACACCTCCAGACTGGTCTGCCATTGTTTTTTAAACCCGAATTTCCAGAAAAAAATCTCCCACCCAAACCTCAAAAACAACAACATTAAACAAGGTATGGGGGGAGCATGGACGGGAGTTATGTTGCGACTTCCCTTGAACCCCTTGAGCCCCGTGACATCACTGTGCAACCCACTCCCGGTCATGGTAACCCTTCCTTCACAGTGCGAAGCAGACCCCTAGGGAGAAAAAAAATGGCAAAAGAACAGAGAAATAAGCGCTGACTAGCAGGGTTTCTTCCATCGGGAAATTCGCAGCCCTCAATCAACGGCCACCAAGAACTTGATGGTTGTCCTTCGCCAACGACACACGAGGATCACTGATTCCCACTGTTCAGCACCTCTCTTCGCTGTAAGACACCTATTGGCGTATAAATAAGGTGCTCCTTAGTCTCAACCTCATGGAGAGGGTAGAGATAGAAAAACCTTGTTACTATGAGACATATGGTGGTCTGTCTCAACATGTAACTGGTTGGAGCACATCTTTAATTGGTGAAAGGGAATCCTCAAGCCATGTGACTAGTGATGCTAGAGATAGATGGGCTGAATGATGATACCCATCTACAATCCGTAAGAAATGCTCAGCAGAGAAAGACAACTTGGGGCTGAGTGCCTGTGGAGACGTCCAAGCGACTAGAATGCATTGTTAGTAAATATCTTCTTTGACAATTTATTGATAAGAGATTTAAGGTTTCTGCAGTACGTAGATTAAGAAATAGATGTCTGGGAAAGATCTGTGATGAATTTGGAAGTTCATCTCCTTTGACGGAAGAAGATGAGGAGGAACATCAAAGGAATGCTTGAATCGAGGAGCTGATCAATAGAGATGTTGATAGATTTAAGGAGCAAGTGGGTATTGAAATCCTAAAAACATCAGCATCTAGTGGGACCCAAAGAGGCAATCCTCTCTGAAGAACAGATTTCTCTCACGACCTGAGGCTAAAACACGCATGGATTTTAGCCTGTGAATATAGAAAAAAGCCGATGAGTGTAGGTGTTTGTATGGGATGCAAACCATCAATAGCCAAAACTCTAGGTAACGGTGCTTTATGCTGTTTCCAATAAATACCATTATTTCAACGAACTCATCATTTTCAGCCCTTGTGGTTGACTTAATCTGTCATACCTATTCATGTGGACGTCAGCCTGTTCTTTTTCCATCCATCGTCATCATCAATAATTTGTGCTTTGTAAATTGCTTTTTATAATGCTCTGCTGTCCTTCTGGTTGCTTTTTGCGTAGTGCAATCACTCTTGTGAACCTCTTGAAAGCCCCGATTTTGTGGACATCACAATGGTTCCTGGATCTGCTACTTTTCTAGGAAAATCCAAAACTCTGTTCCCATTTTTATATAACACGTGAATTATTTCAAGGGCCAAGGTACCATAGTGATTTGCTTTATAGCTAAATATTTATTGCCTTCTAGTTTAGAATAATAACAATGTATAAAATACATTGATACTATATGTGGAAGATACTGCCTGAACACTCTACTTTGCTTGGTCTGATATCTATGATAATCTATATGCTAACGATTTGGAATATCCTGTTGAAGTATCTACTGAACGTTGCAAGGTATTTGAAGAAATGTCAGGAAAACAACCTTTTTGAATATTAAGAGTGCGTAAAAGCTACTGAATATGTAGGGCCGTAGGCCTCTTTAGCTTTGCCTTGGATAATCTGACATCTTGCTGATGAAGTTTCTATTGAATGTTACCATGTATTTTTAAGAGAAGGTAGAAAAACACATCTGGATAATCTGACATCAATGATAAATTATCTGCTGATCAAGTTTCTACTGAATGTAACCTTGTATTTTAAGAAAAGGTAGAAGAACAAGCTCCTTAGATGTATATTTGTCAGACTTGTATGCAAATCAGATTACATTTATAACTTTGCATATCTTTAATTTGTCCGGCTGTCCAAAGTGGTTCTTGGGAGACAAGTTTATTAGTAAGATCAAATTCCAGTTATTGAATATTTTAGTTCATTGAACAGCGACTTTATGCTGTAAGTGGTTGTGCTTTAGATATAGAGTATCTGGTGGCTGAAGTCATGCGTCTTTTATTGTTCATCATCCAGGTCGTAGATCTTAAAGTTTATGAAGGATTGAGTATGTCATCTGCAATAATTTATTTAGCTGGCATGCTACAATGCTGACATTACATTGCCTGCATGTATAGATTTACATGGAATATATGTTCTAAATTCTAATGCTCTAGATATAATGTTTTTCATATTGTTTTCATAGTTTTCATCTATATTATCTTTATGGATTTTTTTGTCCTGTGTAGTTTATTGCCGTGCTTAATTCAAAGAAAGCAAAGCTGCGAGAACTACGGCAGAGGTGCTTGCATACTGAACCAGCAATTGAAAAGGTTCGAGATGATGAGCATGAGTTCTCTGATGAAGAAACAGACAAGGAGACTGACCAAAGTGACGACGAGAGACACAGTGCAGGTCCTACACACAGCGATTCAAAGAATCCTACGGATATGGATTTAAAAATGAAATCTGTGAGGAATGCTAGTAAAGAAAGTCCACCAGCATGTAAACAAGCCAAAGAAGGAGAAAATCAGAACTCAGAAAATAAGAACCACAATCTAATGAGTGAAACAGCAGATCCAGATGCAACACAAATATTAGATGATGCAGAAATTTCCAAGGTTTTTGATCAGGGAGAGCCTTTATCATCTGCAGCAGCTCTGCTTGCAGTTCCTGAATATACAAGTGCACCTAAGAGAAGACGCCGGCCATGATATGCGCAACTTGATATTTTCTAGTCATTATTAGTAGCACAGAAGTTTGATAGCCTTGTATTTTTACCATATGTACTGTTAACCTTGTAAAGATTTCCATGAATTTGTGGATAAGATGGAGCTTTCGTATCTTCTTTACCCGTTCTCGGGCTTCTTGTAGATTGTGATAAATCACAAAAGAGTTGAATTTCAAGCAAATTTGCTTAGTAGAAAATAAAAATGAAAAATATTGCTGTGATAAGTTTTAAAAAGCAATTCAAAACGCTATTTCCTGTATAACATACTCGAGCAAGGCCAAACGTCATTGCTTTGTATCAAATGAGGTGGCTTAGTTGCAATACATCCGTTTGGGTTCCATATGGTAATAAAAGGAAATTGATATGTGATGCTTTCATCAATAATTTTAGAGGTGGTGGAAGAATAGCTTGGTCTTGATTTCCCAACAATTTTGGTTGGAAAACTTGTACGACAAAAAGAATAAAAGGGGGATGGAAGGCTTTATAGTTGCTGCGAAATAGATGTAAGAATGCATAGTTATGGGATTGGAAAACTGAGGGGGGACTTATTTGGGTTGCTTGTAATGCTAGTAGTACTTTACAGGTATGAAGTTTGATACTGTGAACTTTCAGATCAGAAATGGAAATAGGTGGAAAGAATTAAAAAACACCCAATAACAAATAGCCTCAAAATCAAAGCATCAGTTCCATATGAGATTTAATTGACTGACTCATCCGGAGCAGAGGGGGTGACTTGGTGGATAACATCCCGAATGCAAATTTAAATGTGTTATATGCGTTTGCGGAAGCTATTAGAAAATATGTAGCGAGTTGAGAGGGATATTAGAATTGAAACGAAAAATGTATATATTTATGAATGCCTCTTGAACAAGTCATATTCTTGAGAAAAATGTATCGCTTTATATATTCTACTGTGATTATTATCTAAGGCTATAGATGTGTATACAAATACATTACACTCTCGTGAAGGCGAGGAGCCGTGGAAGTTGAACCATTTTGGGACTCCATGTGTGATACTTCACCTTCTGATTGTTATGTGTCTAATTGAAATTTGCATGGTATGCAAAGTGCCACTCTATCATAATGACAACCTTAGTAAGTGCCATGTGGTGTGGTGTGATGCAACACAAACTTGTGTTGAACGATGTCACCAAGGTCGTAGGTATTTGGTTGTTGGCACCTTGTAGTACTAGGCAATGTGAGTTGGCCTTTTGTGGTTTGGCATAAAGGTGTCAGATTCTGTCGAATCTAATGGCATGCTATGGTGACATGATTGATTTGCACAAATTGCATCATGCCATGGTTGGAGTGCGTGTGACACTTGTTGGAGTCAGATGGATTCACCCCGCCACTGTTGGAGTGCACGCAACATTTGATGGAGATGGATGGATGGTCTTGGAGATATTGTGAACTTGTGGGCAAGGTTTTGAAGTACTGTAGTCCATTGCAGTGGAACTGTATGATCTCAAGTTGTGAAGACAGGTTTAATAACACCGCAAAGAACTATTGTTGGTAGATCCCCTTGCATAAGTTGCTCCTCATTGTAAAGCAATAGTCCCGATTGTGTCAAGTCTATGAAGTAGGTGTGGAACCTTGGCTTCTAATTGATACCTTGTGTAATCGTTTTGTTTATTGTGGGAGTTGACTTGCTCTAATGACTTTATACATTGGCATAAAACAATTTTATGTATCACGGTTTCCTAAATTTTATCAGTCTTTGATGATGGAGGTTGTATGTCAATAGAGGTGAAGTTCTAAATATTGAATATGCATAATGGTATGGTGCAATCTTCTTGGGAGTTGGTGCGACGCGTTAAGGATGGAATCACTTCAAGAATATGTTCTCTCTTACTGTCCATTGATATTATGTTGTGAGGATTGGCACTATATACACATTGGTGACTATTTTTGTATGGATGCCCAAGGAGTACATCACAAACATCAGTTGGCGCTACATCACAATCTAACACTTTGAAAGAATAGATATAATATGTGAATTGACATTGGAGAGTGACACATAAATTTGTTGGTGTAGGAACTAAGCCATCCCAATTTGTAAGGTTGTGGATGAGGCATGGTTGGAATATTTAGTTGTTTGACCATTACTTTAGATACGAGGTTCTTCACGCTACCACCATTGATAAGAAAACCTAGTGGCTGCCCTTGCCCACATATTAGTGAATGGGATAGACATTTTTCTTCAACTTCTTGCGCTATTTGTGTTGCTTACAAAACCATTGGAAATTTTGTCGATGATTCCATCTGAAGGCTCAAATCCATCATCTTTTGTTTTTGCTTGCATAAGCAAATCCTTTTGAGCATGGCACTCTGTGTGTGAGTGGCTGTTACTTTTGTGCTTGTCATACCATTTCCCCTGTCTTGGATGATTGATTTCTTGTTTGAAGTGTCTTCCTTGGTGCATAAATGTGTCTTTGATTATCCTTCATCTTGGACTCCTCAATGCTTGTCGCATGGTAATGGGATTTTCCCATTGTCTTGACCTTAGCACACTTCAACTTGGACTTAATGAATGGCCGCATGTTGTTACAATACTTAAGAGCTCTATGCTTCTTTGACCTGAATGAGCTTAGCTTTGCATAAATGTTAAGCGAGGCATCAATGTAGGCTTAGATTGATTAGTCACGCCCTTGCCACAATTGCTGCCATTGAATGTAGTCATCTTCATGCTGGTGAAATATTTTGTCAGGAGGACAAAAGGGACTATTTCAACAATGCTCGCTTTACAAAGTCTCTCCTCTATTACACAGGGAAGGCTTCTTATTACTGGAAACATGAATATGTACAATATCTAGAGTCAAAATTGCTTTTAGAGGTTTGGTCAGAGACCATTGCGAATGCAAAGAAGATATGCATTGAAAGGAAAGAGTGAACTGAATGAGTGGAAGATAGAATGTAAATAAGGAGAGTGGACAAATACGTGAACGCATAGCTTATTGCCTAAGACCACAAAGAAACTTGATTAAAAGGAAAATGCTAACCAATAAAACAAATATTATCTTGAAAGAAATTTGAAGGCAAAATAATTGTAAAAGACACAAATGTTCTTGCCAATATTTTTCATTCATTCATTCAAATGTGAAAAAAACAATTCTCTTTCCTCTCTTGTGCAAAAAGAACTACAATTGTTAACTAGTTGAAAAGAACATAAGTGGATATTCCATCCTTGTGTGGGAGAAGAATAATTGACTAATTGAACCCCTTCCAATGGCAAATGTCTTTTCTATTTATAATCTTAGCCCATAACTATCTTGTAACCATTTTTTAATTGAATTTTCAATAATTAAGTGACTTATCATAATTACATTTCACCTTCACCAAGTCACAACTCAAAGTGACTTTACAAAGAAAAAGTGCATTTGCCAACGAGAAAATGTTGGGGTTAGCACACCTATTGTACTGATAATATATCAGATCTAAGCATACATGCAAATAAAAGTGAATATTCTACCAGAAGAAATATACAGAACAAGAGATATAAATCAACCCCAGATTTAACGTGGTTCACCTAGTGTGGGCTACGTCTACCAAGAAACAAGCCAATCTATTATCCAAAGCTTTGACAAGATATACAATTGAAGATTTACAATCTTCCACACCTCTCAGATGTACAATATTTTCTTACTCTCAAGCTTTTGCTTCTTTTCCAATAATTATCTCTCACAATTATTGTCATAATAATCATCAACTTTTGCAAGTTCTTCTTAGTTCTTACTTCTAAACCCTAGCTTTCATCCTTATATAGGCGTGTATAAACTTATGACACTTAACCATGCAATTACAATCAATATATATGCTTTAATACTAAAAATAGATCTAATTCCCGAGAGTTAAATAAAATACTCCCACACAAGTAACCGATGCTAGTTAGCCCTAACTGATGACGGTTCCTCCTTGCCTGACCGATGCCGGTCATAGGTGACCGATTCTGGTCCCTCCATAACTGATGTCGGTTACTGTGTTTTCCAATAAGTTTCATATTGCATGCTAATCCGAAATAATTGAGCTCCACAACTTAACAATCTCCCACTTGGAGATTAATTATTGCACCATACATGTATATCGTCATTCTTGGATCCTTCCTTAGCTTTATTTCTTCCTCTTCAAGTCTCAAACTCAAAGACCAACAGAAATGGAGTGTAGCTCTAAATCCTTTGCTAATGACTTCGTTAGCATATCTGTAGGGTTCTCACTCGTATGAATATTTTCTAGATTCAATTTCCCATCCTCCAATACTTGCCGTATGAAGTGATATCTCAACTGAATATGTTTCATTCTCGAATGAAACACTAAGTTCTTTGCTAAATGAATTGCACTATGACTATCAATGAATAATTTGCAATCATCTTACTCCTTTCCCAACTCTTTCATGAAGCTACTCATCCATATCATCTCCTTGCTAGCCTCTGTAGCTGCAACATACTTTGCCTCTGTAGTAGAAAAAGCCACAACCTTCTGCAATATTGAAATCTAGCTAACTGTCGTCCCACCTACTATTAAAATATAACTAGTAGTGCTCCTCCTACCATCTAGATCTCCAACCATATTCGAATCAACATAGCTACATAATGAAATATTCAAACCTCCATAGCATAACTGCATGCTAGATGTCCTTTTCAAATACATGAGTATCCATTGGATTGTTTTCCAATGCTCTTTACCTGGATTGACCATATATCTACTCACAACTCCTACTGCCTGTGCAATGTATGGTCTAGTACAAACCATATCATACATGAGACTCCCAACTGCTGAAGCATATGGCACTCGTGTCATGTATTTGACCTTCTCATGTGATGAAGGACACTGATCTTTACTCAATTTGAAGTTTCTAGCCATCGGTGTACTAACAAGTTTTGCATCCTGCATCTTGAATCTTTCTAACACCCCATAGCTATAATCCTCCTGAGATAAATACAATTTCTTGTTCTTCATGTCTCCGTGTATTTGCATGCCAAGGATTCTTTTTGCAGCTCCTAAATCCTTCATAGTAAATGTGTGAGCTAGCTTTCCCTTAAGCTCACCAATGTCCTGCATACTAGATCCTGCAATAAACATAGCATCCACATACAATAACAAAATAATATAGCTCTCATTTTCAAGCTTCTTGAAATAAACACAATTGTCAGATTCACATCTCAAGTAACCATGCTCATGCATAAAAACTATCAAACCTCATGTACCATTGCTTTGGAGCTTGCTTGAGCCCATATAAGCTCTTTTTTAACCTATACACTAATTTCTCCTTACCCTTGACTTCATACCCAAGCGACTGCTGCATATAAATCTTTTCATATAAATCACCATGAAGGAAAGCCGTCTTCACATCTAGTTGCTCTAAATGCAAATCCTCTACTGCAACTAAACTCAATACAATACGAATAGAAGCTATCTTTACAATTGGAGAAAATATTTCACGAAAGTCAATAACTGCGTTCTGTGCAAATCCCTTTATTACAAGCCTTGCCTTAAACCCATTTGTTCTGCAATGTCCTCTTACCTGCTGGAAACTTAACCAAGTCCCACCTCTGGTTCTGTTCCAAGGAGTCCATCTCCTCATCCATGCCATGCTCCCACTGCACGTGGGTCTCATCCTGCATTGCTTCTTCAAAACTCTTTGGTTCACCATTATCAGTCAATAATAAATAAAATAAAGGTGTAAATCTTTCTGGAGGTTTACTTACCCTTTGTGACTTTCTCACAGGAGTTTGGGGTATCAGAGGCTCAATCTGGACCTCTTGGACATTTGTATCTAAATCTGTCAGTGACTAACACCGGTCACCTGCAACCCCACGTCGATTCTGATAACTGATACCGATTGTGATCCTTTGTAACCGCTACCGGTTCTGCTGACCGATGCCGGTAAGGGGTTAATCGACACCGGTTATTGTGTAACCATGTCGATATTTGTTTTAAATCTGAGAGTTCATTTTTATTTACAAACTTCTCAACCGGTTCGTATTTAGGTACTAAAATTTGATCCCTGTACATTCTCTTTTCATTCCAGTCAATATCACGACTCCTAATAATTTTAGAATTCTCTAAATCCCAAAAATGGAATCCAAAATCACCAGATTCATAACCAATGAAAGTGCATATCTTGGATTTTGCATCCAACTTTTTCTTATTTTCCTTGTCAATATGCACAAAATCTTCTGAACCAAAAACTTTAAGAAAATAAAGATCTACCTTTTTTTCGGTCCACCACAGTTAATGAAATAAACCGTTGTATCAATTTCTTCAGCCCAAAATTGCAAGGGCAATCCAAAATGTATTCTCATACTTCTAGCACGTTCCATGATTGTCCTGTTCATTCTTTCTGCAACACCATTCTCCTGTGGTGTTCTTAAAACCATTCTTTCTCTACGTATCTCATTCACTAAATAGTAATCATTGAAAAAATTGCTACAATATTCACCACCATTGTTAGATCTAAGACACTTTAACTTTGAATTTCATTCATTGTCAACAAGACCTTTCCATCTTTTAAAAGTCTCAAAAACATCAAATTTACGTTTAATACAATAAACTGATAATTTTCTTGTAGCATCATCACTGAAAGTAACATAATACTGGCATCCTCCATGAAAAACTACCTGAGCTGGTCCCCACACATCTGAGTGTACAAGCTCCGATTTCTGCTCCTTCTTAGTTGCCCCAACTTTGAGAAATCTCACTCTCTTTTTCTTTCCAAATATACATTGCTCATAGAAATCAATATTTAAATCTTTCAAATATGATAACTTACACTTAGCCTTTAAGATCTGTATTCCTTTTTGACTCATATGGTCCAACTGATTATGCCACATGCATGCATCTGAATCTGAAGTAGATAATGCAAAAAAAGAATGAGTAACACAGGGAGATAAATATAATGTTCTTACCTTCTTACCTCTTGCCACAATAAAAACACGCTTGGTGACTTTCCAAGAGTCTCTTGTAAAAGTAACCATGCAACCAACTTCACCTAGTTGCCTTGCAGAAATAAGTTTTCTCTCAAGGTTTGGCAAATGCCTCACATATTTCAATATCCATGTATTTCCATTATGTAATTTAAGATGAACTTCCCCTTTTCTAGTAATACTGCAAGGTTCATCATCACTTAAATAAAAATGCCCAAAATTGCCCTGGACATAATTTTTGAAATAGCTCTTATTAGGGGTTGCATGGAAAGAAGCTCCTAAATCTAAAACCCATGATTCAATTCTATTATCTAAAGAAAGAATAAGCACACCTTGCATTACCTCTGTTGCAGTAAGATTTTCTTCTTTACATTTGTCTGGTTGTTGGTTCTCTTTATCCTTTGACCAATAATCTTTCTTTGCATATCCTTTCTTTCCACATTTCCAACAAGTGATTCCCTTACCTCTGTATTTAGATCTACTATCCCTTGACTTTGATTTCCCATTACTCTCACTCTTAGTACTTTACTTTTGCCTGCCTCTGCTTTCTACATTCAAAGTAATTTCAGATGATGATTCCTCTATACTATTCCTGTGAATTTCTTCATTCAAGATTATGCTAACCACATCATCAAACTTCAAAATATTATTATCAGATGTTGTATTACTAATAGCCATTACTAAGTTATCCCAACTATCAGGAAAAAAACATAAGAATAAAAGTGCTTTCACTTCATCATCAAACGGTATATCAACTGATTTTAACTGATTTATAATAGATCTGAAATCATTCAAATGACTAGATGTAGATCCACCTTCATGCATCTTAGAACTAAATAGTTTCTTCATCAAATAAACTTTATTTGAAGCACTAGATTTTTCATATAAATTAGCAAGATATTTCATTAACCTTACCGTAGAAGTCACTTCTGTAATATTGGAAGCCACGGATGCTGTCAATCTTATAGATTCCAATGCCTTTCTATCAAGAATATTCCATTTTTCATCAATCATCTTTGTAGGTCTAGACTTCTCATCCAACGGTAAATACAAATATCTTTGATACAAATAATCTTCAATCTGCATCTTCCATGATTGATAATTTTGGCCGTCAAACTTCTCTACCTTGTATTTATTTTCTTCTACCATTGTTGTAGCTCCCACTCAATCAGAAAAGCCTCCGTGAGTAAATCTGTCAACACACAAAGCGCTCAAACAAAACTCTGATACCAGTTATTGGGGTTAACATACCACTTGTACAGATAATATATCAGATCTAAGCATACATGCAAATAAAAGCGGATATTATACCAAAAAAAAAATATAGAACAAGAGATATAAATCAACACCAGATTTAACGTGGTTCACCCAGTGTGGGCTACGTCCACCAAGAAACAAGCTAATCTATCATCCAAAGCTTTGACAAGATATACAATTGAAGATTTACAATTTTCTACACCTCTCAGATGTATAGTACTTTCTTACTCTCAAGTTTTTGCTTCTTCTCCAAGAATTATGTCTCACACAATTATTCTCACAATAATCATCAACTTTTGCAAGTTCTTTTTAATTCTTACTTCTAAACCCTAGCTTTCATGCTTATATAGACGTATATAAACTTAGGGTACTTAGCCATGCAATTACAATCAATAGATTTTATTTAATACTAAAAATAAATCTAATTCCCGAGAGTTAAATAAAACACTCCCACACAGGTAACCAATGTCGGTTAGCCCTAACGGATGCCGATGCCGGTCCCTCCATGACCGACGACAGTTATTGTGTTTTCCAGTAAGTTTCATATTGCATGCTAATCCGAAGTAATTGAGCTCCACAACTCAACAAAAAATAGAAAATCACTTAAGTGAAAGATAATAAAAAAGAAATATAGTGTTAATGAGCAGGCAATTCCGCTAAGGAAGTGCTTCGAGTGATCCGTGTTGACAATTTCACTTTCAATATGTATAACTTGAATCTTAAGAAAACATTTGACACTTCCATCTCTCAAGGAATGAGTGTGATAGCGAGAACCTCCATCCAAGAATCTATTGCATCCACGATCACACAAACATTGTTGAACAAATTTGGAATCTCCTCCATGGCTTCGAAGATAATGTTGCATATTTTAACGAGACAATTCATGGAATCCATGTTGAAGTCTTGAGTGTGAAAAAGTTGACCTTTGATAATTCCTTTGAATTGTTTTTGGAGTTCATCAGCTATCCTCAATTTGAAGCTATCATCAATGAGTGACTAACAATACAAGTCATGTACGTTTACACAAATCTCAGACCTTATGGCCACACTCTTTTTAACATGTAAAGAAATGTCTTCTGAGGCTTCTTCACATGTCTTGAGCCTCCATTCGATAGTTCTGATCCACTTCTTAGAGAAATCATCTTTTGCATCAGTGAACACAACCTTAGATAGGAGAATGTGTTTGTCTATGGTGGCCATAGTGCACACATCTTAGATGAGAGATCCCTAATGAATGACATTCAATTCTTCATTCACTTTATAGGCAACTACATCAATGAGATCATATACTTTGCAAACTTTGTCAATGAACTTGCATCCATGCAAGAACATAGTATCAACCAAAAATTCAGTAATCTTCCCTTGTCGACTGAAGTGATGAACTTCTTTGATTTTCTTTTGATCGAATTTTCTAATGGGAGAGATTTCTGGAGCTAAAGAGATAGATACTAGGGGCTTCTGGATCCAAAAGGCTTGGACATATGACTAAAGTGCTAATACATTATCTTCCAACGACTCTTGAGTTTGTTTTCCCTTCTTAGCTCACTCAAAAAGTCTAACAGCGAACTCTTTGAAAATATGAGTGTTTTCTTCATGAGTAGGTTCTCCCAATGGAATCCTACTGAGATTGTAATCCATGAGGGTCATTTTAGACTTATTCTTTTCTACTAATGGTTAAGCGATCTCCAAAAATTGGGCACCAGAAGCATTAGAAAACATCCTTGATGTAGTCTTGGCTTTCCTTGGTGGTTTGAGACATTTGTAGAAGACTAATAAGTGCGTTATAGGTTGGGGTGAAAACCTTAGTAATTGTTCGTCTCTTATCATCAATTAATGATTGAACCCAAGCTGAAGGAAAAACTATCTACGATGGTGGTGACATTAACTAGAGGGATAGAAGATGTAGACCGAGGAGGCAAGGTTTGCAATGAGACAAGAGATGAATGAGGGAATGAATGCAAAGAGGAGACACAAACACTTGCAACATGTGAAGCTGAGGGGGAATGAAAAGGGTTCTTGTGAGGGGAATTCTAAGGGTGAGAGAAAGTATTCGCATACCCTCTTCGGGACAAACTGGAATATCTCTTGTGGGAGAAAAGACAATCTCCCCTTGCTCTGGTGATTTTATGGAACCTCTTTGTATTAGCAACTTTTGAGGGAAAGAGACTTGGCGTTCTTTAAGGGAGCTTGCTTTGCTAGAAACTTCCTCTTGTTTGACATTACTTTATTTGACGTGAGGTCTAGGTGTTTTGATATATACTTTTGTGGTAGAGTCCTCTTGACCACGACTAGAAGATGACGGTTGCGCAAGTTTTTGCACAATGGCATCCTTACTAGAAGAAGTGAAATTTGACTTTTTTTTCCAAGAAACCATTTCTTTGATTTTCTCCAAATTGCGCAGGTATGATCCGCCAAGTCACCAGTCTCTCTAATTGACCAGTCAATGGGATTTAGGGGTTGATGATGTACTTTTTTTGTGAAGTGTGGATCAATCATATCACTCCCGTCATCAACAAGACCTTCTATGATCTACTCAAGACGGAAAGTCATGATCTACTGGTTATTCTTATGTAATTTCACTGGTGTACCTTGAGATCATTGAAGAAATCTTCCCAAAAATCCACAATCTCAAGTTTGTGAGTTATACTATTAGCCATTTGTAGCAGATTACTTTTGACAAAGCCCTTATTGTCAAAAAAAATGTCTTCTTGGAATATGAATGTATATTGAAAGTTAGCTTAATAGATTCAATATTCTGTGCATCATGATAATTCTTGTATCAATAAAAACCTAGCTTGATTGGGAAATAAATAGCCTTCATCTTCTTATATCAGCATTTGGAATGGATAATGCCCAACCATCTACAAAGTTCAATAAGCACCAATTTTTCATTTGCATACCTTGGGAGCTTATAAGGCTGACCTTCGAAACTGCCAACTCTAAGGTAGGTGAATGTGGGAATTGAATGAAATAACTTCCGAAGTTCATGACAAGCTCGAGGACTTCTTTTGAGATTCTTATAGCGGTGTTTCCCGCTCTAATTGCTTGATCACGAACATGGAAAATGCATCATTCTCCTTCCTGAAGTGAGTCTCACTACCTTAATGGGTGATCTGAGGATGGAAATCATAGATTCTTCATTCATTTGAGAGCTTCCCTTTTGTAGATAAACCAAGCCACACTCAGATGGCTGTAATGGAGTAGAAGAGATATGAAGTCATATAAAATTATTGAGAAACTTTGAGATTGATCAAAGAATCATGAAGATTATCACATATAAATTGGCACCAGTCAAAATGTTGAGAACCTTCACAAATCAAATTAATGAACTGGGCCATCCAGGGGGTTTGAATTCCTTGGTAGTTGGATCACCCATTACTCTACTTAGAAGGAAAATTATGTCTGAGAGCTCTTCATGAAACTCACAACCCAAACTATATTATTTGGAAACTGAGGGGCCTCTCCTTTGCACCTTCAGTCATGAGTTTGCAAACATATTTTGTAGCTCATAATATTTCCTATTCCATTCAACCATGACACCTGCCTTGGAGATGATAATCGTTTGCTGGTGTCTCTTGACTCCAAGGGTGAGGGAGAAAAATTTTGGGATCCAATAGAGAAATCATCTTGCCATTGGGTGGTCGGACTTCTCAGATGATCGGATCATAATGTTTTGCACATGCTAAAACAAGGTCGATGCATTGTATTAACAATGGAAAGATTAAAATCCTGAACAAACCACTGTAGGAGATTCAATCAACAAATGGAGTGCGATTATTTTATTCCATCTTAACACGGAGACCAAAAAAGTCCATGAAATCAACATTGCTCTCACCAACGTAGGGCAAGTTAGTGACCAAAACAGAGATAGGTTCGTAACCAGAGTATTTCAACTTCATGATTCAAGTAGAGTGACCGCAAACACTAGGGGAATGAAATGGAAGATTTGTGAGGCAAAAAGGATGAGTCAAAAGATTTTCCAGTAAATCTCCACGAGTTAAACAAAAAAAGGCAATGGCATGGATCATGAAAAATGTCAAATGGAAGGCGCCCAAGGAGAGGAATATGTGGTTAAAATTTGTAGCAGTTTAGTTGGATGAAGAGTTATGAGCAAAATACCATGTGTTGGGCATGGGCAAATTTAAGTCACAAGTCCTTGCTTGGAGATTCAACGAATACTTCATGTTTTTGAAATGAGCCGAGCTTTCTTCTTTACCCCTGGTTTATAAAGCTTTATTAAGCTCTTCAGCGTACCTTTTTGTTAACAACGGAACAACACTCAATGATATGCGCATGTTTTGCAAAGGGTGGGAACAACCTTAAGTGCCTTGGGCACACTTTATCCCCACGGAAGGTATTAAACACCTTTTATGCTTTTAGAATTCCCAAAAGGCGGACATTTAGAGCGGTAGGATATTATGGGAGAGACACCAATAGTGGTGACCTTAAGTTAGGGGCCCACAAAAATAAATTATATATAATGTGGGAACCTTATTTTTCACCAATACGTAGTTCAAGATTTTTTAAAATTACATTTATTTTTTGAGTGTTGAATTGGAGGGAAAGACATATTTTGAATTTATTTAAAATAGTAAATTTAAGTTCACTACATTTTGATTGGGACCATATTTGATCATGAGTTATAATGGTTGAATATTGAAAATTTTAAAAAGGTAAATCTTATATGTCATGATGTGATTGGGTGTTGTCATGTCAAAAATAACTAATCACCAAGTGCTTTTATGACAACTATTAAGTTGTATTAGGACAACTATTGGGTGTTGTGTATTCAAGACATTATATCCACAATTAGACCTTGCTCAAGTATTGGTGTCTCTCCCCTAATGTGGGTCTCCTTTTCGACTTAGTAAAAACAAAAAGGCTAAGTGCACTTTTTATGACTTAGCGAACATGACTTAAGTGCACAAGTTGAATTTTAAGAGAAAATGGAACATTTAAAAGGTGGACACATCTTTTGAATGGAAAAGTAACTTCAAACAAAGTGCCAAACACATTTTAAAAAACCCACTTGGAACCATATAAGTTCCATAGGTGTCATTTGGGAGCGCTCTAGGAACAACTTAAAGTGCTAATGCATCTTTAGAGAAAGTTAAGAAATCCGTCAAAGTTAAAGTGCTTATCTAGAAGGCTTTAGGAAGAAAATTAGTACCATAGTTCCACAAAGTGACAACTTCTCTGCTTCATACCATGATTTCCTTATAAACTTCTCTTCGTTCATTTTGCTTGAACTTCGTGATGTTGTACTATGAAAACTACCCAAAGGGGTGCAACAAGTGAAGGTTGATAAGAGGCCATGTTGGCTAGATTTTCTGCATAGCATCAAACCTAGGCAGTCATGAGATAAATCTCCCTCATTTAACCGGTGAGGCTCCCGTGTCAGATTTGTCAATATAAATGTGTTTTTATCTATCAGGGGTTTTACTTTAACCACTTAGTTCATGAACCATAACTAAGAAGTTCTGCAACAAGTAAGCAACTGTTTAAGAAAGGAAAATTATAGAAGAAGAAAGTAAAGGTATTACAGAGAAGAAGTAAGGAATATGTGCATCCCAATTAGTAGATAGCAGAGCTAATTGCATGCACATAGAAGAAACTTAATAGATTTGAACACACAGAATTATAAAGCAAAGGCAGCTCTAGATCCAGATCTACAATAACACAAAGTTTACTTAAAAATCTAAAGATTCAAAAGCAAGAAACACAGTACGCTGTGACACAAAGTTCTCCGGAAACCTGCTTCTTTGTATTCCTCTGCAACAAGTGGCTCTCAGGGGTTCAACACAAAGTCTAGAACACAAGATTGCTTCTTACAAATTCTGATTCATCATTAACTCGGAGGTTCTTCTCCTACTTATAGAATGTAGGAGGGAAAGTACAAATAGAAGACTCAAACTGAACTAAAGTATGAACAACAAGTAAAGATGACATTTGGCAATCATCTTCAACTAACTTCTTCTTAAGTGACACATGTATCACTTAACTAATAGAATGGTTCCACATGACTTCAAGTAATGGTTGCAAAACCAATAACTTAGAAGTTTTATAATTTCATCCGGGAACATAGAAAATAGAAAAAGAAAGAATAGAAGCAGTCATGCCAGCTGTAATGTTTACATCTTCTTCTTGTTCTGATATCTGATATACTTGTTGAACATATAATTCAGCATCCTTCCATCTGTTTTAGCCACTGCTTCCTTCTCTGTCCTGAACTGCAGCAACCCTTCATTCAACACTTTGCTGCATGTTTCCACCTCTTCCAAACTTGGCCCAAATCTTGCAATGTCTGCCTGCAACGCCACCAATCTACTAATAGAATTCATCGTGAAAGGCTTGGTGGCTTTATCAATTCTTTTTTTGCACCATCAGAAGAGAACCTTCTAGGGAATCATGCACCTCGTTAGAAACAATCCGCACGTATGAAGTAACACCCCCCATCCACTCTTTCCTCAGTGAAAGAAACGCTACTGTCTGGTAAATCTGATGTTCTACTCTCGAGCACCTGCATCCTTTTCAGCAAAACTCTGCAGATCTCCAAACGGAAAGATACTGCAAACTCTAGCTGCTTCCCCTTCTCGACTGATCCATCCGGTACAATTTGTTCTGCAACCAATACATCTCTCGACAGCTTGTTGATCTCGACCAAAATACTCAGGTTACTCTCTGCAACTGTATTCATGCCTTCTATGCTTTCCATTAGTTGCTTTAGTTGATTTGCTGCATCTTTCATAACCTTTAGGCGGGCTGGCAATTCCCCAAGTTGTACAGAAGCTTGACGAATAATCAGATCCTTCCATTCGTCAATAGCCTTTACTTGATTGCTTGCATCTTCCATTTCCTGCATAAGATGATCACTCACCTGCTTTGAAATGGGCTGAATGAAAGGTTTAGCAACCTTGGCTATGATCTCACATAATTGAGATATTTGCTTCTGCAACTCTTATTTCTCCGCGTTTTCACTGTCAAGCCTAAGGAACAAAGCATCCAACAATGTTTGCGTGTCCTGCTTCAATCCTTCAGTGGTAGCTTGACCGAGTGGTATTTTGGTCACCGTCACATCTTCTGCCATGAGCTCCTCTTCTATCTTTCCTTCCGCCGGAATTGATATCTCAGCAAACTTCTCTCCCGAATCTTTGATGATCAACCTAGAAGTTGCTTTAGCAACTTTAGGCCTTCTGTCTCTTCTGCTCAGATCCTGAAGTAGCTGCAAGTCATGCTCCTCTAAGTTCATCTCTACTCTTGCTTCCGGAACCAACTGCAAAGCTAACCATCCCGAGAAGTTATTTCTCGTGGGAGTAAGAAGTCACTGAGTGCACTACCATTTCCCGTTCTGCATCCTCTCCGTCAGAAAGTGCCACAGTGTCATGGCTGCCATCTTTTGAAACATCCAAGGACAAAACTCTTTCATACTCCGTCATTTGTAGCTTCAACATCTCCTCTGGAACGGGTGCTGAACGAAGTGGCTGTGGAGAGAAAATGAATGTCGCTGGTTTCAATGAAGGCATGGAAGCATCCTGTTGCTGTGGTGCAATAGTTGGTGATCCTCTGGGTACTGGAGAAGTCGGAGTCAAAGCTATGGTTGTAGAAGTGGTCTTCTCTTTCTCTTGAGATCTTATGTGTACTTTCAACTTCTCGGACCTTCTGCTGCTTTCTCCTTCATGCTTTTGTTTGAGGGAATCTCCTGCGCCGAAGTTGCCCGTGATTTGATTCATCAATACTTCATCAAGGTAGTATCCCTTCGTTAGCAGCCAACTCGAAGTATTCACCAACACAGCTCCAAATCTATCTTCAATTGAATGGCAGCCTCCAATGTTATCCTGCAGTATAGCTTTATCTCCTCCCATCTGATGATAAGTGTCAAGTACCACGTTCCCATCATCTTTAAGATCCGCAGGTATCCGCGCTAGTCCAAAGTCGAACACTTGCTTTGATGATAGCCTGCTGAAATCTTTCTTTCTAACCTCGTACTCACTTCTGCACTTCATCCAGAAATCTTCTAACGAAGGCACATGTGCGTACTCCTGGGAGATTGTCTTCTTGGCTACTCCAAATGGATCGAAGTTAAGCTGTGCAGGGAAGAACTCTTGCTCATACTCGGATAACATTTGCGCTTCCATCCCTCGAGCTCTGTGAATGCTGATGCAACTGTAATATCCCACAATGATTGGGAAGAAGCCCGTAGACTTGTGTCGTTTCAATTGAAGGTCGTGTAACTCTACGAGTTGCCTGCTCAGCTCCATGGCGATCACTCTATCACTTGGATACCTGGGCATCTTTATAGGTTCTCCAGAAAAGTCCGTAACCTTGAGGTATGTGAAATCTGCAAACTGGATGAATAAACTGCCAATCTTGGACACTGCATCCCACGCTTCCTTGCCTAGCCTGTGAGTCTTCAAGTCTTTGTCTAGCCTGCAGATGAAATCGTAGAAGAAGTCATCGTTGATCACTTTGAAGTCCTTCTCACACGCAGGTACAGTAAGCTGTGGGTAGCACTCGAAAATGGGGTCCTTAGAAAGAACACCACATCTATCTAGCTTGGAAAAGACACCCTGTGAAGCTGCAGCATATACCGAGTACGAAGTCATCTTGAAGCTGAAAGTGCGCTTCACGTTCCGAAGTTGCTCACCGATGTTATTGCTAATAATTTCCGACCAATTGATTATAGAATCAACCTTGTTGATTTCAATAGTCCTGATGAAAGCATACATCCATGTACGGAAAGTGTAGGCATTCACTTCGCCATTCATCCTGCATAGCAATTTGACGACATCATCTGCTTCCTGCACCAAATTGGACCGTGGAAGAGTTCTCAGGAACCTTGACGGGGATCTAGGCTTCTTCATGAACCAGCTGTTCATTATGCTCATGCAATCAGTTCTATGTTTCTCCCATCTACTGTCAGCATCCTGAATGCTAATAGAAGTCACCACCTTTCGCACTGGAATCTTCAAACAATAATTGATGAATTCCACATCCAAACGAATTATTGTCTTTCTCGCAACATCACGCACTGATCTGGATGAAGGATGATAAGATCTAGCACACTCCATCACGAACTCTGGCAATTGGGTTGTACATGGGAAAGCTGTAGCTCGGATAATTCCGCTACTTTTGACCGCACGCATGAGTGAAGTCTTTCCAGCTCTGGATCTATCAATCAAATCAGAAAGAGGTTCTGGGCCTAGATTCGTGTCTCCTATGTTTGAAAGTTTGGAAGCAATGCATGAATCCATCGTGCTCTCTTTTTCATCTCCTTTCGCCATGGCTTTGTCAATCTTTGTCTGAATAATTCTTTTTCTTCTAACTTGGCCGGATTTCTTCGATACTGGTGCAGATCTGGACAAATCTTCAGATTCAGAGGATATTTGCAATGTATTGGACATTGATAAAAACTCCTTTTCTTTTGTAAGGCACCTGTAATGAATTCCTGCAATTTATTTAGACAAAAATGGCCACCGGAGCATGAACAGTGAATTTAAATTATAAAAATCTGCACTTTTCAAGTCTACTGCCCCAAAAATTGGTGTTTAATTTGCACATAAAGAGAGCATGAATCCTTTCACACCTGAGCTCCTGTAACGCCTGTGAAAACAACTATGCAGATGAAGATCAACCTTCTCCAAAGCATGCGCCAAATCTGGAAGCTTTTAGCCTTGTTAGCACTTTGTCTGAACAAAATCCTTCCTCTAATGGGGGCGCACTTTTCCTCCTAGCTGCAATTCTTTACCTGTGAATTAAATTATTCACCCATATGGCTGCCCATGCTTATATAACCTTCACAATTCTATAATTAATAATTGCCCTAACAATTAAGGCAATTAATTAATTAAAAATCATGCTTTTCTCTTTTAAAAATAGCATGTTTAAGGACAACCATCCAATAAATTAAATTAATCCAATTTAATTTTTCACACAGCACTTCACTCAAGCCCCACAGTGTGCTTTGACCATAGCCACTGAAAATAGAAATTAATTTAATGTTTTAATGCCTTAAAAACATTAAATAATACCCAAATGGGGCGCACTTTTTGAGAGGAAGAGGGCAGCCATTAAATAAATTAAATTTAATGCATTTGACTCCTTTCTTTATTCCATCTTTGACTTGTTGACCTCCTCCAAGCTTGGGCGCACTTTTTGAGAAGAAAGATTAATAAAAATAATCAATTTTAATTCTTTTAATCTCTCACCAAAGGGGGCGCACTTTTTTGCACATGTAATTCTATTTTTAAGAATTTTTTGATAACGGGATGCTTTACCCTGCCAGGCAGGCACCAAAACCCTGTGATCCACTTAAGTGATTTTTATAACACGGGAAAAAGTACCCTACCAGGTAGGTATAAAATTCCCACCCTGCCTGCGGCTTATATTTTTCCCATCGCAGCTTAAATCCTTTGTTTTCCAAAAATGCGCCCATCCCCGCAGGGGCTCTTCTGTGCACGACTTCGCTTTTTCCCAGTGATCCAGACCTCCGATGGCGACTTCCTCCGGGCACAATGTGCGTATATATTTTCTAGCCACTCCAGGCCAAAAATCGGGCTTACCCGGCAAAGGAGTTGTTCCAGAGAAATTTTACAGAAAACAGAACGGGACACCACAAAAACACGAAAAATTGCCAAAAGTTACAAATAGAGCCCAAAACTTAAAATAAGTTAAAATCCTTCTGGTACATAAGAATAATAACATATTCGCTTATAATGGAGTTAAAACAGAGCGCAAATAGCCTCATACGGGGCTCAAAATAATTAAATACAAATTTCCCGCAGACAAATCCCGACGACAGAATAAAACAATTTTGGGCATCTGGGTATTTGGTGAAAAAGGCTAATATGGCTCTTTAGGATTATTTTGACGCAATACAGGAACTTTCAGGCAATAAAAACAACAAATGACCCATTATTTTAAAAGTACGAAATTTTTTCGGATAGGGTAGTCATAGATTTCAGGGTGAAATCTAAGTGACACCAGGCCAAGAGGTAAAAAAAGAAGTACATGGGAGAAGACCAATCATTGGAACAATGAGAGAGAAAACCATGGGATTTTGAAGAGGAGAAACATGTTATCAACACATTTTTAAAAAAAATGAGAGGGAAAATTTAGCATGACAATAATTTGCTCTTTTTGGGGGACATGGACTATAATGAATATAGCTCGAACCACAAATTTTCTAGTTTGGAAAATCAATGCCTTATCCACTAGGCAATAGAGTCAATGAGAAAAAGATAGAAAAGGAACAAAAACCAAAGGAAAAAAAAGGAGACACATCAAACAAAAAATAGGAAAGGGAAACAAAAACGTGGAAAAGGAACACACCAAAATCCTAACACAAATATAGACATGGTTGGGAACAACCAACCTTCATTGCTTTAACAATTTTCAAATATTGCTTTCCTCGAGATAATTGTAGATGAGTCCCATCTAGATATGAGAGATTGTATGTGTTTTCTCCACATAAATGTCGTATCTTGAATGGTCCTAGCCAAAGAGAGTTAAAATTTCCGTGACTTCCTTTTGGTTCATGGTGTTTATCCCATAAAAGAACTAGATCTCCAATTTGACAATATCCCTATTTTGCTTTCTTATCGAAGAGCTTCTTCACACTTTGTTGATGATCGTTGATTCTATCCTCAACCACCACCCATTATTCTTAAAGGTTCTTAAGGTACATGATCTTCTTATCAAGAGAATCCCAAAAATGCTCATCTTCCACGACATTTGTGAGATGCAAGGTGGGTAGTTCAAGTGAAATGGGGAGTTCGAATGTAATACCACACAGGAGCTGAAAATGAGACATACTAATAGCTCCATTGGGAGTGATGTGATCATCTCACAATGCATCATATATTCTTTTGTGCCAATTTCATTGATTTTTGTCCACTAAATTGTGGACAATAAAGATTATGTTCTTGTTACTTGATTTAACTTGACCATTTCCGTGTGGATAATAATCAAAAGAATGAGATACAAATATCTCATGTTCATAACAAAAAATAATCAATTATGCAGAAGAGAAATATGAAACATTATTAGTGGCAATATTTTGAGGTACCCCAAAACGAACCAATATAGACTCCTTAATACATTTGCATACTACTTTAGAGGCAACTTGCTTCACAAGAACAACTTCTACCCACTTTGTGAAATAATCAATTGTTGTGAGTACATATGAGTGTCCAACATTAGAGTGAGGATTGGGGACGCCAACAAAACCAAGACCCCATTGTTGAAAAGGATTCTCAATGAAAAATTGTCTAAGGGGAAGAACTATACGTTTCGATCTCCCGATAAATTGCTGACATTATTTGCATTTAGAAACCCATTTTTGCACATCCCAAAAAAGAGTGGGCCAATACTATCACCCTCTAATAATGTTATGTATAGTAATGGGTGTAGAGAAATGGACTCCACATTCTTGATTATGGTAGGCTTTCAACAATTTTTTATATTGCTTCTTATCAACTCATCTTAGGAAACAACCCTTTAAACCTTTCTTGAAAAGGATATGGTCCCAAATCAAGTACTTGGCCGCACAAAGTTTGATATCCATCTTTATTTCACACTGATATTGGGAGGACATTACCAATATGTCAAGAAGTAGGCTATATCAACATACCATTGATTTGTATTGCTTACAAAAAGTACCATAGGTTGTTTATCATTACACAAAACATTGTGATCCTCCTAAACTGATTTATTTTTTGTAATGAGCTGAAAAATTCCTTGTCCACGCACAAGTTTCATGGGATTGATATCAAGGTCATATTATTTTACCTTGGAGACCCAACTCCTCTCTTTGATCCAAGTTATTATTGTGTCACTTCACTGTTATATCATGAACCGTTACTATTGCGCGGGAAACCAATATGTAGAATCAAAATTGTTTGACATCCTTAAACACAATATAGGCGTGATTTTCAATAGGAGAGTATTTTAGTTTGGGATTCTTTAGTCCACAACTCATGAAAGAGATAGGAGACTCATTCCCTTCCTCATTTTATGTACCAAAATAACAAAAAGTGTATGTTTTGAGGAGTAGCTATAAATGATGATTTTTTTTTGAAATCAAGACATGTTAACATTAGAGCTCTTGCTATGGTTATTTTTATTTATTAAAAGGTTTTATTCCAATCCTTATTCCATTTGATAGAGTTTTTACCCTTCATAATATTCATTATATGCCTTGTTATTTTTGTAAAATTAGGAACAAACCTACAGAGAAAATTCACCTTTATGAAAAAAGGAATGTGCCCCAGGTTTACTCGCTGGGAGAGAGATTTTGAATGGCCTCGACACATTCTCAATCAATATTGGGGGAGTAATAAATATCTTGTTTGATCATATAAATTATTAAAGTTCTCTTGAATCAACAAGGAATTGTATTGTTATTGACTTAAACAATCTGATTTAATGAGTTATGTAAAATCAGATAGTTGATTTAGGTACATTTATAAAATGGTACACTTATGTATAGTTACCGAAACTAACTATACATAATGGAAGTGATTATGAACAGTTACCAAAACTAAGCTATGAACCTTAGGTTCAAATTCATAAGCGATAATGTATCTCTGCAGATTGAAATTAAACCTGTCGTAAAACTAATTCAATGTAATGTTTAAGTTTGGGTTTACAACACTCCTAATTCATGGGACTCGGTAGGCCAACTTTGGATGGCTGCTTTGGTGCAGTTTTCATCAAATGACGTAAGTCATTCAATGAATACTGTCATACAAAAATTATCCTAAGTTGTCCCTCGAGCTCCATTTATTACGCATGTTGTAATCAATAAGGAATTGAGTTATGCTAATATGCAAAGGTTGTTTGTTTAGTTCGGTCTAGTCACCTCTGTACCAAATTAAGTTGGCTATGGGGAAGAAATTGGTCGCATGACGATGCAAGTCGTTACGTGAGAACTTTCTCTCTCATAGGAAACCTAAGTTGGCACAGACGTGCTTCGCCGCACAGATTGAACAAGTTTTTTAACTTGAAAATTTATTTAATTTAACTAAGGAATTCAATTCAGATAACTGAACCAAGTGACATGGTGATGTGACATGGACATGTTTCTGTTGACGAATGTGCTGTCTAGAAACTGAGCATGCAACACATGACTCATAAAATTTGGCTGAAGTAGTGTAAGTCATTACACTATCAATTTCACCTAGTTCTAACTAAAGCATGAGATGCTGGATGGGATTCAATTGAATGAATTCGAGGTAGACACTTGGAGCAACACTTGTAGAATCAAGCCGAGAAGGGCACTAAAAAGGTATACTTTCTATACATACTCGAAAGAGTAACCTATGGGGGATCAATGAATCCAGTTGACCCATAACTATGCACATGATTTATTGAATTGTTATTTGAAGAATTGTAATTGAAAGTTGTTGGATTTAAATGTTAGATGGTACATTTAAACCATTGAAGGCATATGTTAGATTCGAGAAGTTATAAATTTTTTTCCCATGATTATGATGAATTGAATAGTAGGTGTTACTTAATGTGGTTAATTATCTTCCATCCGTAACACTAAGAATTTATTTTTTGGGTTGA
Source organism: Taxus chinensis (assembly GCA_019776745.2). Taxonomy (NCBI): domain Eukaryota; kingdom Viridiplantae; phylum Streptophyta; class Pinopsida; order Cupressales; family Taxaceae; genus Taxus; species Taxus chinensis. The sequence continues at coordinate 852,336,841 of CM034146.1, forward strand.
TGGAAATGCCATAAATTTTACACATTTCAAAAAATTGTTCTAGGTGTTTGAGATGATCTTCTTGTTTCTTTTGAGAAGACAGTGAGATCATCAAGGTATATTATTATACATTTTTTCTCTAGATCTTGAAAGACAAGATCCATGGCTCTTTGGACCATCACTCTAGTATTGATGAGACCAAAAGGCATCCTGCCATATGTGAAGGTTCCCCACAGGGTGGTAAAAGATTTTTTGTGTGTTGATCATTATGGGCAACCTCGATCTGATTATAACCTGAAAAACCACAAATTATAGAACTTATCTCAGAACCAGTTACAACCTACAAGATTTGGTCCACCATAAGTAGAAAATAATTGTCTTTGAGTGATGCCTGATTCAGGTTGTCATATTTATTCCATCATAGGTAGAGGCTAGTTGTCTTTGAGTGATGCATGATTCAGATTACACAAGTCTACATAAATCCTAATCTCTCCATTATTTTTACTTATATGTACTATATTAGCCACCCATGTGTAATGTGTTGTGTACGTAAACACAACTTATATATTTATGTGTGTGTGTGTGTGTGTGTGCTTCATTAATATTGTTTTCATTATATTATATATTTAAGGTAACTTAGAGTTAGTGTTGGGTTAGGTCATGCATTACACATGGGTAAATTAGGGTTTCTAGGGATTGAATACAAATGAGGAGAAAACCATAAATATTGTATCTTTTTTTACCATATCATTTTAATGCAAGAGATAGCTGCCATTGTGTGAGAGCTCTTTTCCTATATTCAAATTTACAAGTGGAATCCATCCTTGGAAATCAGGTGCTCCGTCATTTCTTTTTGTTTAGCAACATTTCCATAGGCATTTGTAGTTCTAATTTCCATTGTTATTTTAGAGCATATAAAGTGCTATCAGAGCTTTAATAAAAAATTTCCTTTGCATTTGCTGTCAAAATGCCGAGGGGAGTTTACCCATGGAAAAAAATCAAATTCCGTGACCAAAGAAGAGATGAAGGGGTTATTTAATGATTTTTTAAAAGAGATTTGAAAGGAGATATGTTCATTAAAAAAAACCAAATGAAACCGTGAATGAAGAAGAAGACGACACCCTTTGGGAGAAGTGTAAGCTATATCCACCATACGATGAAGAGGAAGAGCAAAAAGTTGAAGAGAAAGAGATGGCGATTTCAACACCCTTCTTTTAACTTACAAATGAAGGTCATGATGTCTAATTTTGGAGATAAGATGAAGGCCCAAATATGGTTGAGAAAGCTCAAACCGAATTTCAGGATATAAAGCATAAGGACTTAGGAGGAAAAGATGATTGTGTCTCTTCAAAAATTGGATGATGCAACCCACACTTGGGGAGAGTGATGTGTTTCCATGAATCTGGAGGGATATTTTTCAAATTTTTCCAAAACTACAAATAAGAGATTTGATTGTAATTGGGATGAACCATATGATACAAAATTGATGCACCTATTTTACAAAGATATGTTTGTGGAGGAGTATATAGAAAAATTTCAAGTTTTGGAGTCCAAGGCAAGATTTCTTCAAAGTTGGTGCAGAAGATCTATATTTCCAACATGCAGGATGATATTCAAACTAAGGTAAGGATGTTTGAACCTAGCTCCTTTGAAAGGGCCATTATCATAGCTAGAAGATCTGAAAAACATATTGATGCCCTAAAATAAAAAAATGGTAGAAACCACAAACTATGGATCTTTTACTTAGGATAAGAAAGCTAAAGACCCAAGTTGTGAATCTGCTCCTACACCCACGATTGTAAACCCATGTCATATGTGTTTGGAACCATGGAGTCAAGGTCATGCTTGTAACCTATTTTTTTGTGGAAGAAGATGTGTGTCCTTTTGAGGTAACATCAGAGTTTGATAATGAGGAATCCCATGAGAACCCCACTATAGGATGTGAACTCGAAGAAATATCACCAACCATAATAGAGTTGGGGGAGCCATTTGTGTCACTTTATGCTATGATAGGGTTGTACCGTATGGACACATTCAAGTTCTTTTCCCACGTCAAGAAAGCTTGTGTTTTGGTCATGGTTGATCCGGGAAGTACTTGTAATATCCTAGGTAAGAAACAAGTCCAAAGATTAGGTCTCCATTTAAACACTTTTGAGAGTTTTCTGATTCAGGTTCCACGACACAAAAGTATTAAATGTATAGGAGTAGTCCAGAATGTTGATATTTCAGTGACAATTTTATTATGTGGTCGATATTGGCGTGTTGATCTGAAAAATCAACTTTAACTAGCAATTGTGCACACAATAAACTTTGCTTTGTATTGTTTTTTGATTAAATAATTGACTATTATAACCTTTTGTATTTTTAATAAAGGAAATAAAATGGAAAGTACTGTGTAAAATCAAAAAATACAGAGATGAATCACCAACAAGTTGACACATGAATTGATAACGGAGTTCATCACTTGTGGTCTACGTCTCTGGGTCTAGTTGAATGGGACCGATCTATTAAAATATTTAAAATAAATATTACAAATACTTCTACAAGAAATATTATCTTCTCATCACGTTCCTTTTCCAAAAATAATAGGAGTCACTTTTTACATCACCTCCAAATTCCTTCTCTAGCTCAAGTTATGAGCAAAACAATATTTCACACAATCCTTAGATGCTATTCAAATAAAATAATGCTCCTTATATATTGTTTGCCACCTTTGTGGTATAGCGGTCAAGAGATTATCCTTTTGGCTTGGAGACCACGGTTGGGATTTAATCCCACATTTCTAGGGTGATGGTGTGGAAATGGTTTAAAAACCGTTGGCAAATGATAGGTAAATGGCTTAGAGCCACATGATTCCTCCATGTTTGGGTGGTGGGCCTGTTTTTTAGGTGCTTTGACTAGGATATGCATGGATTTAACTTGATACGTGGAATGTTTAGTTTGAAAAATTTAATACATAGAATTGATAGATGATTATGCATTGGATTTAACCAAGTTTAGTGGGATAAGATAAGGTTTAGTTAGCAATATTTAATTGCAATAATAGATTAGTCCCACATGTATGGTGTATAGAACATTATCAATACATATATCCAAGAGCTCTTATATGTAATGTGAAGTGAAGGAGGCCAAGACACCCCTCTATAATCGAGTGTGTCGAACCTGGCTGAGGGCCCCCAACCAGTAAATAGCGGGGTTCACATGTCTGTGTATGAGTGTCCAAGATCGGTGTTGCAAACCCAAATTTTGATCCGTCACACACATTATCCATGTGTCTCATTTGCATTTGTCCAATTGGCGAGCGTGGACGCATCCAACTTGCGTGCAGTCCCAAAAATTCTCCAGTTGCCCTGAAATTTCAGCGGGCTATAATTTTTGCAAACGAGCTTCATTTCCTGCAAACAAGATATCATCGGAATCATCTAATTTTTATCCACGCCATGAAACTGACTACAACTGATTCTGAGAAGATATTATATTTGTGTTTCTCAGTGACGATCCTCTGGATCATTTCTCCCCACTGAGAAACTTTTGGACCCCAAAAGTCAACTTAATTGGTGAATAGGTGAGGGTACTTCTCCCTCACCTTTTTGGTTTCCATCCATTTTACATTGTTCAGATGTATGCCTTTGAACCCAATACTAAGATTCTCAATGTCATCCCTTCACAAAATTCTTACTTTCCTGTCCAAAATGATGTCTTCCTACAACTCATCAAGATACTCGGGAGCAAAATCATCTATGGAAGGCATTATGTTAGCATCATCATGATAAAAAATCATAGGCGGTTCATACAATCTTAAATTCTCAACATTTACAACAGAGTAGATTTGCATATATGGAGGCAAATCTAACTAGAAAGCGTTGTTACCAATTTTTTCCAATATTTGGAATGGACCATACCGTATAGGTTTCAATTTTTTACCTTCACTTGTCAACCTTTCCTTGCTGATGTGAAGCCAAACTAAATCACCAACTTTGAACTTGTGATCAAATCTATCTTTATCATGCCTGGCTTTGTACTTAGCCTGAGTTTTCTCCAATTGTTCATGGACATACTAATGAAACTATTGTATTCTCTGCACAAATATTTTAGCCTTGTCAGAATCACTTGAACCATTAACAACAATTTCATGCCCAAAGTATACATCTAAAGAAGAATTAGGTAGATATCCATAACAAGTCTCAAATGGAGACTTTAAAGTAGAAGAATGTAAGGAATGATTATAAGCATGTTGCACATAATAAATATTTTCATCCCATAATTTAGGATGTTTACCACAATAGCCCCTAAGAAAATGTACCACTATGTGGTTTACAACCTCTGTTTGACCATCGGTCTGTGGATGTAAAACAATGCTCTTTTTTCAGTTTTGTGTCCATTAACCCCCACAATGTTGACCAAAATTCCCCAAGAAATCTGGAATCTTGATCAAATATAATTGAAGCAGGTAAAATCAAAATGAACCCAAACAAACTGAAAAAAAAAGTGCAGTTCCTTCACCAATTATCTGTTTAGTACATGGAACCAACACACACATCTTGCTAAATTTGTCCACTACCACATATAAGTAATCATGTTTCTTTCGTGTCATGGGGCAAGCCTCCTACAAAGTCCATGGAAATACTTTCTTCTCTAAGGCCTTATGGGAATAGGAAGATGAGTGTAAAGTCCTAATTTCCTGTTGTTTGGCTTGCTTTTGGCACAAAGAACACATCCCTTAATATACTTGGTTACATGTTCATGCATTCTAGGCCAATAACAATATTTCTATAAATGTGCAACTGTTTTACTAACACCAAAATGCCTAGAAATAAGAGAAGTATGTGCTTCCCTAATCATATGCACACATTCATTTTCTAGAATGCAAAGTTTACCAGAATGATATAACAATCCATCATGCAAATGATAATCTTTTTCTCCTACTTGTTTCCCACCTAATAGCTCCCCATACACTTCCCTAAAATCAACATCACCCACATACTGCTCCTTATAACTAATATGAGAGAAAGAACTATGTTGTAAAAGAATAGATGCAACAATAACTGGAGGTCTAGATAACATGTCTACAACCTCGTTTTGAATACCTTTTTTATACCTTATTACAAGATAAAATTACTGAAAAAACCCCATCCACCTAAAATGTCTAGACTGTTGTAACTTGGTTTGTGTTACCCCCATTTCATAATCACTAGCATATGTCTCAATCTCAAATGAATGCTGCAAATCTGGAAGTGTCAAGATCGGAGATGTACTTATTCTTTCAGTGTATCAAAAGCTTTCTGTTGTTTTCCTCCCCACTGAAAGACCTGTTTAACACTTGTCAAATCATGCAAAGGAGATGCAATATGTGAGAAGTTAGAGATTAATTTCCTCCATTACTAAACTGCAACTAGAAAAATCCTAACTTCTGTCACATTAGTGGGTCTAGGCTATTTTATGATAATCTCTATTTTTGCAGGATCAATTTTCAATTCACCATTGCCTACAACATAACCCAAGTAAATTAAGGATGTATTTCCAAATTAACATTTTGACATCTTCAAATACAATTTTTCTTTCCTTAATGCATCTAAGACTTTTTGGATGTGTTTAATATGTTCATCCCATGACTTAATGAAAACAAAAATATCATGTAAGTAGACAATAACAAAATCATCAATGAATGGTATAAAGATATCATTCATAAATCTCATGAATGTTTCCGGTGCATTACACAATCCAAAAGGCATTACTAACCATTCAAACAATCCCTGTTTCGTTTTAAAAGCAGTTTTCCAAACATCACCTTCTGCAATTCTTACTTGGTGATAACCACTTCTTAAATCTAACTTAGTAAAATAAATTTCATTCTTTAATTGATCCGGTAAATCATCTATTCTAGGAAGATGTAATGCCCCATCTGGGACACCGAGAAACGCACTAGACAGGGTAAAATTTTAAGGTAAATTTTTTTTGAAGGTGTTTAAATTAAAAACTAATACCTCTTTTTAATCTTTTCCTGGTGACTACCAAGGATATACCAATTATTTTTATTTTATTTTATTTAGTTATTCATTTACTTTTATTTTTTTTTAAAAAACTTCATTCCTTCATTTTACTTTTCTTCCAGACATATTTTTCTTGTTTATTTTCCTTATATAAAATACATATATAATTACGCTTATTCATTTTGTTTCGTTTTATTATGCCTAGTTAGGTTTATGTATTTGTCTATTTGGTTATCTATTACTATTATTACTTTTGTTAATTTGCATACCCTCACCAAATTTATTTCTTTGTTTTAGAGTACATGTTCATACATATATATATGTATATTTACACACACACAGATAGATAGATATATATATATATATATTATAGGTTAGTTTGAAGATTGAAATATATATTAGGTTTAGTTTGAAGGATGTAATATACATTAGGTTAGTTTTGTTAACAATATGTGGAAAGATGAAGAAGGGCCGCAGGTGGAGGAGGTCGGGCGGCGAGTGCACAGAGGGGCGCGCGGCGAGGGAGGCAGCGTGGAGACTGTACAGGGTGCGCGCGCGGGAGTGCAGGCCGGGGCAGGAGTTGGAGGCAACAACGTTTGGAGGGCGGCGGGTGAGGTATAGGCCGCAGCAGGCGGCAGAGCAGCGCCGGCGGTGGCGTCGGGACTTGGTATGGAGGAGGGGCGACAGAGGCGCGGCTGGGGGCGCCGTGGGGCTGCGTGGACGGGGACAGCGCGTGGAGGAGGCGGCCGGGCCGGGACAGTGCGGAGGGGGGGTAGGGTCGCTGGAGGGTCGGGGACAGCGCGTGGAGGAGGCGGCCGGGCCGGGACAGTGCAGAGGGGGGGCAGGGTCGCTGGAGGGTCGGGGACAGCGCGTGGAGGAGGCGGGGGGCAGCGTCGGCTGCGCCGACTGTGGCGAGGGAGGAAAGGCCCGTGGGGGGGGCAGCGCCCCCACGGCTGTTCAAAGGGGTGCGGGGGGGGTTCGGCCCCCCCGCCAGTTATACAATTTTTTTTTTATAAAAATACAGTCGCTGAGGGGGAGGGGCCGAACCTCCCCCATTAATATATATATATATATTTTTTTCTCCAAAATTTGATAAAACAGTAAATCCGTCCCCTTTTTTTTTAAAAAAAAAAAATTAACCATATATATATATATATATATATATATATATATATATATGTCTTTTCATTTAGTTGTTTTTTTTTTTGATAATGTGCAGGTGATCTTGCAATCAAACAGCATACACAATACCAAAGACTTATAAAATTCAACTGGATAACCGCTGTGAAAACAGATATAAATTCTTTTAACAAAAGCACACTGTTATAGCACCCAATTTCAGTTAAGAGCAAATGCTTGAGAACAAGTTTTACACTTAGTGGTAAATATATATATTTTCCCTATATTAAATGAGATTTTGTTCCATCTTAAAGCAAGCACAAGTAAATGTACAATTTTAAATATAAAAACCAGCATTGCTTCCTAAGAAAACAGCATTAGAATTTATCTATATATCATTTTTTTTTTTTCTTCTAAGAAGCTAAAGCAAACGAACTAAAGATAAGGGTCCTTCAAGATTAAGCCCAACAACTAGCAACACTTTCATTTCAAAAAAAGAAGTTACCTACATGTTTCATGCTCAAGAAACCAACCATTACAATACTTTATCTTGCTCAAATTCACGTAAGTCACAATACATATCCACCCAAAAAGGGGTCTAATACACTATCTTTTCAAGACAAAAGAAGCTCTCTCAAGTCATTTTTATCAAGATACAAGGAGCAAAAGAAGAATGTCCATGAAATGGTGAAGGAGACAAGGAGAAATTCCAATTTGACAAGTGTCTTCATGAGTCTTCCAATGGCTTTCCAACTCCAAAAATCTTTCAAGGCCAACACAATGAGAAAGGGCTTGTTTAACCACCCAACCTTTAGGCATCATCACATGCCTATCCCAAGGTTGGGATGCATGCTAGCCTCCCCCAAGCCCATGGGAAAGAGGATAGCTAACCAACACTTGCACAAGGTAAAAGGGTAGACAAGAATGAAACAAACACACAAACTTAAGACTCACAATCAACACAAGATTCCTACAACAAGGAGGAGAACCCATGTTCATCCTCCAAAAATGGGGAAGAGAGGAGAAAGTTCTCCAAAATACAAAAATATTATATGCACATAATACATCTTCTTCACCTCCTTATTTCTCCTTAGTCAAAACAAACCCCCCTTATTCCTCCCCCTTTCTCCATGTCCTCCTTGGAAGGATTTTCAAACCCCAAAAGGGGGTTTCCTTACCAAGGATGGGGAAGGAGATTCAAGCCAAATGAATCCATTTCCCCACCTCAACCATTGAGGGGAAAACAATATAAGGCCCTACAAGGCTTGGCCATCAAGCCTTGAGGGTTGGGAGGGAAAATTCCCTCTCTCTTCCCCCACACTCCAAACTCCATCATGCCATATGATGGAGGGAGTAAATACACCAAAAAAAAAACTAAAACTTCATGTAAAAACCACAATTTTCTACAATCAATCTAATAACTAAAATGAAGCAACATAACTACAAGATCCAAGAGCCTACCTCAAGGAAAGCTCTCCAAAAAGCTTCCTAACTTCAAGATTTTCACCCCTAGCTCCAAGCAAAATCCAAGCTCCAATTCACTCAAGCATCCAAGCAAGAAAATCCAAGCAAAAAGTTCCTTTTTTTTTCTCCATGAATGAGAATATGAAGAAGAGGGACCAAGCATCCTCACAAATGAGGGGGTGACATGTGTCACCCTTCTCCCTCCTCATGGTCAAAGATGCTGAGACAAAAGAGAGAAAGGGTAAAATTATCTTTTTACCCTCTTCTCCCAAATTTCCTCAAATGTTAGCAAGACAAAACTAGTTGCATTTTTGAAAAAACACACAAATCCACATCCCTTACATGGATGTGACAAAACAAGGGTAGAAAGGGAGGGAAAACTCCCTCTAGCCTTGAAAACAAGCCCCCCTACCCATTAGGTAGGGTCCAAGGGCTTATTTTTGTGATAGGGGGACTCCCAAGCTACAAAGGGGTCCCCAAAAATACCCAAAATACCCAAATTTCGGGTTTTGCATTTTGGCACAAGGGTAGAGGGTGTGGGGACCACCCAAGGGTCTCACATGTGACCCTTAACCCTTGTGATTAAGAGACTAAAATAACAAAACAACAATTTAAAAGAAAGTGGGATTATTAACTCCCAAAACAAGTTTACACTTTACTAACAACCCTAAACACAATTAATAAATTAAAGCAAAATACTTTACATACATTGGGGTCACTCATAGTGCCCAAAATTAATAATCATCTATCCTAGGGCTTCACACAGTGAACATGGCTAGGACTCAGCCCGTGGGCTGCTTGTGCAAGTTTTGAGTAACTGGCCTGAATCCCACGTTCTCCTGTAAACCTGTCACCTGCACACTCATTGCACACATTAACTGCACCTGTCCAATACAATATAATTAAGTGACATAGTAAGATATCAATACTTGCTAAACTAACCTAACATCCTACTGAAATCAAGATGTAACAACGTGCACAATTATATTCCATATTCCAAAAGTTAGACCAGATGATAAAACGTCATATACTCCCACCATGCAACAACTATCCATCAATATAATTAGGCTCCAAGCACATCATATTTCATTAGTTTCCATGTCATAATAAGAAAAAGCGACAATAAAGAGATTAGGCTAAATTGGCGCTACACGCTTGAATGTCACACATGTCTAATATAATCAAACATCTAAAATAATGTCCAAGTTATCACCAATTACTGTCCAAACATGTCTATGAGCAAATAAACAACAAGCTACTGAGCTATAGAAAATGTGGGCACTACAGAAGAGGGTAACGATTCTTTACTGTAATCTTGTTTAAAGCACGAAAATCAACACACATTCGCCAAGTGCCATCTTTCTTAGGAACCAATATAATTGGTGAACCACATGGGGACGTACTTGGACGAATTATACCTTGAGCCAAAATTTCCATTTCCTGTCTCTTGATTTCCTCATTCTCTACTACTGACAATCTATACATTCCGATATTGGGAAGAGGTTCATCCTGAAGCAACTATATCTCATGTTGAACCCCTCTTTTAGGAGGTAGACCTTGTGGATCCTGAAAAACATCATCAAAATTAGAAACAATTTTTACCAATTCATTCTTATGTTTCAAATCATAATCCTCAAAAGCCATCTCATGTTATTTCTCTTTGGCTTTGATCACCATGAGTACAAAATTTTTGCTTGAGTTTACAAGCCTTGTCATTTGACCTGCCGTAACCAAGGATAGATTGCTATTTTCATGGTGAGCTCTAACAATAAACTCAATTCCATCCTTTACAAGCAAATATTTATTTTCTTCCCTATAGAATATTTCTTTACGATCATATAAATAAGGAATTCCCAAAACTACCCCACAAATATCCAAAGTAACTACATCTAATTCAACCTCATCTATAAACTTTTCTGTGATGGAAAACCTAAAAGTACAAGTTTTAGTTACCTATAGTTTCACATCATCACAAACCCAGCCCAAAGGATAAGGCTTAGGATGTGGTTTAGCTTTGAGTCCTAATTTCTTAACAACCTCCTCATAAATTAGATTAGCTTGAGATCCACTATCAAAAAGAGCATCAATTTTTGTATGCTTTGAAATTACTCTAATGTGGAAAATCTCATTTCTTTTTTTATCATCATGTATATTTTGTTTATTAGAAGAAGATGCAACATTTGGAGTACTATTGTTGGAAATTGAAAGAGTTGATTTACCTTGAAAACTCATAGTTGTGATCTTGGTTTCATCACCTGAATCATACCCAAGATCATGAATTGTAGTGTTTGTTTTATTTTCCTTTCCTTTCTTAACCATCCACTTAGGCTTCGTTTCAGGATGTAATTTCCAACAATTAGACTCATCATGGTTATCTTTACAATGATTGCAAAATGGTTTTTCATCTTCCTTCTTAATAGTAGAGTTTGTTTTATGCTTACCCTTTCCTTTTCCTCGTTCTTTCAAACCTTTTCTTTTAGATTGCTTGTTATTTTGTTTAAAATAAGAGGAAAAGGACTCATTTGTCATTTTCCCTTGTGCTTACAAATGAGTTGCTTGAAACACACTGCATCAAAATTAGTAGGACTTAAAACAAGAATCATATGCCTTAGGTAACTATGTAATCCACCAATATATTTAAGCAATGTTTCTTCTGTGTTTAAGGAAATTCCCAAAATTAGAGCCCTTTTCCTAAATTATTGTGTGTAGTCTTGAACACTTTTTCCTTTAGCTTGTCTGAATGTTTGCCAATCCATCATAGCTTGTTGCTTGTAACCAAGAGGATAAAACTGTTGCCTAAGATTTGAAACAAATTCAGACCAATAAGTGATTACAATACCTTTGGTTTCTTCCACTTCTTGAAGCTTACTCTCCCACCAAATGAGTGTTGTGCCACCCATTCGAAGAGTTTCCAAATGAATATTTTCTTCATCATACACAATTCTCTGAACCCTACAATATACTTTTATTTGCTTGATCCAATTATCCAACTTCTTTGCATTTAGCTCTCCAATATACATTGGAAATTCAAACTTAATATATAACTTTAATGAAATAAACTTTGATTTTAAAGGTTCACCTTTAGGAATATAAGAACTATGGATTTCTTATTTCTTACCTCCTCTAGTTCCCTTTTCCCTTTGTCTATCTTGGTACATTTCTTCCACCATTTCCTTCATCTATTGGAATGATTGTCGAAATTCTTCAGCCTCTCGATCCGCCATTATAGGACTTTGAGATCATCTTGTACCGATTTCAGGATCCCCTTATACTAGCTCTCCTTCACCCTTCTTAGACCGAGACCTTGTTAACATCTAACACACAACTTGAAATCCAAAAACAAGTCAAAACCAACTCTGATACCAGTGATATGAAAATCTATGGTTTATATAATTGCTAGTTAAAATTGATTTTTAGATTAGGTGTAGAGGTTGTTTTAGGGGTTCAATGGTCATATTCATGGGAAAATACTCCACCAATGAGCACGAGATATTTTTGACATTCAAGCAAGGGAACCAAGAGAATACTATCAAATCCTTTCCTTGGAGGGAAATCAAAATTGTCGATCTTAAGCAGATGAATGAAATTTTGAAGAAGGGGAATTTGGGATTTATGGATCACCTTTATAGTATGGATTTGGAATCCCCTTTCTCACATGAATCTACCCCATGGATTCTGGAGCTTCTATGCCAAGATGAGGCCATTTTATAGGATCTTCCAAAGAGCCTGCCACTTGATTGGGGTTTGGAGTATGTTATTGAACTTGACCCTACAAAAGTAACAATGATGGTATAACCTTATAGGTATGGTAATTTTCAAAATTTAGAGATAGAGAAATTAATCACCGAGATCTAGGAGGTAAGAATCATCATTCTAAGTAAGATCCCTTATGTTACTCCAGTGGTAATATCTAGGAAGAAGGATGAGTCGTATAAAATTTATATTGTTTACAAATATTTGAACAAAATCACATTCAAGAATAAATTCCAAATGCCAAGAATTGATGATTTGTTGGATGAATTTCATGAAGCAAAGTATTTCTCTAAAATAGATATTCGATTATAATACTATCATATTCTAATTAAGCTTCAAGATCAAGACAAGATGACCTTCAAAATACATCAAGGAAACTACCAATTTAGGGTCATGCCATTTGGTATGGGAAATGCTTTAGCCACTTTCCATGTATTGATGAACAAGATATTTAGAAAATTCGTACACAAGTTTTTTATTGTATTTTTTGATGATATTCTTGTTTATGGTAAATCATTAGAATCCCATCTTGAAAATTTGAATGTCGTGCTGGATGTACTGTCCAAGTAGAAGTTGTATTTTAAAGCCTTTAAGTGTGAATTTTCAAAGGTATCCTAGGAATACATGGGTCACATAATTTATATTAAAGGGATTCACACTAATCCTACAAAGATGAAGGCAATATGTGATTGGCATGTACCCTAGAATATTAAGAAACTTCATGGATTCTTAGGGTTCACATGATTTTATAGAATATTCAAGAGGAAATTCTCAATAATATCACATCCCTTAACTAACCTTACTAAGAAGGATTCTTATAGGTGGTCCCCTAAGGCACAAAAATCATTTGAGGATCTCAAAAGAGATTTGGTTTGTACTCTTGTTCTAGCAATCCATGATTTCTCAAAACCTTTTGTCATTGAATGTGGTGCTTCTAGATCTGCAATGGGAGTAGTATTATCTCAGGATGACCACCCAATTGCATTTGAAAGAAGGAAATTAAATGACCGAGAGTGAAGGATGTATACCAATAGTAAGGAGATGTTTTCCATCCTACATGCAATTTTGAGATGGCGCCAATTTTTATTGGAGGAAAGTTCTTTGTTAAGATTTACCACCTTAGCCTTAAGTACTTGTTAAAGCAAGGCACATTAATAGAGGATCAACAAAAATGGATTGATCTCCTTGAGGACACGACTTTGAAATCCTTTACCACAAAGGGAAGGAGAATGTGGTGGCAGATGCGTTGTCTTGCTAGGATGAAATGCCTACATTATAGGCCACATCCATAATCCAAATTGATTGGTTACATGACCTTGCACATGAACACTTAACACACCCTACCTAAATTAAAATCATGCAAGAAATTGAATATGGGGAAAATGGGAGTGTTTGGTTACTTCATAATGGAATAGTTTTTTCTAAGGGCATATTTACTTGAAGGGCGACTCTCCATTTTTTCAGAAGGCATTAGTGAATGGCCCTTCAAATCCATCTGTAGGACATGTTGGGTTCCAAAAGACATAGAAACATCACAAGAAGTTTTTAGAAGGGGATGAAGGAAAACATTCTACAACTTGGAAGTGAATGTGACATCTACCAACAAAACAAGGAGGAGACTGTTCCTTCTACAAGTATTCTACAACCAAATGTGGTTCCACACAAAAAAAGAGAAATTGTGTCTGTGGATATTATCTCTGGTCTTCCCAAATTTGAGGGTAAATATGGAATATTTGTAGTGGTATTTATATTTACCAAGTATGCACACTACATCCCATAAATGAAGGCAAGGAGAAATGGGCCAAAGGTTGGGAAATTATATTTCCAACATTTGTTTAAACTACATGGGATCCCAAAGAAGATCATATATGATTGAGATAAAAATTTTCAAAGTCATTTCTGACAGGAGTTGTTTAGGAATGTTGGGGTTACATTTAATATGAGAACTATGTACCACACCCAAATAGATGGGCAAACAAAGATAGTGATAAAGTTCCTGGAAGGGTATCTAAGAATGTATGTAGGAGATAAACAAAGTAAGTGGGTTGAATCATTATATTTGGATGACTATTGGTAAAATAAAACTCATGATATTTTGGACTACTTCATCTAATTTATATATTTAGGTAGCACCCGCTTGAAAAGTTGTGGAACAAAGGAATTTAGTGTTCTATGGAAATGGAAGAGCTAGTGTATCACATACTTTCTTGAAGCCACGTAACAAAGGAGAATCCGCAAAGGTCAAAAAGATGCAGAACACAAAGATAATGTTGTGGGTGACTGCAAATGCAAAAATATCGATTAATTATGAAATAGAGAGAAACCTACGGGATTCAAAATCTTGCGCAAGTCATAGGTTTACGGAAGAAGAAAAATTGAAACCTATGACACAAGGTAGATAAGAGATGTGGAATTCAGAAGTCCATGGAATGTAGAAAAATACATTAAACAAAGGATCCATGTAACAAAGGAAAATCCCGTGGAATGCAACAAATTTCGTAAAGTGGAAAACAAACCCGTTAAGGTCAAAACAATGTTGTGGAGTGGATGATCGATTGTAGATTAAGGAGAAAGTGAAAAGTAAATCCGCGAGTTATCTATGACTCACCAAACATTTCTAAAGCCACATGAGGTTAGAATAATCCCGTTGAAGACTGAAACATCATGGAGGAATATCAGACGTCCGTGAAGAACAAAAAACCATGAACTAGTTGCTCAACCGCTCTAATAACCAAAATTTAATGTTGAATGACGCCTTCTTCATATACTAACAATTTGATGGCATGTGATTTGAAGTAATGTTAGGCACTCTTACCTACTTTGCAAAATGAATGGTGATTGGTCCTAAAGGGTTAAAAAGGGTGGTTTGATTCATTAAATAAAGGATGTGATATGATTATATCATCCTCCCTTCTCTCTTTATACCTGTAAGTGCATTGACACATAAAAGTGCTCAATTCTGCTAAGTCCTATAACTCTTACCTTTTGAGATTAAAGATTGGGTTTGTGGGCCTCTACAATATTACTGTGGAAGTTTCATGCACATTTTCTTTGTGAGGTTCTAAATGAATGAGTTTGTGATATTATATATAAATGAAGTGTGATTCCTTTCCTTTGATTGTTTTAGTGTTTATTGTGAATATTTCAGTTATCTTATATGATTTTAGCCTTATCTTGCCGCTTTTCATAGAGATTTGTGTGCATTTATTTTGAATTTGAAAGGAAATGTTATATATATATATGTCTTTGAAGCTGTAATTGTACCCTGTTATAGTTTGGTGTATCACCTCTCTTTTATTTCATCATTTCTCTCTTTCTCTCAACCATAGTCCCTTAGAATTCTTAGGATATGATTAGGAAGCTATAGTTTAGTGTTGTCTGCATAGTCATAATGAGTTAGGATATAAGGAATCTAACCTTCTTCGGAGATTGAATTCAAAAGGTGCCATTTTCCAACACTTTGGAGGTCATTCCATGTTTCACCAAGGTGTTGGAACCTAGTTTCAACAAGGGTGCAATCTCAAGTGACAACATTTTTCGACACACCTAGTGGGATAGTTTGAGTCACTTATAGCTTACTTTGTATCATTTTCACTAAGAATGACACATGTATTAGTGGATATAAACCTTTGGAGGCATATTTCTACACATATGGAGACTTCCAAGATCATATCTATTGGTTTCAAGCATTTCAATACCTAGTTTTATGAGAAGAAAACATACAAGACATAACATAACAAGAGGTGAAATTTTTGACTATCTTTAGATCTCACCCAAAATAAGAAGACAAGGAAGACCACTGTGTAGATCTCCATTACCTTCATATAAAATTATTTATGCTCCTCCTCCTGGTAGGTCCTTTTATTTTCCCATAAAAAGCTAAGAGCAATTCCTTTTATGTCTCATCAAAGGAGTTTACCTTTTGTAACCTTCAATGGAGGTAATCCTTTATCCTTGGTGGCTAATAATGATATCCTAGTTGCATATCCAACCTGTGGCTAATGTGTGTTCAGTCCATTCTATAATTAATGATGATGTAGTGTGATGGGTCGTTGTGATATCCAATCATTTTAATCAACAAGTCTGAAGTTGATGTCATTTTAACTAGGGATAGTTTCCAAGAAGTATGCAATGAAGACAATAAACATATAACTAGTGGCAGTGGTTCTAGTTTTTTTGGGGGGTTTTATATATCTGTTTGATTCTATCTATTAACTTCACTAACTATTGAAAATAATCAAATTTTAAAAACTATTGAAAGAAATAAATCTAAGATACTAAGAATTAAATAACAACACGAACAATATTTAGTCTACTGAAACCAATGTGGAGGAAAGAAATGCTTTACAAAATGAAGATACTTTGAAATGGAACTTGCTAGAATTAAAAAAATAAGATACAATGAAATAACTACTAAAAGAGAAATTATTGTTGTTAAGGGCACTTCAGAACTGAGAAATGTGATGAAAACATGAAAATAAATACCAAAATAGCCAATTCCTCAGTTGAGTGGGCCCTTTCTCTCCCTTGTTGGCATGTGGTCTTATAGGTGTTGTCATTGATGCAAAAAAAAATTAATGACAAAGTGGATGATGATGTAGGGTCAGATGATTCTATGGATGATTTTGACATGATGGTTTAGATGTGTACTTGATGATACAAGGAGATTTAGGTTAGTGACCATGTTTCAGGTGCTCATTTGGAGCAGGTATGGATGCTAGGAGGTATGGGGATGGGATTTGGAGATACATGATCTCATTGATGCATGTATTTAGGTTTATTATGGTGTACCAGGCATGTTTGGGTCATTTTGATTGCATTCATGATGAGTTGTAGTGTTATTTCAGTTGATCCTATCTTTTAAAGTGCATAACTCTAAGGGGTAGCTATGCAAGTCTCAATGGCTGGAAATATTGAGAGGTAACCATGACATGATGATGATTGGATATGTTAGTAGGATGTGTCCTTGTGCTATGGGAAAACTTTTACGTTTCCTGATGTGAATTTTTCAAGATATGAGGCTTTTGGTGAAATAGGGTCAAGAACTAGTGCCTTTCCAGCTCGAATTGGAACTTTTGATACTCACTATGAATTGTATGATTTGCATGGAACCTTGTGGATTGAAGGCATGTTCCTAAAGTGATTCTATAAGGTTTCACAAAAATAATGAGGTCATTTCATAGTCACATTTTTATGAACGAATGAATGTTAAGAAAGTAAACAACTATTTATGAGTTCGAAACCCTAGCTTGAAAGTGGTTTGAGAGATTTATTTCCTAAGTGGCCAGAATTACTTCCTAGTGCATGGATGATTATTAGAAAATGTAGAGTAATCCTTCATATTTCCATAAAGGTGTGACAGAGGTCATGGTGATGAGTGGGCCCCACACAAACAGGTCAGTTGCTGAATAAGTTTGTTTTGGGACAAGGTTGTCCAAAGGAGTTCGCAAACTAAATTACTGTTGTATGATGTATGTGAGTTGTTATTAACGTAAAAATATGTTTCAGGACATTTTGATTCAGTTACATGGTCAAATGAGCTTCATTTAGGTTGACTAGTCAAAGGGCAGTTTTGAAGTAGTAAAACGTAGTCTTCAATGAAATGAGCATATGAGGAGCTACAAGTGGAGTTGGGATGTAATTCAAGTTGTGTTGGAAAAATAATTCAGATATATTTCTAGATTTATAATTTTTTTCTCATGATGATGAGTTTTGATAAGGTTTCTAGGTCAGTTTTTAGACGAGAATATTTTTTTCTAGTGCAGGACATGACATGATCTGCTGGATGTTTTGAGTTGGTTGGAGCATGAGATGGATCAGGTGATGCTTTTTATCACATGTAATGTGAATAGGGATGAATTTGGAACATATTTAATGAATTTGGAGGTCTTGAAAGTTACATAAAGTGTGTTTTATCAGTTGAGTTTGGAAAACTAGTTTTTGAGCAACTTGATTTGGTGAAGACAACAGTGGTTGTGGTTTGAGAAGGTGATTGTTTCATGAGATATAAATCATTTACGAGTGTTATAAAGGTATTTAAATTTCCATATAGTGGTCACATTACATAGTTGAGCTCATCTTGAGGGGTATTGAGGCCCAAAGTCAGATTCATGGTGCTTGAAGCAGTTATTTGGTGAAGGAAATTAGCCATTGGGCCCATTAAATGAAATAATTTGATTTGTTAATGTAAATTGCGACCATGGTTATTGTTTAAATGATATATTAAGAATTTTTTATGAATATGAGAGATTTAATAAGCATGGTTTTGGAATGAGGGTATTTTTATCATTCAAATGACAAGGTTTTGAGGGTTGGTGCATGAAAAGTGGTTTTTGGCTAGGCTGACCTACTTGGGTAACTTATGACTATTGTGATAAATTTATGGGTGTTTTTTTATGATGTATTGGTCACAAAAAAGGAGGGATTATTTTTTTGGTTTGAATTTTAAATAAGAAGGACCTTATAAAAGCATAGTTTTGGGTGTTTTTTGTAAACGAGTTGAGAGTGTGCAAGAAGTGCGACCTAGGTGAAGTTGTTTTGTAGGTGTGGGAGAATGTATTGAGATAAGAGAAAGTGTGTGACAGTGTGAAGAATGTTTTCAGATGTGTGTGCAAGGGTTTTATGCATGAATAAGTGAAGAAAGTGCTTGATTGTGCAAGTTTGAAGACCTAGGGTTTGAGCAAGGGTTTGCAGGTGTTTGGAGCTGAATCTTGTGATCACCACCAAATGAGTTGTTGCAAAATATTATTAGTGATATTCTTATAAAAATCATGTGATGTGTCATATTCATGTAAGTCTCTTGTTATGTGTAATATCAACAAGGTTTTAAGGGTTGATGCTCCTTGTGGGGTTGATGCCTCACTAAAGAAATCTCTTGTGATGTGTGATATTCACTTGAGTATTTTTTGTGTAATATAAAAGAATTTTTAATTAGGTTTTATTCCCCTTGAGGTTTTCCCACTTACATCTTGTGTTATGGTGTTACTTCTCTTGCTCATGGTTCTATTGAATGGATATTGTATGTTGTGCACAAATTAATGAATGGGTAATTGATTAATGGTTTATGTGAGTGATCTGAAATTGAAGTTGAATTTGTAAGGAATGATTCACCTCCCTTAGTGCATTGAGCTTCCAAAATCCCTAAGATTACATTAGATTGGTGACACAATTTTTCTCTCAAGAAAACATGCTTTCATTCATTCAAAAAGGAGTCTTTTACAAAAAATTTGGAAATAACTATATCTACTACTATCTTCCTATTACATTCTTCTACTTCATTCCATTCCTCTAATCCATTAAATTTTCATATTAATCAAGACATTCATTTTATAACCACTGCCTCCCAATACATGCCCAGGAATCTAGGCAGTTAGATATGAGAATAGTTTGGGAGTTGGTTACAACTCATAAAAATAACTAGGAACTAGATTCCAATTGTTTTCAGTCTTCATTAACTTGCTTGAAAATAGCCTTCATAATGGAATATACAACACCCGAACTTGAATGTGACACCTTGTATTAATGATTATTATGAATTTATTGACCTCTACACATCACCATGCATCTTTTCAAGGTAGTTAGTTGGAAAAAACCTTAATCATTAGTTCACATAGTTTCAATAAGGATAAGATGTATTATTTACCTACTTTGGACTTGATCAAATCGAACCATCCAATTCATTGATTAATGTTTTTTTAGAGTAAAAGTATTATTATTTGATGATTTAATGAGTCAATTTATAAACTCATCATCATGGTCAGACTTTTAACTTCTTCCCTAAAAAAACAACACTACAATGGTATAGAAATATATGGCTTGCCTTTATCCACTCATGGGATATAATTGGAGAAGCACTTTGCCGGTGGTTTGAAGAAAAGTTAAATAACATCTCTTTGTTATAAAAACTAACTATCAAGAGAGCTCCTTATGAGCTTATGTTAGATTTTAACTTCATTTTTCAAAAGACTTGGGATAGGATCCCAACTATTTTGAGACCATTTCCTCAAGGTGCATTTCTATATTTTCTAAGAGCTCTTAATTTTGATATTGCAATAATGATTTAGTTTATGGGAGCCATAACCTTACTAGATGCATAAAAGATAGTCGCTAGGGCTGAAAATTGTTTAATTTAATCTGGAAAGATATCTCTTAGACTTCTTAATCCTCTATTTCTTGAATTGCCAAAAAATATTTAAATCTTCTCGTGCTCATGTCCTTGAGCCAAATACTTCATCACCTGCCTCCAATTCCTACTCTTCTCACAAACAAAATGATGATGATGACCTTAGAGCCTTGGTAAAAAAATTATCTAATTAAATTATCTCTTCAAAGAGGCAACAAGTTCAAACATCTAGAAATTACCCAAGTTTTAACAAAGGGAAATCCTCAGGGCAAGATTTGAGTCAAGATATTAGCAGAGAACTCCATCTCCAAGTCAGAGACATGGAAAAAATTGTGAAACAAATATATTTCAAGGCCAAAATCCGCATTTGCTTCTTCAAACCGTTGCCCCTGCATAGCTGCTTCATGTCGCCAACTGAAGTAAAGAACTTGTTCCAGTGTAAAATAATGTAATTCAAGAAGCTGAGTGGTGTTTTACATGTAGTCATCCACAAAATCATAATACTTGTGCAAATGGCATGCAATTCCATACCCTCATGATGCAAAAATTATTTTAATCATCAATAACCTTTGATGAAAATGACAAGTACCAATGCAGAAATGACACATGAAGCTTCCGCTGATTCTAACCTCATGTTCTCCAATCCTGAATAATTCCTTACGGTTAAATAAGCCACATATAATATGAGTAGCCTATAACTTCATGTCACGTATAATACAATGTCAAAGAAGCAGAAGTTATGAAGAATTGCTTCATTAATTTTGATGTAAAGTATGCCTTTTAAAGGAAAACAATTTGTGGAGTTATGTGGAGATATGAAAGTAGCTTCATCCAATGGATCCATCTTAGCATCAAAAATTACATGGAACACATAAAATCCGCGGTGACATAGAATAACTGTGGGACAAAGAAATTCTACCAACCAAAGCGCCTCATCCACTGATTGAATAAATGAGAAAAGAAAATCCCGCACCTCCTGCTGCATAAGTCCGGGAGTATACCTTTGAATATTTTTGAGAAAATGAAGAACATAAACCTCAATGTGAAAATGTGGGATGCCTCATCTATTCCATCTCATCAAGATCATTTACAAGAAGGTTTAAAGTAACTACCGCGATCTGTACTAGTCATCCAAAAAACAAATATCATGGTCAACCTATGCCAATGAAAGGATGAGAAAGTAAGTGAAATGAAGAAACCTCCACCCTTTTATATGTCGTTGATTTTTGGTAAGAAGCTAGTACATAATTGCATGATAGATTTAGGTGCTAGTACTTCTGTAATTCCCAAGAAGATAATATACATTTTGGGAATTGAATACATTCCATCCTCTATTAAGAATCTTATAGCTTGATGACTCAATTGTCAAAGTATTACCAGTCATAAAAGATCTTGAGTTAACCCTTCATGGTTGTCCTAGTTTAACCATAACTCAAGATATATCAATAATTGATCTACCTCCCTTCTTTTCCCTCTTCCTATCAAGATATTTCATAGCCAAAGTGGGTGGTTATTTGTCTTTTGGTTGGTCTCACATGCTCTTAAGAACTTAGATATGGTAAGATATTTACCATTTAAGGAGAACGGATTTCCTCATACCATGTCGAATCCTATGACCCTACTCCCCTCAATTCCCAATTACATGGTCCAAAAAGAGGAAGGAAATGAATTGATATTAGTACAAAAGACTACTCTTCCTTCTTCCGTACCTAACCTCTTATTAGATGAATGGGCCAAAGAACACTATGAATTTGATCCTTATGATGCAACTAAAGAGACTGGCCTAGGAACCTATTGTATTCATGAAGAAAATCCTATTATCACCATGCCATAAAAGGAAGAAAATCATGTTTTAGGTATGTGAAAAATATTCTTTGATGTCTCAAGAAGAAAAAATGGAGCTGGTACGGTTGTAGTTATAGTGTCTTATGTGGGTAAGAAACTCTTCTTTTCCTGCATATTGCAATTTTCTTGCTACAACAATGTGACAAAAATATAAAGCTTTAATTCATGGATTGTTGCTAGCAGAAAAGAGAAATTTCAAAGATTTACAAGTATTTGGAGATACAAAGATGGTTATTCACTAGGTTAGAAGGATGTGTGTTGCCAAGAATAAGCTCCTCAAAGCTTATCGACATAGAGTTTGGGATATCTTGGAAACTTTTGATGTTATTAACCTCTAAGTGGGTACCAAGAAAACTAAATGCAGAAGTAGATCAGATGGCGGATATTGGGTCATAATTATCTCCATCTGAGGGCCTCATACAAGGTAATAAACAACATGTTAAGATGATAGTTAGGTATTCCATTCTGAATAATGAATCAAGCTAGAAAGTATTTGATAATGATGAGCATATTGTTTAATTCATCCATAATGAAGAATTTGTTTCATCATACTTGTAATATAAATTACAGAAAGCTATGAAGAGCATGTCATCCAATTAAAACCAAACAAATTACCTAAAGGACTAGTGATACTTGAGCATATATTTGGCTCTAGTGATGAACTTAAAGGAGAAATCAAGAACGTGCTGACAAAAGAAGAGGATTACCAATATGTGAATATCATGCATGACAAAGAAGAGGATTACCAATATGTGAATATCATGCATGACAAAGAGATGTTGTTGGGAAAGGTATGTAATGACAAGGAAGTGCAAGACTTCATCTCCTTATGCCAGACATTTAAGCATGTTTTTTCATGGAATTATGAAGATATTAGAGGCTTTGATCAAAATATTTCCCAACATGTCATATAACTTGATCGTAATGCTAAATCAATCAGGAAAAAGAAAAGGCATTTTAACCCCAAAATTGAACCCCTCATGAGAAAAGAGCTATCCAAGCTCATACAAGCAAAGATTATATTCCCCATCTAGTACTCCTCATGGGTAGCCAATTTGGTCCCTGTTCAAAAGAAAAATGAAGAAATCAGGTTATGTTTGGATTTCAAAGATTTAAACATAGCTTCCTTTAAGGATCATTATCCTTTTCCTTCCATGGAACAAATTAATGCAAACTGTAGTGGGGGATGAAATATTTTCTATTTTGGGATGGTTATTCTAGTTTTAACCAAATCGAGTGAAAGGGGAAGATCATCATAAGATAACCTTCACAACCAAATGGGGAACCTATGCCTATGAGAATATGTTATTTGGGGTAATCAATGCCGGTGCCACTTTTCAAAGAGCCATACATATTTCATTCACGGGATATATAAATAAGATTATTCTCATCTACTTGGGTGATATCACTAGGTTCTCACGGGCAGGTGAAGATCATATGAAGCACCTTGAAAAAGTGTTTGAAAGGTGCAAAGAGTTTGGAGTGTCACTTAACCCCAATAAATGCATCTTTGCAGGGCAGGGAAAAATTCTAGCTCATGTTATCTCAAAAGAAGGAATTACTATCGACCTAGAAAGGATTTCAGCCTCTCTCTCTCTCTCTCTCTCTCTCTCTCTCTCTCTCTCTCCTTGCCAACTCACAAGAAAACGTCACAATATTTCCTTGGAAAGATTAATTTTGTTAGGAGGTTTATTTTTAACTTTACAAGAATTGTCAATCCCATTACCTTGATGCTCATTAAGGATGCGGCTTTCAAATGGAACAAGGAAGGGAAAAAAATATTTAACAAATCAAAGAAGCAATTTCTCAAGCGCTTACCCTCTTCAATCCAAATTATAATAAATACTTCATTCTCTATTCTTACCGGGCTAAGGCTAGTATTGTAACTGTGTTACCTTAACACAATGATGAAGGTTTAGAACAACTAGTGGTCTTCTTCAGCTAAACATTGAAATATTATGAATTGAGATACAACCATGTAGAAAAGAAAGTCTTTTCCATTACAAGAGCTCTCAAGAAGTTCAAGTCTATGTTTTCCAAAAGCCATAACAAGGTATTAATATCTCATCAGAGTGTAAGAGACTTCATAATGGGAACAAAAAATAGTGATGTTAGGAATACAACTTAGCTTAATTCATCATTAGTTGATATTTGAATAAATGTAATAAGTTAAAGTATTTAATTAAAATATTTTAATTTATGTCAATAGGTATTAGTTGTCCTAGTTAGTTAATTAAGTGATAGTGTTCTCATCCCTATGTTTGTGAGATCATGTTTTATCTTGCATGTTTTGTTCCTGGATGATTTCCATGAGGGGCAATAGGGGGAATTAGGGCCAGTATGTTATTTCTACATATTTGCTCATATTAGGTGATTTGCTTCCATATATTGTGGATGAGATAGAAGATGCCCAATATCTATAAATATTGCAACTCTCTCATTTGTTTGTAATGCTTGATTTCATATTAATAAAATTATGCAAGCACCGTCTTGTTTTCTATAATTAAATTTACTTTGCAGACAAGATTTGGTATCAGAGTAGTATTTTGATCCAGAGAGGAGTGTAGGAAATTTTAGGGAGATTTGGAGAAATTTTAGAGCTAGGAGGAGCCATAGATGCCCCCAACCATTTCACAGCCCCTACCCGAATCCACACCCCAGTTCAACGGATTTATGTTCAATTGAAGAACACATGGAGTGCAATCACAGGCCCTTGCAGACCTGGATGCAACTTTGTTACAAAAGGTGATATTGTTTTTCTGTTTAAAAAAATAAAATTACCTGTATGTGTAATTTTTTATTTATTTAAATTGGAAGCATTTTAAAAAATATATGTACAATATTTTTGTATTGTGGGGACCCAATCTTTTCAGCCTCCACACATAACTTCTACTTCCTCTTCTCTTTGCTCTGTCTTTTCATATATCTGACAAGAAAATTCTACATGCATGTGAGAAGATCTTTGTCCAAAGTGACATCCCGAAGTCTCCAATCAACCTGGAGATTGCATTCAAAGTTCAAGAGCATTCAAGAGAAGGAGAAGACATACCTACCAAGAAAAAGAAAAATAATCCAACATAGAGGAAGCACTAAATTCAATGTTGCATGCAAAAGATTCAGCGTCCAAAATTGCGTCCCAGTATTATCCCTGCGTGAAGCCAGAGCAAGGAGGAAATCAATAATTAAAAAGGCAGGCAAGGGTTATTATAACACTCAGGCAAAGCGGTTGAACTACAGTTGTGCCCTAAAACACACTAATGTAAGCTCTTATCTGCGTTTGGTTAAAAAAATTCCATTTTTGGAAAGGGGCACGAAAAGATATTGAAATCAAAAGTTAAAAAGGTCATAACTTTCAACGGGTATGTCGTATTGAGGTGCCATTTTGTTTTAAAGTACGTGTTTTTGTGAGCTCTACGCCTTGGTCCAACTTTTAAAAAGATTTATTTTGTAAAAAATTGCACAAATTAGAGATTGTTTGTATTTGAAAAGAGGCCAAAGAGCCCAAAAAAAAAATTAAATATATTTTTTCAATTGGCTAAGAGAGCCATTTTTATTTTTGAAAATTGTCCACAGAGCCAAATTTGTAATAGGGCCAATAGTGCCTTAAATTCATGGTAAATGACTGAAAACGTGTGCACAAAATAAATACAATATTATTTTGGGGGGGGTGTGTATGCTTTAAGGGGGGGAATTGTTCAATTTTTATTATTTCATTATTCAGTTTCACAATGGCCGTAATTATGGCACCAAAATTCTTTTTTCCAGATTCTCAACTTTTGTGTTTTGATAATTATCCAACATGGAAAACAAAAATTTGCGCAGAACTTGATTTTGAAAATCTATGGTCTGTTGTTTCTTGTACATTAACAAGATCTGCAACAGATGTTACACAACAAGCTACTTTTGATCATGCAAATCAAAAAACAAAGTTAATAATCTTGTTTAGTGTTTCAGATGAGGTACAACCTCATATTCATGAGACAACAACAACAAAAGAATCTTGGGACAAGTTGAAAAAAGTATACGAGTCAAAAAATAAGAACATAATACTTCATCTCTAAAGTCCACTATTAAACTTAAAAATGCAACCAAATGAGAAAGTTGAAATGTTTTTGAGAAGAGTGGCAACTTTGCGTGCATCACTTCAAGCTTTGGAAGAAGAAGTCACTGACACATCACTCGTGCCTATAGTATTGAGAGCTCTTCCTCCTTCATATAGGATTTTTGTGACTACGTTAAACATAACTGGTCAAACAACAACTTTTGAAGAGTTGGTGAATATGCTACAACAAGATGAAACTATTCACTCAACTACTGAAACTGAAGAGCATGTATGAAAGGAACGATAACCAAATCGTACCAAGCCAAGAACACAAATGTTAATCAAATGCCACGATCAATAAGATGAAAGCAATTCGCCAGAATAACTTTACATAAAACCTTTGCAAACAAATGAGAAACAATATCATATATTATTATGGAACTCAATGCAATACATTGAGAATGGGTCTTGCTTAAATAGGCAAGGAACAACAATCTAAGAACCGGTCAAGGTCGTAGATCAAGCCATAAATCAAGGAAATAACTAGTTATAAAAGAACTAGTCAAGACCATAGATTTATGAGAGAACTAGACATCAAGGATCTAGTCAATACCATAGATCAAGGAAAGAACTAGTCAATCCCATAGATCAAGGAAAGAACTATACCTAACAACTAGATAATATCTCCTAATATCTAAGTAAGATAAAAGAAATATCCACACACATAAGTGGGTGAGGATAAATACAATAAAGGTACATAAAGTACCTAGGTGAACATGAGCTAAGGTAAATACCTACTCTAACACCCCCCTCAAGTGAAGCTAGGGGCCAAAATAGAAGTGGCATGTCCACAGTATGAGTCCCGGTAACTAGGCCTGATGAGGTACTCATGTACAACAACTGGGAAAAAAAGAAACACCGCAAGGTACCCAAAACTAGTAACAACAAAATAAAAAGAGTAAAAACCTGCTCCAAGGCATCCCAAGAAGCTTGAGTCAAAAAACTCGTACAATGCTGAAGAAGTTTGGTGTGCACTGTGGTCTGAATCCACTGCTCGATCACAAAACTCAAAAACAACTAACACTAGGTTTCACCAGAATAGTTCCATACAAGGAGACTGTCAATGGAGTGATGTCAAAAGTGTAAAAAAAGAAACATCAAACATAATTCGATCAACAATTGCAAATAGGTGTTCCATGATCCAAGAACAAAAACCAAATCAACAAGGCAAGGACACAAAATCTAGAGTGTCACGATCTAAGAAAAGCCAAGGTAACAAGGCAAGGACATGAAACCCGAAGAAGCATGATCAACATCACACCCTCTCATATTGTTGAATGGGTGGAGTGACACTACAAATCTGTATGAGTTTCCCAAAAGCAACTACTCAAACATTGACAAAATAACACTGGACTTCACCAGAATAGATTCCCCACAAGAGATACTGTCAACATACCAAAAGTGTCGAAAATACAAATACAAAATCTCTCAACAAACAAGAGAGATACACTACACCTGCTAAAGAAAAATGCTCAAAACAAGAAGCATCACAATGTAGAAAGTATAGAAAGTGGAGCAAGAGGTCGAATGGTGGAGGAGCCACCCTTGTAGAGTCCTCTCAATGAATGCCTATGTCGCCTCCACGAGTGATCAGATATCCACCCCAAATCAATACGGATGGATGAAGAAGATGCTGCATATGACTTGGTGTAAAATGCACAATGGGTGAATGCAAAAGAACATCAGAATGTGTATCAAGTTGATCATGTCTAACAACTGAAATCTCAGGTTTCTCAAGCTTAAGTGAAGGTGCAGAACTCATGTGTTGCTCATGATCCTCAGAAAGAGTCGAGCGAACAAAAAAATGAGCTCTATCAATGTGTGATCCTAATGAAGTATTTGCTCGAAAACCAATGTCATGACGAGAATTTCACTTAACATGTGGAATAGAGGAAACAATATCCTGTGAATGTCTGTCAATGAATCTGCTAGTGAAACCTATAGAACGGAGCATGCGAGAACTGAATGCAGTAGTATGCTTATCAAAAAAGCCATGCAGCTGAGTAGAAATAGGATACACAACATGTGGTGCTGTAATAGGCACAGATGTGGAAGAGCATGCAGTAACAAGCTTCATAGGTGTATGAGCATCAAGAGCAGGAACAGACTTTGTAGTAACAAGCTTCATAGGTGTATGAGCATCAAGAGCAGGAACAAACTCAAAGATTGACAGATCAATGTCAATGGGTTCAGGAGCAATAGCTGCAAGTGGACTAGGAGCATAGATATGGTTGTCCACAATATGATGGTGATGTTGTAGGCTAACAAGTTTGTTCTGCAGGAAGTGTATTATTGTATCCTTATCGTGAATGAGTGATTGTAGAAGAGAATTTCGCTTCTTGAGCGATCTATTTTCTTCCACAAATTTTACAATATTCTCTTGAAGTCTACATACTTAAGAGAAAAACATATCATTCTCAGAATCCATGATAGATACAAAATGCAACTCCCAAAAGTTTAGGACGTCGGGCTTAGTCGAAATTGCGTCCACAATTGATTACAACACTCCTCCATAGTTGGTACTTTATAATTATAGTGTGAGTCTAAAAATAAATAACTCCAATGGAAAGAGCATGAAAAAACAAGCTCTTTCGCAAAAAACGACACTCAAAACCTAGTTACGATAAAAAATTACAAGTTTTTAAATATTTTACTCTGTTATTTATTTTAGGTGCCACTAAAACAAAATAATGCCTTCACCACACAATTAAATTAAAGGGGGCTGAAGTTAAGCACCTACTAGTAGGAATCATCACAAACTTTAAGCCCTCATATGACCAAGGGCTAAGGATTTTAATGGGTGTGGTCGAGTTTACAGTCGATCTTAGGGTTTTTCCACCTTCCGGATCCAATGGAAGCCTCTGTTTTACATAAAAATGCATGCAGCAACAAAATACGACAAAATCTTAAATATTTATTTACAAAATAAAACTTACAGACGGATGTCGACAACAATCTCCAGCTCCGATACCATGAAAGGAACGATAAGAATATTGTTCCAAGCCGTGATCTCAGATGATAATAGCACACCACATTAAATTTGCAAAGTAGAAGAGCTAAAATACCATATATGGAAATCCATCATAATCCATAATGCTCAATACATTACAATAGAATAACTTGAATTATTCAATAAGAAAGATGTACATATAGGAGGAGGGAAGTGCAACTATTACCTAAATCAATGGTGAAGAACTCTCACTAACTGATACTGGTAGTTAAGTTAACTCCAGAAGACTAGTAAGCTAACTTGACATAACTGAGAAGCTAACTCCACACAACTAGTATACCTAAACAAGCTAACCCAACAAGTGTAGGGCTAACACAAGTGTAAGAATTATCCTGATAAATAAATAAAAGGATATATAATAACCTACACTAACAGAGTAGGCACTTACTTCTAATCAAAAAGGAAAAAACAGGCTAAGTCTAATAAACAACCTCAGAAGTAAGGCAATACTCAACAAGGCCAAAAGGACCAACAAAAATGTCTTATTTGTGGTCAAAAAGGACACAAGTTAAAGAATTGTTGGTACAACATGTTCCAACAAGGATTAAGTGGTAAAAAGATTAATTACCAAAAAACAAAATATGGCCAACAACAGAGTAAACAAGGACAAAATAATCAAAAGTGTAAGAATAAACTAACTCAACAAGGAAATGTAGCTGAACAGGAAGATCAATTTGATGATGATGACTTCCTATATTCTGCACAGTCAAATGAAGTATCCAATTCTACAAATCAAATTTGATATGTCAACTCGGGTGAAACTCGACACATGACAGGAAATAAAGATTGGTTCTTCACAATGAGTAAAACACCCACCAAAAATCATGTCTCTTTGGGTGATGATACATCTTACAATGTTAAAGGCATTGGTTCCATTTCACTACCACTTGGGAACCATAATTGTAAAATTACAGATGTTCTTTATGTCCCTAGTTTAACAAAAAATCTGTTATCCGTGAGTCAATTATTAGATCACAATCTCAAAATTGACTTTGATTATAAAGGCGGTAAAAATATGTGCCTAATTCGAGATAAGTCACGAAGCTCGAAAATTGTTGCAAAAGCTTCGAATGTGGGAAGAATGTTTCAGTTGGATTTTGTTCAACGAAATGATCAAGCACTTGTAGCCAAGGATACATCATCGACTCAATTATGGCATTGAAGACTTGGACATGTGAGTTTTGGCTATCTTGACACACTTCGTCGATACAATATGGTTGGGGGTTTGTCACTTATAAAAAAAGGCTACATATAAATGTCAACATTGTTTGGCAGGAAAACAACATAGAACACCATTCAAACATAGTACATTTTGGGCTAAGGAAAAACTTGACTTGGTGCATACCAATCTGTGCAGACCAATGAGAGCTAGCCGCTCTGGGTTTCAATATTTCATGCTCTTTGTTGATGATTTTTCAAGAAAAATTTGGATATACTATCTTTCTACAAAATACCAAGCTTTTGAAACTTTCAAGAAGTTCAAAGCCCTTGTTGAAACAGAGTCTGGTAAGAAAATAAAAACACTCCGCTCAGATCGAGGGAGAGAATACACCAACAACGAGTTCAACAACTTTTTGGAAACACATGGCATTCGTCATCAAATGGCTCTTCCTCACACACCACAACAAAATGGTGTTGTTGAAAGGTGAAATCATACTATTATGGATATGGTACGATGTATGATTGATGACGTAGGTTTATCAAAAACATTTTAGTCTGAAGCAGCTAAAATGATAGTCTATTTACTAAATAGAGTTCCCACTGCAGCTCTTGATAAAGTAACACCGCAGGAAGCATGGTCAGGGCATAAGCCATCTATTTCACACCTTAGAGTTTTTGGATGTAAAACAAGTATGCACATTTCTAAGAAACAAAGAACTAAGTTTGATATGAAATCAAAAAAACTTATTTTCTTGGGATACAATGATGAAACAATTGGCTATAGACTTATGGATCCAAGAACAAGAAGGGTATACACTAGTCAGGATGTTGAGTTCTTTGAGAAGAAAGAAGCAAATGCTCCTTCCATACACTCACATGATGAAAAAAATCATCCCTACAGTGAAAACAGAGGATGGTAATCACTTTGATGACGACAGTGATGATGGGGAAGATAATGAAATTCAACCTCCCACAGGAACCACAAAAAGTATGCCTAAATGGTATACACGTATGATGAGAGATGCAAAATTGGATAGTGTCCCCGACACATCTACCACTAGAATGAGGACTCGCAGTGTGACTCGAAATGAGGTCAATTTGGCCTTAATGGGTAAAGTTGTTGAAACTATTGAGCCATCCTCAGTTTCAGAAGCCCTATAGTCTAAACCTTGGAAAGATGTTATGGATACAAAATATAAATCACTATGAAAAATAATATATGCCAACTTACAGATCTTCCACTAGGAAAAAAATCGATTAGACGCAGATGGATCTTCAAAACGAAGTACAAAACATATGACAAAATTGATAAACATAAGGCTAGACTAGTTGTTAAGGGATATGATCAAAAAGAAGGCATTGATTATGAGGAGACTTTTGCTCCCACAACTAAGATAAAAAAATTCAGGTTAATATTTGCTTTAGCTGCATAATTTGGTTGCAAAATACACCAAATGGATGTGAAAAGTGCCTTTCTTAATGGTGATTTATAGGAAGAAGTTTACACAACTCAACCAGAAGGTTTTGTCATACTAGGTAAAGAGGGAAAGACATGTAAACTCATAAAATCACTATATGGTCTAAAGCAGTCTCCCAGGGCATGATACATAAAAATCGACGAACATCTCATTCAACATGGATTCAACAAGAGTCCATACGATCCTAATCTCTATCTCAAAAAGCAAGGGGGGGAGACATTGATCGTTGTAGTATATGTCGATGATCTAGTCATCACTGGAGGATCAATGAGGATGATTGAGTCAACACAGAAATATCTAACACGATTATTCGACATGACTGATCTCGGGCTTCTGCATTATTGTCTTGGACTTGAAGTTTGGCAAAGAGAAAATCATATCTTTGTGTTACAATTGAAATACGCCAAGACAACGTTGAAGAAATTCAATATGATGGATTATAAGCCATTTTCCACACCTATGGAGACAAGAATTCAACTGTCTCGAATAGATTCATCACCATAAGTAAATGCAACTCTCTATCGGCAGTTGATCGGGAGTCTCATCGACTTGACTTACACTAGGCCAGCTATCAACTATGCAATCAACTATCTTTCATGGTTCATGCAAGAACCAAGGGTTTCTCACTGGAAAGCAACAAAGTGGATATTGAGGTACATCAAAGGAACTATGGACTATGGCCTATAATATAAGAAGAACAATAACTTCTTGATAGGATATTCAGATTCAGATCATGCATGAAACATAGATGATAGGAAATCCATTTTAGGATTTGTATTCTTTTTGGGATCTGGACCGATATCATGGGGGAGTACGAAGCAGACTTGTGTTCCAAGATCCTCCACAAAATCAGAATATTGTGCAACACATGGAGTTGTCTGTGAAACGATATGGCTCCGACATATACTTGAAGGATTGGGAATACCAAAAAAAGATGCAACTATCTTACATGTTGATAATGAAGGAGTAGTAAAACTTGTTTGGAATCCAGTTTTTCATGAGCACACCAAACACATTGAGGTGTAGGTACATTTCATTTGCGAACATGTTCAGATCAACAACATCCAGCTCCAATATTGCC
Organism: Taxus chinensis; assembly: GCA_019776745.2. NCBI lineage: Eukaryota > Viridiplantae > Streptophyta > Pinopsida > Cupressales > Taxaceae > Taxus > Taxus chinensis. Next base: position 852,369,945 of record CM034146.1, read on the forward strand.
CAACAGATATGCAACGTGCATATGTCTTCACAAAGTCACTTGCTTGAGGTAAATTTGAGGGTTTTAGAGAATTTCTCTCCTGTTCACTTCAAACCATGTTGAATTAAGAGGGGGAATGTTAGAAATAAAACTTAGCTTAATTCATCATTAGTTGATATTTGAATAAATGTAATAAGTTAAAGTAATTAATTAAAAAAAAATTAAACTTATGTCAATAGGTATTAGTTGTTAGTTAATTAAGTGATAGTGTTTTCATCCCTATGTTTGTGAAATCATGTTCTATCTTGCATATTTCATTCCCGAATGATTTCCATGAGGGGCAATAGGAGTAGTTAGGGCCAATATGCTATTTCTGCATATTTTCTCATATTAGGTGATTTGCTTCCATATATTGTGGATGAGATAGAAGTTGTCCAATATCTATAAATATTGCAGCTATCTCATTTGTTTGTAATGCTTGATCTCATATTAATAAAATTTTGCAAGCATCGTTTTATTTTTTGTAATTAAATTTGATTTGTAGATAAGAAGTGAAAAGAGATCTGGATGGGTGACAAAAACTATGTAGTATGATGTTACTATAAACGCCACCAAGTTGGTTAGAGGCAAAGAATTGTGTGAGTATTTGGATTTTGATGCCACAAATGACCAAGAAGCCTCTTATTTATTAAAGGATAATGAAGAGAAATAAACTATAATTATGCCAAATGAAGATAACTGGACATATAATACGACAAAATTCTTGTCTACATGTGAAGACCCTCTTTGTTGGAATAAAGATAAGAGGCGACATTTTAGGTTGCAATAAATTCCATACACATGGGTAGGTGGAGTCATTTTTCAAAAGAACTTGGACGATGTCTTACTAAGATGTGTTGAGAAAGAAAAAGTGAATACTTCACTAAATTCCACAATGGTTCCTTTGGTGTTCATTTATCCCTAAAATCTACAACAATAAAAATCTTGAGAGCCAGATACTTTTGGCCTACACTATTCACAAATGGGTCTAAAAATGCAAGGAATGTGTGTTATTCACTGGAAAGAAAAGGTTGGAATATCTTCCACTTCATATGATCCAGGTGGATCAACCCTTTTCTCAATGGGGACTTGATTTCATTGGAATGATCAATCTAATATCAATTACGAGCCACAAATGGATTTTAACCGCAATTGACAATTTCACTAGGTGGAAAGAGGTTGTGGCACTAAAAGAAGCATATGAATCAGCTATCCTTGAATTCTTGAAGGAAATTGTGACAAGGTTTTTGGTTCCCCAAACTATAATATCTGATAATTCTAAGGAATTCTTGGGCTTCCAAATATTAGACTGGGCTCTCAAGCATGAATTATATTCGAAAACCTCTTCCAACTATTATCCTTAGGGTAATGGTCTAGCTGAATCTACCAATAAGAACTTGATCAGAATCATGAAGAGGAGAATGGAGATGAATAAGAGGTAGTGACATAAAAAGATAAAAAATGCTCTTTGGGTTGATAATATTACACTCAAAAGAGATATATGTAACTCTCCTTTCATTCTTGTATATGGCAGGGATGCTAAGATTCCATTGTCTCTGGAATTACCTTATTTGGAACTAGCACAACAATTAGAGTTGGAGGGCGAGGATCAAAGAACAATCCACATGGTAGAATTGATTGAACTTGAAGAAATGAGGCGGTCTTTTATGATTTAACTAGAGAAACATCATGAATCAACCAAGTGGTCATTTGACAAAAAAGACAACGTGCATACATTCAAAAGAGGGGACTTAGTTTTGAAATGGGACACTGATAAAACTAAACTAGGGTGAAACTCTAAGTTTGATGAACTATGGAGTGGGCCATATATGATCCCATCCTGAAAACATGATAACTCTTTTAAAATTTCAAACATCGATAGAGAGACACTCAAGATCCTGGTCAATGGGATTAATATTACACCTTCCTTATGAGTTTTTCCTATTGCATCATGTACATAGTTGTTGTGTTTTGTGTTTCCTTTGTATTATTGTTGTAGGTTCCTTTCTGTTATGTTATCTTTTGATAAATGATTGAGTTTCCTCCCTCAATCATTTTGTGGCAATCCTTTGAATAAGTGCTATGTTGCACACGTGTTGGCCCCATTTGCAATTTTCATAGGTTGCGAAATCTACTAAGAAAAGGTTAGATGTTGCATCATGTTGAATAGCCATAAAATGATGAAGAGACAAAGAAAAGAAGTTTGCAAAGGAAGAAATGAACTTATATGCTAACTCCATGCCCAATGGATATGTCAGGCTACTAATCAGTACATCTAGTAGGTAGATGTTCCCTGAAAGTCTCCAAAATATTTTTAAAATAACACTCATGGTATTTTAAACAAATTCATATAAGTTCTAGACTTAGGCGGCACCTACTTGAAAAGTCATGGAACAAAGGAATTTAGTGTTCCATGGAAATGGAGAAGCTAGTGTATCATGGAATTTCTAGAATTCGTTTAACAAAGGAGAATGCGTGGAGGTCAAAAATCCGTGGAGTGAAGAGATAGTGTTTCGTGTGATTGCAAATGATAAAATAACGACTAAGAATGAAATAGAGAGAAACCCTCGAGATTCAAAATCTTGCGCAAGTCATACATCTATGGAATAAGCAAATTTGAAACCCATGGCACAAGTCAGATAAGAGTCGTGAAACTCAGAAGTTCGCAGAACAAAGGATTCATGTAACAAAGGAAAATCCCACAGAATGCAACAAATGTCGCAAAATGGAAAACAAACCCGTAGAGGTCAAAACAATGTTGCGGAGTGGATGATGAATTGTGGATTCAAGTGGAAGTTAAAAGTAAAGAAGTGAGTTGTCTACGACTTTCCAAACATTATTAAAACTGCATAAGGTTAGAATAAACCCGTAGAAGATAGAAAAATCATGGTGGAATATTATAATTTTGTGAAGCAAAAAAAACTACGAACCAAGTGCTCTACCACTCCAACAAGCAAAATTTAATAACGAATGACTTCGTCCTCCTATACCGGAGATCTGCTGGCGCGTGATTAGAAGGAATGTCAAGCATGCATACCTGATCTGTAAAATACATGATGATTGGCCCTGAAGGGTTGACAGGGTGGTTCAATTCATTTAATCAAGGATGTGATATGATTCTCTCCTCCTTCTCCATTCTTTCTCTATAAATGTAAGTGCATTGACACACAAAAACAATCCATTCTACTGATTCCTAGAGCTCCTCCATTTTGAGATCAAATCTTGCATTCACGATCTTATGTAATATTCCTGTGGAATTTTCACATGCCTTTTGTCTGTGAGGTTGTAAATTGATGAGTTCTTGATATTATATATGCAAGCGTGTTTCCTTTCCTTTGAATGATTTAGTGTTTATTGTGAATCTTTTTGTCCTCTTACATGACTTCAACCTTATCATGTCACTTTTCATAAAGCTATATGTACATTTCTTTCTACTTTCATAGGCAATGTTATATTTGTGTCTTTGGAGCCAAAATTGTACCTTGTTTTATTTTAGTGCATAACCTCTCTTTTATTTCAACATTTCTCTCCTTCTCTCAACTCCGGTCCCTTGTAATTCTTGGGATAGGATTAGAAGTAGTAATTTAGTATTGACTAGATAGTCGCAAAGAGATAGGATAGAAGGAAGAGATCCTTCTTCGGACATTGAATTCAAAAGGCACCATTGTCCCACACTTTGGAGGTCTATCCATGTTTCATTGAGGTATGGAGCCCAATCTTAGAAAAGGGTGCAATCTCAAGTGACAACAATCACCTTTTAAGGATTTGTATGGGTACGAGGCACCATCACCACTAGATTTGGTAATTCAAAGGGAAAGGTTCCAGTAGTAGATGAACTTGTGGAAGAGATGCAAAACATTTTTCAATTGTTGTGAGATAACTTGGCCATGAATGAAAATAGAATTAAGCAACACACTGGTTAACATAGGCAAAAGAAAAGCTTCAAGATTGGGTATATGGTGTTTGTATAGTTATAAGCATACAAGTAGTAGACATTGAAGCAATCAGGGAAGCAAAAGTTACAAAAAAAATCTTTATGGGACATATTGAGTGTGTGCGAAGGTAGGGGGGAAGTTCCAATGCACTATATGATCCATAGGGATCTAGAAAAACACACCACTTCATCAGTTGTATCAACACCATGAAGGAAAACCCAATAAAATTGAGGAAAAGGAGGTTCTTGTCGAGCATTTTAACACAAACGCCATGCCCTTCGCGTAGGGTGGATGGTTACAAAACCTGCCACCCAACCTGGGTAGCAGTCTTGTAACAGCCTACCCAGACTAGGGAGATGGTCCAGAAACCATGCCATTCTGCATAGGGAGACGGTCCTGACACTTCTGGATAGAAAGAATAAATGAAGTGTAGAATGGATGTAGATTTGAATTGCACCTGACTATTGTATCTTACCTGCATCAACCTTTTCCATTCTCCAGTGCACGTGATTATATTGGGATAGGCTATAAATACAAGGAGGAGAAAGAGAATTTGATCATCAGAGAGTTCAGAGATCCAAAGAGATCAAAGAGTAAGAGGAAATTAGTTAGATTAAGTGAGAAAAATCTTCAGTGCTAGAAATTGAGTTGTAGAAGAAAGGTGTACGTGGAGCAAAGCAAACAAGCATATGAAGGGATATTTTTACATTTTTGTCTCCGTTTTCTACTTCTTGTAATCTATATCTTTTAATTTTATAATTGGTCAATAAATGTGGGAAGAAAGAGTGTTTTTCCCTTCCCGACTGGTTTTCCTCCATTAGAGGTTTCCAAGATGAAATTCTTGGTGTTTGATTTGAATTCTTTATAATTCTCTGCAATTTCCTTTTTAAAGCACTAGATAGACCGCCACTAAGGGTCTAATTCATCAATCTGTCATTTTCTGAAGAGAAAGTAGAACAACAAGTAATTTTTGTGATTCTGTATATTTCGAAAGTAGAGGTTTATGGATTATTTTGGTATCAAATATAATTATATATATCTAGGACTATGGTATTCGATTTGTTCTATGTGATTTGTATGATAGTGAAAATTTCAAAAGGTGAAGAAGTTTTACCTTGCGAGCTAAATATTTATACGAGGAAGTGGAAACAAAGAATATTAAGCTCAAATGGAAGAAGAGAACTTGGTCAATAGAGTTGAGATGTTGGATACCACGATGGATAGCTTTTATAGACAACAACAAGAGATCTTAAATCTATAAAAAACAGATTTTGTTAAGAAATATTCCATGGAATCGGTGGTTCAAGAACTAGCCAAAAAATGTGGTATCAGGAAGAGCCATAAAGAGAAAGAATGGGAAGAGTGTGAAGAAGTGATGTCAATTATAAGCGAGAAGGTAAAATCTACCCATACTCCCTTTAAAGTAGAAATGAAAGTCAAGATAAAGGAATTTTTAAGGACAAGTGGATGCAGAATTAATGGATAAATGTCTAAAACAATTGGAAGTCTATTTTAGTGTGCACAATGTTACTGAGGCATAAAGGATTACCTTTGCATCTCTCAAAATGGAGGGTCATGCTCTGGTTTTGGTGGGAAACCCATCTACCCCACTTGTGAAAAGTAGAAATGTCCCATTGTCAGTACTTGGGAGGGTTTTAAAAAATCGATTAGTGTTAAATTATTTCCTATTGGACATAAGACTAACATGATGATTAAGTGGCAATACTTTAGGAAAGGCAGTGTTCAAAGCATTCAGAACTATAGTACGAAGCTTCAAAGACAAGAAATGTTGCTTAATATGGACTTGGAGGATGAGGAAATTATGACCAAATATCTATGAGGACTTCATACTCACCTTTGGAGAAAGGTAATATCCACAAAGCCCAAGGATCCTCAGTGAAGCCTATACACAAGCATACTATATTGATGAAGAGAAGAAGCAAAGAGAAGAAAATCCCAAAGAAACACCAGTAAACATATTAATAACAGAAAGAGCAAGGGTCAACAAGAATATAAGGTAAATGGAGAGGTAAACATGCTATCACTATATTGCATACTTGTAAAGATCCTAAGAACTTCTGTAATAATTTTGATATAAATGGACATAATGATGTAACATGTTAGAATTTACATCTAGAATTACATCCAAAGCATCAAACCAAGGATTCCAAGAAATCCATAACCATTGTGAAGAAAAAAGGGGAGGTGGAGATTTAGGGTGATTCAGATGTAGATGAGAAGCTAGGTTATACATCCACTAACATGTATGAAGAAGAGAAGAAGAAGAAGAAGAGATGAGTAAGCTATTTCAAATTAGAATCCAAATGAATAAGACTATGGTAAAATCTTTAGTAGATTCTGGTTCTCCAATCAAACTTGATTTCTGAAATGGTTGTAAAAGATCTTGATATAGAAACTTATAAGAATCCACATCCATACCCATTAGGATGGGTGAAGAAGGGTGTAGAAATACAGGTAACCCAGAAGATGTAAGTTTAGATTCAGGATAAATTCCCAATACATAGATGTACTAGAAGCTAATATCATTCCACTTGATGCATTCGATATTGTCTTCATAAGTCTTTAATTTACATGCCAAAGATGTTGTGTTTACAAGGAGGGAGAACTGGTACAGATGGGTCAAGTGCACGAGTTAGTTTCAACATTCGAGAAAAACTAGAGAAAAAAAGAAGGCTATGATAAGTTCCAATCAAGCACTAAGACTTGTTCAGGAAAATCATAAGTTTTCTTTAATTTAATCTAAAGAAAATAAAAATGGACTTGAGAGCACAAATTCTTATAACCAAAGGATGGATAATTTGGATAACACTTGTCAGTGTAGAAGAAACAACCTCAGGAACTTCTCATTCAAGGAGCAATACAAACTTTTACTATGCACTCATCGTACCTACTTGTTAATTCATTGAACATGACAGTAGGACAACAGGAAAAAGAGAAGATACATGGAACATTGGTGATTATAGCAGTAACACACATCATGCAGATGTACTCGGTAACATGTTGCAAGATATTGCACCTACTAGGGTCATCTATGCATGAAAAAGGAAATATACATAAGATACCTTCCAAATATGTTTGTACTTAAGGAAACCTAGAGGAGCATGTAACATTAGAACAAAAAACTAGGAATCCATAGGATTCTTGGTAGGTTGGATAAGAGAAGACACCAAGGAAGACCCGATGGTACTCGATGGAGCATGAGAGGGAGTTAATTCCTCTACCACTCCCCCACTATGATTTAATTGGACCAAAATCCTCCTAAGCACAAGAGGTATGATCCATAGGGATTTGGGAAACACACCACTTCATTAGTTCTATCAGCACCATAAAGGAAATCCCAAGAAAAATGAGGAAAAGGAGGTTATGTTAGTAATTTAACAGAACTTCCACCCAAACCTAGGCAGCGATCCTATAACCACCACCCAAACAAGGAGGGCAGTTCTGAAACCACCGGTCTGCACATGGCGTCATTCCTGACACTTCTAAAAAGAAATAAAAATGGATAATGAAAGGGACGCATATTTGAAGCACCTAACTATGTCTCTTCCCTCCCTGACCTTTCCCATTCTTGAAGTTCATGGGAGGACATGGGGGAAGGCTATAAATACAAGGAGGAGAAATAGAATTTGATCATCAGAGAGTTTGGAGATCCAAAGAGATCAAAGAGCAAGAGATTTAAAATTAATGAGAGAAAGTGAGTAAGATTTTCAGTGCTGAAAATTGAGTTGTAGAAGTAAGGTGTATGTGGAGCAGAGAAAGCAAGCATAGGAAGGGAGATTTTGACATTGTTGTCTCGGTTTTCTACTTCTTGTAATCTGTATCTTTTCATTTTATAATTGGCCAATATAAGTGTGAAGAAAGAGTAGTTTTCCCCTTCCCTACTGGTTTTCCTCCATTGGAGGTTTCCAGGATAAGATTGTTGGTGTTTGGATTTTGAATTCTTTCCTATTCTCTACAATTTCATTTCTATAGCACTAGATAATCAAACACTAAATCTCTAATCTTCAGTCAAATCTGTTGTTTTCAAAAGTTGAAGAGAGAACAACATAATTGTGTGATTTTGTAGAGTTCTAAAGTAGAAGTTTACGGATCACTAGACATAACAAAAAAGGGAAGGTTACATGATGTTTTCCACGTGTCATGTTTGAATAAGAATATCGGGGTGCATTTAGTGGCTTAGACAGAGTTACCAATGAAATATGAAGAAGGAAAGCTTTTGTTGGACCCAGAATGCATTGTTGGAGAGGAGCTCATGAAGCTTTGGAATAGGGTAGTTTGCATGTTAAAGATGAAGTGGAAGGGGCTATCCTTGGAGGATGCAACTTTGGAAACTTACGAGTTCATAACCAAGCTTCCAATACTAAAGGTGTGAAAAAATGAAGATATCTATCTATCTATATATAGGGGAGAAGACCCAGTATGTGAACACGTCCCAATACTTGAACAGTATTTTGCATATAAAATATCCAATACTTGATGGAAAAAAAACCAAAATTTTGATTATTGAAGTTCAAAAATTTGTTTTTTTTATAAACCATATGTGCATAGGGTCAACATCTCAGTATTACTCAGTACACAATAAATACTGATTGGTACTTTCATTTTCTACAATAAAAGACTCATTTGTTCAAAATATAAAAACAACATATCAATTGACAAACCCATCATATCTATTTAATGGGTTGAATATTTGTCTTCTCAATTCATCTCTTTCCATATTCCAAGTTGGGCTGTTCAATCACTAGATCTTTCATGTCCAGACATTAATACAAACCTGCAAAAAAAGAGGGAACCTTCTTCTCAAGATTCAAATTCATCCATTAAAAACACAAACAAAATTGTACACTTGAAATTAAAAAATAAATATGAATATCAAATCAAATAATTTCAGCCACAAGATCATCTCAAAATCAATTTCAACCTTTGATTAAAAAGACCCTACACCTTGATCCATGTCTTACATTTTTATTGGATACTCCCAAATCAATGTCGGTATTATATATTCACTTTCCTAGTCTTGTTTACTGCTGATTTACTTCTGCAGGGTGCTTGATTATAGTGGAGTTTATAAGAAGAGATTACTTCTATCAAGGGGGAAAGGAAAGGTCCAGCAAAGCAAAAATTGCAGGTTAGTTTTCATACCTGCTGCAAAAATTACAGGTTAGTTTTCATACCAAAGGTCTATTCAATTAGATTAGAATTAGACATAACAGATTGCTGAGCAAAACTGCAAGTTTATGGACTGATAGAATTATAGTAAAGAATTATAGTAAAGAACGAGTCAGGAATAATAGAATTTAAAGAAAGGCCCTCAGCAGTGTTCTTTTTGCCTTTTACAATTTATTTTAATTTAGATACCATTGTGGACTAGTTCTGAGAATGACCACAGACTGCTAAAATATGCACATGATCAGAGTAAACTATGAGAACCTAGTGCCTATCTGCGTAAAGAAAAGCTCCACACCAGTAGTACCTAGCAAGGCAAAGGAAAAAGAACATGTTCAACCAAAAAATTGCAATCATAAATGACAGAAAACACTCGTTAGCATTTTAACTTTTAATCAAAAGGCATTGCAAAAGTCAAGATTGCACACGCATTTTGAAAAGAAAGAGCAGGATTGCACACGCATTTTGATATATTTGAGAAAAAGCAAATAATATTAACTTCACAATAGAACTAATAACTTCAGAATGTAAATGTGTTTTTTTTGAGATATTTTATTTGATCGATCATATGTCAGCAAATAATATTACAATATGATTCGAAATTAAAAGCTTAGGATAAAAATTTGTTAAATTATAACTAGCTGTCAAATTGGTGATCATACGTGGCAAGGAATTGGCTCCATGGACCTGCGATCTCAGGGTGTTCGCATACTGGTCCTTCTCCCCTAGAAACATTGCAAATTGTAGACAAACAAGTGGCAAATTGTCCATTTCAGAATGGAGAGTGAGTATATACGGTTAGAGACATACCCCAATACAGAGGAAACGTCCCCTTCCATGTTAGATAATTGTTCTATTCGTGTACATCCCAACGACTATCAGTTTGGTGGTTCTCGTATGATAAATCTTAATAACTATATATAACAACACGAAACAATCCTAAAAAGTTCTAAATGCTTAACCACGAAACAATCCTACAGCCTCGAGCAACCAGTATACTCAACATTATTCTATTAAAAGCAGGTTCAGAAAATCCGTCTACCAGATAAAAAACGAAAAACAAGTTTGGAAGAGTGCGATACCACACAAATCACAAGGCTTCTGAACAGGTGAAATAAATTTGAAAAAATAATCTGAAGTGTAATACTTACGAGCAAGTCTTCTGTCCGCCTGATGCTATGAAGCATGACCTCCGAAATGCTAATGAACGGAGTCGCTCTCCCCAGTCCAACCAGATCGAAAAAATCCAATATTTTATGTAATCCTGCACAGGAGCCCCGTAAGGCCCGTTAATGAGCTCCGCACAAGGTGGTTGAACATTTATTTGTTCCTTATCTAAAACACGCGTGGAGATGGCGGAGGACAGGTTGCGTTTCCCTCTTTTATTTCTAATTTAATGCTCAACACCTATCCTCTTCGGTGGACCACTACCGGTCTCCACCAGTAAATGTGTTTTTTAGAGATATTTTATTTGATCGATCATATGGAAGCAAATCATATTAAAATTGGATACGAAATCAAAGGCTTAGGATAAAAAAATGTTATTTTATAACTAGCTGTCAAATTGGCGCTCCAACGTGGCAAGGAATTGGCTCCATGGACCTGCAAACTGAGGGGGATAGGCCTTTTCTAAAAATAAGTCATCTACAGATATATCAAGAATGTGCAAGACATATCAATTTGTTTCGTCCTCAACCCATAGACATCTGCAAAATATAGAGAACTGAATTTTCTCACAAACAACATCCTCTGCATCCTATAAAATTGAAAAACTAAAAATTCAACCATTATCAATATCCACAAAGATTAATGGTAGTGAATATAAATCGTAGTACAGTGCAGGTAAGAGAGAAATCATCTAACATACGTCAGAGTTGTGGCTTCGCCTAAGACGTCATTGGCTTCACCTAAGGATGCAACAGCTAGCAAACAAATCAAAATTGAATCTTTCATTACAATGAACACCGTTGAATTTTTAACAGAAAATCCTTCTCAATTGTACAGTTTGAATCAGTAGAACAGGTCAGAATGGCCTATAAACATTATTATAAATGAGATGTCACAGTCCTAACCGTGATTGCTACCTTACTCAGCACACCGTAACAGTCTGAAAGTCTATAAAGCTCGTCTTCAAACCAAGAAAGCTAAAAGTGTACAAGCTACTAAGTTAAGTTTGCCTCCTCCTCCTCCTCCTCCTTCATGGAGTATGATATAAACACACATGTATATATGAACATAACTTCTAGACTCTAAGTTCAAGTTCCACCATCCACTGCTTCAAGTAGCCCATGAGCATCAGTGTAAACTATTTCCTTTACAAGAGAGAGGTCGTATGTACACCTCAGAAAACCTCATCATTCCGTTATAGCTTTTCTGCTTCCACAGTCCATAATAATAAGACAAAGATTTTCTGGAATAACTGCGTCTGATGTTTGACCCATCATCAAGATGAATCGTCGCCATTCTAGTTATCCAATTTACATAAAATGTCTTTCACCCATTCTCTCGAAGTTGCTTCTAGTTTCTACCCTTTTAGATAGCTTCAAAGCATAGAGGAAAATCCAAAGTAGAGCTCCGGGATTAAAGCTTTCCGTGCTCACAAAAAAAGGTTTTTTCTGGCCTGTTTTACAGTCACATATTGATACAAAACAGAAATCTGTAACTCTACGTGAACACTGCCCAATACTAAAGAGATAAGATATTGAGTTTCCAAACTAAAGAGATAAGATAAAGAAATGTTTATTTATAGCCAGCTGTAAAATTGGTAAACCTACATGGCAAGGAATTGGCCCAATGGACCCATGAACTTAGGGTGTTCACATAATTGCACTACTCCCAAAAATTAAAGATATAGGAAATAAAAATGTTTATTCATACCTTTCAACTTAACTATTTATAGGAGTGACAGTATGCCAGCTAGGTATAAATAAACACTTTTTAATCCTATATCTTTAATTATTTATCATATCTTAATATTATTTGCTTCCATATGATCGATCAAGTAAAATATCTCAAAAAAAAAAACACATTTACTGGTGGAGATCCGAAGAGGTCCATACCAAGACATTCAAAAGTACAACAGATTTGCTGCCACCATAACAACATATGTAGTCAAGCTATTACAATTACGATTCTTACATGCATTCACTTCTGAAGATGATTTGATGTCACAAAACATTACAATGTCGAAAGGGGTGACTGCATGTTCCAGTGAAACATTCTAATTGATATTGATCAATTACAAACAAGCCAACGAATGTAGTGTTATTTGATAAGACCTCATCTTTATAAGAGTTTAGGGGAGAAGGGCCAGTATGCGAACACCCTAACTTCACAGGTTAAGTGAACCAAATCCTTGCCACGTAGGAGTGACAGTATGCCAGCTAGGTATAAATAAACACTTTTTAATCCTATATCTTTAATTATTTATCATATCTTAATATTATTTGCTTCCATATGATCGATCAAGTAAAATATCTCAAAAAAAAACACATTTACTGGTGGAGATCCGAAGAGGTCCATACCAAGACATTCAAAAGTACAACAGATTTGCTGCCACCATAACAACATATGTAGTCAAGCTATTACAATTACGATTCTTACATGCATTCACTTCTGAAGATGATTTGATGTCACAAAACATTACATTAACAAGACCTGCGTCAATTGATCGATATGAATTACAATGTGGAAAGGGGCGACTGCATGTTCCAGTGAAACATTCTAATTGATATTGATCAATTACAAACAAGCTTATGAATGTAGTGTTATTTGATAACACCTCATCTTTAGAAGTGTTTATAGATGATCTTATTGATATATTAATACATATTTTATTAATTTTATATTGTTTCATACTGCAGCGTTTAGAGAAGATGAAGAGAAAGAGTTCACATCGAGCACAACGTATGCCCAAAAAACGAGGTGTACAATTTGAAATTGAAACATCTAACCATGGAACAGATGAACAGGATGCTACAATAATAAGCGAAGAGGATGGTGCAATAACAAATCAAGGAGATACAAACACAACTGATGATCATCGGCCAGAACCTGCTGGATGTGAACTAAATAGGCATGAACTACAGGAGACTGTGGTTGTTAGAGGCAACACTTTGACCAAGAAGGTTAGAATTTTGTCTAGTTGGTTAAAAGAAGCTATCTTAAAGGCCATAGATGATATTGAGTTTCTCGCATTATTCAATTAGAGCTGCTGCACTGAAATATCATGTCATCTGTGACATGATATTTCACTTTAACACTATTCTGCATTTAAAATATCCAATACTTGATGGAATAAGAACCAAAATTTTGATTATTGAAAGACAATAGGGGAGAAGACCCAGTATGTGAACACGTCCCAATACTTGAACAGTATTTTGCATATAAAATATCCAATACTTGATGGAAAAAAACCAAAATTTTGATTATTGAAGTTCAAAAATTTGTTTTTTTATAAACCATATGTGCATAGGGTCAACATCTCAGTATTACTCAGTACACAATAAATACTGATTGGTACTTTCATTTTCTACAATAAAAGACTCATTTGTTCAAAATATAAAAACGACATATCAGTTGACAAACCCATCATATCTATTTAACGGGTTGAATATTTGTCTTCTCAATTCATCTCTTTCCATATTCCAAGTTGGGCTGTTCAATCACCAGATCTTAGGGTGTTCGCATACTGGCCCTTCTCCCCTATAGGGCCAGTATGCGAACACCCTCAGTTCGCAGGTCCATGGAGCCAATTCCTTGCCACGTAGGAGCGCCAATTTGACAGCTAGTTATAAAAAAACATTTTTTGATCCTAAGCCTTTAATTTCGTATCCAATTTTAATATGAACAGGTCAGGTGTTGAGCATTAAATTCGAAATAAAAGAGGGAAATGCAATCTGTCCTCATGGTTTTTATTCCATCAGGTATTTGGATATTTTAAATGAAAAATAGTGTTCAAGTATTGGGACGTGTTCACATACTGGCCCTTCTCCCCTATGTAATCAACAACCCAGCTTATAAATTCTGTCTTTATCAATTAATATGAAATTAATAAAACATGTATTCGATCATCGTTAATGGCGCCCAACGGGGTAATCACAAGTTCACCTACAAGTTCATAATTCATACTGTCATGTATCATAAGCTAGCTAAAATTTTCCCATTGTAGATGATCTTATTGATATATTAATACATATTTTACTAATTTTATATTGTTTCATACTGCAGCGTTTAGAGAAGATGAAGAGAAAGAGGAGTTTACATCGAGCACAACGTATGCCCAAAAGACGAGGTGTACAATTTGAAATTGAAACATCTAACCATGGAACAGATGAACAGGATGCTACAATAAGAAGCGAAGAGGATGGTGCAATAACAAATCAAGGAGATACAAACACAACTGATGATCATCAGCCAGAACCTGCTGGATGTGAACTACATAGGCATGAACTACAGGAGACTGTGGTTGTTAGAGGCAACTCTTCGACCAAGAAGGTTAGAATTTTGTCTAGTTGGTCAAAAGAAGATATGTTAAAGGCCATAGATGATATTGAATTCAACAATTATTCTATTAGAGCTGCTGCACTGAAATATAATTTACCTCCTACATCTGTTCATTATTGGCTGAATGGTCTGACCCATACAAAAAGGAAGGGCCCTGCACCTGTTTTGAGTGAAGGAGAGGAGAAAGAGATAGTTGAATGGTGCAAGCAAATGGCAGATTTAGGGCATGGAGTGGGATTTATGCAACTGAGGGCCTGTGTTGCACAAATTTGTGAAACTAGAGAGACTCCATTTCGAGAAGGATTACCTGGAAGATCCTGGTGTGAAGGATTTAGAAAAAGACACCCAGACATAGTCCTTCGGACTGCTGAAGGTCTAGAAAGAGATCGTGCAATAGGTTTACGTCCAGAGGTGGTTAGCAAGTTTTATGAAAAACTAGCTAACATTCATATCAATTCCTATGGTGCAGGCAAAATATGGAATTGTGATGAGACAGGAATCCAAGCAGGGAGAAATTGTGGCATGAGGGTGCTTGCCACCAAGGGTTGCAGGAATGTTCCCAAAATCATTCCTCGTAGCAGAGAATGGATGACAATTCTATGTTGTGTAAATGCTGCAGGGCAATGTATCCCTAACTTTTACTTATTTAAAGGTCAGAAAGTTTCACAAAATTACATCAAGGGATGTGAACCAGGTGCTTGCATGGCTGCTCATCCAAGTGCTTGGATGACTAGAGAGCTCTTTATAAGCTGGTTGTATCATTTCAGTAAGTCTGTACCTGGAGGGGTGTGCCCTGAAAATAGGCATTTACTTATATTTGATGGTCATGGAAGCCATGTGGCATTGTCAACTATAGAAGAGGCCAGGCGATTGGGGATTGATTTATTGACATTGCCAGCACATACTACACACAGGTTGCAACCACTGGATGTTAGTGTCTTTGGTCCTTTTAAAGCATATTTCAGATCTGAGAGGATGCAGTGGATGTGTAATAATAAGTACCAAGAAGTCAAACGTTCAGACTTGGCAGAAATAGGTAGTAGAGCTCTCGCAAAGGCCTTGACACCTGCAAATATTCGTGCTGGTTTTAGACGCACAGGTATATGGCCACTTGATCCAAATGCATTACAGAATGACATGGAATGTAGTAAACTATATATCATTGAAGAAGATGCCAACGAAGATGATGCTGAAAATGTCACAGATGATGATACTACTGAGAACATTATGAATGTTGATGGTACTGAAAACATAATAGATGTTGATGCTGCTGAAAACATCCTAAGTTTGTCAAGAGATGTAGCTCCACCAGTTGGTGACAAAATTGGAGAAAATTACTTAATGGAATCAGTTGAGAATCTGTCAACAACACAAGAAGTCCATCCAACCATTGAAACAACGGTTGTTGCTAATACAGAGACGGAGGAACCAAGTATACAGGGAGAAAGCCAAAGTATAATGCAGACCAAAGATTATGAAGTGAACCACATTGTGAATACTCGTGACCAAGGCACATCCAGCTGCAACACTGAGGCCCAGGGATTTGGAGAGGATGATCTCTCATTGCCAAGTGCACCAGAACAACCTACATGGCTGCAAGAGCATATTGCAGAGTTGGGACTTGATCAGATTGGAAACACTGAGGATGAAAGTATATCTTTACCTTCGATGCCAACCAACCTTGTGCCAGCAGACTTTGAACCAGCAAACTTTACTCATTATTATGCTGACGCAGAGGAAATTGAGGTCATTGATAAAGATAAAAACGAGGAAGAGACAACTGGCCATGATGTTGAAAGTGGTATATCAAATGATGGTGTTGCTGCAAATGAGAAGAAATTGGGTAAATTTTTAAGGTTACCGACACAATTTGTACGGGATCCTTCCAAGGGTAAGAGTGATGCTGCACTCCGGATAAGTCGTGCTTCACAATTGTTAACATCTGATGCTTATGTTCAGATGTTAAAAGATACAGAACATAAAAAACAAGAAATATGTGAAGGGAAGCAGCGTAAAAAGGAGCATATTGAGGCAAAAAAGCAAGAAAGGTTGGCAGCAAAGGAGCAGAAAAAGGAAGAGAGATTGCAACGCATTAAAGAGAGGCAAGAAAGGGATCTACAAAAGTTTGTTGAAAGACAGGAGCGCGAGAAACAACGGGAGGTAGCTCGCCAAAAAAAGGAATTGGAATTACAACAGAAGGAAGCCACTCGCCATCAAAGGGAGAAAGAGAAACAAGAAAGAGATAACAAGTTCAACAATCCGCAGGTTTTGTTTCCCATGCATCATCCCATGCCCATACAGAACTCCCTGTTACAAGATATGTTGAAAGTTCCTATCCCAGATTACCACCCTTACTTCCTTGACACCAACAGAATGCAAATAACTTCAACTCCAACTACACACCCCATTATCCCACAACCTCCTACTTCACACACAACCTTTCATACCATATCTGGTTTTCCTATTCCACCATGGGTTCATCCAGTGAACCTCTTGATGACTCCAACAACATCTGTCAATGATACAATCGTTCCTGATAGTCCAAACTAAGGGCAGCATTCGAGGAGAATTCTTTTTTGTGTTGCAGAAAAATATGTATCGAAATCAATTGTGCTTGCATTATTGCATTCACGATTATAGGTTATAGTTGGTATATTTTGCTCCGAATGTAATGAATATGGACACATACAGTATAAGTTTATATGTTTTGCTCCTAATGTAAGAAATATAAAGACATGCAGTTTAGATTACTACATTTTGCTCGAAATGTAATCATTGTTTCAGATGAGGAAACCAAATCAGCTCAGAATTTGTTCATAACCTTATTCAAATTGTTGCAGCTTAAAATGAACACCATTAAATAATGTAAATGTATTTTTTTTTATAAGTATAAAAAGATTTTATTTATTAGGTAAACGGATTAGTGTTTTAAAAGGCTCCCAAAACCTTGTACAAAACAAAAAGATAAAACATTGAAGATCACAACAAACTGACCACAAACAAAATCAAAACAACTTAATACAGCAAAAGCGCCCAAGAACATTTGTTTATACAAAAACCCACTAATTAGAAAAAACAACATAAAAAATCTGTAAAAGATCCCCCCAATTCTGTATTTCCCTTGAAAATCTTCTTCTTCTCACCCAGCTCGGGAGGTTTCATTTCATCAACTAATCCATGGTTCAATCGAGATAGAAACAAATCCAAGATACAAAGACATATTCAATTAAATACATAGGTGATAGAGAAAGACTGAACAAATATGTTAATAACCAACATAAAACCAATCAAGGATCAACATAAAATTAATTTAAAGCGATGCTTGGAATAAAACTTTACTAAAAACAAAAAAATTACATAAACAAAATTGTTGCAGCTTAAAATGTTAAATAAAAACTGAAAGACAAGGATTTATTTGAATCTTGGTGAGGTTGAAACCTCACCTCTATATGGCTTAAAAACATAGAACTGTAGGTAACATTTTCCTTGAGTATTAGTAGTGTGAATACACACTGTTTCCACCCTGCTTCAAACCATCTTGGGCCTGCCAAAAGTTCTCAGCTCTTGCGCCAACACTGGAGCTATGGAAAATACTGCTACACGTCCATCAAAAAAAAAGCAATGATAAAGAGCATTCTGCTTGTCTATGAAATTATAAAGTGAGAAACCAAAAAATATATGCAGACCTAAGCAAAACAAAGTAATTTATAATTACTACCAAGAGAAGAAGAAGATTTGTGCATTTCGAGAAGACCTATCTGAAAAGAGTGCGCACCTGTATGGAAAAATGCATATGGAAACTAAGACTTATGGACAACCTACTTACAAAGTTACATGTACCAAATGAATCACTGCAAATGTAAATCTACATTGAAATTTAACAAAAGCCAACCGCCATATCACAGTGTGTAGAGATGATTACAGGATCTAGTCGTCGTCTAAAATGAAGTCTCAATGATAATATCTGCCATAGCCTGAAAAAACAATGAACAAAATCAGATTAGAGCCTTTTCTTACCAGACTGAAAATTAAGCAATCAGATCATGCAGCACTTATTTCAGACAATTAGATTGGTGGGGAACAATTTTGGTCGACATAATGAAATCTTTTGACTATGTTGAACGTAGAAAAATCTGAATGTCTTATTTAACCCAAAACTAACAATATTCAATATCATATAAACAAAAATATGCAAACATGAAGACAAAAGGATGCAAAGCAATCCTTCAGGAGTCACCAAAATCAATAAGTAGAGCTTAATCCAGATAAAAGGCACCCAATTGATTACTGTCAGGATTTTGTTAGAATAAGTCAGTAATTTTTGATAGAATATTACAAAGGTATATTTGCTGAATAAGCTAGGAAACAAAATTAAAACAATGAAAAAGGAATTTCATTTTAACTAAAACTATTTACTTGGAACATTCTAAAATCATTTTACCACAGCAGCAAGGCCAACAACTGCCATGGAATTCAATGTTAAAAATACTACTGTAGTGACTGAGAAACATATTGACATAACTATTTTGCATCATCCAAACAATACAGTTCACCTGAAATCATAGCACAGTTAATGCAGAAGATCTTCACCTGCAGATTTCAGAAGTGCAGACTTTGACCAGCTAATTGAGAAATTGCTTTATGGCAAATACCATTAGAGTTCTCAACTTGTAGGCAAAAAAAACATTCCTATTCCACTTTGCATATTGTTACAGACAAGGTTTTATACACTTCCCTTTATTTCAGATAGGTTTAGCAACTAATAAAATGACAATTGCAATCAGTAATTCAAGTCCTTTCTTCAAGTGCCATTGTTTCATTGGAGACCCAAAATGTGCCCATGAATTCATGGAGAATTTATTACCATTAGTTAACATTTCAGTATTTAGTTCATATTAAATATAAGGAGACCCAAGTCAAGTGCAATGGTCTGAAAGGCAATTGTCTTGCCATCAAGGTTCATTTCATAAGGCTGATATTGAGTCTACAAACTACTTTAGCCTACAACCAAGTCATTTTGACCATTAGAAAGTGAACAGGATGAAAAGATTGAACTTTTAATGTACCAGAGAAGAGAAATCCAAATAATATAGTGCAGAAGGTTTGGATGGTCCATATTAACTATTTAAGTTCCTACCACTGAAATTATGAAAAGACAAGAAGTATCTGTCCCTCTAATTATACTGTTTCCACAGAATCATTACCTTCATTTCAATCACTGTTATACAAGGTTCTCATCCGGCGATCTATGAACCTTCTTGTTTCAAATACCTCTCCATGAGAAATCCATTGCATTCTTTCAATAAATTATCAGGGAAATAAAAAAATTAAAACTTTCAATAATTTACTGGAAAAAATCTATCCATGCAAATTTTATTCACAAATCACAAGATAAAAAACGAAAAACAAGTCTGGAAGAGTGCGATACCACGCAAATCACAAGGCTTCTGAACAGGTGAAATAAATTCGAGAAAATAATCTGAAGTGTAATACTTACGAGCAAGTCTTCTGTCCGCCTGATGCTGGGAAGCATGACCTCCGAAATGCTAATGAAAGGAGTCGCTCTGCCCAGCCCAACCAGAATGAAAAAATCCAATATTTTATGTAATCCTGCGCAGGAGCCCCGTAAGGCCCGTTAATGAGCTCCGCACAAGGTGGTTGAACATTTATTTGTTCCTTATCTAAAACGCGCGTGGAGATGGCGGAGGACAGGTTGCGTTTCCCTCTTTTATTTCCAATTTAATGCTCAACACCTGTCCTCTTCGGTGGACCACTACCGGTCTCCACCAGTAAATGTGTTTTTTTAGAGATATTTTATTTGATCGATCATATGGAAGCAAACATTATTAAAATCGGATACGAAATTAAAGGCTTAGGATAAAAAAATGTTTATTTATAACTAGCTGTCAAATTGGCGCTCCTACGTGGCAAGGAATTGGCTCCATGGACCTGCGAACTTAGGGTGTTCGCATACTGGCCCTTCTCCCCTTTATTTTTCTCTTTTAGAAGTTTGACTAGCTTTGAGGTCAAAGCTCTTTAAGGGGGAGGGCATGTTGTGTACTTAAATACAACTTATATATTTATGTGTATGTGTGCTTAATTAATATATTTTCATTATATTATATTTTTCGAGTAACTAAGAGTTAGTGCTGGGTTAGGTCACGAGTTACTCACAGATAAATGAGGATTTCTACAAGATTAAATAAAAATGAGCATAAAACCCTAAAGATTGTATTATTTTTTACTATATCATTTTAATGCAAGAGATATCCGCCATTGTGTGAGAGAAAATTTATTAAATTCTTATTTGCAGGTGCAATCTCTTTTTGGTAAGTAGGTGCTCCCATCATTTCTTTCTGTGTATTAGCATTTTTACAAATATTTACAATTTTGATTTCCATTGTTATTTTGGAGCATATAGAAATGATGATTTAGGAAGATGATTCTAACATTCAACATCTTGGTAACCTCATTGCGAATGGCTTTAGTGATATTAGAATTGAAGTGTGTTTTTTGGAAAAGATTGAACCTGTCTTAGAGGGGTGATATAATGTTGCATTTTTTGTCGCCTAATGATTTAAAATCCTCATATGAGAAAGAAATAATGCATGAATACTTTTTATCTCATGAGATAACATGGAAAAAAATAGAATCAAAACATTTAATACAGTTCGGTACCCCTGTTACAATAATGTATCAATCTCACATGTGTCATATTTTTAATTGCCATTTCCTCAATGGATTACAACTTTTAATGTGTTTTAGGTACATTCAAAATTAGAATTCATTGTTTTTGGTAAAAATTACAACTTTTTAAAAATAAAAACATCAAAAAACTTTTTTTAAAGTAGATGTCCACTTCAAGTTCCCAACTCCCCGAAACATTCAGGATGTCACCAAAATCCAGGGAATGTGTCCCCCACGTAACACTGGTTGTGTGAGTGTGATCACCAACCAAAGGTCCTTTTTGAAAGGATGTCATTGATGACAAGTGCCACATCAAGATTATTTATATTTATGCTCCATTTTATATGCACTCACTCATTGCTCACAAACATGCTCTTCAAGTTCTTTAAGCTGATGACATGTACACAATTGTAAAATTAATAGGTTATGGACCTCACCTTGTCCACTAGAGAATTGACCAATTCAGTTTTCCCAAAGCCACCTAAAATGAATTCTAAATCGTGGGCTATGTGAGGGATCCAGAAAATGATGGGATGTCATGCAATCAAAACTCATGTAGGAGCCTCAAATAGATTGAATCATTCTCGGATTTTATTTAAATGCATTATTCATCCCATCTGTGGAAATATTAATTTTAACACTGATTCAAGCCTGGAGACTATATCAAACAAACCCGAAGACTCTTTCCAAGTGCTGCTTACAGAAAATGATCACAGTGATGGCAATGGCTGCATTAGCATAAGGTGTAAATACAGTAGTGATGTTATGTTCTAATAATATGTTCTGCGCTATCTCCAAACCAAGGTGACTCAAATGGAGGTGCATTCTTCCCGTGCTATTATCCAAAGCAACACAGAAGAGGGAATCACTAAGAATCATTATCTATTATTGCTTTTAAGTTTTCTCAAACAAAATATTTGGGCCTGCTTTTGTCCACCAGTACAGAAATCTTAAAATACATCGATCTGAAAAATGCCAAGAGATCAATCTGAAGACCCTTATTGAGGACTTTTCACACACCACATTGATTAATAACTCTACTAATGTCCTCTGCAAATTCCCAACTGACTGGTGACAAATGGCCTTAGTCTAGCTACACCACTATGTCGTGCTCAAAAGAAAAATCTTTCTGTGAAAAAAACGCGGGCTGCAAACTTCACAATGTGACCAAGATATTACGATTTTTCGATTCACTTCTCCAAGCAAAAATTAAAAAACTTCTAAGTGATGGTCAAATATGAACGTCAACTTTAAGGTCGAAACTGACCTGTGACAGTCAAATGATCATCAAATCTAAGGTTGAAATTGCCATGTGACAGGCAAATGAACGTCAAATTTAAATTTGAAAATGACCAGTGATGGTTAAATGGGCGTCAAATTTAATGTTGACGTTTCCCTGCGATGGTCAAATGGACATCAAACTTAAGGTTGTCCATTAATTGTTTACAACTCATAGACATTACAGTCCTTCACTATCCCTGGCTGCTATTGTAGGATTTAATTCGCACGTTGAAAATCGCGATTTAATTCGCGTTTTTTTCCTTTTTTGGTAATTTTTTCCGTTTTTGGATTTTTGGTGAAAAATTCGCAAGTAAAGAAAAATTTTTGCCATTTTTGGAAAGGGTCCGAGAAGATGTAGCAGCAAAAACTTGCATGTGCCATAACTTTCATTCTGTAGCTCCGTTTCAGGTGTTGTTTTCTCTAAAAGTGCATATTTTCTCGAGCTCTACGCATTGATGGCAATATTTTTCTTATTTTCATAAAATCCATTTTTGCATCTTTTTGGACCAAGCAACTTCTTGCAATCTTCTGAAAGAATCATGAGCTTTGATTGCCTGTAGACAGATTAGTAATTAAAAATACTAGATAGCTTTCCAAAACTCAGCGAGAATTCTCCCGTGCTCGGACTAATCGTCCCACCTGCCAGCTTGGTCACAACCTGTGAGCACATGTTTTTTGAAGTTTTTGCTTTCAATCACATTATTGTAATAGCTACTTATGAAATCAATGAAATGTGATATTATCTCTCTTTTGAAATGTGAATTTATCTTTTGTTTTTATATATGTAATAAAAATGTATATTTCTCATAGGCGAATTTAATCACGAATTTAATCGCCGATTTTTTTACCAGCGAATTTTTCACGAATTTAATTATCGGCGAATTCGAACACGAATTCGAATGCGGCAACTTAGAAAAATAACATGGGTTACAAGCATTTTTTTGGATTTGTCAATTTAGGGTATGAACCATCAAGCTTAAGTTTGACGTCCATTTGACAGCCATAGGGCAGTTATTTCTTTCTCTAGAAATTTGTTTTGTTACTTAAGGTAGGTGATTGAAAAATCATGATATCTTGGACATACAACGGACTTTGGAGCTTGTTTCCATAAATCATTTTTTAAGCCCAATGTAGGGGTTCAGCTAGATTGAGGCTAACAGTCACCAATCAATGGGAAATTTATGGAGAAGATGGAGTCATTCGTTATTGTGGAGCCCTTCAATGGTGGAAACTTGAAACTATTGCACTTGGGTTATTCAAGCGGAGTGATTACTTCGCCTTAGGGATCTCTAGTGCGTGTTCCAAAACTGGGTTCCAAACCTCAGAACCATACGGAACTGTAGGCTGAGTGATTGCATTGAAGAGGTACATCTATAAAGGGATGTCCTGGAAATATACTTGAAAACACCAGTGCTCCTAGATAGAAAGTAAAGCATATATAGTTTGCAAATAACTTAGAGGCCAGCTTGAGACTAAGAGATGGCCCAAAAACTTGAACTCCTAAGTAGGTGTAAGTTTTGAGCTCCATTGGTTCTTCATTCACAAAAATTCAAACTTTGAAAGAGCATCCGCAAAGGATTTTTTGTAAGCAATTTTGTGTACTTATTAGTATGCTATTCCATATACACCTAAAAAAACTGGGGTGGTTGAGAGGAAGAATAGGACGGTTGCAGAGAGGGCTAAATGCATGTTACTTTCCAGAGGCATTGACTGTAATTTTGGGTGGAACCGGGGAGTTGTGTTTCCTACATTCTAAACTGGATGCCTTCTAGAGCTGCCCAAGCTACTACACTTGAGGAAGCTTAGAGTGGGTAAACGCCCATAGTTTCTGATTTCAAAATCATTACTTGGGCTTAAATTATGGACATTAAGAGGAAGACATTGCAACCTGAGAGTCACAAGTTCATACTCGTGGGGTATAATGAGGAGTCTAAGCCATTCATGTTTCATGATACATTGACTTGGGAATCATTACTCAATGGGATGTGATGTTTAAGAGAACCTCGATTCCACGTGTTTGCTTTCTCCTATAGTGACCCTTTCTGCTGGGAACCGGAAAAACAGGCTGGAAATTCGTTCGTGACCACCGACAAACAATATGGTGGGAGAAAGTGCTAATGAAACACATAACTAAGCTTAAACATACTCTTAACTTTAGTTTGTTCATTCTCATC
This sequence comes from Taxus chinensis, assembly GCA_019776745.2. Taxonomy (NCBI): domain Eukaryota; kingdom Viridiplantae; phylum Streptophyta; class Pinopsida; order Cupressales; family Taxaceae; genus Taxus; species Taxus chinensis. The sequence continues at coordinate 852,394,732 of CM034146.1, forward strand.
CAGTCATTAGTTGGTTCTTATGTGGCCTATGGCTATGGTCCCACTTCGATTCTTCTAGAAGGTTTAACTTATTGCCCCAACTACTATTCTTGGTTTTGTTTAGGACTTCTCAGGTTGACCGAGGCCTGATCATTCACTCAGCATGACCTCTTATCTTAGCTCAGGACTACTTACTTCTGCCAGCAAACTAGAAATACCCCGATGGTTAGTTATTTCACTTCCATGTTGATGGTCCTCAGTTTAGGTTTATCTCTAAAACACCTTGTGAAAGCTATAGTTTCACAAGTTTTACCATAATACTAATAAGAACAGATTGAAGTTACTGAATCTGCACAGCAGGGCAGAATTGCCTATGTCCATTCATACCATAATGATTGGTTTGTCTTTCTGCCCAGATTTCAATTCACATTTAGTGCAGGCCAATAGTGGTCTAGGATAAATCTTAGCTTGCACCAGGCCATGGTTTTGTGACAAAGTAGGATGAATTTGTTTAGACACGAACAAATTTCATAGCCCTAGCAAGGGCTCTTAAATATCCTGACTCCTTTCCATACATCCTGAATTAATAATACAAGACTCGAGACCACTTTTTTGTAAGCAATGTTAAGCAACTTATGTCTCCTGTGATCCCATTGGGTTCAGCAATGGAGCTTTTAACTTGGACTATGGATCGAATTGCTTTAGTTCTGACTTCCTTGTCCATTTGTTACTTTCTAACCAATCATAACTTATGACAAACATTGTAAACATTCTCAAGGCATTAACTTTCAGGGGGAGAATTTCTTTCTTTGCAGACCTCCTTAGACCTGAAGCTGTGATGTTATCAAGCTAATAAAATTTCTTATAACTGGATCCTTTAATATATGTTCATAAGCATCAAAGGAGCAAATAGGCTATCCCTTTATCAACTGGTAGGGGTCAAAATCTAGACTGTAGACATTTAAAAGCTACCATACAACAAGGTTTACAAAAGCATTACCAGGAGTAGTTGGCTGATTTAGAAAAACAGAGTTCGTGGATCTTCATAACTCATTCCAGAACAGGGGAGGTTTGGTTTATCCACATTCCCAAGTCTCCTGCTTGTATAGGCATCTACAACTATTAGCTACAGGTTACTATTACAAATACCAGGCTACAGCCCGTGTTAAGTATGCATGTCATTCTAGAACTTCAAAAACAAATAGGGTTCATAACATATACTAGAGTGGCTGATTCAAGATTAGGAGAGAGAATTAGTCTCTCTATCTCTATTTCATATGAAGGATTAATGGTCATGTTATTGAGCAAGATTTTACCACTCAATTGTGAACATCAATCTGTGCTGCCTGAGCAAGCTAGATACCTATTCCATATCCCTTCCATGTTACAGTCAACATGATCAAAAGGAGAGAAGTAGCGAGCATGCTTCTAACAAAACCCAGTCAACAAGTCAAGAATAACCAAGGGCCCTTCATATTATGCAGGTACGGTACTGGTTTGAAATGAGGTATAACTCGTCAATTCAAAGTGCAATCTACAAGGAAGAGCAATTTCACTAATATTTAGAGTTTACATGGCTTGCAAAGAGGAGCCAGAATCATATTTACACGAAGCGAGTAAAACTATTGTTCAGTCATGCTAAAAGGAAAACCTAGCACAACTTGCAATTATAGAGGAGAAAATGACCAGAACAGAGCCATTCAGCATAGAAACCACATCAATCAATTTTCAACGACTTCATATTTTCCCTCCATTTCTTAAGTAAAGAAAGTTACAAAATTAACATCCCTTTTAATATAAATTCTTAGAGCAATATGTATGACCGATACAATCAGCAAGTTCTGACATCAATAAGGTAAATTTATAAACATAGAACAACAGCCCTTAAATCTTCATTCCTTTTCAACCCATAGCAAGATATCACCTGCACTAATCAAAAACCATATATATACATGGGTCAGAAATCATGCAGGCAAAGCTTCTATTACATCAAGTTATCCTCGGAACAAAACATTTCCGCTCCTTAAATCTCGCCCATTCCTTTTAAAAGATAGATATACATGAAGGGATTGAAACACGATATTTTCATGCTAAAACCTTAAAATCCATAGTAGTGATAATTCAAGACCAATTTTCATAATTTATTGCAATAGGGAGAAAAAAAGAAAGAATGAAGGAAACCATATTAATGTCCACAAATGAACAAAAGTAGGTCAATGGGACTCGAGAATACGTCCAATTACAATAGAAAGTGTCAGGGTCAAAGGACCCTTAGCACAACATCCAAAAAAATAAAAGCAAACTAAAAGCATTGAAAGTAAACATTGGTTATATCCAACGCAATAAACTTCCTAACCCAAGTGGTTAGTGGTAACAATATATACAGCCAAATCTATATCACTATGAAAGGCTAATGCAAGATCTGAAAAATCTGCAATGGGAATGTCTAAGGCTAAGGTGGCTAGGTTAGGTAATCCTAGGAGGAAGCAAGGCACTTCCCCTAGAATCTGTCCTAGTGTCCAAGGCTGAAGAAGAAACTCTCATGGCCAGGGGTGCATAGCATCTATCAAGATTTACTAGATTTAGATAGGCTGAGTTACTGAATTTGGCTTGCCCGAGTTACTAGATCTAGTTGGGTTGGGGAGATATGGAGTACTATAGTTGGAATGGGTTAATAGATATAGTTGGGTTTAGAGGAGGCCATACATATATAGGGTTGATGGATGAGATACCATCGTGCCCCCCAATCTATATGGGATCAATTCTATATGGTGGCCCTATATATGATATATCTATCTAGATTTAAGTCTGGTGGTTGGACTATGCAGAGTTGAATATGATATTTGATATCTAGTATGGGGGAGCAAGGCTTTGGGCCCTCTATATATAGCGGGTTGTCAGCCACTACATATATACGAGGTTGGAGTTGAGCAGTTGATTATGTATCCGCAAGATCCATATATATATATATATAGGCGTGGGTATTATTGCATCTAAGTGGGGAGTTGGGGTGGGTATTATTTCATCTAGGTGGGGAGTTGGGTTGATGAAGGTGCCTGACCTATAGATCTCTATGGTCTTAAAACATGCTCTCAAAAGTGACATCATCTCATGAACTTTTTGCCACATAGGGAGTTCATTGAGTCAGTATGAAAGGCCCTTACCATATATCTCTATCCCCGGAAAGAAAGGCAAGGATTTCTAGATAGAGCCTCTAGTCCATAATCTATAGTCATGGCCCTATCTAGATATGGGGCCCATATAGAGAGGAAAATTCTATACTATACATAGGGAACCATCCGCCATAGCCAGGCCAACTAAACTACATATATTCAAGGGCCCTATAACTAATAACTATCCACTTCTTATAGTCAGGCTCTCGACCGAAAGTTCTAAACCCTCTATCTAATCATCCCAACCATATTCAGGGGTTGGGTGGTTCGATTGAGAAAAGGAGAGAAGGGACTAATCAGCTAGAGAGGCAGACCATATCTATATATAGGAAGCGACTATAGTCTAGTTGACTCCATGGACAGAGATAGATATATAGGTCCAGCCACCCACCCATCCCCATCTTAGTGATGTCATACAAATCTGTGGTAATGTCCAGCTAGATGTAAGATATATATATATAAGTTGGGGCATCGGTATGTACAATATTTTAGTAATATCTTCCACTTAAATTTAAACAAAGTGTGTCCAATCGCATCAAGCAAACTGACTTTTACAGAATGGTCTTCAGCCATCTCTTTACATGAAAGAATGACACTAGACTTTTCAATTAGATGATTTGATTTGCAAGGAAATTTACTGGCTACAAAAAACTCGAATTGTTTGGATTCAAACTAAGAGAGTAATACAAAATTCTTCCAAAATCTGTGATTAATTGCTGAAGCATGAATTAGATTATTATACTAACTCTTCTAAACGAAAGAACCATGAAAATGACCATTCTATTATTCATGAAGCACAAGCCTGATTTCTTACCCTATCATCAGCACCAAATACAACTGAAACATAAGCTCAAGAGGCTGCCTATAAATGTGATGAATGAGCAACAAAATCAGTCTCTTATGGAAACCGCGAGAGAAAATGAAATAAGAAAGGTCGTCTTTTCACTAAAAGAAAATGAAGCTGGTGGATGGACAGATTTCCAGCCCAGCTTATCACTATAGTTATAGTGCAGAGGTATCAATCTATTTTGAAATAAATTATATCAGAACCTTAGGCTGGTTTTGCAAAGGGCCTAGAGATCCCCAGCAGTGTAGTTAGTGCCTAGGAAACATTTATACAATTGTCACAAAATGTATTGTCTGGTTTGCTTATTAAGTTGGATATTCTGAAGGATCATTGTAATTGCCATTTCATTCAGCAGACTCTTTAAAAAATATGGTTTCCTGTAGGATGGATATACAACTTTATTTTTGAATACCTAATTTGTACCATTCACCCATAGACAAGATAACAAGAGAGAGATATCATTATACCCAACCGCCTCAGGTGGCTAGAAGCTGCAAGGCATGTATGCAATTAAGAAACACAGATCATGTACCACACTTCTCTGTGATCTGGGATTGGCTACCAAAATCAGCTAGATCCTGACCATATCGTTGCAAAATTTGAGACTTTGGTTTCCAAAGAGGAATCAGCTTCACCACCCATGCCATTTCCCTATGTTCTAAATTCTTGTTCGCCAGCTTCTCTTTGGGAGGTAAATGATCATTGATAATATCTATGTATCAACTAGAGGATTCCTTGAGGATTCTGCACATCCTTTTAAGGTCATTACATGCAATTAATAGCATGTAGAGTTTCCCCTTTGCTTCTGCCCATAGGAGATGACTAGTTAGATTCTCTCAGCATTGTTTCCAGAGGAACTTTCCTATGGTTTGTAGCTAGAAATCTAGCTTTTGTTATCAAAGATGTGATGGCTGAATCAAGTAATCACAGAAAATACAAATGTAATCAGTTAAGATAGATTTCTTCTCATCTGGCTTGGTGGATGTGGTGGAGGAGTTGGCTTTCAATTAATCCTTGATTCAATGGCAGTATTACAAGATGGCTAGATTCGCAACTACAAAGAAAACTATACTGTGAAAAAGATTGTAAATCATATTAGGAGAGTGACCTGCTCCCAGATAATTAGAGGGCAAATTTGAACCAACAAAAATGATCTGAGTTCAACAAGAGGAAATTTATTTATGAAAGGAAATACAATGAAGAACAAGAAGAGTATATACTATAAATATAACTCAATATACAAGTTCAGATTGTAAGAACTATACCTAGAAACCATGAGTATCGATCACAAGCACCATGTTTTCTCCAATCATTGTTTCTCAATGAAGGACTTTGCAATTTCAAAACAAAATTCAACTGGCCTAGCATTTTATCTAATGGAATGTCAGCATTCTGGTGTAATAGTATTGGAAGCATTCAAAAGAACAAAATCCAGGCTCATGAGATTTATCAATAGGCTCGTACCAAGATATTGTATTCAATTAACTAATGAGTATTTATACAAGGTAATGTTTGTTAACATACAACAAACATCCTATTATCACTCAACTTCTATTCTATTCTATATGGCCTATGGATGCTATAAACAATCACCCAACAACCTCCTAATCTACACTATCCCTATTCTATTGGTGAGTTGTTATCACAACTCACGTACACACTCATAACAATATTAATAACTAGTGTTTACATACTTGGCAAGAACTTGCCAAGCCTGCAAGTACCCACCCAAAAATTCCCACAGTAAGTTTTCACCATTAAAACTTGGAGTCTGGTATTCCTGAGTGTGGGGAATTTACTGTTAAAAGTCGCAGCAAGTACCAACTCAAACTCGGCAAGTCCTATACACAGACTCACCAAACACTCAAAAAAACACGGTGAACAGTGAAAATGTAGCTTTGACGGTCAAAAACGCTGAAAATACACGGATTTTCGCTCATGAAAAGCCCCCACACCCACACATTTTAATCAGATAGCTATTGAGCATCCATTCAATGAATTCCCATAATATGTAATCATGAATAACACTAGTTTTTCATTATTTATGATCAAAATCACTATTTTTTTAACTGTACATGGGGTTTAACCGTTTAGTGTTTAATTTACAACTTTACACTTTGGACCATGGGGGGGGGGGAATTAAAAATTGTACATAGCGTTTACATTTACAAATTTATGGTTTATTTTTTATACTGTCTTTAAACATGTTACATATTAGCATACAATGGCGTCTAGCTATGCATCCAGCTCCGCATCAGCGAGTGAATGCATTCCTGCTAATACATGGAGTCGTCGAGGGGATTGCAATTTGCATTTTCTGCGAGAAGAAGGTTTTGGGAGACAATTAATTGCCTCAGAGTAGCATGTCACATGCATTGTTTGCCACAAGATTGTGCCATGTCCCAATGCCATAGAGAGGCTAAACAAGAGTTATGGGAAAAGTTTGAATTGTTGAATAAGAAGAACCCAGAGAGGGCAATGGTGCAAGCAACCATAGCAACAATTATTAGACCTTAAATGGCAGTGGAAACAGAGAGAGATGCCACAAAAATTGTGGGCTCTAGTTATGGTCCACGGCTACAAGGCACATCCACTTCATCAAATTCGAGAAAAGGCCAAGCACAATTTTTTTGTACCTGGAATCATACCTAAGGCGCAACCTTCATTGCAAGGTACAAGCTGGAACAAGGAGGTGCACGAGGAAGCACATAAGGTTTGTGTAAATTTATGGTATTAAAACAGCCTTCCCTTCAATGTGGCGAAGAGCCCGTACTGAAAGTACTTGGTAACGACATTTTTTACTACAGGGAAAAGGTACAAGGCACCCTCTCCAAGAGACTTAAGTAGGAGGTTGCTCCAGGGTGTAGTTGTAGATGCAAAGTCAATTCTAGAAGATCAAAAGAGCAGGGGTAGAAGTTCGGATACACCATTATTGGAGCAACCAAAGAGACCGTTGCAGTAGCTATAGCAATGGACTTTAGCCAAAAAACACACACCTTACAAATAGGCATGGGACAGCCTAAACTAGGAGATCAAATATCTCCACATATCAAGGAGTGGAGACAAACTCTGTTACAAGCTCCTTAGAATATGAATATAGTTTATTAAAAATGAGAAAATGAAGCTAAGCTCCCTAATGAAGCTTAAAAATTAAAAACACACTAAATATCTAGTTAGGAAATAACCCGAAACTAGTATAGTGTGAACACGTTATTCCAACACCCTCCCTTAAGCGAAAGCTAGGGAGCAAAAGAAAGAAATGGGTCCCGGCTACTATGCCTGATAAGGTACCCAATACAAACATGGAAAAGGAAGGAAGGACTTCATACAAAATCCCCCCAAGTACAACTTCTTTACCCCAAGCAATGCTCGCAACTGAAGGTAATGAGGAGAAGCCAAAGGCTTAGTAAAGATGTCAGCAACCTGCTCAGTTGTAGGTATGAAATTCCAAGCAACAACTCCATCTTGTATCAACTTCCAAATGAAGTGCATGTGTATTTCAATATGTTTGGTCCTTTGATGCTCAATAGGGTTGTGTGCAATCTCAATAGCACTTTGATTATCACACCAAATCAAAGTAGGAGCCTTCTGTGGAAATCCAAACTCATCAAGTATTTGACGAAGCCAAAGAGCCTCCTGTCCAACCTTGATTGTACCTCTATACTCTGCCTCAGTAGATGACAAAGCAATTGCAGTTTGTTTTTTGCATGCCCATGCAATCAGACCTAAGCCAAGGTGAAAGAAAAAACCAGAAGTAGATCGCCATGTATCATGACATCCACCCCAACCTGAATCTGTGAACCCCTCAATATCAGAAGATCCCTGTGGTGTGTAATGAATGCCAAAATTCAAAGTCCCCCGAATATAGCGCAAAATACTACTTTGCTTGCTTGCCAATGACTCTCATGAGGCTCATGAGAAACTGAGAGACAAGGTTAACAACAAATGTAATATCACGACAAGTGTGGGTCAAATAAAGAAGACTGCCTACTAATTGTCTATACAAAGTGGCATCTACCAATTTAGTTTTACAATCAGTAGTCAACTCAATACCTGACTGAAATGGAGTGGGAGCTGGCTTACAAGTAGCCATGTGGAATTTTTGAAGCAAATCTGAGGCATATTTCTGCTGCCCAATGGAAATACCCTCCAAAGACTGATAAACTTGGAGGCCAAGAAAATAGTGCAACAACTGTCCCAAATCTGTCATATCAAATTTTCCTTTCAACTTGTGTTGTATGTCCTGAATCATAGAATCTGAACTTCTAGCAAGGATTAGATCATCAACATACAAAACCAAGATCAATAAATCCTCACCATCTTTCAGAACATACACATTATGGTCAGACTCACAACGATGAAATCCAACAGTCAAAAAAAATCATCCATCTTCTCATACCAAGCTTGAGGAGCTTGTTTGAGACCATAGAGAGAACAATGGAGTCTACAAACCAGTGAACTATCCTGCACGAAGCCCTCAGGTTGCTCCATATAAATCTCCTCTTGGAGATCACCATGCAGGAAGGCACTCTTGATGTCCATCTGGTATACTGGCCATCGGTGTGATGCAACAAGGGAGAGAACAAGGCACAAAATCCATCTTCGCAACAAGAGCAAATGTCTCAGAGTAATCCACTCCTTCGACTTGTGAAAACCCCTTTGCTACAAGATGTGCCTTGTACTTATCTACAGAACCATCAGCTGCATGTTTGGTCTTATAGACCCATTTACAACGCACAAGTTTTCTTCCCTTAGGAAGAGGCACCAATTCCCAAGTATTATTCTTCAAAAGAGAAGAATATTCATCTTGCATTACAACATCCCACTCTGGTTTACTTGTTGCCTCAGAAAATGTCACTTGATTAGAAGAAATAGCTTGACTCATAAGAGCCATCCCAGAAGGCATAGAATGAGTATGACGGATAATCAACATTACCAGAAGTTTCAGCTCTAGTCTATCGAGGATCATTAGGATCACCAAGTCACAAGTTGCTTGCAAAGTAGATTGGACCCATTTAGGCATGGGTTGTGGAGGAAGGAGGTGCAGAGCAGGATCCACAACAAGGTCATCATTAGAATCAAGAAGCATATCCTCTGTATCAGATGTAGGAGGAGAAGAGGGAGAAGCAACAACAACATGATCCAAAGGAGTCTGTCTCATCAACCCAAACATCTCTTCGAAATAGAACCTCATGGGTAGTAGGATCGAGAAGACGATATGCCTTCACATGCTCACAATGCCCAACAAATATGAGCTCTTTGCTTTTCTTCTCCATGGATTTCCTTTTGTCATCGGGAACAAAAGCCCATGCTTTGCTACTGAAAACACGAAAATCCAAAACATCAAGATTTTTACCTGACCATGCTTCTTCAGGAGTAATCCCCTGAACTGCCTTATGTGGAATTTTGTTTTGAATATAGTTAGCACAATTCACAATCTTTGGCCCAAAACTCAAGTGCTAAGTCCTTGGACTAAATCATGCAATTTGCCATCTCCTTGAGTGTCTATTTTTACGCTCAGCCACACCATTTTGCTGAGGGTGTAAGGCATTGTATATTGATGCAAAATACCATGATCAATACAAAAATCTCTAAATGCATTACTAACATATTCCCCCCCATTATCATTGTAGATCTTTTTAAGTGAATTGCCTGATTGCTTTTCAACAAAGTCTTTAAAGGCCTTGAAATTATCGAACACATCACTTTTATACTGTAAAAAGTACATTGTGTCCTCCTTGTGAAATCATCAATAAAAGTTAGCACATATTTAGCTCTAGAAAATGATCTTGTGGGAAAAGACATTATATCACTATGTACCAACTCAAGAAGAGCCTTAGCTCTTGTGGCTTGTTCCTTTGAAAAGGGATCTTGATGTTGCTTACCAAGCATGCAACTTGGACAAACACCATCATTTGACGAAACCTTTGGAAGTCCAAGTACCTTGTTCTAAGAAGACAATTGTTGCAAATATTTGTAATTGAGATGACCAAACCATTCATGCCATAATTTACTCACATAATTAGAGTGAGCAACAAGAGAAGATCCTATAGAGGTGTCTAATTTCTCAAAGAGATACAAACATGAACCGGGATCCACGACACTTGTAGCTACAATATCATTAGGATCATTCAATTCCCTAATTACAACACTATGTGATGAAAATTCCACAGTTTTACCATTACCAGAATTATAGATTTGATAAATAGACAACAAAGTGGAAGAAATTCAAGGAACATAAAGTACATCATGAATGCACCCATTTGACATATCAACAATACAAGATCCACAACTTCAATTAAGAGGAGTTGCCCATCAAAATTTGTAAAGTGTTGCAATCAAAAACTGAACTCGACAAATCCCAAGAGTGTGTTAGATGGTGAGAAGCACCAAAATAAAAAATCCACATTATCTTTCAAAGGAGAAAAAGCCCATGCAGAAAGACGTTTTTCCCTTGCTAGTATCCAAAGAAGATGAAGAAGATGGAACAAAAATCTTATGTCGTTTCAATATTTTTTCCAATGCTTCAATTCTAACAAAGTATTTGGACTCGGGATGATTTGTTTTGTTACAGTATGGACAAGGATCATACAATTTCTACTTGAAAGATTTTTTGGATTTACCTAGACTAGAAGGCTTAGGAGTCTCAGTAGTGGGAGTAAGAAGGCTTGGTGATTCTACAGACTTATTTGAAGATCCTGGTTTTGGTTTTTTTCCATTTGCTCTTAGAAGAATTAGCCACCAATGCATGATTTGAGCTAGGAATGGCATCAAGTGACATTAATTTGGTCTTGCTCATGAAGACAATCTTTCACGGAATAGCTCAAATGATGGCATCTTAAATTGATTATCTAAAGCATCCATAGTTGAAGAGAAAGCAGATGCAAACATTGTAAATGGACCCTTTAGTTTTGACAGAATCAGAAAAATGCATTCTTCATCCTTCTTATCTCTACCACCAACTTTTAGTTGAATCCTAAGTTCCTTAAACTTAGTCAAAAATTCTTCAATAGAAGGGAAATTTGATGGAAAACAGGAAATAAACTCTAAATCCAACTGCAACAATTTAAATTCATTTATTTTTCCAAATAGACTTTCAAACTTCTCCAATACCTCTTGCAGTGATTTTGCGTCAGTGATATGAAACTGCAGGTTGTCTGACAATATTTAAGGCTATCAAACCAAGTGCCTCCTCCTGGCTTGCAAGTGCATACAGATACTTGTCCTTCTTAGTGGTGAACACAGGTACAATTGTTAGAAAAACACACCATAATCCCCTAGATTGGAGCAGTTGTTGCATTTTGGGTTTATAGGAGTGATAGTTTGTGGAATTTAGTGGCTCAAAAAGGCTAGGATCCATCGAGAGGGTGCCTCTAGCCCCAATTCTCTATATAGATGTCCTCTGGCTCAGTGATGGTGATGGCTCTATGGAGTTTAGATAGAGGGTTCAGTCTGGAGGCCTATAGAACTATCTGGGGAGGTACACCTATATATAGATTCTTTATAAGGGCGGCGGGGGTGCACCAGAGATAGAGATGTTTCAGTTGGGCCGCCCAGCCCATATAGAGATGTGTGTTTGCCGGATAGAACTATAGAGCATATGGTTTCTAGATCGTTTGGCCACTAATCCATACAAAATATTAATGTAATATACATCATCTAGCCACCTATCCATATTTGATAGATCATTATTCTATTTTGTTTGGTGCCCCCTTCACCCCTATCTATCCCTCTCTCTCTATCTACATATTGGCCCCCTATATGCCTATATATCTATATGGGGCCCCTATCTCCCCTCTATTCTAAGGAGGGGGGCGGTGGTGTCAGCACTCCCCCGCCCCTGCCCTCTATATCCTCTCTCTAGAGAAGGGGGGGCCTGTAGATCTTATATCTATTCGGGCCTCCCCAACGGCCTACTAGATATAGCTGGGTTGGGCCCTAGATCCCCAATTCGGGGGGCCAATGGGCTCATGGTGTTCCACAATCAGTATCGGAAATGGACTGAGAAATGGTGAAACATGCGAAACCGCATATTGGATCACTCCATAGAGGCACGGAGAAATTGATGGAGTACAAAATCTATCTTCAGGCTCTACCCCATTTTGATCATTTAGAGGGCGATCGGAGCCGAGGGATGCGCCAGCCGGTGGCGGAGCCAACTGGACTATTTGAATCATTGAACCCAGTGATTGGAGAGGTTCCTTCGGATCCTACAAATTGTTATTGCTCACACCTCGGCCTCCTTCCTCTCCCGCCCCTGAACCACAATTCGAACATAAGAGGAAGCAAATCTTGACATGATGAGCCAAAAAAATCCCCCCCTTACACAATATTCCGAAATATTTTCCTTTTACAAATGTCCTTTTTGCAAAACTATCCAAAAAAATTCCCACAATTTTTACAAGTAATGCCTTCTTTTTTCAAATTCTCCCTTTTGACAAAAGAATCCCCTTAGCAAAATATCTCCTCAAAATATTGCCTTTTAAAAAAAGTTCCTCAAAAAATTCTCCACCAAAATGCTTTGAATATTTTTTTTGCAAAAATAAGGCAAGGGGGTTGGGACCCTTGACCTCTTATAGTTGCAAGTTGAAAGTTTTAGCAAAATTATAATTTGCCAATTGCTTTATTTGTGTAAACATATGAAAGTAAAAACTGCTATTTAAAGTCTCGCCCAACGCGTTTGGAAGCCCAAAGAAAAAAAAATCCCTCCTTGAGAGATTCAACCCTTTGACCAATCAACCACCAATGCTTTTGCAAGTTTCATGCATCCAACTGCTCTACAAAGTGCTTTAAGCATGTGTGAGAAAATGTAATTTTAAACACTTACGATTACGGATTTGACTTTGCAAGAAAAGGCTTAACATCCTCCAAGGAGTTTCAAACACATGACCACCAAGATCTCCAACGCCTTCACTATTTTGAGTTGTCTGGTGCACCAACCATGCACGTCAAATTCCAATCCATGGAGATTCATATATAAAGGATAAATGGCACAAGGGTTTTTGTTTTAAAAAAAACGCAACTCCCTGACCTGTCGCTTTGACTGGTTGAGGCTTAGCTTACTAAACAAATTTCCAAACAGCAGCAATAAAAATTGCCAGCCAATTTCAAATGGCCTGCTCGGTAAAACAAATAAAATCCAACGCCCTCAAAGTAGAGACAATCAGTTCAATGAAGCAATGCCCAGCAAGGAGAATTTCCAAGTGCCCAGCCAAGAAAAGCAGTGCCCAGTTAGAATGAGCAGCACCTGCTTTGCACAGCAACCACACAAATCAGCAAGGAAGCGTGTAGTTTGCCAGAAGAGTACTCTATAGAGTAGGAAGAATAAGGTCCTTCACACAAACCTATTCATCATAAACCAGATCTGCAGAGATAGATTCAACAAAACTTTTAAAAAAAAAAAATCGACAAGAAAACTTTGCATAAACAAAATATTTAAGACTAAGAGGCTATAAAGCCTTCGCTTCTTTTGCAACACCACAGTGCTCTGATACCATATCAGAGCAACCAAACAGATTGGTGCAAGAGCTATAGCAATGGGCTTCAACCAAAAAAACATAGAACAATACAAAGCAACGGAAAGTAGAAATAAGCAGCATTCTATTAGGCTAGACAAGAGTTATCCTCGCCTTCCAAATAGGTGGGACAGCCTAGACTAGGAGATAAAATATCTCCACATATCAAGGAGTGGAGACAAACTCTCAACAAGCTCCTTAGAATATGTACATGAGTTGAAACAACTCACACAAAATAGTTTAGTAAAAATAATAAAATAAACTAAGCTCCCTAATGAAGCTTAAAAATTGAAAACACACTAAATATCTAGTTAGGAAATAACCCAAAACTACTTCAGTGTGAACACATTATTCCAACAACCATTCTTTCAAATGGGTGGTCGAATGGAAGGAACCGCACCCTCATCAATTTTTTAGCGGCTTCAAATGGTGAGATGATTTTTTTGAAGTCAATTGATGCCTCTAACATAGTAAAAAAAGAAAAAAAAAAATGAGTCCTATGTTGGAGGACGTTGTCTTAGAGATGGGTATCAAGAATGGTGTTCAAGTTTTCACTGACAATGCAACAATATATGTGGCGGTTGGGAGGCTACTTCAAAATAGGTATCCATCACTCTTTTGTACCCCTTGCACAGCCTATTGCCTTGACTTTCTTATGGAGGACAGGAAAAATTGATTGAGTAAGACCGGTTCTAGAAAATTCGAGAAATATAACAAAATACATTTATAATCACCCTTGGGTTCTCAACTTGATGAGAGAACACCAAGGGGAAAGAGCTTGTGCAAGTGGGTGTCACGAGGTTTGCAACTAACTTCCTAATGTTGCAAAGTATTTGTAGTTTGTTAACACCATTGAAGCACATGTTTGTGAGCCAAGCATGGCTAGACTGGACATATTAAAGAAAGTTGATGTAAAGACAATAGCAAAGACAACTTTTTGATGATATCTTTGCAAAGAGAGCTACAAAAATCATCAACATAACTTCAAACTTCAATTTAAATTTCAAGTTGATTCCTTTATTTTCATTTTTTAAATGTATTGCCATTTACTTTAATTATAAGTTTGTAACTTTAAAGTTTAATTTGTTTATGAGTTTCAGAGCCTTTGGTGAGAGTTTTGCGCTTGGTGGATGGGGAGTAAAACCCAATTGTATACATTTATGAGGCCATGGATATAGCCAAAAAGGCCATCCAAAACTATTATAGCGGGGATATAGCTAGATTAGCTAATTGATCGAAGGTGAACAATCGACTCCACCAACCCATTCATGCATTGAAGTACTACTTCAAACCCAAGTTTTTCTTCTCCAATGGCTTCACATATGTTAACGAGAAGGTTATGGCCTCTCAACACACATTGAGAGGATGACACCTGAGAATGAGGTGATGTGCCTCATTATTTTAGAGATGCAAACTTACAAGTAGGCTAGGGGAGGCTCTTTTCTTCAGCACCACTTGTCCAAGGGAGATCCATCCAGCTGCCAGGTAACAAAAATTAGAGTAATTATTTATATTAATTGCATACAAACTTTTGAATATCTTGTTTGTAAGCTCTTGGTGGGAAGATTGGGGAGGAAATACCCCAAATGTTAAAAAAATAGCGCTCTAAATTTTATCTCAACCTTGTAGTGCTTCTGAATATGAGTACAACTAGAGATTGTTTGAGGCCATTCATATGAAGAAACGCAACAAGTGGACTCAACGATGCCTCCATGACCTAGTTTTTGAGCAATACAATCTTTCGCTTTGCACAACAAATGTGGACACATTGTAGGAGCCTATTGATTTGGATGAGATTGATTTATACGACTAGACTGCGTAAGAAGAGGAGATACCCACATTCACATAACATGAGATTGTTTCTTTCAAGAGGGAAGCTGTGGAGGGTGAAGCAGAACCCAGGAGAAATTGGATTGGACATCTTTGTAGATGATGTCAAACATGCGGCAGAGTAGTCATTGCCATCTAGTACCAGGGAGGAGTTGCAACCTTCTAGGAGGAGCAATTAGTCGTAACCGAGTGTGGGTACAAGTAGTGTCACTAGACTCTCTCATTTTTTTACGAGAATGGGGAAGAGGAAATCATAATTTGTAACTTGCATAAATATGCAATTCGTGATGATGATTTTCAATGACAATTGTCATAAATTCATAAGACTTATCAGTTGGTTATATTCACATGATGATGCAATTCTATACTCTATTTGTATCCAAGTCTAATAGAAAACACTTCCCCAACGTTTTAAAGACTCATTTGATACAGTTTACAACTATATTTTCTAGGTAGCCGATAACGCCCCCCAACTTCGAACCCAACTTAGCTATGTCCCCAACATGTTGTATGGGTACAGTACCCCTTGGGTATGTTCAGGGTACATCTTGAACAGGCCCTGGACGTACCCAAGGGGTGCCCACAGCCTAAAACATATTTTTAATTTTTTTTCTTTTTTTTCCATAGAAAAGCCAACATAAAAAAACAAAAAAATATAATTAAAAACTAATTCTAACCCTATAAAGTAACCCAACCACAAAAAACAAAGATAAAAGACCACAGTGATGGGTTGTCAAAGCATTGGGATATAGTTGTTCTGCTGAAACTGGCAGTTTTGACGTGGCATAGGAAAAACAAGAGTAACGCCCAAAATGCCAGATTTCAACACATGGGTCTGTTTTTCCAAGATCTTTGGGGCACCAAGAGACACCTATGATTAGTGTCAAAGTGGAGATTCAAAGTCAATGGGAGATTAAGAACTGGAGGCAATTGTGAAAAGGGGGAGCTGAAAAAAACAAGCTTCAGTATTTTCAGGGAATTCCAAGCAAGGGAGCAGAACGGGGAGAGTTCACAGAAATTAGCTCAGAAATGAATGAAGGTAAAGTTGAGGGCCTGCAAGTGTGATGTTCATGAGTTGCAAACTTGCAATCAGTCATTGGACTGGAAGTATGAATTCTTCATAGTTTGTAGGGGTAGGGAGCGTGTGTACTTTTGCATCTCTGTAACAGCTAAATATCAATAAGGAATGTGTGTTAGTTCCAAAACTATCCCTTGTCTGTTTCTGTCCTTTTATTGTGGGTTGCGAGTCCTCAGCTTGAGAGTTTGGCCCCCTCATTCTCGTTTGCATCATAGAAGATGGGATACATTTTCTTCTAACATGCCCACTGTACTTAGATATTTGCAATCATAACCTATTTTGTGAAAACGTGAACGAAGACAATCAAACAACACTTGAGAATTTATTTTTAAACTAAACTATCATAGAAACAATCTTCTAAACAAGAAAACACATTTTTAACAGGTCCTGTCATCTCATCTTATCTCACACACACAACACATTGTTGACAATACAAATAAACATTTTCTAAATCAAACTAAGCACATTTGAGCCAAACAGGGTATATGAGCTATTTTAAGCCAATTGTCTAACTTTCCCCAAATTTCCAAAAATTAGATACACCTTTATGTAAATCTATAATCACCATTGGCCTGGTTTTCACAAATTAAGTTTGTTGAGGACCAAAATTTACATGTAATGATGTATGTGCTAGAAATAGCTGTAAGTTATGTGTTTTTCTTCACAAATAGCCTGCAATACATATCTTTCTTATTTTGGGAATTCCACGCCAGAAAATTCCATTCCTTACAATTTCCCAAAAGAGCAAAAGTGACTTCAAGGTATTTAAATTGCAAAATGCGTTGTAAATCCAGAAAGCTTATCTTTGTGGGGGCATAGTCTTAACCCTACCTCCGACGAACAGCTTGGTAGTGATTCCTCGTGTAAGGCACGGGCACTGATAATTAAGGGTGTCTTCCTTTGCTGTTAATACACGCCATGCTGCAATGCTTCTCAGAACACGCCCGGCCCCTGTAACCAAAGCCATCGTAAACCCTAAACTTTAATACAGCAGCACCATTACACTAAGGGGTTTTCGCTTTCAGACAAAATCTGTGGATTTCAGTAAATATCCATCCCAACGAACCATCCAACAAGGGGATCATCACACTAACAAATACCACTTTTGACCAAATTCCATCAAATTGCCTTCCATGGCATTTAGCTAAAGTGTATTATTTTGTTTTTGAAACTTCAAATCTTTATTGACACTTCCAAAAGATACAAGTGGCGGTGACGATTTCTTTTGCAATCAGGTTGAAGCATATATTCGGTATGTATCTCCTTCTAGACATCCATGGAGTCGGAGTTTGGATTCCGCAGGCAAGCAACTGGGTGTGTGGTTCTTGGTTGGTAGCTATGCAAAGTGTTTTGTGAATGCTTATCTATTTATAGATATAGACTATTTTAAACAAGACATTGAAATTTTGAGGAAATGTCTCTAGGGACTCGAATGAGAAGCTTAGACAAAGTGTTCATTCTCTGAATTTATTTGCTATTTTAGATTTTTTACTTAGTTCAACTCGAATCCCCACTCTCACAAAAATATAGCGGATTTAATTACATTGTCCTAATTCCATTAGTTTTAATCAGTTTTGTTTGGTCTGACTCTGCACATGTGCACTTAGGTTCATGTCATTCGGTGTGTTTCCACATTTGAGTGACCAGTAACAAGGGGAAAATTATTTTGTATTTATTCATCATTTCAGGTGTCAAGATCTGCATTCATGGCCTCTTTCCTAAGGTTTGATCACAAGTCTCATGTACCTTTGTCATTTGTTTGGCTTCAAGACTTAGGCTTAGGTCATGGATTCCAATCCTTTTTTTGAGTGAGTGGTTGGATGTCTTCAATTATTTGTTTGAGCAAGTCTAGAATACTTTGTGCCATGATTAATCATAACAAAAATTCACCAATTATGTTGCATCTTATGCTTAGTACACATTTCACTTGGATCTTTGTGTCTCCTTGTGCTTGAAGTTATTTTTTATATCTCATAGTCATTTGGGACTTGCACATATCCACAATCGCGCCTCATAGAATTGATGATATCCTATTTTGACTTTATCCCTAATTTTGTTTGTGTCAATTTGTTTACTTGGTTAGGCTTTACATTGCTTGATGGAATTTATTCGAAAGAGTTATAGTGTGTAGCTGTGTAATATTGCATAGGCACATCCTGGAACAAAAGTCTACTGTATTTAGGTTTTTGTCTATGTTGGGTATTTTTATGGTATAAAGAATGCTTGTTTTCAAAGACATTCTTGTATCAAATTATACTTAATGTATGATGATTTTTTTTCTATCGCATGTATCACAAAAAAAAAAGGAATAAAGGGGTTTCGCTTCTTACTGCTTCTATTGTTTCCACTCCCACCAAAAGTATATACATTAGCATCCTCTTGTATGTTTTGTTCATTTCTAGTATTTTTATATAACTAAACACACTTCGATGTAAAAAAAATATGTTGGGCACACTTGTGGATGTAGAGTAATATACACTATCCAACCATGCTTTCGAATGCATTGACATTGTATTGAATCACTTTCACCTTTATCAGGATATTGCATTCAAATACAATGTTGGTGACTGTTTGTTTGATTACTTTGTTGTTTTGTTGCATTTTCAATACACCTCCATTGAGCTAAAGGTCGGTATCATCAAACATTTTCAAACTTTGTTAGCTCGAATGCATAGTGATTTATTGACATCTTTCTAATTAGAATTAAACCCTGAAAATATCTTCATATTTGCATGGTGTCCATGATTCTCAAACATATTTGATTCAAATGAAACATTTGACAATTTGCATCCATAGAGAGGAAAGCATGGCCTACGGGGGACAACTTTTGCATATAATGGCTTTCTAGTTGGCTTGACATATCAATATGGGTCTAGTCGGCGAGTAGGAGCAACAATTATCTTCAGTTTAATGTAAGAACTCACACCCTCCCATATTGTGTTTATTTTCATGATTTTGACCTTCTATGTGGCCATTGCGAGCCATTGTTTTGGGAAAAATGTTGACTACATTGTGTCATCCAATCATGCTTGTCTAACATACCTTCTTGTATTTGTTGAAACTTATTAGGTCAGATTTTACAATTTGGCCTCACTAGACTAGTAAGAGGAAACATTATTTGCAGTGATAGTCTATACAGATCTATTTGTTAGCTTCATAATGATGAGTTTAACACTCAATGCCTTCGTCGCTATGCTGCTCAATTTTTTTGTAGTTCATTTCTTTGTGAAGACTAAAATACATTGGACTTTCTCTAAAGATGGCTTCACCAAAATCCAATATAAAACATACAAGGCATCACAAATTGGGAAGGGTTTGCAGTGAACATGGCCATGTCCCATCAACCAAACACAATAGAAGGGGACAACTTCTGCTTGTAATGACTATATCTACTTCTCAGTGCTAAATTCAATTGTGGCATTTAATCCCATTTCAATTTTTTAAAGTTTATTCCACTCAACCAAAGTCTTTGCTAACATATAACCTTATTTGGTTTCCATTGAGTGGAGGACATTTTCATAATGAACCCTTGACTGAAAACACTAGCTTGTTTCTTGCACCATTTATTATGCATACAAATGACATAACTTCTGCCAAGACACTTAAACAACAAAAAACCAAACATTTGGGCACACATTCACCAATCATCACAAAGCATCAACATCCACATTGTCTATGTGTCGCCTAAAAACATAATACAAGAACATACATAATGAACAACAAAGTCAACTCACTGCATATTTAATTTTCATGCTTAGACAAAAGATGTGCATACATATTTGATTTGTAAACAACTCCATTTCAAGTTTAACATGGCATGTTTCACTGACCCGTAAAAAAACGTACTTGAGATTGACTTCTCGTGAAATCATGCCTCGCCAAAGGAAACTTTTCCACTCCTTGTTCAAGAAGCTTTCTAAATGAAACCTTGCCAAAATTTGTATCCCCATAGCACATCAAAATGACTCATTTGCTTTCATATGATGCAATACTCTCTGAGCTTGAAGAAATATTAGTTTCTTTGTGCCTTGCATTTGTTGACATTAGGCAGCGTACACCCAAACAACCTCAATTCACCTTGAAGGGAGAAATTTAAATGTCTTAGAAAATGTTAATACAATTCAGCAGACATTGCCACATTACACGGAGGATGTAAAAAAATTGTCATTCCACTAAAATGTTGACTTGAATATACGAAAATCCCTACCGATCAGGGAACATACGTAAAACCATCACTAAAACAACTCTTAAAGAATTTTGCAAAACAATTTACATCGCATGCAAGACGTAAAATTGAACCATGATTAGGATCAACTATTTTTATCGACATCTAATGGAGAAAAAAACACCCATAAACAAAATGCACAGGGCCTCTCAAAAACACTTCTTTGAGTGAGAACAACGATGATATTGTTGTGCATGACACACTGATTCATGGGTTTACAAACCCTGTGAATATTCACTCTCTCAAATACAAGATGAAATAAATTACTCCCTATGAGGGCTTCAAACCACTTGGCATCTTCTAAGATAGATTTTAGAGGAAATGACCTTTCCCACACTATTTTTCAGTGAGCCTCAACATACAACCACTGTGAGAACAATATCATATCAGACAATAGAAAAACTGGAGTTTTTTTTATGAATAAGGTTTTATATTATATTATTAAGTAAAATTATAGAAGATAATTCATAAAAAAATAGGCAGTATGAAAGCATGCCCCAAAACCATGAACCAAACTATAGCAACAACAAAGCCTGGGAATAATGAGAGTTTTTGACTTCTAATAGTAGATTTGTTTATCACACAACCAATATTTTCTTCAAAGCGATAAAAATACTTACTAAGCAAGTTGGATGTTGTGTTTGGATTAGACTCAAAAAAAGGTAGCTAAAAGGTTGAATGTTGACTGCAACAAATGTCAAGTACATGCCAAACATTAAAAAAATTCAAGTGCAATATGGATTATGTTGATTTAAAAAAACATTTCTCCTAACTATTTGCAAAAAACCAAAAAAAAAATATTTTCCATGATTCATCAACTAGGCCCTCCAACTTTTTTGTTGGTTGCATCTTACTAAAACCCTTGCAAAATTATACAAATCTTATCACTGTGTGCTTCCTTTAGACATGCCTCTGCCTTCTAATTTCCAATATGGTAATTTTTTGCAAAAAATGATCTGCTCACTTGTACTCGTTAATATAAACAAATACTAATGAATTAAATAAAATTTAAATATAAAGTAAGGACATTGCTGATCAAATAAATATAGCACAGTATTCAAGTAAGATCTAGCTATATAAATACAAGCAAAAGTGATAGACAAGGTTATTAGAATGACTCATCTTGCCTCCGTAGGTATGAATTAATTTTCGACTAATGAATAGGTTGGAGAGGAAAATTATAGACTATTCGAGCTTTGTTTTAAAAACTAGACTGTGGCGATCTCAGGGATAATAGTGCTTGAGAGAGGACACTGATGCCTGGGTGTTGGTGTCTGTAGAATAACTTTAGTCCTAGTTTTTTTACTGTCGATTCTTGTTCGCAATAGGTCATGTTAGGTTTGTTGCAATTTTACTCAGTCACACTTGTACCTGTAATAGTAACTCTAACCACATGTACAATACTTAAGTGCACATTAGATGAATAAATAATGCATATGTTTAAGTCGGAACGACCTCAACAGTCACCCCAATTTGATTTTTTACCAAACACTATGCTACATTTCAGACTTGATGTAGTTTTGGTGTGTGTGTGTGTGTGTGTGTAGTGTGTGTGTGTGTGTGTGTGTGATTGAAATAATTCCCTTTGAGCTAGGTTTCCCTAGTGCCATTGGCACAAAAAATGGCAGGCTACAAGTACTTTGTGCCAATGCAAAATGTGTGGTATGGAATTTAGAATAGACCCTCCTATACAATCCCAAAATGCAGTCCTTGATGTAATATATAGAAAATATCAACTCCTTATAGATGTATATGTCTCTTGAATGCTTGCCACCCTAATGGAGTTAAATAAGTCATGTATATATGATTTCTTCATTTAATTTTCATCATTAGAAAGTGAAAGGACGACTTAGAGTGATAAATAAAGACGAGAAAGAAGTAACATTTGAAAAAGCAAAAAAAAAATAGATAGTGGATAAAAGCACCCATAGGGGAAAGAAGCACACAAGCGTTCCTTTCCCTAATGGGTGGTTATGTATAGGGCGCATAAAAAGGTAAAATAGTGAAATCAGAGTTAAGAAAGATGTTGACTAGTATGCTAAATTGTAAGGTGTAACTCCAAAAATAACAAGACATAAAGATAAGAAAGATAAAAACAATTTCAAAGCAAAACAAGTGTTGTTAATGATTAGTTCTCTTGCTTAGGAAACATGATTTAGAGGTTGAGATGTACATAGTAAGTGTGTGATTTAGTGACTATATTTTCCCCCACTTTATGTTGGTGAATAAGGATTCATTAGCATAAAGTAGAAAAGAAAAAGTGTACCTTGGGGAGTTAAAATAATATTGTGCCCAGAGTAGTGTGTTGAATGAGTGTAGTAGTGTGTCGAATGAGTGTTGTAGCGTGTCGAATGAGTGTTGTAGCGTGTCAAATGGAATAATGAAAAATGTGTACCATGGAATTCTAAGGGAATGGAAGGATAAGTATCCTAAGGGTGACCTGTTGATGATGATCCTTGGCGGATGGACCGTCAAAGTCGTGGGAAACCTTAGGTTATTGGGACGTGCGCCCTAAGGTGAACTCTAGATTTTAATGAAGTTGGCTCTTCTTTGTAGTTTGAGATGAAGGTTAGAAAAGTGAAACAAAACATAAAAGTTAACGGGGAGTGATGTGCTTAACAAAGCCTCTTAAGAAATCAATCAAGAACGCAACTATCTAAAGAAGAGAAACAGTGAACAACTAAAAAGGGTAGACGAAATTGCAGCACAGGCCAAAGAAGATCACACAGAACAATACCTCAAACTACTTAAGCACAACTTCAAAGCTAATAATAACATTGTAGAGATGCACAGTTTCTATGTGAAAATAAATGCAATCAGAGATAACAAAGATATGCAAAGGATGGACAAAATGCACCATAGGGCATATTATATTACTCTAAGAATTGTGCACAATATTACAATAGAAAAGAGGCAAGATTGCTATTACAAAACCCATGAAGAAGGCTAGAGCTTCAAGCCCCTTCCTTTTACAGAAGAGGGGCTGAGACAAAGAAGAAGAAACAACAGACTCCTCTTATCTATTTCTATATGTCTCTCTCTATCTTGAAGACCCTTGATTACAATATATATAGGAGGAGGAGGAGGTAAGAAGCCATCCATTAACTCCTTTCCAACTACCTTTTAATTATGGAGGAGATCTTTCTCATGAGGAGACTCACCTTTTGAGAAACGTCCCTTTAGTTATTTATTATAAAACTAGATCTTTCGATCTCTTATGCATTGGTTCCTAGGCTCATGATTCAAGTGGTGTGTTTTCTCATTCTATTAAGAAGCCATCAGTTTGCACTCTTCACACGAGACTACGCATACTGAAGTACAACTCCTTTCCAACTACCTCTTTAATTATGATAAATGTGAGCGAAGTGACAGAAACAAATTTTAGTTTCGAGCATCTTTCTCAGCCAAATGACCCTTTCCCATTGAGCATTTCTTGCAAATAAGTCTCATAATCACTCATACGTGATACATGGCTTGATTTTGTGACCTGCTTCGAACTTGGAGTCCATTTGTCGCAAGATCCACTGGAAGGCCCGCACATCCTCAATATTTATGATTTATTCAGGGTTTTTAGGAATGCGTTGTGCTGAACTTGGCATCGTCCACGAGCACATCATTTTGTTCCTTTAGGAAAGTAAAGGACCTTGTTGCATATAATGTGAAAACTTTCGGGCAGGGCCCTTATAGTTGGCTCCACGTGGAAAACGGGAGTCCGAGACTTTACTCCCTCATTTGAATTTAAAGTTACAACCTGTTAGACACTTGGCCTCGAGCCTACTGCTTTCTTGTGCATTTGGCTAAGTATTTTCCATTGGTGAAGACTTGTTGTCACCCTAAAATTCCCCTCTTGTGAAAGATGAATTTGCAGGTCCCAAGTGTTGGTGATTTTAATCCCGCCAGTTCTATTTAAAATTCCTCAGTCTGTGCGTTTTGGAACATTTTTCTACCTTTCATGGATGTGTGAATTTATCAATCTTTTTCTATGGTTGTGGACCGCGTTGAGCCTTGTAATCCTTGCATTTAACTTTCTGCAAGAAAAATATTTGATTTGGGTGCAGAATGGTGGTGTTTTTCCCCTTCTCTGCATTTTTCTACGGTCGTCTTCTTCAAATTATTTTCCAGCGTCTGCGGACTACGTGGTCACCTCTAATTGGGTGTGGTGTGGCGGGTATTTTTGTGAACTTGTGACTTTTGTTACATTTGCAAAAAGGTTGAATTACCCCCATGTCTTTGGATCCTGATTGTATTTTCGAAATTATGAAGTGGCGAAGAAAAATTCTTACTGTGGCCCTGCAAAGGAACACGTGGTTGTTTTCAAAAGTCAAAGCGGGGGAGGTGGGTCATGAGCATTTGGAAATTTGGTTTTATTTCCAAAAGGGATTAAAGTTGTTAAATGAGTCGTGACTCCACCGGGATGAAAAAAGTCAAAATATCATCAAAATCAAAGCGGGGACTCATCGGAGCACTTTTGGAAATTTGGTTTTGTTGATAGGGCATAAAAGTTATAAAGTGACTCACAACCATGCAATGCCCATAAGAAGCCACGTGGAGATCCTGTATCAAAAGCGAATGGGTGGGTCGAAATGTTCCAAAGTGACAATTCTCTAAAAGGCACAAAATATAAAAGTTTTCCGCAGACCCGCTTCAACTAAATCTCTCCCACGTGGACGACTCAAATTCAAAGTTTGTGAAAGCAGGATGAACGATTATGATATGATGCATTTGGTTTTGCCACCAAAGCATGGAAACGACCGAGGCATTAGAGAAGTGTTATCCCAATTCCCCCCTCCCTGGGGGAAAAATTGGTCAAACGTGATCTTGCACAGGAAGAACGGAAGGGTCAGCCCAGTTGCGTGGTGTCAACCCAAAAAACTGAGTCTAAAAGCGAGTAGAGCTCAGCTGGAGAACGGGCAGTGTTCAATCGAGGCCTGAATTGGCTAAGTATAGAAGGATCACGGAAGGTGCCATGTTCGGTGCCCAGTTCAACTAAATCTCTTGGATGGTCAAATTCAAAGTTTGTGAAAGCAGGTGCTATGATATGATGCATGCCACCAAGCACGCATTAGAGAAGTGTTATCTCAATTTCCCCCCCCCCCGGGGGCAAAATTGGTCGAACGTGATCTTGCACCTCAGCCCAAACGTGGACTCACAGTCGACCCCAAAAAAACTGAGTGCGAGTAGAGCTTAGCAGGAGAAAAATGGAGAAAGGAAGTGTTCAATCCATGCCTAAATTGGCTAAGTTAGGACCACAAAAGGTGCGTGTCCTCTTCGGTGCTGATGGTGCCCAAGATGCGGAGACCCCAAACGTGTGCAGGCCCTCCACGTGGTCCGAAAAGACAAAGCACAACCGTTGAATCGGACTAAGTATAAAGAGTTGGCAGAAGCCTCCATGCGTCCCAATGGTGCACCTCTAAAGGCCAAGTTCAAAGTAGGATCCTAAGTGAGCGTAGATTCTCCACGTGCCTCATCAGTGCACAACTTCAAAGGCAGCGTGGCCTAAAGAGAGACCTTGAACTAGTGCCAACCCTCCACATGTGTCCCAAGTCCTGAAAAGGGGACACCGGCCATTGAAAACTCCAGGAGTCTGTGGAAGCCTCCACGCATTCAATTGGTGCTCTTCCAAAAGAAAAGTTTGGGGGGCAGTTCCAAATGTGCACCAGCCCTCTTGCGTGTCTTAGGTCAGGCAGAACGTCTCTGCCAATGGGAGGGACTTAGGTAGAATACAAAGGAAATAGAGCAGACCCATGAACGACACCACGTGTCAATTCAGCGCAACTTCAAGAGTAAAAAGAGGGGGCGAAATATTAAGATGCGTGAGGTCACCTTGTGGCCCCTGTATAGACATAGACCCTTTCGCATATTTGCGAGCCCACGTTAAACGCTTGACCCTGCACCTTCAAACAACCATGTCTTTCAACCATGAGCTCAGAATTAAGCGGGAAAGGAATTTTCGGAAAGCTCCCAGCGTCTGCTACTCACCCGCCCACCATTAATGATCTGGTCCCCCCATTTTCGTGGCTGTCAAGTCTCTCACCTATCGCCATAGAAACATAAAATACTATTTTCAGCGGGATTTGATGGCTAGAGAATCTGGAAAACATCTTTCACATGTTGTTAATATGTGATCTGATTGCTTCAACTAGATCAGATTTGATCCAATCTTCCATCCTTCTTCTCTAACGCACCAAATAGACATGTAGAACCAGACTTGATAGATTGTAGGCATATTTGTAGGGGCATTGATGGTTGGTGGTTGAGCTTCCAAATTAGATTTCTTTCCTTCTCTTCTTCTCCTACTCTTCACTTCATCTATAAATGTAAGAGCTTGGCTCATTGTAGTTGTTGGAAATTTGATACTTTTGAAGTGTAAATAGAATCAAAAGCAATCAATACAGAAGAATTTTCCCCTTTCTCTCTATCTTCATCTATTGTCTCTTCTTGCTTGCCTGAAATCTGTGGATCATTTATCTTCTGTAATAAGAAACTTTGTGTTCTTATTGATATGATTTCTAGAAATTTGTGTCTATGGAATGATATCTTATGTTGTGAATGAAAATGATTTTTTTTTTGCATCACCTTTGCTCAGTATTTATAAGATCATACTCTGCTATCTATATTTCCTGAAAGTATTGGTATATTCTACTCTTTCCTTTCTTTAGTTCTTCCATTCGTTTGTATTGATAAGCTATTTTGGTAAAAAGCATTTCAAGATGTCAGAAGTCCAGCCTAAGATGAAAGTTGTACATTTTTATATAAGCTTTGTTGCTTGCTTTCAATAAGGGAACCTCTCCCATAAAGAGGAGGTACTTTCTATCCCCTGACTATGGTTTTGTTAAAGTACCATTTTAAAACCCAACAAGACTCGACTCCGAATGGGCTTTGAAAATGCAAGAATCTTCCTAGTTGCAAAATTTGGATAACATGACCTTTGTGTGCGTAGAGTGATAATAATGTGTGTGTAGTTCCTTGGAATATTTTCTTTGTCAGATTGTGCTTGTTTGCTTCCATTCGTTTGTATTGATAAGCTGTTGTGGTAAAAAGCATTTCAAGATGTCAGAAGTCCAGCCTTAAGATGAAAGTTGTACATTTATATATAAGCTTTGTTGCTTGCTTTCAATAAGGGAACCTCTCCCATAAAGAGGAAGTACTTTTTGTCCCCTGACTATGGTTTTGTTAAAGTACCATTTTAAAACCCAACAAGACTCGACTCCGAATGGGCTTCGAAAATGCAAGAATTTTCCTGGTTGCGACATTTGGATAACATGACCTTTGCGTGCGTAGAGTGATAATAATGTGTGTGTAGTTCCTTGGAATATTTTCTTTGTCAGATTGTGCTTGAGATTTGCTTCATGGTTGCTTGTGTGCTTTGCCTTCACTCGAATAGGATAGGACCCATGAAAGAAAACAAGTGCAATCAATGTTCTAGGTAAATGCAATTGATCTATAACTGAAAAAATATGTAAAATTATAAATGAGAACCGGAAAAAGCTAAAACTAAGGGGTAAGAGTACACCTAAAATTTTGAAAGATAAAGGGGTAGAAATTTGTTCTTGCTTAGAGACTTATTGCTTAGGAACTGATTAGGATAAAGACGATGGATTTAGGCATCTTATCACCAAACTAGGGATTTGACTACCTAGGCAGCGAAAATTCATATTTAAGCATCACGTCGCTCCTAAGGGAAAGTGTATTAGGAGATATCATAGGCTTTACCCTCCAACCGTTAATGTTTCCCCATATATAAGTGTCACTGTAGATGATCACAAATTTGATTTGTAACTTTCCTCAGGTGACTGATTGTTCTAGGCATATCATTGCCATATATATGCCCTAGGTGTCACTTCCTGATTTGTTCCTGCTTTTACTCCTGAGTTAGTGTTATTGTGACATGCCATTGATTTTAGTTCCTATTAGTGACTGATTACAACCTGAAACTGATTGTGTAACTGTTGAAACTAGAGAAGACTGTAACTCTACAATTGCTAAAAATTGCTCTGTTAGTGTTTTTTTCCCCCATGACAGGAGTGCTCAGGTGGGACATAACACCCACCGTGTATGTCTGTATTGGGAAATTCTATCCAAGATGTGAATTTTGGATAAGTTTGTTTCTGGCACTATTCTATAATCGATCACCTATCTGATCATTGCTGATTGTGATTCTATAACTGTTGGGAGGATGAAAAGGTTCACCCAATGTTTTCCTCCACTCATTTGGGATGTGTGAGTTGAACAAAAGTGAACAAATCCCAAACAAGGAAGGTTGAAAATGATATGAATATCTGATATGGGAATCCTACAAAGGGAATAGGGAGTACTCATGGTAGTGACATTAGCACAAGGAGAATGATTGGAAAATGCTAACATATAAGTGCTAGTGATAAGTAAACAATGCAGACAAAAATAACAACTAGTAAAAATATATAGGGAAAATACAAACAAGACACAATGAGGGGCTAGTGAAAGCAAGGAAACAAACAAACATAGGGCATAACCCGTAAGCAATAACAAACAAGATACAAGAAAATCAGATAGCCATGATTGGAAGGAGTCCTACAAGGAAAATGCTACACATAAAACACCCATTAGCATGTTAGGAAAGATAAATAGTATGTCATAATGTAATATATGAATACAATAATGAAAATGTGAAATATTGCAATGATAGAACCTTATAGTAAGTGGGGAAAAAGGTAGATGCCCCAGGAGCCTTAGTGGGACTGATAATGGAAAAGGCCAAGCATCATAAATCGTGTAACAACATGTAAGTGACATGCATTCACCTCAAGATATCATGTGAATGCGCATGTGTGTAAGAAACATGATAAATCATATTATGGACCTATTGTCATGCAAAATGTTAGCATAAAAAAAATCTGATTTTTTTGACATGACAACTTAAGCCACCCTTGAAAATCCCTTGAATTGGGTAATGTAAACCTCGCCCTCCAACCAATTTCTAACTATGTCCAAGAGCGATATGCTAATTGGATTTTTAAAGTGTTTTTCATGTGTAGGTAATTCAATGGCAAGTAATTCATGAATTCATTTTGATCCACTTTAAAGGAATCACTCCTGGAGGCCCAAAAGGCCTATTTTTAGACTTTTTACACCTAGTGAGCACCCCCAGGAATGTACAGGGAAAATTTAAATCATCTGAGAGGTGTGTGATAGAACTATGTAATCATCCAAGGTAATTTTAGGAAAAATTTGGAAGAAAATGAAGGTTTAGGAATAAATTATGGAAAACTGGGTCTTTGTGAGCAAAGGTATTGGGAAATGCATATTCTAAAATAGCTAGTCACCTTGTCTAAAAGGTATTAGGAGCCTCGAGAAGTTTTAAAAGCTCATATACTAGGAATTGGAAAGATAATAGAGTCTACTTCATGTTGAAATGATCAAGGAAGAATTTTGGGAGCATTAATGTGTGGAAACATGTTTGAAAAAGCGACACAAAGGTCCTTCTACAAGTTGTAACTTGCTCGAAAGGTTTCAGGAGCTTCGTGAAGATTTGCAAGCCTAAAACAATCTAAAATGAAATTATATTTAATTCTCTTCATGATCCATATGATTTTTTAGTCTGTGGTGATCGTAAACGGTGCACAACTTGAGGCAAAACTAAATATACGAGTAAAAATTGATGAATAATTAATTTTCAAGACTTGTAAATAGGATCATTGGATTCATTTTCACTTTTCCATTAAGATTCATATATTGGACAACCAAATTTTTTCATTTTTTTCTCCTAGGGAAAAGAAAACAAGTTTTCAATGGGTTGGGAAATTTTAGACGTGCGTCAACAAGTTGTGGTCGCACGAAAACAAGTTTTGGTTGCCCGAAAAAACATGTTATGGTCTCCCAAAAACATTTTTTGGTCACCCAACAACAAGTTTTGTCACTTGACAGTAAGTTTTAGGTGTCCGGGAGGCTGTAGATGTGTGACAACAAGGTGTAGATGCGCGACAACAAAGTTTTAGGCATCCGAGAGACTGTAGACATGTAACAACAAGGTGTAGATGCACGACAAAAAAAAGGTGTCAGGGGGTTGTAGATGTGTGTCATGAATGTGTTGATGCTCGACAGTTAAATATAGATGCACGTCAAGAAGTCATTTTTCAACAGGATGCAAACGTGTGCCAGGAATATTTTTGGCATCCAGATTTTATAGTCGAGCATCTAGTGGGCATCTCAATCATGTCGTCGTGTGTCTACAGTAAAATTTGATCTCCCTATATTCCAATTCCTCGTAAAAAATGCACTTTTTCCTTCTTCTTTAATACTTGGAATATGAAAGATCACGAGTGACGAAGGAACATGAAGGGTCATAAGGGGAGTTAAAACCTCATACAAGGGAGATTAAAGGTTCATTATAATGCTATAAATTATAATGGCATCCCCATTTCAAGGGGTTGTCAATTTTGTATTTTATGATTAGATAACTACTAAGAGAAAAAAAAGATAGCACTTCTTCCATTTCCCTTTCATGTTTCCTCTCTCTCATTTTACAGCTTTGTAATCATCTCATTAAGAAGAGGGTTTCAAATTTTATGGATGAATGAGATTTTATGTTCATAGTTTATTTTATCTTGATATAATTAGCATAGTTGTGATTCTTTCCAATTGTGTGTTGATATATATCTTATTCATATGTGTAAGAATATGATTTATTCTATTTGCAATATTAATCCCCTCTCTAAATTTCTTACTCCCACAATCCCACCTACCTTGCAAATTCCTCATTCACAAAAAATTGCAAGCAATTACCACAGGTGCAGTGGAGTGTGCATGTTGGATCCCTGACCTAGTGGCCAACCACAAAGTTGTTTTTATTTCACATACAAAAAGTTAGCCTCCCCTTTTAAGCAAGAGGGACATAGTCTCACACACTATTAGTGAGATCCCACTCATTTTCCCACTCGAAAAAGCTAATAGTTTTTGGTGCCCACCATGGGGAAGATTTATTTATTCTGCACCACATTTTATTCAAAAAAATAAAAAATCGAATGTTTGAAAAACAAAAAAAAATTGAAATTAAAAATTCATTGATCCTTATGTCTTCCACTAATGGTTATTCCTGGTAATCTCCCAGTCCTAAGACCTGAAATTATTTTCCATACCCAAGAAGATATTATATTTGACTTGAGGGAGGCTTTTTAGCATAACATAGTAGACTTTTTCCATTACTCCACTGCTACAAGGTTTATGGAATCTAAAGATGAACGTGCAGAAGCTTTGGAAATAGAAAGACAAGTTCAGAATCAACAGAGAAGAGTCTAGAAGAATTGTGTTTGAATTGTGCATTCAAGCTGGCAGAGATACAATAAACAAGATCTTTAAGGGCTAGTGGTGTGATCAATCCTGATTTTGAATAAAAATTGTAAGTTACTTTTAGACTTCCTAACAATCAAATTGCAAGGATAATAGGTCAACAATACTTCCTAGAATTTGATCATACTTTGTCTCTTGAGTACTCTGTTGATGAAGTTGTAGTTGAACCATTGAACTACATTCGTCCACAAGAGGAAGTTGCTAAAGATTTTTTTGAAAGAGTTGAAGAATCCAAAGAAGAAGAACCACCAATGGCTCAACAAGCACCATTTCCTTGAGGGAAAAAACACATGTCCATTAGCTCTTAACCCACCTTTGCATGATTTTCCTAGAGGGTCATGAAAGATCTTTTCCAAGTTCTACGGTGATGAGAAGAAGCACCTAGATAACCACTTTGCAGCTTTCATCACTGCTTGTGGAGTGCTAGGAGTTGGCTACAAGGATGTATCAGTCTATCTATTTGTAAAATTCCTTGCAAGATGTAGTTGCAGACTGGTTTTACCATCTGGCAAGGAGGTCCATCACCAACTAGAAAGACATGAAGACCAAGTTTGGAGCTAGGTTCAAACCTATCGAGGATTCCCATGCCCTTCTCACACAATGGTCTCAACTCAAGAAGGAGCCATACAATCTTATGAGGGATTTCATTGCCAAATTCAACATAATGTTGTACAAAATTCCTGAAGCTACCCGACCTATGAAGGACAACATATCAAGAATCTTCACAAATGCTTAACTTCCTGAGATAAGTCTCATGCTGAGAAAAAATCAACCAACTAAATTGGATGAGGCACAAAAGCTTCCAATCGAAGTGGAAGATGACTTGATCATGCCAGGGAAGATCAAAAAAGTTATAAACAAGGAGAAATGACAAAGTTCAAACGTAGGTACCACATACTCATTAGTTCAAAAATTGGCTGATGATGTTCTTTCACTTAAGAAGAAGTTGGCTCAAGCTTCCATAATTAGGGATGATCCTAAGAAGAAATTTCCAAATAGATAAAGAATTGGCCCACTGCCTCGAAAACTTTCTTTTGAGGCACCTCCAATAAATGTAGCATGTGATGTAGAAGAATAAGAAGAAGAGATCGAGGAACCGGAAGAAGATAACGAAGATGGTAATATTCTTGAAATTGAAGAAGTAGAAGATGATGCACAAATTAGTTTCCTTGAGTATTCTTCAGGAGAAGATGATGACGGCGAAGAGGCACCAAGTTTCTCATGTGTAGTATTTACCCACTCTCAGTATCAAAAGGGAGATTTTTCCTCCGTTGCCATGAAAAAGAAGAAGAAAGATGATCCTCAGGTGGCGACTCTACAAAACAAGATAATTAATAGAGGATCCCCACTTCCGCATTCTATGGAGTCTTCGAAAGAAAAACCAAACCCAGTAGTGAGAAAGAAGCAATTTTCCATGCCAAGTAAGTCATCTAGTACTTCTCCTAGATCTAAATCTTTATCTAAGACCAATCTTGTAAAAGCTTCAAATGCTCATTCAAAATCAGTCATCGCTTCCCATCCAACAACTTTATCTGCTAAAACTACCCAAACTTCCAAAATAGTACCTCCTCCACCCTGCAGAACATTCATTGTCCCAGGAATATCAAGCTCATCCACTTCTGCTCCGTTTGATATCATTGAGCATGTAAACAAGTCTAAAGTTCAAATTTCTGAATTTGAATTTTTACAAACACATCCAAAGCAATTTAAAAGGCTCGTCAGCTACATCAAGGGTGGTAACCCCAAGCCCAATGTTGCAAATTCCAATTCCAAAGGGTTACTGCCAACACCACTCACCCCTTTAACTCAAAACATGCTCTCCTTAAATACATATAAAACCAACAAAGTAGAACCATTCTACCTTTCCTTCCTTATTAAGGGCCACCAATTGAACAATTGCATAATAGACTTGGGTGCTTCAGATAATGTAATTCCAATAAAATTTGGTAATGCCCTAGGGCTCACCTTGACATGAGAAACTAGCTCTTGTTATTCTATGGAGTCTAAAGAAGTTCCACTAGTAGGGAGAATCAAACATGCTCAAGTAGTCATTACGAATTTTCCAGACGAGAAGGTTTTGTTGACCATTTTGGTAACAGACATTCCAACATCCTTTAGTATGTTGTTGAGCAGGAGTTTCTGCAAAGATTTGGGTGGTGAGATACAAATGGATTGGTCCTCGGAAACCATTCTAATGAAAGGAGACATGAAGAAGTTGTTACCCATGCAAAATATGAAGTACATTGTTTAAAAATTAGAAGACCCAAAGGCTGATATAGTGTTTCAAGACAGTGGACTGGGTAACTACTTCTTGACTTCCGAAAGAGATGAGAATTTTCCTTTCCTCACGGAAGATGAAGAAGACCAGTTATGGATAATGAAATTTAATGGAAGTCATTCCAGTGCAGGATTTGGAGTTGAAACTATTTTAACTTATCTGAATGGTGAGTTGCTTCCTTTTGCCTACAAATTACAATTTGAAAACACCAATAATACTGAAGAGTATGAAGCCCTTCTCCTAGGGATTGATTTTGTTGAATCCATGGGTATCAAGAAGCTAAGATGTCTTGGTGATGTTGAGGTAATTGTCAAGCAAGTGAGAAATCAATATCAATTCAAAAACCCAAGGATCAAACATTATGATCCAAAACCTACGGGTTTCAGATTTTAAAGAACAGAAAACAATTTTGCCAAATGTTAATTGAATAACTATCTCTGAAAAGAGATGTGAATTGCTTAAAACAAAACTCAAAATATATTAGCTATCTCTGCAAAGGAGATGTATGTCTTACCCTTGTAGGATACATATGCTTTTATACTATTTTTAGAAATGTGAAAAGGCATCTAGAGGAATGTGGAAGGTCACCAGTCTTGAGGGAGATGAGGTGTTTCATCTTCTGAGAATTACATGTGCATTAATTTCATGAAACATACTATTTTTAGAATTTACTATTTTTAGAAAGCACTACAAAAATCAGAATTTGGAACCTTTAAACATGGATTTCGGGGGTCAAACTTTTCTTAACAAAGTTAAACACCCTTTCATCACATTCTATGTGTTCTAAGCTTTCCCGTTGCACTTTGAATGGAGTCAATTGGAGCTATGGTGTAGAGGTTATGGTTCCCAGACGTTGCGCCACTATTGCTGCTTGAATCACATTATAGGAACCGAGTATGGGACTGTATTGAATATTTTGATGCTTTTTCAATTCAGGTTGTTCCCCGTGAGCAAAATGATAAAGTTGATTCTCTCGCAGTTTCAACTTCCCTAATGAATCTGAACCCGTCCTTCAACAAGGATAAAGTGACTGTCAAGATGGTGTTCAGGCCAAACATCCCAAACAATGTCAATCACTGGCAGGTGTTCAATGATGACAGTCACCATCTCTCCTT
The DNA here is from genome assembly GCA_019776745.2 of Taxus chinensis. NCBI lineage: Eukaryota > Viridiplantae > Streptophyta > Pinopsida > Cupressales > Taxaceae > Taxus > Taxus chinensis. The sequence continues at coordinate 852,430,097 of CM034146.1, forward strand.
TTTGGAAAAAAGAAATTACTTCAACAATATTTTCTATAAAGGAAGTGATGCTCTAAATCAAGAGTTTATTGTGGATGAAGATATAGGAGAAATAGATGGAATTTATTCAAGAGTTATCAGATTGAAAGGAAATAAGATTCCAAAGGGCCTCGTGTCTCTTGAAGATTTATTTGATAAACATGATAGGTTTATCAAGGAGAAAGATAAAGAGCCCTCTCGGTAGACTACTGAATTTGAGAAGGAGAATATTGGTACCCATGAGCAACCAAGAATGGTAAATATTGGCAAGTGTTGTTCACTTGAAGAGAAGAGGAGTTTTATCTCACTGTTGAAGAGATATTCTTATGTTTTGGCATGCTCTTATGATGAGCTCAAGTCCTTCACACCTAAAGAGATGCATAATTCAATATTGCTTAAGCCCGAAGCCAAGATTTTCAGGAAAAAGAAGTGGTAGTATAACACAAATATTATAGATACAATCAAAGAAGAAGTACTAAAGATATTGAACGAAAGAATCATATTCCCTATTCACCACTCCACATGGGTGGCCAATATTATTCCAATGCTGAAAAAGAGTGGAGAAATAAGGATTTGTGTAGACTTTCAGAATTTGAACCAAGCCTCATTAAAAGATAACTACCCACTTCTTATCATGGATCACATCCTACAGGTAGTCACAAGATTTGAGATGATCTCATTGCTTGATAGTTTCTCTAGATATAACCAAATTGAGGTAGCAGAAGAAGATATACACAAAATGACCTTCACAACTCTATGGGGCACTTTTTCCTATGATAGAATGTCATTTGGTCTTGTCAACATTAGAGAAACTTTTCAGCGGGCAATGGATCTTTCCTTTAAATACCTCAAACACTCCATTGTTATTTATCTTGATGACCTCACTATCCTTTTAAAGAGGCAGAGGGGTCACATAAAACATCTGAAACAAGTACTTATCAGATGCCCGTAGCATGGAATCTCCTTGAATCCTAAAATATGCATCTTCGGTGTTACAAAAGGGAAACTCCTTGGTCACATTATGAAAAGGAGGGAGCCAAAATTAATCCAGAGAGGATAAAGGAAATTCAAGCACTATCCCTACCCACAAGTAAGAAGGGAGTTCATTCTTTCTTCGGAAAGGTAAACTTTCTCCATTGCTTCATTCTAGACTTTGACGAGATGACCAAGCACATCACCAACAAGATGAATCCTCAATCAAGCTTTAAGTGAAATAAAGAAGGAAAACATGCATTTGATGCAATCAAGGAAGCAAGAGTTAAGGCTCCTATACTGGTATGTCCTAACTTTGAAAAAGATTTCATTTTATATTGTTATGCTTCAGAACATACACTCTCGGCTATCTTAGTTCAAAATAATGAAGAGGACATTGAAGCACCTATTACTTCTATGAGTTTCTCACTGAAAGATCATGAGTTGAGATAAAATCAAATGGAGAAACATAATTTTGTTGTGGTTAAAGCTATAAATAATTTCAGGTTTTACATCCTCAACTCCTGCACTATGGTGATGGTTCCAGGGTCTCCAATCAAATCAATTATAACTCTGCAAGATCTAGGGGCCAAGTGAGGTAATTGTGTGGCTAGGATCCAAGAGTATGACTTGGACATCTGACCTTCAAATATTTTTAGGGGAAATGGATTGTGTCAGTTAATAGCTGATGGCGAAGCCCTATTGACTCAAAATGATACAAAGAAGTGTTTGTTCTATGAATGTGTAAGTAAGGACTTGCCTCAAGTGATTTTTGTAAATAACACTAATGAGTGGTAATATGATATGTCATACTTTCTCACATATGGAGAGTTCCTGCCCCATCTTGACTAGAAGCAAAGGAGGAATCTCAAGCTCAAATCATCCAGGTATGTCATATGGAATCATGTTCTATATAAGAGAGGATTAGATGGATGTTTCTTGTGATGTGTCGAAAAAGAGAAACAAGAAAAGTTGTTAAAGGCTTATCATGACCAGGTTTGTGGTGGGAATTTCTCTTCCATGGTGACTTCTCACAAGATCCTCTGTGGTAGGTATTATTGGACCACATTGTTCGCAGATGCTCAATAATGGGTTTCCATGTGTGAACCTTACCAAAAATTTGTGGGAAGACCACAACTTGTCATGCTTCTTCTTCGATCGATGGTCATTGAGGAACCTTTTCAGTAGTGGAGCCTTGATTTTATTGGAGCTCTTAATCCTCACTTAAGTGTAGGGCACACCTACATTCTCACGAATATAACCAAGCCTTGAATAGCTCGATACCAAATAGGGTGGAAAGCAATTCCAAATGGGTGGAAGTAATTCCAATCAAACAAGAGAATTCAAAAATGGTATGTAACTTCATCAAAGAAAACATCATTGTTCATTTTAAAATTCCTTAGAAGGTGGTAGTTGATAATGCTACATACTTTTCATCATTAGAGTTAACTCAATTTTGTTATAGTTATGGAATATCGCTTTTGTATGCATCATACTATTACCCACAAGGGAATGGTCAGGCTGAGTCAAGTAACAAGAATATTATGACCATTTCCCAAAAGCTAGTTGATAAAAATCAGAAAAATTTGCATAAGAAACTTTACGATGCATTGTGGGAAAACATGATTACCCTAAAAAGGTAATTGGTATGTCACCATTCTAGTTACTTTACGAGATCAATGTCGAGATTCCATTCACAGTTGAATTACCAGCCCTCCAATTAGTCAGAGTAGTTGAAGATGGTCAACTCCATGATTCTCTAAACAAGAGAATATTGTATCTTGAAAAAATTGGTGAAGATAGGACAAGGGTTGTTGATCACATCAAGGAAGATCAATTGAAAGTGAAGATTTTTTTTGATAAGAAGGCTAAGGAAAGAAACTTCTAAATTGGTGATCTTGTCTTATTGTGGGACACAAAGAGAGAGCCAAAAAGTAATCACAGAAAGTTTGATTCCTTATGGTTAGGACCATTCCAGATCTGGGAAGCTTGCGGAGAAAATACTTTCTATCTCTCATACGTGGATGGTACCTATCTAGAATTGCCTCACAATGGGCAATACTTTAAGTTATATAAATAGTGAAAGCACATTGTCTCCTGCATGTACCACAGGTAAATTTAGGTTGTGTGTTTCCCTTCCCCATTTGTGTGTTTGTATTCTATTGTGTGTCTTGTTTCCCTTGTGTTGTTGTGTGTACGTGTTCAATAAAGAAAGTATCATTATACATCCCTGTTGTGACTTTATAGCCCAATGGATAAGGCATTGGTCCTCTTAGTGTCTTGAGATTCTGGAGTTCATGTTTTCCTTGTCTCATTGTGTTCGATCTAGAACAAGTCCCTAGAAATATCAATTTTTTGTAATATAAAATTTTAACATGAAAATTTCAAAAAAATTGACATGACAACTTAAGCCACCCTTGAAAATCCTTGAACTAGGTAATGTAAACTTTCCCACTGGCCAATTGTTGACTATGTAAACCCCATCATGTCCAAAAGGGATACACTAACTAGATTTTTATTGTGTTTTTCATGTGCAGGTAAGCTGGTGGGAAGCAATTCATGAATTCATTTTGATCCACTTTGAAGGAACCGTTCCTGGAGGCCCAAAAAATCCTATTATAGACTTTTTACACCTGGTGAGCACCCCTTGGGAACATACAAGGAAAATTTGAATCATTTGAGAGGTGTGTGGCAGATTTATGTAATCATCTGAGGCAGTTTAGGAAATTTCTTGAAGAAAAATAAGGTTTATGAACAAGTTGTGCAAAATCGGGTCTTTGTGAGCAAGGTATTGGGAAATACATGTTCTAAAAAAGCTAGTCACCTCATTTGAAAGGTTTCAGGAGCCTCGTGAAGTTTTAAATGCTCATATCTTAGGAATTAAAAATTAATAGAGCCTAATTCATTTTTAAATGATCAAAAAAGAATTTTGGGAGCATTAATGTGCATAAACCTATCCGACAGTGCGACATAAAGGTCATTCTACAAGCTGTAACTTGCTTGAAAGGTTTCGTGAGCCTCATGAAGATTTGAGAGCCTAAAATAATCTCAAATAAAATTATATTTAATTGTCTTCATGATCCATATGATTTTTTAGTCTGTGGTGATTGTAAAATCTTCCTTCTACTCAGTCCACTGACGCACAACTTGAGGCAAAATTGAATACATGGGTAAAAGTAATGAATACATCATTTTCAGGACTTTTAAATAAGATCATTGGATTCATTGTCACTTTTATATGAATATTCATATATTGGACGACTAAAATCCATCATTTTTACTCTCGAGGTGAAGAAAACAAGTTTTTAGTGGGTTGGGCAGTTCTAGATACACGACATCAAGTTAGGGTTCGCACAACAACAAGTTGTGGTAACCTGACATCATGTGTTGGTTGCCTGATAGAATTTTTTTTCACTGGACAACAAGTTGTAGGTGTTTGGGAGGCTGTAGACGCGTAACAACAAGTTATAGACACACGACAACAAATTTGTAGGTGTCCGAGAGGCTGTAGGCACACGAAAGCAAGACATGGACATGCGACAACAAGGCGTAGATGTGCGACAACAAAACTTTAGGTGTCTAGGGGTTATATACACATGTCAGGAATGTGTAGATGATTTACAAAAAAATGTAGATGTGCATCAAGAAGTCATTTTTCAATAGGATGCAAACGTGCAATAGGAATATTTTTGGCATCTAGATTTTGTAGTTGGGCATCTAGTGGGCATCTCAATCATATAGTCATGCATCTGCAGTATTAACTAAAATATGGAAATAAGAAAGTCTAATCGATATTTAAGTTAATCTAAACTAGTAACAACAATAGAATAAGTGATATAAATTGAAATGTAAACACTAAATAATTTTATTTAATATAAATTAATGAAATAATGGAAATAGGAGTGATAGGGTACTAACCTGAAAATGACTTACCTCGTTGTGTGTTGGACTTGAACAGGCTGATGTACGGAATGGAGCAGAGTATGATGACACAACCTAGAAATTACAACATATGGTGAAGATTTGACTAGACTGGGGCCTGGAAGAGGACTAGGGTGCCTATGGGCACCCTGGTCTGCAGTATGGGCACTTTAGTCTACAGAAAAGCTTAGGACTTGAATCTGGATAGTGTCGCTAGATCTTCATAATATCTTTATCTTTGTCGCATGGTTGTCAAGTAACTTCGCTTATGTCGCCGTGAACCTATGATGAAGATTTACCTGCAAAACCCCATACAAAGCATCAAATCCCTAAAAAATAAAGATGCATATGAAGGGGTTGGATTGACCTTAGGTGCCACAATGGTGGACTTACAACTAAGTGTTGCACTACATTCCAGACCCAATGTAGTTCTGTGTGCTTGTGTGTGCAATTGTGTTCCTAAGGTTCCCTAGTGCCAATGATGCAGAGATAGGGGGCAATAGCTAGATGTAAAATGCAAAATGGTGGATGGAATAGAATGAATACAACCCTTCCTATACAAGTGTGTGTGATGCAATGATGCCCAAATGTAGTCCCTTGCCTTAGTAGATAGCTATCCCTTGATAGTAGATAGTCCACCCTTAGAATAGTGTGTATGTTGTGTTTATATAGGGATCTCTTGCTCAAATTTTGACACTAATGACCCAACATGCTGACTAGTACCTAGGGGAATGAGAGGGAAAACCATAAAGACCAACCTCAAAAAATAAATTAGATATAAGTGTTTCCAAGACTAGTGTGAACCTAAAATTAAGGACCGGGGTGCCCCAGGTGCCCTAGTACTACCCTATGCACCCTGGTCAAAGACTAGAGATGAAAAATGACCAAATAATGACACCTGAGACTCCCTGGGAGATGACTTGAACTATGCAAACAACTGATGACTATGCAAGACAAATGACGACAATGACCGACTAACTGACAACAGGACTAGGGGATGAGTCATTAGTGAATACTTTTCTTACGCGAGATCCATATATAAAACAACATACTTGGTGGTATAAATATAATAGTAAGTGTGTGATTTTGTGACTACATTTTCCCCCACTTTATGTTGGTGAGCAGAAAGCTTGGTAACATAAAGTAGATAGAGATGTGTACCTGAGAGAAATCAGAGAAGCCCATGTTGTAGTAGAATGTGCAGATGTGGTAGTAAAACATGTGCCGAAAGAACCATATAGTGTGCCAAACCATGGATCAACATGGGTTGATCCATGCAATGTAGTGAAAAATCATACTAGTATGATGAAGTGCACTAAATGAGAGTGATGATTGCAATGTATGATGATTTCAAATGTTGTATAATGATGATGAGATGGGGTAGGGAGTGATCAATTCCTGACCCTGAATACGTGTATATGAATAAATGAACTGGAGGATTTGGGCATCCTGTCCGCCAGAGGAAGAGTGTAGGGAGAAAAGTGTGTTATTCTCCAATCTCTAACTACATCCTCAAGATCTAGCCATTGCAGATGGACTCAGATCAAATATTTGTGGTTTTTGGATCCAAATAATTTTGATCAAATAGTTGACCCATATAGGAGTGGTATAGGAAAGGAACTCTTGCCCCCACTCCATGGGTGTCGCCACAATGTAATAGCTTCCAAGTTAGGTCATCTGGAAGTGAACGTGAAAGATGATGGCTTCCAAGTTAGGTCATCTGGAAGAAAACACAAAATGTAGAATAACTTCCCAAGTTAGGTCATCTGGGAAAAAATGGATGTAATCTCCCAAGTTAGGTCATCTGGGAGGCCACACGTAACTCCCAAGTTAGGTCTTTTGGGAGGCCAATTATGTTGAATTTGTATTGATTGAATGATATGATTTTGATTGTTAGAAATTTGAACGCGTGATTGATTGATTGATTGATTGATTTCAATTTATTACTCGTAGAGATATTTTATGCTAGTTGCCCCCAGGTTAGGTCATTAGGGGAATCGATAGAAATTGGTGAATGATCGCATAGAAATATTTTTAATCACTTGTTTCCCCCAGGTTAGGTCATTAGGGGGAATCGTGAAATGAAATGTCACATAGAAATATTTTTAATATTTGTTTCCCCTAAGTTAGGTCATTAGGGGGAATGATGAAATGGCATAGAAAAATTGTATATTTGTTGCCCCCAAGTTAGGTCATTAGGGGGAGTTGATGGTGAAATGTTTGTGAATTAGTAAATGAATGATGGATTGGTAATGTTGATTAATCACATGGTAATGTAAGGGGAATTATAGGATGACCCCAATGATATCCCCCCTTTCAGGTGAAAGGGGAAGTGATGATAAGAATAAAAGCAAAATGCTAAGCTGAAAGTAAGCATGATAATAGTGATAGAAATGACAAAAATGTGTATGGAACTTGAATGGAAGATAAATTAAAGGAGAGATAATGCATGTGTAATGTGTATGTAATGGTGGTATGTGGAATTCTAAAAATAATTCCGCAAACGGGGTGTAAATCGGAGTATAAATGCTCAAGATATGACAAAAATCGTGTAATGTGTATTAGTTGTGAGAATAAGCGTGAAATAATGACTATAGTAAAGTGGGTGATGAAAAGGTAACTATAAATAGTAAGTGAAAAAGTGTTTAGTCACCTCATTTGTTGTTTGTGTGAGTGAATATTGAGCTATGAGTAAGTAAAGATGCCGCAAGTAAGAGCAACGTGTCCTAGTCAGTTTGAGAGGGTGGTGACCGTTGTAGCGTCACACACAATTGTGAAGTTGGTAAGTGTTGTTTTTCAAAAAATGTATGGTGTAGTAGTCATTTTATTGAATTTTTGCAAATTTGAGAATTTTAATTTTCTTGGTGTTTTAGACCTAGACAATAGCGGTGAGGGTGCTAGTGACCCTTAGGATAGGAGCACCTAGATCTGGGTGCTAGTGTCCTGCTCCTGGGTGCCCCAGTCCTGCATCTGGGCCCCTGGTCCAGAATGTGTGTATTTGGTCTAGAATGATGGAAAATGAGATTTGTAATGTATATGAATGTGATAAGCGAAGTGTGTTTGGATTGTATATAGTGTTCTAACAATGTGTCATTTTGTGGTGTGCAGAGGGATATTCACTCGAGGGAGTTCCGTGGTGGACATCATTTGAGTACGTTTCTTGGATTAGGTTTGTCAGATGATGATTGGGATGTTATGGACCATTCAGCCTACACCACATAGCATGGATGGGGGATGTGCCCCACAATATGCCGATGTTGACTGCACTATGCAATAGATGGTGTGTGGATACATGTACATTTTGGTTTCCTATGCGGGGGAGATGACTGTTACGTTGGAGGATGTGTATCGTATATTATGGTTGTTGGTTGTTGGAGAGAGAGTACATGTGATGCCAGTGGAGGATATGGAGAGGAAGATGCGAGATGCTAGATGATATTTTGTGGGGACTCGAGTACCTATCGAGGCCCATATCAGTTTGGATGCTATTTTGAGGTCTGGGGTTCCACACTTGCGGAAGTTCATTGCAGTGGTCATTACTTCATCAATTGCAGTTGAGGGAGGAGGTGTAGGCATCTTGTATAAGATGCATGATATATGCCATGGTGTATAGAGGAGGAGAGCACTAGATATGCATGGGCATGGTGTGTGTTGGCCCACCTATATAGAGACCTATACTGATTTACTCATGATGAGCATGGAGGTGGGATATGAGCTACTACACTATTACATGTATGGGTGTATGAGCACATAGCAGTGTTGAGGCCAGTTGGAGGTCCATGAGGAGAGTGGGCTAGGATAGAGATATATGCGAGGAGGTGGATTAATATTCATGGTCATAGGATGGACACAAATACCTACAGGGCACTAATAGATAGGATGGGGCCCGAGGCCAGTTACATGGAGGCCATATCACGACTATGGAGGATGGCCCAAGGATGTTGTAGAGTTGAGGTGTATTCGGAGGACTATGTGGTTAGAGGATCGATTCCCAGGTGTGGCGAGTTTTTTCAGGTGGAGAGAGTATCATGACAGTTTGGTATGGCTCAAGATGTGCCCCCAAAGCCATATATATGGTTGAGAGCTATCAGAGCACCTAGGAGGGCTGGAGCTAGACCAGGGCCCACAACAGAGAACTTGCACCCCCTGGTCTAGATGAGGTAGATGTGGTGATAGAGCTGGTAGATGCAGATGATGTGGGTTGCATAGAGGAGTACCACGCATGGTGGGTAGCACATTGATGGGTATTGTTGTTCCCATTATTTGCAGGTCTAGCGGGGTTACTGCATAGAGGAGGAGGAGAGGGGGAAGCCCATGCCCCCAACAATGTAGAAGTGGCTATAGCTGAGTGTGAGTACCTATATGTAACTATGTTGTGTATTTTTGTTGGAGTATGTTTTAGTAATGGTTGTCTAACACATTGTGTTATTTGTGTTGTAGGTGACATGTATTGGTCCCTGATAGTCGAACACATCCATCCACACATTGATGTGGAATGTGCCGACTGATGTACTCAGTGGAGGGATACTTGAGTGCATGTGGATGAGATTGCGGGTGAGCATGCCCATTTATTTGAGCCAATGGCCATAGTAGCAGCGACGTGTATTGTATTGTTAGAAGAGAGGGACGAGGCACGTGAGGAGACTCGATGAGCCCGTGAGGCGTTGGGTGGTGGTCCTTTAGCATATGATGTATTTTCTTGATACATGGATTTACAACGTCAGTTTTCAGAGCAGTCTATAGAGAACACCTTATTACGTAGGCAAGTGGAGAGGTATCGAGGCCGTGAACAATGCACCGAGTTAGTGGTGAGGCATCTAGTTCTAGGGCTCTCACAGTACCCGAGAGTGATAGTGATGATGAGGTTTGATTAGTATGATTGTATATGGTGTAGGGGATTTTCCCCCAGTGATGATTGTATTCGCTATATATGTATGGACACATGTGATTTATATATGATGAGCTTATTTTGTGGTTTATTGATGTCGTAATGTGATCGATGATGTATGATGTGGTGATTAGTGTTGGAATGTATTGATTTTTTTGTATATTGTTAATGCTTACTAAATGGAATTTGTAATGTGTAGTTAGTATGATGATGATTGTTAAATGAATGTAAAATGAGATGATGTATGATTAGTGAACTAACGTGTTGTGATGAATGTATGTTGATAATAAGGTAATGTAATCATAATATGTTAGTGTGATGAATAGGGGGAAAATTAACAATTCCCCCTAACATATGGATGATTAGGTTCATTTAATTAAGACCCCTCAACAGTCAAGAATGAACTATGAAAACCAAGAGTGCATCATCGGGAAATGATTGGATGTGCTAGATGAATGATGAAGTGCGTGATGAAAGGTTCTTAAAGAAAAACCCTCAACAGTCATGTAAGAACCGTAAGAACACAAGTGTGTCATCGAGGGGTAAGGTGATAGTAATCACCTACCAAAGACCAAGGCAACGTGAAGCAGTGGAAGCATGTGGGATGGAAGTAGTATGTGAATATGTGCCAAACTGAATGTCATATGGAGTTGCGGTGGTATGTGTCGAAGGTGGAGGGTTGTGGAAGCCAATATGAAGGAGTAACATGATATGTGATGGATGAAGTGAATGTGATGGATGTGATGATGCAATAGTGTATGGACGTGGTGGAGAGCGTGCATGAGTAACAAACTTGTGGTGGTGGATGCACTATGGCCTGAGCACCAGATGGAGGAGATGACTCAATTGTAGTAGAAACTCTCTGAGGAGGTAGAGGAGAGATGGATCGCTCACGTGGGTGAGAGATCCAAAGGAGATGATGTGTTGATCCTCTAAATGTTGTAATCTTTCATGAAGGGAAAGATATTCATTGTCTCAATGACCATTTATATGATGATAATTACAATAAGGTTGGTCACGCTGATGTTGTAGCCTATGTTGTGGATGATGGTGGTTGGATGGTAAGTGAATTAGATGCTTTTCAAGTAAGGAAAATAGCACATCATGAGGTCTAGCATGATGGGAGAAATGCAATGGCATATGACGTAGATGGAGTAGAAGGAGAAGTGGCCTGTCGTGGAGGAGGAGAAGAAGTAGTTTGTGGTGGTGGAGTAGGTTGAGCGGGTTTTGCCTTGCTTATGAGGCAAAGGTGGAGGTTGTGTAGGATGCTCAACCAATTTAGATGGAGGGAGGACTGGATGATATAACAAGAAGTAGATGTATGTGGAGGATCAATAACATTTTCAGAAAGAAGATCTTGCTCTAGATCAAGGACTTTGTAGCATAGAAGAATAAATGACTCACATGTATCATACTGTAATCTTTGTTTGAGTGCAGGAATCAAGCCACAACAGAAAATGAATTGCTTCTCAAGGTTTATAGGTTGGAATACTAACTGATGCATACAAGCATTAAATCGTAAGATGTAATCCTTAATAGGTTCCGATGAGCCCTGATGTAAAGTAGGTATACGATCGTAAGTAACCTTAGGGCCATTGTTGATGATAAACCGATGGAGGAAAACATACTCCATGTCATAGAAAGTGCTAATAGACCCAAAGGGAAGATGAGTGTACCAGTGCAAAGCCTCATCAGTAAGACTGTATCGAAAGGCCTTAATTAATAACCGATCATTAGAATAAGAGGTCATAGCTATGCGGTAATGTAAAAGATGAGCATGAGGATCACCAGTACCATCAAAGTAAGTGAATGTAGGCATGAAAAAGTCCTTAGGAAATGCATAATTATGAATCTTCTTAGGGACAGGGTTACCATGTAAGGAATTGTTGTCAATAGTAGCATAGTAAGCCCTACTTTCTATAGTAAGAGACTGAACCTGAGATTGTAATTGACCTACGACATGCATGAGAGAGATGATATCCTGTGAAGGAATAGTGGGAGATGGCAAAAATGTATTAAGAGGTTGTAATTTTCCATTGTGAGTGATCATAGGAATATCTAGAGGTGACAAGGGAGATTCTGATGCTAAAGGCACACTAGTAGTAGGTGTCAAAGAAGCTATAGTAGGTGATGTGGATGGAGTATCCATAGCAATGGTAGGACTAGTCATCACAACATCCCGAATAGGTGAAGTGACTAGTGAAGATACATCTATAGGAGAAGATGAACAAATAGGTGTAGGTGATGTAATAAGAGGAGATGAAATGGTAGGAGAAGAAGAAATGAGAGATGGAGGTGACCTATGTGTAGTTCTAGATGCAATCTCAGGAGAAGGTAATGATGGAATAGGAGAATCACATTCGGCAGTATGAAAATGAGAACCATGACTATCAATTGCCTCATCAGTATCAGATAGAGACTCATAAATGAGAATGTCGTTAAGGATGTTATTAATAAGATCATCGACAAAATATGAAGGAGTATGCGAGCTAGTATGAGATGTGGTTGTTATCCATATTTCGCCCCCCAGGAAAAATATTGGATTGGCCATGACCCTGTGCGAGAAGAAAAAGAAGAAACGACTCTGTCAAGATGTTTTGTGTCTTAAATCTATTTTACAAGCTTCAAATAAATTCAACAATGGAATTGCAGGGCCAGGAGCAAGAAAGGGAAAAAACAACGCTGATTCAAGGATTGAATAGATAAAGGGTTTTCAAACAAGTGCGGTGTCACCACATGTCCCAGGTCAAAGCGGGTCATCGGGGAAAAGGTTAGTTTTTTGCCCCTTACCCCAAAGGGTGTAAAAGTTACAAAATGGGTCAGCGACTCTGCCAAGAGGAAAAAGTCAGCGTTTGAGCCCGAGTCAAACCAAAGCGGGGCCGCAGGAGTTTTTTAGATTTTGTGATTCTCGCACGGAAAAAAGGGGAAAAGATAAATTCTGAACCCGCAAATCTGATTTTTCCCTAATATGGTTGCCACGTGTCCCACATTATCAAAAGAGGACCCATTTTTCAAGTTGTTTTCCCACCCTCCTATAGGACCCGATACAAACTTTGAAGGGGCATATCTTTCGACTCAGGGCTCAAGATATTGCAAATCTGACACCATTGGAAAGATATCGGCCTCACCTATGCCATGGAGGTCTGAAACTTTAATTTTGAGGAGGTTAGGTGAAGAAAAATGGAGGAAATGTCTTTTGGCCTTCAATGCAGGATCCATCTGTCTCAAAAACCAGATCAGATTTGATCTGTTTCCACCATTTCCACTTCTTTCAAGGCATCGAACCAAGGATCGATGCAGTAAAGATGGATTTGGGGGTGGATTTTATCAGAAGCATTAACAACAGTGGTTGAGCTTCAACCTACTTTTTCCACTTCCCTCTCTCTTTCTTCTCTCTGATCAAATCTATAAATACAGGGGCAGGATTCATTGTAAAGGGTTGTTGTTCATTCTTCTTCCCTGCCCCCCTCTCTCTTTTCTTCCCCAGGGTCGAAAATGGAGTCTGAACCTCCTTTCACGGCTCTGTAATGGCATTCTCTTGCCTCTTTCCCACTAACGATGTACTATGTGAACTTTTGGAGTAATAAATTCTATTCTATGATGCATCTTGTCCATCCTTTGCTTATTTTATTGTCTCTCCTCGCCTCTCGTCATTGCAGGGTATACTGTGCATATTCTGATGTTTGTTGCAGGTCATGGGAGCTGTGTTTAATGGGTTTTGAAGTGGTGTTCTGTGTGAAATTTATCTCTGGTCTGTGGTGCATCTTGTCCACCCTCTCCTCTGCTCACCTCTCTCCACTTCAGGTAGCTGAGATTGTGACCAACACTCCCCTTTTCTTGGTGATATCACCTCGTTAGTGTAGGATTTCCCTCTTTATGCACTTTCTCTCTCCCTGTCTCCTTGGCATTGTTAGGATAGGTATAGTTAGACGTCATTTCTACATTAGGATTAGTTTAGCATTAGGATCAGGAAGAAGAATCTGACTTTCTCCGGAGGGCCATCTCAAGTCCGCAAGTCCCACAACTTGAGAGATGGTCCAATGTTATGCAAATCACACCAAATGAGTCTGCCTTAGAAAATCAGATTTTTAGAGCTCATTTGGGGGTGTTTGTGATTTTGCACTAACAATGGCATGAGGAAAAATATCAGATGTAAGAGAATCATGAGAAGGAACTATAGTAGTATGTTGAGTAGGAGAAGAACCAGAATAAACATGTGAAGTATGATCAATACCAAGCAAGTAATCAATAAGAGAGACATCTACATTTTCTTGAGAGAGATCAAGAGGAACACTAATAACCATATAACATGGTGTACAACGAGTGAAGGCTATAGGATCCTCAAAAATACTAATTCCAATTAGAGAATCTTCAAAGTGAGTAGGCACATATTGTTGACCAGCTAAGAGTTCTTATTGAGTATGAGCCGGTGTGGGAATGGGATTACCATAGAGAGCCATGAGCTCAATAATGATAGCCTCATCATATTCAGGGTTAGCACTAAAATGAGACATGAAGGGTAGAGAAGATGAACTATTCTTAACCATTAGGGTTTGAAATGGATCCTAGGGAAAACTATTCTAAAGTACGGGTTCACCAAAATGACTAACTAAAATATAGAAATAGGAAAGTCTAATCTATATTTAAGTTAATCTAAACTAGTAACAAAAATAGAATAAGTAATATAAATTGAAATGTAATCACTAAATCATTATATTTAATATTTAAATGAAATGAAATAATGGAAGTAGGAGTGATATGGTACTAACTTGAAAATGAATTACCTCGCTGCGTGTTAGACTTGAACATGTTTATGTGCAGAGGCAGTAGAATGTGATGGCATGACCCTTGAAATTACAAGAGGTGAAGATCCGATTGGAATGGGGCACCTGGAAGAGGACCAAGGTGCTTGTGGGTTCCCTGGTCTACAATATGGGTGCTCTGGTTTATAGAAAATCTCAAGACCTAAATATGATAGTGTCGCTAGATGTTTGTAATATCTTTATCTTTGTCACAGTACCTTCGTTTATTCCACCATGAACCTATGATGAAGATCTACCTGCGAAACCCCATACAAAGCATCAAATCCCTAAAAAATAAAGATGTATATGAAGAGGTCAAAATGATCTTAGCTCCTACAATGGTGGACTTACAACTAAGCGCTGCACTACATTCCAAACCCAATGTAGTTTTGTGTGTTTGTGTGTGCAATTGTGTTCCTAGGGTGCCCTAGCTCCAATGACATAGAGATAGGGGCAAGAACTAGATGTAAAATTTAAATGGTGGATGGAATAGAATGAATACAACCCTTTCTATGCAATGTGTGTGATGCAATGATGCCCAAATGTAGTTCCTTGCCTTAGTAGATAGCTAGCCCTTGATGGTAGATGCCCTTAGAATAGTGTGTATGTTGTGTTTATATAGGGATTTCTTGCTCAAATTTTTACACTAATGACCCAACATGACAGATAGTACCTAGTAGAATGAGAGGGAAAATGACAAACATTGACCTTGAACAGATAAATTAGATCTAAGTGTTGCCGGGACTAGGGAACCTAAAATTAAGGATTGGGGCACCACATGCACCCCTAGTACTACCCTAGGTTCCCTAGTCAAATTCTAGAGATGAAAAAATGACCAAATAATGACACTTGAGACTCCCTGGGAGATGACCAAAACTATGTAAACAATTGAAAACTATGCAAGATTAATGATGACAACGACCGATTAACTGATGACATGACTAGGGGATGAGTCATTAGTGAATACTTGGAGGTATAAATGTAATAGTAAGTGCGTGATTTTGTGAGTACATTTCCTCTCTCTTATTTTACAAATTTGTAAACAAGTCAATTAAGAAGAGTGTTTCAAATTTTCTAGATGAATGAATGAATGTGATTTTGTGCTCATAATTTATTTTGTATTGATAAAATTAGCAAAGTTGTTATTCTTTCCAATTGTGTGTTGATATATATCTTTGATTAATATTTGTAAGAATTTGATTTATTATACTTGCAATATTATTCCCCTCTCTAAATTTCTCACTCCCACAATCCCACCTACCTTAGAAATTCCTCCCTTGTACAAAATTGCAATCATTTTCTGCAGGTGTAGTGGAGTGTGCGTGTTGGATCCTTGACTTATTGGCCAACCAATTTTTTTTTTAATTTCACAGACAATAAGGGAGCCTCCCTTTTCAAGGAAAAGGGACATAGTCCCACACACTGCTGGTGAGAGCCCACTAATTTACCCACTCGACAAATTATTTCACCTATGAAACCGTATCAACATGATAAGCAAAGGTGCAACATATAGTAGTATAAGGAAGCAAGAGTTCATTCAATAAAGATCTAAGCAAACATATTTTTGGATTTTTAATTGTAAATATGTGAAAGAGAACAACTAGAAGGGAGGAATAAGGATACCCCCAGTGTATGTGTGCAAAGTGAGTTTCATATATGTAAGGATGCCCTCAATAGTCAAGTATGAACTAGGAAGTATGTCATTAGGTAGTGCAGGGGAATTAGGATGCCCCCAAGTGTGAATTCCAAAATTATCATGTAATGAGATTATTAGGAAAGGGCCCACGATCAAATGAAGAAGATGAACATATGAGAACATGATTTAAGGACCTAGAGTTGTGTGAAAGTGCATATATCACAACATGTTCAGTAAGATTGTGTCATGCATGTGGAGAAACAATAATAGGTAGAAAATTATTAAACACAATAGTTACCAGAGAATAATGTCAACATGGTGAGGGGAAAATCCTATAGAGTCCAAGATCCTAGTTGGATGAGTACAAAGTGTATAAACAAAAAGAATGTACTCATTAGGAGAAAATAGAATAGCTGTAACATTGGAGTGTTGGTAATAGTTGAAAAAGTAATTGCAAACATAAGGATCAATATGTGAGTCAAAATATGTGTAACATATGTAATGCTAAGAGTATCATTAGTATCAGGTTCAAGCAATGGAAGGAGAGACACAAGATTCATATGAAGAAATAAGTGCAATTTGGGAAGATCAGAAGCACTAAAGTAGTGTGAATTAGCCCCTATGACCATAGACAAAAATGTGGAAAGAGGGGAATTGATTTTACCCCATGGATGTAACAAGATAAGGTGCAGCCATAGTAAATGAATCATGCATAAAATATTGGAAAGTGAGAGCATTAGGAATCATTGTAAATTCAACATTCGGTGCTCTAACTTATGATGAGGAAGGTGTGTAGAGAGATGTAGCATTGGAAGCACTAACAATATGATCAATAGAAGTGCATTGAGAGTGAGACATAATAGGAGGAGTATCATGGGTGCTAATAGAAAATTGATCTTGTCAACCAGTAGTGCTAGAGTGCATCCCAATAGGAGAAGGGTGTGCCATGTAGGTAGTGTCATAAACATCATGTATGAGGGGAATATCACGAGGATTATTAACATGAGGTTTGGAATCTATTGCAGTATTACCCATGGAAGAAGGCATAACAAGGACTTGAGTAGAAAGAACTGCATGCATGGTATGTAACCAAGGATGGCCTAAAAGGATAATTTAAGGGACATCATGAGGCATAACATGATATATAACATCAAGAGTGCAAAATCCCATAGTAAGGGGAAGAGAGATTGTCCCAAATACTTTCTTAGGTGTATGCTCAAAGCCACTAATACAAATAGTACATGGATTGAGATGAGTAGTAGAAAGTCTCATTTGATGGAGAAACGAATGATTACATACATTAAGACCATATCTATAATCAATTATGACATGCTTAGTAAGGCGATTACGATGTTGAACCTGGATATAGAATGGGGAAGCATTGGAATCAAAGATATGGAAAGCCATGAAAGATCTGATAACGGGAATGTAAAGAGCTAGCTCACTAAATGATTTAAATAAAATTTAAATGTAAAGTAAGTGTTGGAACCCTAAAGAACACCAAGTAAAGCGACGTGAGGGTTTTAGATGTGCAAAAGTTAAGTGCGAAGGCATGCATGAAATTAGAACAAACTATGCATGGAGGCTTACGCCTGAGCTAAATATGTTCCAGACTTAGCCACATTTTGGGCCATGGGAAGAATTGAAGGATGGACCATTGGAGTAGTGGCCAAGCAATGATTTGAGGATAAGATAAAAGCATGAAGATTTACAGTTCAAACAGCGTCTATTTTTGGAAAGAACTCATGCGAAGGAAGATAAAGTGTCATGCAAGGCTTAGGCTAATAATAGGATCAAGAATAGGAGTTAACTATAGGTGATCTATTATTAGGGAAAGCTTGCATGCTTCTGTATTTTCTTTTTGTAGCGACTCATAGCTATTATTAGCATGCAACCTATTTTGAGAGTGCATGAGTAGTGAAGGTCAAGTCCCCACTACCTCTATATATATGTATTGATTTGCATGGTTTAAGGGATAGAAGAGTGACTTATTTTTGTAAGGTTATGCTGTTGTTTTGCTTATGAACATGATCTTATGGAGTTACTATTGATGTATTCAACTTCCATGTTTCATGGTGATTAATACAATGGATCTTTGTGGATAGATATTGATTGTCGACATATTTTTTACTAGTAATTGTATGGTGAAACTGATCTTAATTGTTATGTGATCTATATGTTTACTTCTTTATGTATGTTTCTACATTGAGCTCATAGATCTAGTTGTTATGATTATAGAATATATGGTTATGCATGCTAACACCTTACTAGAGATGACATAAAAGAGGGACTTAGTACCTTCCGCGCTTTAGGTGAGCGCTCATATCTGTTTGAGTGATGTGCCAACATAGATAGGGATTGATCAAGAAATACAAGCTACATTTTGGTTTTGTTGTTGGGACCTCTTTTTCAAGTTGTTGCAAGGATGATGTATAATGATGGCTTACCGATTGACTCTTGCGACCATTGCAAATTTGGGTTATTGAGGACCAGGATCAATTTTCTCGAAGATATGGTTCTGGACCTGATTTCAATTCACATAGTTGGGTTGAGGAACACCTTTATCATGAGCTGTATGAGTCATTTTTTTGCTAATTTTCAATATAATTATACAAGTGTTTGTCTGCGTACGCATCACCAAGGAGCTAGTATTACAAAGCGAGGGTTTGGACTTAGGAAGAATATCAGACCTTGTTTGATGTTGATGAACCTTGGACATCTGCTGTGGATCATTGGTGGGCTGGTGTTGTGAAAATTTATACTCTGGAGTACATTGTTTCCACATATTATTGTTCATAAGTTGTAGAGTTTGAGTTTTTATGCGAGCTTAGAGGATCTTACCTTTACACTATTCCTTTAGTGATTAAGATCTTAATGGTGGTGCTAAATTTAGAGAGCCTTCTTATGGCTAGCTAAACTCACCACTGCGTGTGGGGGTAGGAATAAGTGTTATGAAATATGGCAGACCTTGCGGTAGAGAGGAAGAGAGAAGAAATGTGGCTTAAGTACAATGAAGCGTGAGAGAGGGAATTGGCGAAGCAACGTGATATTGAGGAACAAATGGTGTTGCAGAGAGATATGGCTCATGAAGGATTTGTAGCTCACGTAGAAGATGTGGAGCTGGAGCATTTGGTACTCTCTCATTTGGGTAAGCATGATAAAGAAACCTCTTAAGATTTAGATGAGCAAGCATTGAAAGAAAGTGCGAGGACTGCGGGTGCACATCTGATCCCACCTGGTGACCTAACCCTTGCGCTTGGTGTTTTAGTTCCTAAAATAGTTATTGATAGGAAAGCTAGTGTTGGTGGTAGAGTAACGACATGTAGATTTAATTTTTTGTTGAATTCAAGAATTAATTAGATAACACATTCATCTATGGTAGTGCACACATTGTCTTTGTTATTTGGGGGTTCGGTTGGAGGTGTTTTTTCAAGCGGATCATCTAGATAGAGTGTGGGTGTGCAGAATCTTGGTGCCACATCTGGAAACACTACCACTTCATAGACTGTGGGAGTCCATTTTAGTACAACTATTGGAACTCAAGGAAGCACATCCACTAGCCCATTTATTGCTATAGGAGGTGGATTGGGAGGATCGGGATGCTCGGGATCGAGTGGATCTGGTGGTTCTGGAGGTGGAGGGAATACTGGAGGTAATACAGGTTCTGGATCTAGTGGACATGGTCCACACCAACGCCATTAGGTTATTTATGAGATGTAACTTTGCCTTCCACAATATAGAGGCATTAAGGATGTGGCTGAGCATGTTCAGATGTGAGAAATAATATGACACACTAAAGGGATTACAATTCTCGAGCATAAGGCAAGTCAATTTTCTACAACTTTACAAGGGCGCTCGTATAGTTGGTAAAGGAAATATGATATGAACCAGACTGTTGTGGATTACAATGTGATGCATGATCCTTTCTTGGTGGAGTTCCATATCCCTGAGTTTGAGTAGAAAAGCATCAGTGTGTTGAAGGAGATTAAGTAGGGCATGACTGATAGTGTGCGGGAGTATGATGCATGGTTTAAAATTTTGTTATCAAAGTTATCCTATGATATCCACCCTAGCCAGTATGTATAATGGTTTGTTCACAGATTGATCACACCTTTCAAAGGGGTGCTTTCACATAAGACTTTTACAGATCCATGTAAGGATTTGTAGGAAAATTTGAGTGCTGAGGTAGTAAGAAGCATAGACATTGGGGTCAGAATATTTTTGGAAGCATGCATTGCATCTATAACGAAACAATTAGAGAAACTATCAACCAATTCAACTCATGAGACACGCAGTGGGTTATGGTGTATGGATTGTGAGGTGGAAGGGCATACAAAGGATAGTTGTCCTCACAATTTAGTGTGTGCCATGTTATTGGATTTTGAGATATGTCATCTAGAACATGATGTGAGTAGATGTCCCCTCTTGCATCATGCGATCCATAAGAATGTATCCATGTACATTAAAATCTGTAAGTCTTATACTCATGACATTATTAATTACATAATTATTGATCATAGTCATGAGGCTATTGAGAATGGTGTGCGCCAAACAAGTTTAGTGAGTGGATCTAAGGATCATGGAGAGTAACGTAATGAAGGGCACAATAATGGAGATAACCAAATCAGAGGATTATCTGGAGGATACAAAGGCCAGGGTCACGGCCGTGGAAGAGGAGGATTTCCTAGAGGTACTTACTTTTCATGTGGCTCACTTGATCACTATCAGGGAGAATGCCCTCAGAATATAACTTTCTCATGGTGCGGGAAACAACACAAGTGTGAAGGGTGTCATGATTTATATGAGCACATGAGTAAGCAACATAAACATGACAAGGGCATGACTATGATTAAAATACAACGCATCGATGAAGGATAATGGATGCTGAAGGTTGGACTGAATTATAAATTATAGCATGTGTTAGTTATTACCTGCGTTGAGGTAGGGTGCGTGCATGTGAGGCCTTAAGGCACAAACATGTTACAACAAAAAAAGAAGGAATCAATGCGAAGTAACCTGATGCTAAACATCACAAAGAAGTCTATCTAGAGACCATAGATGTGATTATAAATTTATAAGGGGAGATTCAGGTCTTGAAGGGACATGCACACATGTTGGACAAGGTGAAGCAGGTTGACATTCCAAAGAAAGACATGGATGATTTGAAAGAATTATATCAGATGTTTGATAGGATAACATCATCCCCTTGTTAGGTGAATGGCTGAGAGAAAATCTACTGCGTGTAGGACCTGAGCGCAAGAGGCATATCCTCCATGTAAATATGCCTCCCCATAATCATGAGTACGACAAAGAGATTACACTAAATGTGGTCATAGATGGATGGATCTTGAGTAATATTTTGATAGATACATGTTCATAAGTTAATATGCTCACATTGGATGCTTGGAATCAGATGGGAAGACCACCATTGTAGCCTTCTACAAATGTGTTATACATGACAAACAGAACTAGGGCCAATCCTACTAGAGTGCTAAAGGATGTTACTATTATGATTCAAGGTGCCAAGTTTACTGGGGATTTCAAGGTATTGGAGCTTGTAAAAGCAAATGGTTTTCCAGCATTGCTTGGGTGCCCTTGGTGTTATATAAATAATGCATATTTACGCTTCAACAAGGGGTACATTAGCTTTTAGAATAAAGAAGAGCACACCATTATACTGTTGACATATACAAAGGCTGCTCCCTATGTTGAGCTATTGAGTGAAGAGGATTTGAACAAAATATATGTGCTCATAGTCAGAGATCCTAAAGAAAATGAGCCATCTAAGGAAGGAGTGATACAATGGGATGATTCTCATTCAGTTAGTGATACTATCAGTATTGCTTATGATAATTGGGCACCTGGGACATATGAAGTAGTAGGTCAGTATATTAAGAATACTATTACTTGCGTAGTGAGGGAGCACGTTGTTCGACATTTGGGTCGTAACCAGGTACCTCGGTATACTGGTGAAGGGAACCCTAAAGTATTCCTACGCACTATGAAAGCCTACTAGAAAGATGAAGGAGATAAAAGGAATATTCTTGTATATACTCTATGTGGGAGTGTAACAAGCTAGTGGATTACACACAAAGATAACCATTTTGAGTGGCGAGAAGTGAGAATCACCTTCTCTACTAGGTTTCTATGGAATAATGTACCCTCACAAATATGTGAATTTCATGGGAAGGATTCTGCTTCACACCATGTTTAGAAGTGTAAGAGCCTTTGGACAGAGGGGTAGGAAGCCTTACCACCATCACTCTGGGTACACAAATTCTACACTACCTTAGGTGGCTGCATGCAAGCATGGTATGTGCATGCTAAGTTAACAAGAGTAAAAACATATTGGTAGGAGATGACCTCAGGTATGATTCATACTTTTGATTATTTTTAACTAAGCCTCAGGTCAATGAAGTACTGTAGATTGTAAAACACCTTACCCTAGGAGATAAAGTGAAACCTAAAGAACTCTTGCTAGAAATGCTTGGAGAATTGGATCTTGAGGCATGCTTTGACCTTAAAGAAAATAAGGAAGAAGAACTGGTCTGCACTTGGGAAGAAAAAGAAAAGGGTAAGATGCTCTATATGATAGATGGTGAAGATGATGAGGATAACAATCTGGTTATTAGTCACACTGAAGGTACACACGAGGTGATGGATACATCAGATGCAAAGGTGTGCACGTATCATGAACCTTTGAAAAATGAAGAAATTTAACATTGGGATAGATGCATAGCACAAAGAGGCTATTATTGGTGACTATTGGTTAAAGCAGGAGGTTACTAAGATTATTGAGCTCTTACACGACTTTCAAGATATGTTTCCAAGAGGATACCATGAATTGAAAGGAGTACACCCTTCTTTAGGGGAGATGCAAATAAAACTTAAAGAAGGTGCACACCCGATTAGGAAGAGGCCGTAGAAGATGAATCCTAATCTGTGCATTAAGGTGAAAGAGGAAATCGATAAGATGCTCAATTTTTGTATAATCGAGCCTATTGAGGAGTCTGAATGGGCGAGTACCATGGTCATCAACATATAGAAAGATGGGCGGATAAGGATCAGTCTAGATTATAGGGAGCTGAATGCTTCATGTGTGATTGATATTTTTCCCACACCTTTATACAAGAGATACTTGAAGGATTTGCTGGGTGTGAGAGCTATTCTTTTACAGATGGGTTCTCTGGTTATCATCGAGTGTGGATTACTAAGGAATATCATGAAAATACCTCTTTCACCACTGAGTGGGGAAGTTTTACATACACCGTGATGTCTTTTAGATTAAAAAATGTGCCTGTAGTATTCTTGCGCATCGTGGTATAAGCTTTTCGAGACTTCATTTATAAGTTTTTGTAGGTTTATTTGGATGATTAGACAATATATGGTTTGGTGAAGGACCATTGTGAAAATTTGAGACTTATGTTTGAAAGGTGTAGGCAATTGAGTATCTCATTGAACATTAAAAATTGTATCTTTGCAACACCTTTTGGAATTTTTTTGGGGCATATCATCTGTAAAGAAGGGTTGTTGGTAGAGCCAGCCAAGGTTGATGTAAGCTTGGGCTTAAAAGAACCAAACAATCAGAGTGAAGTGCGTGGATTTATTAGACATACAAAGTATCACAAGAAGTTCATCAAAGGCTATGCAAAGATCGTTATGCCCCTAGAAGAACTATTGAAGGCAAAGGGAAAATTTTATTGGGATGAAGCGCAACAGTTACCTTTTAATACATTGAAGGAAATGTTAACCACTGCACCTATTCTGCATTTTATTTCATGGGGAAAACCATTCCATGTTCATGTGGATGCTTCTGGGATGGCAATTGGAGCAGTACTGGCTCAACAAGATGAAGGAATAGTGGACCACCCTATCTGTTTTGTGAGTAGGAAGTTGACACCAGCTGAATAGAATTATACAACTACTGAGTGTGAGACTTTATCTATGATTTATGTGTTGCACAAGTTCAGACAATACTTGCTGGCTACACCCTTCATATTCTTTACAGATCATATGGCGCTGATGTATTTGGTCAACAAACCCATTCTACAAGGGCACATATGTAGGTGGATCCTACTATTACAATAATTTTAGTTTATAGTTTTTGTTAAACCAAGGAAAAACAACTTAGGACCTGACCACTTGTCAAGGATCAATTCTGGTGAGGATGCGTAGAGCATTGAGGACACAATGACATATGCACAATTATTCAGATTAAATCATGTGCCCAATGAAATTGAAGACATTGCAGTATTCTTGTGCATTGGTCAGGCACCTGAGGGAATGAAGACTTTGTAAAAGAAGCAACTTGCAATACGTGCAACACCCTATCAGTTGATAGGTGGAGACTTTAATAAACATGGTCATGATGAGGTTTCACGTTAGTGTGTTCTGAAACATGAGCGTGAGGGGATAAAGGTAGAATCTCATGGTGGGATTGTAGGTGGACACTATGCTGGAGATGCCACCACACACAATATTATTTATGGGCTTATTATGATGGGAAACACTATATAAAGATTATAAGGAGTATGCCAAGGCCTGTGATCATTTCTAGTGCCTTGGGTGTTAGAAGCACAATGGACTAAGGGGGGTAAATTAGTCCTTATAAAAATTTCAAATTAAATTAAGATCTGAAACTCAAATTACAATATCCAAACAACCACAATAACCACTTATTCAACGTTTAATATGTGCATACCATAAACTATCAACAATGCATGAAACCATGAAAACATAAGAACACCATAAGAACACAAGATTTAAGTGGGAAAACCTTAAGGAGAATAAAAACCACTGAAATATAATCTTATATTGATATGTTTCAAATTTAATGAGGCACCAACCCCACAAGGAACACCAACCCTTAGTTTAGTAGAGCACCAACCCTATAAGGAGCACCAACCCCTAATTTTGTGAAGCACCAACTCCACAAGGAGGCTACAAACCCCCAAGATGATCAAACCCACTCAACCACCTTATGATGTGTAGATATATGATTTTTTTCTGCCAAAACTGATGGAGATCCAATATTCAGCTCGTTTTCCTTCACTCAAACCCTAGGTGACAATTCTTCACAAAACAAGCTCTTCAATCACTCTAAAATTTATCAAATACTTGCTCTCATCTTATTTTATTTTTCTTCACTTGAAAAAAAATGTTTCATATCCAAAACATTCTGAAATACCTGCAACAATACTTCACCTATGTCGCTCCACCTTGCACACACTCCACTAGTCCATAAAAGCACCCAAAACATGTTTTTTTATACGCTTTTCATCTTTCAAACTTAGGCCCAAAATTTTCCCTCCATTTTTTTAGACCAATATCTCAAGAAAACATTTAAAATTTGAAATTCAACAGCTACAAGTGACCCAATTAGGTCATCCTGGCTAAAACCATCATTTCATGTGCCAAAAATGGCTCAAAACCCCATGGGCACAATCTTAAAATTGCCTTAACATAAGTACCATACTTTGTCATTACCCATGAACCCTTACATATGATTAAAATTTCATGAAACATTCATACATGGTTGCAATTAATATCAACCAATCAAATTATTTCATTTATTGGGCCCAGTTTCCTTTACAATCTTCAAAAAAGTTGTTTCTTTCACCCTTCAACACCCTGGAAACTTCATAATGCCACGAAATGACTTATACTAAACCAAAACATGACATGTGACCACTAAAAAAAATGAAAAAACCTTTATAACACTTCTAAGCATATTATAAGTCATGAAACATCCTTCACTTCAAACCACAAAAGATTTTCCTTACCAAATCAACCTGCCAAAACATTTGTTTCCAAAGTTAGCTCATAAAATCAAATATGCATGCATTAAATACCTCCAAATGGATTAATTTTATGATAAATTAATCCTTCTACACATTCCATTTGATAGGAAGCATCACCCAACCCATCTCATTCTTAAAATAACATCAAACATTCACAACAACAGATCCTGTCTTGAACTGCCAAAAACCTTCTTGCTAAAATAATTCCCTATAAACCATATCATATGACCTCATCATGAGGAAAACAATATAAAACTGAAACTATCTCTGAATCCTATTTCCAACACAACTTGAATCATCTCAGGAATCCACCTGTAGCTCAAGTTATAGCCAAAACACTAAACCCTGCTATTTGAGATCCCAAAACTGCCCTTTGACCAGTTAACCTATTTGGACCTCAAAACCTCATAAAAATGCATGAAATTGATCTAAAACATACATAGACATCAATAAAAAAAACTCACATGGATTCCACTATGGAAATTTAGTCCATACCTCATTTGGAAACTTTCTTCTCAAACTGAAACTCTTCAAAAACAAACATTTTATGGTGGGGCCCACTATGGTCACATGCTAAAACATACCTTTCTGGAAACCTATAAGAGTCCTCTACAACATAAAATTATCACTTTTGAGGAACCAATCAAAACTGGGCTAGTATACTTCACCTTTTGCAAACTGCTCCTAGCTAGGGTTTAACTAGGGTTTTTAACCTCTTTACCTTCTTAACATTGGTTCATAAAAACTTGATAATCAACTGACCTCATTATTTTTATGAAACCTTATAAAATCACCTTATAATCATCCCTAAAATCCACAAGGTCCCATGCAAATCACATTGTTCACAATGAGTATATGAAGTTACACTTCGAGCTGGATTTTGCATTGTTTTTCACCCTCACCAAAACTGACATAACTTGCAAAATTCACATCATGGGAACCTGAAATTTTGCTGAGAGCACTATGAAATATCATAATAACATCTCCAATCATCATAAAATCAATACCATTTCTCAATATATTCTATCCAGTCTCATTTTCACAACCTTACCTTAAGGATTCTACCCGTAACAACTAGGGATTCTACCTGTAGCAACTAGGGCCAACTGAAATAATGAAATAACTCATCAAGTAAAATAACCCAAGCATACCTCATATGCCATGATATAAATTATTTCATGCTTCCATTAGCTCATATATATCCAAACCATATTGTCATACCTCTAAGCAAACATACCTGCTCCCAATGAGCACCTGTAGCCAAGTGAAACACTTGTACCTGCACTATATCTTTGTTGTGAGTGCTCAAGCACTTTCAAAATCTACTATGAATCATGTCAACATGCTTCCCAAGCATCCAAGAAGCTCACACTATCAAGCTACACCTCTTAGGCACCTGTATGGGCTTGCTAAAGCAAGCATGCATCACTGAATCTCATTGTAGCAGCTCATATACATCTAAACCTATATGTTAGCATATCAAACATCATCATATCATCATCTTACAATAACCACTTTTTCATTAATGTGGTTTTTCATCAATGAAAACACCTATTAGGCCTACATGACAACAATATCCCCTTTGTCATTGATGGAAAACACCTTGAACTTCTCCCCCTTTTTACATTAATGACAAATTCATAACTGTAGCTTTTCATTTTTGCTTATAGAACCCATGATTTTGAGCAATGTTAAGTCACAATAGGAACCATTTTAGACTTAGACTCAACCACAAACCCTTCATAATGAATTGATCAAGTTGACACTTGATCATCTTCACAATCATCTTGGGAGCATAACATGTTGTAGATTCCCGAGGAACACTATTTAGGAGCACAAGAGACTTTCTATAGACTCAGACTCAACCACAGACCCTTAAGGAATGGTAACACCCCTGATTTGAATGATAAACATATTTTTCTATGAAATCACAAGACTTGTGACCTCTCACACATATAGGACATTAAGACACAACCACAAGTCTCTTTGACCATTTTTGATTTGATTACAAATGTGTTTTGAATTCGGGTGTGAATCTGTAGAGTTTGCTCTTGATAACTACACTAAGACATTTTATGACACAAAAGACAATCACAGACCAGTGATACACAACCAAGACTAATATATATGTGCTCAAGTGACATGAATATGAAACCAAGACCAATGAAAACTATTAGACACTTATGAAACATATCAAAATGAATTTAGACCATATAGGACTCATCATGGAAGAATTACACAACATTTGAACTCATCAATAGACCATATAAACCACTTGCAACATCAACTCAGATATGTAAAAAAATTTGCACAAGAACCGATACTATGAATCAAGATAAGAAACATGAGGATCAAACCTAAACATACCTTGACCATGAAGAGATGGCATACAAGACACAAACAACTCCCCCTCACCTAGATGCTTCATTTGCAATGGTATACCTTCAAGAAGTATAGTGAAGGTATATTTGATCCATAGTGACCTAAAAGAAGGTCTTAAAGAGGTCCCAAGCCTTCTTGGGCACCTTTAAAACACTTTCATCTTATCTTCCTTTTCTGATATAAAATCTATGATATTCCCTTTATTGCATTATTTCCAGCTCTTGATGAGACACCAAGGTCTCTTCTAGGTCCCCAAGTCCTTCTAGGACCATTACCTTGCACTCTAGGCCACTGAAACCCACTTCTTACTCATTGGGACCTTGAGACTACCTGTCATGACCTGAAAAGGCTTGATAACAATTTCTTGCAACATGACCAACTTTATTATAGTTATAACACACTATTGTATTCTTCCTTTTGAAACTATCAATATATCTTGGTGAATCATTCAAGCAAAACTTAGCAACATGTCCTTGTTTATTGCAATTGTAACATACAACACTCTTACCAAACTTGCCTCTAATGTCTTTCCATGACTGAGTACCTTTAGGACCAGATCTCTTGATGAACATACTATTACTTTTTCTAGGCTCAAACACTCCTATATTCCATCCACACTCCTTGGCTTTGCGACCATACTCACAAAATAAATGACATTCACCATGAAAGGATCCTACATCATTCCTAGGGGACCTTGTTTTACATTCTTTAGCTCTATGACCATAAACATGACATGAGAAACAATAGCCATTGAATGATATTTCATACCTTGATGCATTAGGTTTTCTAATAGGCTTGGTTTCTTCATTGTTCTTGGAGTGAATCACCTTCTTTTCTTGCTTGGTACTTGATTCACCATCTTCCTTGCTAGGAACCTTGTCTTCTTGCTTCAATTCCTTGTCCTTCAGATCCTCATTGAATCCCAAACCAGCCCTATCACCTGCTGCTCTTTTTTGGCTAAGAAGATTATAAAGGTCATTTGCACTTTTCTCAAACATTTTCAGTTTTCTTGAAACTAGATCAAGTCTTGAATGTAGAGATTTCATACCATCTTCATACTTGATGAACTCATCCTCCATTGACTTGAGTTTATCATTAAACAAAACAACCTGTGATTTCAGTTGAGTACATTTTTCATCTTTGACCTTTAGAGTTTCTGACAATTCCTCCATTTGTGACTCCAAAATATGAATAATATGACTATGTTCATGAGCATCTTCCTTGGATTCTAGACTGGCTGCAACCTTCTCTAATTGTTCCTCAAGATGCCTTGTGATCTCATCATGTTCATTACTCCCATTCTTCAACTTGGCTTCAAGGAGCTTAATTTGATCTTCATGATCCCTTTTCATTTCAAAAATCTGTTTAGTGAGATTTTCATTCTCATCTCTTGCAAGATTAAGTTCCCTTTTCAATATTTCCCAAGCCGACTCTTCACATTATGATTCTGAATCACTAAACCCTTCTCTAAATCCACAAGTTACTACTCCTAAGGGAGAGTACATTTTAGGAATATTTTCTAAACAATTCTTACCTTCACTTGAATTATAAAACTATTATCTTTGGAGATCTTTCCTTTCTAAGAATTCTTCTTCTTACCACCCATTTTGTGCTTCAGAAGATCTCCCACAAGATATCAAGATTCTATAGAAGGGCTAACTCTGATACGAATTGTCAGAAGCACAATGGACTAAGAGGGGGGGTGAATCAGTCCTTATAAAAATTTCAAATTAAAATTCAGATCTGAAACTCAAATTACAATACCCAAACAACCACAGTAACCACTTATTCAAATTTTAATGTGTGCATACCATAAACCATCAAAATGCATGAAACCATGAAAACACAAGAACACCATAAGAACACAAGATTTAAGTGAGAAACCATCAAGGGAAGAAAACCCACTGAAACACAATCTTATATTGATATGTTTCAAATTTTGTGAGACACTAACCCCACAAGGAGCACCAACCCCTAGTTTAGTAGAGCACCAACCCTACAAGGAGCACCAACCCCTATTTTTGTGAAGCACCAACTCCACAAGGAGGCTACAAACCACTAAGATGATCAAGAATCCACTCAACCACCTTATGATATGTAGATATTTTATTTTTTTATGCCACAACTGATGGAGATCAATTATTCATCTCATTTTCCTTCACTCAAACCCTAGGTGACAAATCTTCACAAAACAAGCTCTTCAATCACTCTAAAATTTATCAAACACTTGCTCTCATCTTATCTATTTTTTCTTTACATGAAACAAACTTGTTTCAGATCCAAAAAATTCTCAAATACCAGCAACAATAATTCACCTAGGTCACTCCACCTTGCACACACTCCACTAGTCCATAAAAGCACCAAAAACATGCTTTTTATATGCTTTTCATCTCTCAAACTTAGGCCCAAAATTTTCCCTCCATTTGGTTTGACCAATATCTGAAGGAAACATTTCAAATTTGAAATTTAATAGCTATAAGTAACCCAATTAGGTCAGCTTGTCTAAAACCATCACTTCATGTGCCAAAAATGGTTCAAAACCCCTTGGGCACAATCTTAAAATTTCCCTAACATGAGTACCATACTTTGTCATGACCCATGAACCCTTACATATGAGTAAAATATTGTAAAATATTCATACATGGTCATAATTAATATCAAAAAATCAAATTATTTCATTTACTAGGCCCAATTTCCTTTACAATCTTCAAAACAATTGTTTCCTTCACCCTTCAACACCCTGGAAAATTCATAATGCCACCAAATGAATTATAATAAAAAAAACATAATATGTGACCACTCCAAAGAAATGGTATAACCTGTAGAACACTTATAATAATCTTATAAGTCATGAAACATCCTTCACTTCAAACCACAACAATATTTGCCTTCACCAAATCAACTTGCCAAACAATCAGTTTCCAAAGGTTAGCTCATAAAATCAAATATGCATGCAATAAATACCTCAAAATGGATTAATTTTACTCCAAACTAATCCTTATTCACCTTCCAGGTGATAGGAATCATCACCCAATCCATCTCTTTCTTCAAATAACATCAAACATTCACAAAAACATATCATGTCCTGAACTGCCAAAAACCTTCTTGCTAAAAGAATGCCTTGGAAACCATGTCACATGACATCATCATGAGGAAATAAATATACCAATAGAAATATATATAAATAATCTTTCCAAAAAAACTTGAATCATCTCAGGAATCCACCTGTAGTTCAAGTTATAGCCAAAACACTAAATCCTGCTATTTGAGATCCCAAAACTGCCCTTTGACCAGTCAACCTATTTGGACCTCAAAACCTCATAAAAACTGCATGAAGGTAATCTTAAAAATTCATATAAATCAATAAAAACTCACATGGATTCCACAATGGTAATTTAGTCCATACCTCATTTTGCAACTTTCTTCTCAAATTGAAACTCTTCATAAACAAGCATTTTCTGGTGGGGCCCACATATGGTCACATGCTCAAACATACCTTTCTAGAAACCTAGAAGAGTCCTCTACAACATAAAATTATCACTTTTGAGGAACAAATCAAAACTAGGTTAGTATACTTCACCTTTTGCAAACTGCTCCTAGCTAGGGTTTAACTAGGGTTTTTGACCTCTTCACCTTCTTAACATTTGTTCATAAAAACTTGAGGATAAAATGACCTAATTATTTTTTTAAACCTTATAAAATCACCTTATAATCATCCCTAAAATCCAAAATGTCCCATACAAAGGAAATTGTTCACAATGAGCATATGAAGTTACACTTCGAGCCGAATTTTGCATTGTTTTTCACCCTCTCTCACCAAAACTGATATAATTTACAAAATTCACATCATGGGAACCTAAATTTTTTTTGAGAGTAATATGACATATCATAATAAAATATAAAATCATCAAAAATTCAATACCATTTCTCAATATTTCCATAATCTCATTTGCACAACCTTTCCTTAAGGATTCTACCCGTAACAACTAGGGCCAACTGAAATAATGCAATAACTCATCAAGTAACCTATAAAAATGACCCAATAATACCTCATATTCCATGATATATATTTCATTCCTTCATGAGCTCATATAGCTCCAAACCATAGTGTCATACCTCCAAGCAAGCATACCTGCTCCTAATGAGCACCTGTAGCCAAGTGAAACACCTGTATCTACACTATGTCTCTACTATGAGTGCTCAAGCACCTTAAAAATCTGCTATGAATCATATCAATATTCTTCCCAAGCATCTAATAAGCTCACAGTGTCAAGCTACACCTCCTAGGCACTTGTATGGGCTTGCTAAAGCAAACATGTATAACTGAATCTCACTGTAGCAGCTGATATACATTTGAACTTGTATGTTAGCATATAAAACATCATCATACCATCATATTAAACATCCAATTTTTCATAATGGTGTTTTTCATCAATCATATTCCGAGATGAGATGCCTTTGAGGCCTATTGCAAGTGCTGAACCATTTGAAAATTGGGAAATGACTTTGTGGGTCCTATTTCATACACATAGGACTGACACACACTACATTATAGCATAGTGATGCCTAGAAAGGATTGCATGGAAGCTACAATAGTGAGCACCTGTATGCCAAGTGAGAACACCTATATCTATGTGATGCACTATGTTGGCGAGAAAATTCTACTTGTGGATTTCTTATGAGTGCTCAAGCACCTTAAAACTAGGAATATCTGCTATGAATCTATTGAGAAAAGAGGTCAATATTACTTGCCCAAGATAGAATTCACTACACCTATCACATTATGTCAAGCTACACTTGTATTGATACTCAAATCTGTACAATGTGGGAATGGAAGAAATCTGAGAGGGGAATGCCTAGAAGAAAATGGGATCTCCTTTGCTAAAGCAAACTACGTATGGCATTTATGACTCTTCATCTTTCTCATGACCTTTCATACCTTAATATATGGGCTATTGCCACATTAGCAGCTGATTATACTTCATTTGAATCTGTACTGTTAGCATCATCAAACATCATCATATACATTTGTGCCAAACTGCCCTTTGAGTGTGACTTAATTTTCATATTACAACATCCAACTTTTTTTTCATTAATGGTGTTTTTTATCAATGACAACACCCTATTAGGCCTACATGCCAACATTAGGATGGCTTCAAGAACACGAGATTGTGAGATGCCTTTGAGGCCTCATGTGCAAGTGCTTTGAAAATTTCGAATGTGAGCCGGTGCATGAAGTGAGGAGCTGAATGCAAGTGTTGAACCATTTGAAAATTGGGAAATTGACTTTGTGGGTCCTATTTCCCCCACTTAGCACATAGGACTGACAGTAACACTACATTATAACTTGTAGACATATCAAGAACATGAGGCTGAATCTGATGTCCCAAGGTGGGCATACAATCCATGAAGTGATGCCTAGAAAGGATTGCATGGAAGCTTAGTGAGATTTTTATGGGAGAACATTATCACGTCGCTATGGTTGTTCGTTGAGTCTTACACGTGGTGATAGGGGTGCACACTTTTTGAATGAGACCATCAGGATGTTGAACCGTCAAGTCCGGAGGTCATATGAGGGTCCTAGAATTGCATGGTTGATGGGAAAATAGAATTCATGGCATGTGGTGCACCATAAGGATGTCGGGGGCATGATAACACCCTATCACCCACAGGCCAATGGGACTATTGAAGGCATTTAATAAGATATTGGGCTTCTACCATAATGAAAAATCATTCATTAACATTGCCAAGGTGGAAGTTTATTTCAATTTAGTTTGTTTTGATAGCAGCATTTGGACAACCTTGTTTTTCTCTAAGTCCAAGATTGGGATGAAAGAAGTTTCTAGTTACTGTAGGGGGTTGGATGGGCATATAGAACTACTTATAAGAGGTTAAATAAGGCAACACCCTTTCATTTTGTGTTTGGCTCTGAGGCTATGTTGCATGTTGAGTTTATGCTTCCTTCTGAAGCATTTAATAAGATATTGATATTGGACAAAAAAATGGGATGAAAAAGTGAGTACTTTGGGATATAGAACTACTTATAAGAGGTTAAATAAGGCACCCTTTGGTGGAATGTTGATATTAAGTTGATGCGGTTGGATGAGTGTGCTGGAGGAACACATATTAAGTTGATGCACATAGTTTCTCTATGGAGTTAGAAAATAGAAAAAGAAAGACATAAGGCATGTCATGATAGACATATCAAGAACAAGGAATTTAAGGTGGGCAAGATGGTTCTTCTGTATGATTCAAAGTTTGCACGCCACCCTGGGAAGTTGAAATTTCATTGGTTGGGACCATTTGTAGTGAATAAGATATTGGAATCAGATGCTTTCCAGCTACATGCGTTGGATGGAAGTTTATTGCTTGGTTACTTCAATGGGAGTAGGTTGAAGCCCTACTATAAATAAGTCTTCTTGTTGTTTGTAATAAGGTAGTGATGCCACTTAGATTAGGTTTCCTTTTAATGCATTTCTTTTATATGTGTTTCCTTTCATTGTTGTTATGTTTTGTCAATTTAGTTCAGTGTTTTGTTGTAATAAGCGCACTTGCGTGACAATACTTGATTACTATTTAAGTGATTTCATACACAGAGGACCACACATACTTTTAGTTTGGGGTGGATTGAAGTGCATATATGGGAATTGCTAACACCCTCTTGATACAAGTTGGCTTGGTTGAAGGCTTCTTCTAGAATGATTGGCGCTGAAGTGAATAAGTTGTGATAAGTACTAGGCATAAGGTGTTTTGAAGAAAGTTGAGTTGATTGAAGACCACACAGGGAAAGTGATCGCATAGTATAACGTGAGGTAGGAAGAGACATGGGAAACTACTTGG
Source organism: Taxus chinensis (assembly GCA_019776745.2). NCBI lineage: Eukaryota > Viridiplantae > Streptophyta > Pinopsida > Cupressales > Taxaceae > Taxus > Taxus chinensis. The sequence goes on from CM034146.1 coordinate 852,465,356, forward strand.
GATATGGCATAAAGGTTTTGTACTTTGACACAAGGAGGTGCACGAAGGAGGTCTATTTATAAGAAATAGTATAACACATCAAAAGGTTACAACTGCAACGTGTGAGGTGAGGTTGTGAAAGTTGTAAAAAATAGAAAAGGTACTTTGTTGGAAAGTGACTTAAAACACATGGGTTGAAGGGACATGAGGGTCATGAAAAAGTATAAATAAGGGGTTAGGGTAGTCATTTGGCTACCTTTCCTTCAAAAAATTTTGTGCTACCGAGCGAGTTGAAGTGTGACGAAGAGCTTAAAGGTGACACAAAGTTTGTGCAAACCAGAAGTGCTTGAAAGCTGTGCGTGAATCCTTGTAGATAAATGAGTTGGAGTCGGTAGTGGAGTACAGAGAAGGGTTGCATACATTGGAAATGGTCAAAATTTTGTAGGGATTGGGTAGAAGAAAGTTGGAAAATAGAACATCAATGGCACGCAATTACAGAGAAATGGCACCGAGGAAATCGAGAACAAAGAGACCCGAGGTTATGGCGGAGGAACCCTTGGAAGAGATAACACCTGACTAAGTGCCAGGGATTGTGGAGGCTATGCCAGGGAAGACCTTAAAGGATTTAGAGGAATGGAAGAAATTATTAGGAGAAGCAGATGTAGAGTTCCCATCAATCTTCTAGGCGCCTTAACACATTTTAGTATGATGCTCACTTTGAATTTTTAAATTTTGTTCTCCTTTTTGAATTTTTGAACTTAATGAACAAAGAATTGCCATGGTAGAAATCTAGTTAGTGTGGAGTAATGTTTGACCCCTAAAGAACACTAAGTAAAGCAGTGCGAGGGTTTTGGATGTACAGAAGTTAGGTGCAAAGGCACACGCGAAAGTAGAATGGACTGCGCACGGAGGTTTGCACCTGAGATGAATATATTCCAGACTTAGCCACATTTTGGGATTAGGAAAAATTGAAATATGGAACGTTGGAGTAATGTCCAAGCAATGATTTGAGAATAAGATAAAAGCATGAAGACTTGAAGTTCAAACAACATCTATTTTGGGAAAGAACTAATGCGAAGGAAGATAAAGTGTCATACATGGCTTAGACTAATAATAGGATTAGGACTAGGAGTTAACTATAGGTGATTTGTTATTCAACGAAGCTTGCATGCTTATGTAGTTGCTTTTTGTAGTGGCTCATGACTATTATTAGCATGCAATCTATTTTGAGAGTGCATGAGTAGTGAAAGGAAAGTCCCCACTACCTATATATATATGTATTTATTTGCACGTTTAGAGGATCAAGGAGTGACTTATTTTTGTAAGGTTATGCTATTATTTTGCTTATGCACATGATCTTATGGAGTTATTGTTGATGTATTCAACTTTTTTGGTTCATGGTGATTAATACAATGGATCTTTATGGATGGATATTGGTTGTTGACATATATGTTACTGGTAATTGTATGGAAAAACTAATCTTAATTATTGTGTGATTTGTATGTTTACTTCTTTATGTATGTTTCTACATTGAGCTCGTGGATCTAGTTGTTTTTATTATGGAATATATGGTTATGCATGCTAACACCTTTCCAGAGCTGACATAAAAGAGGGAATTGGTAGCTTTGCACATGTTTTGGGTGAGTGCTCAGATCTGTCTGAGTGATGTGCCAACACGGATATAGAATGATCAAGAAATACAGACTACATTAAGGGCACTACTGATCAAATAAATATAACAATATTCAAGCAATATCTAGCTATAGAAATACAAGCAAGAGTGATAGACAAGGCTTGTAAAATGAATCAACTTGCCTATGTAGGTTTGAACTAATTTTTGATTGATGAATAGGCTGATAAGGCAAATATTAGATTGTTCGAGCTTTGTTTTATAAACTAGATTGTGACGATCTTAGGGATAGAAGCGCCTAGGAGAGGACATAGTCTCCTGAGTGCTAGCATATTTTTTGGGCATTGGTGTTTGTGGAATAGCTTTAGTCTTGGTTCTTTATGTGTCATTTTTATCACTTTTTGTTCGCATTAGGTCATGTCAGGTTCACTAAAATTCTACTCAATCAAACCTGTATCTACATTTGAAACCCTAACTACTTGGACAATACTCAAGTGCACATTAGATGAATAAATAATGCATATGCTTGAGTTGGACCGACCTTAGCAATCACCCCAATGTGATTGTCACCGAGTGCTACACTACATTTAAAATTCAACATAGTTCTGGTGTGTGTGATATTGGAATAATGTCCCTTGAGCTAGATTTTCCTAGTGCCAGTGACACAAAGAACAATGGAATAAAACTACTTTGTTCCAATGTAAAATGTGTGGTATGGAATTCAGAATAAACCCTCTTATGCAATGAAGTATACAGTCCCAAAATGTAGTCCTTGATGTAGTTGATAGAAAATATTAGCTCCTTGTAGATGTATATGCCTCTTGAATGCTTTCCCCCCTAATGGAGTTAAATAAGTCATGTATATATATATATATATATATGATTCCTTTGTGGAAGTTTTATCATTACCAAGTAAAAAGTTGACCTAGGGTGATAAACAAAGACAAGAAAGAAGTAACATCTGAAAAATCAGAAAAAGAGAGAAAGTGGACAAAAGTTCCTAGAAGGGATAGAAGCAACCAAGTACTTTTGTCCCTAATGGGAAATTCTATACAAGGTTCTAAAAAAGGTAAAACAATGAAATCAAAGCTGAGAAATATGTTAGCTACTATGCAAAAATGTAAGGTGTAAGTCCAAAAACAACAATAAATAAATGTAAGAAAGATAAAAGTAATGTCAAATAAAAACAAGTGTTTTTAATGACTAGTTCTCTTGCTTAGGAATCATGCATATAAATGAAGTATTTACAGGCTAGATGTACATAGTAAGTGTGTGATTTAGTGACTACAATTAAATGCATTGAAGCAATTATTTTTCCAAGATAGCTCTTTTTATGAAGAAATAGATGAATACTTTTGGATCATTGAATTCCAAAACAAAGGAGACATTGATAACTATTGGCTAATATGGTAAAAATGTACCCATATATAAGGAGACAGTGACAATGAAACTATTGAGGCCTTTGTAGATAAGTACATAACATGTAGCACTATTTTTCCCCTCTAGATATAGCAAAATGCAACTTCATCGTCACACGCAAAGTTGTAAAAAACACCTGAAATGCAAATATAATTTCCCGCAACCACCAATGAAACACATAAAGATAAATAAACCTTGCAAATAAATGAACAAGACTTCCATTATAAATGTACTTTCTATTTTTTTCTCTTGAAAACAAGCAGTATGAAATCAGGGTTACATTTGATATGTTTCTTGAAGAATTTTCCTAGACGAAATTGACTACATACAAACAATCTAGACAATGCTCGAATAACCAACTGTGTTCTTGAAAAGAAACCCTGGCCAATTATGGATAACATTTTTACAAAGAACATGCCCTTGTTGTGGTAGGTAAATATTAATGCACAATATGTGTTTAACACATATACAACAACACCGTATGATTGTTCATACATGACAAAGTTTTTTTTTTGATCAACATGGTGACAATTGACCTGAGGGAGTTGCAAGAAAAAGTGGAAAATATGACATCTATTGTTCTTAGTGAACAATTAAAAAATGCTAATGAAAGATGCTCCTGGCCATTGAGAATGACATGCTAAAGATGAAGGGGATTATTCTTCAGATCAGAGATGTCCACATACTCAATGTAAAAAGCACTATCCACCATCTTAAACTCCTTGCTAAGATGATCCATTCCATGGAAATAGTGAAGAATAAAGAAAAAGAAGGAACTGGCCCTAAAGTGGAGATATCAGAGCCGAATTATAAGTTATGGAAATCTACTATAGCCAATTTGGTTAAGGAATGTAATGGGTGCATGCATACGGTGGGTGATCTGATAAAATAATAATGTTGGGCCCTCCTGGTTGGGATGTTTTATTTTGTTTTTTCTATATTGTTAGTTCAGGGGCCTCTGGTATTAGTTGGCTGGACTTCTGCTGTTAGTTTTTTTTATGTCTATTTTTGCTATGGTGGATACTTTTGTTTTGTAGCTGGGTTGGTCTGTGTCTTGGTTTGGGCTTCAATGGATACTCTCTTGGCCCTTTTATTTAAATATTTGTAAAATTTTTACGGGGTAGGGTCCCCTTAACCCTTTTGTACCTATTATAAAAAAAATAAAAAAATACAAAGACCGTATGGTCCAAGATTTACAAGAACCCAGTTGATAAAACACAATTTATGATGTTTTTACAAATTTGTTCTAGATATGGATTGTCACAAGGTAACAAACTACATAAATTCATTTCTCAAGTTTTATAAACTTTCAAAACCTCTTCCCATTTTCAAAATTTCATTTTTAGTGAGTTTTGAGAGATTATGCCTTCATTGACCGGATTCATAAAATTTCGTGATTGGTTTCTTACACAAAATAAAGTTCTTGACTATTATTTCAAGTTTTCTATTCAAAATACATTATGACACCATATTTTAACTAGGTTCACACTTAAAATAGGTCTCTTAAATCCCACTATAAACATTCCAAAGGGTTTTAAAGACTAATTTTTAGAGTTTGTTCATTTTCATTTCGTAAACCCTCAAATTGAGTTACATGCATACACTATTAGATTGAGATTCTCATTTTTGACCTATCAAAACTCATTCTTTTGCTCTGAAACTTTGTGATAAAATTATTTATACCTCACACCACCTTCACGACAAATTTCATTCATTTTCACTGGATAAAATACAAGTTATACCTAGTTTTTCACCTTGGTAAAACCCTAAACAGGGTACAACCCAAGAACACCATATTTGAGTTTTTATTTGTTGTTTTTTTTTTTTTTATTTTCAGGATTCTCCAAGGCGTAAAACATGTCTACGGATCCCTATTCAACTTTTACAACCTCTTTTAAACATAAAAATCCACTTTAACATTGTTTACAACTACAAACCTTCATTCTTGACTCCGTACATAGACTGTTGAATAATGACTAACAATTTTAAGTCCCTTTTCACTTATCAACCAATGCGAACATGAGGGTATGCCTGTAAACATTTATCATCCTTTGTAACTTTGAAAACATGTTCTCATATAGTTTAAAACCCTTTAATCCTTCTCTAACATTCATCAATAAGACAATCTCTTACCTCTTAAAACACCATGTCACTATTCCTTTCTTGAATATGGCTTAGCGGAGTCTCTGACACCTTATAACACCTTCTTTTCATTCTTATTAGACCTATACAATACACTTATATATGCAATAAAATTTATCAACCTTAATAAAACAAGTATCCTTTATCATTCATGAACCAAAAATACATTCTCAACACATTTTCAAAATCTCATTCTTGATAAATTCTTCACATTAATGTCTTCATTGATACATTTTATGTTATGAGATTTTAAGGATATTATTTTTCAAACCCTACAACCTATTATACTTATTATACCACCTTCACTCTTTCCCTCATTCAAATACTTCACTTTTTAGACCAAGACTAAAGGTAATTACATCTAGGAAATAGGTTTTTCCAACCAAGGTAAGACTAAGCTAACATGTTTGGCTGATAAATTACAACCTGAGTACTAAAGGTGCATAAGATTGGGCATGCATAGACATGGGGAACATAGGTACGTGTAGAAGTGTAGCAGAATCGGGCACGCTTGGGAAATTCATAGTTCAAATACCTATCCATTTTGCATAGACAAGCTAAAAGTGGGTTTAGTGCAGAGTATGTGAAGACATGAGGAATTATAAGACAAGCCAAAATATTTTGGGACAAGTAGAAGATCAAGCGACATGCAGTGTTTTTGAGCTAATAATAGGATCTAAACTAGGAGTTATCTATAAGAGATATATTATTAGAAGAGCTTGCATGCTTTTGTATTTATCTTGTAGCAACGCATGGCTATTATTATCATGCAACCTATTTTGAGAATGCATAGGCAGTGAAGGGCAAGTCCCCACCCATATATATGTATTGAATCACATGGATTTAGTATCCCAGAATGCTTGTAAGGTTATGCTGCTGGTTTATGAGCACTCATGACTATGATGATATTCTTATGTATGTATTTGGCTTCTATGTTTTACAGTAATTAGTACAATGGATCTTTTTTGTTGGATATTGGTTATTGATATTTTTGTTGATTGATCTTGTATGGTAAATCTAATGTTAGTTCTCACTTGATACCTTAAGCACTATGGTTAATATCTAGATCTATTTATGCTTTATCTGGTATATTATTATGGATATGGAATATATGTTTGTTTATCATGCTAAATCCTTGACAAAGCTACCATAAAAGAGGGACCTGATACCCTTGCGTGCTTTGGGTGAGTGCTAAGATCTATCTGGGTGATGTGTTAGTGCGCATTGGGCTATCTAGTATTATAAAAGACTACATTTTGGTTCAATTTCTGGGACCTCTTTTAAGTTTTTTGTAAGGATGTTGTCATGATGAATACATACCAGTTAACTATGGCCAGTATTGATAGTTGGATTGAAAATTTAGAGGAAGAGTTTGCTCACATATTTAACACTAGACCTGATTTTGATGCATGGATGTGGGTTAAACAAAATTTGTATCATGAACTCTATGAGATGTTCTTTTCCTATTTTTATTAGAGCTATACGAGTGGCTGGTAGCATACACATCAAACTATAAATTGGAGGTATAGAGCACTTATTTGGACTCAAGAGGATTTCCAGACTCTGCATGATGCTGATTTGGCTTGAACACACATTGTAGATCATTGGTGGAGTGGTGCCTTAAATAGTTATACGTTGGAGTAAACCATTTCTACTTATTCCTGTCTAGAGGTTGGTGAGTTTCAGTTCTTGTGCAAAGATAGAGGATCTTATTTGCACGCTATCCCTTTAGTGATTAAGATCTTGATCATGACTCTAGATTTGGAAAAGTTTCCTATAGATAGCTAAACCATACTGCGTACGAGGGTAGGAGCAGGCATGGTGAAAGATGGTGGACTTGGTGGAAGAGAAGCACAAAGAAGAAATGTGGATAAAGTTTAATGACTGATAACCTTGCCAAAATTTTGTTCCGGTCCCTCGTCAGGGATCCCTTGCGTTCGGAACGTTGCAAAATCCCTTCCCGGGAAATCTAGTTTTCCGAACTTAGCCATTTTTGGTCTTTTTTGGTCGGGCGCACATAATGACTATGCAACATAAACTTTTGATGTGCCCCCTTTAAATCCTTTGGCGCATGCTTTCTCGTGTCAACAGGGTGTTTTGGTGTGCCTCACTATGTTGAGTCTTCCTTGCATGCGCCAAGGCGCATGCGCCTTCCTGTCAACAGAACATTTGTTGCGCCACTTTTTGGTGCGCCAAGGGCGCACATATTCCTCTGTCAACACCACTTCCGGTGCGCCAAAGGTGCGCATAGCTTTGTGTTGACAACATTTTGGTGCGCCAAAGGGCGCATGTTTTCTTGTGTCGACGGCTCTTTTGGTGCGCCACTTGAAAATTTGGTGGCACATTTATTGCTACCTCACCTATAAATAGGCATGTCTGCGCTGTCATTATCATCCGACACAATCACGTGATTTTCTCTGTACCTACCAGCGCACCTGCCCTGTCATTTTCAATCACTTTGTGGACCCGTTTGCACATTTCTTCGTTATATCCGGGTAAGAGGTCCTCATTTCTTTTGTGTGTTTTACACTTTGGTTCTTTGTTTGCTTGTTGGTCTGGATCTGGATTGGAAAGACTGAAATCGTGAACTTCCCCCCCTTGCTGTCTTTCCCATTCTTCCACTTATTCTTCCCCCTCTTTCCAGATCTGCTGGTAGAGGAAACTCTGTCCTGAAATGATGGTTTGAAACCCTTTGTTTAAGCCCCTTCATCACCCCAAGGTACCCTACAGAAGGAGCTAAACCATATGTAAAACCCCTCTGAGAAGAATCAAAGCTTAAAAAGAAACTGTATTTTTCTTCTCCTTTGGCGCATTGGCACACCCTGCAACATGAGGAACAGTTGCGCCAATGGCACATTTTTCCTACCTGCTACATAATGAAAAGTTACGCCCTCATGGCGCACTTCCCTCGCTTGTTGCAAACGCTTTCCTTGCGTCCTGCTTGGCGCACCAAACTCGTGTGTTGCATTGATAAAATTCACGCCATTGGCGCACCCAGCATCCATGTAACAATCCTTTCCTATGCGCCAAGTGCAAAGCTATAGACAGCGCTTGCGCATCCCTCATTGCAACAACATTGTGTCATGCAAACCTTCCATGCGCCGCGCCGGTTTCCTTTTGGCGCACAAAAAAATGATGTAACATGTGCAAATCTTGTGCCCTTTGGCGCATCCTGTACCCATGTAACATGATAAATATCTGCGCCCTTTACAAAATGCATCCACATGGCACAGGCGCACTTGTGTTTACAACAACAAAGAATGCAATCTACAATATCCATGCGCCATGCGTCCTTTGGCGCTGATTTATCCCCTGCAGCGGCCCTTTCCCGTGCGCCTTACTATTTAGCTCTGTAACCTGCAGTGTCCATGCGCCATGCGCCCTGAGGCCTTATAATCTCTAACTCTTTCTTCTGTCAACATTTCAATGGAAAATCAAATGGCTGACATCAATTTCTTGTGTTGGGTTTCACTTCTTATTCTTGCAGATCAGCAACTAAGTTCAGAAGAACATATGTCAACATCAAGCAAGAGACCTACCAAATCCAAAGGCAAGGCCAAGCTCACAGAAGAAGAAATGAAGTATAAGTATCAGAGGGTCAGAATGCCCGAGTCCCAGGCCGAGTGTGACCTGGACATCAGAGACTCAGAGCTGGGTCATATTGATATGGAGGAGTTCTGGGTCAGAACTCAGAAGGTCACAAGAAGTCCATGGATGGACAAATTGATAGGCAGTGCGCTGCACTTTGCTGGAGGAATCCCAGTAAGTGCCGTGAATAACGAATTTATGATGGTGGTTTCCCGGTGCTACAATAAAGACACAAGATGTGTCGTAAATGAGAAGGGCGAGGTCATAATCAACCTCACTGCCCGCCACTTTGAATTAATGCTCGACATCCCTCACCATCGGCACTTTGTGGCCGTAAGCCGGGAAGACTGCATTAAGGCCTGGGACGACAATGAAGATCAGTGCATGCAGCTGATGAACGAGGTATATTTGAAAAATAAAAAGGTGGTGACCCGTTGGCCACAAATCATTCACCGCAGTGATTTTTCAGAGGAGCTCAGTGACACAATCACGTTCCTGAGCAGGGTGTTTGGGCTTCCTGACGCCCACTACTTCCACAAATGGATGCTGCGGTATTTAGAAACAATGAACAAAAATATGCCCGATCAACGCTTTGAGTGGGCAGAAATCATAAGCAGCACGATATCAGAGCAGCTGCAACAATTTACCACAACGGGGAGGTTCTACATGAATTCCTATGTTGTTTACGCTGCAGCTTCAGAAAGGGACTACCCAGCTCTGATGCGGAGTGGGGTTTGGCCCCAAGTTAAAATCTATGAATATTATCCAGAGCTAAAGCTGGAAAATAGCATCCCCCAATTTACAAAGATCAATGATGCATTTTTCTATTTCATCATCTGCCTATTGAGGCCGAATATGACTCACGGTCGTACGACCAAGAGCATCGTGGCAGCCACAGAGAAATGGGGGGCCCTGTTCACTCAATTCCCCACATTCACTTATCTAAGGGTGGCTAACTTCTTGGGGGAGCCAACTAAACTACCAAGGTACGCCGGTCCCAAATTGATTCTGCTAGAGCTGTCAAGACAGCTAATCACCTACCATGAGAAATGCCTCAAGAGAAAGAAGGGTGGAACTCCTTTCCCCCTCACAGTGGGTAGGTATACATGTCTCACTCACCACAAGGTGAAAGACATGTTTGCAGAGCTGGAGCTGCTGAATCTGAAACATAATTTCCCAGCAAGGCCCACCTTCGACCTGAGAAATTGTCTGCCTAGGGCCAAGCTCGATCCGATCCATATCCCTCAGATCGAAGATATCTACATCGATATATATCATGAGGTGGAGCTCAGGAGGAAGGACCATTCTCGTTTGGCCTTAGCAGAAATCATCCAGTATGGGGTGGCCATCATCCCAAAGGCTACCAAACTACTGAGGAGGAAGTGGATCAAGTGTATCTTGACACAGGTGGGGATGATTGGCCTTTCGACGGTAATTGATAGAACTAAAGCACCTCAGACAATTGAGGAAAGGGTCAAGGAAACTCTGCGTAGAACAGAACATTGGTGCCGAATGAACGGGCTCATCTACCTCGGAGTCGATTTCACAACCTCTCCGTTGGGTAACACACCTCCTCGATCAAAACAACAGCCAAAAGGCAAGGGTAAAGGTAAAGAGGGTGAATCCAGTTCCACCCAAGAGGAAGCTCCAGAAAGCCCTCCTTCCGCTTCACAAGAACGGGTTGAAATCCCGAAAAGCACAGAAGAAGAAGCGGCGGAAGATGTTCCAATAGGCCCATCCACTCAGGATGTCGCCACTGCTGCAACAACTGAGGTCCCTTCTGTTCCTTCTCCTTCTCCTCCTTCCCCTCCTCAAGTGACTCAAGCGACCATTCCTTTGGTCGTGTCCTCTCCCCCTTCTTCTACTGTTCCTCCTGCTTCTTCGTCCATCTTCTCTTCTCTTGCGGACCTGTCCCCCTCCATTTCTTCCCTCATCTCTGAGTTCCCCTCTCTTCCTATGTCTTCCTCTCCTACAGTATCTCTTCCTCCCATGAGCGACTTCCTTGGCATCCCTCTCGATGCCGCCACCACGTGTCTCCACCTTTTTCCCTTCTTCTACTGCAGCTGCCCCCTCCTCTGTTTCTGGCCCTTCTCCCATAAGTCCAGCTTGGATCTCCCAGCACCTGAGTCAGTAGAAAAGAAAAGTTCCCATCACACCGATGGACTTCTCCGTGATCCCGTCAAAAGGGGTAAAGAAGCAGAAGCCCATCACACGCTTCTCTCAGAGTGCTTCGGGAGAGAGGGTAATGGAGATCGCATACCCCAATCCTCTGAAGGATAAAAAGGATCTGTCCTCGACAGATTACATAGTGACTCAAGTCACAATGGGGACGTCTTCTGAAAGCCTTCAGGGAGAGGCCCTATCTACAGTTGACGCCCTCTGCAAGAAACTTCAAGAGGAAAAAGAAGAGAAAAGGTTGCTGAAAGAGCAAAATAGACATCTGCTCCACGCCCTACAGAAGATGGGCAGTGCACCTCCCACAACTGCCGCCAAAACTCCTGAACCTCTGAGTCAGGATAAAATTAATGAATATGTGAAGATCGGTGAGCAGGGCATGGCAGTTTCCGCTTGGAGGAGCTAGATCCTCAAGGACAGTGAACGAGTGATCGCCAAGTTCACCGAATTTGTATCTGAACATCAACAAGGTGAATAAAGATCTCCAGGTGTTAGCGGGACCCATATCAGAAGAGCTGGACCATGCTAGGCTGCAGCATGAGACCTTTCAATGAATGTTTGACTGTTCAGTCGAATATCTGGTCAAGTTTCAGCATTTTCAGTCACCCCAGGGCCCTCAATAAAGTCCTTTCCACTCTGGATTACCGGATGGATCAACTAGAATTCATCCTTGAAAAGATTGATAAGGTAAAAGAAGAAGCCCTGGACGCAATGCACCAAATGGAACAGATCATTCTCAACATGTCCCCAGGGTTGCTTACTCCTTCTTTCACCTTAAGGAAGGTTGATGAAACCATTCAGATTTTCAAGGAGATCGTTTCGCAAGGGCTGGGGCCAGAGGTCACTTTTGACGCAGAGTCCATCAATAACCTGCTGGCCTGTCGGGACTTCATCAGATTCCTAATAGAAGTAGAGAAAGAATATTCCAAACTCCCAGAGAAGCTCATAGATGAGTGGGAGACTTGCGAGGTGATCAGCGAGTGACACAAGGATCCTTCCCAGGATCAACTAGAGCCCATGATCAGCAAGTTCATGGAATACCATGCCCAATTCCACATCTCGTCACCCGAGCAGCAGCAGAAGCAGGATACCCCCTTTCAGCCACAGGACGACGATGATGAATAGTTTCTCTTTCTTCTTCTCTCTCTCCTTCGACATTATTTTTTGTAAATATCTAGAGTATGTTGGCACAAATGATGACATCATCCATGTTGCACCATGGGATGATGTCATCCACCAAGTTGTTAAAAGTCAACATACTTTGAGATATTTTGTAGATATTTTGTAAATAGGTGGTTGGTTCCTTTTTGCCTTCCTTCTTCTCCTTCTTCTATAAATACTCGAATTATTTCTTGTATTCAGGGTGGATACTTTTCAGATGAAAAATAGAAGTGAGAAGAAAAGACTTTGAACTTTTTGTAACAGAAGGAAATATTAATACAATATTTAGACTTTGTGCTGAATACATGTGTTATTTGCATTAGATCTTTCTTACGTCAGATCTATGTGTTTATTCTGTTGGATCTACTTCTGTTTTATTGTCATTTATTCATCAGTATTGCTTTGTTCATTTATGTAAGTAGGTTTGGCTCTGTTTACTACCAATCCCAAAACATAAACCCTCTGACCTTTCTTCTTTGGAATTCATTTCTTTTCTTTCTTCGGATCTGATCTTTCTTCATCCTCTCTTCCATTCCTTTCTTTCCGCAGTTGGAAATAAACCTACTGGGATGAGATCCCAAACCCCCGAAGGTAGAATATTGTGAGACTTGCACAGATTCCTGCTGGTAGAATAGCAATAAACCAGTTTCACTTTGCTGACTCAAAGAGGGGCTATGCCCCTACACACTGTTGGCTCGTCTATCCATAAATCTGCCCAAGCGATAGATTTTCGAACCAACATAACAAGTTTATTATGAGATGTCTCTTTGCCTACCAGAATACAGAGGAATTGATGATGTAGCTGAACATGTGCATATATGTGAAATTATATGACGGTTGAAAAGGATCACATCTTTTAAGCGTAAGGCAAGTCAATTTTCTACTACTTTGTAAGGGAGCACACATAGCTTGTATATGAAGTATGATCCAAACTAGAATTGTGTAGAATATACCATGCTACGTGATGATTTCTTAACTGCATTCCATATACCTGAGTTTGAACAGAAGATCATCAACATGCTGAAGCACATCAAACATGGCATGATTGAGAGCGTGAGGGAATATGATGCATGATTTAAAAATTTGTTATCAAAGTTATCCTATGATATTCATCCTAGCTAGCATGCACAACGGTTTGTTGGTAGATTGACAACTCCTTTCAGAAGGGTGCTCTCACAAAAGACATTTACAGATTTGTGCAAGGCCTTGGAGGAAGCTCTATGTGCTGAGGAAGTTAGAAGCGTAGACACAAAAGTTAGCCCATTTTTGGAAGCGTAGATGACATTTATGGAAAAAAATTTAGAAAATTTGTAAGCTAATTCAACCCATGAGACGTGTAGTGGTATTTGGTGAATGGATTGTGAGGTAGAAGGACATACTAAGGATAATTTCCCTCATCAATCAATACGCGCTATGTTGTTGGATTGTGAGATCTATCACTTAGATCATGACTCAAGCAGGTGCCCCTTGTTGCAGCGCGTGATCTAGAAGAAAGTGTCTTGTTATTGTAAGATTTGTAAGTCTAGTACTCATGATACAAAGAATTACAGATTGATTGACCAGATTCATGATGTCATTGAAATTGGTGTACATTAGACTAGCGTGATAAGAAATTCTAAGGAAAAAGGTGAGCAACATAATCATAATCACAATGAAGGGATTTTTTATGGAGGTGGTAGAGGTAGAGTTTACTGTGGAGGATTCAGAGGCCGAGGTCACAGTGGTAGAAGAGGTGAATTTCCATGAGGAACATGTTTCACATGTAGATTCCCTGATCATTATAAGCATGAATGCCCTCAGAGTAATATTTTTTCCTAGTGCGGAAAGAATCACAATTATGAAGAATGCCCAGATTTGTATGAACACCTGAGAAAGAAGCACAAGTAGGATAAGGGCGCATGAATGGTTCGAGTACAATGTGCTATGAAAGATCAGTGGATGCCAAAGTTAGCTCATGACCTTGAGATAATCTTGGTATTAGTAACTATAAGTGCTGAGGCAACGCACACTTGTGAGACCCCGAAGTAGAAACATGTTATTACAAAATAGGAGGTATTACATGCAAAGTATGTAGATCCTACCCATCAGAAGGAAGTGTATCAAGAAACTATGGAGGTTATGAGAAAATTGTAGAGTGAGATACAATTCTTGAAAGAGTAGTCACCGAAGCTAGAGTAGGCCGAAGCAGCTGAGATTCCTCAGAAAGATGTTGATGACTTGAAGGAGGTTTTTAAGATGCTACATAAGGAAAACATCATTCCTTTATTGGGTGAATGGTTAAGGGGGAATATGCTATGTGCTATAGTTGAGCATGAGAGACATATTTTACATGTTAATTTACCTCCTCACAGTCTTGATTATGACAAAGAAATCACTCTAAATGTAGTTGGTGATGGATTGCTGTTGAGTAATGCATTGATTGATACAGGTGCAAAAATGAATGTACTCACCTTGGACGTGCGTGGAATCAGATGGGAAGGCCACCATTATAACCATCTTCAAATGTGTTATATATGGAAAACACGACTAAAGCCACACCAATTAGATCCTTGAAGGATGCCATCATTACTATACAAGGGGCCATATGTATTGGGGGCTTTGAAGTCTTGGCACTTGCCAAAATAGACAGTTTTCTAGACTTGCTTGGGTGCCCTTGGTGTTATGCAAATAATGATGATATGTGCTTCAATAAAGGTTATATAAGTTTTGTAAACAAAGAAGAGTGCATGATCATTCCTTAGACATATGGAAAAGTTACGCCTTATGTAGAACCCCTGATTGAGGAGGATTCAAACAAAATTTATGTGCAAACCATTATATACCTTGAAGTGCTTAAGCCATCAAAGTAAGGAGTTATTCAATGGGATGATGCACAGTCTATGAGTGATAAAACCAACGTTTCTTGTGATAACTGGGTGCATGAGACTTATGAAATGGTTAGACATGAGATGAAGAGTATAATTACTTGTGTAAGCAAATTGTGTTGTGTTATGTGTTTGGAAAGTAATCAGGTATCAAGGTACATAGGTGAGGGAAATCCTGACATATTTCTACGTGCTATGGAATCCTGGTGGAAAGATCAAGTGGAGCAAAGGAATATGTTGGTTTATACCTTGTGTGGAACAAAAAATCACTGGTGGATTGTACATAGAGATAATATTTTAGAGTGAGGAGAGGTGAGAATCACCTTCTCTACTAGATTTCTTCAGAACAATACGCTTACCGAGATATGTGAATTTCATGGGAAGGATTATGCTTCACACCATGTTCAGAAGTGTGAGAGACTCTGGATAGAGGGGCAAGAGGCCTTACCACCTTAACTATGGGTGCACAAGTTCTACTTCACCTTGTGAGGATGTGCGTGCGCATGGCATGTTTATACGGAATAGAATAGCGAAATAGGGAATTAGTAAGAACTGACTTCAGGTATGATTTAGACCTTTGAGTGTTTTTTTACTAAACTTCTAGTGAATGAGGCATTGTAGATTATGAAGTGCTTGAAAATGGGAGATGGTGCAAATACTAAGGAACTTATTGAGGAATTAAAAGGTGAGTCAGATACAGAGGTGAATTTTGAAGAAGAAGAGACAGATGAAGTATAACTTAGGTGTGCTTGTTTAGAAAAGGAAAAAGGTAAAATGGTCTACCTGATTAATGATGAGGAAGTGGAGAATCTAGATGTTGATCATACTGAGGGTACGTGTGAGGTATTAGATATTGTAGATGAGAAGGTGTGTGCATATCACGAGCCTATGAAAATGAATAAGGTCAACATTGGGACAAATGAAAAACTTAAGGAGGCCATCATTAGTGCTTATTGGTCTGACTTAGATGTTGCTAAAATCGTTGAGCTACTGCGTGAATTCCATGACTTATTTCCTAGAGGCTATCATGAGTTGAAAAGGGTACATCACTCTTTGGATGAGATGATGATCAAGCTAAAGGAAGGTGTGCACCCAGTTAGGAAGAGGCCTTACATGATGAATCCTAATCTATGTGTCAAGGTAAAGGAAAAAATTAATAAGATGCTAAATTTCAAATAATTGAGCCCATTGAGGACTCATAGTGGGTAAGCCCTATGGTGATAAGCATAAAGAAAGATGGAAAGATAAGGATATGTGTGGATTATAGGGAGTTGAATGCTGCTTGTGTAATAGATCCCTTTCCCACACCATTTATGGAGGAAATTATGGAGGGTGTTATAGGGTGCAAGATCTAATCCTTTACTAATGAATTTCTTAGATATCATCAGGTGTGAATTGCTAAATAAGATCAGGAAAAGAAAACTTTCACCACTGAGTGGGGAAGTTTTGCATACACAGTTATGCCTTTTAGATTGAATAATGCACCAAAAATCTTTTTCCGCATTGTTCTATAGGCATTTGAGGACTTCATACAAAAATTTCTACAGGTTTACTTGGATGATTGGACAATTTATGGGCTAGTAAAAGATCATTGTGAAAATTTAAGACTTATGTTTGAGATGAGATGACAGTTAAGCATCTCCCTAAACATTAAGAAGTGCATTTTTTCCACACCCTTTGGGACTCTAGTGAGACATATTATATGTAAAGAAGAATTGTTGGTAGATCCTGGTAAGGTTGATGTCATTTTGGGCTTAGAGGAACCTACTAACCAGAGTGAGGTACAAAGATTCTTATGACACAACAGTTATTATAGGAAGTTTATCAAAGGTTATGCTAGGATTGTTGCACCCTTGGAGGAATTATTGAAGAGTAAAGGAAAGTTCCATTGGGGTGAGGCACAACAACACGTGTTTGAGACATTGAAGGAAAGTATTTCTTTAGCACTTTCCTTTTTGGACCAAACCATTCCATGTGCACGTGGACGCCTCTGGCATGGCCATTGACACAATATTATCCCATCTTGGAGAAGGTATTATTGATCATCCTATTTTATTTGCAAGTAGGAATTTGACACCAGTTGAGCAAAATTATACAACTGCAAAGTGTGAAACAATGTCAATGATTTATGTACTGCATAAGTTTTGACAATACTTGTTGGAAAATCCTTTCATTTTCTATACAGATCACATGACACTTAAGTACTTGGTGAACAAGTTTGTTTTACAAGGGTACATATGACGTTGGGTTTTTTTGTTCCAATAATTTGACTTTACCGTTGTGGTGAGGTCAGGGAAAATTAATTCAAGACCTGATCATTTATCAAGGATTAACATAGGTGAGGACACACATAACATTGAGGACACAATGCCACATGCACAATTGTTCAGATTGAACTGCACACCCTTTGTATTAGAGGATATTTTTGTATTCTTACGTACATGTGTGGCACCTGAAGGGATGAAATATTTGGAAAAGAAACAACTTGCTATACGCGTTGCACCTTACATGTTGATAGTTGGAGATTTAAAAAATTTAGGCCATGATGAGGTTTTGTGCTGGTGTGTACTTGAGCATGAGTGTATTGCCATTATGGAGGAAACTCAAGGTGGAATTGTAGGTGGACATTATGTAGGAAATGCTACCATGCGCAAGATTTTATTAGCAGGCCTTTGGTGAAAAATGATTTACAAGGATTGTATAGAATATTGTAAGGCTTGTGAGCATTATAAGCGCCTTGGAAAGCCTGGGCATAGAGATGAAATGCCTTCGAAGCCTATTTCTAGTGCTGAACCTTTTGAAAAGTGGGCAACTAACTTTGTGGGTCCCATTTCCCCACCCGCACACATGACTGGATCATGTTACATTATTACTTGTTCAATTATCTTACAAGGTGGGCAGAAGCAGTGCTTACAAAGGATTGTAGGGAATCTATGACAACAAGGTTTCTGTGGGAGAACATAATCAACAGGTATGGACGTCCATTGAGTCTAACAAGTGATAGGGGCACTAATTTTCTTAATGAGACTATCATGATATTATTGGAATAATTTTTGGTGGCACACCATAAAATAATGCCCTATCACCAAAAGGAAAATGACACTGCTAAGGCTTTTAATAAGATATTGGGACATACATTGACAAAGATCTATGATGTTAGAAGGAAGGATTGGGATGATAAAGTCTCTGTTATACTTTGGGCATACATGAAAACCTACAAGAGGTTGAATAAAGCAACACCCTTTCATTTGGTTTTTGGCTCAAAGGGTGTTTTACCAGTGGAATTTATGTTTCTTTCCCTGCGTATTGCGCATGCAGGATGGCTGGATGATGAGCAAGAATTTGAAGATCACATGGATAAATTGATGTATTTAGATGAACAATGCACTATTGATAGGTGGAGTCAAAAGATAGAAAATGCCAGGTAGAGGGCATGACATGATCGACACATTAAAATTAAGTAGGTAGAAGTTGGGCAGATGGTCCTTTTGTATGATTCAAAGTTTTTGTGCTACCCTAAAAAGATCAAAGTGCATTGGTTGGGACTGTATGCTGTGACTTATATACTTGATTTAGGTGCTGTATGGGACACAATTACCTGGTTATTTTAAGGGGATTAGGGTAAAGCCCTACTATAATTAAGTCTTCTTGGTATTTATAATAATGCAGTTTTTCCATTTAGATTAGATTTCCTTTAACGCATTCCTTTATTTGTGTTTCCTTTCATGTTTGCTATGCTTTGTCAATTTAGCTATGATTTTTATTGTAATAAGCATGCTTGTGCACCAGAAGCTAATTAATATCTATTGCATTCATGCACAGAGGACTACACATACTTTTGGTGTAGAGTGGAGTATATACAAGATAAATGGACCAAGTTTGAATGTTCTTTGAAAGATAGGTATGCATAGAGAAATATTGTGCAGATGCTTGAAGTAAGGGTGTAGATAAAGAAAAATTACTCATAAATTATGACCATGAGTGGATGAATGGATGAAAAATGTAGTACAAGGTAGGATGTAGTAGTGGAAACTACTTAGATTAAGGCACATTGGATATGCACTTCTGTGCATGAAGGCATGTGTAAGGGAATATGTGGCCGAGAATTAATGGGCACGATAGAAGGTTATGACTGTGGCATGGAAAAATTAGTGCGGAAAAGAAAAGAGACGTAATTTAATGCTGAGTATGGTGGTAGGTGGAGAACAATAAATGTGAAGGATTTTGCAAAAGTTATAAAAGGCGGTCTTGCATTATCATTTTCACCTTGCATTATGAAACGTTCGAGCGAGTCATAGAGCGAGTTGAAGAGTGAGATAAGAGTGGGTTGTATGAGAAATTGTGAAGAGAAATGTGATAGAGATTGAACAAGATATATTTGTGCATGGGGTTGGTTGGCACTCCATTGGAAAAAGTGTTTGAGTGAAGAAAAGGTGTGCAGGGAAGCAAATCGACAAGTTAGGGTTTAAGTATGAAGCTAGGGCACACAAGTTTTATGTTGCAGAGCTCCATTTGTTTGCAAGAACACCCTTTTGGAGTCACTATGGCACCAAAGCGAGCACCTGGAGCAACTAAAAGGGGCACGAAGCAAAAGGAAGTAGAAGCAGAGGTGAAAGATACCCCCGAAAGTTGATTTTCAGAGACAGTACCTAGAAGGTGTGTACATGGGCCATGATTAGGAGTCACACATTAGGAAATGTAAAGTGAGTGACTACAATCATAGGAATAAGAAAAATAAGGATTAATTGGACAAGTTATTAGTAGTAAAGACAAACTTGTGAGCAAAGAATGACATGGCAGTATACGATGACACACGGGAGAAACTGTTGTCAAAAGTGAGAGTTTTGTAGCTCTATGAGCTCCCATATTTTGGTAATTCAGAGAAGCTTTACCAGTGGCTGATGAGATGAGTCCATGAGGAATTATTTTATTTTTCTGGGTAGTGAATGAGACTTACTGCACCACTGATTGAGAGATTGACAGGATTAAGAATATCAGGCACTGAGGTCAACAATGATCTTACTGATAAGGAAGGCATAGAGGTAACAAAAAAAGTGTTACCTTATGCAAAGGGAGGGCACAAAATGTATATTTACAAGTTACAAAAATAACTTGTTATTTAGGTAGCAATGCACCTCCTCAGCAAGCTGAACAATCAAGAGTGTTGGTCACAAGTGAACAAAATGTGGTTACACATTGCTAAGAAGGTGACAAAGGGAGTGATCTACAATTTATCTAACTGCATTGCTGAAACTATTGTTGCAAAGGTGCACCAATGGGATACGATAAGTTTTTGTGCTATTCTTTTATCCATTGTGTTTGTAGAAATTGGATTGCCTGAATGGCCAAAGGATAATATTTGGCAATACCCTGAAGAGAAGAGATCCCTTGCAGATAGATTTACAAAGTATACATGTGATGGATCCATGAGTGGACCCTACAAGAAAAGGAAAAAAAAATGGTATGAGCACCTGCACGCTGCATTTGAATATGAGTGGAGAGTATCCAAGGATCTTCCTTCGATATTGAAGAAACAGGTTCAGTATTCCATTTAGCAACATTTTTACACAGGGCATTTTGGCATGAAAGATGGAAAGTGGAGCCCTTAGTGTAAGCTCCCATATGCCTTCACTGTGCACTATTTTTAGGCATCAGTGCACATATTTTTAGAAACACAGAGGTTAATATTTAATGTGGAAAAAGTGGATTGTGACTATCATATAATCCAAAAGACATATGTCAACCCGGGTAAGTCTACTTATATTGAGAAGTTTATTTCAGATGAGATTAATATCAAATCTACTAGTTTGGCAATTGGGAAGGTTGGAGCAGCTCTAGTATACATATACCTTAAGCCCAAGTTGGAGGATGGGAAATACATTGAGAATGAATTCAAGCTCCCTGAGTTTCCCAAGGGGAAACATACTGTGGGCACATTTTAGGATGAGGAGTCTACTTTTCCCCTTGATGATGAAGGAGAAGAGGAGGAAGACCTAAGGGAAGATAGTGGCGGCATGGAACATGGCAGAAGAAGGAAAAAAAACTATTGGTGAGAAGTGAATGTGAGAGTCAACTACTCTAGGAAAAGAAGAAGGTGAGGAAGAAAAAGGGGTGTAAACAGGCGTTGTAGGAATAGGTTCAGAAGAGGGTGTTGATGACTAGAAATATAAAATAGTATTGAGGAGAACAAGGGGTCAAGGCGTAGGCATGGGGCTATCACAACCAACAAAGAGGTCGAATAGAAACTCTCCCATGAAGGTAGAACCGGTAAATAAAACGTGCAAGTTCATCCCCACTAAGGATAGTGAGTGTGAGCAATCAGACGACATCATGCCGAAGACCCCTGATTGACACTATAGATGTAGAGGAACCTCGAGGTGAAGAATTGAAACATGATGCATAGAGGGATTAAGAAGAACAAGAAGTAGAAAATGACATGTTGTTGATGTAGATAAGAGTGAAGATTAGGGTGAATAATCCGTCTAGTACGCCTACTGATGCACATTACTGGTGATGGACTAGAGCTTGATACGGGAGTGCGTATTTCGAAAGGTAAGTGCTCAGGAGGGATAAAATGGTGAAGGAATGTTTGAAACTCCTATAGTTGGTTACATCAATGATCCTACCAATATCATTCGCGCTAGGATCTAAAGTACCTTGGAGCCCAAGGAGATTTATGGGTGAGAGTTGATGGATCCAAAGATGGAAACCACACATGCACCCGGATGAAGTTCTCATGGAGTATGCAGACTCACATGGATGAGCTTGAATTTTGATGTGTGTGAAGAATCATGTGTCTCTTGGAGGATGAAGAAAGCCCTGCATTCCTAGCCATGTAATAGTCAAGCTAGACTCAGATGTCAGAATGAGCAAGTAAATAATGCATTGAACGAAAGTATCTACAAAGGTTGCGCACAAAAATATAGATAAGGTGACAAACTATTACAAATTTGTTAGAAGATATACAGGATAAATAAGTAGAGATCAAGTGCCTAAAAGAGGAAAATTAGAAGATGACTAAGGATGATTGTGTGTGTGGTACTTAATATGGGTAGGAGCAAATAGGGGATGAAATTTTGAAGGCAGAGGTTGCATTTTGAAGAAAAAGTGGCAGAGAAGGTTCCCATATGCTATGCATTATTTGTGCACATTGGTTCATATGGTGTTGGATGAAGGTACAATGAGGATGTCAAAAACCAAAAGATGATGTTACAGCATAGGTGGAAAGAAACTAAAGTGACGATATCATGCACATGATAACAAAGTTATTAGTCTTTGCTACAAACCTTTAAAGATGAGATGAAAAAGGAAAATTTGGCACTGAATATGTATGCAGATCATCAGGCAATAATCAAGATAATGAATCTGGTGGAGGAAAATGTAGTCCTTACAGAAAAGAACAATGAGACACTTGGGCATGAGGAGAGGATGATATTATTAGCATAGTGGTGTGATGTGCTCACAACAGCCTCGGGACCCTCATAAGGATAGGATAAAGGAAATTGGAAAGCCAATAGTATGACACATGAATGTAATGGAAGGGATGATATTGAGTCTCGCGAAAATGTCCTTATATTTGTTACACAATGAGGGATGAAACTAATGACTATTGATGAAATGGAAGGAGTACTCACGGATATCTCTTGACAAGACAAATAAGGTGCTTAGTGATTGGAACGAATTAGAGGCATAAGATCAAAAGTGAATATCTTGAGTTACTACTTCCTTTCAGAAGGAGTTGAGTACACCCAGATTGCTTGTAAGGTATTTATTCATTCTTTGTGTACAAAACATTATTTTATCCCTTAGTCTTTATTTTTGGAGAGACAAGGCATGATTACCCATTGTCGAGGGCAGATAATGCAACAAGTGTGGGGTAATTTTGCGCTAATGAATTATAGCCTAAGTACTGAAGGCACATAAGGTTGGGGCACGCATGGACATGGGGCGTGTAGGTACACATAGAAATATTAGCAGAAAAGGGCAAGCCCGGGAAAGTCATAGTTCAAATAAATGGCCGTTTTTGATGGATAGGTTAAGAGCACGTTGAGTGTAGAATACATGAAGACTTAGTGAACTTGGAAGACACGCGAGGCCTATTTTGGGATGCAGTGGGAGATCACGTGACATGCACATTTTTGGGCTAATAATAGGATCTAGACTATGTAGTTTATTATAGGAGATCTATTATTAGAAGAGCTTGCATGCTTTTATATTTATCTTGTAGTGGCATATGGCTATTCTTAGCATGCAACCTATTTTGAGGATGCATAAGCGGTTGAAGGGAAAGTCCCCACCCCTATATATATATATATATATATATTGATTTCATATAGATTTAGTATCTATATCTAATGCATATTTAATCCCATGAATGATGCAAGGTTATGATGCTGGTTTATGAGCACACATGACTATGATGATATTCTTATGTATGTATTTGGCTTCTGTGTTTGACAATAATTAATACAATGGATCTTTGTGGCTGGATATTGGTTATTGATATTTTTGTTGATGGATCTTGTATAGTAAATCTGATGTTAGTTCTCACTTGATACCTTAAGCACTATGGTTTAAGATCTAGATCTATTTATGATTTAATCCTGGTATATTATTATGGATTTGGAATATATGTGTGTTTATCATGCTAAATCCTTGACAAAATTGCCATAAAAGAGGGACCTAGTACCCTTGTGTGCTTCAGGTGAGTGCCCAGATTTTTTTGGGTGATGTGCCAACGCGCCTTGGGTTGTTTGCTAAAATAAAAGACTACATAACATAGTTAACCCAACTTCATGGGTGAATAACACATAAAATTCATAACATGAGGTTTTTAGTCACCTTTCACATCATTTTCAACCCTTCATACTAACATTTAGACCACTAAACACAATACATAAAATTTAATTATGCAAAATATGTGGTGTTGGAGGGAAACTCAAAAATCACGTTATTACAAGCCACAAGGGATCCAAATGGACTAGGATCCATCCAAAAACACCTAAGATTACCACCTACAACTAATTCAAACAATTTAAAAAAAACAATATATTTTTACTTTATACGTGATGATGCTCATGTATCATATCCCCAAGTGGGAAGATTTACAGTCTTGTTCAAATGTATATCTTCTTTCTTTTCTTCCAATTCATTTTATTCTTTAAATTACCTCTTTGATTAATCTAAATATGGAAGTATATGCCTAATCTAATTTCTATTGTAGCATTAAATAAATGCAACAAGTACATAAATTAACCCAAGCTAACTAAGCCAAAATATATGAAACCCTAAGTGCAAAGAGAGGGTAAGAAGTCTTAGCTAATTCACAGAAATCCTGAAGGTGTAAAAAGCTGAAGAATTGGGAAATACGAAGCACTGATCATCACACCGAAGCTCAGAAAAATGCAGATCTGGAAGAATAAGCTGGACTGGGCACCTGGAGAGGGACATGCAACTATGGGTACCATAGGCCTATTTCTAGGCACCTGGGTTTGTGGAAATGCTCAAAAAAAACTCCTCTGAGTGGTTGTTAGTTGTTCACTATTGTTTCCATTTGGTCGCTATGAGGTCACACAATGATCTCTAAAGTCGCTGGATACCTGCAATGAAGTATTGACCTTTAAAACCCTCAAATAGACATCAAATCCTAAAAACTAAAGACACAAAATAAGGGGTCATACTTTCTTCAACTATCACAATGGTGAACTTATGAACTGAGCATTGCATTACATCTCAGACCTAATGTAGTTCTATGTGTGTTTGTGTGTGGAATTGTGCCCTAGGTAGCTCTTGTGCGTGTCACACTTGATAACGAGAAAGTAAGATAGATGTAAAGAAATGTAATAGATGTGTGCATGGAATAAAATGAACTTCCCTCCTATGAAGTGTATGTAGAATAACCAGCCCTTTTGTCCCTTGGATGGTGCTAGATGGATGTAATGAATCTCTTAGATGCTTGATGGATGCAACCTTAGGTGGTGATAGCTAATGCTTAGTGCTTGGTCCCTTATTATGATCACATAACTTTATATTTATATGATTCATTTACTTAAATTTCATAATTAACCTTGAAAAGGACAATTACCAAAAAGATAAGATGCTAAAATGACTAGAAAGGACCCAAAAGATATGAAAAAAGTATACTGAGGTCAAGGGCACCTAGAGGGGATGAGGGCACCTGACACTAACATACTAGCTGGGAGCTTGTGTCCAAGATGATGAATGCCAAAGTATAAAAATATAGAATGAGAAAGTAAGGATGTGAG
Organism: Taxus chinensis; assembly: GCA_019776745.2. Taxonomy (NCBI): domain Eukaryota; kingdom Viridiplantae; phylum Streptophyta; class Pinopsida; order Cupressales; family Taxaceae; genus Taxus; species Taxus chinensis. Next base: position 852,490,579 of record CM034146.1, read on the forward strand.
ACCAAAAGTGGAAACAAAAATTAAATAAAGGTGGCTAAAGACATGGGTTAATTAGTACTTTTTCTTACTTTAGGAATCATATGAACAATAGTATGTAATAAAGACTAAATAGATACCTAAAGTGCATGATTTTGTGTCTACATTTTCCCCCACTTTATGTTGGTGAGCAGAAAGCTAGGTAGCATAAAATAGATAAGATATGTGTACCTAATAACCATGTAGATTGATGACAAAAGTGTGTCAAGGGACAAGACAAAGCATGGAGTGATAAAAAATGTGAAGTGTGGATGCTGAGGAAGAAAGTACAAAAAAATGGTGATGAAAATGAACCTTGGGTGGAAATGCATGTGTAAATGTCATGACATTCCTATTGTTGATGTTGATGTTGTTGTTGTATGTGATGTTGACTACTATTTCCCATACAGACGGACCTGTAAAATAGAAGAACAAACAAGTAGTCAAATACACATGTGTGTAAAAATTATGTATAGAATTATGTAAAGTGAAAAATGTGAAAAAGGAACATGTGCATATGATCCGTGATGAGGAAAGAGTGTAGAAAGGATCCTGAAGATGTTGTAGAAGAACATTTTTTTGGGTGATCTCATGCCAGTTGTGTTGGCCACGAGTTTTTGGGGCGATCTCATGCAAATGATATGGAAGAAGTGTAGGGAGAAAAGTTTGGTGTTATCCTCCAACCTTTAACTGATTCATGAAAATGTAGGACACCACTGCAAATGGTGTGAAAAATTTGATTCACATGAAATTACTAAAGAATTTATGCCCTGTAAAATCCGATGTGTGTGGAGTTCTGTAGACTGTGCTGAACTACCAAAATCCTGTGTAATTGCCCATGGTTAAAGGCGTCCACATGAAGGGTCATGCTGTGCTAAGGACCCAAATCTAATTATGAGCCCTAAAATGAAAAACTGTGGTGTACCGGTACAGTGTTATGTTGTGTAATGATTGTAGATTGTTGTATGGGATGATTGATTCACCCAAATGATGCCCCCTTGTTTGGGGTGCATACAAAGTTGCTGAAGGAGTATGTGGCCCAAAAGAGGACTGACTGCTGTGATGAAATTGTGCCATGCAGGGGGAAGGGAATAATATTGGTAGAAACCAAGGCACATGTAAAAAAGTGGCTGGGAGACAAGTGTTAGTACAAGCAAAGACAAACACACATGTATAAGACAAAATATATGCTACACAGACAATATGTAAGCTAAGACGAAAGAAGACAATGTAAACATGCAAAAAGACAATGTAGACCGTGAAAAGTGGGTTGTAAACATGGGACACCACTCATCATGTTGCAAGAAAATCAAGGCCAATGAAGCCAAAAGCAGACAATGAGCACACAAGAAAAAGGGAAAATCCTACAAATAATGACGAACAATGACAAGTAAATGTAACAGGCAACCATGGAAACATATAGTCCTGCATAAAAAATGTTGCACATGAAGCACCTATTAGCATGTTAGAAAGATAGAAAGTATGTGAAAATGTGTATAATTCGATAAATTTGTGTATTATGAAATGAAATGAAATAATAAAACCTGTAATGTAAGAAAGTGGATGCCCCTAGGAGCCATTATGGGATTGGTACTAGGTACTACGAAAATCATCCTTGCTGCATGTATTAGATCTGTAGATTTTGTGATCACAACCAGAAAGACAAGTGAGCTCGCATGTGTGTATAATAAAGATAATGACATACAAAATATTTATCTAGCATATGTGTAATAGAGTGAACATATAAGTAGAAGTAAGCAAGAGTAAATACAACCAAGATATGAAGTATGTTGTGGATGAGAAAAAATGGAATGTAGTGTGAATGATAGGATTTGCATGCCCCTTGAGTGGATATGTATGAATGTAATGAGGTTCATTTATTTATGTCCCCTTAGTAGTCAATAATGAACCATAAACAAGAGTGTGTCATCGGGAAATGGTTTGAAATGTGGGTATGAAAAAGATGTGATTGTCAAAGCACAAAGTGTAGAGTGTGTGATTGAACGTGTGAATGTGATGAGGTCCATTTGAGACATATTCCCTCAGCTGTCAAGTATGGACCGCATAACTAGAGTGCGTCATAGGGCTATGAGTGCAACATGTACAAGTAGATGTAAGAAAGTTGTAATGCTAATGCGTAGAGTGAATGAAGATGCTGCGAGAGAAGATGTCTGAAGTGTATGATGTTTGATGTGTGAAGTATGTAGGAGGCTATTTTAAATGTGCATAGTAGGAGAAATGTGAAGACTATATGTGAGAAATAGGATGATGGATGGGATGTGTAGTGTGTAGTGTGTAGTGTAGAAGGATGTTGTGAACATGTCGTCATTGGTGAATATATGTTGAATAATGTTGATAGAAACTGATTGTGGGCATATTGAGTGTATGTGTTGAGAAAGATGTGCTGTGGATATGTAGAAAGTGTAAGTTGTGTGGGTTGATTACACACAAGAAAGATGTGTCATGTGATGTAAGAGGGGTATGTTGTGAAAGCACTGATTGTGTAGTAAGTATGTACTTTGTATTGAATACATGCAAGGAGCATGTGTCATTATGATGTTGAGGTTGTTTTGATAGATAGGAATGGGAAGAGTGTATTGTAAGTGATAATGTGTTGCAAGTGGGTTGGTTGAATAGGATGTGCAAAAAATCTATATCATGAATGCATATAGTAGATGTTATGTAGAGATGAATGCATGAATGTGAAATATGTGGTGTTTAATGTATAATATGCAAGGTCTAGTGTGTAGGATAGTGTGTAGTATGTGGTGTGTGTGAGGTTCATGTGTATAGTATGCCCTCAACAGTTGAGTGTGAACCAAAGCATAAGAGTGCATCACTATTTAATGATAATACTAATGTATGTTGTGCGTAAAGATCTAGATGTGATTTGATGAGAGTATAAGACATGTAACAATGCTGGGGGTATAATAAGTGTGATGCCCCCAAGTGTGCCAATGATGAAGATTTATGCAACAATGCGAGAGATTCCTTTCCATTATGAGAGAATTTTGTCTGTGTCATGATAGGACTGAGGGACAACACAATGATAGGGCGAAGCAACTATAGGACCATGCGATGGTGAAAGAGTTTTAAATTTGTCTTGGACATCAATAAAAGTAGTTGCTTTGAAAAAAGTGATTGGTTGGAGTTTATGTGGGATTAATGACACTTTAAAATACTTGATAGAAGAATAAGATGGAATGATTTTTAAAGGAGGTTGCTTAGGTTGACTTGATAGTGTCATAGATGCTTTGAGAGGAGGGGGTGAGACTAATTTTTAGAGGTGATTGCTTGACCCGAGGAGATTTCCTAGGTAACACTTGAGTGGCAGAAGAATAAACATTATAAGTTATGACTTGATGCTCATTAAACATAAATGATTAGATTTAGGAACCCATTGAGATGTAACAAGTGGAGAGGACCATGTAACATAACACTGTGTAGTGAATGAGACAAAATCTTGATGTTCAAAATACTTGATTCTGTGTTGTAAAGCATGGAAATCATTGTCATTATGTCCATTTATTTGATGATAATTGTAATATGGAAGACCTTGGTATTTTGCAAGCCGATAAGGAGGATGGAAATGAGTAGATGGTAAGCTGATTAATTGATGAGTTATGAGTTTTAGAAGAATATATTGTTGCTTGACATTGATTACAAACTTGAGAGGCCTAGGGAGTAGAAATATTTAAGGTTCAAAAATATGAACACATGGATAAGAAATAAAATGAATATGAGATGTAGAAGGAGAAAAAACATGAGCCTGAGAAGCATCCTTAAGATGTTGGATTTCAGATTTTAGAGATGTAATTGTGGATTCCATAGCCTGAAATTTATCTTTAAATAATGAATAAAGAGCTTAAATGGATTTGAAAATATATTAATTGGGATTGAAACCAAGAGAGTCATCAAAAAGATGATCGAAGATAACATTGACTTGAGTAGGCAACATATTGATAGGCAGATACATAGTTTCCAGGGTTTTATGGAGAGCATCTTTACAAGATGGGTGCATTTGAAGCAATTGAAGTAAAGAGACTTGAGAGACCTTATGAGACATGATGGAATAAAAAGAAGGATCCAAGAGTATTCAACTACATGCTCACCAAAATGATTAAGCTAAATATGGAAATATATTCCTAATCTAATTGCTATTGTAACAGTAAATAAATGGAATGATGAAGTACACAAATTAACCTAAGCTAAATAAGCCAAAATATATGAAACCCTAAGTGCAAAGAGAGGGTAATAAGCCTTAGATGATTCACAAAAATCCCTTAGGTGTATAGAAATAAAGAAATGGGAAATACGAAGCACTGATCATCACACCAAAGCTAAAAAAAATGCACATATAGAAGAATAAGATGGATTGGGGCACCTGGAGAGGGACAGGGGCGCCTGTGGGTGCCCTAGGCCCGTTTATTGGCGCTTGGGTCTACAGAAATGATTAGAAAACATCCTCTGAGTGGTTTCTAGTTGTTCGTTGTTGTTCACCTTTAGTTGCTATGAGGTCACATAGTGATCACCGAAGTCACTAGAAACCTACATTGAAGTATTGACATGTAAAACCCTTAAATATACATCAAATCCTAAAAAAGAAAGATGCAGAATGAGGGGTCAAATTGTCCTCAGCTATCACAATGATAAACTTACACCTAAGCACTGCACTACATCTAAGACCTAATGTATTTCTATATGTGTGTGTGTAGAATTGTGCCCTAGGTGGCTCTTGTGCATGTCACACTTGATAGTGAGTAAGTAAGCTAGATGTAAAGAAATGTTATAGATGTGCACATGAAATAAAATGAAGTTTCCTTCTATGAATTGTATGTATAATAACCAGCCTTTATGTCCCTTGGACGGTGCTAGATGGATGCAATGAATCTCTCAGATGCTTGATGGATGAAACCTTAGGTGGTGATAGCTAATACTTAGTACTTGGTCCCTTATTATGACCACATAACTTTATATTTATATGATTCCTTTGCTTGAACTTTGTAATCAACCCCGAAAAGGATGAATTCCAAAAAATATAAGATGCTCAAATGACTAGAAAGGATATAAAAGATGTGAACAAAGTATATTGAGATTAGGGATTCCTAATGCTGGTGTCCTGACTGGGCGCTGGTGTCTAGGATGATGAATGCCGAAGTATAAAAAGAAAGACTGGGAAATTAAGGGTGTAAGACCAAAAGTGGCAAAAAAAAGTAAAGAAAGGTGGCTAAAGACATGGATTAATTAGTACTTTTCTTGGTTAGGAATCATATGCATAGTAATATGTAATCAGGACTAAATAGATACCCAAAGTGCATGATTTTGTGTCTACACTCTTTCTCTATTTTTTTGAGCTCATATTCAATCTTCACAACTTCATTATTATCTTGTATTAATTTTCTTGTCTCTAGTTTTCTTGTCTTGTCTCCATCTTGCTTCATTATTTCTTCATCTTTCTCTTTCTATTCTTCTTCATGTTTCAGTTGTGTTTTCCACCTTATTTATTTTTATCTTTCTCATTCACTTCTTGATTCACACCTGCACACAAGCACAGATAAAAGTAACATTAGATTGAAAACTTTGAGATAAATTAGTCTCTTCTTGAGCTTCTTCCTTTCTTCAACTTGAATTCTTCACTTTCTTGTTGGTAATCCTCTGCTACTTCAACTGTATTTTTCTCTTTATCATCAGATCCTTTCTTCCTTCCTTTCTTTTGAATCTTTCTCATGCTATCATATTCATTGTATACTTCTTTGGTTAAGGTTTCTAAAGACTTTTCCTTTAATTTCACTCCATCTTCCCCACTCAACCAATTCCACACACTTGTAAGAAATCTTAATGACCCTTTCATCATGCTTACATTTGTACCTTCTTTCTTAACTGATTGAAACCGATTTTGATTTTGTTCAAGAACCTCTTCTTCATGCATTCTTCCATCTTTGATTTTTTGGTCTTCTAGGTTATCATTCAATGATTTATTCATTATCTTCATTTGGTTTACATACATTCACACTTGAAAATAAAATATCAAAATGAAAATTTGGAGGCCTTATAACATTTTGAGAAGCTCCTTGCAAGATCTCTTCTACATCTTCTTTATGTTCTTCTTCTTCTTCACCTACCATCATACACACTTCTGGATAAAAAAACCATATCTTCATACATCTCTATCTTCTTCTCTATTCTCTTTTCTAAGCAATTAATTTTTTGTTCCTTCTTTCAACAAGCCATTCTATAGGTAATTTCACTCTTTTCTTCCTACTCCATCCAAGAACTTGGTTTTCCCTCTTACTTCTTTATATTATTAACTTCAAATATTCTTATATATCTCTATTCTCTACAATCATCTCTTCATTTGACATCCTCTTCTTCCTTACACTCTCTTTCAACTTACTGTAGTAGCCATTCAAAAATAAACCTTTCATCTTTACTCACTTATCTTATCAATTCTCTCATTTCTTCTCTATTTCTTCTTCAAAAGTAAGTATTTTTCACCTTGCTCTTTCCCAATACCTCACCTTGGACTTACCTAGTCTTTTGAAACTCATATTCATCTCTCTTAACCTCCAAGTCTTTTCCACCTTGGATTTATTCTTCACTTCTTTCTATCTTCTTCTTTTAATCCTTTATTGGCTAAGGTTTCTTTGCACACTACTTCACAATCACTTTCACTTTCATATGTTCAAAAACTTTCCTTTTAAAAGAGAAAACCTGCTATGATACTAATTGATGTAGAGGAGGGTGGTAGAACATCTCTATTCACAACAACAATGTTATTTTCAAGATCAACATTCACAAAACATGCACTAACTCACGAACTTCAAAGAGTAGTCAAGAAAAAAATTATCAATTAAGAAAATACAAAGGATTCATACACTTTTTCCTGGCTCAAATTCATCAAAACAACATGTTTAAAAAATTCAATAAGGAATCAAGACTTGTTTCAACTTGTTTAAACAATATAATGATACATCTTTTATCAATCAGTCTTAGCCAAAATCTATTTTACCCACATCTATTATGCCTAATTATTTGGGGGCTCCTAACATTCCTATGCAAAATGTATCTATGCCCATTCCTATTACCACTATTGTTATTACATCTCCTACTTATCATCATCATAGATGACATGCATCTTCATCTAGCATATATGCTCTTGAGTCCCTTGTTCATTATCTCCAAGCACAATTTTTACAATTGCAACAAGGTGTCTCTCATACTTCAAATGTTATGGCTCTTATCAATTACTACATAATCCACTTGCACCTGATGTTGTCTCATACCATTTACCTATTATTATTATTGCCCCTAAACTTCCTATTTATGATGGAAAGGGTGACCCCCAAGCAAATCTTTGATATTTTCATGCTACTTTATTTGACTGTGCATCTAATGATATATTTATTACTAAGATATTCCATAGAAGTATGTATTAGTAGAAAAATGGATCGAGGGGGGGTGAATCAATCATTTAAAAACCCTTAAAAATATTTCAGCTATCTTTCATACACCATTAACATTCAACCATGTATTAATGAGATCTTAATAATAAGCAAGAACCATCCACAAGAGCAAAAACATGAAAAAGTACACAAGAACACAAGATATAAGTGGGAAGCAATAAAGGGGAAGAAAACCCACTGAAGTTTTTTCTGATATTACCTAGAATAAAGACTTAGTGAATATTACACATCACAAGAGATTTCTTTAGTGAGACACCAACCCCACAAGGAGCACCAATCCCTAAACCCTTGTTGATATTACTCAAAAGAAGATACTTGCATGAATATGACTCATCACACAAGAATTTTTTAAGAATATCACTAAAAATATTCTACAAACACTCAGCTGATGGTGATCATAAAATTCAGCTCCAAATTCCTTCAAACACACCTGCTTCCAACTCGCTGAAACTTGATCAAACTTAGATTAATTTGAATGAAAACCTTAGAAACTATCTCCTCATAACTCTTTATAAATTTTCACACTCTCTCAGCTCTTTCTTGATTCCTTCATACCTATTTCAAACTCTCACTTGGCTTGCACTTTTCCCTATAGAACAACTAGTTCAAATTTGAACCCAAAATACTTACTTTATACTGTTCTCAACTCAAAAACATAATACAAGTCACTCATACATGAGAATTTCGACCAATATATCATAAAAACATAAAATTACATTCATAACTCATAATATGGACCCATGTAGGTTGGTCATGCACCAAGACTTCCAAATATGCAAAAAATGGCTCAAAACCTCATCACCTAGTTCACCAAAGACCTCAAACTTCATCACCATGCTTATTAAAGCCTCCAAAGGCCCCAAAAATGTCAAATATAACATAAAAAATCATACATAGTTGAAAATTAACTTGGAACAATCAAATTTTTCATAACTCTATTAAGAATGCTCATATCCTTCTCAAAACAACTACTTCTAGGAACTAGTATTCACCCATGGACCTAAAGATCATACCATAACAACTAAAATATGCCATGTATCCACTAATTGGAAATAAAATGACCTTTAAAACACATCTATGATTTCTAGACCCATTGAAACACCCATATATACAAACCACCCTTGCTTTCCTCTTCACCAAACTGAGCTTCCTAGAAAGCTGTTTTGGAAACTCAATTGGTTTACACCCTTGCCTCCACTTTCAATACCTCTAAATGAATTTACTAGGGAAAAAATTCATCCCTCTTCACTCTACAATTGATATCAAACATCAAATAATCCAAAATATTAGTCTTCTACATCCATCTTCCAGCCAGAGCAATCTCATTTAGAAAACAAACAACCTTGTTATTCACAAACGAAGCTGGTTAACCTATCAAGTCACCTCATAAAGAGACAAATCATATACCATTGGAAATAAATTTTAATATAATTTCTATAAAATGTTACATTTCATTCCAAATCCAAGTGGAAGGCCTTCAACCAGGTCAATCTCTGTAACTAGTCAAAATTGTCCTTTACAAGCACAAAAATGAGTCTTCACAAATAGGGCACACTTTTCCCTCTAGGACCTCAATAATTATTTGAAACTATCATGGACATCTAGTAAAAATCATATGAAATAATGTCAATTTATTCCATACCTTCTTTGAATAATTTTTCCATAAAGTGAACATCTTTAGAAAATTACATTTCTAAGAGAGTCCACAGACCATCACATGCTCTATTATACCTTTCTAGAAAGTTGGAGGAGTCTTATAAAACCTCCAATCATCATACCAACAAGAATAATTAATTCTAGGAACTTACGAAGAATGTTTCTCTTACCATTTTTTAGCTAGGGTTGTAAACTCATAAAAAGTAGTTTACCTTCTTAACATTCATTCATAAAAACTTGACAATGAAATGACCTCATTATTTTTGTGAAATTATCTTAGCTCAATGGAAAATAATCCCTTAGAGCCTCTAGGTCATATTATCACCGAATCACAACACCCTTTGATTTCTTAACATGTGAGTTTGTTAAGGCAAACAATGTGATTGGGTAACATGGAGTTATCTCAAGGTGTGTGACCTTGGAGCTGAGATAACTCTTCAGAGAAGGATGGTTCATCTTCCTAAACTAATGAAACAACTAACTATAGTGAGGGAAAATATAATAAATACTCCTAATCTATGATTTCCAAGGAACCAGGGAGAGGGAGATTGCATGAAAAATGGAAATCCTACACTAACATCGGTGATAACACTAAGAGAAGTATTGAAAATGTCTCCAATGAGTGAAAATGGAAGAAAATGAATGGAAGAGAGGGTGGAAATAATCACCACAGTCCAATAAGATCATTCACATTACCATTTTCATGAAGGCACAATAATATAGACTCTACAAGATGAGTAAAATAGGCACAATACATCTGCAACTGAAACAAAGAGGTAAGAGAATGTAAAAAACACAAGCAAGGGAATAAAAATATCCACAAATTTAATTTTATCGCTCCATAGATTTACATATTGCATTCCATTATAAAAGGAAGGCCAATATCATCATGTAAGAAGTACAAAATGGAGTCATGTAGTGCATTGGTTTTATAAAACAATTTTGGCAGAGTTTCACTACATGAGAATCCCCCCTAAAATGAGAGGGGATTTACAATTTTATAGAAAATGAGAGGACGAGAGGGAGAAAGTGAAAATATCAAAATACCCCTTGAAACAACTTGTTAGGTATAAGAAGTGGCTGCAAAAAATGATGGAAAACCTGTAAAAGCCACCCCTTGCTATCTTGTAAATTGCAGCAGAAGAAAAATGGTTGCCCATGCTCATTAAATGCATTTTCAACCACCTAGAAGTGGTTATTTGGAACTAGGATTTTTTAATACCTTTTGAACCTACCAAACTCCATGAAATATGTGATTTATTTATTGCTAAGTGTAGAGGGTAGAGTCACGATTCCAACAAGTCCAATTTTGTCTAATTTGGCTGAGAAATGAAAAAGTTATAGGTGTTTGAGTGCTAATAGCTCTTTATCCATTTCCAGGCTTGGGTATTGTTCCACGAGACTGTGCAATAAATTTGCTTACTTGAAGTGATTATTTATTACTTTTCCTCCTTCATAAAATTTTAATGTTTTAATGGTGTTGGGAGGTCTTTTTTGAATATTTTTAGGGCCCACTGCATTTAATGTCATCAATTTTGAAGGGGGTGTAGGGTGACTTATTCAAATTTTCTGCCAGCTCGAGGCCATCTCACCAGTTGGTTCGCCAAGCTAGAAGTGTTTGGCATCCTTGCAAGCTCCCATGTTGACTCACCTACTTCCTCGAGCTACCTAGTACTCACCTTTTTATGACCTTGTCTTGCATTGGTTGATCCCCTCGTTTGTTTCCAACACTTTTACATTGTTTGCATTGATTAATTGTTTACATGGAACTCACCTTCCTTGTGCCCGTGCCCTTTGTAGCCTCTACAACTGATGTGGATGCATCGGGCCTAGCTTTCCCTAATGGCCACTGTTTCACCGATGCTTTGAGTTCCTGCATTATGCTTGTCGGTCAACATGTGTTACTTTGGCTCACCACGGACCCGCAATTTTATTCCCACCCACCGCGTTGGGTGCGAATCAACCTCCCTCTCCACATCCTTTGTTTCGTGGACAAGTCAAGCCTGTTAAGAACTCACGACCCGATTTCCCCCAACCTTGTTCTCTGATCAACCGCTTTGGCTTATTTACTTTACTACGAAGCTTGGTCATGGGCTCACCGAGGTTGCTTAGCAAGCCAACCTCCTAACACCCCACTGCCATTCCTTCACTTTGTGCCGCATAACTCCTGGCTCAGAGCTCGTTGCGATGATCCGTTCTTTGTGTACCCATCGATTACGCAAATTATCTACACCAAGTTTGAGCCAAATGCACTCGCTGACCCCCTTCAAATAGCTCATTGCCATAGTTTGACCATGAACTGGCTCACTGCCATAGTTCGACAATGAGCTGGAAACAACTTCCCTAACAACTCAGCGAGTTGTTTTGGGGCCAAAGATGATTTTTTCAATTTTCTTCAGGAATATTTTGGAACTTTTTGAGTTTCTTCAGTGATCCAATGGCCATGTAAGATGCTTGAAAATGTTTTAAACATATTATCAAAATTTTCCATTTTTAACCCACAAGTGGACCCTAGAACTAGCCTTCCATATCCAGGTGAGTTCTTAAGCCTCTGAAACCCACAAGAGGAAAAAATTTCTCTCATGACTTCAAACCTTTCCTGAAACCCCGTTGATGCCTCCAGATCCTAGAATTCACCTGTAAGCCTCAAATTGCCTTCAAATGCCTCTTGGCAAGTGCTTTAACCCAAGCTCTCACAGTTGTCCATTTTCACTTGGGGGTGAAAATGGATAACATTTTGGTGACTTACGGGAACATTTGCCTGCTAGATGGGTCTAACCAGTGGCCTAAATACATTAATTAGGCATAGAGTCCTCTGTAGCAACCTAGAACTGATTTGAACTTGAAAACCTATGTCCCTAACCCACTTGAAACATTGCCAAGACTTTAAGTTGATTGCCATTTTCTGGTTGAACCTAGAACCGCCTTTTGCTCAGATTTTCCATCTTTAATAAGAAAACTAAAACATAACATGAGTGGAAAATGGTTTTGAACTTCAAAATCATTTTCCTTCTATAGACTGATCTATTTGAGATGGTGGATGAAAACACTTAGAATCACCCCAAAACCAGATTTATTTGCCAAGCCAAGAGCACTAAACCGATGATATCTTGACAAAGATAAAACAATGTAAGTTTTGGAAGCACATGCTAGTTTTAAAGAGTAATCTGGGATGTTATAAAATTGATTTCCTCCTTATAGACCATTTGGAACACCATTAAAGGCTGAAACTATTCAAAACTGGTTAAGCTGCTCATAAATTCATAACATCTTCTAATCAGTAAGATCCAATGAATGAGGAAAGAGGGTTTGAGGTTGGTCTTTTTCTCAATACCCAAGAGGACTTTAAATGAATCTTTAAAGAGGGCTTCCCACTAGAACTAGATGCATGCAAGGTGCCATAAGACTTGCTATCTACAACACAAGAAGCTGCCCCCAGGATTGATTTTTCTTATTTTATTGGGGGCATGAGAAGTTCAACTGCTGATCTGTAGGAACAAGAGAATGAAAACATTGGAACTTGTCCCAAATCTGATTTTAGTTTCTCTACATTTGAAACTCCTTGAGGATAATAGTTGTTTCCTGCAACTTTGAACTTCTTGTTGCAATATTCTCCATCTTGGAAACATGGTGTATTGTGCAAGAGAGACCACTAGGAGAAACAATAGAAAAAAACTATATACAAAGATAAAGATCATACATGCCCAAAGTGAGACATGCAGAGTGGGAAAAAGCACTTATTCTACTAAAAGAAAACCTACATACTCTATTCTAACCTAAAAAATGGGAGACTCAAACAAATCCTAACACTGGTAAGGAGAAGTAGCTACCCTTTCTCATAACTTTTGACCATGCAACTGATTTTTCACTAAGCATGGTCATGTATGAGAGTGAAAAAATGATATGGGAACAATTTTCCACCCAAATCATCAAGGGATCAAATGGAAATAAGACAAATACCTCCTTTAGTTGTTCTACGTTTGGATTGAAGATAAATTACAGCCGATCCTTGGTACTATGAAGTTCATCCTCACACTTAGAAGAAAGCATGATTGGTTATGGCTCCTCCTTTGACCCCAATGAAGCCAAGTACCTTATGGGGCAAGATATAGTCCACTGAGTTCCACTGCTCTGAATCTCAACTTCCATAAGGAAGTCTTCTTGCAGAAATTTGTAGAAAAGATGACTATTTGTGAGTTGATCTTGTCCTTGTTGTTCATCTACAGACAACTAATCTTCTTCCTTGATGACTCATATGAGAGTCGTGTCATCTTCTTCCTCCTTATCCAAAGTGAAGCACAAAATATTCAATTTCTATAATCTTGATTCAAGAGGGATGTTTGAAGAAGCAGGCTATCCTTGAATTTTTTCTTCCATGGAAGTAGGATCTTATTGTTGGAGGATGAATGCTGGAGCAACAAAAGTTGTAATCTCCATGGGATCTTCTCCATCAAAGAAATCTTCAAAATATGATAAGTACTTAACCTTTTTTCTATCCGTTTGTGCCAATGATTTTCCCTCTTCTATGGAAGCTTTTGGATTTATAACTGGTTCACTATGTGTCTCCTCATCCTCAAACACAAAGCTCGAGAACTCAAAATCTTCCAAAAGATCAGATTTTTGGAAAGATAACGTAAGTGAAAGATATGAAACCTCTTATGTAACCTGCTCTTGACTCAAGACCTCTGAATTTTTCTTGCTCTCCTCCATGTGCTCATGTTCAATGGGACATGGGGATGATTCTTCTTCCTTAATTGGTGGTTCTACAACCTTGGAAAAATCAACAACTTCTGAGAAGATGGTGCCATCATGGACACTACACTCTGAGAAAAAATATTGTTGATCATCATTTTGTTCTTGTTTTGGCTTTGCTGCTGTTACAAAATTAGTTTTTTCCACTTGTTCTTTGACCTCAACCTCCTTGGATGGCTTAGTCAATGAGAGGATTTGATTAATACTGAAACTTGTAGCCCACTCTTTCAATTTTCTTGCAGGTTCCTTCTTATTGAGCTACTCCTCTTACTGTCCTAGTTAATTGATTTTCTGATTTTGTTATTCCTAGAATGGATTTGGGAATGTAAGAGGAGGAATGGGTTGGGATTCAAATGAATTTTTTTATTGTTTGTGGTGGCAGAGAAGGTTTTGTTTTTTGTTTCTGTGAAGGGGATGGAATCTTAGAAGGGAAAAGGGCAAAAATTCAAGGTGAGATGGAAAAGTAGAAGGTGGATAAATGGATTCCACAATGGGGGCAACATGTAGCAAGCTAGAATCATGCCGTTCAAGATGAAATGATGTAGATTGGGAAAGAGAAATATAAGGACTATGAGGTAGTGGTGTAGGACTTACCCATTGACAAGGTTTCCTTGCATCAAGTTCATAAGCCTTTACCTCCTTGATCCACTCTGCAAGTTGTGGTAGACATTTCAACCATAAAATCAAGCTTCTGCTGAGGGCTGTAGTGTCTTAACATAGGGCCAACTCATGGAAAAGGTACCTTGAAACCAATCCTGAATTTGTTAAATTGAGATATAGCCCTAGTATGCACTATATTTTCCTCCATTATTTGAACTCTCTCTTGCAAGTCAACATTTTCCATAGAATTATCATCATCACCTGTATAACCTTGTTCTTGATAAGCTCCATAGCCAAACTAATTTTGATATTTCTCATAGGGATATGCATAATGTTTCTGAATATGATTATAACACTAATCTGGAGGTGTCTTGACACAAATTGGAGGTGGATTGAATTGATTCTTCTGCTACAAGTGTGAATTCCATGATGGGAATGAATTCATGATTGGAAAAATTCATGGATGAAAGAAAAATGGAAGGTATGACAAGAAAAATGGAAGGAATAAATTATCTAAAACTTAGAGGATGGGTTGTGTGGACCAATGGAGTCACCAGTTGTTCTTAATTAATACCTCCAAAGGATGAATTTCATGAAAAACACAACAAAATTGATGAAATGAAGTGGTAAGGTAATTTAAACATGTCCCACCAGGTGTGCCAGAACTGTTATCACCAAATCAAAACATCCTTTGATTGCTTATCATGTGAGTTTGTTAAGGAAAACAATGTGACTAAGTAAAATGGAGTTATCTCAAGGTGTGGGACCTTGTAGTTGAGATAAATCTCCATAGAAGGTTGGTTCCTCTTCCTAAACTAATGCAACAACTAACTCTAGTGAGGGAAAATCTACTAACTACTCCTAATATATGATTTCCAAGGGACCAGGGAGAGGAAGAGTACATTGAAAATAGAAATCCTACACTAACAACGGTGATAGACCAAGAGAAGGGTATTGGGAATCTCTCCAATGAGTGAAAATAAAAGAAAATAAAGGGAAGATAGGGTGGAAATAATCACCATAGTCCAACAACAACATTCACATTACCATTTTCATGAAGGCACAACAACATAGACCATGCAAGATAAATAAAATAGGCACAATACATCTGCAACTGAAATGAAGAGGTAAGAGAATGTAAAAAACACAAGCAAGGGAAGAAGGATATCCACAAACTTAAGTTTATTGCTCCATATATTTACATAGTGCATTCCATTACAAAAGGAAGGCCAAGATCATCATGCAAGAAGTACAAAATGGAGGCTTATAGCACATTGGTGTTGTGAAACAGAGTTTCACTACATGAGAATCCCCCCAAAATGAGAGAGGCTTTACAATTTTATAGAAAATGAGAGGAGGAGAGGGAGAAAGTGAAAATATCAAAATCCCTGGTTACACCCAATTGCCAAGTACAATATGTGGCTATAAAACATGATGGGGAACCTATGAAATCCATCCCTTGTTGTCTTGTAACTTGCAACAAAAGAAAAATGGTTTCCCATGCTCATTAAATGCATTTTTAAACACCTAGAAGTGGTTATTTGGAACTGGGACCATTTTCTACATTTTTCACCCATTAAACTCCAAATAGGTGATTTTTTAATTTCTGGGCGTAGAGGGTGGAGTCACGATTCCAACAAGTCTAATTTTTAATAATTTGGCTAAGAAATATGAAAGTTATGGGCGTTTGAGTGCTAACAGCTCTTTATCCATTTCAAGGCTGGGGCACTGTTCCACGAGATTGTGTAATAAATTTCCTTGTTGGAAGTGATTATTTCTTACTTTTGTTTCTTCATAAAATTTTAATGTTTTAATGGTGCTAAGAGGTCATTATTTTTAATATTTTTGGGGCCCACTGCATTTAATGCCATCAATTTTTAGGGGGTGTAGGTTGAATGGTTCAAATTTTGGGCCAGCTCGCCAGCTGGCTCGCCAAGCTAACAGTGTTCTACATTCTTGTGAGCTCCCATGTCAACTTGTATACTTCCCCAAACAACCTGGTGCTCACCTTTTTGTGACCCCATCTTGAATTGGCCAACCCCCTTGTTTTTTTCCAGTGTTTTTACATTGTTTGCAACAATAAATTGGTCACAGGGAACTTGCCTCCCTAGTGCCCATGCCCTTTGTACCCTTTGTGGCTGATGCGAACTGCATTGGGCCAATCTCGCTCCAAAAACCCATGTTACGTTGAACCTCCGAGTTCCCTCATTGCATTTTTCAGTCGACTGTGTGTTCCTACGGCTCACCCCAGACATGCAAGCTTTTTCTCGGCCACCGCATTGGGCGCGCATCGACCTCCTGCTTTGTATCCTTTGTTTCACGGATAATTCGGTCTGGCTAGGAACTCGCGAACCGAGTTACCCCGGACCCCCTATTCTCCAATTGGTCACTTCGACTGATTTACCTTTCCATAGAGCTCATTGAGTTGTCTTGGCGAGTTGAAATCCTAACACCCCAATGCCATTCCTTCACTTCACGCCACATAATTCCCAACTCAGAGCTTGTTGCAATGAATTGTTCTTCATGTACCTATCAACTCGTCCAACTCTGCTACACCAAATCCGAGCTAGATAAAATCAACAAACCCATTCAAACGTATCACCACCATAGCTCGACCTTGAACCAACTCGCTAAGCTGGAAATAACTCACTCAACAACTTGGCGAGTTGTTTCGGGGCCAAAGACAATTTTTTCATTTTTTTTCGATTTTTTTCATGAATCTTTTGGAATTTTCTAAGTTTATTGAGTGCCCTCGGGGCCATGTAAGATTCCTGAAGATGTTTTGAACATATTATCATATTTTTCCATTTTTAACCCGCAAGTGGACCCCAGAGCTAGCCTTCCATATCCAAGTGAGATCTTAAGCCTGTGAAACACAAAAGATGAAAAAATTTCTCTCATGACTTCAAACCTTTCCTGAAACCTTGTTGATGTGTCCATAGCCTAGAATTCACTTGTAAGCCTCAAATTACCATCAAATTCCTCTTGGAAATTGCTTCAACCCAATCTCTACCCTTGTCCATTTTCTCTCAGGGGTGAAAATGGATAACAGGTCCTATGCAAAACACACAATCCATAATAAGCATCAGAAGTTTGACTTTCTTGGCAAACCGCACTCGTAGAGATAGTTTGTGACACCTAGAGAGTGAACTAATAGGAAGCTTGTGGCTTGGATCCAATTTGACATTAAATTAGGTGTGTTTAAAATAACTCTCACAACGTGACAAATTTTTTGGAGTCAAAACCTTATTATTCGGACAAGGGGAGAGTCCATTAAAGTTGAAACTGCGTGTTATTTCATCACGAAATTTACGAAAGTGTTACTTTTTCTTAGTTTTTCAATTTTCTGAAGACAAGGTGAAACTCTGTCAAAGTTACACCAAGTACTTTACATCACCACTTGGTCTACTCCTTTATTTTTTTGTTTCCCATTTAGGAAAAAATAAAACATACCTACGTAGTGTTATCGATTGATTGTGTCCAACTCTTTTGCACCCGTTTATATTTGTCCTTACTTGATACTGGATAATAAGCATTGAAAGTGTGTTGGTACATATTTATATCTTGGTAGCCATCGTCTCAATACCCATAATCGATATTTCATATTATAGATAGGATTGTCTCATCATTTTCTTCCTTTGATTTGTTACATTGCTCACATTATAGCCATATAATTGAGATATTTACGTCTTGTTTCCATTGTGAAACTTGATCTAAATCTCTAGATTGTATTGTTACGTTGCTCGCACACATATCAAACTCTTGATATACTTAGGCTTAGTTTTGATTCCAACATTGCCTTGAGTTTTTGAGAGTGTTGGCGTTATGTTGTTTGCATCGTGATAACATCATTTTGATACTAAAAATATCACTTTATCACAAAGCTTGATTCACGCGTCCAAATAGTGTTGTTATGATGCTCACATTTTTAATTTCCATTTTCAAAGACTTGGACTTTGTTTGTGTCCAAAACTAGTTTTAGTAGACCTTGTTGGAGGATCGTGTCAACACTTTCTTAGTATGTTGGTCTTGTTTATTGTAAAATTGACCTAAATAGTGATATTGTGTTATCACTATTTTCTCTCAACCTATCTTGGAAAAATGTAGGGAGTAAACTATTTTTTTGACTGAATTTTATTTTTGTGCTTCATTATCTCGTCGTAGATAGTTATTTTTATGTATCACCTTGTTAATATCATTCATTATTATTTGGTGTCCTTGGGTTTACATTGATCCTTTGATTTGTGACCATTTGATATTACATATTCTTTGTGATGACTTGATGTCGTTATACTGCATAAATTTACCTAAGGTCCGTTTTAGTCAACCTTAGTGAAATCTTGCATGTTATGTCTCCTATTACAAGAATGGGGCACCAAAACATAGAAGTAGGTCTCTATGAAAATGAAAACCCATTGTTAGAAGAAAACATCATGATTGATCACAATGATAATGAGGGGAATTATCCTCGAGCGGACTTTTCATTTTGCCCCACCCAAATTGATATTTTTTTGTTCCAAAACAGACATGAGGTCCTTATGAAGGTTTTAGAACTAGGAGCTAAGTTACCACCTATGGTTGATCCTTCTCTCATTGTTGGTATGGTTCATGTGGGGGAAGAAATAGAGTGTCCTCCTTGAAATGTTGACGAAGTCTTAAAACCAGGTCATGCCTCTACTTCTGGATGACGAAATGATGAGGAGGTACCTTTACAAAATGGTGTATATCGCATCCCCATTGTCAAAATTCACTGTGAAGACCATGACGAGCATGCTCATCATGAACAACCTCCTCCTCATCATGAGAGTTTTAAAGAGGTACCTACTCAAGAGGTGACTTTGGAACAAAAAGTACAAGCTATTACTTGCCAATTGGAAAGTTTGGCTTCGCATATAGATAGGGAACAAACGAAGACCCCTAAATAGGCTAAACCTAAAGCTTTGTACCAAGAATTTCATACCAACACTCCCCATCATGAGACATGAAAAGAATCATATGAGGAGTTTTTCACAAATAATAAAGGTGGTAACACACCTAGATTTAACCATTTGTACAGGCCAATGCCACCCATACATGACCAACTCTTCAACCAAGAATGGTCAACTATTAAGAGTGCCCTTACTGTGTTATAAGAAGGTAATGTAAGTAGTAGCAAAAAGTATCAATTCGAGGAGTTATGCCCATATCCCTTTGACATGGATATGTTGTAAGTTTCTTTCTCGCGTCATTTTGATTGTCCAAATTTTGAAAAATAGAAGGGAAAAGGTGACCCCATAGACCATATTAAGGACTTTTATATGCATGTTAAGAGGTTACGTATAGCGATAAATATCTCATTCACCTCTTCCCATGAAGTTTAGGAGGTCAAGCTTTGGAATTTTTTTTACACATCCCTAAGGGATCTATCTCTACATGGCTAGAACTAGCTAAACACTTCGTATGCCACTTCTCATTTAATATAGAGAGTGATGTCACTATGTTAGATTTATGTAATGTAAAACAACAAAATAATGAGAACTTCGCTAGTTTCCTACAATGATGGAGAGGGTTAGCTAGTCGCTTCCCTTGCTCTATACCAGACAAAATAACATTTGAAGAGATGATCATCAACATATTTGTGCCTAACCTACACCTGGAAATAATATTCCACTTACAAATGCATTGTGGTAACACATTTGTAGAGGTGATCCAAAAATGGGGATGATGTTCTTAAGCCACATTCAAATAGAGAAAGAGTTATTAGCCAAAGGGACTCTAAAACCCTTTTATAAAGTGACCATAATGATTCCAAACCTAATGACAAGTCAATTTTTTCCCAATAGGAACAAAAATGTCATAGGTGATAGAATAAATAACAATAAATGAGTGCAAGGAGTTCAAAACCATGCTCCCTTGAAACTTGTAAAGGGAACTCTGACCCCTGAATATAAACGTCAAGTGCGCCTTTACCCCTCTATTTGAATCTATGTCATCAATATTAAAACAATTAGAGACGGTTAACATGGTCAAGTACCTTGAAACTACACCTTATGGGGATGATGTTCCCCACCTAAGCCATCATGGTTTAGGGAAAACAAATATTGTGGATTTCACTACGTCAAAGGTTAGAGAAAATGGTTGTGGTGAATATGATCTTCAACAGGCCCTTTTAGTTCAAAACCTCCCCCTATCACCCAAAGCACGTGGTAGGCTGTGTTACAAATTTCAAAGATCCAGAGGAAAACTGTAGGTTTGATGCTTTCACTCATGGTGGATTATTAACAGATGAAAAGATGTTAAAAAATTCGGTATATTGTCCTTTGGATGATGATATGGATCCATGCCATCAATCACCCCAATATGTTATCCCTAAAAAATTATGTACGCTATGGGATATAAAGGACATAGATGCAGTATCAACGAACAAGGTATGCTGGAAGCTCTTTCGGTACCTCATTATAAGGTATGTAAATATGGTATAGGAATTCCTTCATATGGGTCTCACCCCTAAGAGCTCAAGGATACCTCTTCTAAACGTGAGGATAGTTATTCTGAATGTGATAATGAAACAAAGTCCCAATGTAGTCTTTACGAAGACCTTGCCTCCACGAACCTGTTTTCTAACATGGCTATATTAAACATAACCCTTGTCATATCCCTTACTAATATAACACTAAACCTTATTTATCCATCACTCATGAATTGGGACCAACAACAACATGTGCCAATTGATGGGTTTAAAAATGATGAAGCTATTGGTGAGTCCCTGGGCATCTATGACAATATTCTAGTAGGTGACCACAAGAAAGGATTCTCCATCCATCTCAATGCATGCACATACTTCGAGGAGGAGGATAAGTTATGTGGTCATCTAAGTAAAAAAATATGTAAGGGAAAAATATCCATGGAAAATACTTGCAAAAAGAACAAGTCCAAGTCCTATAGGAAAAATCTCTTTGATGTGCTTGCGGACAAACAAAAAGAACAATCAATGGAAAAAATAGATGACCAACCTGAAGGTGAAAATATCAATGAGACACATTTGGAAGAATAAGATCTTAATCTCCCACCTGATCCTACGCACATGGAGGATGAGTGCAAGTTATTGGTGGAGGAGACAATAGATGTCAACATTGTCCTGAAGGAATTACCTAGAATAGTCAAGTTGGGAGCTTCACTTTCAACTTAAGAACAATTTTTTTTACAGTGATTTTGAGAGAATTTAAAGATATATTTGGATGGTCCTATGGAGACATGTCAGGGCTAGACCCAACATTAGTTGTGCACAACCTAGTTGTGAAACAATATGCAAATCCCACTAAACAAAAGCTCTGAAAGATGCATCCTCACGTCGCCTTGTTAGTAAAAGAAGAGCTAGAAAGATTATTAGTAGTAGGCTTCATCATGCCTATTGACTATTTAGAGTGGATTTCCAATGTAGTCCCGGTATAGAGAAACCTATTGGCATTCAAGTTTTTACTGATTTTAGAGACATCAATAAAGCTTGTCCTAAGGACGATTTTCCTCTTCCCAACATTGACATGATTGTCAATTCAAATGATGGTTTTAAGATGCTATCACTCATGGATGGATTTTCAGGATATAACCAAATAAAAATTGCTGAGGAGGACCAACATAAGACAAATTTTACTACCCCATGGGGGAAATTCTATTACTGAGTCATTCCCTTCGGCCTCAAGAATGTAGGCACAACCTATAAACAGGAAATGACTGTCATATTTCATGATATGATCAGTGACATCATGGAAGGTTATGTGGACGACATATTGGAAAAATATAGGACTTTGGAAGATCATCCAAATATATTGTGACACATATTTCAACGTCTAAGGGACTATAATGTTCGACTTAATCCGGGAAGTATGTCTTTGGTGTATTAGAAAACTATTGGGATTCATTGTTTCACGGAGAGGAATAGAAGTAGATCCTGCAAAGGTTACTGATATTACAGAAATGCCTCCTCTGATGAATATTAGACAACTATGAAGCTTATAAGGAAATATCCAAGCAATTCAAAGATTTATCTCTCATCTTGCAGACAAGTGTCACACATTCATGCATCTTCTCAAGAAAGATGTCAGTTTTCACTAGGGTCTAGAACAACAACAAGAATTTTCTTTTCTTATGAAATATTTGGCTAAATCCCTTGTTTTAATGTCTCCCACGGTAGGTGAACCCTCATTACTCTACATTTCTAACACACACTTTGCAATTGGGGCATTTTTTGCCCAATATGATAAGGAGTAGAAAGAAAAATTTGTGTATTACCTAAGCTGAATGATGATCGCGTACGAGCTCAACTACCCATAGATAGAAAAGGCTTGCTTGGCCATAGTTTTTACCTTTTAGAAATTGTGTCATTATCCACTAAATAACAAGGTCAAGCTAATATCAAAAGTTGATCCATTAAAGTACTTATTATCAGAGCTCACAATCACAGGAAAGATGGTCAATTAGATTATCTTACTCAGTGAGTTTGACATTGAGTATGTACACTAGAAATCAGTGAAAGGAATGGTTTTAGTGGATCAACTAGTTGAAGTCCCTCTGCCAGGTACTGAACCTTTGAGTCTGGAACTTCCAGATGCATCTACGCTATACATCGAGGAATCTATTATATGAGAACTATCCTTTGATGGGTCCTTTACCTTTCATGATTCAAGTGCTGGAGTTTTGTTGATCACTCCTTCAGGAGACTTGATCCCTCAGGACATTTTGACTCGAGTTCCCATGTACAAATAATATAATAGAATATGAGGCCCTTATTGCAGGGATGAAACTGGCTATTAAATGGGACATCAGATAAGTGAATGTGATTGGTGATTCCATGCTGATTATAAAACAAGTAATAGATGAATATAAAGTTAAAGACGATAAACTTCTTCCTTACAAGAAAATAGTCAGTTCTCTGAAGGATTTCTTTGAGCATATTAACTTTTAACAAATCCTAAGAGGACAGAAAAAAGTAGCAGATGCTATGACCAAAGTGGGGTCTATGTTGAGCATCCCACTTGGGAACAACTATATGTCATTCTTCGTCGAACATCTACGAACACTAGCGCATGACATGTCAGATTCCTGTTTGGTATGCAAAGTTGTTGGTCCCTTTCCCCCTTGGTATGGTGACATATTTAACTACCTTCACAATGGAACCTTTCCCGCAAACATTTTCCGTGCTAATAAAAGAAACCTCATCCAACGTATAGCCCGTTATACCCTACTTTGTGGCACTCTCCACCGTAGAGGCTATGATGGGAATCTGTTGCACTATTTAAATTCAAATGATTCCATCCTAGTAGTGAAAGAGGTGCACAAAGGCATCTATGGGGACCATACAAATGAGATCAAATTAGCAAAAAAAACTCAGAGTAGGCTAGTATTGGCCTACCATGGAAAATGATTATTACAAATATGTTAAGAAGTGTTTACAATGTCAGAAGTATGAAAATTTGATACATGCATTGACACAATCATTACAACCTATCACAACACCTTGGCCTTTATCAAAGTGGGGATTCGATCTTATAGGTAAACTTCACCCTACATCCTCTGATGGCCACCTATTCATTATCACTGCCACCGAGTACTTCACAAAGTGGGTAGAGGTTGTTCCTATTACCTATGTTAAAGGTGTGTAGATATCTAAGTTTATAATGAACCACATAATCTGATGATACAACATCCCTTTTGCCATTGTAGCTAACAATGGTAAATACTTCGAAAATAAAACCATGAAAGTGTTGTGTCAAAATTTTCAAATATCTCTTAAATTTTCCACCCCTTATTACCCTTAAGGTAATGGCTAAGTCAAGGCTTCCAATAAAACCCTTATCCACATTATGGAGAATATGGTAAATACAATAGAACATAAATGACATTTACAAATTCACCCTTCCCTCTAGGTATACCGAATGTCTATCCACACTGCTAAAGGTGTCACTCTATACTCCCTAGTGTTCGGAAAAGAATTCATACTAATCCTAGAGATCGATCTCCCCTCTTTGCGTATAGAGCTAAGAGATCACCTGAATGAAGAGGACTACAGAGTGGATCGGCTAATAGAGTTGGCGCTATTAGATGAGAAACTAATTCACACTTTGGATCAAATTAAAGTGTATTAGGATTGAGTGCGGTGAAGTTACAAAAAAAGAGTGATACCTCATCAATTTGAGGTAGGAGACTCGGAGCTAAGATAAAATCAATTCAACACCACTAAAGAGTGAGAAAAGAAAGGAAAGTTTGAGTCTAACTAGTTAGGGCCATATGTTGTGGTCACTAAGTTTGGTTCAGGAGTCTACAATTTTTATTACTCGGATGTTCAGGAACTTCGGGAACCCATGAACACAATGCATCTTAAGCACTTCTATGCTTAAGAGCGGGGTTCCTAAATTATTAGAAAATATAAAAATAAAAATAGAAAAAGAAAAAGAGAAATAAGTACGCCCAACAGTGAAAACCACATAATTGTGGCACTTTGGACAAGTCCTTTAGTGAAAACTGGTTTCGGCACCATTGGAGGGTTTATTGTTCACAAGTATTTAAGGTCTAGGATTGTGATAGCTTTGTCCTAAGCTAGTTTTTGTCTGCATCTGAGCTAATTTTGAGCCTATCCCTCTTGGCCTTGATCCAACTGATCAAAATTTTGAATGCGAAGAGTTTTCCTTTGTATATTCCCATCTAATGTTGGGGGAAATTTCGCATCATCACTTCTTGCACATAATGTGTGGCATTCTGCCCTTATACATCCCATCTATCACTGGGGGCATCCATGTTTATTTGTTTCCTTACACATAGCTTCGAAAAAATATCTAGAAAAACACCAAAACATTCGTATAAATTTTTGAAAATCCCAAAAACATTCAAATATGTTTGTTGAGAAAATCAAAACATCCAAATACGTTTTGTAGAAAACTCAAAAACAATACAACATTGTCTTAAGATATAGCAAAAACAACGAAAAACATTTCAAAACTGTCCCACAAAAAGAAAGTAGTAGTTTTATTACTTTAATTGTTGGTTTGTATATAGTTTTGGTTACATTAATTTTTTGTGTTGTGTGCTGTAAATTGGACTCATTGTCTTACTTAGATTAAGTGTTACTTTAATCTGTTGTGTATTACATCGAGTTCATTTTATTTGGCATACTTGTACATAGTTGTGATGCTTGGATTAAATTTCATTAACTTTTGATTGTTGTTAACTTGTATAGTTTGTTGTCATCTCATCGTCATATCATCTATCATCACATCTATACATGATATATCAATAAAGGCTAAGCTACATCATAAAGAAAATGAAAATTAAAACATGTATGCTAAGATAACATCATCTAATATCACTAAGAGAGGAAAGAGGGACCTGTTAACCTTTAAATTTTACCTTAAGAAGAAGATGTTTAAAAAATTAACTCAATTCTTTCTGAGATCTTTCACCTGAAAGTGTTTTAAAATTTTTAAGTTTTTTGAAACTTCGAAGTTCAAAGTTTTGGACTTCTGATTTCATAGGTTTTTTCTTCAGGGTCTTTGAAGAAGTCACTACGAAACGAAGTTTTGACGTTGGAGTTCCGAAATCCGAAAGTCTGAAATTTCAGAGTTTTGAACTTTGGAGTCACCTTTGGAAATTTTTTAATTTTTTGACTCAAAGTTCCGAAGTCTGAAACTTTGAAGTTCTGAAATTTTAGAACCTTAGACTTTTGAGTTTCGGATTTCTGCATTGCATTTATGGAAAATTCTTTACCATAGTTTTGAAATCCGAAACTTTGAAGTTCTGAAATTTTGGACCTTCGAACTTTCGGGTTTCAGAGTCTCTCGTCATCTTTTGATAATTTCATCCGACGAGTTCTAATTCCAAAACTTTGAAGTTCTAAAATTTCAGAACTTCAGACGTTCAGACTTCGAGATTTGTATTGTAAAA
This sequence comes from Taxus chinensis, assembly GCA_019776745.2. Lineage (NCBI taxonomy): Eukaryota > Viridiplantae > Streptophyta > Pinopsida > Cupressales > Taxaceae > Taxus > Taxus chinensis. The sequence goes on from CM034146.1 coordinate 852,516,978, forward strand.
CTCACATTCCATTTCAAAGTTTCAGGGTTTACAATTTCAAAGCTTCTATGAGCATTTAATTTTCAACTAGCCCCACATGTCGGCTTCCGAGTATTAATTCCCAATTTTTCTATATAAACTCAAATTTTTACCTGTCATTTTAACTTAGATTTTGCTCCGACACTCTGATTTTTACCAAACCATTTTGTAATTTCGAGGCATCATTTTCAAGGTAAATTTTGTTTTTGGGTTATTTCTTCTTAGTTTATTATCATTTTGGGTTTTCTTTGTTTGTTTATTCCATTTTTTGTTCTTCTTTTCTTATTTGAAAATGAAACCCTCATCATTTGTTGTTTTCCCCTTAATCATGTTATTTGATTCTCACAACTACAAATTCTAATACGTGCAGACATCTAGTCCAAATTGCACACCAATCATTTCCAGATCTTCACAAGTATTTTATTTTCATTATGTACCCTTTGGCATTTTGGGTTTTCGCAGTTTCCTTTTCAGAACCTTTCTTTCAAAGTTTTGGAGGTTTAAAGTTTTCAGAGTTTTGGAGGTTCAAAGTTTTCGGAGTTTTAGAGGTTTACTTTTTTCAGAGTTTTAGAGATTTTCTTTTTGGAGGTTTGGACGTCACAGTTTCACAGTTGTCTTTTCAGAGGTCTGATTTTTAGAAATTTTGAAGGTCTTCCATTTCAGATTTTTAGAGATTTATACTTTGGAGTCAGAACCTTTTCGGAGTTTCTATTTTTAGACTTTCGGACTTCATAATTTCAGAGCTTTTACTATTTTTTACGAAATTTCCAAAGGCCATTCAGATTCTGAATTCCTTATTAAATGTCAACCTCCTTATCTAAGGGAAAAAAAGATGAAGTATACATTTTTAGGAGTTTCTCCTCACTCATGTCTTTCCTTAAACTTGGGAAATATTGGGGATACCAATCTTGGACAAGTAGATTTTCCAGACTTCTAGGTAAGGTTAAAGGCCCCTAACAAGAAGTCTTGGATGCAGAATGTTTATGACAGTGAGGCTTGCTCTCGTTGTCGGTTTTCCTGCATCCATGCATTATCCTGAATTCGTCTTGGCCGGAGTGACCCATTTTGACAAAGATTATAGATCGGTAAAAAATGACGATGGCAAGGTCATAATTATACTGGACACTGACTTCTTTGAAGATTTATTTAAACTTCCAGATGTTGAGGGGTATGCAACAATTTTATTGTAAGCTGCAATTGAACATGGGAAAAGGAAAAAAAAATGTGTACAAAACTCATGATGAAGAGCTACTTAGCTAAGAATGTCACCAAACTGCCTAAGACAATGTTTCGATCGGATTTCATCTAGGAAGTGAATGATCTCATTGTGTTATTGAGAAGAGTTTCAGATTGTTGGAACATAATGATTAAGTGGTCTGGCCAACCCTTAATGTATATGGGTCCATCACTAATATATAGGTTAATATTTAATAATATGAAATATTTATATTTCTATTATTAAATATGCTAACCTAGGTATATACTTTAGATTAAATATTTAATATCATGAAATGATTATATTTTTAATATTAAATATTATAAACCTAGGTGTATGTGTTAACCATTTTAGGTTGAAAAGGTGGGTCGGGAGACATACCCGATCACCTTATATAAAAAGGACTTTAGGTCCTCATTTGATATATTTGGGAAATATATCAAAGGTGTGCAAATCAAGTGATTTGGTTTTACCCTTGGTAAATAGGGTTTCAAAGGAGGAGGTGATTTTATTGATGTAAAATAAGTTCTCTAAAGTAAAAGGTTATTTTTAAAGTGGTTTTTACCCTATTGGGGTTTTCCACTATAAATATTGTCACCTGTGTTATTTATTTCCTGTAAGTATTTCTTTATTTACTTATGTTATGATGTAATATTTATTTAAATATTTATTGTAACATTATATAATATGTAAGTTGATTAAATCCGTATTTATTAGAATCCTCAAATTCTAACATGGTAACAGAGCGAGGTAAATTAAATAAATTAAGATCAAATGTTTTGTATTTTATTTATTTAATTTGTACGGATTTTTTCAACCAACCCGAAAGGGTATTTAAAAGTATCGGTCCCCTTATTTTTTTTCTCCAATTTATTTTGGCACTACATTTGTGCAATTAAACTCTCAGTAAATTTTTTTAGGGTTTTTCAATTTTAAATCCCTAATTTTTTTTGGGGGGAGATGTAATATGATATGATTCTTATTTTCATTTACATTTTGTAAATTATATGGAATTAATGTTTGTTTGGAGATTGATGTGTGCACAGGTGAAAGGGGCTTAAAATATTTACCTGCGTGAAAATCACATACATAAAAGGAAATGATTTATTACTATATGAAATAATTTTCATGTTTTCTATAATTTCAAATGTTTGCAGGTTAAATATTTCGGAAGGTAAATTCATACCCGTGTTCTTTGGACCCCTCTAAAAGAATTTGATTTGAAAAACTATAGTTTATAGTTAATCTATAACTATATTTTTTAAATTAAAATATATATAGAATAAGGTTTATATAATAACTTATATAAACATCGTATTAAAATTTATATAATTTGAAAACTATATATTTTATATAGTTCTTATACTATAGTTTATAACTACCCCATTCGTATGGGCTCCGTAAAAAAATGTTTTGAACATACCTAAACTATAAAACATTGTTTTAATCTTAATGCCCGATGTGGTGAATGGTGGGTAGTTGAAGGTTGGTGGCCTTAGTAATCAATATTACTAAGTTTAATCCTATACTTGTTCATTAAAAAAAAAAAAAAATGGACACCTAAACCGTAAAAACTACTTCAACTCTAAAGTGGCCCCATTCTTTTTTCTAAGTGAGATATAAAAAAAATTAAACTTAAAACCTAAGTAGTTTTTTAAATCATATGGCATTTTCTTAGGTTTTTCACGTGGCATTGGTAAGTATGACATGTTTAATTTAAAAAAAAACTAATATCCTAACTTATGTTTCCAAATTATCATGCCATATTAATGTGGGCCACCTTGGCATAGTTTATGTTTATAAAAACCTAAAATAATAATTACATACCAAGTGGCCAATATTTTTTATTTGGTCATTGTGTTTTTTTATATTAAAAAATACTATAGTTTATAATTTTTATGAACTATATGTTGTTTTTTATTTACATTCTATAAACTATATACCTCTTTTTTAAAAAAGTGTATATATTTTTATATTATAAATTATAATAGGCTATTATAATGTATTAAAATATAACCTCCCTAATATTATATAGAAGAAGAAATTCTATGGAATTTCACATTCTGGAAATACACACCAAGTTTTGGCTTCATTAAATTTGACGGTCAAATGACCGTCACGGTAGACCAAACATAAGACAATATGAAGGTCATTTAGATGTCAAATTTAAGCTCGTAGGTTCTAGGAAACTTTCATTGTGTTAAAATTGACAGTCAGATGACTTGTCATGACAGACCAAAAAATAAGCCATTATGATGGTCATTTAGACGTCAAATTTAAGCTGGCCAGATATTTATTACATTAATTTTTTCAGAAATTTGAAGTTGTTATGTATTCTTAGGGGTCTCTTCTTCACTTCTATATGGTTGGAAATATTTTTTATATAAATATGGGGTATAAGGTAGAGCCCTTTATATTGCGGGTTATTATTTTGATCATGGGAGGTTAATTATAATGCATTGTAATGACATAATTAGTTATGATCAAATAGTTTCTTTAGATCTATAAAATTTAGATTCTGATTCTATTAAAAGTGTTGTTTTTATTATCGATAAATATGTATCTAACTCTGTGGTACATTGTATATTATAATGGGGTGTGTTTTATAGGTTTAGGAAAACAATGACATCCAACTATTTCTGTCTTGACAAAACCTAGATCCTGAATGAAACCAACTACAACATTTGGGTCAAAACAAAATTTATGGCGAGGAAACTCTGGACGATTGTTTATGGATCTGAGGTTGCTCCCACCGGTCATCAAGAAACTGTAGATAACATGAATGCATTCTTGCAACGAATGCATGAGGCTCTTTCTATGATTTTGCGCAATGTGAACGATGAGTACCTTCTACACATTGGTAATATCGAACATCTGAAAGAGGTATGGACACAACTAGAATCCATGCATGAAGGATACTTGGTATATCAAGGATAGTAATGAGAGTATAATAGCTGAAGGAATTCAAAGAAATGGTCTATATATTTTTGATGATTTCTCTTCTGCATCTTATTTTATATCTCAGAGTTTGAATAATTCAAAACTATGGCATGAAAGGTTAGGACATGTTAATTATCGAAGCTTATATGAAATGTATAGATATAATCTAGTGAAAGGTTTACATGTGTTGTCTTCTTCTCTTGAAGTTACTTCATTAAATGCTTCTAAATGATGGTTTTGATTCTGATTTAGTAAATGGTCATGATAATGTTTTGATGCTATAGATGTTTCTGAAACTCTTATCTTCCTAGATAAGAAATTAAATTGGGCTCAATCTATGTTAGAAAGTTCAAATCCTATTAACCTTAGGAAAATGACCAGAAGCCATCATATGTACCATGCATTAATTACCTTGTATGAACCTAAGCCACGAAGTATTATAGGGTCTAGGTGGATATACAAAGTAAAGTATAATGTTGATGGTAGTATTAACAAACATAAAGCTAGACTTGTTGCTAGAGGTTTTAATCAGAAACTTGGTATTGATTATGTTGAGACATTTTCCCCTGTAGCTAAAATGAGTACTGTTAGGGCCTTATTTGCAATTTCCGCTCAATTTGGGTGAGAAATCCACCAAATGGATAAGAAAAATATTTTTTTGAATTGTGATTTAAAAGAAGAACTTTACATGTTTCAACCTAAAGGATTTGAAGAAACTGGTAAAGAAAACTATGTTTGTAAGTTGAGAAATCCTTGTATGGTTTAAAACAAGCTCTCAGAGCTTGGTATGTGAAAAATTGTTTCCTTCTTTAAACTGTTAGGTTTTGTTAATTGTTCTTCTAAAAATGATATATTCATTAAGAAATAAGACTCACATATTATCATTATATGTATATATGTTGATGATTTTCTTATGACTGGTGACAATTCTGATTTAATTCATAGGATTAAAGAGAAATTGAAGCAGTACTTTGAAATGAATGAGTTAGGTCTCTCACATCATGTTCTTTGTATGACTGTATTTCATTCTATTGTTATTTTTCAAAACACAATATGTAACCATTGTATTGAAAAAGTTTCTTATGATTGATTGTAAACCATTTTCTACTTCAATGGAAGTTGGAATAAATATTGACCCTAAATCTGCATATGAAAAAGGTTGATCCTATTTTATATACACTGTTAGTTGATAGTTTGATTTATCTAACTATAACTAGATCAGATATTTCTTATACAGTAGGAATTACTTCAAGGTTTATGCAGGAACATTTTTTAGAGATCATTGGAATCTTGTAAAAATAATTTTTAGATATATTAAAGGAACAATCAATTATGGGTTGCATTATACTAAGAATGAAAATGCTATCTTATATGGATTTTTTGATTCTAACCATACTGATGTTGTGTTATAAAATATACTGGATATGTGTTCAAGTTTTTTTGGTGTAGGAACCATTACTTGGAACAAAAATGCAATCAACAGTATCATTTCTTCTACTGAGGAAGAGAAGTACAATGGAAGAAGTAAAGAAGCCATGTGGCTACAACGGCTGTTGATAGAGATACACATGGAAGTTAAAGGAAGTATTCCTCTTCTATGTGGTGGCCAGAGTTGTATTACTCTTGATTAAGAATCTAGTTCAACATCAGAGGATGAAGCACATTGAGATACATATATGCTTCACCCTTGAGAAGGTGCTAAGTGATGACATAAATCTCAAGTTCGTGTTGACTGAAGAGTAGGTTGCTGACATCTTCACAAAGTCCCTGAGTGCTACAAAGTTTTTTCACTTTCATGAAAATATTGGATTGTTGGAGTTTCCATTGAGGGGGAGTGTGCATGACAATGTCACCTCCTAATGGAACTTGGTTTTTGTAAAAATACCTTCGGGCATTTGTAAAATACCTTCGGGAAAGTGTAAAAAAGACCTTTGGGCAAGTGTAAAAAGACCTTCGGGCATGTATACCTCCTCGACTTATTTTTTAGAAAGAAGTGTAGAAAGATCTTAAAGGTGGTCTTCAGTAAACTCTTTAGTGCTATTGAGTTTACTGGTAAACATCTAGTACAAGCATATTGTTAAGGAGGTCCTTGGTTGTAAAAGGCTCCTATATGCTTGGGTTCAATAACCTTTTATGAGAACCTGTGAGAACATGTAAAACTCACAAATCATACTTAGCCACTGATCATGGGATGATCTTTGGGATTCCAAATCCTTTTGTACCAAAAGGTAAATTGAGTATGATGAAGGTGTTATAATTCCTTCAACCGATATGCTAGCCTAAAACCTTTATGGTTTAAGGATTGTAAATCTTGTAGTGTACACGGAGTAGGTAATCTATTGGCATATGTTATGTTATCCCACTTAACATTAAGGGGGAGTGTTGGAACATAATTATTAAGTGGTCTGGACCAAACCTTAATGTATATGGGTCCATCACTAATATATATGTTAATATTTAATAATATGAAATATTTATATTTCTATTATTAAATATGCTAACCTAGGTATATACTTTAGGTTAAATATTTAATATCATGAAATGATTATATTTCTAATATTAAATATTATAAACCTAGGTGTATGTGTCAACCATTTTAGGTTGAAAAGGTGGGTTGGGAGACATACCCGATCACCTTATATAAAAAGGACTTTAGGTCCTCATTTGATATATTCGAGAAATATATCAAAGGTGTGCAAATCAAGTGATTTGGTTTTACCCTTGGTAAATAGGGTTTCAAAGGAGGAGGTGATCTTACTGGATGTAAAATAAGTTCTCTGAAGTAAAAGGTTATTTTAAAAGTGGTTTTTACCCTATTGGGGTTTTCCACTATAAATACTGTGTCACCTGTATTATTTATTTCCTGTAAGTATTTATTTATTTACTTATGTTATGATGTAATCTTTATTTAAATATTTATTGTAACATTATATAATATGTAAGTTGATTAAATCCGTATTTATTAGAATCTTCAAATTCTAACACGGATCTCACTTCGACAAGGGAGTTTTAAGAATGGATGTTCCTGTATATTCTTAATTTAAAAAAATAAAGAATTCATACAATGGTGAGAGCATATCAACAACTCTATTTATTTTTAATTGAGTAAAGTCTTGTCTTCAAATTTTTTTTACATGACTTCTTTCTTGGTTTATCCTGCAACTTCCATGTGGGAATTCAATGGTTTAAATACAAAAGATGTTAGAACTACATAACATATTTATGAATTTTATCCTCAAATCATGATGGACGATGGAATCAAACATTTCTGAAGGGTCAATGATGCCTTTTTTCATTGTTCTCCTTTATCATTTTGACAAGAATTTGTAGAATCAAAGGATTTTCGTATGAGGATTTTAAAGAAGTATGAGAGTGGGGATCCATTTATCTTCAGTTTCCGACATTTACATACATCAGGATTATCGGTTTCTTGGGTGCCCCTAGTAAGTTACAAAGATGCCCTACTGAAAAATGGGTTTTTTTAGAATTTGTTTGAAAATTGTTGGATTATCACAAAATCTAGAACAAATGACATAAGGTGGGAGTCTAGTTTCCCATTTTGATTGGAAGGTCTACTTATCCCAGTATTTATAAAGTAAAGAATGTGGATGCAGAAATGTCTGAATTTACTTTGTGAAACTTTCATCCTAGAACCAACTTTGACTTATGGGGTAAGTTCAGTGAAACGGGTTTAGCTAGTTCTCACGTGCCTCAACTAGAGGATATTTGGATTCATTGTCAGGATGAGGTTATCATTAGATAATGAGATTACGAAAGATTGAATTTGGACGAGGTTAGAAAATTTGGTATTATAGAGATTCCAGAGGAGATGGAGGATGATGATGAAGTGTTGGATCCAATATATAAGGGTAATAATGTTTCCAATCAACCTTTTCCATGGATCGATTGGTATCAAGAGGAGAATTGAAATACTAAGGAAAGGGCAGGGCCCATTTTATAAATAACATATGATTGGTTGGATACCTTGGGAATTTCACCCAAAGGGTTGGATCAATATATAAGAATATAAGCCCAACCAACAATAAGTCTCCCTACACCCACAAAAGGAAAAAGGTCTACCCAAAAGGCCAATATAATTCCTAGGAAGATTTCATTTGTTGTTGGAAGTTCCTCTCTTTCAAAATCCCCTCCTTCCAAGGTTGTGTCCTTTGCAATAGCAGTATTAAACACTGTTAAAGTTATTCATTCTCTAGTTGTGTCAAAAAATCTGCCACCCCCTTCTTCCCTGCCATTATCACTTATTCTATCATTACCTTTTTCTTCTATACTCATCTATTCCTTCCCATCCCTATCCATGGCCCAAGTATTTTCATCCCTTCCTATCCTCTCAGTAGGGGAAATGATTGGGTCTCCATTTTTCACTTCACTACCTCAACAAATTTCATTTCCTTCCATTTTAACTTCCAGCCCCGTTGCATCCGCTCCTGAGGCTATTATCACACCCACACCGTCCATCATTACTACATCCATTTCATTACCAACTAATGTTACTAGTGCTATTGTGTTATATAGTGCTTCAGGTGTTGAATCGTATGTGCCACTTTTGTTTGCATATGCTATACCAGAATGGCTATACTGCAAAAATCTAAAGCAAAAGAAGAAGGTTCCTTTGGTAGATGTGATGGATCTAAGTTTATTGGAACCTAATCCGAAGAGACAATCCAAATGGCCAAAAATTATCTCTAGTTTATCCATAAACCAATAAGGAGAGAGAGTCATGGAAGTTGCTACCCGCATTGAGGGGAAGACTAAAGAGAATATCACGAAAACAGACTATCAAATCTCTAGGTTTTCACTAGGGAGAGCAACACATTAAAGTTCCAAACAAGATGTGTAAGTGGCTCTCAGTAATTTGTTGGAGAAGTATGAAAAATATAAACCTTCAAAAGATGAGCTGAAAAAAAAGGTTGAGAAACTCGCAACTTTGTTAAGGAAAGTAACCACAACCCACTCCAACCACTGATCCTTTAACTACAACCGCTTTAAAAATTTCTTCCACTCTAGATGATATTTCATATCATGAGATTGATAAGATAGGTTGGAAGGGAAGATTAGTGAATGGATGGATAGAACACACACGCTTCAGGAAGCTAACCCTTTGATTAAAGAAGCCGTTGAATCATATAATGATTTGTAAACTAAAAGAGCCTCCATTCGTAGGATAGATGAAGTCCTCTTTGAGGATAAAAATAATTTGAATCTTTAACCACATGGGGAAATATTAGAGATTAGGATAAAGATTTACTTCTTGAAGAAGAATTAATTGATTATATTTCTAAATTTTTCACGTTTCAGAAGGCTATGGAATTTAGATCCCAAGTATTACAATATGTGACCAAGAAGTTGGATGACAAATGCGTGGAAATAATGGATGGTTTAAATGATATCTCAGAAGAATTTGATAATATTAACTATAAATTTTTCAATGATAATATTAATTCCCTTCCAGTGGATCAAATTGAATTGAATTTCAAATATTTGGTAAAGAAAGATGATGAGGTAACTATGACTTTTAATAGTGATTTAATTGACAGGTTGGTCTCATGTCAAAATTTCAAAAGACGACTAAAGAAAGTGGTGAGTAAGTTGAAAAGGCTTCTAGCTAAAGTGGCAAGGGAGATTGAAACAATGGATGTGGCGAATCATTATGCATGTGGACCAGAAGAAGAGGAAGTACAAGGAATCATGAAGGGTTTCATTGATTACAAGCTTCAGATGACTATGTGGGAGAAATAGTAGGAGAAAACCAAAGAGGAGAAAGATGTTGCATGATCAAGATAAGCTAGGCGGCCATGAAAGGACAATTCCAAGCTCTGGATCAGTCCAAGTTGCAGGGTTGAATTTTATATTTTTATGGGAGCTTGTTCCCTGGAAATTAATTACATTCTATTTTTAGTAACTTGTTAGTTAAGGTTCAGCTATAATGGCTCAACCTAAAAACTTATAAATAGTTAAATGCATGAAGTAAAAAAGAACTTTTAGATCATTAGGGAAGTTACTATTCAAGATGGGAAGAATAATTTGAATACTTTGGATTCTTTCAATTATATATAAAACAATATTTTGCCATGAAATGTCTAATTTATTGTGTTAATAGTTGATCAATGTATGCTTTGTGAATGTGTAATTCCTTAGTATAAGTGATTCACCTACCTTTATTTTAGAGTATCTTATTTCAATATGTGGAAGAATGATGTGGTTATCTTGAATATCAGCTGTGGAAATATTATATTCCTTCTGTTATAAAGTTACATTATCATTAACTTCCATGAAGAGAAAGGGATGTATGACGTGTGTATATCATATATTGTCGTGATTTGTTGATTGTGTATTTGAGTAGATTTGATCTATCTATTAGGTATGCTTGAGGTCTTACAAGGAAATGCATGCTCTTATGTCTGTGGTATATTATTTTCCGTCTAAATAGCATAAAGTGAATTGGATTGTGATGTTTATTTTATCCTTTCCAAGTTAACCCTTTCTGATTTGAATATCGGAAAATTATCTAATTATACTCTCTTGGTGTATCACCTTATTTTCTTATTTGTTATTTCTAACTATGAGCCCTGTAAATTAAGTACATTAGAGTCATTTTAAAGTGTTTTTAGCCTTGCACATCGATCTTAAATCAGGTGCCCCAAGTTCTAAAGGAAGCCGGCCTTCTCCGAATGTTCATCTCAAGGTGACAAGGTCCCACACCTTGGGGATGTTCCAACGTTGCACGAGATCACTCAACAATTTAATGGGTGCATGATCAACATGTGATAACATGAATACCTTCTGTCCCCCCCAAACATAGATCATAATAAAAATGTGGATTAAACATGCTATCTCATAAACAAAATGTGATAAGTAAACATAAATCCATCATCATCATGAATCCATATAAATATAAATTTCCATGTACAAAATCTAATGTGTCTTGATATACATCAAATACATGAGCCATCTATGGCATCTATGCAAAAAATGTGCCTTCATCACGAGGTATAATAAAAAATGATACATCAAGTACATCTATACAAAAGATTGTTCCTTCATCACAAGGCATGATAAAAAGCAATACATAAAGTACATCCATACAAAAGTGTGCCTTCATATCAAGGAATATATCAAAAGAGATGCATCTAGTAAAATACATAGAGTCAGCCATGACTCTTGCCATCACCTAGACTTCCTGACATGGGGCCCTATGGTGGCGGTATCTACAGTGAACTCTGAGATGGTGTAACACTCTACTTGCCTGATCCTTCATGATGAGAAGAAGAATCTTCATGATGATGAACTAACCTCACAAATCGTGAAGTCCTCTGAGATCTAGATCAAGACCTACTGTTGGATAGCTAGCTAAATGGTATGGCTCTCTGTCCCTCTAGAATAACCTCATGGTATAAAGACATGTAGTATGCGGCCTCGCTGCTGTCTGTAACCAGATCCATAATTATGTCCCATGCACTTTCTGTCATGGCCCCATGGTGTAGAGCATCACACTCTCCTTTAAGCATGGCTATATTAGCCTGGGCCTGAGTTTTCTCTTCTTGTAATTACAATCTCTTTATAGCTAACTTGTCCCTCTTAGTAGTCACATGAAGCTGTTGTGCTATCACCTACTATAATTTCTACCTCAAGGAAACTATCTCACCTACACCCTGTGCACCATGTCTAGGTGGAGATCCCTGGGGAAATCTGTACTCATCTCTCCATCCTCTACTCATGGGACTTTGTGGTGGGGTCCCCCATCCATATTCTCCATCTATCTCATCTCCATCTCCCCTATCCCATCCATCTCTTGACGGAGTGTGTGGCAGACTCATATGAGGTGGTGATAGTGGCACCTATGGGGGCTGTACCTGTGGAGCCTATCCCTGAGGCTGTGCTGGCATCTGACCCTAAAATTCCTAGGCTGATGTCTAAGCCCTAAGATCTAGGCCATGTAGGCCCTATGCTATCATTGCAATCTTAGCTTATATAGCTTCCTTTGGAATGGTAAGACACCATGGCAACACTATCACATACCACGCAAGATAGTCTTGGGTCTCGCCTGCATCAACTATTTGTGGCCACTGCACCCAAGGTTATGGGACCACATGTGTAAATCTATCTAAAGCTCCTTGTAATATGATCCAAGGTCCTATATCCAAGGTTTCTCTAGACATACACCAGTACCACATCTCATCTCTAGGAATCTCCTGGATGAGGTAAAACTGGTGTTGGACTCTGTCCACTCGGTACCACTCCAAAATATGGCCCCGAATCCCAATAATAAATTGATCAACTGTTGTAGTACTCAACTTTGCTGCATCCTCAAGCCATAGGTATAGTATGCACAACCTCCATGTAATCATATAGAGATGGATCTTATTAAAAGCTCACCTATAATATGGCGTATCTCCAATGTGCCTGCATATATCCTCACCCACTAACACCCAAACCATAATGAATGGCCCACCAAGATCCCTTGCATGTAACACTCTAAGTGGGCACCCTATTGCAATGTGGTCCCAAGACCATATCTGCAGCAGTGTAGCTCGACCCACGGTCTTCTAACCACGGTATGCTATCGAGTATAAATATGAGTATAAATGGGATAGTAAGTACTATCCCCAAGAATAAACCTCTCTGTTAATTAAAACATGGATAAATCTAATCAAACCATGTGAGAATAGTGCACCAGTCTTGTCAAGCACCAACATGCTATTGACAAGAGCCATCAAATAAACTGACACCCATCTGCTGATTAACGAAGAACCTGGTGGTGTTCACTGACATTTCTCACTGGGGTGTATGACTTCAAACCTTTCCTTAAACCTTTTTGATTCATCCAGAGCCTAGAATTCACTTGTAAGTCTCAAATCACTATCAAATTCCCCTTGGAAATTGATTCAACCCAATATCTCCCAGTTGTCCATTTTCACTTGGGGGTGAAAATGGATAACAAGTCCCATGAAAAACACAAAATCCATAATGAGCATCAGAAGTTTAAATTTCTTGGCAAACCACACTTGTAGAGATAGTTTGTGACACCTAGAGAGTGAACTAATAGGAAGCTTGTGGCTTGGAGCCAATTTGACATTAATTTAGGTGTGTATAAAAGAACTCTCACAACGTGACAAATTTTTTGGAGCCAAAACCTTGTTATTAAAACAAGGGGAGAGTCCATTAAAGTTGAAACTGCGTGTTATTTCATCATGAAATTTATGAAGTGTTACTTTTTCTTAGTTTTTCACTTTTCTGAAGACAAGGTGAAACTATGTCAAAGTTACACCAAGTACTTTACATCACCCCTTGGTCTATTCCTTTATTTTTTTGTTGCCCATTTAGGACAAAAGAAAACATACCTACGTAGTGCTATCTATTGATTGTGTCAACCTCTTTTGTACCCATTTATATTCATCCTTACTTGATACTGGATAATAAACGTTGAAAGTGTGTTGGTACATATTTATATCTTGGTAGCCATCATCTCAATACCCATAATCGATCTTTCATATTATATCTAGGTTATCTCATCATTTTCTTCCTTTGAGTTGTTACACCGCTCACATTATAGCCATACAATTGAGATATTTATGTCTTGTTTCCATTGTGAAATTTGATCTAAATCTCTAGATTGTATTGTTACACTACTCACACACATATCGACTTCTTGATATACGTAGGCTTAGTTTTGATTCCAACATTGCCTTGAGTTTTTGAGAGTGTTGTTGTTATATTTTTTGCATCGCGATAACATCATTTTGATACTAAAAATATCACTTTATCACAAAGCTTGATTCATGCGTCCAAATAGGGTTGTTATGCTGCTCGCATTTGTAACTTCCATTTTAAAAGACTTGGACTTTGTTTGTGTCCAAAACTAGTTTTAGTATACCTTGTTGGAGGATCGTGTCAACACTTTATTAGTATTTAGGTATTTTTTATTTTAAACTTGACCTAAATAGTGATATTGTGTTATCACTATTTTCTCTCAACCTATCTTGGAAAAATGTAGGGAGTAAACTATTTTTGTGATTGGATTTTAGTCTTGTGCTTCATTGTTTCGTCATAGATAGTTATTTTTATGTATCAACTTGTTAATATCATTCATTATTCTTTGGTGTCCTTCATTTTAGTTAACCTTAGTGAAATCTTGCACGTTATGTCTCCTATTACAAGAATGGGGCACCAAAACATAGAAGTAGGTCTTTGTGAAAATGACAACCCATTGTTAGAAGAAAACATCATGATTGATCACATTGATAATGAGGGGAATTCTCCTCGAGTGGACTTTGCATTTAGCCCCTCCTAAATTGATAAATTTTTGTTCTAAAACTAAGATGAGGTCCTTATGAAGGTTTTAGAACTATGAGCTAAGTTACCACCTACGGTTGATCCTTCTATCTTTTTTGGTATGGTTCATGGAGGGGAAGAAATAAAGTGTCCTCCTCGAAATGTTGATGAAGTCTTAAAACCAGGTCATGCCTCTACTTTTGGATGAAGAAATGATGAGGAGATACCTTTACAAAATGGTGTATATCACATCCCCATTGTCAAAATGTACTTTTAAGACCATGACAAGCATGCTCATCATGAAAAACCTCCTCCTCATCATGAGAGTTTTAAAGAGGTACCTACTTAAGAGGCGAATTTGGAACAAGTACAAGCTATTACTTTCCACTTGGAAAGTTTGGCTTCGCATATAGATAGGGAACAAACAAAGACCCCTAAATAGGCTAAACCTAAAGATTTGTACCAAGAATTTCATACCAACACTCCCCATCATGAGACATGAATATGATCATATGAGGAGTTTTTCACAAATAATTAAGGTGGTAACACACCTAGATTTAACCATTTGTATAGGCCAATGCCACCCATATAGGACCAACTCTTCAACTAAGAATGGTCAAATATTAAGAGTGCCCTTACTGCGTTACAAGCAGGTAATGTAAGCAATAGCAAAAAGTATCAATTTGAAGATTTATGCCCATATCCCTTTGACAGGGATGTGTTGCAATTTTCTTTCCCGTGTCATTTTGATTGTCCAAAGTTTGAAAAATACAAGGGAAAAGGTGACCCTAGAGACCATATTAAGGACTTTTATATGAATGTTAAGAGGTTGTGTATAGCGATAACTATCTCATTCACCTCTTCCCATGAAGTTTAGAAGGTCAAGCTTTGGAATGTTTTTTACACATCCCTAAGGGATCTATCTCTACATGGAAAAAACTAGCCGAACAATTTGTATGCCACTTCTCATTTAATATAGAGAGTGATGTCACTACGTTAGATTTATGTAATGTAAAAAAATGAAATAATGAGAACTTCACTAGTTTCCTACAATGATGGAGAGGGTTAGCTAGTCGCTTCCCTTGCTCTATACTAGAGAAACAACTAATCAACATATTTATGCCTAACCTACACCTAGAAATAACATTCCACTTACAAATGCATTGTGGTAACACATTTGAAGAGGTGATCCAAAAAGACATTCAAATAGAGAAAGCATTGTTAGCCAAAGGGACTCTAAAACCCTTTTCACGTGACCATAATGATTCCAAACCTAATGACAAGTCAATTTTTTTCCCAATAGGAACAAAAATATCGTAGGTGATGGAATAAATGACAACAAACAAGTGTAAAGAGTTCAAAACCACGCTTCCTTGAAACTTGTAAAGGGAACTCTGACCCCTCAATATAAATGTTGTGCCTTTACCCTTCTATCTAACTCTATGTCATCGAAACTAAAACAGTTAGAGGTGGTTAACATGGTGAAGTACCTTGAAAGTACACCTTATAGGGATGACGTGCCTAAGCCATCATGGTTTAGGGAAAACAAATATTGTGAATTTCACCGTGTTAAAGGTCATAAAACTGATAAATGCTTGAAATTGAAGCACTATATTCAATATTTAATCGATAGTGGCGATGTGGAAATGGATTCTTCAACCTTTAACATATTGCTCGACTGTCCACAAATTCATGCCATGCAGACCGTACCTTCAACATATCACCGGTGCTTGAAGTTACATTATGAAGGAAAAACCCTCACTATATTGGGAGATCCCAACCTTTTGATCATTATAAAGCATTGTTAGGATATTTCCCCACCATTTACGAATGTCCTTCCACAAATATGGTTGTTCCTGTTCAATCAAAGGCCCTTACTTCATGAGTGGATATATATATCTTGTCTCCCACTAATAATGGTGCTTTTATATCAGAGTCTCCTTTTACTACATGGGAGATGAAGGTAAGAGAAAATGGCTACAGAGAATATGATCTTCAACATGCCCTTTTAGTTCAAAATCTCCCCCTATCACCCAAAGCACGTGGTAGGTTGTGTTACAAATTTCAAAGATCCAAGGAAAACTGTAGGTTTGACGCTTTCACTCTTGGTGGATTATTAGCAGATGAAAAGGTGCTAAAAAAATGATATCTTTTCCTTTGGATGATGAGATGGATCCATGCTATCAATCAGCCCAATATGTTATCCTGAAAAAAATGATGTACACTATGGGATAAAAAGGACACAGATGCAGTATCAATGAACAAGTTATGCTGGAAGCTCTTTCGGTACCTCATTGTAAGGTATGTAAATATGGTATAGGAATTACTTCTTATGGGTCTCACCCCTAAGAGCTCGAGGATACCTCTTCTAAATGCGAGGATAGTTATTTTGAAAGTGACAACGAGATTTATTCCTAGTGTAGTCTTTACGAAGACCTTGCCTCCACGAACTTGTTTTCCAACATGGCTATCTTAACCATAACCCTTGCCATATCCCTTACCACTCTGACACTAAACCTTATTTATGCATCACTCATGAATTGGGGCCAACAAAAAATGTGCCAATTGATGGGTTTAAAAATAACGAAGCTATTGGTGAGTTCCTGGGCATCCGTGACAATATTCTAGTAGGTGACCACAAGAAAGGCTTCTCCATCCAGCTCAATGCATGCACATATTTTAAGGAGGAGGATAAGTTATGTGGTTATATAAGTAAAAAAATATGCAAGGGAAAAATTTCCATGGAAAAGCCTTGTAAAAACAACAAGTCCAAGTCCTATAGGAAAAATCTCTTTGAGGTGCTTGTGGAAAAACAAAAAGAACAATCAATGGAAAAAATAGATGACCAGCCTGAAGGTGAAAATATCAATGAGACACGTTTGGAAGAACAAGATCTTAATCTCCCCCTGATCCAACACACATGGAGGATGAGTCCAAGTTACTGGTAGAGGAGACAATAAATGTTAACATTGGCCTTGAAGGAATTACCTAGAATAGTCAAGTTGGGAGCTTCACTTTTAGCTTAAGAACACATTTTTTTTACAATGATTTTGAGAGAATTTACAGATATATTTGCGTGGTCCTATGTAGACATGCAAGGACTAGACCCAACATTAGTTGTGCACAACCTAGTTATGAAAAAATATGTAAATCCCACTAAACAAAAGCTTTGAAAGATGCATCCTCATGTCACCTTGTTCGTAAAAGAAGAGCTAGAAAGATTATTAGTAGTAGGCTTCATCAGGCCTATTGACTATTCAAAATAAATTTTTAATGTAGTCCCGGTACAGAGAAACCTATTGGCATTCAAGTTTTTACTGATTTTAGAGACATCAATAAAGCTTGTCCTAAGGACAATTTTCCTCTTCCCAACATTGACATGATTGTCGATTCAACAGATGGTTTCAAGATGCTATCACTCATGGATGGATTTTTAGGATATAACCAAATAAAAATTGCTGAGGAGGACCAACATAAGAAAAATTTTACTACCCCATGGGGGAAATTTTGTTACCGAGTCATGTCCTTCGGTCTCAAGAATGCAGGCACAACCTATCAACAGGAAATGACTATCATATTTCATGATATGATCAATGACATCATGGAATGTTATGTGGACGACATATTGGAAAAATATAGGACTCTAGAAGATCATCCAAAGATATTACGACACATATTTCAATGTCTAAGGAACTACAATGTCTGGCTTAATCCGAGAAGTGTGTCTTTAGTGTATTAGAAAACTATTGGGATTCATTGTTTCACAGAGAGGAAAAGAAGTAGATCTTGCAAAGGTTACTACTATTATAGAAATGCCTCCTCTGATGAATATTAGACAACTGTGAAGATTATAAGGAAAGATGAAAGAAATTCGAAGATTTATCTCTCAGCTTGTAGACAAGTGTCACACATTCACGCATCTTCTCAAGAAAGTTGTCCGTTTTCACTGGGGTCTAGAAAAACAACAAGAATCTTCTTTACTTAAGAAATATTTGGGTAAAACCCCTGTTTCAATGTCTTCCATGGTAGGTGAACCCTCATTACTCTACATTTCTGACACACACTTTGTAATTGGGGAATTGTTGGCCCAATATGATAAGGAGTAGAAAGAAAACTTTGTGTATTACCTAAGCCGAACGATGATTGCTTATGAGCTCAACTACCCATAGATAGAAAAGGCTTGCTTGGTAGTAGTTTTTACCTTTTAGAAGTTGTGTCATTATCCACTAAATAATAAGGTCAATATAATCTCAAAACTTGATCCATTAAAGTACTTATTATCAAAGCTCGCAATCACAGGAAAGATGGTCAATGAGATTATCTTACTCAGCGAGTTTGACATTGAGTATGTACATAAGAAATTAGTGAAATGACTAGTTTTAGTGGATCAATTAGCTGAATCCCCTCTGTCAGGTATTGAACCTTTAAGTATGGAACTTCCAAATACATCTACGCTATACCTCAAGGAATCTATTAAATGGAAACTATCCTTTGATGGATCCTTTACCTTTCATGGTTCGAGTGCTGGAGTTTTGTTGATCACTCCTTCAGGAGACTTGATCCCTCAGGAATTTTGACTTGGGTTCCCATGTATAAATAATATAACAGAATATGAGGCCCTTATTGCAGGGATGAAACTAGCTATTAAATGGGACATCATACAAGTGAATTTGATCAGTGATTTCATGCTAATTATAAAACAAGTAATAGATGAATATAAAGTTAAAGACAAGAAACTTCTTCCTTACAAGAAAATGGTCAGTTCTCTAAAGGAGTTCTTTGAGTAGATTAAATTTTTAAAAATCCCAAGAGGACAAAACAAAGTAGCAAATGCAATGGCCAAAGTGGGGTCTATGTTGAGCATCCCACTTAGGAATAATGATATGTCATTCTTCATCGAACATCTACAAACACCAGTGTATGACATGTCAGATTCCTATTTCGTATGAAAAGTTATTGGTCCCTTCCCCCCTTGGTATGGTGACATATTTAACTACCTTCACAATGGAACCTTTTTCGCAAACATTTCCTGTGCTAATAAAAGAAACCTCATCCAATGTATAGCCCGTTATATCCTACTTGGTGGCACTCTCCACTGTAAAGGATATGATGGGAATCTGTTTCACTGTTTAAATTTAGATGATTCCATCCTAGTAGTGAAAGAGGTGCACAAAGGAATCTGTGGGGCCCATATAAACAGGATTGACTTAGCAAATAAAATACTCAGATTAGGATAGTATTGGCCTAACATGGATAATGATTACTGCAAATATGTTAAGAAGTGTTTACAATGTCAGAAGTATGAAAATTTGATACATGTGTCGACACAATCATTACAATCTATCACAACACCTTGGACTTTATCAAAGTGGGGACTCGATCTTATAGGTAAACTTCACCCTACATCCTTCGATGGCCACCTATTCATTATCACTACCACTGAGTACTTCACAAAGTGGGTAGAGGTTGTTCCTCTTACCTATGTTAAAGGTGTGTAGATATCTAAGTTTATAATGAACCACATAATTTGATGATACGACATTCCTTCTGTCATTGTAGCTAACAATGGAAAATACTTCAAGAATAAAACCATGAAAGTGTTGTGTCAACATTTTCAAATATCTCTTAAATTTTCAACCCCTTATTACCCTTAAGGTAATGGGAACGCTGAGGTTTCCAATAAAACCCTTATCCACATTATGGAGAAGATGGTGAATATAAGAAGCCATAAATTACATTTACAAATTCACCCTTCCCTCTGGGTATACTGAATGTCTATCCACACTCCTAAAAGTGTCACTCTATGCTCCCTAGTGTTCAAAAAAAATCCGAATTACCCCTAGAGATTGAGCTCCCCTCTTTGCGTATAGAGCTGAGAGATCACCTAAATGAAGAAGACTACAAAGTAGCTCGATTGGCAGAGTTGGAGCTATTAGATGAGGAATGACTTCACACTTTGGATCAACTTAAAGTGTATCAGGATCAAGTGCGATGAAGTTACAAAAAAAGAGTGATACATCATCAATTTGAGGTAGGAGACTTGATGCTAAGATAAAATCAATTCAACACCACTAAAGAGTGAGAAAAGAAAGGAAAGTTTGATTCTATTAAGTGGTCTGGCCAACCCTTAATGTATATGGTTCCATCACCAATATATAGGTTAATATTTAATAATATGAAATATTTATATTTCTATTATTAAATATGCTAACCTAGGTATATACTTTAGGTTAAATATTTAATATCATGAAATGATTATATTTCTAATATTAAATATTATAAACCTAGGTGTATGTGTCAACCATTTTAGGTTGAAAAGGTGGGTCGGGAGACATACCCAATCACCTTATATAAAAAGGATTTTAGGTCCTCATTTGATATATTTAGGAAATACATCAAAGGTGTGCAAATCAAGTGATTTGGTTTTACCCTTGGTAAATAGGGTTTTAAAGGAGGAGGTGATCGTACTGGATGTAAAATAAGTTCTCTGAAGTAAAAGGTTATTTTCAAAGTGGTTTTTACCCTATTGGAGTTTTCTACTATAAATACTGTGTCACATGTGTTATTTATTTCCTGTAAGTATTTATTTATTTACTTATGTTATGATATAATCTTTATTTAAATATTTATTGTAACATTATATAATATGTAAATTGATTAAATTTGTATTTATTAGAATATTCAAATTCTAACACGGATCTCACCTCGACAAGGGAGTTTCAAGAATGGATGTTCTTGTATATTCCCAATTAAAAAAAAAACAAATAATTCATACGATGGGGAGAGCATATCAACAACTCTATTTATTTTCAATTGAGTAAAGTCTTGTCTTACAATTTTTTTTTACATGACTTCTTTCTTGGTTTATGCTGCAACTTCCATGTGGGAATTCAATGGTTTAAATAAAAAAGGTATTAGAACTACATAACATATTTATGAATTTTATCCTCAAATCATGATGGACAAGGGAATCAAACATTTCTGCAGGGTCAATGATGCCTTTTTCGTTGTTCTCCTTTATCATTTTGACAAGAATTTGTAGAATCAAAGGATTTTCTTATGAGGCTTTTAAAGAAGTATGGGAGTGGGGATCCATTTATCTTCAGTTTCCAACATTTACATACATCAGGATTCCTGGTTTCTTGGGTGCCCCTAGCAAGTTACCAAGATGCCCTACTGAAAAATGGGTTTTGTTAGAATTGGTTCAGAAATTGTTGGATTATCACAAAATCTAGAACAAATGACATAAGGTGGGAGTCTAGTTTCCCATTTCGATTGGAAGGTATACTTATGCCAGTATTTATAAAGTAAAGAATGTGGATGTAGAAATGTCTGAATTTACTTTGTGAACCTTTCATCCTTGAACCAACTTTGACTTCTGGGGTAAGTTCAGTGAAACGGGTTTAGCTAGTTCTCACGTGCCTCAACTAGAGGATATTTGGATTCACTTTCGGGATGAGGTTATCATCAGGAAATGAGAATATGAAATATTGAATTTGGATGAGGTTAGAAAATTTGGTATTGCAGAGATTCCAGAGGAGATGGAGGATGATGATGAAGTGTTGGATCCAATATACAAGGGTAATAATGTTGCCAATCAACCTTTTCCATGGATCGATTGGTATCAAGAGGAGAATTGCAATACTAAGGAAAGGGCAGGGCCCATTTTACAAAGAACATATGATTGGTTGGATACCTTGGGAATTTCACCCAAAGGGTTGGATCAATCTATAAGAATAGAATCCCAACCAAAAATAAGTCTCCCTACACCCACAAAAGGAAAAAGGTCTACCCAAAAGGCCAATATAATTCCTAGGAATATTTCATTTGTTTTTGGAAGTTCCTCTCTTTCCAAGGCCCCTACTTCCAAGGTTGTTCCTCTGCAATAGACAGTATTAGACGTTGTTGAAGTTATTCATTCTTCTAGTTGTGTCACAAAATATGCCACCCCCTCCTTCCTTGCCATTATCACTTCTTCTATCATTACCTTTTTCTTCTACACTCATCTCTTCTTTTCCATCCCCTATCCATTTCCCAAGTATTTTCATCCCTTCCTGTCCTCTCAGTAGGGGAAATTATTGGGTCTCCATTTTTCACTTCACTACCTCAACAACTTTCATTTCCTTCCATTTTAACTTCCAGCCCCATTGCATCTGCTCCTGAGGCTATTCTCACACCCACCCCATCCATCATTACAACCTCCATTTCATTTCCAACTAATGTTACCAGTGCTATTGTGTTATATAGTGCTTCAGGTGTTGAATCATCTGTGCCACTTTCGTTTGCATATGCTATACCAGAATGGCTATACTACCAAACTCCAAAGTAAAAAGAATAAGGTGCCTCTGGTAGATGTGATAGATCTAAGTGTATTGGAACCTACTCCGAAGAGACAAGCCAAATGGCCAAAAATTGTCTCTAGTTTATCTGTAAACCAATCAGGAGAGAGAGTCATGGAATTTGTTGCCCCCATTGAGGGGAAGACTAAAGAGACTATCACGGTAGTAGACTATCAAATCTCTAGGTTTTCACTAGGGAGAGCAACACACGAAGGTGCCAAACAAGATGTGTAAGTGGCTCTCGGGAATTTATTGGAGAAGTATGATAAATATAAAGCTTCCAAAGATGAGTTGAACAAAAAGGTTGAACAACTCACTACTTTGTTAAGGAAAGTAACACAACCCACTCCAACCACTGATCCTTCAACTACAACTACTCTAACAATTTCTTCCACTCTGGATGATATTTCATATCATGAGATTGAGAAGATAGGTCAGAAGGGAAGATTAGTGAATGGATGGATAGAAAACATGCTTCAGGAAGCTAACCCTTTGATTAAAGAAGCTGTTGAATTATATAATGATTTGTAAACTGAAAGAGCCTCCATTTGTAGGATAGATGAAGTCCTCTCTGAGGATAACAATAATTTGAATATTTAACCACATGGGGTGAGATTAGAGATGAGGATCAAGATTTACTTCTTCAAGAAGAAGTAATTGATGATATTTCTAAATTGTTCGAGTTTCAGAAGGCTATGGAATTTAGATCCCAGGTGTTACAAGATTTGATCAAGAAGTTGGATGACAAATGTGTGGAAATAATGGATGGTCTAAATGATATCTCAGAAGAGTTTGATAATATCAACTGTAAATTTTTCAACGAGAATATTGACACCCTTCTAGTGGATCAAATTAAATCAAATTTCAAAGATTTGGTAAAGAAAGATGATGAGGTAACTAGGACTTTTAATAGTGATTCAATTGACAGGTTGGTCTCATGCCAGAATTTCAAAAGTTGACTGAAGAAAGTGGTGAGTAAGTTGAAAAGGTTTCCAGCTAAAGTGGTAAGGGAGATTGAAACAATGGATGTGGTGAATCATTATGCATGTGGACCAAAGAAGAGGAAGTACAAGGAATCATCAAGCGTTTCATTGATTACAAGCATCAGATGACTATGTGGGAGAAAGAGTAGGAGAAAACCGAAGAGGAAAAATATGTTGCATGATCAAGATAAGCTAGGTGGCCATGAAAGGATAGTTTCCAAGCTCTGGATCAGTCCAAGTTGCAGGGTTGAATTTGCTATTTTTATGGGAGCTTGTTCCCTGGAACTTAATTACATTCTATTTTTAGTAACTTGTTAGTTAAGGTTCAGCTGTAATGGCTCAACCTAAAAACTTATAAATAGTTAAATGCATGAAGTAAAAAAGAACTTTTAGATCATTGGGGAAGTTACTATTCAAGATGGGAAGAGTACTTTGAATACTTTGGATCCTTTCAATTATATTCAAAATAATATTTTCCATGAAATGTCTAGATTTATTGTGTTAATAGTTGATCAATGTATGCTTTGTGAATGTGTAACTCCTTAGTATAAGTGATTCACCTACCTTTATTTCAGAGTATCTTATTTCAATATGTGGGAGAATGATGTGGTTATCTTGAATATCAGTTGTGGAAATATTATATTCCTTTTGTTATAAAGTTACATTATCATTAACTTCCATGAAGAGAAAGGGATGTATGACATGTGTATATCATATATTGTCGTGATTTGTTGATTGTGTATTTGAGTAGATTTGATCTATCTGTTAGGTATGCTTGGGGTCTTACAAGGAAATGCATGCTCTTATGTCTGTGGTATATTATTTTCCCTGTCTAAATAACATACAGTGAATTGGATTGTGATGTTTACTTTATCCTTTCCAAGTTAACCCTTTCTAGTTTGAATATCAGAAAATTATCTAATTATACTCTCTTGGTGTATCACCTTATTTCCTTATTTGTTATTTCTAACTCTGAGCCCCATGAATTGAGTAGATTAGAGTCATTTTAAAGTGTTTTTAGCCTTGCACATCGATCTTAAATCAGGTGCCCCAAGTTCCAAAGGAATTCGAACTTCTCTGGAGGTTCATCTCAAGGTGAAAAGGTCCCACACCTTGGGGATGTTCCAACGTTGCATGAGATCACTCAAAAATTTAATGGGTGCATGATCTGTGTGATAACATGAACACCTTCTATCCCCCCAAACATAGACCATAATAAAAATGTGGATTAAATATGCTATCTCATAAAAAAATGTGATAAGTAAACATAAATCCATCATCATCATGAATCCATATAAATATAAATGTCCATGTACAAAAAAATGTGTCTTGATATACATTAGATACAATGAGCCATCATGGGCATCTATGTGAAAAATGTGCCTTCATCACGAGGTATAATAAAAAATGATACATAAAGTACATCTATATAAAATGTGCCTTCATCACAAGGCATGATATAAAATAATACATAAAGTACATCCATAAAAAAGTGTGCCTTCATATCGAGGAATATATCAAAAAGAGATGCATCTAGTACAATACAAAGAGTCAGCTACAACTCTTTCCATTGCCTAGACTACCTGACATGGGGCCTTGTGGTGGGGGTATCTACTGTGATCCCTGAGATGGTGTTGCACTCTACTTCCCTGATCCTCCATGATGAGAAGAAGGTTGCTGAACTGACCTCACAAATCATGAAGTCCTCTGAGATCTAAATCAAGACCTACTGCTAGCTAGCTAGCTAAATGGTACGGCTCAGTGTCCTCTGGAAAACCTCATGGTATAAAGACATGTAGTATGTGGCCTCGTTGCTGGATGTAACCAGATCCATAATTATGTCCCGTGCACTTGTTGCCATGACCACATGCTGTAGAGCATCACACTCTCCTATAAGATTGGCTATATTGGCCTGGGCCTGAGTTTGCTCTTATTGTAACTGTAGTCTCTTTGTAGCTAACTAGTCCCTCTTAGTAGTCACTTGAAGCTGTTGTGTTATCACCTACTGTAATTTCTTCCTCAAGGAAACTATCTCACCTACACCCTATGCACCATGTCTAGGTGGAGATCCCTAGGGAAATCTGTACTCATCTCTCCATCCTCCCCCCATGGGACTTTGTGGTGGGGTCCCCCATACATCTCCTCCATCTGAATCATCTCCGTCTCCCCTATCCAATCCATCTCTTGACAGAGTGTGTGGCAGACTCATATGAGGTGGTGATAGTGGCACCTGTGGGGCTTGTACCTGTGGTGCCTATCCCTGAGGCTGTGCTGACATCTGACCCTGAACTACCTAGGCTACTTCCTAAGCCCTAATATCCTGGCCCTGTAGGCCTTGTGCTACTGTTGCAATCCTAGCCTATATAGCTTCCTTTGGAATGGTAAGATGTCGTGGCAACACTATCACATACCTGGTAGGATAGTCTCGGGTCTCGCCTGCATCAACTATTTTTGGCCATTGCACCAAGGTTGTGGGACCACATGTGTAAAACTATCCAAATCTCATTGTAATTTGATCCAAGGTCCTATATCCAAGGTTTCTCTAGACCTACGCCAGTACCAAATCTCATCTCCAGGAATCTCCTGGATGAGGTAAAACTGGTGTTGGACTCTGTCCACTTGTTACCACTCCAGAATATGGCCCCGACTCCCAATAATAAATTGATCAACTATTGTAGTACTCAACTTTGTTGCATCCTCAGGCCATAGGTATAGTATGCATGACCTCCATGTAATCATATGGAGCTGGATCTCATGAAAAGCTTGCCTATAATATGGTGTATCTCCAATGTGCCCACATATATCCCCACCCATTGACACCCAACCCATAATGAATGGCTCATCAAAGAGCCCTTGCTCGTAACACTCTAAGTGGGCACTTTATCCCGATGTGGTCCCATGCCCATATCTACAGCAGTGTAGCTCAACCCAAGGTCTTCTAACCACGATATGCTATCAAGTGTAAATATGAGTATAAATGGGATAGTAAGTACTACCCCCTAAGAATAAACCTCTCCGCTAATCAAAACGTGGATAAATTTGATCAAACCATGTGAGAACAATGCACTAATCTTGTCAAGCACCAACATGCCACTGACAAGAGCCATCAAATAAACTAACACCCATCCGCTGATCAACGAAGAACCTAGTGGTGTTCACTAATATTCCCCGCCGGGGTGTATCAGTAACACCAAATATATCAATGATACTTTATAGAATGTGACCACAGTCACCATCATAATTCACTAGCTAACCCTGGATCGACACTCATAAAATATGCCACACCTGTTCTAAGGTAATGCTCACATATTCCATTGGTAAATAGAACATCTAACTCTTGCCCCACCATCTCTCAGCTAAGGCTGTAAGCAAGTTGTGGTCTAAAGTGATATGCGACATCCAAGGCTATGTGAGATAAACCCATAAACCTATAAGGCCATCTCCAGGAAGATGCGGTTATGTTGTGAAAACGTGGCCTCATAGGCCCGCAGTCACCCATGCCACTCCTGCATCTCCAATCTGGGTAGGTTCACCTACAAATTAGGAAATACACCTTGTTAACTTCATTTTCTTCTACACTACATCATCTAGGTTAGTATATTCATGATTAAATACTTCTATTCATGACTAATTTATTCTGAAAATTTCCTAAAATTCTTCTAAGGCCATCTAAACTTGACCTTTCACACCAGTGAGCCCTTGGCAGTGCCAACACGCCCCTTTTAGTGCTAGCACCCCCTTTCCCATGCTAGCACCTGCGTTCTCACGCCAACGCGTCCATGTACCCCCATGCGCAATTCCACACCAGTGCGCCCCTTTTCAAGCCTGTGTGCACATGCCCATGTCTTGAACAAATTTTTACACAAGAGTGACTGCACCTATGCATTTTCATGCAGGCGCGTCCCTGAGTACGTTTGCGTGTCCCAAGGGTCGCGCTGGCATTAACGCACACTTTTCTACCTCTAATAAATGTGCTTAAAAACAACAAAAAATGATTTTTTTTTACGTTGTGTACCTGTAGACCGTCCCCCGGGAAGTCTCATGTACTCTCAAACTTGGTTGACACAGTGTTTACAGTTCTGAATCCTCACCATTCCTCTCCCAGGTAAGAGCAAACTCAACAGTAAAATTGGTAAATGTGGGTAGTAAATAATTCACCGTGATGGTTTTTACCCCCTTGTGGCTTGCTATTTATACCCATTTTGACCCCCCGTAATGTTTTTCACACCCCCAAGGCACCATGGAATCGTTATAGTTCTTCTAAATTCTTCTAGCACTCATCGTGATGGTTATTTTTAATAAATAATTAATTTTTGCCCATTTTTCGCTACGTCTGGGGCATGTTTTTGCTTCCTAGCGACCCTTTTTGCTACCTGGGGCATATTTTTACTTCCCAACATTTTTCACGATGTCCACATACATGGTAATTCTTCTAAACTAGTTTTCTTCCTAAAAAATAAAAAACCATAAAAATTGGTAATTTTTTTCAAAAAACCCAAAAAATATGTAAAAATCATTAAAAATCCAAAAAAATTGTAAAAATTCAAATTTTTGCAAAAATTGGTAAATGACGTGCACATAGCTGAAGCCTGTATCAAACACATTGTCCTCGAACATGGAAAATTTTCCTAATTTTTTTTTCTTAATTTCTTGCTTGTTCTTGTCTCAAAGGACTCGCAAATCATTTTGATCTACCTCCATTAACAAAGTTGGCTTGATTACTATGTCAGTACTTTCATGCAACAATGGGTTGCCGAGTGTTGTGTCATATCACATGAATGATTTTTCATGGGACTACTTGTGTCCTCCGTTATTCCCCTCGCATGTATCCTTGTTTGGGGCATGATTCTTAACCCTTATTGTTAAAACATGAACATTCAGGAGCTGAAGCTTGATAGCAAAAACATTGGTGCAACTGTATTGAACATTGTTTGTTTGAGTATGTGTGATTGTACTTGTTTCTTTGTTAGGTTAGTTGGTTCAATTTCTCGTATTACATTGCATTATGTATGTTGCATGGAGTTGTGCATTTTTCGCAATGAACAAATGTTTGTATTATAGCTTTTCATGTTATTCTACACTTTTGTTGTATGCGTATATTTTAATAAGGACCAATGATTTAGATCATATGGGCAATGTGATGAAATAAAGTTGTTTATTGAATGATTGGATGCAAGAGCTATTCCTATATTCTTCACTATCATGTCTTATCACTATTCATTTTTCTTCCAAAACACATGGGGCAATAAAAAATCATTTTTATCCCCACCATATTCCTTCTATCAATTTCTATCTAATTTTTGATCATCGATTGACTTATTCTATCACCCCATTGACACTCGAGGGGGCATCCTTCATTCTACTAATTTTTCTTCAAAATTTTACTTGTTTATGCTTGTCTACTATGTTTGAAGTGATGTCACTTACTTCACCTCAAACAAGGGGAAAATGTAGACACCTAAATTCTGCTTATGTAGTTTCATTGTTAAAAACACACTAATTACCCTCATTCTTACCATT
This sequence comes from Taxus chinensis, assembly GCA_019776745.2. NCBI lineage: Eukaryota > Viridiplantae > Streptophyta > Pinopsida > Cupressales > Taxaceae > Taxus > Taxus chinensis. The sequence goes on from CM034146.1 coordinate 852,546,284, forward strand.
CCCATTATAATTAGTGATTTCCGCTAATTAACTAATATTTCCCTCTATTTTTGTTAATTAATAATGTTTTTTTGATTAACTAACCTCTATCACATTTCGAATGCCAATTGATGACACATCGTTAGTTATAATCCTCTTCCGAGAAAACAATTAGCGATTATTAGCTAATTAGGCCTATTTACCCTTGTTTTGACCAATAAACCCTATTATTGGCTAAAACCCATCTTCCAACTATTCAAAATCACCCCTTTTCCCTCCAAGACATTTCAAAAGGATTTAAAAGCTTATCCTAGCCTCTTAATTAACTATAATTGGTTAATTAAGGCTCCTCACTTGCTAATCACTTGTTAATTCACTAATCATGATTAACAAACCTTAATCTACTTTATGATTTTAGTCCCACATGCACCAAAATGCAAGTTTTCCCTAAATAGAAAACTACAAAAAGGACCAAGCTCATACCTTAAAACTTTACACCATACTTTTATTAGTATATCATATAACACATATGATTAAGAGCCTTACTTCATCCTTGGATTAGCTTGCTCAATCTTTTCATCCAAATCTTCATGTTGGTTAGTAGAGGGATATCTAATATGGCCTTATAGCCATTGTTAAAGAGATCCTCTCACCATTTGTGAAGTAGCAACAACCACAATTTGATTGCCCATAAATCTAATTAGGTTCATGTTAATTGGTAATCATCTAACATAAGAAGGATGCTTGTAGATTATATGTTTAATTCTATTTAGTTTTCATTAATGCATGATTTTAAGCTTTGACCATGATGTTTCATTTCTAAACTTAAGATTGGTTCTAGGACATTATGGTGTTATTCTTTATTAGTTAGTTATATTGCAAAATTTTGGGGTGGTCACACAATGATAAAACAAGACCCAACTCGCTGAGTTAGTCAAGGGTGAACTCGCCAAGGTACCTTTTTTTTAATCTATGAGAATGAGTAGAACCTTTTCTCTTGCATGTACATTTCATGGTCGAAGGCTTACTTCCTAATGGAACTTCTTCATGCTGTTGTTCGAGTCCAACTCAGTTGATGTGTGTGTTATCCCATTTGATCCTCATTCTGACATTCCCTCACAATATCTTGTACAATATTTCTTTCCTTTTGAATGATCTTGTTCTTGCACAAGAGGGTTTCTCTAGGACTGATTGTTAACTTCTTTAGATTTTTATTTGGAATAAACACCTACTCCAACTCTATGTGAGGTGAATATTCATTGTTTATGACTGTTAAACTATATTTTCCACTATGTTTTTGTCCTTATTGGTTCATTATGATCTTACGGTCTGAAACTAAAGTATTTTTTTTGATAAAATCATTCTCCATTGATTGTATCATATCCACCTCACCTATTAGCCCTGTACAATCATCACTATAAGAAGAATTAGATTGAAAATTTAGAGCTCTAACAACCCTCTTGACCTTATCTTCCATTTCATCTTTGTCTTCTTCAATTATATGTTCTTGGTCCCTTTGTTGAACCAACTGTTCATCTTCCTTCTTAACTGTTTCATTCCTCTTCCTTGGATTGTCATATGCCTTTTTAGAATCTGATTTCTTAATGATGTCTTCATGCTCAATTTTTTTCTTCTTTTTGCTTATTTCTTGTGCTCCTAAGATCTCTTCTTTGTCTCTTTCTTTCATGAGATCTGCAGATCCATTGTTCTTATCTTATTTGATTCTTCTCCTTTGAAGATTCCCTTGGTATCCCTCATTTCCACTTAGCCATTTACAAATATTTTTAACTGTACTAGCCTTGTTTTTCATCATACCATTCTTCCTTTCAGTTGTACTTTTTGCTGATTCAAGACCAAGTCTCTCCTCCTGTTGCAAGTAAACTTTCATACTCATTAACATGACTCTTGAATAGCCTTCATTCTATGAATGGATGTCTTTGAGAGGATTTAATACATGCTTAACCCCATTTTTCATGAGAATATATGTATTTTCACAATCATCATGAATATCTCTCCTATCAAATTGCCAAGGTCTTCCAAGTAAAACATGACAAACATCCATGGGCATCACATCACAAATAACCTCATCCTTATAACTACCAATCTGAAAACTAACAAGACACCACTCATTTACCAACACTTGATGATTTATTTGAACCCAATACACTTTATATGGTTTAGGATCTACCAACCTTTGAAATTTTAGCTTTTCTACCATTTCAGAAGACACCAAATTGTCTACACTACCATTATCAACAATGAGTTTACATACTTACCTTTAGACTTGTGAATTGTCTTAAATAGGGTTATTCTTTGGGATGGTTCTTCATCTTTTTGAATTGATTTCATCAACACTCTTCTCATCATAAATTCTTCTCATGTTTTGGATTCTTCTATGTGTGATGGTGATCACACACTTTCTTCTTCATTAGCACGCACAATATGATTTCTTGCTTTATTTACTCTGCTACCACTTTCCCAAGGGTTATCTGGACACTCATAGGATCTATGACCAGAAAAATTATTGCATTTAAAATAATTATCTTGAAACTCTCCTCTTACTCTTCCATAGTTACCTCTTCCTATGTAAGGATAACCTCCTCTAGAGTAACCACCTCTTGTAGCACTTTGCACTTGTGAACTGTTGGCTTATTCCTCTTATCCTTGTTATTGTTGTTGTTGTTGTTCTCTGCTTATGTTCCATCCTCTACCTCTGAATCCTCTCCCTTTGAAATCTTTATTGTGCTGCATTTTCCTCCTATTTAATTTGTCTTCCACCTTTAGAGCTAACTTATAACATTCTTCTATGGTTCTAGAACTTACTAGGCTGAGTTCATCTTAAATGTTGTATCTTTGATCATTGAGATACCTAGCTATATTTTCCACATCTTCTTCCACATGACCAGAATTGATTGTCAATATTTTAAATTATTCTGTGTAGTCTTTAACATTGTTTTCCATTTGCTTCATATTTTGTAACTTCCTATATAAATTAGTTTGGTAACCACTGGGCAGAAACTTGGCCTTAAGTTTTCCTACCATTCTGTCCCATACTTTCTATTGCTTGATTATTTCATCTTGTATAAATTCCCACCAAAGTGTTGCATGCCCTTTCAATCTTGTATAAGAAAATTTGACTTTATGCTCTTCAAAAACACTTTCATATTCAAAATACTTATCCAAAGCAGTTATCCAATATATAAGATCTTCCCCATAAAGACTATTTGTATATGTGTTATCGCCAAATCACTGCACCCTCCGAATGGCCAGAATGTGAACAGGACGTTCAGTGTGATTGGGTAACATGGGATCACCTCTCAAGTTGTGGGACTTGGGCTCGAGGTGAACCTCTGGAGAAGGCCAGCTTCCTCTTCCTAAACTAAGTGATGTAATACTCCTAGTGTAATAAAATGGTTATCAATACCTATGCTAACATTTTCATGGGATTTAGGGAGAGATATTTAAAGGAAATAAAACTATACTAGGGATGCTGATGCACAAAATAAAGGGTGTTGCTAGACTTTGGGAAGGGTTGTTTTGAAGAGGGTGTTGTGCACCACAAGCAAACTTCACCTACTATAACTTAGAAAGGGTTAAAAAACCACAAACTAAGAAACGTGTGTTCCCTTTGTTAAACTCAACTAGACAAACAATCTTTCAGTATTCTAGTGAAGAAGGATGAAACAGAGAAGGGTGAACAAGCACCACAACTCAACTGCATGTAGAACCCCACCACTTGATAAGCACAAAACTCCAAGAACCTGCAATGGAAAATTGAACTTGCACAATATACCTTTAAACACGAGAAATGCACAAAGAAGTATATGGAATGATGAAAGGACTAATAGTAGTCACAAAACATACACTTTTATTACTTTAACAATGTGCACAATGCATCATTACATCTGGAAAAGGAAATGGTTTCCATTATAGTCTTGGAAAGGAGGCTTGAAATTTCCCCAATACACAAAGCTAACTTGCAGAAGAGAGAGGATTCTTGAAAAATCTGCACTTGTCTAAGATATCTAACTTGTCCAAAAAACCCCCCTGGAATGAGCTTCTCCTTTACATTTATAGAAATTATTCTTGAAGAGAAAGGATGGAGAAAGCCTAAATTCTAGGGCATGAATAATGGTCCCTGATGACCACCATGTTTAATTACATCACTAATTGCATTTACCCAGGAAAATTCCACCATCACTTTATAAATTCAAAAATTTGAATTCATTTTTTCATCAAATTAAAATAATATTTTTTAATAATAAAAAATATTAAAACATTTTAATAAAAATAAATTTAAATAGGTGGGACTACGAGGTTACTTGTGTTTTGGAAGAGGTTTAAGTGCTAATTTGAACAAACCCCACCACATTATACTTCCACCACCCAACACCGAGCTCCACATTTCCATATGACTCAGCCAAGGTTTCAATGGGTCAACTATCAAACACTCCTCCACGTTTCCATTCTCCACATGATGCAATACCTCAGCTCATTGAACGGGTCTTCATTATTTATCATGTCCCTACATGACAACTTGTAATATATCCTGCTTCAACGTCCTTAATGGTCTCGACACGTTTTAGTTGAACTTTATACGACGGGTTTCCACTTGCCCCAATGGTTCCTTGAAGATTGGTTCAATATGGATCAAGCCATTGAAATGTTGCCAGCTGAGTTCTTTTACCGATTTTTCTTCCAAGTGCCTTACGCTTTGTGACTCCAACTACTTCACATTCCTTCACAATAGTGCTTATTGGTTTAAAGGCCATGTGACTACTTTGCATATAATTCAACCATCCAATGTGCTTGCATTTACTCCCACATTGCTGACCTATATGTTGACTCTCTACTTCCAAGTTGAGTTAAAATCCACGTTGGGCTTGTATTACCTTAACTACTATTTTGACCTAGCTATACCATGTTGAACTATCCTTGGTTATAGGTGGACATTGGTTAGTGAGCTCCACGTTCTTTAACCTACCTGCTGACTGATTTAGGGTCACCACTTGACTCAGAGAAAGACTCAAAATTTACCTCATTTCTTTCTCGAGCTTTGACTCCTTAACATGGGAAACTAGGTGTCATTTGGCCAACATTGCGGAATCTCCCTACTATTTTTCCAACCTCAAAAATAAATTTACAACATGCAAGTCCAAAAGGCGGAATATGGAATTTCGAGGCCATTTTACCATTAAAATCCCTATGGTTACCTTTCCACAGAACTCCCAAATCAATGATTTAAACACAAAATTTAGGTGTCGGTTGGCCAACTCTATGGGGAAATAGACCAAGAATTCCCCGAAAACTCCCCGACTCATGACTCAGTGGCGTTCCACCAAGTAGCTTGGTGCAATTCCGTTAGGACGAGCTAACCACTACCACTCCCCTGACTCGGACCTGGACCAATGCGACTCGGTTTCCCTTTTCCCACAATTCCTATGAGATCCCTGTGATCCCTGTAACTCACCTGATATTGAACTACTGACATAGCTTGGCTCTATGAAACTTTGAGCTTTTCTTTGCTTGTTACCACGCCAGGCCTGATCCATTTTCACGTTGAGCTACATGCATGACTTGGTGACTCGGACTCCTGTGCCTCGGCTTGAGGAACTTCTTGCACTTTGAATCGACCTGAGCACCTAGACCGGCTCGTCATTTCTCGCATCTCATGCATTGGCTCATAGAGCCCTCTACATATCTGTCTTGTTGCTAGCTCCCACTTGCAAATTCATGCTAGATCGATTGACAACCCTTCTTGCGTGTAAGAACTAAAAACTCGGCCCTGAGATCCCTGGTCTCTCACATAGCGAGCCATTCTAACTCCTAATCCCAAGCTTGGGCACCCGATACAAGGCCAAGGATCTCGCAATGAGTGTGTTTTTACTCTCAGCTAAGCACGAGCTAAACCCCTAGCTCATCTTGTGTTCATTTGGCTATTCCCATAAATGACCTCCCATATCCAACCTCAAAGGTTCACGATGTTACCAATGGCTTGTGCAATGTTTTTAGCTCCACCATGGGCCAAGGTAATCCAAAGTTTTGAGCCCATTGTAATATATTCCTTTCCGCACGAGCTCCATGATTCGCATGACAAGGCCTCATGCATTGAGTGAATGGTGAGCTTAGTTTTCCAATGCTTGGGTTACTCACCTCTATGTCTGCCGAGCTCGTTGTGTGATATTATTCCGAATCCATTTCCATGTTCACCGTGATGTGAGCTCCACAAATGAATTTTCCTTATGTGAGAACTTGGCTGAGCTACCTACACCAAGCCGAGCTCATGATATGAGCTCCTCTAGTTCGTCACCAATGCCCATGCTTACCCAATTGTCGAGTTACTCATCCTTTCGAGCACTGTGGGTTCTACGTGAGATGCCAACTTAATTCAATGTTTATCCCTTGAACTAGAATACTGAGCTTGTAATACGTCAGGCCTCATCGTTTATGCTCATGAGTCTTACATGTTCGAGCTCGGTATTTAAACAAAATGGGTCTTACACATTTGAGCTTGGTATTTCAACACAATGGGTCTTACACATTTGAGATTGGTATTTCAACACAATGGGTCTTACACATTTGAGCTTAGTATTTCAACACAATGGAGAACCATTTTAATGTGGAGGTAGATCATGTGTTGAGCTCTAAATCTTTGTAAACTCGACATGAGTTATTCGTCCCTTGATAGATCTCTTCCATCGAATTGTGCATGATATGAGCTCTTGGCTGTGTTGTTGGTGTTTCATTCCTGCCAAATTATGTGACCTTCACAGAGTCATGCATTAATCTCAACTCAGTTTCCGAACTACCTTTTCTACATTAAATCAGGGCTTCCATCTCCATCTTATCCAATGCTAAACTGCATAGTTGATTTTGTTGGAAATATTGTCCCTTTATTATTATGAGAATCTAAGGGAACAAACGGATTTGGAAAAATAAGTTGATTAGAGACCATTCTGCCTCCCAAGCCTTCAAACTCTTACCTAATTTATCCAACTCAAACTCAATCTCTGTTTGGTGAGAACCTCACTTCATCAGTTCTATGCTCGTGCTGTTTGCGATGAACTCACCTAAATCAACTTATCCTACATGAACTTGACTAAGCCATTCACGACTGAGCTCGGTTGTGCCTTACGAATAACTCGACACTTCAAATATCTCACCATGATGCCTGAGTTCCTCCAATAGCTTGATCTATCTAGCTGCTCTTTAGATAGTTTCTCCTTGATTGATATGGCATACTCAAGGTGAGAGACCATCAAGTTATCTTAATAGAACTCGTCATTCATCCATTTAACTTGACTGAGATGTTTTAAACTCAAGCCCCCTTGTGTGGACCATTCATGCATGCTTTTAACATCCTTTCTTAACATCATGGAATTCTTAGGATTTCCTTGGTTCCAAGGCATCATGGAGTATAGCCGTATACCAGAAAATTTGATACACCAACTTTGACCATTTTAGCCTATAGACCCTTGTTGTCCATTTTTTCCCAGGAGAAAAAAATGGATAGTAATATGTAGGAATATCCAATTTCGGTTTGGATTCTAGTCCCATTATCAATTTAATTAGCCTATCTATTCACCCCTCTTTATGTTCTTTAACCGTTTCTTGTGCTGGAGCAACTTGTGGTTCATCTTATTTATCACTTAAATCACCTGGAATTATTCCTCGTCTTTGATTTACATTATCCTCATATTTCAAAGTTCTTCAAGGATTGAATCCCCTATCTAGAAACCAACTCTTCCACCTCCTCTTGGCGGCATTTTGATTATCTTCTCTTCTTCTTACAAACTTCTATTTCATAGCTTATTTCTCTTCTCAATATATTTATCTTTCACAAATTACTATAAATATTTCTTTACTTTTCAAGAGAAATAACCTACAATGATACCATTTGATTCAAGTTCTACCAAGAACACTTTTCAATTCAATAATTTAGTGAACACAACTTACTAAAATCATCCTTTCACCTTGCAAAGTATAAACTCTTCATGAACCTCGAATGGTCTCTCAACTAACAATTTTGATTTCTTGGAGCCTTTTATGAGATTTGATCCTCAAATTCCCTATCCACTTTTTCTTCACATGTAGTACCAACATCTAAAATGATTAAAAAAAGGAAAACTTGAACTTTCCATAAACTCCTTCTTGACTGCCCTGATTTCTTCTTGATGTTTCTATCACCAAGAGGTTATAGTTGAGAACAAACTACTAAGACCCTAAACAAAGTAAAAATTGTTTTGAATACCCTTTTGGGATCTCGAGGTTCTTACCAAAATTTATCTCTCAATTCACAAGGTGTCTCCTCCTTTCACTTCTTATTCTCACATAATTAGTTCTCTTCCTTATAGCGCTTCTTCAAGGTTTTTCTAGGCCAAATTTATGTTTTAGGAAGTTTATAAACAAAACAAATGAATTTTTAGACACCCTTTATCCATTCTTAGCTTCAAGTAAAGTTTCATCTCCTAATTCTCAGTTTCAAACCTTATTTTTCTAACTTGACTCTTTTAATTAGGTCTCTTCTAGGATTGGTTGAGTTAGATTGAAAATTATCATGAATTCCAGGGTTTTGGAGACTCTTCAAAAACTAAATCCTTGAAATTATGTCCTAAAAGAATGATCAAAATATTCCTTGTAAGTTTTATAACTTGAATCAGAGTGTAAGTCCTTCAAACAAGATTTCATTACCAAACCCTACCTAGGGTTTTAGATAAACTTGGTAAGAAAGAAAAATGGATTTAAATTTTTTTAACAAAGTTTCAACTTTCAAGCCACAATACTTTTGAAGGAGATCTGCATGTAGTTGTTCACGTTTCTAAGTAGTAGTATACATAAATAAAACTAAAAAATATCATGAAATGAAAAGTTAGCTTCTTCAAAAGGAGTGTTTCTTACCATTGTTAGTCTGTAGTTGCTTCACGAGCACTTTATACACATTTGAAAGTTCCTACACTTTGAATCCAACAAGAGTACACTCCATGAACACCAAATAAACAAAATATTGTAAGAGATACAATGAGATCAAGGAATATTTTTGAGATTCATATTCAAAATTTCCCTTCTTGACTGTTTTCTCACACAAACAATCTTCTTTTCATAAAAAAGTTATTCTCCTCTAGTTTTATCCTTAGTTGCTTCATTCACATACCTTCCCCTTCAAAAATTTCATCCCTCTTTGAATTACTCTACCTTAACTAACTTTCCATGTAACTTATCTATCTGCTAAGCCCAACTACACTCCCTAACTTGAGTTACATGGTTGGATTAAGAAGTCAAGATAGAGTTTTATATCAAATTACAAGTGAAGGATGTTATGAACCCTGACCAAAGTGCTTAGACACACACTTGATCCTCTAAACTAAGTTTGAGTCTTAAAAAAACACTTTTCACACCAAATTTTCCACAAAGTGTAAAGATCCTTCTTAAGAAAATTTAAATTGAGTTTTCGAGGGAAAAGCTCATAGACTTTTTTTGAATTTTTAAGCCCTCTAATGACCTTTAATCACTTCAACTAACCTTCCTTGACCCTCTAAACATGATATAAAGAAGAATTTGTCTCTTTGAATCTTTCTAAGGTGATTCTCTTGCATCATTCTCCCCATGAACAAGAAGCTTAGCCCACAAGTTCTTATTCATAAGGTGTTACCAAGATTTGACTTCTTCTATCTTGTTTTCCAATTGAAGGTGATATTCTTGGGGTTTTCCTTGACTGCATACCTTGAATAACATGACTTCATTAGTTGTATCATATCTTGTACAATATTTATTGCCTTTTGAATGATCTTGTTCTTGTACAAGAGGGTTGCTCTAAGACTGATTGTTACCTTCTTCATCTTTTTATTTGGAATAAAAACATGTTCCAACTCTATGTGAGGTGAATATTGATTGCTTATGACTATTAAACTATATTTTCCACTCTCTTTTTGTCCTTATTGGTTTATTATGACCTTATGGTATGAAATTAGAGTCTTTTGTTTGAACAAATCACTCTTCATTGACTGCATCATCTCCTCCTCAGCTATTAGGCCTGCACAATCATCACTAAAAGAAGGATTAGATTGAAAATTTAGAGCTCTAACATCCCCCTTGACCTTATCTTCCATTTCATCTTTGTCTTCTTAAATTATATGTTATTGATCCCTTTCTTGAACTTGTTGTTCATCTTCCTTCTTAATTGTTTCATTCTTCTTCCTTGGACTATCATATGCCTTTTTAGGATTTGATTGCTTCATGCTCAAAATTTTGATTTTTATTGCTTATTTCTTGTGCTCCTAAGATCTCTTCTTTGTCTCTTTCTCTCATGAGATCTGCAAATCCATTGTTCTCATCTTCTTTGCTTCTTCTCCTTTGAAGATTACATTGTTATTCCTCTTCTCCACTTATCCATTTCTAAAGATTCTTGAATGTACTAACCTTGTTTTCCATCATACCATCTTCCTTTCAACTATACTTCTTGTGGATTCAAGAACAACTCTCTCTTCCTGCTACAAGTAAACTTTCATACTCATTAACACGACTCTTGAATATTCTTCATTCCATGCATGGCTATCACTGAGAGGATTTAATGTATGCTTAACCCCATTTTTCATGAGAATATATGTCTTTGCCCAATCATCATGAATAACTCTCCCATAAAACTGCCAAGGTCTTCCAAGTAAAACATGACAAGCATCCATGGGCATCACATCATAAATAAACTCATCCTTATAACTACCAATCTAAAAACTAATAAGACACTGCTCATTTATAAACATTTCATGATCTCATTATATGGTTTAGGATTCACCAACCTTTGAAATTTTACCTTTTCTACCATTTCAGAAGACACCAAATTTTCCTTTAGACATGCAAATTGTCTTGAATAAGGTTCTTCTTTAGGCTGATTCTTCATATTTTTGACTTTATTTCATCAACACTCTTCTCATCATCAATGCTTCTCCTATTTCAGGTTATTCTATGTGTCATGGTCCCATACTTTCTTCTTCATTAGCATGCACAATCTGATTTCTTACTTCATTTACTCTGCTAACACTTACCTAAGGGTTTTCTATACACCCATATGATCTATGACCAACAAACTTATTGTATTTAAAACACTTACCTTGAAATTGTCCTCTTCCTCTTCTATAGTTACCTCTTCTTCTATAAGTATAACCTCCTCTTGAGTAACCACCTCTTATAGCACTTTGCACTTGTGAACTGCTGGATTCTTCCTCTTTTCCTTGTTGCCAATGCATCCTAGAATTCACCAATATAAGCCTAGACACGCTGGCACATCACGCACCCTAGACTGAGCACTCACCCGAAGCACGCAAAGGTACCAGACCCCTCTTTAGGGTTGATGTTGTAGGATGTTAGCATGATGAAGACTTAAAGCATTCAGATCTATGACTAATATATCATTCTACAGTGCATGTTCAGATCTAGATATAGAGAATAACAAACTTAAAAGATAACCATGATGAAATCAAGCATGCAATACTGAACTATAACCATGCTAACACCTTGATTCAGTCCATAATCTCCATTATATTAAATTCAGTAATACACAGAAGCTTCCTTACAATAACAATAGTATATGCTCATGCACAGTATCAGATTTGGAAGCATAATCCCACTATAACTTAGTTCTCACACACACTCTATGCTACACAGTTCACTACATATTTATAAGGGTGGGGACTTTCGCTTCACCGCTTATCTAATCCCAAAATAGGTCGCATGATATTATTAGACACGTGTCATTACAAAAATAGGCTTACATGCAAGAATGCTAACAATAGATATCTCTTAGTCAACTATCAATTCAAAATTCTATCTTTAGCCTGCATCCATGCAAAGCGCTTCGTAGCCGATCATCCAAAAATAGCCAATGCGTGTCGCGCAAGTCTCTAACCAGTTTGTGTGTTTGGCATGCTATCTCCAAAAATAGCTCATGAGTTTTATTTTACGCGATGAGTTTTCCAAGCTCATCCAACCTTTCCTTGTGTGGTTCTTGAGCTACTGTAAGGGCCTCGTGCTTCCACTTGACCAACGCTAATCATTCTGTGTAGCCCAATGTTTCATCTTTCATGGCCTTCAGGACTTCATTGTCTTCTAAAATGGTCCTAGTTCTTATAACGACTTCTGGCGCTGTACAAATATTCAATGCTTGATCTGCCTTCTTTAGTTCCTCCTGCAAGCTCTGAAGCAACCCCTCATATGATGCAATCTTCTACATCAATGAATCATTTTACCGCTCTACTTCCTGTGCTGGATCGTTTGGCACTGACATGCACAGAGGTTCATCTTCAAGCACTAAGTCCACCAATGTACTTACATAATGTATTGTCGAAGCAAACGTTTTGGGTACCTTTGGCTCTAAGTGTGGCCTAGCCTTCATAACATTGTCCCCAATCTCCTCTGGCATGCTGATAAAAAACCATTCTTATTTTGTGTCAAGTCCTTCTCTTGCTTTAAGCACACTATTTTTGCATCCTTAGTCTTGATTTCCTCTCATACCACCCTAATTGTTGCAGCTTTATCCATATTCTGCCGTGCCACTTCTATTGAGACTTTCACCAAAGCATTGCTCACTTGCTTATTTGACATAATAGTAGGGTTGAATGTTATGTGTCTAGTCTGAGGTATTTTCTTCAACCTCCTTGATACGCATGACTCCTCAAACACATCAAAGTCTGATTCATCCATGTGTGTGTGCATCAACCATGACAGTTGCTTCCTTGTGCGTATGATTTCCATATCTTCATCCATCAACTCCTAGCCATACAACTCCTTTTATGTCATTGTGATTTAGAAATGGGCACAGAAAATTTTACCTGTGTCCTTAGCATATCCCATGACTAGTGGAACATATTCCCCACTTGTTCTTTTTGATCTAGGTTGCTTAGGAATTTGGGCTTCAAGATTTGGAACTTGTGCTGTTGTGTCCTGAGTAGTCTTTGTTACTATCTCATCTGCCTCCTTTCCTCCTTCCTTTCCATCCTTCATATCTTCATCTTTTGGTTCATCCACAGTCTCTGGAGGTGTAGGGGAATTGGGTGCGCTACCTCATTCAACTTCAATTTCATTTTTCTTTTCTCAATTGTATCCTTCTATGGAGAGAGTCGAGGCGATCTACGCAATGACTATGGAGTAACACCTTGGGTCCTTGTTCTCCTGAATACTCTTTTGAAACGATGCTCTCCTTGGAATGCATCCAAGTCCTCATCATCTCCCTCTTGTGGCTTAGGTGGTGTAGTCGTGCGCTCACCTTCTTCCTTATTTGGAGGTCGTCTTCTGCCTCTGTGCTCCAAACCACCACTATATTCATGCTCTTATTCTTCATCATCTACTTGAATTGTTTCTGTGGGATTAGCCACTGGAACATTTTCCATTGTATGCTTAACTTTTAGTGGCCCTGGGAATGCAAACTCATTCTCCACATACTTAGTATTCTCTAGCTTTGGTTTAAGATGTAGGTACACAAGCACTACTCTGGTGTCCCCAACTACCAAGCTTATATGCTTCATGCTTATAATATCTAAGATAAGCCTCTTAATGTAGGAATTCCACCATGGATATACATATTTCTTTCTTAGAGTGTGGTAATCGCAATCTACCTTGTCTGCATTGAAAGTTATGGGGCACGCATATGAAAACTAGCATGAGAATCAACAAGTAGCCTTTCTTCGTACCCGACCTCCCTGAGGTCATGCCGAGACAACCGATGGAAATGAAATATATGTGGATGTAGAAAAACTAGTTGGGAAATCTTATATCCTCAACACGTAATAATGGGATCTGCGAGTCTAAGGCAAAGAAATCTCTCCTAACCTGAATTGGTGTAATGGATCGTTCAGATATAATAGCTGCTCGGAGGCTCCAATCAATGTCGAGCTCTACCAAGATCCTATCTATTGGCTGTTGGATGTGTGGAAAGTGACCTGTAGGTGCTTCGTGTATATTTCCAGACAAGGTCATGAAATTGGTGGAGAGGTGTAGTGGATTTGTAGGAAACTATGGACGGTTTTCTGGTCTAACCCAGAAAATATTAGCTTGATTGGCTTCTATGTTCAATATGGAAAATTGTGTTATGATATCTAGGCGGTAGTGGTGAGGATCTAAATACCAGCGTACGTAAACTGGTGTCAATGTTTAACTGATTAGTAGGCCCGTTGGGTTGTGGGACCTGGGGATCACAACCATGAGTTCGTGGTTGTTGTGGACCTTTTATGGTCATGTGAAGAATCAATCTCTTCTTCCGACTATCCAATAGTCATAAGCTTTTTCAGCTTCTATGTTTAATACCAGGAGTTGTGTGATCTTCTCAGAATACCTTACGGGTGTTCTAGCAACTTGTATATGTAAGCCTGTGTCTATGTCAATGAGAAGGTCTCCTGCATTTGGCTGTGGAACTAATGAATCACAACCAAATGTTTTCTCTCTTTCGGGTTCTTGTATGGTCATGTGGATATCCTATCAAGGCAATCTATAGTTGGGTTGATTTGACCAGAATTTGTATGCTTTGTCGTCTTCAATATTTAATTCTCTCAATTGCTCACTAACTGCTTGTGGGTTTGTTGTTGTTTGAAAGACGTGAATTCTAAGACCTTGATCTATATTTGTTAATGTTGTGAAGAGATTTGGCTGAGGTATTACCGGTTTGAATACGTAATCCCTGGGCTCTCTGGGTCCCGTAATTGTCATGCAAGAGATAACCAAACTTAACTGAAAGAAGTAAACTAATTATGAAAATAAATCTACACTATGCTTATATTTTTTTTTGTATTTTCAAAGATGTGAATTTGAACGAAATTTAAAGAGTGACTATTCTAATATATTCAGATAATGAACAATTAATCTAATAACGGGATTAAAACAAGCAAGGTAGCCAGATGTAGCTATTTTCCTGTGCATTTGTGAATTGATCCTAAATATAAATAACTAACTAATTTAATTGAAAGACCTTCAATCTTACCTCAGAAGTGAGGAATAAATCACAGCTTCTCAGAAGCTATCATTCCCCACAGCTTCCCTGGTAATATTGAAAGCAAGCTTAACTGAAATAAAATGATTTGCTATTCTATTTGATATATTGTAACTACAACTTTGACAATTCAAACCTGGAGTTTACAGAACAGTGGAAAATCCAGTTGTATTGTGACTTGTCCCCTCAGTGTGATATCTTCATTCCTACGTGTTCTCGTGAATCTAGAAAAGTGGGAATGTGACAATGGCAATAGGAGAAGATGTTCAAATAGTGGCAACTTGGACGTAAGCCAAACATAATGCAAGTAGGAGAGGGATAGCGCAAGAGAACAGAGCTTGACTATGTGATTCCTAGCAGGATTGTTACAGGGATACAATACAAGCACACCAAAATCTCTAGGACCTATACTTCCTGTGACGAAACAACAACCTATAACTCTAAGCAGAATCAAGATTCAAATGAACATAATATAGAACTAGAACTGTTTTATGCTAAGCCAGTTGTTTGGAGAACAACAATGGAACAAGATGAAACTAGAGAGATCCAGTGATCTCTAAACCAGAACTATGGAGCCTTGAACTGAGAGGCTGAGAGAGCTTTACAAAATCTAAACCTGTTGAGACTTATTGAAGAACTTTCAAAACACACTGAATAATAAATCATAGAGGGAGAGGGGCCATTTTCTTGTAAACAAGCTTGGTATTTATAGCACTTTGATTTACCAGAGGGTAAGATTGAATTGAACTCTTCTATTATTAAAAAAGAGGAATTACTATTTACCAGGTGGCTAAAACTTTAATGCAAGCAAGAGTGGTTGAGAATTATGAGCACTTGATTTTTCAACTTGATTTTTTATGTTGACAAAAGCATTGGAAAGTTCTGGAAAACATGCACAGGACCACCACCCATGCAGGGTGGTGGTTATAGGACCGCTGCCCTGTCCTGGGTGGCAGTCATGGGACTGCCGCCCAGGCAAGGGTGGCGGTCCTGTAACTAAAGACCAAAATGCAAGGAAAAGAGAGGAACGGGGTTAGAACAAAGCATGCAAAGGCTGGATAAGGAATTTTAGGATGCAAATGTATACTCAGCGTGCTTTCTAGATTCTGAACACCTTGCGAAGAGATCTGAATCATCATTGGGGTTTCTGTAACCTCTTTCTGGTAGTACAGTACATACAATTTTGGGTACGTACATATTGCCCCCTTGGAGAAGTGTTTTAGCCATGAAGGGGCATAAAATGGTGGGTCTGAGTATGGCGGTCCCGAAATGGGGAGTTAGAAGCTATACCTGACATACCCGTGTGTCACAATGTCACCATCCAGATTCCCACTATCTGTAAAATGAAAAGAGGACTCAAGTGTAGATAGATAAAAGAAATAAAAAAATAAATACTAAATTAAAATGAAATGAGGACTTACCATTTTGCGTGGGGATAAGAACTTACCTCCGTCGGCACTCCAACTCTGTGAAAGAACATTCAAAACAAGGTTAGAATGTATATATATATATATATATATAACAAGCTCATTTTCCTATTCATTTGTGCATATCGATTTGGTAATTTTTGAGCTCTGGGACCCACGGTAACCATTTTCGATGAGAGTGCAGTCAAAAATTTGTTGCGAGATCGTGATCATGCCTCTGAGAGCAGGAGATCGACCTGCGAAGTCTCAGGTTAGTTTTTCTCAATTCATTGTTTTTAAACCTAAAATATAAAAATGTTGAAATCTTTGTCTTGGGGGGGTTATTTTTGAAAATCTTAGTGTTAAATGAGTCTCTAGGGGGGTGCCCATAGGGTAGGCTTTTATTTTTCTCAAAATGGTGTATTTTTGTTGTTTTTAAGCATTTTTAGGGCTTTAGGGGCATACGCCGAATCGGCATAGGACCACCACCCTACACAGAGTGGTGGTCATGGGACCGCCACCCTGTGAAGGCGGTAGTCACAGAAGGTGGTGGTCATGGAACTGCGCTCTACACAGGGTGGTGGTTCTGGATAGAAAGCAAAAAAAGATGCCTAAGTTAATTTTTTTACATTTTTGACATTTTTCTATGTTTTTGATGAGCTTATCTATTGGATTATGTTGCTAACTTGCTCTTTTTCTCTATTTTGGGTGGATGCAGAAGAAGGAGGAGTATATTCGGTGGAGCAGAGAGAGGGAGTGTGATTGGCTCCTGACAGTGTTAGACATGCTGACCCAGACAGAGTGAGACACTCTGCAGAGGGCCGGTATTTTGAGGATTTCACAGGTTCCTCATGTTGCTCCTGCCAGTCACATATTGTGTGACTTATTCTCATACTGGGATGCGGACCAGAATACTTTCTAGTTTCCAGGTGTTAGGGGTGAGTGGACTATCACCCTGGAGGACGTTTATCGTATACTGGGGGTTCCGATTCTTGGGAGGTGGTTGTCTCTTAAGACAACAGGATCCAGGTCTCAGATGATTCAATGGGCTACTTATATGGGAGATGTTGTTGTCTCCTTTGGCTCGAAGAAGGGGGTGAAGGTCTGATCTATTGCTGCTTGCTCCTATCCCCATCATCCGTAAGGCTATTATGGGTATCTTGGCCTCATGGTTGATTGGGGATAAGGGAGGAGATACTCTCTTATACTACTGGGCTCCCATTATTACACAGATTGAGGCCCATGGCCATACTTATGCTTGGGGAGTAGACATTCTTGGGACCACATACCATGACTTATACAGGGTGGTCAAGTTACAGGGGCAGTCTTTGAGTCATCCTACTCTAGTTATGAGTTGGGTGTATGAGCGTATCATCCCCTATGGGAGGGTGTATAGCTAGAGGATCTGGGGGCTATTAGAGCAGCGAGGTGGATGAGGTGGAGGATGTCAGCACTCAGGATGCCACATCACCAGTGGCTTCACTGACTACTGCAGATATGGAGGCCACTCCTTATCAGGCCATGGCGGGAGTATGGGGAGAGGAGATGCTTACATTGATTTCCTACTCTACTACAGGTCAGTTTGGTAGACAGGATAGAGAGGGTGGAGGTCCACCCATTTGATCGAGTCCCTTCAGTAGTTTGGCCTCCCCTATGTTGATATGCTTCCTCCAGTGGGGCCAATGTACAGGACTATTTGTGAGGCCCGGGGAGGTCCTAGAGGAGATCGAGGTTGGACCACGGTTACTCCTAGAGTTCCTATTGCAGTTAGGTGGGTGGTTCGTGCCTGAGGGGTAGTCGGTGCTCCTCGAGCACCCTTACTTCAGATCGGAGCTGCTCCTTGCTTTCAGTGGGGAGGAGGATGAGCCTGTTGATGTGGACTCAGACTCTGAGGAGTTCACAGGAGGGGAGACTGAGGAGGAGACGATGGGAGAGGGAGTTGGAGGTGAGGCTAGTGGGATGGCTGAGGAGGATGATAGTGATTCTGAGTGGCATGACACTCAGGATATCTTGAGGGTAGAGAGGGCGGAGGTGAGTGTGGAGAAGGAGACCTTGGTCTCAGAGGAGTTTCCTTCTCAGGACTTTGAGGGAGATGATGAGTCTGTGGCAGGACGTCATTTCTTTCCAGATTTTGGGGAGGCTCCGCAGTCAGTAGTAGTGTCAGTAGTAGGCGCAGATCCTAGAGACCCTACCTAGATGCCTAGAGATCTGAGTGAGTTACTACTCTTTTCTTGACCCTGTTAGTTAGAGATGTTTAGTTGATATTTTTTTTGTTGTTTTGTTTGTTTTTGACTTGTTTTTGGTGATTTTCTAACTTGTTATTTCCCTTTTTTATTTACAGCGACTGCTCAGGGATGGCGGGATTTGATTCGTGGGTGTGTGTAGACACCCTGTTGCTCCCTTCGGGGAAGACCCAGGCTCAACTTACTGAGGACATCAAAGAGCCTTTAGCAGCTAGTTGACACACTGATGTGTTTCCCCTGTCTGGAAGGTGGCAGAGTTAGTGTCCTCCCTTCGTACTGAGGTAGCTAGATATAAGACTATTGAGTGCCTGATGAGGTGGAGCCATTCTCGTAGTGAGACCATAGCTAGTGGTCATGATCATGAGCACTCCCATCATTCAGTGCATTCAGAGTGTCATCGTAGCAGGAGCCCTAGATGCGGTCGTGCACCCTCCGAGGGATCCCACAGGGATTGAGAGGCCATTTGGTCTTTTTGTAGTGATTTTTTAGATGTTTATATGAGTTGTTTTTGTATTTTTTGGGCTCATTGAGCATTTTGACCATGCCTAGTGCATGATGGCATTGTATGTAAAACATGATTCATATATATATATATATATATATATATATATTTTTTGGATCTAGATCTTCTTTGTATCTAGAGTTTTGTGATTTGTTTCTCATGTGTACACTAGATGTTTTTAGAATCTTTGTTTTTATATGCTTTTCAGAATGTATGCAATGGATGACAAGGTGATAACAAGTGTTGAACAAAATGTTTCTCTTTTTGTTTGTTTTTGTAATGCTGATATGTGATGATGCAAACATACTGTAGTACTGAACTTTTGGCTTCTTTGGGCAATGTTCGTTGCTTCTTCTTGTTTTGGAAAAACGTGATGAATATGTAGTGATAATGAGATGAACTTTCCCCACTCCTAACTCCATGCAACTAGTAAGATGCGAGGGCTCAACACCGAGAGTTGGGAAGGGCGCAAATTGTATGAGTTTGACTGAATGGAAATGATGAGAGAAAGACAAGGTATTGACAGAAACCAAATTTAGACCTACGTACTTACCTTACTCAAAAACTACTACATAGCTCAGAATGCAACTTACTTTCCAATTTATCTAGACTTAGATCCATAAATGGCAACTTGGTTGACAAAATCTGGTTTTGAGGATTTGATCTCTTTGGAATTTGGATGCTTAATTTCACTTAATACACTTTGCTTTGAATTTTTAAAATACTAAGATTCATTAATTTTTGTGAATGGACCCCCTACGCCCTGCCCCATGCTACTAGTAAGAAGTATGGGCTTATCACCGAAAGGTAGGACATAGGTGAGTAAGGGCACTTCTTTCCTTTCTCAACCTCGCACCACTAGTAAGAGATGCGGGCTCATCACCGAAGGTTGGTAGGGAAAAGAAGTGTGTAAAATAAAATATTCTGTTTTGTTTAGTGTTTTTTATTCAATTTGGCTTTGACATTTCTGATCTGTGATTTTGGAGTATCCTTGTTTCAAAGAGATGTAAGAGGGATAGATGTGACACCAAGAAGCTTCTAGAATAGACCGTAGGTAAGAACAACTTAACCTAGTAGAAGAAATGAGTATGACCAAGTATGCAGGCCTTGGTATGGTTTTTGTCAAGATTTTGTCTATTGAATTGATGAGATGATTTCGAAACCATTTGATGATATTATGAAAATTGAAGAGATATGATTTGAATGCTTTTTCCAATATTTTTAGAAGCTTGTAATAAATTGCTTAAGAATAAGTTCCTTGACCACAAAATTTATGAAATGAGTGAACAAAATGAAACAACTGAGTGACTAATGCAATGCAGATAGACATAATATACAAATGGTGATGTTGATGACCTATGCGTAAAACCATTTAAGATGCAAGGAATTGACAGTTTCATTGAATTCCTCACCTTCTAGTGTACACAAGAGATACACACCATTTCATAGTCTTTCATGACTCGGTATGGGCCCAACCACTTGGGCTGGAATTTCCTTCCTTCGCTGGTTTTCTTATCAATCTGGCTGTCTAGTCTCAAAACTAGATCTCCCTCATATATTTCTCATTCGTAGACCTTTTTGTTATATTTCGGCACATCCGGTCAGCATAGGCTCTGTGCCATTGTTCAGCATTTAACCTGGCCTCATCAAGGCTTTCTAGTTGAGAGAGGCATGCCTCTCTATAGGCTTCTTCTCCCAAGATCCCTTGTAATGAGATGCGGAGACTGGGTATTTCGACCTCAAGTGGGAGAACTGCTTCTGCCCCGAATACCAATGAGAAAGGGGTTGTCCCTGTTGGTGTTCTTATTGACGTTTGATAGGCCCACAAGGCTGGGTATAATTTTAAATGCCAATCCCATTTGTTCTCCTTAACTGTTTTGAGGAGAATGGATTTTAATGTTTTGTTTGTTGCTTCAGCCTGTCCATTGGCTTGGGGGTAATAAAGAGAGGTCGTGTGATGGTTTATCTTGAATTTTCTGCATAACTCATGGACCTCATCATTCTTGAAGGATGTGCCATTATCTGAGATAATGACTTGTGGGACACCGTACCTGTAAATGATTTGATTCAAAATGAACTTAGCGATTACAGAACCTGGTACGGTGGTGAGAGGCATGGCCTCTACCCATTTAGTAAAATATTTTGTGGCCGTGATTATAAAGTTATGGCCATCTGTTGATGAGGGAGAGAATTTCCCTATCAAATCTAGGCCCCACGTGGAAAAGGGCCATGGGGTTGCGATTGGTTGCAGAGCCTGTGCTGGCATGTGAATCTTGTGGGAGAACTCTTGGCATTTATGACACTTGTGCACAAACTCTACTACGTCATGTTCCAGAGTGGGCCAGAAATAGCCCATCCGATGTATTTTGTGAGTAGTGGTGTGGCCACCGAAGTGGCCTCCACATATCCCACTGTGGGATTTGTAAAGAATATTTTTGGATTCTTATTGTGTCAACACATCTTAAAAGCATTCTGTCGAAGGCTCTACGATAGAGCACCTATTCTAAAATAATGTATTTAGCAGTGATAATGTGTAACCACCTTCTTTGTTGTGATGTGGCCCCTTTTGGGTATGTGTGGTCCATGATGAAATTGATGATGTCAGTGTACCAAGGACATATAGAGATGGGGGGCCTGGTTTCGACAAAATATATGCACTCATCAGGAAAGTCTAGATCTACCAGATCACCCCCATCCAATGGATTGTTCAGCCAACCAGTCTACAATGATTTTTCCCTTAATGGATTTTTGGTTTACAAATGTTAGTTCAAACTCACCCATTAAGGTTATGAAATGTCCAACCTTTTTAGATAAAGACCCTTGCGTGAGGAATGTCCACAAGTGATATGTCTTTACAATGACCCTTGTTTCTTGATTCAACATGTAATGTCTTAAATGTTTTGTTGTGAAGACTATGGCAAGGCATTCTCTTTCTGCCTGTGTGTAACATGTTTCATAATCAAGAAACGTCTATGACTAATGAAATAAACTGCATGTTCCCATTTATCATTATCTTCCTGAGCCAACATGCAGGCTAGCGAGACATCAGTAGCCCATGAATACAAGATCAAAGGATGATCTGGTCTAGGAGGCATTAGCGTGGGAGGAGACAACAAGAAGCATTTAACTGCTTCGAAGGCCTTGTTGCATTCTTCCATCCAATCAATGCTATAATCCTTCTTTAATAAATTGTTGATTGGATGAACATCAAAACTTAAGTCAAGGATGAACCTTTGAATTGCACCGAGTTTCCCAAGAAATGATCTGATACCAGACTCGTCTGATGGTGGAATCATTTCAAGAACAGCCCAGATTTTGGCTGGGTCAACATCAATCCCTCGTGATGATATAATGTAACCTAGAAGCTTGCCTCCTGTTACACCGAATACACATTTCTCTAGATTCAATGTGATGCCATATTCGATCAATCGTGAGAGAATGATACAGAGCACTTCTGGGTGATCACAATGCTTCTTGGCCTTGGCCACAAGTCATCTACGTAGGATTCCACAATCTTATGAATAAGGTCATGGAATATGTATGTCATTTCCCGTTGGTATGTATTACCAACGTTCTTAAGACCGAATGGCATGACAGCGTAACAATAAGTTCCCCAAGGAGTTATAAATGTAGTCTTGGCTTGATCCTCTTCAGATATTTTGATTTGATTATATCCCGAGAACCCATCCATGAGAGACAAAAGCTCAAATCCAATTGTTGCGTCAACAATGACGTCGATGGATGGTAATGGGAAGTCATCTTTGGGGCAAGCTTTGTTAATGTCCCAGAAGTCTATGCAAATGCATATCTTCCCATTATTTTTTAGAACAGGGACGATATTAGATACCCATTGTGAATAGTTGACTAGTTTGATGAATCCCACCTGGAGAAGTTTCATTACTTCTTCTTTCACCATGAGAGCCACTTTTGGTTTCATTGGTCTTGACTTTTGCTTAATTGGCTTTGCATCTGGTTTGGTGACAAGATTGTGTACCGTGATATGTGGTGCAATTCCCATCATTTCTTTGTAATTAAATGTGAAATCCTTTTGATGTTCCTTGAGGATCTGGGTATGTATTTCTATCTCCTCTAGAGTTAATGAGGATCCCAACTTCAAAATCTTTGGTTCTTCCTCCGTTCCAATATTTATGTCAATCATTCCTTCGATTAAGGAAGTGTTTCCTTCTTCAAATTCAGGTGGGGCTGGAGGTAGTTCCAAAATTTCTTCATTCTTTACCTCGTAGATTTCAAGATTCTTTTGCGGGGGAGATTCTATCATGGGATTTCCAAAATAGGAAGAGGAATATGGGATTAGGGAGAAATCTACTATGTGATGAGTGAGATGTAGTTCCACATAGGCATTTAGATATCCAAGAGTGACCCTATCACTGTCAAAGTGATCTAGGATGGTAAACTCATTCTCAGCTTCTATATGTGTCAAGATAGGGGTTATTGGTATTTTACGCACCAATGGTTCAGTACGAAGTGATACCATGAAATTTGTATTTTCCAACTCACTGCTTGGAGTGAAACGGGAAGCCAAGGTTGCTATTGAATCTACGAGAAGGTTTTGTTCTCATGGGATTGCTTTGATTGATATGAAGTTGAATCCCTTGGTTAGATCTAATACCGCCATTTTATAGAGTTGTAAGTGCTCAGCTCTAGTCTCATATACCTCAAGATACTTGGTTTGCAACTAATTGTGAGTCTCCTAGCACTCTAATGTTATCAACACCCATCCTTTTGGCTATAATGAGGCCAAGGAGGAGGGCTTCGTATTCAGCCCCGTTGTTTGTACATTCGAAGTTTAACTTAAAGGAAAAAGGTAGGATCTTTCCCTCAGGAGAAGTAAAGATCACACCTACCCCAGCACCGAAATGACATCTAGCTCCATCGAAGTGGAGAGTCCAATATTTTCTCAGAAAAATGGATGTTGGAACATTCTTCATGTCTTCTTCTTTTTCCTCGGTTACTTCTACCATACAAACTTCATCTGCTGGAAGGGAGCCAATTCCTAGGGTACATCCTATACCCATGGAATCAAATGGTAGGAGAATAGGTAGATCTTTCTCTAGTAACTCGACAATTTTTGTGGTAGTTCCTAATGATACTGTCTCTATGATGTTGGTCTCATTTTTGAGTGTTGGAATGCCTTCGACTAGATTCGTGACTTCTAATTCTGTTGTAGGTACCAACTTTACTTCTAGCTTTGAATTGACTGGTTTGTTAAGTTGATTCGTTGGGAGCTCAAACTTAGAGTGGACACCTGGTCTCTTTTTCAAATCTGCTAAGTGTATGTCGAAAGGTTTTGGGTCACCCTGCGCCACAAAGATTTTTCCCAGGTGTAAAAATCTTATTTCCTGGAATAACGTGGAAGGGATTGCCTTCATGCGATGTATCCATGGTCGACCAAGAATCATATTATAGTTGGTTTCCTGATCTATAATATAAAATTTGGTGAGGACTGTCTTGGGTCCTAAGGTGACTGGTAACACTATAGTCCCAATTGAAGTGGCCTTGAGGCTATCATAACCCCTTAGCGTATTTCGTGTTGAGGAACAATTTGTTTCTCCATATCCTAGATTTTGAAGAAAAGTGAAGGGGACTATGTTAACTTTACCCCATCATCAATCATTGTGCATGCTTAACATAATTATTATAAACCCATACCTGCAAATGCAAGGTTGGGTCACCTCTATGTGTAATTTCAGTGTCTTGTTGGCATTTTTCTTATATCAAATATAAACTCAGTATCCCTATCTGGCTGCCCTGAGGGTAGACATCAAAGTCTACATGGTTTACTTGTGTTTCAGGAGGAGGAGTGATGTTAATCATATGACCAAGACCCAACGCTTCTAAGAGAGAAGCCCTATGAGTGGGAGAGTTTTTTCAACAAATCCAAGAAGGAAATGTGAGAGAAGGTCTTTGTTAGGTCATTAATTAGATCGTAAGTGCCTATAGGTTTTTCCAGTGTTTGTTGAATGTTGTCTGGTACTGATGGGTAGGTTGGAACTGGTTGAGAAGAATAATCTCGTGTTCTTGTTATGGTTTCTATGTGTAGCTCGGTGTCTAACTCTACTAGACCAACTATCTTGGTTTGTGGTCGAGTTCCTAATTGGGGTGTGACTGGTGGACTTGATGAAGTTGAGGCTTCATGATCGTTATTTCCTACCATGACACCTCTTGTTTGTCCCATTTGGATCTAACATGTTATTGTTAGAGTGATTCAGGAGAGGATCGTTAAAAATATTGAGGGGTGCATTTTGAGGGGAAACTACTCCCATATAGGTGTTTGGTGTGGGTAATGCAGAATTTGTTAAAACATATCTACAAAGAGTTGTCTTTGATCTTCTGGAAAATGTTGCATGAATTTATTGTAGTCACAGACAAGTCCTAGTATCATGGCCTTGAATCTTGTGGAAACCACAATACAAGTTGGGATTATAGTTTGAGGTTGTTGGTTTGAAACTTGTTGTGGTCCAAAATTTTGATTAGGTTGTTGGTTGTTAGAGTTGAAATTTTGAGGTTGTTGCCTTTGGATTTGGTTCTGATATCCAGTTGGGTTTCGGATTGGACCTTGTGTCTGGATTTTCCATTGTTTTTTGTTGTTGTTTTTCGTGATGGACGATTAAAATCCACCACGTTGATTGTTGGAGTAAAGTTATTATTTTTTTGATTGTTAACGGGTGTTGGAGTGTTTACGACGTTTTCCCTTTTAACCTGGTCTGTGACTCCATCTGTTGTAACCCCACGGTTTTTGTTAAGGATCTTGGGTCCTTGATTGGTATTCCCGACATTAGGATAAGTCATAGTGTTTTGATTGGGAGTGATTAATTTCCCATTCGTTCCATATGTCTTACGACCATTGTCTATTGCCTGCTTGATCGATTCGGAGAGCACTCTCGAGTACTTCATCATAAGTCCTTAGTGGGAACTTCTGGACTTCTTCCTTTATCTCTCTATTGAGAGAATGAAGGAATAAGTCACATAGTTCCATCTGATCCATGTTTGGAGCACTTGCTGATGAGTAGAGGAATGTATGCCATCTTTGAATGAAATGAGCAACAGATTCATTGTGCTCTTGTTTAATATGTAAGAATTCCCTGATCCCTGTTCTTAACAATTTGTTCATGTCAAAAGCTTTGATAAATTCTGACACAAGTTGTTTGAATGAGTGTATCGAGGCTTCAGGTATTCTATAATACCAATCAAGGGCAATACCCTCTAAGGTCTTAGGGAATATCTTAGCAACAACCACATCCCAAGGGAGCAATTCTTGAATGGCCATGGCATAGGCCTTGATATGTGCATTTGGATCTCCCTCCCCCTTGAATTTAGGAAAATTAGGAAGAGGTCTTGGAAGCATGATGCTTCGTATGGTGAAATCTAGAGGTTCTTTTAAATATTCTGAGTAAGTCCCTACCGCATAGGTTTCAACCATCAATGGTGCCTGCTGAGGGGGTAGAGGTGGAATGGGTTGTTGATATGGCATAGCATATGTATTTGCAGGGACATAAGGAAACCCCTGTGGTTGAGAAAACATCCCGAGAGAGGAGAACATGTCTCCCTATGGTGATTTTGAATAAATGTTTAAGTAGGGAGGAGCATTGCTCTGATATGGGTTGTTTGGTACTAAACTGGGAGGTATCATACTTTCAACTGGAGCAACATTTGAAAATGTGGTTCTAGTTGGTGTTTGTTGTGGGTAGTTATACGAATGTTGAGGAGGCATGCCTAACATTCATGTTCCTGTGAGGAGGTCAACCTGACTAGGATGATGCAGGGAGGGTTGGAAGTTCCCACTTGCCCCGAATGTGAAGTTTGATTTGCTTGAGCAAGTTCTAGTCCTCTAACCTTCTCAACTAAAGTTGAGATGACCTCGATTGGTGATGACACAGTGTTTTGCCTTGATGGTTATTGTTGTACACTTTGAGGTTACAGAGGGGTATGGTACCCTGCTATGAATTGATCATTACTCTGCCAAACTTCACCAAGAGTATTTTCCATAGGTGGAGGAATGGGGGTATTTTCTTGGAGCAGGGTGTCAGGTTGTGTTTGCAAACTTCCTAGAGATGGATACATGTTTTGGAAGTGTTGTTTTCACTTCTAGCGTAGCGTGCTAAGTACTCCTCATCCAAAAATGGGAGTGGATCTGACTGCCTACTGATTTTTGGTCTAAACAAAACCTGAGGAGATGAAATGGATTCTCCAGTAAACGTCATATTATTAGAGCCTGATGGCTCAAGTTGTTGTGTTTGTGTGAGTTGGTCTAGCTCCTCAATTTGGAATGAAGAACTAGAGCTAGTTCTTTGAGGAGGAGTTTGTGATGACAAGTAGTTGCTTGAGTAGTTTTCAGCCCATGCAGAAAGTGAGGGTGACGGTTGTCCTATTTTTTTGACCATAATATGCTTCGAGACCTGAGAGAGGTCTACCATATGCATCGTATCCTGACATATTCGGGGGGTATATAAATACCCATAGAATAATGGGAAGGAGCGAAGATGGATGAAAGAAATGGAAATGAAAAGGGAGCAGTTGTTGCGTTCACGTCAGGTTCACCAATTTTGTATGATAGAAAAGTGACAGGCGAGCATGAGAATCAACAAGTAGCCTTTCTTCGTACCTGACCTCCCGAGGTCGTGCCGAGACAGCCGGTGGAAATGAAATATATGCAGATGTGGACAAACTAGTTGGGCAATCTTATATCCTCAACATGCAATAACGGGATCTGCGAGTCTAAGGAAAAGAAATCTCTCCTAACCTGAATTGGTGTAATGGATCGTTCAGATATAATAGTTTCTCGGAGGCTCCAATCAATGTCGAGCTCTATCGAGATCCTATCTATTGGTTGTTGGATGCGTGGAAAGTGACCTGTAGGTGCTTCGTGTATATTTCCAGACAAGGTCATGAAAGTGGTAGTGAGAGGTGTAGTGGATTTGTAGGAAACTATGGGTGGTTTTCTGGTCTAACCCAGAAAATATTAGCTTGATTGGCTTCTATATTTAATATGGAAAATTGTGTTATAATATCTGGTGGGAGTGGTGAGGATCTAAATACCAGCATACGTAAACTGGTGTCAATGTTTAACTGATTAGCAGGCCCATTGGGTTGTGGGACCTGGGGATCACAACCATGAGTTCGTGGTTGTTGTGGACCTTTTATGGTCATGTGAAGAATCAATCTCTTCTTCTGACTATCCAATAGTCATAAGCTTTTTCAGCTTCTATGTTTAATACCAGGAGTTTGTGTGATCTTCTCAGAATACCTTACGGGTGTTCTAGCAACTTGTATACGTAAGCCTGTGTCTATGTCAATGAGAAGGTCTCCTATGTTTGGTTGTGGAACTAATGAATCACAACCAAATGTTTTCTCTCTTTTGGGTTCTTGTATGGTCATGTGGATATCCTATCAAGGCAATCTATAGTTGGGTTGATTTGACCAGAATTTGTATGCTTTGTCATCTTCAATATTTAATTCTCTCAATTGCTCACTAACTGCTTGTGGGTTTGTTGTTGTTTGGAAGACGTGAATTCTAAGACCTTGATCTATATCTGCTAATGTTGTGAAGAGATTTGGCTGAGGTATTACCGGTTTGAATACGTAATCCCTAGGCTCTCTGGGTCCCGTAATTGTCATGCAAGAGATAACCAAACTTAACTGAATGAAGTAAACTAATTATGAAAATAAATCTACACTATGCTTATATTCTTTTTTGTATTTTCAAAGATGTGAATTTGAACAAAATTTAAAGAGTGACTATTCTAATAAATTCAGATAACGAACAATTAATCTAATAACAGGATTAAAACAAGCAAGGTAGCCAGATGTAGCTATTTGCCTATGCATTTGTGAATTGATCCTAAATATAAATAACTAACTAATTTAATTGAAAGACCTTAAATCTTACCTTAGAAGTGAGGAATAAATCACAGCTTCTCAGAAGCTATCATTCCCCACAGCTTCCCTAGTAATGTTGAAAGCAAGCTTAACTGAAATAAAATGATTTGATTATTCTATTTGATATATTGTAACTACAACTTTGACAATTCAAACCTGGAGTTTACAGAACAGCAGAAAATCCAGTTGTATTGTGACTTGTCCCCTCAGTGTGATCTCTTCATTCCTACGTGTTCTCGTGAATCCAGAAAAGTGGGAATGTGACAACGGCAATAGGAGAAGATGTTTGAACAGTGGCAGCTTGGACGTAAGCTGAACAAAATGCAAGTAGGAGAGGGATAGCGCAAGAGAACAGAGCTTGGCTATGTGATTCCTAGCAGGATTGTTACAGGGATACAACACAAACACACCGAAATCTCTAGGACCTATACTTCCTGTGACGAAACAACAACCTATAACTCTAAGAAGAATCAAGATTCAAATGAACTTAATCTAGAACTAGAACTATTTTATACTAAGCCAGTTGTTTGGAGAACAACAATGGAACAAGATGAAACTAGAGAGATCTAGTGATCTCTAAACCAGAATTGTGGAGCCTTGAACTGAGAGGCTGAGAGATTTACAAAATCTAAACCTGTTGAGACTTATTGAAGAACTTTCAAAACACACTGAATAATAAATCATAGAGGGAGAGGGGCCATTTTCTTGTAAACAAGCTTGGTATTTATAGCACTTTGATTTACTAGAGGGTAAGATTGAATTGAACTCTTCTATTATTAAAAAAGAGGAATTACTATTTACCAGGAGGCTAAAACTTTAATGCAAGCAAGAGTGGTTGAGAATTACAAGCGCAACTTGATTTTTTACGTTGACGAAAGCGTTGGAAAGTTCTGGAAAATGCGCACACAGGACCACCACCCAGCATAGGGTGGTAAGTTACAGGACCACCGCCCTGTCCTGGCTGGTGGTCACAAGACAACCACCTAGGCAGGGGTGGCAGTCCTGTAACTAAAGACCAAAATGCAAGGAAAAGAGAGGAAAGGGGTTAGAACAAAGCATGTGAAGGTTGGATAAGGCATTTTAGGATGCAAATGTATACTCAGTGTGCTTTCTAGATTCTGAACACCTTGTGAAGAGATTTGAATCATCATTGGGGTTTCTGTAACCTCTTTCTGATAGTACACACCCTAATCTCCGTAAAAATTAAAGACAATAACACAATTTACACAACATGAAATTTATTTTCTATCACCTGTCAGTGCTTCTTCAATGATTGTCTTTTCTATGTGATCTGTGATATTATAGACCACTCCTTTAGACATATCCTTTGCAACGTACAACCACATTTTGTTTACATGCAACCATCTTCCTTGGTCATTCAGCTTTGTTACAAGATGTGCAACTCACTGCAGTACTGGGTACTTCTTCAATTTGTCAAATGTCCATGCCGCGTAGACCTTTGGTATACCCAAAATCCTTCATTGTCTCTAGGATTGTGACCTTATCAATTAAATCGCTATCCAGATCCGCTCCTGAGGCCCTCAGTCCTGTCATTGTTGAAATCAAAGCAGTTGTGATTCTAACCCTCCTTCCTGCAAAGTAGAAGAAGTTCTCATGGACTCTTCTCATCAACCATCAATACAATGGTTCATACTTCCCAAAGTATGGCAGCTCGTATAACTGGTAGATTCCATTATGCTTCAGTAACTTCTCATCAACATCATCGTACACTAGCATATATTCTATTGTGCGCTTGTTTGTTTTTGTGCTCAACAATGCATCACACTCCTTATTATCTGATGTTCGATGGTTATAATTTTTGATTTTACATTGATAGACATGGGAATCCCATTCTTGTCCCGCAATCACACCCTCTGGATACTGTATTTCTGTGAAATTACTCTCGGGAGAAATTTCTTTTTCCACTTCAACCTTCTTCTTCCCCTTTTCTCCTGCTGTGGTGATTTCTTCGGTGCCATCTGAAAAATCTCTCTTTTCTTCCCTCTGTAATCAAACAAGTCAAAACCCTAGTTTAAATCTCCATGCCCTAGTGGAAATCATGTTACCTAGCTTGTTTGTAACATGTCTGCTTTGCTCAAAACCTTCGCCTATGGTAACACAAACTTGTCCTATGCACAACCCTACTCTCCATGTTTGGTTTCACGCTCTTCACACCTCAACATGATTGCTTGGCTCATTCGCACTTATCCATTTTCAAATTCTCTCAATTGCAATGGTTAAAATGAACTCACATCCCGTCCTTATATAGAATTTCAAAAAGTTAGTGCATTTATTTCTCCTCCACCTACCAAAAATCCTCTCATTAATTGATCATTTTTGTTCTTTCTGTGCAGTACATCTTCGTGCCCAAGCTATAACCTTCTAGCGTGCCCTCTTATGTTTTGGCTGTAGACTTCTCTTTAGCACGCTTCCATGTGACTGAGTATCTCATCACTACACCTTCCACTAGTAGTCTTCATAGCCTCTACTCACCTTGTGTTATACTTGTTTCTTCATTCATCTCTATCTATGGTCCTTGTTTCCATAAGAAATCTCCTTTTTTAAAATTCTCCAACCTTGAATATCACCCATAGATAGTTCCTTTCATGTGTACTTATTTTCATCAGTCCTGTACTTGGATATAAACAACCTACCCCACACTAAGGGCATGTGCAGTCCTCTGTGCATAAAAATTCTTCAATTATTAATCACCTTCTGGCACGTAAATGTGCTTATTACACAAACACACCAACTAAATTGACAAAGAATAGTGACAAAGAAGGAAACACATTAAGGAAATGAAGAAATGAAAAACTAATCTAAATGGTAACACTACATTATTACAAATACCAAGAAGACTTATTTATAGTAGGGCTTCAGCCTACTCCCATTCAAGTAATTGGGTAACTGTATTCCATCAAGTGCCTCTAATTGACAAGCGCCTGATTCAAGTATGTGAGTGATAACATACAACCCTAACCAATGTACCTTGAGTTTTCCTAGATGGCGCAAAAATTTAGAATCATAAAGGAGCACCATCTGTCCTATCTCAAGCTTTTTATCCCTGATGTTCCTGTCATGCCATGCTTTCTGCTTGGCCTTCTCTTGTTTTTGACTCCAACATGCTATGGCTTGTCACTTATCTAGCTTAAGTAACTTTTCAATCTGTTCTTCTAATGCTTGGTCATCAACTAGACCTCCAACGCACGTAATACACAAAGAAGCTAACCAAAAATCCATAGGAAGAATTGCTTCTGCGCCAAACACTAACTGAATGGTTTGGCTTTGTTCAACATTTTATATGTTGTTCGATATGCCCAAAGTACTACAAATACTTTATCATCCCAATCCTTTCTTCCAACATCACATATTTTTGTCAATGTTTGGCTCAAAATTTTGTTGAAAGCCTCAGCAGTTCCATTTTCCTAAGGATGATAGGGTGTAGTCTTATGGTGTGCAATCATGAATTCATCCAATAAAATTATAATTATCTCATTAAGAAAATGTGTGCCCCTATCACTGGGAAAAATTAAAGGACATCCATACATTGTAATAATATTTTCCTATAGAAACCTGGCTGTTGTAGCTGTTGTACAATCCTTTGTAGGTGATGCTTCTACCCACCTTGTTAGATAGTCTATGCAAGTTATGATATAACGCGATCTAGTTCTACACGCATATGGTGAAATAGGACCCACAAATTCTATAGCCCATTTCTCAAATGGTTCGGCACTAGTAATTGGTCTTAGAGGCATTTCATCTCATTGACCTAGTTTCCCAAGACGTTGACAATGATCACAAGATTTACAATATTCCTTACAATCTTTATACAGGGTCTCCCACCATAATCCAACGAGTAGAATCTTACGCGCAGTGGCATCACCTGTATAGTGGCCACCTACAATACCACCATGAGCTTATTCCATAATATCTATATGCTCATGTTTCAATACACAACGACGCAATACTTCATCCTGGCCTAATTTTTACAGGTCATTGCTAATCAACATGTAGGGGCTACACATATAGCAAGTTGTTTATTCTCTAAGGATTTCAGTCCTTCTAGTGCCATACCTATTTGTAGAAAGACAATAATGTCCTCTAGTTTTGATGGCACTTGTTGTAACCTGTATAACTGTGTATCTAACATGGTATCTTCAATTGCATGTGCTTCTTCTCCTGACTGTATTCTAGATAAATGGTCTGGTCCAAAATTACTTTTCCCTGGTTTTACCACAACTATGAAATCAAAGTCTTGAAATAAGAGTACCCACCTGCATATGCGCCCTTATAGGAAGGGATAAATTACCAAATACTTTAAGGCCATGTGATCTGTGTAAAAGACAAATGGTGTAGCTATCAGGTAATGCAAGAATTTATGTAGCACATATATTATTGATCATTGACAAGGCTTCCCGCTCTATAGTTGTGTAATTCTGTTCTACATGAGTCAAATTTCTACTAGCAAAATAGATCGGATGATCTATAATACCGACTCCAAGTTGAGCTAACACCACGCTAATGGCCGTGCCAGAGGCATCCATATGTAAATGAAATGGTTGGTCCCACGAAGGAAAATGTAGAATAGGTGCAGTAGTAAGTTTATCCTTTAATGTCTCGAATGCATGCTGCTACGGTTCTCCCCCGTAGAACGTACCTTTCCCTTTTAGTAACTCCTCCAATGGTGCAAAAACTTTGGCATATCCTTTGATAAACTTTTTGTAATATTTTGTATGACCCAAAAATCTGCGCACCTCACTCTGACTACTAGGCTCTCTTAGGCCTATAATAACTACAACCTTGGTTGGATCAACCAACAAACCTTCCTTGCAGATTATGTGTCCTAATAGTATTCCAAATGGTGTGGAAAATATGCACTTCTTGATGTTCAAAGAGATACTCAACTATCTACATCTTTAAAACATTAAACAAAGTTTGTCACAATGATCCTTAACTAATTCATACACCATCCAATCATCGAAATAAACTTGTAAGACTTTGTGAATAAATTCCTTGAATGCTTGAACAACTATGCGCGAAAATACATCAGACGCATTTTTTAGACCAAAAGGCATTATAGTATAGGCAAAGCTACCCCATTCAGTAGTAAAAGTAGTCTTTTCCTGATCCTCCTAGGTAATCCTAACTTGGTGATACCCAGAGAACGCATCTATAAATGAATAGATTTCGAGCCCTGCAACGCCTTCTAGTATTTCCTCAGTGAATGGCATAGGAAAGGGATCAATCGCACATATAACATTCATCTCCCTGTAGTCCACACAAACCCTAATCTGACCATCCTTCTTGATACTTATCACCACTAGACTAACCCATTCTGACTCATCAAGGGGCTTTATAATCCCAAACTTCAACATTTTGTCAATCTCTTCTTTTCCCTTTTCATGCAAGTTGGGGTTCATCCTGTAGGGTCTCTTTTTAACTGGGCATGCACCCTCTTTAAGATTTATCTTCATCTCCCTTAATTATTCATGCATGCCTTTAAGTTCATGGTACCCTTAGGGAATAAGTCCTGATAATCCCTTAGTAACTATATGATTTTTTCCACTTCAGATTCTGACTAATAGTCTCCAATTATGGCTTCCTTAGGCTCAAAATTTGATCCAATATTCACCTTCTTTTTCTTCATAGTTTCATGATAGGTGTGCATGGTCTTATCTACACTATCCAACACCTCACACCTACCTTTTGAATGGTTTGCACCCATATTTTCTACTTCTTCGTCATCCACTAAGTAGACCATTTTTCCTTTTTCTTTCTCAAGGCAAACGTGTTGAAGTAGTGTGGCATCGACCTCTGTCTCTTTAACAAGATGCATTCCTGAGTTTCCTTCATCCAATAACTCCTGAATGAGTTCTTCAGCCTTAGCACTATCCCTCATAGTTAAGCACTTTATGAATTTTAGTGCTTCTTCCACCAGAGGCCTGGTAGAGAAGAAGTCAAACATCTGGGCCATTCCTATAATTAAATTATGCCGATTTCCAGTCTCTCTATGCAGTTCTACATATACATACCAAGCACACGTGCAACCTTGTAAAGTGGAATAAAACTTGTGCACCCATAGCGAAGGTGGTAAATATTCTTGCCCCTCTATCCAGAGTCTCTCACACTTTTGAACGTGGTGCTGAATAGGTTGATTACCATGATACGTGCAGATTTGAGTAGGTGCATTGTGTTAGTGTAGGTTATTATTTATCATTTTATTTATTTATTAGGATAATTCTTACACTTGTGTTAGCCCTACACTTACTGGGTTAAATTTTTTAGGTGTACTAGTTGTGTGGAGTTAGCTTACTAGTTATGTTGAGTTAGCTTCTTAGTTATGTGGAGTTAGATTACTAGTCTTTTGGAGTTAAATTAACTACCAGTATCAGTTAGTGGGAGTTCTTCACCACTGATTTAGGTAGTAGTTGCACTTCCCTCATCCTATATGTACATCTTTCTTGTTGAATAATTAAAGTCATTGTATTGTAATGTATTGAGCATTATGGATTATGATGGATTTCCATATATGGTATTTTAGATCTTTTGTTTTGCAAATCTAATGTGGTGTCCTATTATCATCTGAGATTGTGGCTTGGAAAAATATTCTTATCATTCCTTTCATGGCATCAGAGCTTTAGATGATGTAGACATCCATTTTTAAGTTTTTCTTTGCAAGCAAGGGTTTATTATTTTCATGTATTCGGAATTTGTTAGCACTTCAGGTCCATGTATTTTGAAGGAAGTGACTCACCCCACAAGAGTTTTCTAATAAAAAAAATGATAATAATTCAATTGATCAAGTGGATGAAGATGAAGTGATTCAAATAAAAGGAAAAAATATTCCAAAGGGACTAGTGTCTTTGGAGGAACTGGTTGAAAAACACAATAGATTCATTCATGGAAGAGCAAAGGATTAACCAATGTCTTCATCACAGTACGATAAAGTTAACATTGGAACAAACAAGCAACCAAGGATGACAAAAATAGGAAAATTTTGTTCACCTGAGGAAAGGATAAATTTTGTATCTCTATTAAATCTGTACTCTGATGTGCTCGCATACTCATATGATGATTTAAAGTCCTTCAAACCATAGTCCATGCAACATTCTATACCCGTGAAGCTTGATGCAAAATCCTTATGGCAAAAGTAAATGTAGCATAATCCCAAGATTACACATACAAAAAAAGAAGAGCTTGAGAAGTTGTTGAATGCCAACATCATCTTTCCTATCCACCACTCAATGTGGATAGCCAATATTGTGCCAGTAAGAAAAAATAGTGGTGAAATCCACATATGCGTGGCTTTTCAAAACTTGAACAGAACTTCTTTGAAGGATAGTTACCAGGGTTCCCTTTAAGAATCCTCTAGAAAAAATGAGGTGGAAAATCCCTGGTGAATATTCCTTTGGCCACATTTGCAACAAAGGTGAATTTTTGTAGGTTTTTGCAGGAAAAATTCGGCTGGAAAGCTCATGAAAAAGCAATAAATCCGTACAAAAAGATGTTGTACTTGTCACTTGAAGCCACAATGTTGCTAATGGGTGTTAGAATCTCCTTATTGTCGCATGAAAACATGATACTATTGATGGGCGTCAACATGTCTTGGTGACACGCGACAACAAGTGGTCTCTGATGCCCTTCAGCAACATCATACTGTTGGCGAAATAATTTGTCTTGTTGTCGCGCATCTCAAGCCTTCTGAATGCCTAAAAATCATTGTCTGGCGACAAGAAAGTTGTTGTCAAGTGTCAAGAGTTTGTTTGTTGTCGGATGACAGCAAAAACCTTCATGTTGCACGACAACAAGTTTGTTGTCGGGCGATAAGAACTGACAGTTTTCGACGAACATGTTTTCACCATTTGGGAGAAATATTTAATGAAAATAGACCGTATAATATATGAATATTTGTGGGAAAGGGCCAATGAATCCAATGAGAATACTTAGAATTACTGAAAATGAATTACTCATCATAATTTAACCGAATTTTTATTTTTGCATCTAGGTATACACCAATAAACTGAGTGATAGGAAAAGTTTATGATTGCCAAGAACTAACACATCATATGATTCATGGAGAACATTAAATATACATTAATTTGAGATTTAGTTAGGTTCCCAAATGTTCACAAGGCTCTTGGAAACTTTCACGCCAGTTACATCTGGTACCAGAACCTCTATGTCGCATTGTTAGACAAGTTTTCACCTCTCCATGATCCCAAAAACTTTCTCGAATGATTTCAACATGAAGTATGATATTTTATCTCTCCACTTCCTAGGGTAAGAGCTTATAAATATTCATCGAGCTATGGAAACTCTTGGAACAAGGTGACTAGCTTTTCTAGGAAAATAATAGCGAGCTCATGAATTGTTTTTAACCAACATACCTACACATGAAACAAACTTTTTTGTAACTTGTTGGGTGTTGTGATCACTAGCAGGTGCCATTATTCCCTATCATGTGCTAACAAACGAATCTGGTCACACGTCAACAACACTGTCCACTGTTGCGCATCAGAAGGATTTTCTTGTCACCCATCCACACAACCTTCTTGTCACCTGTCACCAGATCCAGCTTGTCACCCGTCAA
Source organism: Taxus chinensis (assembly GCA_019776745.2). Lineage (NCBI taxonomy): Eukaryota > Viridiplantae > Streptophyta > Pinopsida > Cupressales > Taxaceae > Taxus > Taxus chinensis. The sequence goes on from CM034146.1 coordinate 852,583,872, forward strand.
AAAATCTTACTAGTCATCTGTCCACAGATCCTTCTTATCTCCTGTCCATAGATATTTGTTGTTGCTCATCCACCGATCCTTCTTGTCGCTTTTCCACAGATCCATCTTGTCACCCGTCCACACAGCCTTTTTATCATCCGTACTGGAATCTATTGCTTCGTAAGTTATGTACTACCGTGGAATGAGTTAGCAACTAGTGTTCTACCCGGTGAATAATATAGGATTATATAGGGGATATTATAACTAGGTAGGCGAAGCTAACCCCTAAAAAAAATTAAACTTCAGTTTTTACGTGAACATGTCATTGACCCGCGCCAAAAAAATCACCTTTTCACTTTTTTATAAAATGGAATATTTGCCATATTGCGAATATTCGCCACTAAAAAAATCCCTGCCTAGAATTGACTATAAACTTGACCATGTTTTAAGACAGTCAAATTTGGTCATTTAAAAAGGTTTTTTGGCACATTTCTTTAAAAATCCGTACAATTATGTATAGACATATTTTTTGACTCAAAAATTATATCATCTTTCTAGATTTTTTGAGAAACTTTCTTGGTTTCTCTCTGGTTTTTGATACAGGTGCCAGAAAAAGAGATATTTATAGTCAAATTTTGTATAAAAAATTGTACTTTTTGGGTGCATTCTTTTATCCATTGGATATAAGTGTGTACCTTCCAAATGCATTCTTTTACTCTATAGATATTTCTATTTTGGATGCAATATTTTATCCACTGGACACAGATCTATACCCTATGGGTGCATTCTTTTATCTATTGGATACAAGCGTGTACGTTCTAGATGCATTCTTTTACCCTATAAATATTTATGTTTTGGATGTAGTCTTTTATCCACTGGACGTAGATCCGTACCCTCTATGTGTATTCTTTTATCCATTGGATATAAGCCTATACCTTCTGGAATCATTCTTTTACCCTCTGTATATTTCTGTTTTGGATGCAGTCTATTATCCAATGGACATAGAGTTGTACCCTTTGGGTGCATTTTTTTATCCATTGAATATTGACGTGTACCCTCCGAATGCAATGATTTACCCTCTAGACATTTATGTTTTAGGCACAGAATTTTATCATTTGGTCGTAAACATGTATCGTGTGGATGTACTCTTTTACCCTTTGGACATTTGGGTGTCACGAATACCTTTTAAAAAAAAATTCAACATTAAAATATTATTTTAATAGCAAAACCTTCTAGAGCTCATAACTTTTGATCCATAGCTCGGATTAAGGTGATCTTTTTTTTTGAAATTGTGTATTTTTTCGAGATCTACACATTGATGATATTTTTATACACATATTTCAAATGTAAAAGGTATTATTACTCATTGTAATATTTACATGCACTCAATTATAAAGTGCCAAATTCAGGAGGGTGTTGTAATCCTTTGTGGACAAAATTTCGGTTGATCTCGACGTCCTAAAATTTTGGGTGTTGCAATTTTGTATCTATGGGTGTATACATTTATATATATCTTGTTTGTTGAGATATTTTGGTTATGTATTTTTGACACTTTTTTTGGCATGTTGATAGTCTCTCTTATGGGGGAGCTATTCTGGTGAAGCCCAATGTTAGTTTGTCAGTGTTCGAGTAGTTGATTTTGGCAACTCATACATATATGTGGTATCACTCTACTCATTCAGCAGTATGGGAGGGTGTGGTGTTGATACTGATTCTTTGGGTTTCGTGTCCTTGCCTTGTTTCCTTGGATTTTCTTGGATCGTGGCACTCATATTTATTTGGATCTTGTGTTCTTTCCTTGTTTCCTTGGCTATTGTTCTTGGATCGTGACACACTTGTTTGTAGCAGTTGATATTGCTTTTTTAGATTTTGTGTCCTTGCCTTTTTACCTTGGCTTTTCTTGGATCGCGGCACTCCTATTTATTTGGATCTTGTATCCTTTCCTTGTTGCCTTGGTTATTCTTGGATCGTGGCACACCTATTTGTAGCAGTTGATCAAATTATGTTCAGTGTTTTTTTTACATTTTCGACATCACTCCATTGATAGTCTTCTTACATGGAGCTATTCTAGTGAATCCCAGTGTCAGCTATTTTTGAGTTCTATGATCGAGCAGTGGATTCAGACCATAATGCGCACCACACTTCTTCAACATTGTATGATTTTTTGAAGCTGAGATTATGAGGATATCTTGCAGTGTGATTTTTCTCTCTACTTGGTTATTACTGGTTTTGGGTACCTTGCGGTGTCCAATTTTCCTAGTTATTGTACGTGGGTACCTCATCAGGCCTTGTTGCCGGGACCCACCTTCTTTTTCACCCACTTAAGCTATGCTTACGGGAGGGTGTTAGTGTAGGTTATTATTTATCCTTTTATTTATTTATTAGGATGATTCTTACACTTGTGTTAGCTCTACACTTGTTGGGTTAGCTTGCTTAGGTGTACTAGTTGTGTGGAGTTAGCTTACTAGTTGTGTTGAGTTAACTTCTCAGTTATGTGGAGTTAGCTTACTAGTCTTTTGGAGTTAACTTAACTACCAGTATCAGTTAATGGGATTTCTTCACCACTGATTTAGGTAGTAGTTGTAATTCCCTCATCCTATATGTACATCTTTCTTATTGAATAATTCAAGTCATTATATTGTAATGTATTGAGCATTATGGATTATGATGGATTTCCATATATGGTATTTTAGCTCTTTTATTTTGTAAATCAATTTGGTGTTCTATTATCATCTAAGATCACGGCTTGGAACAATCTTCTTATCGTTCCTTTCACATTGCTCCTAAAGAACCTAGTAGCAAGAGAAATCATAATTTCATTCCATCCTACAAGATTATCCTTGTGGGCCACCCACCAATGTGTTGCTATCCCACGTAGTGTATATGCTGGCATATTTCTTCTTTCCAGTGGGTCTACCCACTGTTCCTCTATGGCATGCAGGAATACCATAAGATCTCCCTCGCCAGTGTAACAAGGTATCGAGTTATTACCTATCCTCCTTACATAACATGGTTTGCTGCATTTACGAAATATTCTCTTTACTTCGCGTCCTACCAACTCATAAGTGCTATGAGCCCAATCATCACAAGCAACACTTGTAGTATTGCTAATAGATTGTGCATCCTCCCACTAAAGGATTCCTTCTTTACATGGCTCAAGCACTTTTGGATCCCAGATGGAATGTACATAAATCCTAATCAGGTCTTCTTCACTCAAGGGCTCAACGTAGGGCACAAATTTTCCATTTGTTAAAGGGATAATAAATATTTCCTCCTTGTTTTCAAAACTGATATAACCCTTGTTGAACCGAAGATCAACATTATTTGCATAGCACCAAGGATGCCCCAATAGAGCTGGGAAAATATCTGACTCTGCTAGCATTAAAACCTCAAAATCTCTAGTGAACCTGGATCCTTGTATGGTAATGGATGCATATTTCAAAACTCCAATGGGAGTGGTCTTAGTCTGATTAGCCATGAACAATACATTAGAGGATGGCTACAATGGGGGTCTTCCCATTTGTACCCATGCATCTAAATTAAGAACATTGACTTCCATGCCTGTATCAATCAATATATTACTCAATAGCCACCCATCAAAAAAGCATTCATATTGATTTCCTTGTCATAATCTAGGCTATGAGGGGGAAAATTTACATGCAATATCTACCTTCCAGTCTCAGTACTTGTACGCAGAGTGTTTCTTTTTAACCAATTCGCTAACAGTGGAATTATATTTTCCTAGCTCAACATTTTGCACACTTTTCTCAAGTCATACATATCAGTTTGGACCATTTACGATGCTTTCTTTTGCTCCATCTTCCGTGATTTCTCCTTTAAATACTGTATTTCACCCTGAAGATTCCTGAGTACCTCCATGATTTCCTTATAAACCTCATTTTGATGGGCAGGGTAGGGGTACTGTGCATGAAGAACCTCCTCCTTAGTGATGGTAGGCTTCTGCTGTAATGCTTCTTTGGCGCACGCCGCCTCAACGCAGGTCGTGATATTGACTTGCAATGCCTCAGACTCTGCTTCCAACTTAGGCATCCACTGATTTTTCATAACGTTTTGTATCCTAATCATCCATGTGCATTTTTTTTCTTGTTTATGCTGCTTGCTAAGATGCTCATACAAGTCCGAGAACTCCTCATAGCTATGACTCTTTCCACAGAAAGAACATGTAATATTCTGGGGGCATTCATGCCTATAGTGGTCAGGAGATCCGCAAGTATAACATGTTCCATGAGGGAACTCATTTCTTCCACCACCACGGCCTCATCCTCCAAATCCTCCACAATATCCTTGACCTATGCCACATCTGCCTTTAAAATTCCCTTCATTACGATCATAGCGCGCCTAATTGTGATCCTGGTCTAGATGCTCGTTCTTTCATTTAGAGTTATCTGAAACTCATATCTATCGTACAATAATATCTATAGCATCATGGATCTGACCAATCAACCGACATTCTTCCGTGTCATGAGTCGTGGACTTGAAGATTTTACAGTATCTAGAAACATTATTCCTTATCATGCATTTTAGTAACGGACATCGGCTAGCATCATGGTTTAAATGGCATATCTCACAATCCAACAGCAGTGAGCACACCGATCTGCGGGTAAACCTATCCTTTGTATGACCTTCTACTTCACAATCTGTGTACCAAATCCCTATGCACGTCTCATGTGCTGAATTTGCCAATAGTTTTTCAAACTTCTTTGCCATAGATGTGATATGTGATTCTAAAAATAGGCTCACCCCATTATCTATGCTTCCAAATGCCTCAACACGTAAGGCTGCTTCAAGTGCTTTACATGGATCAGTGTATGTCTTATGTAATAATGCCCTCCTAAAATGGGTAATCAGGCCCCTAATGAACCATTGTGCATGCTGGCTTACATGTATGTCATAAGAAAGCTTAGATAATAATGTTTTAAAATAGGCATCATACTCTCTAACACTTTCAGTAGTGCCTTTCTTAATATCCTTAATTACATTTATACTCATCTGCTCAAACTCAGGGATGTGAAACTCTTTAAGGAATGCATCTTTTAAAGCTATATAGTCTACGCAAGTCTGATCAAGGTTAAAATTTCTGTACCAGCTGTGTACGCACCCTTGTAACGTAGTAGAAAATTCACTTGCCCTACGCTCAGAAGACATGATTCATTTATGCGCCACAATATTTCACGCATATGCACATGTTCAATAGCATCTTCTATGCCCCTATACTCTAGAAGATGAAGAGACATATCCATGTAAATATTATGGGGTTGGTGTGGACCTTGCCCACTTGATCTAGAACCTTCTGTGTTTCCTCGGCCTCTAGCACCACTAGATCCACCAGAGCTAGAGCCACTTATACCTCATGATCCTGAACTTGTAGCTGGGGTCAGACAAGAAGATGTACTTCCTTGTGTCCCAATAGTATAACTGAACTGTACCCTGACAGTTTGCGAAGGATTACTACTCCCAGAAGACAATCCAAAAATTTGTGCTCCTGAATTATGTGCAAATGATACACCTAAAAAGTTACTCCCATATAACAACAAAGTTACTTTTGCTACCATCGTTGTGCCTCTTATAAGACTCACTCCTACTCTCTCACTACTTGAATTAACTTGCTGACTGTTTGTTGTACTAGATGATAGAAAACCAAGTGCAAGGGAAAGGTTGTTAGGTGGATTCAGATGCATGCCCGCAACCTAGGTTGTCTCTGCTGGCATGCTTCTGTGTGAGGCCGAGGAGGGTTCTCTATCATGCTTTCCCAAATGGGGGAGTTCCCAAGGCTCAGGTTCCACGTCTTCTGCGTGAAATTCCACTTCTTCTTGAACTATCTTTCTCTACAACCTTCTACTTCTTCTTTACCTCCATCTTGTGCACCTCATTATAATTAAGCTTCCTTTCCTTTCTCTTTCTTTCTACCACTAGGTCTTTCATCTTTCACCAAACTTACTCCTTCCCTCGCGCATGGTGGGGTTTAGTTTTCCATCGGTTTACTCTCCAAATTCAAATTTACCATTAGGATCTTGATCTCCAGTGGAATGCCTTACAAGTAAGTTCCCCTTGGATATCGTAAAAATTGGAATTCAGCTACCAATGGGCATGAATAAGTGGAAATCGAGTAATCCAAGATATAACTATTCAAAACACCACATATCCACAACGTGAGTCAAAATTAGATCAACATCATAAAGGGCCTGAAACTCTTCCTGCGCCCAGACAAGTGTGCGATACCTCCAATTCCACTTAGATGCATAAGCGATCAGCCACTCATACAATTGTACTGGAAAGAAGTGAAAAATATCTCATATAAACTATCATAGAGATTGTGTTCCACCCATACACATGTATTAAACTCAAATCCAATGTTGAACCTCCATGTGTATTCTTCTTCTAGGTCATGTATCCACTCCTCAATGCTTGCTAGGGTCAACTGGTATGTCTTCATTGTGAACCATCTTGAAAATAACTGAAAAAGAGGTCCTGGCAATGGAACCAATGATGCAGCCTAGAACTCACCTATAAAAGCCCAGGCATGCTGGCACATCACTCAGCCTAGACTGAGTGGTCACCTGAAGCACGTAAAGGTATCGGGCCCCTCTTTAGGTTTGTTGTTGCAGGATGTTAGCATGATGAATACTTAAAGCATTCAGATCTATGACTAATATATCATTCTACAGTGCATGTTCAAATCTAGATCTAGAGAATAATAGACTGAAAAGGTAACCATGATGAAATCAAGCATGTAATACTAAACTATAACCATGATAACTGTTAGTGCAAAATCACAACACCACTGGATGTAGATCAGGCTTCTAGGTCGATCACTTAGGCATCCAGTGTGATTGCACAACATTGAATCCTTTCTCCAGGTGTGGGACCTGTAAAATGAGAAAGGAATCTCCAGAGAAGGCTGGTTCCTGCTCCTAAACTACCTGCCACAAGCTATTCCAGTGCAGGAAAGCTAATCTAATCCTAATCTAACCATGCCAAGGAGACAGAGAGAGAGAGAAGGGAAAAATAGCAAAATCCTACACTAAAACGGTGATACACCAGAGAAGGAGAATGTTGAACCTCTATCAAAACTGCCATGGGACAAAGAGAGGTGAGCAATGGGAAGGATGGACAGATGCATCACAGGCCCAAGGATAGATTTCACACAGAAAATGTCCCAAAACTCCATGAACACAGCTCCAGACCTGTAATGAACATTCAAACATGCACAAATACCTGCAATGAAGAGAGGAAAGAGGAAAACAAGCGAAGAATGAGCAAGGATGGACAGATGCATCACAAAACACATTTTTTGTTGCTCCAGAAGTTTGCACAGAACATCATTTCATTAGTAAAAGGAAAAAACTCCATTACAGAGCAGGGAGGAGGTTCGAGCTCCATTTTCAACCCTAGAGAAGAAAAGAACGAAGGGCTGAGTAGAAAAGATGCGCAACTTGTTATGTCCCCTTTTAAAATGAGCCAAATCTGGCTTTATACAATGCATGGGTCGAGCCCAGGAGACATAAAACATAGGAAAACATGTAAGCAGCCCAACCATTGACCAAAACACATTTTTCATTACAATCGGTGGTTGAGACATAACTTCTGGCCATGCTGAAGAAGAATGCGACCCATGTGCATTAAAACTGGTTGTTGAAACGTCGCTTCTGGCCATGATCACGCATCAGAGCTGTTTCTCAATTTTCTCTCTCTAGACTGCACCAAAATTCGAGATTGATCCTAGAATCATGTAGAGAATTTCATAATCTTTCCGTTGATATAAAGAACGTGCAAATCCGAGCTCTGGATCGAAAGTTATGGAGGTCTGAAGTTTTAGGGCACAAAACAGGCAAAAACGTGTTTTGAAATCTTTCCCACGCTCTGCCACTTGGATGACACGTGGCACGCATTGATTGGTCGCGTGATTCTCTCTCCTCTACCTTTCAGTGGGATTTCTTTTGAAATTTCCTTGTGGGCCCCTTAAACTTGGACACGTGGCATGCATTGATTAGTTGACAGGGGCGCAGGGCAGACCTTGACTTTTAGCTTTTCAGCCAAAACTCATGCCAAATTCTCTAACTCCTTCCCGAGCTCCGCATTCCATGTTCCATAGGACACGTGTCCTCTTTTGATTGGCTCAGGCTGACCCCTCAAAATTCACCCTTTGACCTTTGGACTCTTCCCCTGTGACATGTGTCGTGATCTGGTTGGTTCTTGGCCCTTTCAGCTCCTTCGTGCCCTTCGCGTCTTTATGTCCCGGATGTCCCAAACTGCTTGGGCCAAAAACTTCCGATCCGCCCGAAATGGGCTTCCTCGTCCCTCATTTGGCCAATGACACGTGGCGTTGTTTGATTGGCTTTCGGCTCCTATGGCGATCCGCGTCCCGTGTGTCCCTTCGTCCCAGATGTCCCAGTACGAACTTTCTCTGTTTCGGGTGAACCGGCCGGTTCGCGTCATCACGGCCCAAATGTCCCAATTTCTTCCAGACTGTTTGTTCTCATTTCAGCCGATCCGGCCGGTTCGTGTACTTCGTGTACTCTTGTCCCGAACTGTCCCGCTCAGCAGTTAGTCGTTTTTCTTCCTCTTTCGGCCGGATCGGCTTCTCGCGCCCGCTGCGTACTTCTGTCCCAGATGTCCCTTTGCTTCACGGGCCGCCTGGAGGCTTTTCGACCGATCCGTGCCTAGATGTCCCAAATGTCCCGACTGCCCCTAGGACTAGGACTTAGTCATTTTTTATGATTTTTCCTGGATCAATCTACATGCTTGGAACTGCAAAACTCTGATGCATGTTATCAAAATTTACCCTGGGGGGGGGAAATTTTGACAACAGTTTGGTAACTCAGTGGGGTCATCTGCCTGCTAGATGAATGATCAGTAGCCTAAAGCAATCCATTGGGCATGGAGTCATAAGCAAGCCTGAAAACTGATCTGAACTTTGAAAAATTCCCTCTGAGCCACTTGAATCCCACCGGACATGGAGTTGTTCTCACCAAAATGCCACTGAAACGAACTGTGCAAGAGCAAAACCAGCACAACAAAATTATGTACAGAACTGGAAATCATACATGCTCCAAAATGAAACATGCAGAGTGTGCACAAGCACTTCTTCTACTGAAAGCAAACCTACCTACTCTACTCTAACTGGAGCAAAGGTAAGCTAAACAAACCATACAATTGGTTGTGAGAAATAACTTCCCTTTCTCAAAAGTGGCAGCCATGCAATTGATTTGGAGCTGATCATGGCTGTTAGGATGAGTGGGAAATCAACAAGAAGTTGATCTTCCACCCAAATCATCAAGGTATCAGCTGAAGGAAAATTCAATACCTCTTTTAGTTGTTCTGCATTTGGGTTGAAGAGGTATGACAGCTGATCCTTGATACTTTGTAGCTCACCCTCATGCTCAGAAGCAAGCATGACTGGTTGTGACTTCTCCTTTGGCTCCAATGAAGCCAAATACCTGATTGGGAAAGGTCTGATCAGTTTGATATGCCCATAGCTCTGATTTTCAACTCCAAGAATGGAGTCTTCTTGTAGACCTTGAATGGATGGTGTGGAAGCAATGGTAGAACCCTTCTGCCCTTTCTCTTCCTCCAATGAAGAACATGAAAGATTAAAATCTTCCAATCTTGATTCTGAAGAGTTGTTATAAGATGTAGGCTGCTGCAAATGAATGTTCTCCTTCAGGACAGTAGACTCTTGTGTTTGGAATGTGGATGATGAAAGAGAGAATGGTGGAAACTCAACCGGCTCTTCTCCATCAAAACAGTCCTCCAAATCTGACAGATAAACTGCCTCATTGCTGTCCTGCTGCAAATGCTCAACTTCCTCCATGGTGTCTTCTTGATCTGTAACTTGACCACCATGGTTTCTTTCTCCCTTCAACATTGAGTTTGAGAGGTCAAACTCCTCTTTAGCACTGGAACTTGAGAGAGGTGAAGTAGAAAGAAGAACTGAAGGTTCTCCTGTAGCCTGCTTTGTGCTCAGAGCTCTTGGATCTGCACTTTTCTCCCCCACAACTAGAATGTGCTCCTCTTCTTTTGGATTTAGAGAAAATTCTCCTTCCTCCAATGTTTGAAGAAAATCTTGCTTTTGATTGAACTCTTCCTCCAGCATGAAGTTTGTCAAGTCAAACTCTTCGATCTGCTGCTCTAGAGGACAAGTTGGGACTGCAAGATCTTCTTCTGAGCTTTCTTCCTTTATGGCTGATTGTGCAACAAAATCAGTCCTGACCACCATTTTTTCAACCTCAGCCTCTTCTGTAGGTTTAACCATTAAGGGGATCTTTGTTATCCCAGATTTAGCAGCCCAACTCCTCAAGTTGTCTGTCATTTCTTTTCTGTCGGGCTCCTCTTCTTGCTGTCCTTCATGGCTGATTTTTGCAATTTATTCTTCCCCACATGGAATTGGGGATGCAAGAGGAGAAGTGGATTGTAAATCAAATGGCTTGGCAATTTTTCGTGGTGGTGGAGGTAGAAACTCTTGTTTCTTTGGAGGAGGGGGTATTTCTGTTAGCTCTTGTGGAGGGGATGACTGTTTAGAAGGAAAAAGGAAAGAAGAATTGAGGTGTGTTGGAAGACTGAGAGGTGGAGACATGGGATCAACATTTGGGACAGCAGATGGAGAGGTTAAAATTTGCAAGTCCAAATGAGATGATGTTGCTTGAGTAATGGGAAGAGAAAAACCGGATGATGGCGTAGAACTTACCCATTGACAAGGTTGTTCAACACCGAATGTATAGGCCTCTATTTCTGCTGTCCATTGTGCAAGTTGGGGCAGCATCTTTATCATGAAGTCCAGCTTCTCTTGAGGGCTGAAGTGTCTTGGAAAAGGGCCTCCCCATGGACAAGGAGTCCTGTAACTGATTCCGAAAGCTCTCATTTGAGCTGTTGCTCTGGACTGCACCATCTTTACCTCCATCTTTTGGATTTTCTCCAACAGACCAGCATCTTGGATCTGATGGTCTTCATTATATGCATACTCTTGCTCTTGGAAAGCTCCATAGCCAAACTGACTTTGGCACAACTGCTCATATGGGTATGCATACTGATCTTGAATCTGCTCAAAATGCTGATTTGGAAGATTTGTAAAACATGTTGGAGGTGTGATATACTGCTGTTGTTGATGTGAATTCCATGATGGAAACGAAGTCATGATTGCACAACCTCATGGAATGGAAAAGAATGAAAGAGATGGAAAGAAATATGGAAGGGAATGGATGGAAAACGGGTCTGCAACTTCAGAAATGAGTTGCTGATCATATGGAGTCGCCTGATGTGTTTGTAAGTGCCTCCAAAGGCTGAAATCTTCACAGGAACACACCAACCTGCGAAAGATGAAGTGGAAGACCTCTAAGGTCCCACCGGGCGTGCTAGAACTGTTAGTGCAAAATCACAGCACCCCTGGATGCAGATCAGGCTTCTAGGTTGATCACTCAGGCATCCAATGTGATTGCACAACATTGAATCCTTTCTCCAGGTGTGGGACCTGTAAAATGAGAAAGGAATCTCCAGAGAAGGCTGGTTCCTGCTCCTAAACTACCTACCACAAGCTATTCCAGTGCAGGAAAGCTAATCTAATCCTAATCTAACCATGCCAAGCAGATAGAGAGAGAGAGAGAGAAGGGAAAAACAGCAAAAGCCTACACTAAAACGGTGATACACCAGAGAAGGAGAATGTTGAACCTCTATCAAAACTGCCATGGGACAAAGAGAGGTGAGCAATGGGAAGGATGGACAAATGCATCACAGGCCCAAGGATAGATTTCACACAGAAAATGTCCCAAAACTCCATGAACACAGCTCCAGACCTGCAATGAACATTCAAACATGCACAAATACCTACAATGAAGAGAGGCAAGAGGAAAACAAGTGAAGAACGAGCAAGGATGGACAGATGCATCACAAAACATGTTTTTTGTTACTACAGAAGTTTGCACAGAACATCATTTCATTAGTAAAAGGAAAAAACTCCATTACAGAGCAGGGAGGAGGTTCGAGCTCCATTTTCAACCCTAGAGAAGAAAAGAACGAAGGGCAGAGTAGAAAAGATGCGCAACTTGTTATGTCCCCTTTTAAAATGAGCCAAATCTGGCTTTATACAATGCATGGGTCGAGCCCAGGAGACATAAAACATAGGAAAACATGTAAGCAGCCCAACCATTGACCAAAACACATTTTTCATTACAATCGGTGGTTGAGACATAACTTCTGGCCATGCTGAAGAAGAATGCGACCCATGTGCATTAAAACTGGTTGTTGAAACGTCGCTTCTGGCCATGATCACGCATCAGAGCTGTTTCTCAATTTTCTCTCTCTAGACTGCACCAAAATTCGAGATTGATCCTAGAATCATGTAGAGAATTTCATAAGCTTTCCGTTGATATAAAGAACGTGCAAATCCGAGCTCTGGATCGAAAGTTATGGAGGTCTGAAGTTTTAGGGCACAAAACAGGCAAAAACGTGTTTTGAAATCTTTCCCACGCTCTGCCACTTGGATGACACGTGGCACGCATTGATTGGTCGCGTGATTCTCTCTCCTCTACCTTTCAGTGGGATTTCTTTTGAAATTTCCTTGTGGGCCCCTTAAACTTGGACACGTGGCATGCATTGATTGGCCGACAGGGGCGCGGGGCAGACCTTGGCTTTTAGCTTTTCGGCCAAAACTCATGCCAAATTCTCTAACTCCTTCCCGAGCTCCACATTCCCTGTTCCATAGGACACGTTTCCTCTTTTGATTGGCTCAGGCTGACCCCTCAAAATTCACCCTTTGACCTTTGGACTCTTCCCTTGTGACACGTGTCGTGATCTGGTTGGTTCTCGGCCCTTTCGGCTCCTTCGCGCCCTTCGCGTCTTTATGTCCCGGATGTCCCAAACTGCTTGGGCCAAAAACTTCTGATCCGCCTGAAATGGGCTTCCTAATCCCTCATTTGGCAGATGACACGTGGCATTGTTTGATTGGATTTCGGCTCCTACGGTGATCCGCGTCCCGCACGTCCCTTCGTCCCGGATGTCCCAGTACGAACTTTCTCTGTTTCGGGCGAACCGGCCGGTTCGCGTCATCATGGCCCAAATGTCCCAATTGCTTCTAGACTATTTGTTCTCATTTCGGCCGATCCGGCCGGTTCACGTACTTCGCGTACTCTTGTCCCGAACTGTCCCGCTCAGCAGTTAGTCGTTTTTCTTCCTCTTTCGGCCAGATCGGCTTCTCGTGCCCGCTGCGTACTTCTGTCCCAGATGTCCCTTTGCTTCACAGGCCGCCTGGAGGCTTTTCGGCCGATCCGCGCCTCGATGTCCCAAATGTGGATCAATCTACATGCTTGGAACTGCAGAACTCTGATGCATGTTATCGAAATTTACCCTGGGGGGGGGGGAATTTTGACAACAATAACACCTTGATTCATTTTTATAATCTCCATTATATTAAATTCAGTAACACATAGAAGCTTCCTTATAATAAAAGTAGTATACGTTCATGTGTGCATCAAATTTGGCAGCATAACCTCACAATAACTTAATTCTCACACACACTCTATGTTACATAGTTCACTACATATTTATAAGGGTGGGGACTTTCCCTTCACTACTTATCTAATCCCAAAATAGGTCGCATGCTATTATTAGCCACACATCGTTACAATATAGGCTTACATGTAAGAATGCTAATAATAGATCTCTCTTAGTCAGCTATCAATTCATAATTCTATCTTTAGCCTGCATCCATGCAAAGTGCTTCGTAGCTGATCATCCAAAAATAACCAATGTGTGTCATGCAAGTCTCTAACCGGTTTGTGTGTTCATCACGCTATCTCCAAAAATAGCTCATCATCATAGAAACAACTAAGTCATTGAATCTGTTTCCGTTATATGCACGAGATTTCTTCTCGATACTTCTGCGCCTTTGAATGTGTTATGCTCTTCTACGCGAACCTTTTGTATTTCCTTTGCTAAGTTCCATAATTTGGATGACCAATAGTTGCTGTTATTTTATGCTTGTTTGATGTCCTCTACCTCTAAACCCTATTCCTTTGAACTCTCTAGTATGTTGTATTATCCTTCTATTCAATTTTTCTTCAACTTTTAGAGCTAACTGATAGCATTCTTCTATGGTTCTAAGACTTACTAGGGCGATTTCATCCTGAATGTTGTATCTTAGACCATTTAGATACCTATCTATCTTTTCCACATCTTATTCTACATGACCAAACCTGATTATCAATCTATAAAATTATTTTGTGTAGTCTTTAACACTCTTTTTCATTTTCTTCAAATTTTGTAACTTCATAAATAAATTAGTTTGGTAATCACCAGGAAAAAACTTGGCCTTGAGTTTTTGCTACCATTATGTCCCATACTTTAATCCTCTTTTTCCTTTGTTTGACCCTTTCATCTTGTATAAATTTCCACCAAAGTGTTGCATGTTATTTTAATCTTGTACAAGCAAATTTGACTTTATAATCTTCAGGGACACTTTCATATTCAAAATACTTATCCAAAGCAGTTATGCAATCTATAAGCTCTTCCCCATTAATACTACTTTAATTTTTCAGATATCCAACTTTGGTTTGGATCCTTGTCCCATTATCAATTTAATCAGCCTATCTATTTTCCCCTCTTCATATTCTTCAACCTCTTCTTGGGCTGGAGCAACTTCTGATTCATCTTCTTTATCACTTAAACCACCTGTAATTATTCCTTTTCTTTGATTTTACTCTACTATTGTGAGTCTAACATAAAAAATATATTCATATTTATGAGTTATTTAAGGATTAAATCCCCTATTTGGACACTTTATCTTCCACCTCCTCTTGGTACTCTTCTTAGTGGAATTTTGATTGTCTTCTCTTCTTCTTGCAAACTTTTGTTTCACAGCTTACTTCTCTTCTCAATCTATTTATCTTTCACAACTTATTATCAATATTTCTTTCTTTTTCAAGATAAATAACTTGCAATGATACCAATTGATGCAAGGTCTATCAAGAACACTTTTCAAGTCAATAATTTAGTGAACACATATTACTAAAACTATCATTTCCCCTTGCAAAGTATAAACTCTTCATGAACCTAGAATGGTCTCTCAACTTACAAATTTGATTTCTTGGAGCCTATTATGAGATTTGATCCTCAAATTCCATATTCACTTGTTCTTCACGTGCAATACCAACATCTAAAATGATTGAAAACAAAGGAAAGTTTCAAATTTCCTTAAATTCCTTGACTGGCCTAATTACTTTTTGATGCTAATATCACCCAGAGGTTATAGTTGAGAACTAACTACTAGGACCCTAAAAAAAAAGTAAAAAATATTTTGAATACCCTTATGGGCTCCCAATCTTCTTACCAAAATTTATCTCTCAATTCACAAGGTGTCTCCTCCTTTCACTTCTTGTTCTTACATAATTAGTTCTCTTCCTTATAGCCCAGTTTCAAGGTTTTTCTAGGCTAAATTTATGTCTTAGGAAGTTTGTAGACAATCTCTATAAGGGGACTCCACCACCCCTACATATAGTTCTCCTATTTGGGCCTCCCCCAACTATGAGATATAAGCTCTAGATAGTCACCTTCAACTGTGGACTGATTACAACGGAGTGCCACTGCAGTGCCAAATGACTTTTTAGACACCCTTTATCCATTTTTAGCTTTAGGTAAAGTTTCATCTCCTAATTCTCAGTTTAAACCCTTATTTTTCTAACTTGACTCTTTCAATTAGGTCTCCTTAAGGACTGGTTTAGTTATATTGAAAATTGTCGTGAATTCTAGGGTTTTGGAGACACTTCACAAACTAAATCCTTGAAAATACGTCCTAAAAAAGTGTTCAGAATATTCCTTGTAGGTTTTATACCTTGAATCATATTATAAGTCCTCTAAACAAGATTTTATTATCAAACCCTACCTAGGGTTTTAGATAAACCGGTAAGAGAGAAAAATGGATTTAAAACCTTTAACAAAGTTCTAGCCACAATACTTTTGAAGGAGGTCTATATAGTCACTGTTCACGTTCCTAAGTAGTAGTATATGAAAATATAACTAAAAATCTTATGAAATGACAAATTAGCTTCTTCAAAATCAGTGTTTCTTACCATTACTGGCATGTAGTTACTTCACGAACATTTTATACATATTTGCAAGTCCCTAAATTTGAATCCAACAAGAGTACAGTCCATGAACACCAAATAATCCAAATCTTATAAGATATACAATGAGATCAAGGAATATTTCTTAGATTCATATTCAAAATTTCCCTTCTTGACTATTTTCTCACACATGCAGTCTCCTTTTCACGAAAATAGAGTTATTGTCCTATATTTTTCTCCTTAGTTTCTTCATTCATGTACCTTCCCCTTCAAAAATTTCCTCCCTCTTCGAATTACTCTACCCTAGCTAACTTTCCATGTAACTTATCTATCTACTAAGCCCAACTACACTCCCCAACTTGGGTTACATGGTTGGATTAAAAATTCAAGACAAAGTTTTATAAAAAATATGCAAGTAAAGGATGTTATAAACCCTGTCCAAAGGACTTAGACACACACTTGACCCTATAAATCAAGTTTGAACCCAAAACAAAACAATTTTCAAACCAAAATTTCCACAAAGTGCAAAAATTATTCTTAAGAAAATTCAAATTGAGTTTTTAAGGGAAAACTCATATAGACCAAATTTAAAATTTTAAGCCCTCTAATGACCTCTAATCACTTCAAATAAACTACATTGACCCTCCAAACATAATTTTGTCTATTTGAATATTTCTAAGGTGATGTTACTGCATCATTCTCCCTATGAACAAAGGGAAATAAGATCTCCACCGGTGATTCTACTTCCTAAAAATATAATAACAAAGAGAGGGTCTCATCTTCCTCCATTCTTGGAGTCATCTCAGAAGAATCTTGAAAATTCACCTCCTCGGAAAATGTCTTCTAAGAAAGGTAAGCCCAATTATGCCACAAGAGAGGTTGCAACTTCTGCAAAACATGGGAATCATGATAAATCAACAAGCACTTCCTTTAAATCAAATCAAGCCAATGCTTCCACTGCATCTAAGAACCCCTCTTTAAAATTTGATATTATAGACCATGTCAAAAACGTTAAGGTCCAGATCTCATAATTTGAGTACCTCCAAACCCATCCCGAGCAATTTGAAAAGTTGGTTAATTTCATTAAAAATGATAGTCTTAAGTCCAAAGTGTCATCTTCCTCAAAAGTACCATCCACATCAAAAGGCCTATTTCCTACCTCTAAGCCTATCCTAAGACAAAATATCATGGCCTCCATCGGGAAAATTGAACCTTTTTTTTTTGTCTCTTTAGAGATAAATGGGTATCAGTTGAACAATTATATACTTGATTTGGGTGCCTCAGACAATGTCATACTTTCCAAATTTGCTCAAGACATTGGGTTGAGTCTTTTACATGCATTTGACCATTGTTACTCTTTATAGACAAAGGAAGTTATGCTCATTGGAAGAATCAAAGATTGAATGATAGATCTTATGGCCTATCTAGAAAAGTAGGTAAGGGCAACAATATTAGTAGCTAACATGTTGACTACTTATGGAATGTTTCTTAGTAGAAGCTTCTGCGGGGAGATGAGAGGAGAAATCCAAATAGACTGGTCATCCACAATGGTCCCAGTAAAGGGAGAGATGAAAAAACGTATTTTGAAATTGAAAATGAAACACACCATGCAAGAATCAGATGATCCTAGAGACAACATCCTATTTTAAGGAAAGGAGCTTGGGAAAGCTTCGTTTAAATAATTAGAAAGAACCCCATATGAATAAATAGGGAATGGAAATCATTTCATGAGCTCAGAAATAAGTGAGGAGATGCCCATCTAGGAAGAAAAACCAACCAACATAGCTAAAGAAGTTTGGAAAATGGAGTTTGATGGTAGTTGTTCTACAACTGGTTCCAGAGAAGGCATTTTCCTATCTTCTCCCCAAGGATATTTGTTCACATTTTCCTATAAGTTACAATTATCAAACACCAACAATATGGTTGACTATGAAGCTTTGTTGCTAGGTTCAAAAAACTGTTGAAGAGATGAGAATAAAGAATCTTGTTGTACAGGGTGATGCCAAGATGATTGTAAAGTATGTGAGAGACATTTTTCAAGTGGAGAATTATTTCCTCCGTCATTACAGGAAAAGGGTCTAGGAATGCATTGAATATTTTAATGCATTTGACATAAAATTAGTCCCTAGAGATAAAAATGTTAAAGATGACTCATTGGTTGTGTTCGCATCATTGATGATTCCACATTCTAACTTAAAAGGAGAAAAATTCTCAGCGGAAATGGTATTTCGGCCAAGTGTGCTAGAAAAATCAGAGAGATGGAATTTTTTTGAATATGATAATCAAATTATATCCTTCCTACAACAAACTGGGGACTTCAGGTCCATGTATTTTGAAGGAAGTGACTCACCCCACAAGAGTTTTCTAATAACAACAATGACAATAATTCAATTGATCAAGTCGATGAAGATGAAGTGATTCAAATAAAAGGAAATATTCCAAAGGGATAGTGTGTTTGGAGGAACTGGTTGACAAAAACAATAGATTGGTTAACTAATGTCTTCATGGAGGAACTGGTTGACAAACAAAATAGATTCATTCATGGTAGAGCAAAGGATTAACCCATGTCTTCATCACAGTATGATAAATTTAACATTGGAACAAACAAGTAACTAAGGATGACGAACATAGGAAAATGTTGTTCACTTGAGGAAAGGATAAATTCCATAGCTCTATTAAATCTATACTCTAATGTTCATTCACGCATACTCATATGAAAGGTTTAAATTCCATAGCTCTATTAAATCTATGCTCGTGCAATGTTTCGCATACTCATATGATGATTTGAAGTCCTTCCTTCAAACCATAGTCCAGAAAAAGTGCAACATTCTAATACAGACCCCAAGATTACTCATAACAATAAAAGAAGCATCTAGGTATACGCCATCTTGAGCAAAATCTTTCCAGAACTAACAATCAATCTTTCCATATTAAATGTATCCATACATCATCTTTCCAAGATTATCCAGACCACTCAATGTGGATAGCCAATATCTGTGCCAGTAAGACAAAATAGTGGTGAAATCCACATATGGGTGGCTTTTCCTAAAACCTGGAACCAAGCCTCTGTTGAAGGATAGTTACCCGTTGCAACAGTCATGTGGTGAACATCTTGCAATGTGGTTAATGGTTTAGAAAATGATGTCCATGTTTGTTGCATTCTTTGGGTACAGGATCAAATTTAAGTTCCTAAGGAAGATCAATTCAAAATTGCTTTCACTACCCACATCTTGCGGCACCTTCAAGTGGTTAATGGTTTAGAAATGATGTCCATGTTGGTTGCATTCTCTGGGTACAATCAAATTTAAGTTCCTAAGGAAGATCAATTCAAAATTGCCTTCACTACCCCATGGGACACCTTCGCTTACCACCACATGTCATTCAACTTGATCAACACAAGTGCTACATTTCAGTGGGCCATGGACTTGGATTTAAAATATTTGAAAAGAAATTGTATTGTAGTATACCTTGATGACATCAAAACGCATTCCAAGAAGAGAGGAGAACATCTGCAACAACTTGAGCAAGTTCTAATCCGTTGTAAGAGGCATCATATTTCCCTAAACCTGAAAAATTCCATATTTAAGGGAAAGCTCCTTGGTCACATCATGAGCAAGGAGGGCACTAAGATTGATCTAGAAAGGGTGTAAGCAATCTAGAGACTATCATTACCTACTAGCAAGCCAAGAGTGCATTCCTTCTTTGGTAAGGTCAACTTCTTGAGGAGATTTGTACCAGATTTTGCAGAGCTAATGAAATATATCATCAATATGATGAAACCAAAATGATATTTCCAATAGAGAAAACAAGGAAAAGAGGATTTTGAGTCCATCAAAATAGGCATTGCCAAAGCACCCACTCTAGTACGCCTCAAATTCGGTAAGGAGTTCATCCTCTACTATTATGCCTTTGAACATACCATTTATGTCGATCTGGTACATGAAAATGAAGACAAGGTACAATCATCAATTGCATTCATGAGTGCCCCCTTGAAGGCACATGAGCTTAATTACTCACAACACGAGCATCATGCTTATGCGGTAGTCAAAGCATGAGTCCATATATTCGATCAATTGTCACTACCTTTGGGATTTGTGAGGTTTGTAAAATCTAATTTGACACATCTAACACTCCTACAAATGTCAATATACAATCCAAAAGGCCCCAAAACCTAAACAATGATTATATTATTTCCAAAAAATAGACATTGATTGTAGAATTTAAACCCTAAAAGATTTAGGATGAATGTTGAAATCCTGAAAAATACCTATGTACTAACTAGATTAGATTATAAAAAACTATATCCTAAACTGTGACTCATGGAGTAGTGAGACTAGTTCCATAAGGTGCAAACTGACCCTAATTTCTTATATTTACAATAATAAATTTAAAGTATAAGAAATAATAAAGTATAAAGAATTTGTAAATAAGAAATAATAAAGTATAAAAATTGTATAAAATTTAATTATAAATTTTATACACTCTTTATATTTTATTATTTATTATTTACACATTCTTTATACTTTATTATTTCTTATACTTAAACACTTATTTTTGTAAATACAAAGCTCCCATAAACACATATATTACACCTATACTAAGAAACACACACACGTTACAACATGCACATGCTTTCGATTCATCAATTACTGAACCTAATTTCTAAAGTGCAAACGTGCTTTTACAAATTACGTAAGTGTTTTGCTTAAAATAACATTTTGGTCCACTTTTTGGCCGCCCAATTCCACGCATTTACCCATTGGTGGTTAAACTTGCATATAGAACAATCATGATACAAATATTTCTTTCCCTTTTTTTAATAATCTTCTACATTTGGTGAGAGCTAAGCAATTGTCGAGATTTCACCTGTAGTCCTCAAAGTTTAAATTATCTTCCTTCATAATGAAAGCACAAGAACAATTCCTGAAAATTTAGCTCTATGGTCTCAACTATTATTAGCCACTAAAAACGTAAGACAATATCAAATCCACCCATGGGAATAACAAGCTTAGGGGACTTTATGTTGTAGTCACACATCATAAATATCATTTTATGGCAATTCCATGAACATTCGACTATGCCACCATCTTACTTAAAATTCAGGTGTTAGGTAGATGAAACAATTTAGCCTTGTTAGTTTATTATTGATGAAATTATCTGTACTCCCAAAGTCAATCAATATTGTCACCTTCTACTTCTTAAGGTAACCCACCACTTGAAGGGTTTGTGGAGTTCTAATACCAGATAGAGCATGACATGAGATATTCGGATGGGGATCTTCACATTCTTCCTATGGTTTTTCCTCTTCATTACTTGATATTTCCTCATCTTCTTCTTCCTTGCCCATGCCTTAAATATAAAACAGTTTCTTCTCTACACATTTATGTCCTCTTCACGATTTACTATCACAATTGAAACATAAACCTTTTCCTTGTTTCTCTTTGATTTTTCATGGAGTCAAACATGTCAGTTGGTGAAATGATGGTGCTAGATTCATGTATTCCTTGTGATCAGTGAGCCCCCCCTTAATTTTACCATATCTCTTTCCTCTACCACATAACAAAAAATGATCATGGATTTTGATATGGAACCAGGATTAAGAAGGTGAACATTAAGTTGGATGTTATCCTCGAGTCCACCCAAGAAGAGATCATTTAAATGATCCTCTGAGATGTCTTTCACTTGTAAGGATATATTTTGGAACTATTTTATGTAATCATTGACTCAACTTGTCATAGTATAGTCACTAAAATATGTACTTATTACTATTACATTACACCTCAAGTATGTTGTTATATACAATATTTCTAAGTATGGAAACTAGACACTGGTGACATCTCTTTGGTCATTTTCTTGCTTTGATTAAATCTTATTGCATATTTTATTTGGAATTTACATATTTTTGGTCGAGTCACAGGGATCCATGTTCTTTCCTTTCATCATGTTTCTATTTTCTTGTTTCAAGACAATATCGCCCAGGCATGACACTAGCGCCCAGGGGCTAATGTAGTTTTGGGCACTTCTCTCCTCTTCGACTTGTTTTATGATTTTTCAGTTTTCTTTGGCTTTGGGTATTTTCTTGTCTCCTTTTCATGACCAAGGTCAGATTTTGGTGTCACTAAGTGCTGAAATTCAAACAAGGAACTCATATATATACACAACCTACTAACTATTCTAAAGGGAAATTAGGAGCTATCATTTCTATATCTACCACATACAAATGATAAACATAAGGTACTACATTTTGGGATAAATTATTCACTGCATAAGGGGAGGATTATTCTAAATTCCATACCACACATTTTACATTGGGAAAAGTAGTTGTACCCTACTATTATTTGTGTGATTGAAACTAAGGAATCCTATCTCAAGGGACACATTTTCAATCACATGCCATTGAAACTACATTGAGTCTGAAATGTAGTGTGAAACTTGGCAAAATGATCACATCGGGGTGATTTCCAGGGTCAATACTAATCTCTCATATGTATTTTTTATTAAGTACAATGTGCTCTTGAGTCTTGTGCGTGTATATAGAATTTGTTTTGCAGGTATATGTGTGACAAAGAAGAAGTGCAACAAACATGACGTGGCATACAACAAAATGAAAGTGATAATAAGTGACATAGAAATAACCAGGACCAAAACTATCCCTCAGACACCAACACCCAAAACATACGCTAGAGCCCAGGCAGATGTGTCCTCTCCCAGACGCTTTTGTCCATGAGATCATTAGCTCCCAGTTTAAGAAACAGATGTTACACACTTCATGATTTTCCTTTCCATTATATTCTTTAGTCTAGACCTATAGTTACAAGTTGAGTCATCTTTATCCTCTTATCTTTCAGTCTTACTTGTACTTTTCAGTTAGATCCTTCTTAAATATTATTATATTTATCTTATTAGTAGTGTCCTTACATAGATTTAAATTTTATTAAATTATTTGGTGAACCTATTTATTGATCAAACCCTAGATTTGTCTAGGATCATTTATTTTTGTATTATCCTCATGGCCTACCAAAATATGTTGTGAAACCGTCAATCCAAGTCTAGTTCTCCTAAATATGAATCCATTCATATGATTGATATTCAACATTATTTCACCAATGTTGAGGATAAAGCCACTTTCTATTGCAAGTCTCATATTACCCCTACTTACAATCTGACAATGCCTCATGTGTTTACCAAGCTTTATAAACCTATCCCTAATGTTGTATTATTACCTCCTGTAGAGGATGCTAGTGTTTGTGATTCTAATAGTGAATTTATTTCTACTAATGAGACATGTGTTGAGGATCTAGTCCATTTCTCTGATGAAGAAGGCCTTGATAATGATGATTCTCCTTCTCCTGTGTCTCTTGATTTTTTCAATTCTATTATCTATGGACTTAGACCTCCTCCTCCTCCTCCTTCCCCCCTCCCCTTACATATGCAAAAATGCTTGTAGTTAAAAATGTTGAGGATGCTCTTCCTGTTAGGAATTTCAGGCACTAAGAGGGGGGTGAATCAGTGCTGATAAAAACTTTCACAAATAATTTCTACTTCTTAAATTTGTTATTGTTAAACAATATTAATTGTCATAAGCATGCATTATCAATCATGAGAGACAGGGAGAGAAATAAACACATACACATGAGGATACTAGATATAATGTGGGAAACCCTTTCAGGACAAAAAATCACTGAGACTAATGCACTAACTTAGAAAATTGTCCTTTAAAGTTATAATGATTTCATGATTGAGCTATAACTCAATCTGGAGATACAACTCCAATAAATTAACCAAGCCACCACTCATTCTTTGACAAGATACAAATTATCTGGAAGCCACAACTCCCGAATTTGGTACATAAAAAAAATGACCTTTAGTAAGCTACCACTTACAAGGAGGCTTCAACCCCCTGGAATTTAATTATTCACTATTGATCTTCTATAATCCACTACTTACAAAGAGACTTCAACCCCTTGTGATCTAAGCAACAACTCAGAAAAATAATACACTCAGAATTTGATCATCTAGATTCTATGTTGTACATACAACTGATTATGATCACTCTTCTTTTTCTATTTAATCATTCATTCTTCATGCTCCAATATTTAGGATTCTTCTTACCTCTAATTAGTTCTCTCCCCTCAAATGTTTATTTACTAGTTTTCTGATTGTCTTTGCAGCTATGTCATTATCTTCTCTCTTTCAGCTAATTGATCTTCATTTGGTGGCATTGTCTTCTCTCTATCACTACAACAAACTCTTCAACATGTAATTCTCCCAATATTCATCACTATATGTTCAATTGACACCTATTTCTCCTTTAACACATAACTCTGATCTCTTTTAACAATAGATTTTCAATGCATCACCATATCTTCTTCCTCTCTCTCTGCAACCTTGGCTTTACATATCTCTATTTTCATCAGATATTCATTGATAACTTTGTCTCCTTCCTCTCTCTCTATAAAACTTCTTGAGCATAGCTATGTGTCTCTCTCCTCTTTCATCAATCTCTTGTCATATTGAAACTAGGATTAAATATACATGTATAACGTGCCATAACTGACTCTTGATTTTTCAGTTTTAATATCTTTATAATATTAGCTTCAGTTACACTTGCATTCAATTAAAATATTCCATTTTGACATTATGTTATTCCTCCAATATTGGATTTTTCTATTTCATTGGATAGAGGATGATGACATGTTTCCAAAAAGTCCAAAAGCTCTAAATTTGGACACTTGGGTAGAGAGATATGCCAATGCGAGTCTAGGGGGTTCGTGGAGCACAACACTTACAATCCTCACTACATATTTATCCTTTATATTTAATTTTATCCCTTTGATAATAATTTATATCATTTAATTCATCATCCCTTTTTTAATCAAATAAATCAGATATTCGAGGAACACGAGGTACTAAGGAACTCGGGTCCCTTAGGTCACGATCTTCCGCATCTCTATATTTCTGCATTACATTGTCCCTTTTTTGAATCGGGTATGTCGGATCTTCAGAGCACACGAGGTACTCAAAAACATAGGTCACGAGATCTTAGTTCTTACACACTTCACTTTATCCACACTCAACTCTCTCCATTTGTATTTCGGTTCAAAAGGGTTTTCGGGGAACTTGGTATCACTTGGAACTCCTACCATCCAGATTGACTATGCCCGACTTCCTTGTTCTATCTGTAATACACTAAATTCTATTCATTTCAGCCTCATCAAGCTTTTGGAGAACATCATCTAACTTGGAATTGTGATGTAGGGGTTCTTAGTTCCCAAAAGTCTTTCCTGACCTGTAATACACTATCCTTCATCCAATCCTTTGTTTTTTGGCTCAGAGAGGCTTGCAAAGAATAAAGTCTCGTGAGGAACTTGTACCTTCTAGGTCGTCTGATCCTGATTTACCCACGCTATCCACAATCCTTTGTATTATGGCCCCAAGACTAATGTAGGGAACACTAGTTTCCAGGGAACTAGTTCCATCCACACCTCATATGACCGCACTACTCTAAAAAATTCAATATAATCAAAATTTTGCAAATTTTTCAAGTACCTAAATTTTTAGCTTTTTCCACAGAGACTCTAAGAACACCTAGGACATATGTAAATAAATTTTAGGCCTCAAAATAAATTGAGCCAATTGTACCAAACTTTTAAATACATCCGGGAAAACCCTATCTCACTTACCATGCTTGCAATATCCTCGAATCACCCTGAAACCTTCCTGAAAGTTCAATGAACTAGCCAGAGACCATTACACACCACTGAAACACTCATCAATCATCTAATTTATATTGAGAGGATTGTTTGACCACCTTACTTTCTTGTCCATGTAAACTTATTACAGACATCTAGATTTGTCACTTCATGGAACCACCTGCACTACCAATACACATGTGAACCACCTACACTCTTTTTTCCATCAATTCCACTTGACATCAATGACAACACCAATGACAATGACCAAGGTCCAACAAACTCCCCCTTTGTCATTGATGGCAAAAAACTCAGAAAATTGATGGAAAAAACATTTTCAAACTAGTTTATGACTGTTCTAATACTCCATTTTCTCCCCATTTGACATATATGAAAAAATCGCTAAACTTATAACACCATGATCAATATAAAAATAAGCTTGATAAATCAGGAACTTACTTAGGAAGATTGACTAAAAGAGCACAATTTATTACATAATATTCTTCGCACCTTTTGTCTTGAACTAGAAACTAGTTCTCCTCATCCAAAAGCTCCCCCTAGGACTGTATTTCTTCTTGTTGTCTCAAATCTCTCCCTGAGATGATATAATCCATGACAATCTTCAATCTTGTCATCCATCTCTTTTATATTCCAAGATAGTATCAACACTTTCAATTCACATGTGTTACAAGATAATATCAACACAACAAGACTTAATTGTACTTTTTAAGAGCTGATATTGCATGAAGATGCTCCCCCTAGGATTAACATCATAAACTTGTTATAGAGACTTAAGTGAATGCATGAATATCTTCCAATTTGATTTGATGTTCCTTTTAAAACTCTAAGTATATACTTCTTTGATCATTCTCTTCTTTTGGCTCACTATATTCCACTAGGTATGTCAATATAGACTCATCTTAGAGCCTATCACCCTCCTAGCTTTAGAGTTTTGGCCTTCACTCATTGAATCCTAGCACCGACTACTCCATTTCCAATTCCTTGGTATTATGATTCTTGAAACTTCTCCACTACTTATTGTCTTGTTTGCACTTGCAACTTGCACTAATTTTCTTTTTCATACTATATCCTTTTCTTGCACCAATTGAGTTGCACAGTTCTTTAGAATATCAACTTTCATTTGAGAATACCATAATGCTTTGCCTTTGCCATCTTCTTAGGAACACCATACTGTCATCATTAAATATAATTCTTGTTACCTATTGAACCTTGGGCATACTTGAGAGATTATGTTTTCATGTTCAATTTTTTCTTGGATACAAGAAATCTACCTTACCTTGTCCATATCACTTCGCTTGACATGATTCTAATATTTTTCTTCTACAAGTTCCTCTTACTACTGCAAAATGAGAGTATCATTGTTGACCTTTACTTAGATGGAAAATTGTCTTTGAACTCCTTTGAAAAACCTCTAGATCTTTTACGAGTCCTTAAAATATTAACCCACTTTCCTTTCATGCACATGACTATTATAAACCTTTATACTCTTGCTGAAATCTCTAGAATTTTGCAAACCTTTTCTCATCATTGTTCATGCACACACCCTGTCACCTCATATTTTTGGGTGTAATAGTCTCTACCTACTGTTCTTGTGATCTTTTCAATACCGAGCATATGAAAGATGCTCATTCCAACTCCCCTATTGTAGAAATTTTGGAGAACTACTGACTCTGATCACCAACATTCATAAACAAACATGGAGCATACTCTTTTCTCTTTATTTACATTGATAATTTCTATTGGATCCAAAGATCTTTAAGAATGCAACTACCCAATTTTCGTGAACAATTCTCTGTCAAATAATTTCTTCACTCTTCCTTTGTTTATTAATGTTAGATGGACATGCATTAAGAAGTGATAATTACTCCTGTTGATGACGTTGTTGCTGCATCATTTCAAGATGACATGACCACAACTTCACTTTTCTTCATTTTGGTGGACTATGATACTAATCCAGAGAAATTTAAGCATTCACTTATATCAAGAACTCTAGAGTGACAATGAAAATCTTGCATCACGCGTTCCTTGGTGAATTGTTATCTAAATAGAGACTAGACACCATGCATACATGATATACTTGAACGCAGATTTCATATGTTGATTCTTATGTGAACATTTTTGCACAACATGGACTCTAACATGCCCTATGATAACCTTGGAAATTCCCTAGACATTGATTCAATCTTGGCAGCAATGAGAAAAACAAATTAGATTTTAAGACTTCTATGAAACCAGTTATACACATTTTAAGACATTGGCATCACTTTCCAATGACATTTTGACATCACTTTGCAATCCATAACATATTTTGACATAGAATAAGATATTCTTTTAAGAGTCAAAGTGTGAGAACAAAATCTTAATAACATGAAGAACAAGAGTTCATACACTTATACATTCTTATAACCACATGACTCATTTTCAACCATGGATATATTCTATTGTTAAAAACCAAAAGAATGCAATAGATGACTCAACCATGACACAAACAATCACATTCAGATTTCCACATGTCAATCAACTTGTGAATTGACTGAAGATACTCACTTGGAGACTCTTATTTCTTGAAGACAACATTGAAAACATTATCTCTCTATGTTTTCTCAATAAGACACTCTAAGACTTTAACTATAATGGGATTTTATACATGAAGCAAGACAAGAATTTCTTGAAATTTACTTACCTTAATAGAGGCAGCAATCAATAACTACTGGTACAAATCAACAGTCTTGATTTTCTCATTCAATCTTTATAATGAGGAACACTTAATTGATAGGTAAATGAAGAGAAAACTATGTTTCCTTTCACTTGTGTATAACTTCTACAAGCCTAGAGAAGACATACTGCCTTATTGGATCAGTTCAAAAATGAAGAAATTCATCAAAGCAACATGATGACTCAGTCCTTTATTTTCTTTCTCTTAATTCCTTGTCACTCTTCTTGGATACAATCTTTGATGAGGCTATCACATTACATGAGCTCTCACTTTCTGATTGTATGCCTGAAAGACAAACATGTTGCATCTACGCTAACACTACTCGAGAAAGAAGTTCTTCATTATTTGTACTTAGCTTGTATTCATTCTTCTTGCCTTTATCAACACTCGTTGTTGTATTGTTTGTCATAGATTCCTAAATTTCTACATCATCTAATCATGTTACTTTCTTGTTTTTCATCGCTTCTTTAACTCCCGAGTTTGCTTCCTTGATCTTGTATACCCATTTCATTTATTTCTTTCCAGGATTTGTTTGTAATTTACAAAATAAAATACATACTCTTACTCTTGAAAGTAGGACCTATTATTCTAGTGTTGATAGTAATTCGCTTCTTGAAAACCCTTTTCCTAAGAAGATTTACTAATTCACTTCATGAAAATCCTTAATATGCATCGTAAGCCTTTTAGACTAGTTATGGCTTAATTTTCTAATGATATATTGATACTCAAAGCTTTTCCTAATAGTCTTACTGATATTGCTTCTCATTGGTTTCGTCATTTTCCTGATGGAGCTATTAGTACTTATTTTGATATGGAAGAGGCATTTATTAGATGCTTTATTTATAATAATGGTCCTAAAGCTACATTTGAGTGTTTACCTTCTTTGCATTAAGGAAAGAATAAACCAATTCATGATTACATTTTACGTTTCAATTCTTGTATGCATCATTTAATGTTTCAACATATTCACCTAGAAATGCAATATATGTTTTCTCGAGGCTTAACTGGTCCTTTGAAAGAAAATTTAATATATGACACATGTGAATCATTTAATATCCTTTTCTTTAAATATATAGATTTAGAAAAAAAAATTCTTAATGATCATACTATTGTGCATTCTTCTAGTTCTTCTACTCCTACCCCACCTAGCACTTCTTCTCTTCCACATATTGCACCACCTTCACGATCACCATATCCTCATAAACATACTCATAAACACCCTCCAATATTCTATAGGCCTCCACCTCATTTCAGTCCACCTCCTAAGCGTGAGCCATTATAATTTTCACATTCTACTAGGCCACATGGTGTTTTACACACCTTACTTGATGAGTGGTTGATTCATTTACCTTCCAATGAGCATCATTCTCCTCATTGGTTATGACACGATCCTAACCAACCATTATGTATTTTTTATATGATCAATGGTCATCGTGACAATGATTGTTATGCTCTTTATGATCATCTTCAGTTTCTTTAGGACAAAGGTGTCATTTCCTATCACACATGTCATGCTGATAGATCCCATTCTACCTTGTCGTGATGCCACACACTAGCTTCTCTGACATTGAATAATTGTCATCCTCCTCCCGTCATCTTGTCTCCTCATATGAATATGCATGAGCCAGCTTCCCCACTTCTTTTTGACCCACACCCAATTGGGTCCCGAAGGAGAACCACTAGTCATGCTTAGATTCACATCTTCCTAGTATTGTTGTGATCACTTTGGGTTTATCTTTTGGAACATATACTTGGGATATCAAATCCTTCGAGCCACTTGTGGATATTCTTCATCCTCTCTCTCTATAGTTCATACATTCATTTCATATTATACACTTTCATGCTTATCCTCCATTAGTATGATTATTTACACATAATCAATTATTTATTACTTATCTTTATCAGAGTTTCGATACATATTTAACATACATGATTATCTATATCTTATTATATAGTATCACATTTATCACATCATTTCAACATCTCTACTATTATTATTATCATCACTTATATGAATATCAATATCAAATCACATCACATAAGTAAAACAACTCAATACAACTCAAAGGCCACATCATCAAAAAAGCTATTATATATATATATACAAAAATTACCGGCCCAATCCCTCTCTATACATCATCGTCACTACTAGAGGCTATAACCACCCTAGAATTAAATGCACCCCCACTCGATCTTTGATGCTAGATCGAGTGGGGGTGCATTTAATTCTAGGGTGGTTATAGCCTCTAGTAGTGAGGATGATGTATAGAGAGGGATTGGGCCGGTAATTTTTGTATTGATATATATATCAATACAAAAATTACCGGCCCAATCCCTCTCTATACATCATCCTCACTACTAGAGGCTATAACCACCCTAGAATTAAATGCACCCCCACTCGATCTTTGACGCTAAGCTTATGACCACTGGTCCTCCAATATTTCTCGTAAATGTGTTGCCTCAACCATGACCTCTACATATCAACGCTAGAGCTCCACATATCTCTCAAACATAATTTGTGTGAGACCACCTCCTCTAACTACATCTCGCGCTCATGCTAACTCTGTCATCACCTCATCTCGCTCAAACTACAACATGATACATGTAGAGGTTGTTATGGCCATTGGATCAGAAAAATAGGAATGTTCGTCGGTAATATGATCAACCCTCTCCAACATACCTCCCCCAAATACACATCTAGGGGCACATTGCAAGTCAACATGTGTATTGACATATCTACAATGAGTTGCCTATACTTATCACTTGCAATCATATAATCTTTATTAGTATCCAATCTTTGCAAATACCAATATGAACATCTATAAAATCATGTACAATACAAATAAATTCTAATTATGCTACACAACCATTGTCATTATGACATCATCCTCGAGGGTAGCTAGTTATGCTCCTACTACCTCTCCACTTCCTGTAGGTCCACCGGCTAACTTTTGAACACATCTACAACCATTGGATACAATAACACCCTTCAGTGTTCTTCCCACCACCTTATATAAGTTGGGGTATACCTTGCATCATTAAATCTTCTTATCACTATCTCTACATCCCTCTCCTTGATACAAGGTCACTATAACTGAGCTCCAATGGACCATGGCACATCTCCTTCTTTCCTTGCTTTACGTATCAATATATGTCATGCATATGCCTCTAGGGGCACATCTTTTGCAATGCCAAACTATCTAGGTACTCACTCATACTGAAATAACTCTGTAACGCATGAGAACATGTCCTCCAACCACATGGTGTGTTGAATGCACCACACCTCTATATCATCATCTACACATCTTCCATAATCGCTATAAGGTCTCCAAATAATGGCTCTGGGCCCCATCTTATCCAACATCAACTCATAAATCATTTTATCAAACCATCTGCTTCTTGGGCCCACCTATTGTGCTGCAAAGAACTTTGGTTGACCTCAATTTTCACTTGGCCTAGTCAACATTCACACTATAACAATGTGCTCATATGCCCACATATGCAATAATGAAGTGGCTCATATACCACCATCATGGTCCTCTTGTGTAAAATGATAAAAATCCCTATATAGGTGTGCCAACACACCGAGTCCATACATGTCGCGTACCATACTCCTCAATACTCTGGAAAATGTCATGCATCCTATATGAAATAGACACCCCGTCTCTATCCATTAACACACTAGATGCCAATATCACTGCAATAAAATTTAAAAATCGTAAAACACCTTATCTAAAAATTTCATCTAGAATGACCAATGACTCTGCACGTGCATATGTCCCTGTAAAATACTTTCTCACAGCCCTCTGTTGCCTCCATGTATCTCACAGGACCATCACTAATACCCTCTCTCACACAACTAACAAACGAAGAATCATATATACATCCTCGAATGTTATTTTCATCCCAACAATGGGTAACCAAAAATTTACAAATATTTGTGCACCATCTCTCACATAATGTGGTCATCGAATGCATATTATTGCGCCAATCTAGCAATGTTCTACAACTTAACATGGTCCAAAACATACCAATCCTCTTCCAAACCTAATGTAAGCAATGTGGACAAGTGTCTACCTTCATGAAACTCCTTCGAGTGTATATTTATCGGAACATCGCAAACAAGACAACAAAAACTTAGTACATAAGCTATTAAAACTTGGACAAAACAACCAAACTCTATGTACACTAGTGTCCAAAACTAGAACTCTAGTGCCCCAATCCGTATGGTACTTTCCAAAGGATAGAATCGAATCATCCAACACAGTATTGGAAGAAATGCCTAGACCACTAAAATTATCAAAAATGCAAAAAATGAGGGAAAAATACCTAAATTAGTCTAATATAATATGAAAAATAAGTCACTTACCAACCGATCCAATATCTCTGTGAAAACAACCTCTATCACCCTCTCACATCTATTCGAGATGGCCTCTCGTGCACATGACATTTTTGTCACTTCAGAGCTCTAAATCAAAACTCTAAAATTAAGAAATGAAGTTCCTTTTGAATTTTTCACCTTACTATTTATAGTAAAATCTCCTTACCCACAATTACTATAGTTTTTATACTATCCTCTATGGAAACTAATTTCTCAATATTTTTTCTTACATATCTTGAGCATCGTTTATTTGAATTTAGCACCGTCAACGACATTAGATCTGTATTTTCAATATCTTCTGTACTTTATGTTTCTTGGAATGCCTCCTTAGGCTTGGCTATGTGATATTATCATATTACACTCCTTACCATATTATTCCTATATTGACTTTGAATTCATCTCCAAGGTATTTTATCTCATTTCTTTCGACTTATGACTCAATGATTGGCCTCTCTCCTCTTCGTCGAAAGGGGGGATATATTTGGGGTATCATATTAACCCTCCATCAAAAATCCAATTTTTTGTCCAAATACGATATGCAATCATCTGGTATTCTAAGAAAAATTAAAGAAAATATTCAAATCTTGTGAAGGTTATTTATCAAAATGAAAATCTCATATTCTATTCCAAGTATTAGTGAATCCAAATTTTCAAAAAAATTCACAATTTTCCCCTCAAATAATATAATTTGGGGGTAATTCAATCCTTGAAAGAAATTTCAAATACACTCAAGTACAATTTTCTAAATCAATACTAACAATTTCAAATTTTATTCCAAGTACCAAAATTTCCTCCAAAACGACCTAACTTGGGAGCTAATCAAATAGATTAGGCACCATTGTTCCAATTTACCAAGTAGTTTCACCCTTACATCGTAAAGTGGAGAAAATGAGACGTCGTTTCCTTTCCTATACCACTTTATGGGGGTTTTCAGTACCTAGTAGGCAAGTTACAAAATAGGCTCATATTATTGTCTGCAATGATAAAACATATTTTGGAGGAAGTGTCATGGTGAAAAGAAAAACTGACCGCTCTCCCAAAACTAAAATACTTAGTTTAGCGACAGGAAGCTCAAATCAATTGAAGATACGATAGTTCAGGAACTGAGCACTTTCGATCCCTCCCCCAATCTCAAAGTTTCAAAGTATATTATATCTCCTTAACAAGGTCCTATATGACATATCCTTTGTGGAAACAAAGGTCACCATGTATGGATCAAAACGTTGATCCATTGGTTGCCACGTTGTGTTTCTTACTATCGACATGCTCCAACTGCAACTCCTTAAGCCCTTTTCAGTAAAATCTTCTCATATCTTTTATACTGCTTGAATTTCATCTAAATAACATAAAGGGGAGAAAATGTAGTCACTAAAATATGCTCTTATTACTATTACATTACGCCTTTAGTATGCACTTATATACATTATTTTTAAGTATGAAAACTAGGCACCGATGATACCTCTTTAGTCCTTTTCTTTCTTTGATTGGCTTTTCTCGCATCTTTTATATGGCATTTTCATATTTATGATCGAGTTACAGGGATCCATGTTCATGTATTTCATCTTTTTTTTTTGCTTGCTTCATGACAGTACTACCCATATATGACACTAACTCCTAGACGCTAATGTCCTTTTGGGCACTTTTGTCCTCTTTGACTTGTTTTTTGCTTTGTCAGTTTGCTTTAACTTTGATTCTTTTCTTGTCTCCTTTTCAAGACCTAGGTCAGCTTTTGGTGTCACTAAGTGCCAAAATTCAAATAAACAACTCATATATACACACAACCTACTAACTATTCTAAAGGGCGATTAGGGGATATCATTTCTATATCTACCACAAAAAAACATAATCGACTACATTTTGGGTCACATTATTCACTGTATAGGGGTAGGCTTATTTTGAATTCCATATGACACATTTTTCATTGGGAAAAAGTAGTTATGTCCTGTTATCCTTTGCGTGACACTTGGCAACAAGATCACATTGGGGTGGCCGTCGAGGTCAGTTCGACTCTTTCATATGCATTTTTTATTCATTATAATATGTTCTTGAGTTTTGTGTGGGTTCCTAAGGTTTTATTTTCAGGTATAGGCGTGATAGCGCAAAAGTGCATTGAAACGAATGTAATATACAATGAACTAAAAGTGATAAGAAATGACACAGGAAGAACCAAGACCAAAGATATCCCTCAAAAACCAGTGCTCAGAACAGACACTAGCACCCAAGGGGTTGTGTTATATCCCAAGCACTTCTTTCCTTGAGATCGTCAACTCTCTATTTCAAAAACAAAGCTTACACACTCTAGGATTTTCCTTTCCAACTTATTCATTATTCAAAACTTACAGTTACAAGCCTAGTCGTATTTATCCTCACATCTCTCATTCTTGCTTGTATTTTTTTAGTTAGATCTTTCTTGAATAGTGTTATATTTACCTGATCAACAATGTCCTTACATAGATTTAAATATTATTAAAGCATATAGCTTGGCTCTATGGCTGAAATAGTTCTATGAAACACTATTACTACAGTGTGCTTGGAGCTCATCAATGACATAGACCAGGTAACAAAGAGACCCTTATTTTTCTTTTGATCACAAATCCATCTATATCAAAGGAATTGTTCTGGTTTTAGGTATAAGGATGTCATTACCACCTCTTCTTCACCTGGGGACTTTATGTAGATAAAATAAATTCTCCATTTGGTTGATCCATGTGATCAGATCATTCCCATTGAACTTGCACATCTCCACTTTAGTAATAATGCTAAATCATTAATTAAAAGATCTAGTGATTTGTGTAGATGATCGACCCTAGTTGGTGTGGTTTGGATCAAAGCGTGTATTGTTTGAGGAACCCATGTAACTTGAATGAAAATTATTGCAAGACGTTATGCATGATCTCAATTGTAAAAAATCCTTAAATGACTCAAATTCCATATTCATTTGACCCTTTATTATTTTCAATCCATTGTCTAAATCCGACATCACTTCATCCTTCATTGTGCTCAAGCTATGACCAGACTCTACCTACACATTTTTCATTCGATGTTTCACCATGTCCTCAAGTTGGGAGACTATTTTTGATGCCTTAAAAACTAAAAATTTAAAATCCACACCTTCTCTATTAGGAGTTTTACCTTTCCCTTGGCCTTTAGTTGATCTCCCTATCATGATGTAAGGTTTGTATCTTGGGATATCAGGGTCAAGATAAAAATTTAAGGCTTGGGGTTTTGTAAGGTTATTAACCAAATAAAGAGAAAATTAGAAAATAAACCCTAGCTTATTTTTGGCAAGATTTTCAGAAATCCAAGAAACTTAGAAAAATTCAAAACTTTACAGCATATATAGTGATTTTATGAAAAAACCTAAAATGGATATAACTTGCGAAACAAAAGTTAACATATCTTGAAAATTTTGGAGAGAAATACTTCACTTATTTCGCCACTTCAATTTAAAAATTGTAGAAAAAACACCACTATGTTGCAAATATAGTCAAATCTTCAAAATTAGGGATATCAAATCTTTGATACCACTTGCAATGAAATTACATAAATATATTTTAATATCAACAATAATATAACACAAAAATATAGATAAATGATCACAATATGTAAGTAGAATGAATTAGCCACTTTGATTGGGCAACCTCCAAACCATACAATAAGACTCAAGTGCTCAATATAATGCTTAAGTATTCCTTCTACCTTATATATACCTTTCCTATACTATGGAAAACACCTAAGAAAACTTACAAAACATATGAAAGCATAAATGAATTACATATGATAAGAAAATAGATTATGTAAACCACAAGTCAACCGTACATATCCGATATAAACTACAGGACTAAGGGTGTAACAATCTTATAGAGTCTTCAAGCATCTTGATCATGCCATTTTGTTAATAGGTGGCTTTCAATTGTCCATGTAAGTTATGTCGGATACAATCATTTATGACCATTTTCTTGCTTTCAGATTGAATGGAAGTTTTGGCAACCCTTTTGCATCACAAGCCCACCCTTAACCACATTAGGTGGGGTCTAAGGCTTAGTGGTACACCTGACTATTAAGACAAGGTGTATTATATGGTGGAAGGACATCATCAAGTGACTAACATATTTTTGGCACGCCTTTAGGCCAAAGTTTTCCCAAATTTGACGTAAAACTTACTCCACCACCTTATGTGGGATAAACCACTCTTGAACCGCTATGGAAAAAATATTATTATGAACCTTTGTAGAGATATGTGGCAATCTTAGGCAACACATCTAAATTATTAATGCTTACAATGCCATAAGGGCTTAGATCAAATTTCAATTAATTGGGTAAAGGTGAGAGATTAGGTTTCCAAAGGATTCTTTCACCCTCTCAAAGCCAAACATGTACACCAATATATTAAAGCCATCTGGGATGGCTCAAAAATTTGTCTCAAGTGATAGATGGTACAAGATTTTATCTACCATTATAACCAATTTTTCAAAGCACACGAGATTTCTCCTGAGCAACAAGCAACACTTGAACAATGCAATATTATTATCCCTTGAAATCTCTCTCAAGCACAAAGGATATCTTACGATATAGTGTTGTCTCATGTAGGAAATTTCTCAAATGGCTAATGACAAAGCCCAAGGACACGATGACCTACCTTGAGAAATATATAAAACCCTTTGGTATGTAGTTGGTAATGACCTATTCCAAGTCTATTTGAAAGCTTTTCATTCCAGCTCACTTAGTCATTTTATTAACCAAGGTCATATTAAATTCATTCCCAAGATGGGAGATCCTGAGATTATTTGTAATTGAAAACCAATTACTTTGCTCAAAATTTCATAAAAAAACATTGTCATAAGCCTTATCTCTGCACATCAACCACCTATTACCTATAATTGTTAGTCTAGAACAAACATGGATTATTAGAACAAGATACGTTTCAGATAATATTATTGTAGTATTGGAAGGTATAAAATGGGCTTGGTGGTCTTAGTAGAAAGCCATTTTTGTTGAAATTTATTTTAAGAAAGCCTATGAAAAGAATGAATGACACTTTATTTTGACATTCTCAAAGCCCTTTGTTTTGGTACTACCTTTATCCACTCTATATCCATGATTTGTTTTGATGCCTCTACCTAACTTTTCATTGATAGTGTTCACTCTGAACATTATGGGCCCCACATTGTTTCTTTATTAATCAAGGAAAAACTCTAACTCTTTCTTTTTATGTGTTAGCGAACAAAGGATTTTCCTATGTTCTCACTAATGTCATTCAGCATGGTTTTGTGACATGAATCTTGTTGTCTAGGTTACATCCACTCAACTAATCAATATACACTTTGCAGATGATTATTTTCTCACAATAATTGGAGATGAGACTATTGTTCAACAAACATTGCATTACCTCAAGTTTTCACATTAAGTGGTGAAAGACACAATGATAAAAAACAATTTGTTTTTCCTTCACCCTCATAGTTAGTTCTCTTCCAATGGAAGTGGATTCAACATGGAGAAATATTCTTGTTTCTAGGCATCCCTTTTTCCTTCCAAGAAAACACACTCCTGAATTTCGTAGTATGTGTTGGATAGAGTTAAGAAGAAGTCATACTGGATCACGAAGCCATATTTATTCCACAGTCATGTGTTAGAAGGAAAATTTCGTATTTGTTTCAAATTCTTTACAGTCATCCATATACACTATTATTCATGTTGAGCCCATTCTCAAACTTCTTACAAACAAACTTAAGAAATTGCATACATATTTTATGGGCTAACTTGGAGCTTGAAAAGGGTTTTCATCGTGTTACTTGGGAATTTTTTTGCCTTCCTAAAGAATATACAAGTCTCAACTTGTTGTATGTTAGTCATCATGGCACTTCTCTCTGTCCTAAATAATTGTTTGTACTATTGACAATCACGAGAAATAGAAAATTATTTCGCACAACTACATTTCGGAGGGTTCCCCTCAAGGTCGCAAGACTTTGAAGGGTTTATATTTCCCAAACTTACTTTTAATCAAAATCTCCAGTGAAAATGATGAGCACGTTTGTTATCAAAAGTATTTGAAAATCTTGGGAAAAATTCAAACCCTTGCTCATATGGAATAGGGATGAGTTCAAAACAAGGCTCTCCATCAATTCTCTTTTGATGTGTACATGCCCTCAAACTTTTCAAATGAAGTATTCACACGATGTATAATATTTATAGATGTCAGCTTATACTTTATTTAGAAGCCAAGGTTAAATTTATCATGTCATTATCAAAGCTATTCACAATGATATGCTATATAAAATTAGGGTTCTATCCTCTACGCCAAAGTGGAAGGAATGGAAATGGTTTCCAGATACATTTTAAAAATTACTTTCCCTTGAAATATTATAAAAATTTGTCTCTCAAGCTTCCCATAGTGGATAAACCCAACTCTGTTTGGTCATTGCACTCTTCTACTTGTTTTTAACAACATAGATTATCTATTATCTTGTCTATCATTATTGAGTCCAAGCTTGATTCTCTACCATCTAATTTATATTTTTTGAGTCCAAGATTTCTCATTTTTCAAGGTGTATTATTTTATAGGGATTACTTGTTGACCAATTATCACTCAATTAGGTGTTCATATCCCCATTTCCTGCTATGTGGGCAATTTGAAACCCCAACACCTCCTTTTCTGGTTTGGTCACAAAGCTCAAATTGAATTGAACCATTCTTTGGTGACACATTTCTACTAGTGGATTGGTAAGGATTACCAATGGCCTTCACCCAAGTTTGGCATGCTTTCAGAATGAAAATCCTTTTGTTCATTAGGAAAGAGAAATTCAACTCAGTTTGTTTATTTTACGGTTGATTACATCTTTTGGATTTTAATAAAGCGATGATTATGTCTAATATTTTTATAGATTCAAATGTAAGTACAAAAGGTGGTAATATTTTGATTACACCCTTTACAATGTTGCTAAAAATATGTTCACCCATGTCGTTCAAGATCGCTCCCCAAAGGGAAAAGGTCATCATTGCAGTTGCTCTCATCTTTACTCACACAACAATTCAAGGTGGGGCTCACCACCTTACAACCACTCTCCTCCACCACCTTTGTAAGGGGTGGGTCTTACCACCACCTCACCATTACAACTCGCCTCTTTATGTAGTCTAAAATTCATTGCAAATAACCCAGGCGCACTGGCATATCACTTAGCCTAAACTGAGCATTCACTCGAAGTGCGCAAAGGTACCAGGTCCCTCTTTAGAGTTTCTTGTACAGAATGTTAGCACGATGGTGCATATAAATATCAAGATTCATAATAGATAATAAACATTCCACAGTGCATAAAATAGATCTGGATCTAGGATATATGAAATATAGACTTAAATAATGACTATAATAATATTTACCATGCAAGAACCATATTCAGTCATGTCTAACACCATTATCCAACCAATATGATCCATTGTATTAAATATTGTAAAACACAAAATCTTCATACATTATAAAATTATCATCATGAGTCATGTGCGCAACAAAACTAGCAACATAACTCTACAATAATCAAGACTCTCTAAATTGTGCAAATCATATATATATATATATATATAGGGGTGGGGAATTTCCCTTCATCGCCTATACACCTTAAAAAATAGGCTACATGCTAATAATAGCCATGCTCCTTGACAAGAGGATACAAAAACATGCAAGTACTCTAACAATAGACTTCTTATAGCTAACTCTAAGTAGAAATCCTATTATTAGACTAAACTATGCATGGCGCTCGAACTGATTCTTGTTCCCAAAATACCCTTGCATGAACTGCAAGTCTTCATGTATTTTCATGCTCCACACTCCATGTCCCAAAATTATCCTGGATTTGCAAATGATTAAGTCTTGGATTCAAATTGTTCTGGTGCATGCTCTGTTTTACTATATTTTTGCACCTTCAAATGTTCCATGTTCCCACGCGCCCATCCCTTATGCATTTTCAGCTTTGATCAATATTCCATCTACTCAACATTACCCCACACTAAATACATTTTCATCCCCGAAAATGGGTAATCCTAACTTATCTCTCCAATAATAAAGAATAATGAATGAAAGAATATGTGAAGAACTATAAAAAAACAATTAAGTCCTACTTTGTAGTTTCCTCCTCTAATGTAAGGATCAACTCTGGATATTCATTCTTAAGCTCTGCATCCAATGTCTTCCAATCACTCAATGCGTCTCCTATTTTATTTGGTATTTCTATCACTATGGCATCCAATTCATCCTGAGTCATCTTTTATTTTTCATTCTGTAAAACTTAGACAACATTAGCCATACCTGACAACATTCCTTCCATGAAATCCATTTTCTGCGCTATAAGCTTCCCAATTTCATTTATTCTATCCCTGTGTGGGTCTTAGGTTGTTGTGAGGGCTTCACGCTTTTGTTTTACCAGAGCTAGTCTTTCTACATGCCCAAGTGTCTCATCCTTCACAGATTCAGGACTTCATTATCTTCTTCAATAATCCTTATCCTGATTATTGCATCTGGTGCCACGCACATATTTAGAGCTTGGTCTGCTTTCCTCAACTCATCTTTCAAGGTCGCAACAAAGACTCATAACTTGAAATATTCATGGAAATGGTGGTATTGGCTCTTGTTTCTTCCTCTGCAGGGTATTTTGGTGTGGGCATACGCACGTGCCCTTCATCTAAAACTAGTTTCACAGGTGTGTGCAGATAATGCATTGTAGAAGGAAATTTCTAAGGAACTTGAATTTCTAGCTGAGGTCTCACCTTAAGGATATAATCACCAATTTCCTCATAGACATACTAACCAAAGCTTCATTTTTTGCCTCTTCCCATTCCTTCTCTACTTTCAGGTGCTTTATTTCTGTAGTCATATCTCTTTATTATCTTCTAGCAATGCTCTAATGGTTTCCACTTTATCTATGTTCATGCTCGCAACCTCGGTAGATACCTTGACCAAGACATTGCTCACTTGTTCATCTGAAATCACTGGGGGTTTAAAAGTTATGTGCCTGATGTGTGGTGTGTTCTCCACTCTGTGTGAGACACATGATTCCTCGCATGCGTGAAATTCTGGTTCGTCCATATGAGTTTGCATGGACTAGGAAAATTGCTTCTTAGTACACGTGTAGGCCATCTCTGTGTCCATTGATTCCCAGCCATATAATCCTTAGGCCCCATGGTGCTCTGAAATCGGGTGTGTATGATCTTACTTGTATCTGCTACATACCCCATAGCATGAGTCATGTAGTCCTCACTTGTTTTCCCTTTCTTTGATCTTTTCCCCTTAGGAACCCAGGTGCCAAAATCTGGAGTTGGTCCTTCACCTTCATGTGTGGTATGGGGCGTGCTAGATGGCTCACCCTTCTCCTCTTATATTTCCTTCAACCCCTCCTCATCATTTTTCATCTCCTAATCGTGAGGCTTCTCTATATCCTTAGGTTGTACCAGGGTTCCTGGCGCACTCCTTCCGGACTCATCCTCCTCTCATCCTTAAGTTTTATCTTTCGTCTTTTCTTTTCCTCGTGTGCTTCCTTCTGTGGTGAAAGC
The DNA here is from genome assembly GCA_019776745.2 of Taxus chinensis. Taxonomy (NCBI): domain Eukaryota; kingdom Viridiplantae; phylum Streptophyta; class Pinopsida; order Cupressales; family Taxaceae; genus Taxus; species Taxus chinensis. Next base: position 852,626,268 of record CM034146.1, read on the forward strand.
CTAGGTGAAATTTGTAAAGGATGTGATGATCCTGTGACCTGAGTCCTAGTTCTTCTGAACACTCTTTTAAATTGGTGTTCCTCATCGACTTGTTCTGAATCTATGTCCAATGCACCTATTTCCAATGCTTCCTCTTCTTCTTGTTGCAGTGGAGGAGTATTTACGCGCTCACTTTCCTTTTTATCAGTGGGCTGCCTCCGACCCCTATGCTCTAAACCACCACTATCCTCATGTAAGTATTCTTCTTATTCTTCTTCTTGAAGGGGTGAAGTAGGCTTTTCAGCTACCAAATTTCCAATTGTGTGCTTCCCCTTAGGTGGGCTTGGTAGCATGAATTCATTCTCTACATATTTTCCATTCTCCAGCCTAGGCTTAAGATGAAGGTATACCAATGCTACCCCACTATCACATATTTCAAAACTCAATGGCTTCATAGTTATGTCATTAGAAATGAACCTCTCAATATATGCAAACCTACCTGAGATAAGTATAAGTCTTCCGCAGAGTATGGTAGTCAAGTCTACCTTATCTGCATTGTACAATAATTGGCGCACGTCTATAAATATGTGAACTGAAGCCTGAAAGAACCGTGTTGTGAAGGCATAGGGAATGTTTGCAACATGGACTCCATGTTCCATCCTTCATCACAAAACACACTATGCAAAAATGTTGATATACTGCAAACTGCACCGACTTACCTACCACCGCGAGCAACTCCTTAGGTATTCTCCACTCTTCTTTGAATGTCGTGTGGAGCCGATCATACCACATCTCTGCCCTTTGTTTGAACGGGCCACTCATGGTCCCCTCACATAGATACTTTTCAAATATTTTTGCGAGAGACTTCTTCTCCACAGGATACTCCCAGATTTTATTCTTTGGCCCATCGGGCACTCCAATTTCCACAAACACAATAGATAGCAAAATAGTGCCAAAGCTTATCTTCTCACCTTTGTGCGCCTCTTCAATGATTATTTTCAGCATTTATCCCACCAAGTTGTATGTCTCTCCTTGTGACATTTTCTTTGCAATATGAAGCCACATAGTGTTCACTTGTGACCATCTCTCATAGTCATTCAATTTTGTCAACAAATGTGCGGCTGCCTGTACAACTGGATACTTCCTCAACTTATAAATATTCATGTTGTGCGAACCTTTTGAATAACCCATCTCCTGTTGGTGGCTATAATGGTTGCCTTATCAGTTAATTCACTACTAACCTTTGTGCCTGTAATCTTCAATCCCATCAAAGGAAGAAATCAAGGGCGTTGTGATCCTCATTCGTCACCTAACAAAATAGAAAAGGTCCTCATGGAATCTGCTCATAAGCCACTAGTAAAGATTTTCAGTTTTTCCAAAATATAGGGGACTTCATACAACTGCAAAACCCCTACCTTCTTAGGATCTTCTCCCCAACGTCATCATAGATGAGCATGTCATCAATTGTCAGTTTATTTGTCTTTCTATTCAGTAGCGCATCCAACTCCTCCTTTGTTATCAGTGGTCTTATGGTTGTAATCACTGACTTTACTTCGACGGACATGAGAATCCCAATCACGGCCCATGATCACTTCTTCTGGATATTGCATTTCAGAAAACTTTGCTCTCGGGGGCATCCTCTACTTCTACTTCGACCTCCACCTTCTTCTTCCCCTTTTTCCCTGCTCTAGGTGCTCTCCTTGGTGCCATAGTAATTAAAAAGGTGTGCTTTTTACCTCTGTCGAGTTGTGTGAATCAAAATTTCGTGCCCTAGCTCGAAAACACGTGTCCTAGCTCCTTCTCAAACTCTAACACTTGATTTCTCCTCCCCATGTGCCTCTGCTTTACTCAAACCCTTCTCTAATGGGAACACAAGTCAATCCCATGCATATATCTTCTCACAATGCCTAGTTTCTCATCTCTCTAGCACTTTAACACGTCTCGCTTAGCTCGTTCGCAAATAACTCACTCAAATATTTGTAATCGCAAAGGTAAAAATGAACCCGCATCCCATCCTTATATAGATTTTGAAAAAGTTATCCCATTTATTGCTCCTCCCTATCACCGATCCTTACATTAATTCATCATTTACCAACTTTTCCATGCTATACATCTATGTGCCACAGTCATAACCTTATGGCACACCTTTTCTACCTCTTAGCTACAGACCTCCTTTCCCGTGCTTCCATGTGCCAAAGTACTTTGCCACTATGCCTTCCTCTAAGTAGTTTTTCACTACTGCAACCTACCTTGTGTTACACTTGTGCGTCCATTTTTCCACCTGTGGTCTTCATTAGGAGCAATTTTTTTTTCTAGCTGCACCTTTCCATACTATCTGCACTCTCCAAAAATCACCTGCACAAAAATTTCCTTATGCATACCCATCTTCAGATGAAAATCAAATCATATTCAATATTGGCAATAAACTCTACATGTAAACCACCCCACACTAAGGGTATGTCAGTCCTATGCACATGAAAATACTTAAATTGTAATCAACTTCTGGCGCACAAGTGCACTTATTACAAAAAAACTGAACTAAATTGACAAAGCATAACAACGATGAAGGAAACACATATAAAGGAAAGTGCATTAAGGGAAACCTAATCTAAGTGGAAATATTGCCTTATTACAAACACCAAGAATACTTATTTATAGTAGGGCTTCAGCCTACTCCCGTTGAAGTAACCGAGAAACCGTGTTCCATCCAGCGCCTCTAACTGGCAAGCGCCTGAGTCAAGTATATAAGTGATAACATACGGTCCCAACCAATGCACTTTAAGCTTTCCTGGGTGGCGCAAAAACTTTGAATCATATAGAAGTACCATTTTCCCAACCTTAAGCTTCTTTATCCTTGATGTGCTTGTCATGTCATGCCTTCTGATTGGATTTTTCTTGCTTTTGACTCCATCTTGCTATAACACGCCTCTCATCCAGCTGCATCAACTTGTCAATTATTTCTTCCAACGCTTGCTCATCAGCCAGACCTCCTGCGCATGCAATACGAAAAAGAAGGTAACATGAATTCCATGGGGAGAACTACTTCTATGCCAAACACCAACTGAAAGGGTGTTTCTTTATTCAACCATTTGTAGGTTGTTCTATATGCCCAAAGTACAACAAAAACTTTATCATCCCAGTCTTTCCTTCCAACATCACAATTTTTTGTCAAAGTTTGGCTCTATCTTGTTGAAAGCCTCAGCAGTTCCATTTTCTTGAGGATGATAGGGTGTTATCTTATGATGAGCAACCATAAATTCATCCAATAGTATCATGATGGTCTCATTAAGAAAGTGAGTACCCCTATCACTTGTCAAACTTAAAGGACATCCATACCTGGTAATAATATTTTCCCACAAGAACCTTGTTGTTGTAGCTACTATGCAATCCTTTGTAGGTTCACTTCCACCCACCTTGTAAGATAATATATATAAGTGATGATGTAGCGTGATCCAGTTCTGTGCGGCTGGGGAAATAGGACCCACAAAGTCAATTGCCCACTTCTCAAAAGGTTCTGCACTAGCAATAGGCCTCAAAGGCATTTCATCTCTCTGACCAAGTTTTCCAAGGTGCTGACATAGTGATCACATGCCTTACAATATTATTTGCAATCCTTGTACAAGGTTTCCCACCATAAACCAACTAGTAGAATCTTGCGCGTGGTGGCATCTTCTACATAGTGTCCACCTGCAATACCGCCATGAGCCTCCTCCATAATTGTTGTTCGTTCATGCTCAAGTACACACTGATGTAAAAATTCATCTCGGCCTAGATTGTATAAGTCCCCACTGATCAACATGTAAGGTGTGGTGCGAATGGTCAGTTGTTTCTTTTCTAAGGCCTTCATTCCTTCAGGTGCCACACCTGTGCGTAAAAAGACAACAATATCCTCTAAATCTGAGGGTGCATGGTTTAACCTGAACAACTGTGCATCTGGCATTGTATCTTCAATACTCTATGCATCCTCTCCTGATTGAATCCTTGATAAATGGTCTAGACCATAATTACTTTTACCTGGCTTCACCACAACTGTAAAGTCAAACTCCTGAAATAACAAGAACCCATCGGCATATGCACCCCTATAAAATGGGCTTGTTCACCAAGTATTTCAATGCCATGTGATCTGTATAGAAAACAAAAGGTGTTTCCAACAAGTACTGTCTAAACTTATGCAGCGCATAGATCATGGACAAAGCCTCGCTTTGTAGTTGTATAATTTTTTCTGCTGGAGTCAATTTCCTGCTAGCAAAGAAAATAGGATGATCTACAATACCTTCTCCAAACTGAGCTAATATGTGCACCAATGGCCATGCCAGAGGCGTCCACATGTACATGAAAAGGTATATTCCATGAAGGAAAATGTAGAATAGGCATTGTAGTAAGCCTTTCCTTCAACGTTTCAAATGCGTTGTTGCGGTTCTCCCCAATAGAACTTTCCTTTTCCTTTTAATAACTCCTCCAGGGGCACGAAAATCTTAGCATATCCCTTGATAAATTTTCTGTAGTACCTGTGTGGCCCAAGAATCCATGCACCTCACTCTGACTAGTAGGCTCCTCCAAGCCTAAGATGACTGCAACCTTAGCTGGATCTACTAACAAACCCTCTTTACAGATAATGTGTCCTAGAAGAGTCCCAAAGGGTGTAGCAAACAAACTTCTTAATATTTAAAGAGATACTCAACTACTTGCATATTTCAAACATTAACCTCAAATTGTCACAATGATCCTTGACAAGCCCATACACTGTCCAATCATCCAAGTAAACCTGCAAGGAACTTGTGAATAAAATCCTAGAATGCTTGAACAACAATGCGTGAAAATACTATGCAGGCAGTGATTCTTCAATCCAAAGGGCATCACCGTGTATGCAAAACTTCCCCATTCAGTGGTGAAAGTTTGTCTTCTCTTGATCCTCTTTAGCTATCCTCACTTGATGATACCCAAAAAACCCATCAGTAAAGGAGTAAAATTCACATTCATTGCAATGCCTTCCAATATTTCTTCAGTAAATGGTGTAGGGAAAGGATCAATCACACATGCAACATTCAGCTCCTATGTAGTCCACACAAATTCTAATTCTTCCATCTTTCTTTATACTGATTACCATAGGGTTAACCCACTATGATTCCTCTATGGGCTCAATGATGTCAGATTTCAACATCTTGTCAATTTCTTCTTAAAATTTTACGCGCAGGTTAGGGTTCATCCTGGAAGGCCTCTTCCTAACTAGGTGTGCACCGTCCTTTAACTTAATTTTCATTTCACCCAAAGATTCATGCACTCCTTTTAATTCATGATAGCCTCTAGGAAACAGATCCTGGAAATCATGCAATAACTCAATTATCTTGGAAACTTCAGAGTCAGACTCAGTAATCTCCAATGATGGCCTCCTTAGGTTCAACATCCGTTCCAATGTTCACTTTCTTTGTCTTCATAGGCTCATGGTAGGCACATGCCTTCTCATCTGCACTGTCTAAGACCTCGTGTGTACCCTCTGAATGATCTATGTCCAAAGATTTTCTACTTCCTGATCATCCATCATGTAGACCATCTTTCCTTTTTCCTTCTCTAGACAAGCACATTCAAGTTATTTTGCATCTGTCTCTTCTACTTCTTCAAAACATACCTCTAGGTCTGACTCACCAAGTAACTCATGAATAATTTCCTCATCTTTTGCACTATCTCCCATAGTCAAGTGCTTCATAACCTGTAATGCCTCATTCACCAGAGGTTTAGTGGAAAAATAGTCAAAAGTTTGGATCATACCTGTAGTTAGTTCTTGCCAATTTCCAGTATCTCTATTCAATTCCGCATAAACATACCATGCATGTGTGCGTAGCCTCGAAAGGTGAAATAGAATTTGTGCACCCACAATCGAAGGTGGTAAAGACTTCCTGTCCCTCTGTCCAGAGTCTCTCACACTATTGACCATGTGGTACTGAACATGATTATTACCATGATATTCACATATCTGAGTAGGTGCATTACTTCTGAGGAACCTTGTTGAGAAGGAAATTCTCACTTCTCTCCATTCTATGAGATTATCCATATGAACCATCCACCAGTGCGTTGATGTCCCACTTAAAGTATAGACTAACATGTTCCTTCTTTCCACCTAATATTTCCATTATACTTCCATAGCTCGCAGGAATACTTCAGGGTTTCCTTCTGCCAGTGTACCGAGGTACCTGGTTGATTGCCTAACCGCCTAAGACAACAATGGTCTGCTTACACACACAGTTGCACTTCTTACCTTGCGCCCAACCATTTCATAGGTGTCATGTGCCCAATTATCACAGGACAATACTTGTAGTATCATTGATGGAATGTGCATCATCCCACTGGAGAACTCCTTCCTTAGATGGCTCAAACACTTCCAGATCTTGAATGGTGCGCACATAAATTCTTTTAAGATCTTCTTCACTTAAAGGCTCAACATAAGGTGCAGATTTTCCATCTGTCAAAGGGATAATAACTCATGTTCCTCCTTGTTCTCAAAATTGATGTATCCCTTATTGAAACATAGATCAACATTATTTGCATAACACCAAGGGCACCCAAGTAGAGCTGGGAAACTATCCGCCTCTGCAAGCACTAAGACCTCAAAGTCCCTAGTGAACTTGGCTCCATGTATAGTAATTGATGAATCTTTCAACACTCTAATTGGCATGGCCTTCATTCATAATTTTCCATAAACTTACAAATTAGAAGATGACATGCAATGGAGGTCAACCCATCTGAACACACGCATCTAAAGTAAGCACATTCACTTGTGCACACCTGTGTCAATCAAAATGTTTCTTAAAAGACCCAACCATCCACAATTTAGCATTCAGAGTGATATCCTTGTCATAATCCAAGCTATGAGGAGGGAGATTAGCATGTAAAATCTATGTCATCCATTCTCAATACTAGTGCGTATTAAGTGTTTCCCTTTAATAAGTTCCCTAATAACATAATAATGTTCTCTTGACGCAACATCTTACATACTTCTTTTATATGGGTCAACATATGAATGATGAGTTTCAATTGCCTAACCTTCTTTGTAGACCAAATTTCGCAACTATTCTTTCTAAACATTGTATCTCACCCTGATAGATGTCATACCATTTCAATCCATGTTTTCTTGATAAACACATGGCCTTCTGATTCTTGTACACTCTAGATTTCTTCATTACAAGGCTTGAAGAAAACCAAACATATGGAAACAAACTCCATAAAATGTAGTGTAGTTGTAGGACTTCTCATATTTTTGTAACATTGTACTCTAGCCTACAATCTTAACATATCTTCAATATCACATTCTTATAACACCAAGATTGAGAACACTAACTTCAGCATCCATGTCTTCAAACAAATCACTCACGACTTTATGCAATATATAGCTCTTAATGATGACATTTAATATGTAGTAGTATCACATTGGACCTAAAATGCTTCTTGAGACAAATTTGTACTACTATTAACATCTACATACCTTAAGATCACATCATCTACATCACTATTTTAAAATTTTCCGAAGACGTGTTCGGAACACTCATACATAAATAAGAGAGAATCATGTGACTCTTGAATCAACCATTTACACCTTACAAGCTCAAAATATATCATGCTTCAATCATTCAACAAGATAACTCCATAAATCATAATGGATGCACTTGATACACCTTGTTATATCTAATTGCTCAACAAACTCTACAGATTCACACCCGAATTTAACACATCTATAATACATTTGCTTGGTTTTCTATCATTGCATAAGACCCTATAAATGACACTGCTTAAGTATTTTTTACAAAACCATGGTATCAAACCATGGGAAAACCTTCCCTAACCTATGGTCAAAAACTAAGCCCATATGAGAAAAGATGTTTTTCTAATATTTCGGGTGCAATTTTTCAAGGCCAAAAAATTTACGCTTAGTCTAATTTTTCCATAAACACACATATAAGAAGATGGCTGCAATTGGAGGGTCCACCCATCTGCAACCCGAACGCATATTAATAAGCCCATTCACTTTTGTGCGTGTATCAATCAAAATATTTCTTCAACAGTTAACCATCACATAACCTTCCAAGTGATCTCGCTTGTTGTAATCAAGCTATTAGGAATGATAATTACATGCAAATCTAGCCATCCATTCTCATTCGCACCCAAAAAAAATAGAGTGTTTCCTTCAATCCAAATCCAATCACAACAATAAGTTCTCTTTACGCCAACATCTTACATAATTATTCTCGTCATCAACATCTGACTGATTAGTTTCAGATGCCCTTCTTCGTATCCAAATTCCCACAACTATCTTTTAAAAAAAACAATGTATCTCACCCTGTCAATTCCGATTACCCGTCTCTATGGTTTCTTGATAACCTCCTTATGATGTGTAGGGTCAAGATACTTTTGCATGCAAACCTCTCGCTTGTATGGTAAAATTTTTATTGCCACAGTCTCTTGGCATGACACCTCAACACACATCTTAGTAATTATTCACAGTACCATCTCAGATCCACGCTAACTTGGCATCCATCGGTCAGTCCACTAACTGTGATGTACTCTAACCATCCTATCTCGCCGCTTATTCTCTTGTTGTTGGGCTTCTTGTTAGTGAAATAAGGGATAAAATATGCGTAATAATCGCCTCACATAAACAAAAAAAAATCGAAACATAGAAACTAATATGTAGAAATTATTACAAATCTCAAATAAATTGTAGAATAAATAACACAACACAAAGAGACAGTATTTAACGTGGTTCACCCAATTTGGGCTATGTCCACCAAGAATCACTTGCTCATATTTTATTACAAGCCACCGCTCTCTCAATACAATACCCAGATTCGTTTGGAGCTATGCTCAACAAACTCTACAGAATTCACACCCGAATTTAAAACACATCTATAATACATTTGCTTGTTTTTCTATCATATGCATAAGACCATATAAATAGACAACTGCTTAAGTAGTTTTACAAAACCATGGGTATCAAAACCATGGGAAAAACCCGTCCCATAAACCTATGGGTCAAAAAACTAGCCCATATGAGAAAAGCATGTTTCCTAATATTTCGGGTGCAATTTTTCAAGGCCAAAAAATTTACGCTTAAATTATTATTTTTTCGGGGGCTGCACCCCCGAACCCCTTCTATCGGGGGCTGCGCCCCCGGAGCCCTGCTCGGGGCCCGGCCCAGAGACAACTGTGGAAAGTGTACAGTACTCTTAGTGTACAGTATTCAACACTTCCTCGCATGAAAATAGGCTCCAAAACCTAACACTCTCCCACTTGAAGACTATTTTTCCTCTGAGCAAGCTTCTCAACCCTTCACTAGTTTCTATGAAGACCAACCAAAGATGAACATAGCTTCAGTTTTTGCCTTGTGACCACCTTGGTCATCATGTCTATAGGATTATGACTGGTATGAATATTCTCCAACTTCATCTTATCTTCCTCCAAAGTTTTCCTGATTAAATGGTACCTTAATTATATATGCTTCACCCTAGAGTAGAAAGCATAGTTCTTAGCTATATATATAACACTCTGACTATAACTATGCAACTTTCCTTCCTCTTGCTTATACCCCAACTCCTCAAGTAATTGTTATAACCAAATCATATCTTTTCTTACCTCTTTGGTAGTAACATACTCAACCTTTGTGGTTGATAAAGCCACCAACATATTTAGTCATGAAATCCAACTCACTGCTGTCCCAGCTATAGTGTAAACATACCCTATCGTGCTCCTCCTGCTGTCTACATCACTAGCCATAACTGAATCTAAATAACCACACATAGTGGTGTTTTATCCACTATAGAAAAAAACTATCCCCTATCGTCCCTCTCAAATACCGAAGGATCCACTTTACTACCTTGCCAGTGATCTCTACCTAGATCACTCATAAATCTACTCACTGCTCCTACTGCATGGGAAATATCATGCCTTGTGCATACCATGGCATACATCAAACTACGAACCACTGATGAGTATGGTACATTGGACATTTAGTTTCTCTCCTTTCTCTATCTTGGGACACTGTTCCTTTGATAAGTTGAAATGGCTTACCAAAGTAGTCCTAACCGGTTTAGCATCCTGCATATTAAACCTCTCTAAGAATTTCTTAATGTACTTTTCCTGAGATAAAGTAAACTTTTGTTCCTTCCTATCTCAAAATATCCTCATACCAGGGATTTTTTTGGCTACACCAAAATCCTTCATTGCAAATGATTCACTTAGCTACTTATTGAGTACTTTTATTTCCTGCATGCTTTTACCTATAACTAGCATGCCATCCACATACAGACACAAGATAATTTAACTGTCCATCCTCAAATTTATTTGTATACACAAAATGGTCAGAATGACATCTGATATAACCTTTCTCCATCATGAAGCTATGAAATTTCTTATACCATTGACGTGGAGTTTATTTCAAGCCATACAAGCTCTTTTTTATTTTACACACCACCTCATCTTTACCTTTGACCTCATAGCCCTTCTGGTTGCTCCATATATAGTTCCTCCTCCAAATAACCATGGAGAAATGTAGTCTTTACATCTAAGCTATTATAAATGCAAGTATTTTGTTGTAACTATTCCTAGAACAGTTATAATAGAAGTCATTTTTTACTACAGCAGAAAAAATCTCATCAAAATATATAACTTGCTTCTATGTAAACCCCTTAACCACCAACCAAGCCTTGTATCCTTTCTTGCCTCCTCCTTTCTTCTTTGACTCTGAACACCCACTTATTATGTAATGCTATTTTTCTTTCACGTAGATTTACCAAATCCCATGTCTAGTTCTCCATGAGATTCTTGAAGATCCTCATCCATAGCTTGCTCCCACTTTTTCCTGGCATCTACCTATATTGCTTCATCAAAGCTCTCTAGTTCTCCACTATCAATGAGTAATAAATAATAAAGAGAAGGAGAAAAACGTTCAAGTTCTTTTCTTACCCTAGAAGACCTCCTCACTGTAGGAGTTTGGGGTTCCTATTGAGTAGGTTCCTGAACTGATTCATGGGTCACTTTCCCATCTGGAAGATCCTCTACCACTGCATATTCTTTCTTGGATTCTTCCCTATTTTCCTGCAAATGTTGCTTATACATGACTTTCTCATTAAAGACCACATCCCTAGACCGAATGATTTTCTTGTCCTTAATACTCCAACATTTAAATCCAAAGTCATCACCACCATAACCAATGAAAGTACATTTTTCTGATTTAGCCTCTAGCTTGGTCCTATCATCCTTGTCTATATGAACAAACACCTCACATCCAAAGACTCTAAGAAATGAATAATCAACTTTCTTACTAGACCAAACCTCCTCAGGTATGCCTCCATCCAAGGCACTTCAGGGTCCTCTGTTTATCAAGTACATAGTTGTGCTCACTGCTTCTACCCAAAAAGAAAGAGGTAGTCCTGCATGTAACCTCATGCTCCTAGCACGTTCCATTATTACTCTGTTCATCCTTTCTGATACCCCATTCTGCTACGAAGTTCTTGGAACCATCTTTTTCTTGTGGATTCCATTCTTAGAACAGTAATCATCAAATTCATTGCTGTAATACTCCCCTCCATTATCTGACCTGAGACATTTTAGCTTAAGACCTGTTTCATTCTCTACCAAGGCTTTTCGTTTAACAAAAGTGTCAAATACATCAAATTTGTTGCTAATACAATAAACCCAAACTTTCCTTGTTGCATCATCAATAAAAGTAACATAATAACTTGAACCCCCAAGAGATGATACCTGAGCCGGTCCCCACACATCAGAATTTACCAGCTCTAACTTACTCTCTTTCTTCGTAGGTCCAACCTTGAGAAACCTTACTCACTTATGTTTCTCATATATGCAGTTCTCACAGAAATCCAAACCTGTTTCTGTATATCCAGGAAAATTCTTCTTTATGATGTTCATGCCCTTATGGCTCATATGACCGAGCCTATAGTGCCATAATGTTGTATCTGCATCTGAAGCCACAAGATTACAATCATTAGTACTATCAGTGGTTAAATACAAGGTTCCAACCTTCTTACCTCTTTCCACCACAAGAGCACCCTTGGTAACCTTCCAAGAGTTAGCTGTAAATATCACAGTACAATCGTCATTTCCCAATTGCCCCGCCGATATCAAGTTTCTCCTTAATGTAGGCACATGTATGACATCCTTCAATAGCCAAGTATTCCCATTCTGCATCTTAACCTGAACAAAACCTTTTCCAACTATGCTGCAAGGATCATCATCACCAAGAAAAACATGCCCAAAATCTCCTTGAACATAATCAACAAAATAATTCCTATGTGGAGAAGCATGGAAAGAAGCCCTGAATCTAAAACCCAAGATTTAGTAATATTGTGCAAAGAAAGAATCAAAGCATTCTAACATACATTACCCGTTGCCACATTTTCCTCCTTGTTTTCTTCTTGTTGTTTCTTCTTATCCAGAAACTCCCAACAGTCCTTCTTTACATGCCCAGGCTTTCCACAATTTTAGCGGCGAATATTCGTAATATGGCTTTTGAAAAATTTCATTTTATGAAAATTTGAAAAGGTGAATTATTCGGAGTGGGTCGGTGCCCTGTTCGCCCGTAAAATCCTCATAGTATATTTTTTCTGGGGGGTCTTACCACCATTCAGGCCTTCATTTGAAAACATCTCCTATAAAAAGCCCTAGCTGATTCGCCAGGTAGTATACCTCAAGTAGCTTAACAAATTATCATTTAAATGATATGCTACTGAACTATTCTCATAACTCATATTAAACAACCTTAAAAATATCTTATTAGAGGCAGAGGGTTTTTCATACAATTTGATCTTTTGGAGTCTTTTCCTTTGAACATCTTAAATAATACTATGACGCAAGACCAAGTGCCTTCCGATCGCGTGATAAAGCTGCACGCGTCATACATGAGGAAGTTTGTTCACCTTCTCAGAGAGTATAAAGATCGCTTCTGATAAAGGTAAGTCTTACAAAGACTGAAATTCTGCTCGTTGATTTATCAACCCTAGATCTTCCTTCATCTGCCATAGCTCCCACTCAAGACTAGGAAACTTTCCCTGGATTCAACACTTCATGCGCGACAAGTAGGCTCTGATACCAATTGTTAGGAAATAAGGGATGAAATAAGAGGACATATGTAGAATAGATCCCTCACAGACATCTGGACAGAGTGAAAAATATGTAGAAATTATTTGCTGATCTCAGGAATAAAATTTTAGAATAATGGAAGGTAACACAACTCAAAGAGATACATAACCGTGGTTCACCCAATTTGGGCTAAGAAACCAAGAAATCACTTGCTTCATAGTTTTATTACAAGCCAAACTCTTCAATACAATACCCAGATCCATTTGGAGCTAAATCAACAAACTCATACAGAATGCACACGAATTTAAAACACATCTGCAATACATTTGACTATGTGGAAGGTATTATTGAGGTGGACATGCATTCTGCAGCAGTATCAAAGTCAAACATATGAAACCTACGATAATATGCAAAGATCTTGAAGATATTGTTCCTGTTGGGGTGCAACCAGAAGTGCAGCTAGATATCACAGATACAAACACTCAGCAAAATGGAAGACAGAAATCAAAATCAAACTCTAGTCCAAGAAAGAGGAAACCTGGTGATTGTGATATTGCTCAAAATTCTACTCAAAAAAGTAAAGCATTGAAAACGAACAAGAATATGTGGACCATTGGCAGGACATACAAGTTTGATTAGGCAACTAAATTTCCATTTATTGAACCTATACAATCATCTAATTCTGAATAAATCCCATTTGAATGTACATGTAAAATATGTACGTGGAAATTGGGAAAGCAACAAAAAATGCAACTGAAGCTGGACACTATAGAAAAACATTGTGGAAAACAATATTTAACTGTAACGGGGGCGGATGGCCAGAAAATCAAAACACATAGGTGGAAAACTGAAAAAGAATGCATGCATGTTAGATACGCAGTGGAATATGAGGCAGAGCAGAAAAAACACAGACATCTATTGGAAAAGGGAGGAACGATCACATCGCATATTGGTAAGATGAAAGAAACAAATCTACATGTAAAATTCATACAATTCTCTACTCTTTTTCAAATACTAAAAAAAGGAAGAGCGATTTCGGATTTCCTTGATTTCAAAGTTTTGTATCAATTTAATGGAATGCTGAATGTACCTCAGTCTCATTGGTCTGAAAGTAGTGGATGGGAAATGGCAAAATGCCTCTCGATGATAGAGAAGGAAGATTTGAAAGAGAATGTAAAAAAAGCAAACTTTATCTCTCTTTCAATTGATGAAGTGACAGCAGTCGACAACACCGCATGGGTATGTATCCACATCTATACTTTAGAAAATCATATAAGGACACCTCATCTGTTGGGTGTTATGAAAATGGTTGAAAACTGCAATGCCGAAAACCTATATAAAATAGTTGTTTCTCATTTGAAAGATGTTGCTGGTATGACTGATTATGAAATTGCTACGAAGTTGGTATGCGTTGGAGCAGATGGTGCATCTGTCATGCAGGGTCACCGAACAGGGCTCTGTGTTAGATTACAAACAACAGTGGCCCCATATATGCTACCAATTCACTGTATGGCTCACAGAATGAATTTAGCGTATAAAATGGTAAGCAACCACGAAAATGTTGCTAAATTAGAAGACCTTATAAGAGAACTTCATGCCTATATGTCAAGCAGCCCAAAGCGTTTTCTCGAGTTCCAAAAATTTGCAATTGGAATTACAGATGGCAAAAAACTTCTGAAGGATGTGGAGACTAGATGGATCTCTTTGTATGAACCTGCATGCAGAGTTCGTGAGGAGTATCCTTCATTGGTTGGTTTCATGCACAAATACCGTCATGAAGTTGATAGGGCAAGGGACTTGTTGTTCCGTTTAACTGATTTGGAGACATTGCTTACATTGGTTGGTATTCTTCCAATGTTAAAGGAGATCAATACACTGATGAAGCATGCACAGGGCAGATTAATCTATATTGTGGATTTTATACGGATGAGGAAAATGGTATGTCAAAGTCTTGATATATTGTACTGTTCCCAGGATAGTTTTGATGCACCTGTTTTTGAAAATTGGAAAGATTTATTAGATCTTAAAAATCCTAACACCTTTTTGAGATTTAATATCCACGATCACCTATGCATCACTGTTAATGGGAGGGAAATACCAATGCACATTTTGCAAAAACGTCAAGATATTACAGGATCGGAACGAGAAGATGTTCCCGTGACACGTAATTTGTTTGAGTCTGTTATAGTTGAAACAAGAATAAAGCTTAAAAAAATTTCAGAAACCTTGTCATCAGAAATTAGGGAACGTTTCTGTAAAGATAAAATTCTGGAAGCCATGGGTGTGATGAATCCTAATTTTTGGAATACTGAAGGTGGCCGTGTAGACTTTGTCAGTAAGCATTTCCATAAATCAATGGGTACAATAATGGAACAATTTGCAAAGACGTCAGAGCTCAAGGGTATGGAAATCAAAGGTATACTGAATGCCGATTTATTAAAGTTTCAGTCAACAAATTTTGCAACAACAATGAGGAACCAATATAAGAATTTAGATCAACCTTCTGAAAGTGGTGCTATTACAAGGCTGTGGTGAGGAATCTATCAAAGTTCTATCTTACAAGAAGATATCAGTGAATATTTCAGATTATATGAGTTATGCCAAACAATGATTTTGGGGTCTGTGGAGGATGAAAGGGTTTTCAGTGCATTGTCATTTATAAAATCAAAACTGAGAAACAGGTTGGATAAAAATCTGGAAAGTTGCATGAGGTGTTATGTTTCTCGATACTCCATCGAAACCTTTCCGTTCGACAGAGCAATTGCGCACTGGAATTCCCTTTGCGAAAGAAGAGGTGTGAATAATACAGCTACAAGTACAAATATTCCCAACCTTGAGAGTGTAATTGGCTCTTCGTCACATTCTACAGAAGACAACATCGACTTTGATGAAGCTATTGATAATGGATTGTTTCAACTTTAAATAGGTATCTTCTTTATCTATCTTTTATCTTTATCATTAAAGATGTTACAGGTCTATATACTAAAAATGTCAGGCAATTCACCCATCTATCTACTAATACATTTCTCGTGTTGGGTTTTTTTAAAACACAGATCTAGCTCATTACCAGTGGCAATGATGATTTCAACTTTAAGGAGGTATCTTTTTCCCCTTAATCTTATTGTTTGTTACTATTCATTTTTTTCAGCTCTGGTTATCATTAAAGATGTTACAGGTGTATGTATTTACATTTAGTTAAATACAATCTTTTTATTTTTTGAAAACGTGGGTTGACATCCGTCCGAGGAAGCTGTTACTTCTCGGGACTGACAATGTCAGGCAACTCACCCATCTATCTACTAATCCATTTTTTGTGTTGAATTTTTTTAAGACAAAGATCTAGCACATTACCGGTGATGATTTCAATTTTAAATAGGTATCTTCTTCAACATAATCTTATTGTTTGTTACTTTACATTTTTTCAGCTCTTGTTATCATTAAAGACGTTACAGGTCTAATTCTATATATTTACATTTATTTAAAGATATTGTTGGTCTATATATTTAAAGATGTTGCTGGCACTTCTCAGGACTGACAATGTCAGGCAACTCACCCCTCTATCTACAATGTCATGTAAAACAAAGATCTAGCACGTTACCCTTGATGATTTCACAGCAATCTAATACGCAAGAGGTAAGCTAAACCCTAGCATATTTGCAATTATGTTTAATTTCTTACCAGTGATGATTCTTTCTTGATTTCTCAGAATTATATTTAATTTATTTTTAAATATAAGTCCACATAAAATTCCTCATAAAATTCACATAAAGGGATAAACAATACATTATACGATTTTAAATATAAGTCCACATAAAATTCCTCATCATCCATATATATCATATCATCACCATATCATTATCATATCCTGAGTCCTGACACTACAATTATTATTAACACAATTATTTATCTAATTTTAAATTTATTAAAACAATTTCATTTTTTAAAATAATTCATAATCATATCATTACAATTCTATTCGTTCTAATGTCATCTATATCCATTCTAATCATTAATGTCATCTATATCCATTATAACACATTCCATTTATTTATCATCTATATCCATTCTAATGACATTATGATCATATCGTTACAAGTATAGAGAATAATTATCTTAAAACAAGTTCAAAAGTCTAGAGAAGAAGAATTACTGTGCTTGATGATAAATCTACGTCCACATTAAATTGATCATCGTCTTTCATCATCATCTATCATTAATTATCAATTATCATCATTCATCATCTACGTCCACATACAATTCATGACAATGCAAGTAAACAAGAAACATACATATAATTCATGATAATCACCATCTAATGCAATTAAAATTAAAGATTGTATATAAATCCATATAATTAAATTCAAATACCATAGTACATACTCAATAGTAGAAGTTTTCAAATTCAATATTTAAAGTTTCCTCAATAATAAAAGTTTCTAGTTTTCAAAACCCTCTCTTTCTTTATCCAATTCTACTCCTCTGCACTCTTCCCCAACGGCTTCTTCCACTGTGGCTGTACCTCTTTCCCCAACACCAGAAATCTCCATGCGACAACAAATTTGGATCAGCTGCAGCGTATAAACTATCCCGTTGCCAATAATTTTCATAACGACTAATAATCTCATTGATAAGAACCTTAGCCCTTCTGTCCCATTCTATAAGCTGATTGATATGAGGAAGCATCTCCATCTTTCTCATCAACCCACACAAAATCTTTTTTGTGCTTGTCCAGATCTATGAAATACTCCTTGCCCTCTTTAGAAGTACTTGTGCCAAAACCCTGTATGGTCCAAGCAACAAGTGATACCTAATCAGCAAGTGAACAAAACCAGAACTTGAAAACATATAAAGAGAAAACAAACTAGCATTACTTTGTAGTACTATATGGTCCAGCCAGTTATCGATCCACTCAATGATTCTCTCCAAGCTTCATACTCAGGAATTGTGTAAAAAGATAACACATTTCCATTTTTGTGAGTTGCCTACATCAACATGTGCCAAAATTAGACATGGAGATACATAACATCTGGAGGCTTAAAAACAAATATAAAGAGTCTCAATACACTCAACCAAATATACAGGGGGAACATTTACCCTGACAATAGGAGTGATAAATTCCACAACAAATGAAGGAATTTTAAGCAGTGATGGCCAGGTATGGTGTATGAAATTGATCAGCAATCCTTTGATGTGGGAACCATCATGGTCCTTTAAGAGACAAAGGACAAGTCAAAAAGGATCTCACTAGAAAGGATGTGTCAGAATTAAGCAGAAACTAAACAGCGCTAGACAAAGATCATGTACCTGGTCTGTCATTATCATCAGATGGCCATATCTTAAAGATTTAATGCTGTCATATATTTTATCTTCCTGTAGACCAAGGATTTTTTTTATATTTACTATCTCTTTATTCTCCATTTGTTGGTGAGTGGTAGCTTCCCTGACATTGAGCAGCTTACCTCTGAGAGGAAACACGCCATAATAATATTGACCAACAATAGATATTCCTGCCACCTGATAGGATAAAGATAACTAAAATAACAAAAAATTAAATTGGAAAGTGATGTCGAAACATGTCACAATACTACTAAATTCAGTATTCACATTTCCCTGATTCAAGGCACAAACACTTACAGCAAGAGCCTTGGCTGAGTCACCCTCCGTTAATATTAAAGTACATTGATCAGAATTCTTCCCCCCTGCTTGATTTGCATCATCAAGTTTGGGAACATCAATTAATTTCCCCTTCTTGGTTCCATCAGTTTTCTTAAGATCTTTTTTTTGTTTAAACTTTTCCACTGCACTCATCAGGTCAAACAAAGTTACAAAGCTCATCTTAGACCCTAGCATTGCAAAAATTACATGTACTCAGAAATGCTACATCTTAGACACCACGCCTTTATTTATTGACATGGGCTGCAAATGCGAAACAGTGAAAATTACTATAAATTTATAACAGCAAATTGTATCAGAATAAAAAACAGAATAACAAATATGAATTAAAACGAATTATACTTACAATCAACATGGAAACCGAATGTTGATTCGAGAAAATTCTTTTCTTCCACGAGTGTTGCCTTGGTTGTAACAATTGGTAAATTTTTGAACGGAAGGCCCGTAAACCGATGGATGTCATTTGCTTCGATACTGAATTGGAAAATTCGGCCATCGTTCAGAGTCACATAAAAAATGCCGTCCTCTGAATTGTAGGATGACAGAAGGTAATTCAAAATATCCGGATCTGTTTCGAAATGGGGCATATTAACGAGCCCTGTAAATTCACACGCATCCATTAAATCTTTATATTCTGAAGACATCTTTAAAACAGTATGGATGTGAGGGCATAAGGGATTCCTGTAGTTGATCTTGGAAATCGATTGAATTGGATTCTCTTGATTTTTGTTACTGAACTTGCAGTTGGGAAGCATTGAGACCTGTAAAAATTCAAGAGCTGGAAGGTGAAAACGAGAAAATGACCGGTTGAAGGGTATTTATAGGCTAAATCGGGCGTCAATGGCTTCAATTGACGCGCGTCAAAGGTCTTAGCTGACGCGCGACAATAGTCCTAGCTGACGCGCGTCAATAGGATCCAGCGACGCGCGTCAATAAGAGCAAGCGACGCACGTCAATAAGATCCAGTGACGCGCGACAATAGGAGTCAGCGACGCGCGTCAATAGGAGCCAGTGACGCGCGTCAATAGAATCCAGTGACGCGCGTCAATAGGAGTCAGCGACGCGCGTCAGTAGGAGCCAGTGACGCGCGTCAAAAAGAGCCGAGCCAGTGACGCGCGTCAATAGGTGCCAGTGACGCGCGTCAATAGCAGCCAGTGATGCGCGTCGGTCAAGACCATTGACGTTCCATTGACGCGCGTCAGGAGTGATGAGTGACTAGATGGATCTCTTTATGCACAGAGAAAGCCTGAGACTACCAAATAATTGATTTCTTATCCAAAATTTAATGGAATTCGAAGTTTTCACCTCTTTTGCACTAGAGGAAATTCCCTTCATGTTTGCAATGCAGCCAATTGAGATGAAGCCTTCAAATTTATCCCCAGACCAAAGAAACAAACAGTGTTTGGTGTGTACTTGATGATGATAGGGTCTTGTTTGATAAGTTCAAAAAGAAACTTCATGATATATGCTAAGACTGAGTTTGAGATGAGGTACCAGTAAGGCACTCTTGACAAAATTTACACAATGTTACCTTTTTAAGATGATCCAACCTTGCACAGAGAACTTTATGTTGAGCTGTAATTTTTTTTTCAATATTTGAGACACTTCATTTTATCAATTGTACTTCAAGAAGATCATGATTAATCAATTCAAGGCATAGAAATGGGGGAGCTTCAAGAAAATTGTCTTCAAACATACACTTGAACATTGTATCTTCAGCAAAGGAAAACAAAACAAGGTGGTAGCAGGAATTTTATACTTTGATACTCATTGCAAGGGTCAACCAAGTATTTCATCAGCTCAACAATGATAATTAGAAGAAAGTAAAAACAACTTTCCGTTACACACAACAATTTTGATCACTTTACCCTTATTGTATCTTTCAAACCTCATACTTGTGCCTGAATATCCTTACATAGGATGAGATGAATCTACTAAAGGATCAAAGATTTCAAGTTCATTCTTGTAACTAATATGATATGTAAACAACCTTATTGAGCTATGATCATATGCACCACCTTAAAAATTTGAAAAAAAAAGAGAAACATATTTTAATTCAACCACTCCAAGAAGCAGTCCTGAAGAGAGAATCTCAAGATGTGAATCCTATACAACATATTTTGATACTGATCCATTTTCCCCAAAACATTTTACAATATCTCAAGATGTGAATCCTATACAAAAATAACTTCTATGATTTATCTGAAGAAGGCACTGTATTTTTTCTTGGATGCTAAGAAGACAGGTTGTTTAGTTTGCATTTCTAAGCGATCCAGTTTTATAAAAACTTGAATAAGTTTAAATACTCATTTCAAAATCTGATTAAATTTGGCATGAAGCACTAAAAGACACTCCTATACACATTTCATGTTTTGGTTAACCATGGGTTTTCCTAAAGATGTTACAGGTCTATATACTAAAAATGTCAGGCAATTCACCCATCTATCTACTAATCCATTTCTCGTGTTGGGTTTTTTTAAAACACAGATCTAGCTCATTACCAGTGGCAGTGATGATTTCAACTTTAAGCAGGTATCTTTTTCCCCTTAATCTTATTGTTTGTTACTATTCATTTTTTCAGCTCTGGTTTTCATTAAAGATGTTACAGGTCTATATACTAAAAATGTCAGGCAATTCACCCATCTATCTACTAATCCATTTCTCGTGTTGGGTTTTTTTGAAACACAGATATAGCTCATTACCAGTGGCAGTGATGATTTCAACTTTAAGGAGGTATCTTTTTCCCCTTAATCTTATTGTTTGTTACTATTCATTTTTTTCAGCTCTGGTTATCATTAAAGATGTTACAGGTCTATGTATTTACATTTAGTTAAATACAATCTTTTATTTTTTGAAAACGTGGGTTGACATCCGTCCGAGGAAGCTGTTACTTCTCGGGACTGACAATGTCAGGCAACTCACCCATCTATCTACTAATCCATTTTTTATGTTGAATTTTTTTAAGACAAAGATCTAGCACATTACCGGGGATGATTTCAATTTTAAATAGGTATCTTCTTCAACATAATCTTATTGTTTGTTACTTTACATTTTTTCAGCTCTTGTTATCATTTATTTAAAGATATTGTTGGTCTATATATTTAAAGATGTTGCTGGCACTTCTCAGGACTGACAATGTCAGGCAACTCACCCCTCTATCTACAATGTCAGGTAAAACAAAGATCTAGCACGTTACCCTTGATGATTTCACAGCAATCTAATACGCAAGAGGTAAGCTAAACCCTATCATATTTGCAATTATGTTTAATTTCTTACCAGTGATGATTCTTTCTTGATTTCTTAGAATTATATTTAATTTATTTTTTATATGTGCAAAATCCTTTGATATATTTTTTTAACTGCGGGATAAACTATTAAACAATACATTATACTATTATAAATATAAGTCCTGACACTCTTCCTAAAATTCCCTGCTTTGTCATAGATCCATCACTTCTTCAGATTTCTCCATGAAGAAATAGATCTATTTTTAGACTTATAATGATCATCCTCTAACACGAAGTTATTCAAACTCAATTCTAATGCTATCTTCCATATCCTATAGTCTACCACCCAAATCTACACTAATCACAACTATTTAAATCAAAATGCTGAATTTGTTCACCGAGAAAGCATTAATTTGATACTACATATTGGGATTTTTAGAAATCATGAATGTAATAAACTAAACCAAAGAAAAAAATTAGATCTAAATGGAAGAATGAAATGCGCAAGGGAACTTGACAGAGTCTTTATCTAATAAAAATCCTTTCTAGTAATAAAACTGACTAGAACATTGATAATTCTATTAACTTCAAACTATCCTGCAAATGTAGTGTGCCTTCTTCAAGGCTCTACATAAATACTTACACACATAGTTTACTATGATCTAGTTTACAACCTTCAATATTTTCTTACACACTCAAAATTATTCCAACTTATAGCCTCCCAGTTCTAATCCACAATTATTCTTCACCCTTATCAAATATAAAAAAATGATAGGATTCTTCAACCTATGAACTTGATCTATACAGACTAATCTTCATGATAAAAACCTTATATGTTTTACATTAAACTTCAAAGTTCTATATCGAGCTTGACCTATCTTTTAATCACATGGTTATTCCAACTTTGGTTAATCTAGCCTCCATAACCTTGACTATTTACAACAACTTGTCAATCTACTCTACACAAAACAATATCCATGATAACAAAACCATATCTTTTAAACCATGGTCTTGATTATTTCCCAAGCTCTAATTCTTATGGCCTGGAATTTAACTATTTCATAATTGGCTAATCTAGCCTCCACATCAATGATTGTTTCCAGCAAAACGTTATTTTCTGACAAATGGTCTTGACTATTTTGGATGTCAAACAACCTCTCTAATGAGAGATTATGCACTTATATAGAGGTGAATCTCTTTAAAATAGAATTTTCCTACACCATAAGTCTATTAAGGAGAAATCCTAAAGATCTGTTTCAAATCTTAGTTGCTATTTTTTCCCAAAAACATAATTTTCAAGATAATTAAAGTCCCACAAGATATTTAGGCACTACATTTTACATTATACACATTAAATTGATCATCGTCTTTCATCATCATCTATCATTAATTATCAATTATCATCATTCATCATCTACGTCCACATACAATTCATGACAATGCAAGTAAACAAGAAACATACATATAATTCATGATAATCACCATCTAATGCAATTAAAATTAAAGACTTTATATAAATCCATATAATTAAATTCAAATACCATAGTACATACTCAATAGTAGAAGTTTTCAAATTCAATATTTAAAGTTTCCTCAATAATAAAAGTTTCTAATTTTCAAAACCCTCTTTTTCTTTATACAATTCTACTCTGCTCTCTTCCCCAACGGCTTCTTCCACTGTGGTTGTACCTCTTTCCCCAACACCAGAAATAACCCCTGAACTTATAAGATCTTCTGCAGCACTGTCCAGATTTTTTAAAATTCTTTCTTCTTGATTTGTTGCATCTCCATGCGACAGCAAATTTGGATCAGCAGCTGCTTTGGCTTTGAATAATATGTCAGGGTCGAGACCATGCTCTTTAATTATCCGCTTTAGTGTATTGTTTTGTTTGTTAACCAAAACAATATTTTGCTTCAAATTTTTTGCTGCGGATAAGCTGTTCTTTGCTGTTTCCAAGTGAACTTGCAAAACCTTCGCCTGACTCTTCAAATTTTCATATTTCAACTGCACAAAAAGAGTAATGTCAATTCAAAATATTACTAAAAAATGAAAATTTCAAATTAACAAGAATGATTGTTTGAATGTAATAGTACTTACAACCGCTCTATCTCTTTCGGCATTTGCGATTGCTACCAAATCCTTGTCCTTGGACCATTTGTTAAAATATGCCTGGGCCTCGGCACTAATATTTTCCAATTTGTTTAATGCCTTATCTAAAATGTCGTCTTTATAGTTGTTGTTAAACGTGACAGTCCCACATCTTACTTGGGTAAGTAAGGAATCCATCTTCGCAGGTTGATTCTGGACTGCAGCGTATAAACTATCCCGTTGCCAATAATTTTCATAATGACTAATAATCTCATTGATAAGAACTTTAGCCCTTCTCTCCCATTCTATAAGCTGTTGGATATGAGGAATAATAAACTCACTGACATGGGATTGACAATCATAACCAATTAAGTTCTCCAAAGGAAAACGTGGCAACTGTTCACTATCTGAATCTGATGCAGACGATCTTGCTGGAGAAGTATGGGGGCTTTCACCAAGATCAACTGCTCCTTGTTTCTGCCTTTGGGTGGGCTGATCCTGTTTTTGAAAAAATTAATCAAGATTTAGATAAATAAATTTAAATCAGAATGTAATTCAAAATTGTAAAGCATATTAAAATTGAAATTTGAAGTATACCTGCTGGCCTTGAATCATCTCGCGGGTATCGAAAAAACCAGTTGGGTCATTGCTATCAATGCCCAAATAATCTTCATCTAAATTTATATTGTTCAAAATAGATATGCCCGTTGCACTGGGCAAGCCACCAAGTGAGAGAGTTGGAATTCGAAACGAGGAGGCAAGGTTTAGTGTCCCACTAGGGGCCGGAGCAAAAGGCATGTGTTTACCAATGTTCTTTTTCACTGTTCCTCTGGTTGGAATTTTAAAAATTAATGGTTGAGTGGGTGTCGGTGCCGTGGTTTGATCATGACTGACATGTGCTGAAAAGTACAAGAAAAAATTGAAAAATATTAAAACAATTCATAAAGTCAAAACTACGAAATTAAACGTACTATAGAAAAGTTGTACCTTGTTGTCGAGGGGTTGTTTTTCTCGGTGCTACGGGTGGCCTTGTAGGAGTTGTACTCAGTGGCTGTTCAGAAGATATGAATGCATGCGACTGTATGGAGTGAGTTGGGGAAGAAGGTTCCAAAGTCCCTGTAATTCATCAATATTAAATGTTGTCAATTCATTTGGTTAAAATTTAAATTGAAAAATAAATATGCAACTTTGGAATTTGTAAATAATATATGAGAATGTATTACTTCTCTGGCGTTTAACGAGTTCAAACTGTTGAGGGTTTGGAGAGGAGTGAGCTTCCATTTCAGATTGGGAGTCCCCTGAAGCCTCCGCGTGTTGTTGGCCTCTTCCTCTCGATAACGCCTTTTTTCGGGGAAGGGCTTCAAGATATCTTCTCTGCAAAACATTAAAATTTAAGTTTTAATAACTGTGCACTGTAATGTCGAAAATTGAAATACAATTACAAACTAAATAGTTTATACCTGTTGTTCTTCAAATGGAATTGAGAATTTCATCAAAGCCTCATCAGAGCAAGTAGGAATTTGTTTATCTTTTAAATTTAAAATTGCCTCATAGTAGAAGCCGAGGAGATAGTTTGTTGAATAAATGAAAGGTTTATCTGAGAGTTTTGAATTTGTTATGTTAGTTCTTATTTTTTTGGATAGATATGTGCACCAATCGAATTTTCGTTTTGCGATAGTGGCACAAATGTATGCAATGGCCCAATTTGGTATATCTGTTTGGCGACCCTGCAAAACAATTCTGGATTGAAAAAATGAAATAAGTGCAGCAAGAAAGTGGTGTGCAATTGATTGTGTATCTACACCACGCCTGGATTTATTGACATGGGCTGCAAATGTGAAACAGTGAAAATTACTATAAATTTATAACAGCAAATTGTATCAGAATAAAAAACAGAATAAAAAATATGAATTAAAATGAATTATACTTACAATCAACATGGAAACCGTACGTTGATTCGAGAAATTTCTTGTCTTCTTCCAGGAGTGTTTCCTTGGTTGTAACAATTGGTAAATTTCTGAACGGAAGGCCCGTAAACTGATGGATGTCATTTGCTTCAATAGTGAATTGGAACATTTGGCCATCGTTCAGAGTCACATAAAAAATACTGTCCTCTAAATTGTAGGATGACAGAAGGTAATTCAAAATATCTGGATCTGTTTCGAAATGGGGCATATTAACAAGCCCTGTAAATTCACACTCTTCCATCAAATATTGATATTCTAAAGACATCTTTAAAGCCGTATGGATGTGAGGGCATAAGGGATTCTTGTAGTTGATCTTGGAAATTGATTGAGTTGGATTCTCTTGATTTTCTTGCTGAACTTGCAATTGGGAAGCATGTGAAGTCGACGTTATAGTTGTACTTGCGTCTTTGACAAGATTTAGACCTGTAAAAATTCAAGAATAGGAAAATGAAAACGAGAAAATGAGCGGCAGAAGGGTATTTATAAGCTAAATAGGGCGTCACTGGCCCCTATTGATGCAAGTCATTTGCTCCTACTGACGCATGTCACTGGCTCCTATTGACGCGCGTCAGCTAGGACTATTTTCGCGCGTCAGCTAATACCTTTTACGCACGACACTGGCTCCTAGTGACACGCGACACTGTCCCCTACTGACGCGCGTCACTTCCTCCTATTATCGCGTGTCACTTCCTCCTATTGTCACGCGTCAGCTAAGACCTTTGACGCGCATCAGCAAGATCCAGTGACATGTGTCAATAAAAGATAGTGACGCAAGTCATTAGGGGACAGTTTTGCGCATCAATAGGAGCCAGTGTCACATGTCAAAGGTCTTAGATGATGCGCGACAATAGTCCTAGCTGATGTGTGTCAATAGGATCCACTGACGCGCATTAGTAGGAGCGAATGACGTACGTCAATAGGGGCCAGAGTGACGCGCGACAGTAGGAGACGGTAGGATACAGTGTCGCGCGTCATTACGAGCCCAGTGACACACGTCAGTAGGAGACAATGTCACGTGTCATTATGAGCCAGTGTCATGTGCCATTAGGAGCCAGTGTTGTGCGTCATTACGAATCAGTGTTGCGCTAGTGACACACGTCAGTATAGACCATTGACGTTCCATTGACACGTGTCAGAAGTGGTTATTGATGTCTTGTTGTTGTGCGTCACTAATGGATCCATGAAAAACCAGGTGAAAATTTTGTTTTTGAATACTGTCAAATTTTCCTTTCGCTTAAAACTAGTTCCGGGGATATTCACCAGGTATTTTCCACCTATAATTTTATAGGGGTGTCTTAAAATGAACCCTGCTTCTTTACATGCCCAGGCTTTCCACAATTCTAGCATACAATCTTGTTCTTGGATTTTGACCTTGCCCGATCTTTTGATTTTCCATGATTTCCTCTATTCTTCTGTCTCCCTCTAGTTTCCACTATCAAAGCATTCCCTGAAGTAGAAGATTCCCCAGAGCTTTTTCTTCGCATTTCCTCGCTTAGAATCACCCCTACAACATCCTCAAACTTCAACTTCGAGTTAGTTGGAACCAAGTTACTTACCGCCATTACCAGGCTATTCCAACTCTCAGGTAAAGAGCACATAATTAATAAAGCCCTAACTTCTTCATCAAATTCTATTGTAACCGAAGCTATCATATTCACAACCGTATTGAAATCATTTAAATGATTTGCTACTGAACTATTCTCAGACATCTTCATATTAAACAACTTTTTCATTAAAAATATCTTATTAGAGGCAGATGGTTTTTCATACAACTTCCCTAATGCATCCATTAGATCTTTTGTAGTCTTTTCCTTGAAACATTAAATAATACTAAAGATGCAAGACTCAGCCGGATCGTTCCAAGTGCCTTCCGATCTAGCAAATCCCATTCCACATCTGTCATACTCGAGGGTTTGTTCACCTTCTCAGACAACGGAGTATAAAGATCCTTCTAATAAAGGTAATCTTCCATCTGCATCTTCCAAAGACTAAAATTCTACCCGTTGAATTTATCAACCCTAGATCTTCCTTCATCTGCTATAGCTCCCACTCAAGCTAAAAACTTTCCTTGCGATTCAACACTTCAGCAAACCAAACCAGGCTCTGATACCAATTGTTAGGAAATAAGGGATAAAATATGCGGAATAATCCCTCACAGAATCGCAACATTAGAAACTAATATGCAAAAATTATTACAGATCTCAAATAAAATTGCAGAATAAAATAACACAACACAAAGAGACAATATTTAACGTGGTTCACCCAATTTGGGCTACGTCCACCAAGAATCACTTGCTTAGATTTTATTACAAGCCACCACTCTCTCAATACAATACCCAGATCCGTTTGGAGCTATGCTCAACAAACTCTACAGAATTCACACCCGAACTTTACACAAAAAATATAAACTTTCTGAGGACACTCACACCTGTAATGGTTAGGAGATCCACATGTCTAACATGTTCCATGAGGGAACTCACCTCGTCCACTGCTGCGGCTGAGGCCACCAAGGAATCCTTGACCTCTACCACGGCCTCCCTCGAAAGCGCCCTTCATTATGATCATGATCATGTTGCTCACCTTTATCCTTAGAGTTATTGGAAATTCCAGTCTGTCGTACACCAATATCAATGACATCATGGATCTGATCAATCAACTTGCAATCTTCAGTATTATGAGTCATGGACCTGCAAATCTTGCAATAGAAGGACATGTTCTTCCTTATCACGTGTTGCAACAATGGGCATTTGCGTGCATCGTGGTCTAAATGAAAAATCTCATAATCCAACAATAATGAGCGCACAGATCTATGAGGACAACTATCCTTATTATGCCTCTCTACTTCACAATCTGTGCACCAAATTCCACTGCATGTCTCATGTGCCGAATTGGCTAATAATTTCTCTAACTATTTTGTCATTGCTGCGATCTAAGCTTCTAAGAATGAGATCACTCCAGTTTCTACACTTCCAATCATCTCAATGCGTAGAACTACTTCAAGTACCTCATGTGGATTTGTATAAGTCTTATGTGAAAGCATTCTCCTAAAAGGAGTAATTAGGCCTCCGACGAACTATTATGCCTATTGAGTTGCATGGATATTGTAAGAAAGTTTAGACAAAAGTGTTTTGAATCGAGCATCATATTCCCGAACACTCTCAGTAGTGCCCTGCTTAATATCCTTGAGCACACTTATACTTTTCTGCTTGAACTCGTGGATATAAAAATATTTTATGAAAGCATCTCACAATGCTATATAATCCACACAAGTCTGATTAGGATCAAAAATTTTGTACCAACTGTGCACGCATCCTAGCAACATAGTTACAAACTGACTTTCTTTACGCTTTGAAACTGTAATTCCTTTTACACGCCACAATATCTTGCACATATGCACGTGCTCAACAACATATTATATTCCTTTATACTTTGGAAGACGAAGCAACATCTCCATGTAAATATTCTAGGGCTGGTGAGGACCATGCCCACTAGATTTAGAACCTCTTGTGTTTCCTCCGCCTCTAGATCCGCCAGATCCCGAGCCACCTGATCCTCTTGATCCTCCCTTGTAGCAAGAATTGAATCAAGAGGATGCATTGCCTTGTGTTCCAACAACGGTGCTAAACTAAACTCCCACATTCTGTGAAGTTGTACTACTCCCAGATGTGAGTCCAAAGTTCTGCGCGCATGTGTTCTGCACCGACGATGCGCCTGAAAAAGTACCTCCAACCAGACCTCCAAATAACAAGTAAGAAGTTTTCCCTACCATAGATGTCCTTGCTATTTGATTTACTCCTAAACTTGATGATAAGATAACTTTTCCTCTTGCTACTCTACTGCCCAAACTAGCTTGTTGATTACCGATTATCATAGAAACTGGAAAACACAGCGCAAGGGCTAGGTCGCTTGGTAGATTCAGATGTGCGCCCATGACCCATGTCATCTCTATTAGCGCACTCTCACCTGAGGCAAAGGAGGGTTCCCTGTCATGCTTGCCCAAATGAGGGAGTTCTAGATGCTCTGGCTACATGCCCTTTGCGAAAGCTCCAAATCCTTCACGAGCCATATCTCTCCACAATGCAATTGTTCTACAACCTCTTGTTGCTTCTCTAAATCCCTCTCGTGTGCCTCATTGAACTTAAGCCATATTTCTTCTCTTTTCCTTTCTGCCGCTAGGTCCGACATCTTTCACCACACCTGCTCCTACCCCCGCGCATGGCGGGGTTTAATTAGCCATTGGCCTCTCTTCTAAATTCATGGTTACAATCAAGATCTTGATTGCTAATGGAATACCGTGAAAATACGATCCTCTGGGATAATGTAAAAACTAAAACTCAGCAACCTCTGGACAAAAGTAAGTAGAAATTGCGTACTCTAGAATATAGCTATTCAAAATACCACAAAACCAAGTATCCACAGTGCACGTCCAAATCAGATCAGCATCATAGAGGGCCTAAAATTCTTCATGCGTCTAGACAAGTGTGTGAAACCTATAATTCCTTTTAGACACATACGCAACTAGCCACTCGTACAACTCTATGGGAAAGATAACAAAGAAGCTCTCATATAAGCAGTCATATAGATTCTGCTTAACCCACGTACGTGCATCAAACTCAGGTCCAATGCTGAATCTCTGAGTATATTCTTCTTCCAAATCTACTACCTACTCCTCAACACTTTCTAAGGTCAACCAATACATCTTCATCACGAAACATCCTGAAAAACAACTGATAAAGGCATCCCAAAAATAGAAACAATGATATATCCTAGAATTCACTGCAAATAACCCAAGCGTGCTAGCACATCACTCAGCCTAAATTGAGTGCTCACGCGAAGCGCGCAAAGGTATCAAGTATCTCTTTATAGTTTCTTGTACAAAATGTTAGAATGATGGTGCATATAAATATATAGATCCATAACATATAGTAAAAATTCCACAATGCATAAACCAGATCTAGATCTAGATCTATGATATATGAAAGATAGACTTAAACAATGATTATAAAATATTTACCATGCAAGAACCATATTCAGTCATGTCTAACACCATTATCTAGCCAATATGATCAATTACATTAAATATTATAATACACAGAAGCTTCATACATTACAAAAATATCATCATGAGTCATACGCATAACAAAAACCAACATCATAACTCTACAATAATCAGGACTCTCTAAACCATGCAAATCAATATATATATATATATATATATATATATATATATATATATAAAGGTGGAGAATTGCCCTTCATCACCTATGCACCTTCAATAATATGATACATGCTAATAATAAACATGCACCTTTACAAGAGGATACAAAAACATGCAAGTACTCTAACAATAGACTTCCTAGAGTTAACTCCAAGTAGAAATCCTATTATTCGACTAAATTATGCATGACGCTCAAACTGAAGCTTGCTCCCAAAATACCCTTGTGTGAACTACAAGTCTTCATGTATTTGCGTGCTCTGCACTCCATGTCCCAAAAATAGCCTGGACCCACAAAATGACTAAGTCCTAGATTCAAACTGTTCTGGCACGCACGTTGTTTTACTATATTTTTGTGCCTTCAAATGTGCCATGTTCCCCATCCCTTATGTTTTTTCTCCTTTAAGAAATATTCCATCTTCTCAATACCTCTACATTTAAATACTAAGTTTCCTCAACTATTTTTGGTCATTTCACTCCCCCAAAAACAAAAAAATGCAAACGAAGAATAAGAAGACACTAAAACCACTACCACAAACCAAGATCCTATTCCTGATAGACAGGACGTTCCAAGTGGCGGGTAGTAGCAATTAGGGCGAAAGCCGACTGATAGAGATCTTCCACCCTTGAATCTCTTCGTAGTTGTGGCCTAATTGATTTGTTTCTCATAAATTTAAGTTAATTTGGACATGAATGTAAATAAATTATGAGTTTAAATCAATATTGAGAAATGTTAAAAGAGAAAATGAAAAGTAAATTAATAAGCTAAATCAATGATTAGAAAATTCACTTTGAATATAATTAATTAGAAAGATTAAAACCACATCATTACGTATAAAACCTTCAATATGAAATAGACTCCAACCACTCCCATTGTTAGAAATTACGTCACTGCGAGGGGGTTGAATTAGTGTCTATTCATATTTTTACCTCATAAGTTGATTCATTCAACCTTCATAATCAATTCTAAATAAGAAATCACAAGTAGCAAAAAGAAATCACACATTGAGACAAATTTAATGTGGGAAACCCAATATGGGAAAAAAACACCCACTGAAACCATGAACTAAGCTTAAGACGAACTTGTCCTATTTCTGTTACATTAGTTTCATGATTGAGCTTCAACTCAATCTGGAGCTGTAACTCCTATGTTTGACCAAGTTGTTACTCATTCTGGAGGCTTCAACCCCTTGTAATTCAACCATCTTCCACTGATCTTTAGTGAGCTTTAACTCACAGGGAAGCTTCAACTCCCCAACTGCTAAGCTGCCACTTAGACTTGTTCAATCAATTTGGTCAATCTCGATTTACCATCTTACACAACTGATAATGACCTCTAAATTTTCTCTTCTATGTTTCTTAATTATGCTCCTGATTTCTCTTCTTCCTATCTGATCAACAATTCAATGTCATGTTTGTGTCATATTGGGCTCACTTTGCAACTTAACTCTACTTCTAAATTGTCCTCTGACCTTTATCTGTATTGTTCATCAATTCAATACATATTTTCTATCATAAATTCCATCCTGCTACATTCAATTCATTATTTTTTCTCATCATGTCTATATCTCTCTCTATATTCAACATTTTAAACGACTACCTGCTCTTTGATTTATTCAACTAATCTTGTCTTCTCAAAAATTTCTCTGTTTAATATGCCATTAGTAGCTTTGTATTCAATAAACATTTTGGTTCATATCACCAACTTCTTCAATCTCCTATGTCTAAGAATGAGTCTTCAAAGACAGTCTTTCATCTATATTTTAGACCGACAATACCTTCATATACACTTAACATCAACACTCTCTAATTCACAGCCTTATCTCTGGTAAATTTAAAACAAAACAATCATGGCATATGCCTTTCAAGGTACAACCCCAATGATTCAACATATACTCTGTTTCTCACTTTTGTATTTTCACATCTCTCAAAATTCATGCATATTTTAGATGTTTATACATCTAGTCTTAAGACCTAGACTACGTTCCTTCATTTGTATCTTCAAAACAACACTGCAACATTTTACATATCTCACAATCAAGTTTCTCTCTGCATAACATCCTTACCTTTTATTTCGAACCTTTCACACACTCACCTTATATTAATAACTCTACACATTCATGATTTTCAACTTCATAAGCTTTTATATTCTTTCACTTCTACTCCACTTCATTTCACTCTCTAAAGCACGTTTGTTCAAATTCTCTTTCTTAGAAAATACAAACTTTTCAAATTCACACTTCTTGCTTTATGTTTTTCTTCACTTCATTCAATACACTTGCAACTATTACACCCTTTCACATTCTTTCCCACACATCATTCTTTCACAATTTTTTTTCACTTGCTCAAGCTCTAAAAAACATTCCAACTGTCTCATCAAGTTTTGTACTTTTGTTTCAATTTGTCTTTTTATCTTCCTCACTGGATTGACCAAGACATGACTTTTCATATTCTACTTTGAGCTTGAAGAGAGAAAAAAACAAGTTTTGTAACTGCCTATGATCCATTCGACTTGCATTGAGATCACGCATGTCTGTTCAATTTCATAAGAGGAACAAATAGAGACTTTCCATGTTCTTGATTTGAACTAGAAGATTTATTTTCAATTTGTAACCGACTAAACTTTGTCTTATACATAGAATTATTCCCTTGAAAAAAGAATATTTCATCAACCTTCTTTCGTAACTGTGCCATCCATCCTTTACCATTGAGGCCCCTTCTTGAATGAGAAATACACTTTGGAAGTTCACTAAGACAAAATACTGTAGACCCTATTGCTAATTTGTCACTGTCACACAAGACTTGATTTTTATGACACTGCAAAGGTTGTTTTAGATTGATTGAACCATAAACGAGATGAATGGAGTATTATAGGGGCTACCTGTTAAAAATTTGCACGAAATTCTAATCAAAAAGTTCAAACACAGTCAATGTTGTAGTTTGCACGAACTTCTCAAACTTCTATCAATGAAATCTCTTTCTACACTCAATGAAATCAAGAAATTATTTTTGCAATGTGAGAATATTGTGGAGACAAAGAAATTTTCTAAGAATTGGAATTTTTTATTGGTTAAATTAAGAGATTTGATCAAAAGTGCAGTTTGAAACCCTAGAGGTAGGGTTTGACAGAGTGTAGATGCCTGAGAGGCTCAAAAATGAATTTTCTTTGTCATATCTTGATGAAAATTGAAAATTCTACCTCCTGTGGACTTGTGGTAGTTTATAATACCTTCTCCATGCATTCCCTTATATGAAATTATCAAATTCCTTCCCAGAATTCACCAAAAAATAGAGCACAGTGTAGAGACATCTTGAAAAATGCTACACCTATAAAGAATCGACTTGATTTTGGATCTAAGAGAACACTGTTGAAGGATTAAGTGCACGAATGAAGCTTAATAAATCTTTTACCAAGGATTAGAGACCATCAACCTTCCATTTATAAGCCAAACTATGTTTGTATAATGACAAACAGTTCATCTTATGACTGGGTATAAGCTTGACATGTCAACAGGGTATTATTCCTACTTCAACCATCTTTAGAGATACATATTTGTGAGGAAAAAGCTAATTTTTTTCTCCCAACAATCTGAGATTGTGCATGAAGGAACAAGGATATACCTTTCAATTAAAGACTTCTGCTTTATGCTGGTTCTAGGAGGTAGCTTAAGAGCTATGGAAGTCAGAGACACCATCGTACTATATTAGGTTAATATTGCACTCAAAATCAATTACTCTAATCTTGGAGGGTACTTCATCCTTGCCAAAGAATGACACACCATTACTCTTCAGGACCGTTCTGTCATATATCCTGATTGTATCCACTTGACTTGAACACATTGTGAGGCTTGCACTGCAAACTGACCATCTTGAAGGTCTTGACAACACAAGGAAAATTGAGACATAATTAATTGACTATTTTAAGCTTAAAATTTTCTCATCCAAAATATTTTAAGTTAAACAAACAACTTTTACCATTGTTGACTCAGGAAAGTGCTTGTGAAGGAGAAAAACATAGTCAGGAAAATGCTCATAACTTCTCTAATACTTGTCCATTTTTCCTGAAAGTTTTTACAATATATCAAGCTTAGAACCCTCTCAAAAAATTTCTTCAATGATTTATCTGAAGGAGTCTTCATATTTTTTCTTGGGTGCTAAAAAGACAGGCCTCAAAATGCATTTTTCAAGAGGAGAGTTTTAAGAAAATTTGAATAACTTTAAATTCCCATTTCAAAATTTGATGAAATTTGGCATGAAACACTAGAAGACACCCCTCTACACATTCCATATGTTGGTTAGCCATATATTTTCCTTTACAGGTCAGACCCATCTCATTTACCTCAACAACCACCACTAATTCTCAAAGGCAACTTTGATGAACTTTTGAAGTTTTTCTCCAGGAGTTAAACTAAACCTTGTTGTTTCTTATACATGCCCTGGAAAAAAATCCAAGGCTCCTTCCATGATCTCATTGTCTTGTCATGACATATACCAACCTTTCACATCTAATTGGGCTCTAGAAACTTAGGTTTGAATGAGCCAGTTACAACTGTGACTCCCACCAACCAACTTGGAACATTTGAAATTGATCCTGAAACCATTTGACCATCTTCATTAACCCACTGAAGGCACTACCAATCAACCTTCATGCCTTTGACTGAGCCTCATATCCTGAATGTTCACTAACCCATAAGAGCACTTTAACCTTCACCAGCCCCACTTCACCATTGCTTTGCCATCAATGTCACTTGACATCAATGAAAACACAAATGACCAAGGTTCAACACCCATTTGGTGAGGATCTTCGTTGACAAGTTAATTCCTCTTATTATGCAATACACTCAAAATAATTTTAAGTTTTTTTTAAGTTTCCTTAGCTAGGAAAATATAAAAAATAAAATAATACATAAACTAGAAAACATTTCCCATTGCAAAGTAATTAAAGTTCAAATCTAACCCTATGAATTCAATTGAAAGATAAACAAATCCTGGCATTAGAAAAATACAAATAATTTCTTATTTTTTAACTTAGAAGAGTTAAAAATGCTAACTTATACAATACACAATTTAGCCCGTCTGATTTGGGTAAAGATCTAACAAACTTGGCACAGATACTAAATTTGTTCATCTACACAATTCAATTATAATGTAGGTTAAATTAATACTTAAGTTTCAAAATAATACTTAAAGATCATTCATTGAATTGATTATAATATCATACATAATTACACAATAACTAGCCCGTCTGATTTGGGTAAAGATACGTGATTTACTTGGCACAGATTACTAAACAATTTTGTTCATCTGAAAAACACAATTCAATTAATAAAATGTAGAGATATAAATTAACGCTACTTGTACAAAAGATGGGTTCAAAATAATCGCCTTCTTGATTATAATATCAATTGACAATTATTAAGATCAACTTTCGAAGCAAAAATATACATAATTTGATAACTAGTGTTTTAAAGTACGTGATTTACTAAAATATTATAAACAATTTTTTTAATTGAAAAACACACTTCTATTAATAAAAACAAGAGATATACAACGCTAATTGTACAAAAGATGGGTGGAAAAAATCGCACCCCAAAATATCAATCACATCGAGCTAGCTAGGCCTTGAGAAAGAGACCAATTAAACATAAAAAATACAATAAAAGTACATTCATCAATCACAAAAGGGAAAATAAAACAAAGAGCTATAAAATTAGGCCACAATGACAAACATGGCGGTCAAGGGAGGGGGTGGAGGACTATCTGGCTTGTCTCCCCAGCCAGAACTAGGGTGAGCCAAGTTAAGGGTGGGTTCCCACCCACTTTTATCTTACTATTATTGTTGTTGTTCCTTGAGATTATTAGAAAATGACCGAGAGGGAGAAATAGTAAGGGCCAGTTGCAAAAACTTGCCTTGTTGAGAGGAACTCGAACCTGCTCGACAAGAATCCCCAAGTCGACCAAAAACCTTGCCATGGCGAGGGAAGGGGACCAAGAGGAAAGAACCATCGACGACAAGGAGATGGGCTCTATAGGCTCTGATAGAATCGTAAATTAAATTAATGCAAGTATTTAAAATCTAAATATTGAAATGTGATTATAATAATCGTGAGTTAATTAATTATATCAAATTATGAATAATTTTTTTGCACTTACACATAGAGCCAAAATATCAAATTAATTAAATATTGATATATAATTCTAATAATTGTGAATTAACTATAACAATTATAAATAAATAAAGTTGAAAACATAAAATAATAAATATATTAATATTTAAATAAATAAATATATACATAAATAATATTTAAAAGGTAATGTTTAAATAGATTTTTCATATTTAAACTACCTATTTAGATAATAAAAAAAAAAAATTTAAAAATTAATGCTTAATTTTTTTATAAAATACTACTAATTTTTTTAAATTAATATAATAATATAAAATTTTGTCCCGTGGAGAGGTTGGGCCAATTCAATTGTTGTTGTGGATTCTTCGGAGGGGGCCTCTTCTGGGCTACAGTGGTCGCTTATAGTAAGCATTTTCACTTCCTCAGTCTCTAAGGATTAGTGGAATTAGTACTGTTAGAATATCTATAGTATATAATATAATATCCTTTCTGTATGCCCTCCTTGCCGGATTTTGCTCGATATAACTAGCTGTAGTTTCCTGTTGTTTTTGGTTTCCATGGGGCTTCTAGCTCATCTAAGGAATATGCCTCTCCTCCATGTACAAGGTATGGGTCCGCTCGTATGATAAAAAAAAATATTAAATTTTGTTTGGTATGTTTTTTTATCAAAGAATTACAACAAAATTAAATATTCTATTGTTTTTTATATGGTTTTTAAGATGTTTTGGAAAAAATGAATTACAATTATTTACATAATATTTAAAAACTATTTTTTAGATAAATAAATAAATATTTAAGAACTATTAAAATAAATATTAATATAATAATATAAAAAAATTGTATGGTATGATTTTATTCAACGTGATCACTTACATGGTATGTTTATATGGTTTTTATTTTTTGAAACAATCAATTTCAAAAAATACAAGAGAAATTCAAAAAATGAGTTGCAATTATATATAATATATAAAAACTAATGTTTACATTAATAAACATCTAAACATAAATAGTCAAATTAATTATTATTAGGTGGAAAAGTTGGAGTGTTGGAAACACTCTGCACTCCGGCAAAAAATGGAGTCGGCTTTGTTAGAATTTTACTTGTTGCACCGTCATACCACTACCTTTTTGGTATCTGCGGGAATTTATTGTTATAGTTTCTCCTAGGGTTTCTCGCCCTTTGGGCTTTCCCTTTATAATGACCTCACCATCTTCAAACCATGTTGTTACAATCGTGACTGGTGATAGTGGAGCTTTGAGCAATGGTGTCGCCATCGAAATGACCCAGGAAATTCACCCCAAAAGTGTTTCACGAGGTAATGTTTCTCCTCTTGATGTGGTATCGCCCATTCCTGATATTAATGTTGCTTGTAAATGGTTAGAGAATTTTTGTCTCATTGGGTACTTTATGGGTCACATCCCCTCTGAAAGCATGCTCAAATCCTGGGTCAATACAATTTGGACTTCCCATGGGGTCAAACTTGAAAGCGTCCAAACCATGACCAAAGGTTTTTTTCTTTTTCGCTTTTCTGATCATGCTAATGCGCCTAGTATTCTGGCTCAGCAAGCCACTTGGTATGTTCGTAACTCTCTGCTTGTTTTGTCCCCATGGCACAAGGATTTCGTGGTATCTAAATATATCACTCTTAAAGTGCACGTCTGGGTTGAATTCCCTAGCTTACCCTTGCCATGTGTGTGTTTTCTGCCTCAGATAGCCGCTTCTATTGGTCGGGTAGTCTGCCTTGAAGCAGATAGGTTTTACCATGCTCGCCCGCAGAAGTGTGTATGCCTTGAAGTCAATCTTTCTCAAAATATGAAAGAATTTGTGGACATTCAGATGGGAGACAAACACTACTCTCAGCGGGTCATGTCTATCAATTTGCCTAACACTTGCTTTTGTTGCCAAGCCTCTGATCATATGAACAAAGACTGTCCTCTCTATGTCCCTCGCAACTGCCCTGTGGCCAAAGACGCTCTCAAACCAGTCAAACCCTAGTAGGAGGAAGGTTGGCAAGTTTCCAGGGGCCGAATAGACAAGAAGAAAACCCAACAACCTAAGGCCTCTAGCTCCAATGGCCAACAGGAGCCACCCGTTAAGGGACAACCGCATAGCTTGCAAGCTAAAGAGCCAACTACTACTGCTAAAGAACCAACTATTGCTGCCAAATCAGCTATCCAGTTGCCAAAATATTCCAGCACGCCCCAAGCGGACTCGATTCTCATGGAACAAAAAAAAATTGTTTACAATGTCACCATGCCACAATCATTGCCACTACTCTTGCCAAGCAACTCATAAGGGCCCTCCAAAAGGCCCCGAAGTCCTTCTCGCATCTCTGGAGATCATATCCCAACTTGTAGCGTGGACTTAATCGAATAGGAGTACAACATAGAATACCTCAAACGGAAAAAAATGAATTACAAGATTTTTTGTAGCATAATACTACTCAACATCTGCAAAACCAATATAACGCCCTTAATGGCTTGGAGGATGGCAACATGGCTCTTGACCGCCGTCTCCCATGAATTCTTTATCTTGGAATGTTCGGGGTCTTACAAACTCCTATCACAAATATGTTGTTCATGAAACTCGGCAAAGATTTACAAATTTTGATGTTTTGTTTTTGCAGGAGGTGAAAATTGCATGTTTTCAGTTGCAGATAGTTTGTAAATCCATCTAGCCTGACAACTTGGCTTTCTGCACTAATCATGAAGCAGGGCGTGGGGGTTTAATTTCCCTTTTTGCTCCCAAATGGTGGCCTTTGTTAATTGACCATGGCATTGATGCCACCAACCGTGCCATACGGGTCCCTTATTTAATGTTGACAGTCGCCCTTTTGGTCTTATTAATATTTACACCTCTAACGATGTGGTCAAAAGGGCCGATCTGTGGTGGTGGATCACCAACACAATTTGCGACGCGTTTTGGGTCATAAGTGGAGATTTTAATATGTTTGAGTCACCCTCTGATAAATGTGGCCACTTGTCGATGAAGTGGACAACTGGCAAAAGGGAGGCATGGTTTTTTATGCGCAATAAGTTTGGGTTTTATGACCCTAACGTCTCTCACACCCCCACATCAGAAGCATGGTTTACTTGGTCCAATCTCTCGAGGAGAAACAAATCAAGTACTTAAACGACTCGACATAGCTATGTTGTCTGCTCAAAATTATTAAACGACTTGACAGAGCTATGTTGTCTGCTCAAAATTATTTTGAGTTTGATAGCATTTATTCCATGATTGATTTTGTCCTTTCAAATCAATCTCCAATATGATTTCGTAACAATTGGCATGATAAATGCACTTTTTGTCATAAAGGTCAATTCTTCCTTAATAATGCAACATGGGTCCACACTCAATCATATCAAGCATGTGTGGAACTTAACTCCCTGATTTAGTCATTGTCAACGCTATCATCCACCTATGCATACTAGTTGGATCCAATGGTTGGAGGACACGATGACTCAAACAACTAGATTTCTTATAATCTATTATAGACAGTTGGCCAAAATCAGCTGCCGCTCATACTCTTCTACCACCTCGGCTCTTAGTCAAATGGTGGTGGCGCTTTAAGGCAATCCCTTTGAAACTTTGAAACTTTGAGTTGCAAAGCTTCGCCAACAAATTCAAATTGCTGACAATTACAATGCTAGGGGAGCACGAATCTGAGCCCGGTTGCACTGACTCAAAATTGGCGATCGAGTTTCGAAAGAATTCTTTCAAAATTCGGAGCTAAGAAACCATCTCAACAAATCCAGGCCATCATGGATGGTGAATCTAAGGTTACCGATTCCCAACTTATGTTGTCATGCTAAGAAATGCCCATTTTGTCATAAAGGTCAATTCTTCCTTAATAATGCATCATGGATGGTGGATCTAAGGTTACCGATTCCCAACTTATCCCCGATTTAGCCTTTGTCAACGCTATCATCCACCTATGCATACTTGTTGGTTTCAATGGTTCAGAGGACAACGATGACTCAAACAACTAGATGCTCTTATCAATGTATTATAGACAGTGTTGTGCCGTGCAATCAGCTACCGCTCAGTACTCTTCTACCACCTCGGCTCTTAGTCAAATGCTAGTGGCGCTTTAAAATCCCTTTGAAACTTTGCCATGTTAGCTTCGCCAAATGATTCAAATTGCTGACAATTACAATGCTATCATGGAGCGTTATCTGAGATAGGTTGCATCATTGACTCAAAATTGGGATCGAGCATGAAATGAATTCTTTCAGATTCAATCAATCTGTCATTTAAGATAAAAATTGATTTTGAACAAAGCATATGATTGGATGGTGAATGGCCATTTATTCTTTACCCATGCTCCAAGCCCTTATGTTGTAAGCCTTTGTGAGCCATTACAACCTTGTGTTTCAAGCTCAACAACCCTCTGTCAGCATCGACAAGTTGCTCTTTATCAGATGCCTGGGTGTACACAGATCAATATCAATGGCATCCGAGTCTCGGAACCCTTTGGACCAAATTCTCACTCCATTAAAGACCAAGATGCTTCCCTTTGACTAGATGGCTCTATGTGCTGGCTGCCGATGGGATTTGG
This sequence comes from Taxus chinensis, assembly GCA_019776745.2. Classification (NCBI taxonomy): domain Eukaryota; kingdom Viridiplantae; phylum Streptophyta; class Pinopsida; order Cupressales; family Taxaceae; genus Taxus; species Taxus chinensis. Next base: position 852,668,188 of record CM034146.1, read on the forward strand.
GTATATTTTGGCCCATTGCCAAATCTCAGGGGCTTGTTAGGGGAATCACTCTACCTTCTACAACCAATTTTCCATTGCTAAATGCAACTTCCTAGATGATTGAATGGCCATTTCTCACACTCATTGAAGCCCTTGGATGAAGCCCCAATTCACGTTCTGTCAATGTCATGCAATGCCTCTAATATTTTCAATTTAGCGTTTGGTTCCTCCATTCAATGGCGAAAAACCCAGTGCCATCAACAATCTTTCCTTCCTGCGCTCCTGCACTCTATTTGGCTGCCACTTTTGAATGGAAGGTTTTGGCTTTGGCCCACGCCAAATATTTAAATTCCTTGATATTCCTTTTGTTTTGCTCAAGTCTCTCCAACCGATCTTTGACAATATGTTATTCAAAGAAGCAAACGTTCGCAATGTCATACAATGCCATATTTTCAATTTAGCGTTTGGTTCCTCCATTAAATGGCGAAAAACCCAGTGCCATCGACAATCTTTCCTTCCTGCGCTCCTGCACCTATTTGGCTTACTTTTGAATGGAAGGTTCTAGCTCATGGCAAAATATTTACATTCCTTGATATTCCTTTTGATTTTCAAGTCTCTCCAACCGATCTTTGACAATATGTTATTCAAAGAGTGGCCAAAAAACTGGAATATTGGCTTACCAAATCTTTATCATTGGCTGGGAAGTTCCAAATCTGTTCCAAAGTTCTTGCAACGACACACGTTTATTACTCTTCATGTTGGGTTCCTTCCAAAGCATCTATTCAGAAGCTGGAAAATCTACTCAAAGCCTTTCTGTGGGCTAACGCCTCTACAAGCAAAGGTTTTCATCATGTGGTTTGGGAGATATGTTGCCTTCACCACAATTACAAGGGGCTAAGCCTTATTGACATTCAACGCCAAGGACGGGCACTATGCGTGAAATGGATTATTAGAAGCATCACAGGCCAAGAAGTTTGGGGTTTATCAACCTGCTCATAGCCCCGGTGCTTGTCAAAGTGATTGGCACTTTTGTGCTCAAAAGCATTTGGAAAGCATGGAAATGCATCGAACGCTGGCTCCAATGGAAAGGTGACGGTTTTCGTAATGGTCTTTCCATTAGCCATTGGAAAATGGACTCAAACGCTGGCTCCATTAGCCATCAATCCCCTCTGGTGGTCACCTATATTCTAGGTGTAAGATAAGTGTCTTGCAGAAGTTCCAGGAATCTCTGTGCTCAAATTTTTCAAACTCGAAATTCACACTATTCAAGATTTATTCTACAAACACTCGCAATCCTGGTTCTCTTGGTCTGAAATTAAAAATCGTATTCAGCTATCCAACTAGGATCATGCTAGTTATAATAAAGTGGTCAACTCAGTCCCTGACCACATGCTACACAAAATAGTTGTACATTCTTCTTTCCCTTGGTGGATAGACAGAAAATGGCATGTTAATACTCCATTTCGCAATTACCCAGCCAGTAAAGGCTATCGTTGGCTTTCGCCTCATCTTCCCATGGTGGATAAACTCAACACGCGATGGAGAATTCACTGCACTTCGTCCTCCTGGAGTTGACAATTTGACACTATTTGGTCTATCTGTGTGGAGCCCAAGATTGCTCACTTTCTCTAGTGTATTATGCACCAAGGTCTCCCTATCGAGGCTCACCTTGTTCAAATTGCAGTCTCAACTCCCAAATGCCCATTTTACGGCCATTTGAAAACTATTCTACATCTTTTCTGGGTTTTGTTTAAAAGCTCAACTTGCCTAGAACTAGATTCATTCATTCTTCTTTCCGCTTAGACCACATGCTTTACTTAGCAATATCCTTTTAGGGAATAATCCCAAGCTTTTGCCTATGTTCACCTAGATTTGGCATGTTTTTAGAGGGGAAATTCTTTTTTCTTTGCTAATTCTGCAGTGGCAGATACAAGTCGAGGCGAATAAAGTCGCACTGGAGGTGGACCACCTCTAGACCCTACTACGACATTGGGGGGAAGCCCCATGTAATGTTGCTCGTGTGCCAGCTTCTCCAACTCAGTCTTCCTCGCCACTTGACTGTGGTGGTCGACGTAGTTGTTCATGACATGCTTTTAGCCGGGCTCGGCGCTCCCCGAGCCCTCTTCAATAGAGTCATTCACCAGCTCACCCGCATTACTGGGGGTCACCGCGCCCTCACCAACAAAAGAGTCCTTCGCCAACTTGCCAATAGGGCTGGGGATCACTGGCTCGCCAGCATGGGTGGGACTCTCCTGTAGCCTCCGCGCAGCGCATTGTCGATAGGTTCCCCCGCCGCCATCGTCTTTCGACAAGTTCCCTCACCTCAGCCTCGCCATTCCACTGGTTGTGACATTCCGAATGTTGGCAAATATTTATCTGGCTCGGTAGGTGGAACCTTCCCCTACTGCCACCATCTTTCAACAAGTTCCCTCACCTCAATCTCGCCATCCCAGCTGGATGAATCACGATCCGCCTGGCTTCGGGCATATTTGCTGATATTCTGGATGTTACACTTGGAATAACAAAACCTATTAGATTTGTTAGCCGGATGAATCACGATCCCCCCGCTTCGGGCATATTTGCTGCTACTTGATTTGGTCTTTTGTAATCCTCTACACACTACCTAGTTTTTGTTTTCTCCTAGGCTCGACCTAGCTTGTTTGTGGTTTTGGGGCGTGCTCTCATACCGCCTGCTATTTTGCTTAAAGTTATCTTGTATCTCTCTTTTCATCAAAATTAATTATTAATAAAATGAATTGCAATTATTTACATAATATTCCAAAACTAATTTTTTAGATAAATAAATAAATATTTAAGAACTATAAAATATAAATATTAATATTATAATATAAAAAAATGTATGGTATTATTTTATTCAAAGCGATCACTTATTAACTTGGTATGTTTATATAGGTTTTTTTCCAAAAAAAATGAATTCAAAAAATGAGTTACAATTATATATAATATATAATACCAAACTAACATTTAAAAACTAATTTTTTAGATAAATAAATATTTAAGAACTATAAAAATAAATATTAATATAATAAAATATATGGTATTATTTTATTCAAAGCGATCACTTATTAACATGGTTTGTTTATATGGGTTTTTTTTTCGAAAAAAACGATTTCAAAAAATGAGTTGCAAATATACATAATATATAAAAACTAACGTTTACATGGATAAACGTTTAAACATAAATAGTCAAATTAAAATTTTAATACAATAATTTGAGTAAATTTACTAAATTTATATTCTTAATCGTAAACATCCAAGAGAAATTCCAAACGAATAATAATATATAAATAAATATATAAATCAATAGTAAAACTAATTAATTATAAACTGTTACATCACATTAATTATTTAATTTATAAAATTAAATTAATAAAACAATTAAAAATTAATTAATGTTTATAAAATGTATTTTACTAATGTTTAATATACAATAATTTATAAAATATTAAAAACTATTAAATATTAAAAACTAAATAATTAATTATAAACATATTAAAAAATTATTTTGTATATAAAGTGAATAATTAATGTTTGGGTAAAAAATAAATACGTAAATATACTTAATTAATAATAGCTTTTAAAATTTTAATAAAATATTTGAGTAATTAATATTTATTATATATACTATAATTATAGTATTTAATTGGAAACATCCAATTAATAAATATGTCAAAACTAAATTATTATATGCCGATGACACACTATTATTTAATTTACAAATAAATTTAAAAAAACATTTAAAAATTAATTAATGTTTATAAATGTATCATTATAAAAATGTTGAATAACTATTTTATTAAAAACTAAATAATTATATTAAGGTAAAAAATAAATACAATAATTTAAAATATACTTAAGTAATAGTTCTTATATCGTAAAAATATCCAAGAGAAATTAAAAAAACGAGTAATAATTAATAAATATATATATATATATATATATCGATATTTAAAATTTAATTATATAAATATTTAATTAAATAAATACATTAAATAAATATTTAATTTATAAATAAATTAAAAAACAATTAAAAATTAATTATTGTTTATAAATGTATTATTATACTAATGTTTTTTAAAAAATATTAAAAAATTAATAAATATCTATATTAATATTTAACAACTATTTATATTAAAAAATAAATAAAAATCTATAGGAAGAGGGAAACGAGGGAGGGAAAAAGCACCGCGAAGGGGGAGAAAAAACAGAGGAATAAGAGGAGGGGGAGAGAAAAGGAATAAGGAGGGGGGGGGGGAATAAAAGACAGACGGAAAGAGAAGGAAGGAAGAGTGGGGGAAAAGGGGAAGAAAAGAGGGGAGGAAGGAAGAGAAGCGAGAGGCGAGAGAGGACGGAAGCGGGAAACAGCACTAAGAGAAATGGCCAAAGAAGAAGACGAAGGAGAAAGAGGGAGGAATGAGGGAGAAAGAGAGCGGAAGAGGGCGTGAAGGAGAAGAAAGCGAGGGGAAGAGGGCAAAAGAGGAAAAAAAGGAATGAAAGAGCGCCAGGAAGAGGCAGAGGGAGAAAGCGAGAGGTAAGAGGGACAAAAGAGGAAAAAAGGAGAAAGAGGCAGAGTACGATGGAAAAACGAGTGCGAGGGCAAAAACGAAAATAAGGGAGGAGAAACAGAGGAAAAAAGGACGGGGGAAGAAACGGAAAGAAGGAGGGGGGAGCCGGAAAAAAGAAAAGAGACGTAAAGAGACGAAGGAAGAGGGGGGAAAAGGGGAAGAAAAAGAAGGGGAGGAAGAAGGGAAGGAAGGAATGAGGCGAGAGAGGACGGAAAGCGGTAAAAAATCAGTCCCAAGAGAAAGGCCCACACAGAGGACAGGAAAGAAGGAGAAAGAGGGAGAAAGAGCGAGGAAGAGGGACAAAAGAGGAAAAAACAGGAAGAGCGAGGAGGAAGAGTGAAAAACGAGGACGGAAAACGAAAGAGGGAGGAAGAAAAAGAAGGAAAAGGCGGGGGGATGGGATAAACGGAAAGAAAGGAGGGGGGGGGAAAAAAAAGAAAGACGGAAAATTGAGACGGAAGAAAGTGTGTGAAAAGGGAAGAAAAAGAAGGGGAGGAAGGAAGAAGGAGAGAGGCGAGAGAGAGGAAAGTGTGGGGCGGAAAAGCAAAAGAGAAAGCGCCAGTATAAGGAATAAGTGAATATGGGAGGAAGAGGGGGAAGAGATATTATAATATTTAGTAATTATAAATTAAATTACGTAATATTTACAAAATATTAAAAAATTAATAAATATCTAATTAATATTCAATATTTATAAATCTATTTTAATATTTACAACATATAAAAAATTAGTAAATATCTATTAATATTTCAAAACTATTTATTAAAAAACTAAATTATTGATTATAACATAGAAAAAATTTACGGTTTAATAACTGAATAATTATGTTTGGGTAAAAAAATAAATAAGTAAATATACTTAATAATAGTTTTTAAAATTTTAATAAAATAATTTGAGTTAATTAATAATTATATATTGCCTAATAGTAATTAATCGTAAACATACAAGAGAAATTCCAAATAATAAATAATTATAAATATTTATACAATCTAGATAATATTTACAAACTATTAAAAAAAACTAGGAAATCTCTATATTAATATTAAAAACTATTTATTAAAAAACTAAATCATTGATATACACATATTAAAAAATATTGGTTATATAAACTGAATACTTATGGTTTGGGTTAAAAAAATAATACGTACTATTACTTAATGAATAGTTTTAAATGTTAATAAAATAATTGGAGTTAAGTATAATTAGATATGCTAGTTTATAGTACTTAATTCGTTAAACATCCAAGAGAAATTCCAAATAAGTAATAATGAGATAAATAGAGAGAAGATTATAAATCTAGAGGAATATGGATAAAGTATAGGAAAGCTATGGTAAGAGGTACAATAATATTAACAAGTAATAAATATCTAGATAAGAGTAAAGATTGTATAAACGTCTCTATATTAATAGGGAGTAAGCCAATAATGAGAAATAATGATTAATAGTTATAAATCGAGATGTAATATGTACAAAATATTGAAAAAAATTAGTAAATATCGAATTAATATTTAAAACTAAATAATTGATATAAAACATATTAAAAAAAAAAAAATTAGAAACTGAAATAATTATGTTTGGTTTAAAAAATAAATACGTAAAATATAATTATAATAGTTTTTAAAATTTTACTAAAATAATTGGAGTAATAATTAATTAGATATGCTATATGTATACATCGGTAAACAATCCAGAGAATTCCAAATAAGTAATAATTATAAATATTATAAAGCTCATATGAATAGGGAGTCATTATTAAGAAATCGATGGGTTAATATTACAACATATTTAAAAAGGAAGAAAGATCTAGAGTAATATTAAAGATTGATAAATCTAGATGAATAGTTACAAAAGATTAAAAAATTAGTAACTATCTCTATTAATATTTAATAAAAATATTTAGCTTAACAACTAAATTTAGGGAGTATAAAAACGCCCCCCCCCCTATTAAAAAATTATTTTTTATATAAATGACTAATTATGTTTGGGAAAAAAAATAAAATACGTAAATATACTTAATTAATGTGGGGCAAAGGCGAGATGAAGTAAAGAAGGGGAAGAAGGAAGAAGCGGAGAGGCGAGAGAGGACGAAGCGGAAACAGCCAATGAGAAGGCACCAAATTAAGGCAGGAGGAGAAGAGGGAGAAAAGCGAGAGGAAGAGGGAAAAAAGAGGAACAAAAAAGGAGGAAAAGCGAAGAGAGACGGGGAAAAACGAAAGAAGGGAGGAGAAACAGAGGAAAAAAAAAAAAAAAAGAATGAAACGTTGACAGAAGGAGGGGGGTGGGAAAAAAAGAAAGCCCGGGAAAGAGACGGAAGGAAGAGGGGGGAAAAGGGGAAGAAAGAAGGGAGGAAGGAAGAAGGCAGAGAGGCGAGCGAGACGGGACGGAAGCGGGAAACAGCATTAAGAGAAGTGACAGGCCAAAGAAGGACGAAGAGATCAAGAGGGAGAAAAGCGAGAGGAAGAGGGAGAAGGAGGAAGAAAGCGAGGGGAAGAGGGACAAAAAGAGGAAAAAAGGAAGAAAGAGCGGAGAGGAGAGGAAAAGAGGTGAGAAAGCGAGAGGAAGAGGGACACAAAGATATTTAAAAAATTAGTAAATATCTATATGAATATTTAAAAATATTTATAAAACTAAATAATTGATTTTTAAACATATTAAAAAATTATTTTTATATTAAAATGAATAATTATGTTGGGCAAAAAAAAATACGTAAATATCTTAATTAATAGTTTTTCAAATTCTAATAAAGAATTTGAATAATTCAAACTAAATAGGCTATTATAGTACTTAATCGAACATCCCAAGAGAAATTCAAAATAAGTAATACTTATACAAATATTTATCAACTCTATATTTTAATTTACAAAAATATAAAAATTAGTATGAGTAAAAATCTATATTAAATTTAAAAAACTATTATAAAAAACAAATAATTGCTTATAAACATATTAAAAAAAAAAAATGATATAAAGAATAATTATGTTGGGTGAAAAAAGAAAGTACGGAAAGAGGAAGCGAAGGAAGCGGGGGAAAAGGGGAAAGAAAAGAAGGTTGGCAGAATGAAGAAGGGAGAGGCGAGAGGGGACGGAAGCGGAAAAAAGCCAGAGAAGAAAGGACAAATAAGGAAGAAGGAGAAGGAGGGTATTAAAGGGAGGGAAGAGGGGAGGAAGGAGGAAGACAAGCGACAGGAAGAAGGGACAAAAAGAGGAAAAAAGTAATAAAGAGCAGAGGAAGAGGAAAGAGGGAGAAAAGCGAGAGGAAGAGGTCGGAAGGAGGAGAAAGCGCACAGGAAGAGTGACAAAAGAGGAAAAAAACGGAAGAAATAGCGATAGAATGATTAAATAGGGAGAAAGCTAGAGGTAAATGGAGGAATAATTAGAAATAAGGAGGAAGTATGAAAGCGAGCAGGAAGATTACAAAAAGAATTTAAAAACAGTAGGAAATATCTATATGTAATATGTAAAGAAACTTATTTAGTAAAAAACTAAATAATTGATTATCAACATATTAAAAAAAAAAAAAAATTATTATAAACTGATAATATGTTTGGGTAAAAAAATAAATACGTAAATATACTTAATTATAGTTTTTAAAAATTTTATAAATTAATTGAGTAATTAATTAGCTGAAGGGCATCCCCCTATGGAAAGGCCCCTGCGGACGTTTTTTACGAATGTCTTAATTTTGACGCCGTTAGGACTTTTTTACACATGATTAAATTTGACGGATTTTGCCTGTTTTTACCTGCGGACGCCCCCCCCCCATTTCTACGACGGTCTTAATTTTGACAGCCGTTTAGGACGTTTTTTACACCATGATTAAATTTGACGGGGGTTTAGTTTGCATTTGTTTTTCCTGTTTTTAGCCGGAAATACTGCAGAGTTCATGCTGAAGCGCTGGGGTCCCCCATTATTGCATGTTTTTTCCAAATGGATCTATGGTGAGTAGGGCATATCGGATGAGGACCATAATTTCATAAGACCTGTTCTGATCATTATTGAGGATATTCAATCCATGCATCACCAAATGAGGTTGCCCTGTTAATGTTCTATCAACGGGCTCTTCTGGCCGCTAATAGGATTTTTGGTTTTGTATTCGTTTCTCTTTCTGGGTTTTTAATGGCAGCTCAATTTTCACCGGTTTGGCTTGTGAAATCGTGCTCGCTCATTAATAACTCTCTAGTAGATGCAAAATTTCCTGGTTAGGTATACGTCCTGTGCTTAAAAGCCGCATTTTCTTCGTTTCGAAACCCTAAAGTTGGTCATCTCCTTATATGAATTTTATTTTTTGGTGTCATAGAATTACCTGATAGAATTCCATTGTTTTTTTGAGCATATTACCCGCATCAAATTAAATGAGAACAGAAACGCCAGGATTCGTACTACAACTTACGGTATGGCTATTGGAGTCAATTTTATATTTGTTGAGGTCAAAACCAATATTACATGTTTTTTTGGAATACACAGGGTATTGTGGACTCATTTATTATGTTTATTGTTTTATAGACTCTCATCAGGGAATTGATCTTGTCTATTAATTTGCTTTGACAGACGGAAAGTTAAATGTGCTGGCAAGTGTGTTGATAAACGTTATTAGCATGTGTAGTGATTTGTTTCTATTTATTTTTTATATAAATAATCAGTTGATTTGTTTTGGATGACATTTGTTTCTGTCTGTTGATCTTAGTTGATCATTGCATTGTTAAGCATTGGAGGATTGTGCGTTTGAACATATATTCATTTTTTTTTTAGATATATGAGAATTAAGTCCAGTTTGTAGTAGTACATTTAGAATTTCCAAAGACAAATTGCAAAACAAGGGATCCCACTTCCACATAAGCGAAATAAAAACAAAAAAACAAAACATTTCGTTTGAAGGTCTGCAAGCATCAAATCGATTAACATCAGGACTAAAGATAATTTCCATATGTTCCAAGCTGTGGAAAAGCAAAAAGGCTTATAGCTAGCATCACGACTGTGATCGCCATATAACCACCAAAAACTGGACATAACCACCATCAAGGAGTATCATGCTAGCGGTCTGTGGATTATACACTTTCACTTAAAAGAGAGATAGCTGAGTCAGGTTGAAAAGAAAGCAGGGATGATTAGGGGTTATGGAAACAACGTCGTAAATTAGAGCATGGAACAACAAAAATCTCTAATTTTCAACTGCAACGACCAAAACACATACGATCCCCTGACTTCTAAACTATTGCCATCAAATACAACTACTGAAGAATTGCCGACCAACATCCACATGTCAAATTCCAGGAAAACAAACTTTCAGAGCATACCCCACTTCCTTCCGTTGGAACCCATCCTTTACTAACAACTGTCACTTTTCCCCTAAATATCTGGGAGAATGCCACAGAACTATCCAAGTACCAACCTTTCTTCAATTATTGCAAAAGATACAAATAGTTTCCCTCTCCTTTCTGAATGCTTTCCATCTTGCATCCACAAACATCAAGAACTCAGGAACACCCAACCACTTCCAATACCACACAGACGTCACAAAGATTCCACCATCGATGCCTGATATGAAGCCCAAATCAGTTTCGCCAAAGAATAGGAACAAATTTGTGGTGAACAATCAAACTTGCTCATCTGCTTGGAAATTACATAGGAATAAAAACAATTTACCTTTTGAGGGATTTCCCTCCTGTAATAGATGCAAAAAGTGGAAAAACAGGACACGATTTCTAATGGAAAAACATTGGACCCGAAAACCCACCTATTATTCCCTGGCATCTTTAATTCCAAATCGAGAGAGTTTACTCCGCTCTTCACGAGTTCTAATTACCCATTCATGCAAGTACACCCAAGTACGCGGAGGGCAATACAATACTCACGGCAATAAAAAAAATGAATCACCCCCTACCCAACCACCTGGAGATTTGGACATATTCCATGCAAAGGGATAGGATCTAATTTAAAAAATTATGATTTCTACTCCACAGATATCGTGTTTGTACAGCCTTTGCAATATAAAATCCAAAACGATCCCTATTCAAAGATGTCTTAATCGATGCTTGACTCCCTTTCCTCAACTACCCATCCAAGTCGTCAAATGTTTCCCCTCTCTCAACACAGCAACAATGGAAACATTGCCCCAAAATGCAAAACTTTCTCTACAACTCATGGTGGTATGGTGTTCCACCCCACTTTGATTGAAAACATATATGAACACATCATTGTCCTTTAATGCTAACAATGGCCTCCCAAATAACAAGAACAGAAGAAGAGGAAATCCAAAAAGGTATATGCTCAACACAATGGTAACACTCCCATTTACCATGCATGCCAGAGCTTGGGCTTTCAGCCAATAAATGACACCATACAGAAGGCCTTTGTCAATGCTTTTCACACTTTATTTCTGACAAGAAAAAGCAATTGCTGTTGGCAACACCCCTCCGAATTAAGATGAGTTCCAATGATGGAATTGCGACTCTTCATTTGATGCGGTACAGGATCGGCAGCCTGCGCTTCGGTTACCCACCCAATCCTGTAAAGAATGTAATTAAGGTATAGCTATAATTCTAACTAGATCCTGCAATAACATGAAATTAAAAATTGGACCCCCATACTGATTTTGATGGAAATATGTGGAGACGTGAAACCAATGTAGTAGTTACACTTACCTCAGCAGTGTGGCCATAGGTTTGGGGTGTGAACGGGTGTGTAGAGAACCTCAACTGAAAACCCAAAAGCGTCCACAACTCCGTGACTTAGCAAGTTTCAGAAACCTTTTCAATATTAGTAATCAAGATATGGCACTTATAAGGTTAGTCCTGTATGAAAGTAAACCATAAATGGCAATTAGTTGGGGTTGATAGACAAGAAAGAAGAAAGAGAACACATGAGACGGGTTTCTGAGATTAGGACATGTATTGCATTTATCCCTTGTGAAATATTAAGATGATAAGTTCTCAAACAAATGACATGTTTAATAGGTTTAACACACCACCACGTGACAATTAAATGCTCAATAATTTAGTGAATGAATTTTTCGAAATTTTGAGCTAACAAGGCATAGGATATACGATCCACATTTGAACCCTAGATCAGGGGGGACAATACAATTAAATATTCAAGAGGAGTAATCAATCTGCCTAACCAAGAAGGGAAAAAATAGGGTGGAAGAGGAAGAAGGAGAGAGGCCGAGAGAGGACGGAAGCGGATAACTCCAAGAGAAAGCAAGGCCAAAGAAGGAGAAGGATGATAAGAGGCAGAAAGCGAGAGGAAGAGGGACAAAAGAGAAAAAAGGAGGAAAGAGGCGAGAGGAAGAGGGAAAAAACAAGTGAGTAAAAACTAAATAAGTGAGGATGAAAAACAATGAAAAAAAAAAATTTATTGAGAAACGGAATAATTATGTTTGGAGTGAAAAAAAAATACGTAAATAAATATACTTAATTAATAGTTTTGTAAATGTTTAATAAAATTAATTTGAGGAATTATATTAGATATGCTATATGGTACTTAATCGTAAACAAGCCAAGAGAAATTCCAAAAAGTAATAATAAGAAGTAATTGAGAAAGCAGAGGGAAGAGGGAGGAAGAGGAATGAAAAGCACAGGAAGAGGGCAAAAAAGGAAAAAAGGTAGAAAGAGTCTAATTAATATAAATATTTATAAATCTATATTAAGATTTAGTAATGTATTAAAAATAACATTAATATTGACAAATATAAAAAATTAAAAATATCCGAGATTAATATTAAAATTTATAAATTCTAATATTAAAGATTTAGCGTTAATAAATTATAAATAATATAAGATTTATAAATATATATTAATATTTACAAAATATAAAAAAATTAGTAAAATTATCTATATTAATATTAAAAAAAAACTATTTATTAAAAAACTAACTGAATTGATATAAACATATTAAAAAAAAAAAAAATTATATAAAACTGAATAATTATGTTTGGGTAAAAAATAAATACGTAAATAACTTAATTAATAGTTTTTAAAATTTTAATAAAATAATTTGAGTAATTAATTACGCTGAAGGCATTCCCCCTATGGGAAAGGCCCCTGCGGACGTTTTTACGACTGTCTTAATTTTGACAGCCGTTAGGACGTTTTTTACACATGATTAAATTTGACGGATATTTGCCTGTTTTTCCTGCGGACGTTTCTACGACTGTCTTAATTTTGACAGCCGTTAGGACGTTTTTTACACATGATTAAATTTGACGGGTATTTGCCTGTTTTTTCCTGTTTTTAGCCGAAATAACTGCAGTTGCATGCTGAGTCGCTTGGTCCCCACTTATTGCCTGCTTTTTCCAAAGGGATTATGGTGATTAGGGCATATCGGATGATGACATAATTTCATAGACCCCTGTTCTGAATCATATTGAGGATTCAACATGCATCACCAACTGACGGTTTGCCCTTTCATGTCTCTCCAATTGCTCCTTCTGGCCGCTAGGATTTTTGGTTTCTGATATTCGTTTCTCTTTCCTGGGTTTTAATGGCAGCCTCAATTTCACCGTTTGGCTTGTGAAATCGTTCGCTTCATTAATAATCTCTATGTGAGATGCAAATTTCCTGGTTAGGTATTAAGTCCTGTGCTTAAAAATCCGAAATTTTCTTTCGTTTCGAAACCTAAAGTTGGTCATCATCCTTATATGAATTTTATTTTTGGATGTCATAGACATTACATGATAGAACTTCCATGTTTTTTTTAGAGCATTAAGCATCAAATTAAATGAGAAACGCCCAGATTCGTACTCAACTTACGGATTATGGCTTATTTGAGTCAATTTTATTATTTGTTAGGTCAAAACCAATATTAAATAGTTTTTTTTTGGAATAACAAAGTGTATTGTGGATCATTTTATTATGTTTATTGTTTTTATAGACTCTCATCAGGAATTTGATCTGTCTATTAATTCTGATTTGACAGACGGAAAGTTTTAAATGTGCTGGCAAGTGTGTTGATAACTTTATTAGCCTGTGTAGCTGATTTGTTTCTATTTATTTCATATAAATAATCAGTTGATTTGTTTTGGATGACATTTGTTTCTTGTCTGTTGATTTAGTTTGAGCATTGCATGTTTAAGCATGGAGGATTGGTTTGAACATATATCATTTTAGATATATGAGAATTCAGTCCTTTTGTAGTAGTACATTTAGAATTTTCCAAAGACAAATTGCAAAACAAGGGATCAACTTCCCAACTTAAGATAAATAAAAACAAAAACAAAACATTGTCGTTTGAAGGTCTGCAAGCATCAAATAGATTAACATCCAGGACTAAAGATAATTTCCATATGTTCCAAGGCTGTGAAAAGCAAAAAGGCTTATAGCTAGCATCACGAGTGATCGCCATAACCACCAACTGATCACCATAACCACCATCAAGGAGTATCATGCTAGGTCCTTGTGGATTTATAACTTTCACTTCAAAGAGAGATTAGTGATCAGGTTTGAAAGAAAGCAGGGATGATTAGGGGTTGGAAACAACGTCGTAAATTAGAGCATGGAACAACAAAAATCTCTAATATCTTTCAACTTGCAACGACCAACAACCTACGATCCCCTGACATTCCAATCTTGCCATCAAATACAACTACTGAAGAATTGCCGACCAACATTCCACATGTAAATTCCATGGAAACAAACTTTCAAGAGCATACCACTTCCTTCCGTATGAACCCATCTTTACTAACAACTGTCACTTTCCCCCAAATATCTGGGATGCCACATGAAACTATCTCAAGTACCAACCTTTCTTCAATTCATTGCACATATACAAATAGTTTCTCCTCTCCTTCTGAATGCTTTCCATCTTGCAATCCACAAACAACTCAAACATAACACCCCCACCCCTTCCAATACAACACAGACTTCCCATATTCCCACCCTCGATGCTGACTATTGAAGCCCAATGTCAGTTTCGCAAAAGAATAGATTTGTTGGTGACCAATCAAACTTGCTCAATCTGCTTGGAAAATTACCTAGGAATTAAAACAATTTCCTTTGAGGGCTTTCCCTCCTGTAATAGATGCAAAAGTGAAAAACAAGGCCACCGCTTCTCTTCATGGAACAACATGGACCCTGAAAAACAACCTATCATTCTTGCATCTTTAATCCAAATCGAGGAGATGTTTATCGCACGAGTTAATCCATTCATGCAAGTCACCCAAGTACGTGGCGGGCAATACAAATACTCAGGCAATAAAAAAGACCCTACCCCACCACCTTGGAGATTTGGACATAGTTCTCATGCAAAGGGAAGGATCTAATTTAAAAAATTATGATTTCTACGTCAACAGATATCGTGTTTGTACAGCCTTGCAATATAAAATCCAACACGATCCCTATTCAAAGATGTCTTAATCGATGATGACTCCCTTTCCTCACTACCATCCAAGTCGTCAAATGTTTCCTCCTCTCTCAACACAGCCACAATGGAACTGCCCCAAAATGCAAACTTTCTCTACAACTCATGGTAGTGGTGTTCCCACCCACTTTGATGAAACATATGAACACTCATTGTCTTTCATGCTAACACCTCACAATACAAGAACAGAAGAAGAGGAAATCAAACAGTTCTTGCTCAACCACAATGGTAACACTCCATTTACCATGCCATGGCCAGAGCTTGGGCTTTCGCCAATAAATGAATACAATACAGAAGGCCTTTTGTCAATGGCTTTCCCAACTTTATTTCTGACAAGAAAAGCAATGTGGCAACAACCTCGCATTAAGAAGTTCCAATGCATGAATGCGCTCTTCATTTGATGCGTTACCATGATGGGCGCTTTGGTTCCCACCCAAGATTTCATTACATGTATAGCTATATTCTAACTATGCTGCAATACATGAATAAAAATGACCCACTACTGATTTTGATGATAATATGTGGAGAGCGTGAACCAATGAGTAGTTAACTACCTCAGCGTGACCATTAGTTTTGGGGTGAACGGATGTAGAGAACCTCAACTGAAAACCCAAAAGCTTCCACAACCTCAGTGACTTAGCAAGTTTCAGAACCTTTTCATATTATAAATCAAGATATGAGCACTTCATAAGGTTAGTCCTTGTATGACAGTAAACATAAATTGCATTAGTTGGGGACTTAATCGTAAACATCCAAGAGAAATTCCAAATGAGTAACTATTTATAACATAAATATATAAATTAATATTTAAAAACTAATTAATTATGCATAAACACTATTATTTAATTTATAAATTTAAAAAAAAAAAACATTTAAAAAGTTAATTAAATATTTATATTAATATTTAAAAACAAAATTAATTAATTATATGCATGTATTATACTAATGCTTAATATACAATAATTTAAAAGATATTACAATAATAATAAATAGTTATAAATAAATATCCATATATTTAATATTATAAAAAAATTTAAAAAAATTTAAAAATTAATAAATGTTTATAAGTGTAAAACTAATTAATATTAAAAACTAAATAATTAATTATAAACATATTAAAAAATTATTTTGTATATAAAGTGAATAATTAATGTTTGGGTAAAAAATAAATACGTAAATATACTTAATTAATAGTTTTTAAAATTTTTAAAATTTTAATAAAATAATTTGAGTAATTAATAATTATATATACTATATAGTATTTTAATCGTAAACATCCAAGAAAAATTCCAAATAAGTAATAATTATAAATATGTCAAAACTCAAATAAAAACTATAATTATATGCCGAGACACACTATTATTTAATTTATAAATAAATTAAAAAAACATTTAAAAATTAATTAATGTTTATAAATGTATTATTATAAAAATGTTTGAATATACTATTTTATTAATTTAAATATTAAAAAAATTAATATCTATAAAAAATTAATAACGTAACATTTAAAAGATTAATTAATGTTTATAAATGTATCATTATATATTAATTAAGTTAAACTATTTAAGAGATTAATTCTAAATAATTAATTTAATAAAAAATAAATAAATAAATATAAAAATTTAATAATTTTTAAAATTTTTAAAAATTTAATATATATTATATAGTACTTAATCGTAAATATAAATTATTTATATTAAAATAAATATATATATATTTAAAAAATAAAAAATATTAATAAATACTATTATTTAATTTATAAATAAATTAAAAAAATATTTAAAAATTAATGTTTATAAAATGTATTTATACTAATGTTTAGTATACAATAATTTAAAAATACTATTTAGGTAAAATTAATAAATATCTATTATTTAATTTATAAATAAATTAAAAAAATATTTAAAAATTAATTAATGTTTTATATATAAAATAATTTAAAAAATATTAAAAAATTAATAAATAAAATATAATAATATAAATAAATAAATAAATATTTAAAATTAATTAATTAATGTTTAATAAAATGTATTATACTAATTTTATAAATACAATAATTTAAAAAACTAAAATTTTAATAAATATCTATTATTTAATTTATAAATAAATTAAAAAAACATTTAAAAATTAATTAATGTTTATATTAATGTATTAATATACAATAATTTAAAAAATATATTAATAAATATTATAATAATTTAATAAAAAAATTTAAAAATAATGAAAAATTAATTAAAATAATAATTAAAAAATAATATTATAAAAATGAATAATTAATGTTTATAAAAAATACATACGTAAATATTTAAAATATTTTTAAAATTTTAATAAATAATTAAAGTAATTAATATTTATTTATTATAATACTTAATTAAACATTGAAGAGAAATTCCAAATAAATAACTATAAATGTTTAACTATAATTTTTTATAAATAAATTAAAAAAAAATTAAAAATTAATTAATGTTTATAATGTACTATTATACTAATGTTTTAATATACAATAATTAAAAATATTCTAAAATTAAAATAATACCTATATAAATTTAAAAACTTTTATTAAAAATAAAATAATTAATGTTTGCGTAAAAAATAAATACGTAAATATTTAAAATTTATATATACAAATTAAAAAATTTAATATATATTAATAATATGTTAAAATTTTAATTAATTAATATATTAATAAATTTATAAATATCTAAATTAATAATAAACATATATAAAAAATTTTATTATAAATAGTTTGATTAATTTTTACGGATAACTTAAAGCACTTAAAATTAATAAATTTTATACGTTTTCTAATTTTAATTTGAAAATAAATAAATACATTAAACTTAACTAACCTAATTAGTTACATCTTGTTTTACTAATTTTGTATTAATATTTACATAAATAAAGAACGAAAAAATAATTAATATTTCGATCGATCGAAGGGGAGCAGAGGACTCCTAACTATGCCCCAAGGGGTCGCCTAGGGGTCCCCTCCCCTTAAAACTAATGTTTAATATACAAAAACTAGCAAAAATATTAAAAATCAATAAACTAATCTTTTAGATTAATATTAAAAACAAATATCGACTAATGTTTAACATACAATAATTACTTTTAAAAAAATTAAAAAAATAATTAATATTGGGATAAATAAAATATTTAAAAATTTATATAACAAATAAATGTTTAAAACTTAAAAAATTGAATATATAAATAATTAATAAGTTTTTTTAGATGTTTAAATACATAAATATTTATAAAATTAATTAACATATTTAAAAACTAATTTTATATAATGATAATGAATATTAATGCATTCAAAAATTAATTATAAATATACTATGTATGGTAAAATTACTGTTTATATATATATATATACTAATGGTATTTTTAGTTTTATTTTATAAAAAAGCAAAAGCATTAATTTTATACGCATAATGCACACTATCCATTTAATTTGCCTCAAATTAAAAAATAAAATATCTTAAAAACTAATAACTATATATTATATAAATGAAAACTGTTTAAAAATAATTAAAGGAAGAAAGAAATGAAATAAACATTCAAAAATTAATTATAAATATACTATCGTAAAATTAATGTTTAAAAAATATTAAAAATCAATAAACATTTAAATTGATATTTTAAAAAATATCGACTAATATTTAAAACTTATATAAATAATTAATAAAAATATTAGATAAATGAATAAATTAATGTTCGGGTAAATAAAATAAATACGTGTTATATTTAAAATTTATATAAATAATAATAATAACTAATGTTAGATAGATAATAAATATAAATATTTAAACATTAATTATTAATAGAACTGTTATTACTAATTTTGTATTATTTTACAATATTTTTTCCAAAAGATAAAATAGATATAAAGGAAATTAGTTTAAACAGAACTAATTCAAAGAACCTAAAAAAATTAAATTATTAATTAGAGCTTATGATTTGATATAATAAATATATAAAAAAATAATTAAACTAATATTTACATAATCAAATAACATATTTAAAAACTAATTAACTATATATTATTTTATATAATTTTGTATTAAAATGGTATTTTTTGGCTTATTTTGAAAAACAAGCTAGTTATTTAAAATGGTATTTTTAATTTTGAACAAGAAGCTAGTTATAAGCTTAATGTATTATGATTAAATATAAAATTTTAAACAAATTAAATTTGATAAATAAATATATTAAAAAATAATTATTAATATAATTTTTAATATATACACTAATACTTAATAAAATAACTATAGTAATTTTGTATGGTATTTATTAAAAAAATTAAACCATACCAATTTTGAAATGTATCTTTCCTTTTATTACGATTCACCTATAAAATTGTGTTTTTCTTTTTCTTACGATTAAAATATTAAGATTTTTTTGTATTTTTCCTTTTATTACGATTAAACCATAAGATTCTAAACAAAATTAATACCAAAGTTTAGAAATTTGCCATACTGTCACCAAATAAAATACAGCAAATACAGTTCATAATATCATAAAATAAAGCACGAAAATAGCAGCCATCTTCTACGCACGAATATGGACAAGATCAATAAAAATCCTCTGTATCTCACACGTAAGGAAAAATGCCGATAAACCCATCTTCCAACGTAAGGAAAAATGCCGGCTGAGCCTAAAGATCACGCAGGTTCGCGTGGTTCCAGCCAAAATGGAACCCGCGACCTGCTGCCCCCCAATGTGCCACGGCACTTTTTAGTGACGTAAAGTAAAAAATTTAAATTTAGCGAGGACTGCGAACGTTCTGTATTCTGTATTTGAAAGCCCAAACAAAGGACGCTTGGACGCCTCTTCATACTTTCCAATGGCAGTTTTCTTGGGTTCTTTACAACTCGTAAAAACCGAATGCAATCAATAAAAAACTGAGCAGAAAACAAAGTAAGCCAAAGGAAATTAGAACTTGAATTTTGATTACAGTTCTACAATAAAAACTTCGCAGTAAACAAGTCCATAAAATAACTGTGGACTAACATTTATTCATTTCTACAAGTGGCCACAGAGTAAACAAAGAATATCCTTATTCATTTCTACAAGATAAAAAGCCAGAGTAAACAAAGAAGATCCGAAACATTACGCATTCACAATAACATTTGATTCTACAAGATCTGAAGCTGAATAAGCACTGAAAACTAACATTACCCAGTTTTACAAGATAAGGTTTCCAAAATAAACAAACAAGATCTGAAACATAAAGCACTAAAAAATAACATTATTCAGTTCTATAAGATAAGGTTAGAGAGTAAACAAAGAAGATCTGAAACTCAATCAAGCAAACAAAGTATTCAAAGAAGATCTGAAACATCAATCAAAATTACATTCAATTCTACAAGACAAGATCAATATCAAAAACTGAGTACTCACATCAAGTTCTATAAAGATCTTAAGTATCAAAAACTACTTTAAAGAAATAACATTATTCAGTTCTATAAAGATCTTAAGTATCTAAAAGTATTCAAAGAGATCTGAAACATCAATCAAAATCACATTCAATTCTACAAGATCTTTACAAAGACTAGAAAAACTAACATTATTCAGTTCTATAAAGATTCACAGATAAAGACAAAGTACTAACATTATTCAGTTCTATAAGAAAGATCAGCCAAAGTATTCAAAGAAGATCTGAAACATCAATCAAAATACATTCAATTCTACAAGATCTTAAATATCAAAGACTACTCTGAAAACTACATCATTCAGTTCTATAAGATTTGAAGCATAAAGCACTCAAAAATAACATTAGTAACAAAAAAACCTGAAACACCATAAGATAAGCACTAAAAGTAACTATTCAAATCTATAAGATCAAAATTACATTCAATTCTACAAGATATACAATCAATTCTAATCTGACAACATCAAGTATCAAAAAAGTATTCAATTCTACAAGATCTTAAGTATCAAAGATAAGATCTCACAGTCATTCAATTCTATAAGATTTGAAGCATCGAACACTCAAAACTAACATTATTCAGTTCTACAAGATAAAGAGTAAACAAAGAAGATGAATGAAACATTCAATTCAAACAAACAAAGTATTCAAAGAAGATCTGAAACACAATCAACAAACATTCAATTCTACAGATCTTAAGCATCAAAACTACTCTTATTTCTACAAGATAAGGTCATAACAGAATAAACAAAGAAGATCTGAAACACCAAACATTCAAAATAACATTCAATTCAACAAGATCTGAAACATTCAAATCTATTCAAAAGAAGCACTCAAAACTACAAACATTCAAATCTACAAGATCAAAACTAACATTATTCAGTTCTACAAGATAAGGTCACAGAGTAGACAAAGAAAATCTGAAACACTCAAAACTAACATGAATAAGATCTCAAAAGAACAGAGTAAGCACAAAAAGACTCACATTCTGTTCTACAATAACATTGTTCTACAAATTGGAAACATCAAAACTAACATTATGACATTCAAAGTTCTACAAAATTAAGCATCAACATTAAACAAAGAACATCTGAAACACTCAAACATAAATTCAAGACCAAGATGAAGCACTCAAAATACAAACTTTATTTCGTTCTACAAAATAAAAGAGTAAACAAAGAAGACTGAAACAATTCACAATAACATTCAATTCTACAAGATTGGAGCATAAGCAAACATTAAGCACTAACATTATCCAGTTTTACAAAATTTAGAGCATCAACATTCAACAGATCTAAGACATCAAGCCACTCAAACATGAATTCAAGAACATGAAGCACTCACAAAAACATTGTTCTACAAAATAGAACAAAGAACAATCTCAAGCCACTCAAAATCAAACATGAATTCAAGAACAAATCTAAAGAGTTTAAATTTAACAACACCACATCTCATACTTTTTAGTAAAACATCCCTACAAACGAAATGCACTCAATTAAAAAATGAAATCAAACAAGATCACAAAGTAAGCAAACATTAAGCATCAACATTATCCAGTTTTACAAAAATTAGAGCATCAACACTCAACATGAATCTAATCTAACATCAAGCCACTCAAACATGAATTACAAGAACATGAAGCACTCAAGAACTAACATTCTGTTCTACAAAATTTCAAGAACATCAACACTCAAAACTAACATCAACCCTGTTCTACAAAATTTAGAACATCAAGCCACTCAAACAAAATTCAAAACATGAATCTCAGATTTCAAGAGTTTAAATTTAACAACACCATCTCATACTTTTTAGTAAAACATCCCTAAAAACAAAATGCACTCAATAAAAAATGAGCAGTTTTACAAAAGTAGGCAAAGAAAACAAATTCAGTTCCACAATTCTGAAGCACCAATCTCAAACTAACAAGTTCAACAAGATCTGAAGCATCAAGCACTCAAACTAACATTCAGCACTCAAAACTAACATTATTCTAGTTTTACAAAATTTCAAACATGAATTCAAGAACATATCTTTTTAGTACAAAATCCCTAAAACATCAATGCACTCAATAAAAAATGAGCAGGAAACAAGATCACAAGATCTAAGCAACATCAAGCCACTCAAACTTATCAGTTTACAAATCTGAAGCACCACTCACTCAAACTAACATTCCTGTTCTACAAAATTCAAGAACATCAAGCCACTCAAACTAAATTCAAACATCTCAAACATGAAGTCACTCAAACATAAATTCATTAAAAGAAATCATATTTCCTTATACACGAATTCAAGAACACATCTCATACTTTTTAGTAAAACATCCCTAAAAACGAAATGCACTCAATAAAAAATGAGCAGGAAACAAGATCACAAAGTAAGCAAAGAAAATTTTTAATTCAATAATGCAATTCAGACTAACAAACATTCAACAATGAAAACACAAGATCTGAAGCATACACGACACTCAAACTAACATTTTCTACAAGATCAAAAGCAATCTCACTCAAACAAACATTCAACAACGAATATGTTGAAAACTAAACTTCATTAAAATGAAATCATATTTCCTTATACACGAATTCATTAGAACACGATCTCATATTTTTAATTCAACAATGCAAATCTCAGACTTTCAAGTAACAAATCACAAAATCTTTTAATTCATAAAAAACCAAATGCAATCAATATAAAATGAGCAGGAAACAAGAACGCTTAAAGCACCAAGAAACTCAAACCAAGCAGCAAGCACTCAAAACTAAATAAAACTTAACCATCAAACAATCCAACTAACATTCAATTCTACAAAATCTGAAATATCAATACCACAGAGTAATTAAACTGCCAATCAGTTCTACAAGATCTGAAGCATCAAACAATCAAACTAACATTTAGAGTTCTACAAAATCTGAATAAGGAACTGTACTGTATTACTAATTGCCCAGAACATGATCTCAGACTTTTAAGTAGTAAAGCTTCCCTAACACTAAATTTAGAGTTCTACAAAATCTGAATACACTTACTAATTGCCCAGAACAGTCTACACATGACTATAACAATAAATAATCCCTAACGAAAGGCTCATACTTTTATAATTAAAGCTTCACTCTTACTAATAATAATTGCTGAAAAGTTTTTAAGAATGATGCTCAGAAAAACAATAAAACAAGCTTCATACTAACAATAAATAATAGAAACAAAGCTTCATTTTTAAATAATGATGCTCAGAAAAACAACAAAACCAACATCTTACAAAAAATGAATCCGACTGCTGTAAGTATGAACATAAGGAGAACAAGAAACAAGATGATTATTAATTTAATCATCAAAATCCAAAGCTTCAGTTAAAAGAAAAAATCCTTAAACAAAACCTAGAACTCGGTAGTGTGCATCATCTAAACTAGAGTCTTGGAAATCTCAATTAAACAAAATGTCCAGCTTTCAGCTAGAACCTGGGTTTTCCTTTGGAAAACAAATATTGACCAGTCAGCTATACCCTATGTATTCATTTGAAAGACACGATAAAACTTGGTGATTAAAAGAAGGGAAATGCTTTTCTTGATCTTTTAACTCATAAGAATATTAACTTTGCACAAGAAGCGAGCATGTGTAATACCTGTACAGGACTTACGCCAGCCACCTTCTCCAATAGGATGCACATGCAAGGATTCATCATCAGCCCTGGCACAGAACTAATGATTGTTATAATCATAAATTATATTCTCAAAGCCAGGCAAAATCAAGAAAATTTAAGCCCTATGCAACATCTAATAATTCTTAGGCTTCTTAATAATACTCAACACATATCATAAGCACTGCACAGAACATTATAAACATTATAATCATGAAATGCAAATTATAAACATTTACTTTGCATTGACACAGATCAACTATTTAGCCCTAACTAAAGTTTAGAAACCCTAAGGAACCCTGGAACAGAACGAATGACAATGACTGACACAATCTTTAATTATATTCTCAAAGCCTAAGCAAAATTTGAATTTAAGCCCTACGCAAATATAAAAATATATATGCAAAGATCCTCAGATCATTACAAACTGAGCCCTGCACAGATCAGTTAAGATCAGTTATAAATCACGGAATGACGGAAGTTTTGCAGCCTTAGAGCTACATACCTTCAAGATCATTAATAATTTATGGAATGCAAATTATAAACATTTACTCTGTACGTCAGCAAATATTTAACCCTACCATAAGTTTTGAAACCTTAAAACTACAGATCTAACCCGCAACATAAGGATGGATATACCCTGCAAAATTAAAGAAAATCAGGAAGAAGGTTGTTCCAAAATCAATTATACCCTGCAAAATTAAGGAGGAGTTCTTATATCCAGCGATTAGCAGGTCTCAATAAAACTTGGTAATCGAAAAACAGGGCACGTGCACATAATTTTCTGCATGTGCAAATACATCTGTGCAAGGACTCGCTATCATCTCACTGGACCCTGCCATAGAACAAATGAACTCTACTATCATCTGTAATGCTTACCCCCAAGAAAATATATGGAAAATCAATCTGAATGCTACGTAAATATAAGAAAAATTATCTAGACCTGTCCAACATTTACTCTGTTTGACAGATAAAAAACTCGCTATCTACGTTCCAATATAAGAATTCTAAAAATCATCTAAACCTGTCAAACATTTATAATCTGTTTCATAACAAATAAAAAAATTGTAATGCTTATATATGGAAAATCAATCTGAATTACGTAAATATAAAAAAACCTGTCAACATACTCTGTTTGACAGTAACTAAAAACATTTAGGAAATCCAATGTACTAACCCTGATATTCTAATCCAATGTAAAGAGTGTTAGCCCCACCACTGTGCACAGGAATCAATGTACTGATATTGCAAATGTAGTGTTAAGAATCAGCAAAATATGAACTACCACTAGAATCACTGTGCAAAGTATAAAGCATCTGAACTCTAGACTATAAAATTAAACCCTGCGCATTAAATTAGTCTTTTACAGAACACCTATGGATTATGCAAGGCAAACTGCAAACATTTACTCCATGAGCAATTGTTTTACGGTAACAGAAATGTTGAAACCCTCAATCGCAAATCTCTTTAAACTTTACGCATATCGAAATTAATAAATAAGAAGTTAATCCCTAAATCCGTACTGTCTGCAACCATTAAAACCAGTTAAAAAACAATACGCAAACCCTCAATCGCAAATCGAAATAAAACTTTACGCAAATCGAAATAAAACTTTACGCAAATCGAGATTAATGAAAATCAAGCTAATCCCTTAGCAAATATAACAATTAAAACACCTAAACCCTTAATGTCTGCAAACATTAAATCCAGTAAAAAACATCTAACCCTGGCCTGTATTAGCACATATAAGCGATTAAATAAATCAACAACGATCTGGTCTGTATTAGCACATATAAGCGATTAAATAAATCAACAACGATCGGGTCTGTAATAGCACATATAAGCAATAAGCGATTAAATAAATCAACAATGATCTGGTCTGTATTGGCACATATAAGCCATTAAATAAATCAACAACGATCTGGTCTGTATTAGCACATATGAGCGATTAAATAAAATGGCTGTTTCAAAAGGGCCTACTACACTGCGAAGTTGGGGGGAAAACCTAATATGCTTACCTTGATATACGCTGGCCGTCTGCTCTGGACCGATTTGCTCTGTTGTTCGGCTCCCACACTCGCTAAAATATGGCCACAACAAAAAACACTCATATGACTCACAGACCAAAAAAAACCAGACAAAACCATGACAATGGAGACAAAAAAAACTCAAACACACACAAACTCAAGGACATCAGACAACAGTCAAAACGCAGACATCGGACGCCCGAGCTCAGACCTCAAAAAACAGACATCAGCCCTCAAAAATTACAAAAAAAACAGGGAGGATCTGCGGACACCAGACCTCCGAAAGCCATAACCAAATCGCAGTGCAAGGGAAGTGAGGGAAAGGGTTTGTTTTATAGACCCCTGTACCAAACGGACACACAGGCTTCCAGCTGTCTACCGCTCTGAGAAGATTACACGTTTCTGCTACGTGTTAAACACGGCATGTACGACAAAAGCGTTTTTTTATAAATTAATTTTCCTGCCATGTCATGCTTTTGCCCGTTGAAATATACTAGCCGTTGCATAAAACGCTCTTGAGATGGATTTATGAAAGCTTATCTCCATTCATTAATTTCTTCTAAATATAATAAACATTTGTAAGGGAGAAAAAACATTAACTATTTAAACCTTTAGACCTTAACTTTTTGTAATTTATGTAGGGTTTAAATTTGAATGTTGTTTACAATCTTCAATTATGTTAGCCTTCTCCAGCTTTAGCCCATGCAAATGAGTTGCAATTTAAGCCCTGGACAGAACTTGAATGATTGACTGAATAATCTATAAATATATATTCTCAAAGCCAGTGCAAAATAAGTTACACTTGGTGTTAAGCCCTATGCAACATCTTTATGTAAGGTTAGGCTTCTTAATCATAAGATCAACACATATGCAACTAATCACAGAATTCATCTATGACATTGGGAGTAATCATGTACAGATTTAAACTACATTGGGTTGGAGCCCTTCTCCAGATCATATGGATGAAACAATGCTAAGGAGATCATGTAACATCATGACTAAATCATGGACTGACATGACGGAATGGGATTGTTGTCTACGCTTTAGATTATATTCTCAAAGCCATGCAAAATGATCATTTGTAATTTAAGCCCAATGCAAATATAATAAACATCT
Organism: Taxus chinensis; assembly: GCA_019776745.2. Taxonomy (NCBI): domain Eukaryota; kingdom Viridiplantae; phylum Streptophyta; class Pinopsida; order Cupressales; family Taxaceae; genus Taxus; species Taxus chinensis. The sequence continues at coordinate 852,695,308 of CM034146.1, forward strand.
TAGGCTTTTAACGAATCCTCAACATATCTTACATAAGACATGAGTCCTGCACAGAAGTTCATTATAAACCTTATAATGACTACAGATCTAACTATTTAGCCCAACATAAGGATGGATATACCCTTTAAAATTAAAGACAAATCAGGACTAGTAAGCAATGTTGTTCACAAAATCTAATTATACCCTGCAAAATTAAGGAGTAAAATTACAATCCTAAGCGATTAGCAGGTAAATCAATAAAACTGCATTGGTAATCTTCCAAAAACAGGGCACGTGCACATAATTAACTGCTTGCAAATTCTGCACATGATCTGCAAATACAGTCTCGGTAAATCACGGAATGACTCTAAAGATTTTGCTGTTTTCTCTTATATGGACCCTACCATAGAACAAATGAATGTGCTCCATCATAAGGAGCCCTTTATGTAATGCTTACCCCCAACAAATATATGGAAAATCAATCTGAACAGTGCTTACGTGAATATAAAAAAACATCATATTGTTATCTAACACCTGTCATAACATTTGCAAAACTCTGTTTGAACAGATATGCTATCAGTGCAAGAAGACTCGCTTCTCAAACTGGACCCTGCCATAGAACAAATGAATGACTACATCATAAATTGTAAGCTTACCCCCAACAAATATACAAAAAATCAATCTGAATGCTACGTAACATATAACTTCTGCTGAATTATCTAAACCTGTCCAACATTTACTCTGTTTGACAGATAAAAAGGACTCGCTATCTCTCACTGGACCCTGCCATAGAACAAATGAATGACTCCATCATAAATTGTAATGCTTACCCCCAACAAATATATGGAAAATCAATCTGAATGCTACGTAAATATAAGAAAAATTATCTAACCCTGTCCAACATTTACTCTGTTTGACAGATAAAAAGGACTCGCTATCTCTCACTGGACCCTGCCATTATGAACAAATGAAAAAAATATTTATTCCATCATAAATTGTACTTACCGAAAAAAAGAATAACAAATATACAGGAAAATCAATCTGAATCTTGTAAATATAAGAAAATTTATTTATAACCTTATCGAGACCCATATCTACTTTTACTCTAAGCGGTACCCCATGAAAATCAGTCTAACAGACCAATGTAAGAATGTTAGCCATCCTGTTTGACCACTGTCCACTTACACAGACTGGAGAATCAAATAGTCTCGTAATTAAAACTCTGTTTTGAAAATATGTCATCATAAATTTTGTAGTTCATAAAGTTACAAAACAAGTCGCCCGTTCCAGACAACCAATTATTTCTCCATCAAAATACAAATATATGCGAAAATCTACAAGAAATAAAAATCTGAATGCACGGAAGAATTTATACGATGATGGCATAAGACTTTAGCAAATCGAGTAACTAAAAACAATGAAGAACAATGTTTAATATGAAGCTCCGCTTCGACAGGATGAAAGGGAAATAACATACTATAAATTACTCTGTTTAATACCCTGCAAGCATTTAAATTAAGCAAGCCAGTCTTTTACGGAAACACTTTGCCAAATTATGCAAGAAGTAACCACTGCAAACATCTTCCCACTGAGGGCAATGCCTCGAAATAAGAGCAATCCTGTTACCCTAGCACTATCCCCTCATTAGTCAAATCAAATCCTGAATCAACAACGATAAGAACTCATCTCTGTATAGTGGTTAATCACCAGCACTCGGTATACGCCCACCGTCTTATACCTGGCTTGAGCTATAAGTGATTACAACCCTGCGCATTCATCAATTAGTCAAGAGGACACCTAATTATGCAAGGCAAACTGCCACATTTACTCCATGAGCAATTGTTTTACGGTAACAGAAATGTTGAAACCCTCAATCGCAAATATCTTTCATGGAACTTTACGCATATCGAAATTAATAAATAAGAAGTTAATCCCTATATCCGTACTGTCTGCAACCATTAAAACCACTTATAAAAACAATACGCAAACCCTCAATCGCAAATCGAAATAAAACTTTACGCAAATCGAAATAAACTTTACGCAAATCGAGATTAATGAAAATCAAGTTAATCCCTAAGCAAATATAACAATTAAAACACCTAAACAACTGTATAACAATTAAAACACCTGGTCTTCCTTAATGTCTGCAATCATTAAATCCAGTTAAAAACGTCTAACCCTGGCCTGTATTAGCACATATAAGCGATTAAATAAATCAACAACGATCTGGTCTGTTTTAGCACATATAAGCGATTAAATAAATCAACAACGATAGGGTCTGTAATAGCACATATAAGCGATTAAATAAATCAACAATGACCTGGTAGCGATTAAATAAATCAACAATGACCTGGTCTGTATTGGTACATATAAGCCATTAAAGAAATCAACAACGATCTGGTCTGTATTAGCACATATGAGCGATTAAATAAAATGGCTGTTTCAAAATGGGCCTACTACACTGCGAAGTTGGGGGGGGAAAACCTAATATGCTTACCTTGATATACGCTGGCCGTCTGCTCTGGACCGATTTGCTCTGTTGTTCGGCTCCCACACTCGCTAAAATATGGCCACAACAAAAAACACTCATATGACTCACGGACCAAAAAAAACCAGACAAAACCATGACAATGGAGACAAAAAATACTCAAACACACACAAACTCAAGGACATCAGACAACAGTGAAAACGCAGACATCGGACGCCCGAGCTCAGACCTCAAAAAACAGACATCAGCCCTCGAAAATTACAAAAAAAACAGGGAGGATCTGCGGACACCAGACCTCCGAAAGCCATAACCAAATCGCAGTGCAAGGGAAGTGAGGGAAAGGGTTTGTTTTATAGACCCCTGTACCAACGGACACACAGGCTTCCAGCTGTCTACCGCTCTGAGAAGATTACACGTTTCTGCTACGTGTTAAACACGGCATGTACGACAAAAGCGTTTTTTTATAAATTAATTTTGCTGCCATGTCATGCTTTTGCCCGTTGAAATATACTAGCCGTTGCATAAAACGCTCTTGAGATGGATTTATGAAAGCTTATCTCCATTCATTAATTTCTTCTAAATATAATAAACATTTGTAAGGGACAAAAAACATTAACTATTTAAACCTTTAGACTTTGGTAATTTATGTAGGGTTTAAATTTGAATGTTGTTTACAAGTTTTTCCGTGTTTGCTTTCGTAAAACATTTTTAAAATTAATGTCTCCTAATTCGTATATTTAAAATACGATTGTTAATTTTTATATATAAACTTTTTTTTTTGGTGTATGATCCTTAGGGAGAAAGCTCTAGCCTGCAAAAAAGTTTTTATATATAAACTTATTAGTTTAATCAAAATTTCACTAAAAATGCTACAACACTTGCTCAAATATAACTTCATTATTATATCATAGATTCAATATTTGGATTTACCAAGGTATTTTCCTAAAAAATACAATGCAAATATTGCAGTTACAATTGATTCTCCAAACATTCTTCTAACAAATACGGTACCTTAAAACATAAGATCAATGACCTAATTGAAACTAACCACGTTTAAGTTGAAGGTATCAGTAATGCATTAAACGACTATGTGGTTTAGCCTAGCTAACATTTGACAATATTTATGATTCATCTTCCCAAGTGTGGAACCCCCTCTCAAGGTCAATAGAAAAACAATCATATTTAAATGACCAGAATCAACTATTGAAGTAGTTTGCGATTGTCCACTTGATGGATTAATTAGTGTGGTTAGAGTTGGAATATCGAAGAGCCAATCCCCTTTTATAGTGTTTTATTACGTTGGTATGCATTCCTTCAACACGAATAAGGGTCATTGTTGCTAATAGATGATAGAAAATTAATGGTTAGAGTGTATGAATACATTGATGTCTGACAAAAGGGCATCCATTGAATTGTTTGGTGATGGTTGACACGTCTTCTGCACTGTTTTGTCTAGTAATCTTTTATTTTTTGCATTAAAGTTTAATGTATAAATAAATCAGTACCATGATTGCATTCCTCCCAGCCACATTACATTGCAAGATTTGAACTTTTAATATTTTGTTTTATTATATTTTGGTCTTGTGTTTGTCATATCCTTCAATTTAAGAAATTTTACTGCTCATTTGCTTGATTCAAAAATTATTGTGATGGGTATATGCAAGATGTTTGAGCGTGTTATTTCTCTTGAATTTTCTATGCATACCAATGAGCTTGACATAAATGACAGAGAGGAAAGCCTATGGAGTGAACAATTGATTAAAGGTAAGAAGAGAGGGGAAGTCTAGATTATGGTCAAGATATGATGTTCTTGTTTCTTGTAGGTGGACTGGACGGACCAATTCTAATAGTGGGAGATATCATGGTCTAGTTTATGATAAGAATTATAGTTTTTAAATGTGATTGTTAAATTTATTGACACATGTAAACTTTTGGTAAATTTTTCATTTATCACCACATATATAGTACATGGTGCATCGAGTTGTGCATGTGTAGTATATAGATTCCATTTCCAATACTTCCATGGATTGGTTATGTGTCAGCAGTTAATGTTCCCTACATTTTAATGTTTATAATGTATATTTCGTTAATATTTTTTTAAGTATTCAAAATTGTTATGACCCTTACAATACGTATCAAAATTGAGTCTCAATATACCATGTTTTTCTATTTTAAAGTATTTTGTATTTTCATTGTGATGTATTAGTTAATGGTTATGTTATTAAAATATGTATTAATGTATTTGCAATAATTCCAAATAGCTGCAAATCCATTAAAGTGCCTTAGGGTGGACGTAGTTATTAGGAAAGATTTTATCCCCAACAAGAAAATGCATTTCTTTTATATAAATTATTTTGATCTTAAGTTTGTAGCGACATACTTATAAATTAATTTGAATTCAAATATTAGTGTGCACATGAGGTCAAGATTGGCCAACTAGGATGAAAATCATTGGGAATGGAAATTCTCAAATGGAAATAACGACATGAGGTTTGAGAGCCTACTATACTTAGACATGTTTTTTTAAAAAATTGGTCTTTTTTTAATACTTTTCTAGTAATATTGAATGTTTTTTACTATTAAAAGTCATGCATATGATTGGGTATATATTTAAATAAAATTTACATATAAGTTTATTATAAGACGATTAAGGCTATGCAGTGATGGTAATGATCAAGTCATTATTTTCAAGCTTACGTTTTGATTAATTTTTTACTATTGGTTTTATAACATAAAAAGAGATGCATGGCTCAGATTTAATTACAGAAATCACCACTAGCTTAAATTTGCCAGTTTAAGAAAGTGTAATTTTGGGCTTAAGGACGTCATCATGCTGGTCAAACATAAGACCAGGGTTATTTATTGATATATTTCGACTCAGAGCTCCATTTAACCTATAATCAATATCATTGGGAGTGTATTTTAAAGGGATACACTAAAAGAATCGTTTCATAAAGAATGGTTGAGGAATATGATAGATTTCAGTGACAGAGTTTTGGGTCACTTTCAGCTTGTTTTCTTAGTTTTCAAGCACCGAAATTAGTTACAAATTCCATTAAAGGGATCTTTTCATGCCTAGAAGATTTCTTTAGGTTGTTTTGACCTTCAGGCCCATCAAAACGTAAGGGGATGAGTTAAAATGGTTGTAGACATGAGAATGAGTTGTTCATAGTGGTCCACTGAAATCATGGTGGTCTTAAACAAATGACAACCTGACCTTCATCCTTATTCCCATAATCTTATAAACATTTGTTGGTTAAGGCTAAGAGATTATATCTAAGAAAAATATCTACATTTGTCGTGTGCATCAAAACACCTTTAGAGTGATGGGTCATCACAACTTTCAAAGATCCCTTAGAATATGTTTTAGAGGAATTTTGGGTAGATCACATCTTCTTGAGCATCTTCAAACCCTCTTGAACCTTTTGGAGAAAATAAGGATGAAAGGAAATATTCTTTGGAATATTTTGATCATATTCTCCCTTGTTTCTTAGCCACATTATCATTCTTTTGGTAAATAAGTAGCTATATTTTTGTAATTCTAAATAATCCTCTTTTGAATGAAGGGTTACTTTTCCCACTCAAATATCTAAAATTTTTGTGTGCCTCTTAAATTTGGCTTAAGATTTTTTGATGATTGATCAACTTGATTTATGGGGGCTGTAGACTATGTATCCTCTAGATTTTAATACAGATGGGGTTGATGCTCATATTTTACCTTTAGGTTTGTGTTAATTTGTCCCTTACCTCCATGTTGTTCCCATGAGTTATTGTGTGTGGAATTTGAAGATTTTTTACTAACCGTGTCTCAAGGTTTGGAGTGGGAGTTTGATTTGGATGCATATTTTGGTTCTATATTATATCTATCCTCTAGATCTATATATTTTCTTCTCACTCTTTTAACTCATTGAAGAGTTATCCACTTATTTTTGGTGTCATCACTGCCCTTTTTTATGTTTTTCCCTCATCCATTTTCTCTACAATTCGGTATATTAGTGTTTAGTGGTAATTGGTGGTTGGAATTAAAGTAGTTAGTGTAGAAAACCAACTTTCTATAGACTTCTTTCCTAAGGAACCAAGGTCCCATGCCTTAGGTAAAATCACATATTGTTGCTAACATGTAAAAAGTCTTTCAAACTTTGTCAATATTTCACATGCACACGTTTCATGTGATAACAATTTTTGCACTCCTAATGGGAGATTTAATATTTTATTATCTTTAAAGTGTGTCATAACATAAGTTTACTTAGACATTTGGTGTTCATTTGGTTCTTATATTTTCTCTAAATGTGGCATTGTAGACTAACTTGTGTTCTTGTTGAGAAATTTATTGTGTTTACATAAAATATTTCATGTTTTCTTGATTTATAGCTAAGATATCATGTTTCCTCATCTCTTTTGGTTTGTTAACCATAATATTGAGCACCTGGAAACTCTATTGGTCTTTATAAGTCATACCACCCATTTTCATACCATATCCATCAATTTTCTTATCTTGTAAAGTTATTCAAACATGGTTCTCCTTTCCCACACTAGAATTTTTATGTACATTCATAAAATACTATTCCTCCTCCTTAATTCACTCCTGACTTCCCTAGAAACTAAATATGTGAACCCTATCATGATGGATCCACATACGCCCCAAGTCACTTTGATGTATATGGTTATTTAACTAACTATGGTGGTTTTCAGGCACATGGATATGCTTATAGTGGAAATAACTTCATCTCTAATGTTGATTATTAGTTGTAGATCAAAACCATGTAAAATGTAATGAAATGTTACCATACAACCTCAAGGCGTTGGCTAAATTTGTACACCAAGGTCATATTATCCCACCACACTTTGCAAATCATACTTTGGGCCATAAGACATTATTTTTCACCCACTCTACTTTTCTTTGGAAACCAGACTCTAGAATCTAGGTCGATAGACATGGGTGGTTTCTTTGATACCAAATGTAACAAGTTATTACACCAAAATCTTGAGGTGTAAGTGAAATCAATACAATATGATCATATCAGAAAAGATAATGCAAAGATAAATCGATCTGTTTTGAAATCATGGTAGCTAAACTACCTGATCCTAGAGAAATATTCCATGAGGTGGTCCTCTACCAAGTTGGTATAACCCTCAACATTTTATGGGGATCATTTTTTGAGAGCTTGATAAATATGAGAGAGATGGTTGAAAGGATGGAGGTTAGGAATTCTAGTTGTAGAGAACCTTGTCAATGGGGGAACCCTTTACCACATCTATACATACTTCATACTCATGCATTTGAGGCATTTAAACCCTCTCAGCCTATAGCTAATGCATATGTCCATTTCTTGGACCCATATAAGCTTCATCCCACTCCCAAGAAATATATAGTATGATGTCTCCACATTTTGCACCTCAAAAAAATCAACCAACATCTCTAAACTTCCTTGATTTCTTGGATCAAAATATATATGCATGTGTGCCTCATTCTTAAACACCTGATAAATTGCAACAAAATCCTACCATCCTCCCACTCTCAATAAATTTATTTCCTAATTCCTAAGATAAACTTGACAAATCAATTTCAAATCATGATAACTTACAGATTGGAACATTTTAGTGAACAAAAACTTAACCACTCACTTGGATAACTCTTATTAATCCTAGATATGAACCTATGGCGATGGAAAAGGATGCTCCTCATCCTTTAGAATATGAAAATATAAGAATATCTTTGAATAAGTTTCCTAAAGAGAGCCAGACCATCCCGTAAAGTAATATTTGAAGGAATAGGCTAAAGAGTTCGGGAAAGACTTTAAGACCAATAAAGATCTCATAAAGATATGTTTAGTAGTCAATCCCTTATAAGTACACTACATCACTTTGAGGTAAGTTATACTAATAAGATTTAAGAAAAAAACTATCTTAGATTGGAATGAGTATGAGGAAGATAACGAGAATTTGGGTTAGCTCTTTAAAGAAATTCCTTCTGTGTATTTTGATCGATATTAAATTGGGGATGAGTTTGTTGAGAATAATCCAGAAGGGGTGGGGATGTTGGACACTGAGGAAATCTAGCTAGATGCAAAAACTAACAAAACCTTGATGTTTCCCATGAGAACAATGTATCTAATCAGTCAGAGGTGCAATTAGATCTACACAATGAAGAGGAGACCATTGAGAGTTTATTGTTGTTGTAGACACAAAATCAGACACTTGGGTACATTTCTAGGTCCTAAATCAAGTACTACTATTCATTTGATTCCTAAGTGAGAAAACAAGCAATTGATAGCTATCTTTTACCTTTTTTCTATGTTTTTTAATTTTTAATTTGGCCTCCTACACCCTATAACCCAATCAACGGTTCATTTCTTTATATTTCATTACTTTGGACACAAAATCCTAGACAAGATGCCAACGCCCAAACATCTTTGTCCTTATGGGCGCCCCTTATCTCTTTCTACTTTACTCACTCTTTTTAGGCTTCTTTTATCTTTTGGTCATCTTATTTTCTTATGGGTCATCCTTCAAGTTGGAAATTACGAAATTCAACCAAGGGAATCATATAAATACAAAGTTATGTGACAAAAATAAAAGACCAAGCTCTAAACATATATCATCATCACCTAAGGTTACATCTAAAGGAATTTTAAGAGCATCAAGGCATCCATCTAGAACTCACTCAAGGGACAAAGGATTGCATTTTATGCATACACACATAGGAGGGGAAGCTTATTTTTCCATTGACACATCTATTTACATTAGTACATATACCTATCACCCGCTATCATGCACTCTTTCTCAAGGGCTTCCTAGGGCATGATTTCTACACAAACTCATAAGAACTACATGGAGTCTGAGATATAGTGTAGTGCTTGGTTGTAAGTTCACTCTGTCAGGTGACCATAGGGGTCAGTCTGACTCCCCATTTGCATATTTATTTTTTATGATTTGATGTAGTTTGGGGTTTTACATGATATCATTCGTTTTTTAGGCTACATGTGAATTATGCATTCATCCTACACCATACATGTAATGCCCACTTCTCTTCTTCACTAAATGAAACATGATCATCTTTTTTTGAATTGTTATAATTGTAAACCTTGTTGCTTTATTCTAATTAGCATACTAATGAGGTGTGTGGGGCATCATGACTCCTTTGTGTTTTGATTATTATTATTTTAACTGTATGTCGTATTATGGACCCTAATGGGCATTTAAGGATAAAACAAGTAGCTAGAATGTTTGCATTGTCGTAATTTGATTGCGATAGCATTACTCTTCGATATTGTTTTGTTGTAGTTGGTTTACCTCTGTGACTAGACACATAGACACTATTGCACGCTTTATTACTGGCAGATGTTAATAGACAAACGATATCAACACGTTGAGATATGAGAATTGAAGGATAAAAATTATTGTAACCGAACTAATTAACTTATGATAGAAATTCAGTATGGAAGAAAATGATGTGTTGTAAGATAAATATATGTTGATATTTTGAATCATTTTCGTATGGATTTTTATTATGATGTTCAAAGTTATTTTGTGATTTATTTAATACTAGAGGATTGGAAAAATTGTGAATGAGTGAAAGTATTGCTTTAATCTGATGACCCAGTTGGTCTTTGATCTTAGTTGCAAAATGATGTATGGGTAGAATCAAAATGTTGAAAATGGGAATAATTGTTAAAGTACTTGGTCTTAGCAATATTAATTATGATTTTTAGATGTTTGAAATTGATAGTTAGATGTAAGTGTTTTGTTACTTCGAAATCCTTAATATGGCCATGAGGCCAGAAGGGTATTGTGTGTTTTGTAGGAAAACATATCATGACAAACTACAGGGGGATTGGAGACCAACCACATGGGAATTCTAGGTGAATTCAACAAGGGTCACCATGGCAACATGTATTTGTGTGTGTGTTTGAATTATGGTTAGGGGGAAATTGTGACCAAGGGGTTATGCCTTGTCTTTTATTTAGTTTTCCTTTAATTGATGTTAGTATGTGATTTTAGTGATGTAATTCATTGTATTATTTATTTGGAATTTGGTGTATGTATTTTACCCCTTTATTATTAATGGGTTTTAGTGTCTTAATTAAAGCTAAGTTAATTGTGTCCTAAACTAATTAAAGATGTGACCAAAGGAATTCATTTATTAGGCTAGATTTTCTCTTGGATTTTGTGTTGAAAGTTGAGTTCTTGGAAATCTTGAGTGTTGTACACTCTAACCCTTCATGGAAATTCGAATTTGGCCTTAGAGGCCAATTTTGGAGGTTTGTGGGACAAGTCAAACTTGTCCCATACCTCTTAAATGGCTATGCCAACCCTACCTATGGGTTGGGGGGTCAGAATTAGACCCCATTAGGTGTTTTGGGAAGACAAAAAGGTAAACTATTAGTGCACTTTATTTCATGTAATTAATTTTGTCCTTATGAGGTGTGGGCTTAGATTGTGTGTGCAAGTAATATGTCATTTCTTCACCCACTTATTAATTGTGCTTTGGAGTTTGAAGTTTGACTTTTGAGGTGGAGTTGAGGATGAGTGATGTGGCATTCTACATAGAGCCACCTCACCCTCCTCTCCCTTTTCTATTTAATCTAGTTCTTTTGCTTGATTAGGGGTTACTTCATTCTTTTGGGTGCTCTTGAATTTTGGAGTTAGAGTATTTAGAGAGTTTGTGGTCTTTGTGGGAGCTTGTTGATGATTGTTTTAGCTTGAAGGAGATTTGAGTTTGACTCTTGGAACAAGCTCTACCATGGAAAGGTAGCAGCTTAACTCTTGTTAAATGCTTTCTTTTATTTTGTATGTATATGTGTTTGTTTTGAGTGTTTTTGAATGCTTGTTGGGTGCTTGGGTAGATTACCTAAGTGTGGTGTAGGGGGGACTATGGGGAGATTTCATGTATGGAGGCATAAGAGTTTTATTCATGCTTTGGAGGGAGTTTGGGTTGATTGCCCCACCTTGGATAAGAGATTGCTTGCATTTCTTACTTGGTTATTTTGTTGAGGGATCCATAAGAGGTTTTAGGGAGGCATAAGAGATTATAGGGAGCCATAAGAGAATGGGGGAGGCATAAGAGGTTCTTGAGGGAGACATAAGAGTGTGTAGGGGTTTTGAGATGTTTATTGGAGGCTAATTAAGGTGGGAACTCATTTCCCATTGGGAGGAATAAGTGACCTCCCCATAGATTCTTGCTCCTTTGGATTTCATTTAGAATCCTTGTATATTTTTTTTGCTTTCATCCTTGTGTTTGAAGTTGAATTTGCTTGTGTTTGGAATGGTTGTGAAATACTTGGTTATGTGTTGTGGAAGCTTGTTTGTTTCCATGGTTGGATCCACCTTTCATTTTAATGTGGTTAGGGCTCGGGGGCCAATGAGGAGGATGAATTCTCCTCCTCATTGGAATTCTTGGTTGGGTGGAGAGTGTTGCCTCTCCCCCCTTTTTTGTTGTGATCAAATGAAGTGTGAAGGATCTCTCTTGTTGGTGATGTGAAAGTTGGAGCTTTGTTGGTTCCTTCAAGAAATCTTTATTATTACCACTCAAGGTGGAAGATGTGTAATATTGTATTTTTTTAAAAGGAAATGTAGTTTGTAAGTTGCATTATTATTTGGAGAAGTTCATTGAAGAGTTGTATAATTTACCTTCTCCTTCAATTATAACATTGAAATAAAAGATTCAAAATGGAAAGCTTGAGTAAAAGTTTAGTGAAAAATTGTTTGTGTGAAAAGAGGTTCTTTGTTGTAAAAAGAAATGAGACATGCTCAATGGAAAAAGGAAATTTTACTTGTATTGTGAAATTGTATCCTTGTAAATAAGAAAGGAGAAATATAGAAGTTGTAATATGTAAAAACGTGCATGCTTAGTAAACTTTTATGTAGAGTTAAGTTGTTAGAAGTGTTTGAGCTAGGGAGTTGTAGTGAAAATAGAAAGAGACAACAAATTGGAAATATATTATTATGTTGGGATATTACATTATTGTAGTAAGGAAAAATAACAATACTAAAGTAGATTTAGATCTTTTTACTCTAGGATGTGAAAGAAAATTAGTTGAACAAAATGATTCATTCTTGTTGCTTCTATTGATGAAGAAATTCTTTCAAAATAATTAATTTTAACTAAGAATGAATAAATGAAGTTAAATCTTACAACTAGAAAGTCTAGACATATAAAATCAAGTCTAGAATGTATTTTTAAACTTTTTTGCAACTTTTTTTTTTTGATAAATCTTGGGTTTGATGGTTCTATTTCTATGAAACATGACCTCCGCCCTATGCAGAGCAGCGGTCTCGTAACCACTGCTCAGGAAAGGTGGCGGTCTTAGAACTGCTTCTCCATAAGGCAACGGTTCATGGTTTGTCACCCAGGTGGGGTGGCAGTCCTGTCACTTACGGCGGAAATTTCCAATTCCACGTCTGTACAATCTCTAACTTGTAATAACTAAAAATTTTAAGCATGCAAATTTACTAAAGACACCTCCAGCAAGCAAAAAATGGCAAATCTCATGAGTTTAAGCAATAAAATCTTTAAATGGTAATTTAAAAAAACTCATGTTCATTTATATTAATGGAGGAAGGGTTTTCCCCAATTGGAGAACCCCAAAAACAAATGGCTTGAAATAAAACCAGTTTGGAAAGGAAAACCTCCTTCAATCCTTGAATGAAAGAACTACAATGATAAATCTACAATCTAAACAAATCTAAGCTTGATCCTCTTAAAGAAAATCCTCCATAGTTCTTCCTCTCTTGCTCCCATGGCGTCCTTCTCTCCAACCTACAATCTTAACAAAAGAAAATAGACCAAATGAGGAGTTTATAATAAAGGAAAAGTTTTAATAATAATTCATAAGGATTTCTAGGTTTAGTTGGAACCCTAGGATCTAATGGCCAAGATTGGTTTAATCTAAGGGTTGAGGATCAACCCTACTTTTGTTTGGTAGGAATATATTTTATATATTTTTAAATAAAATTTAAGGGTATGTGTAGATGAATGAATGGGGCCATTTAATTACCTCGGTGTCTAAGTCTTTTTCCTAGTTCCTAGTATGTTTTAGTAAATTAATGAAATGTGGGATATTAAAGCTAATAAGACAATGAAGCAAAATAACAAAGTATAAGGTTGACCATGTTGGGATTAATCACTGATTACAGAGAAGAAAGAATTTAACCAAGAAAATTAAATTATGTCACCTTCCTAGACAAATGTTAATTAATGGACTTTAGAGATAAATTAAAAATATTTAATCTTTGAACTAGACCTAGTTCCCCAATTTTAGGGTTGAGAATCTTGGTGTAAGATAATTTAATGTACCCTAGGGGTTGACACCCTTGTAATCTTACAACAAAAATTATTCGCAACTTTTGGGATAATTTTTTAAGGTTTCAGCATGTTCTAGAACGTCATTTTTTAACGGGCGTTACAATACATGTGACCAAAAGAAAAGGTTAGTGACACTTGTGTCATACAGTAAAAACTAGTTTCTGAGCTCCTATATAATCATAGATGCCTAGTAGATGTCCCTAGTGCATAGGCACCCTAGTCCTCTTCTAGGCACCCTAGCCCAGGCTCATTCAATAGCTCTAGGATTTTTTTTATTGTGATAGTCTACTCCTCCTGTTCACTAATTTTCTAGTCTAGAATACTTCGGGATTAAGTGAAAAATCAGCTAAGTCTTCTATTCTCTCTCTTACACTTAGGGTTTCATATTTAGCTTATTGCTTGTGTCAAATATGTACTTTAGTATTTATTTATCATAAGTGACTATGCAATTAGGATTTCACAAATTCCATATTTGTTAAATCATTTGGCGAACCCGTATTTGAACACTTTGGGATCTTCATTTTTCTATACAATCTTCTTTTATGGATCTTAAAGCTCCTAAAGTCCCCTTGTATCGATTACTTCAAATGCACCCACCTTGCAAAGACATTTCCAAAAATCTGTACACAATATTTGCCTCCCTCTTGATACGCCACCTTTAAAAATAAGTTCCCTCTTCGATCGTCTCTCTAATGACCTTATTGAATTGGATATCACACCCCATCAATCTATTTGCAAATCAATTCAAGCTTTACATTCTTTATTCCAAGATAAATTTCAAGCTATGGAAACCATGATCACATCTCTTAAAGATGAAATTCAACATCTCAAGGCAACATCTAAGGCCCATGCCACCTCTTCTTCTACATCTCATGCGTGCATATCATTGAACCCATAGTCTTACCACTTCTCACACCTCTCAATTTTGATCATAATGCTAAGTAACACAACATTCTTCCTATGCTCCTCAATCACCAATTGATCAATTTTCCACCAACTCATTTTTATCCTCCTTATCGGCTTACCAACTATCAAGGTATCACATTTTACAAGTATTACCAGATCAATGGATATAATGACAATAATTGTTATGATTTACAACTAAGAATCAAAAACCTTGAGCATTAGGGTTTTATCTCATTTGTTGTACAACATTCTATTGCATGCCCACCTCCAAATGGGATACCAAATCTTCTCCTTCTATGATAAATGAGAATCATCACATTACTTCTAATGTTCCTTCTTCAGTCATTAAAGTGCCACATATACAACCCACTCTAACTAAGAAATCACCTCTCAACATCCATCCTCCATCACCTCCTCCTACTAAGTCTTCTACTATGTCATAAAATCCTAAGCAACCTCCTCTCACAATTAGTCCAACACATCCTCCTCTCAAGTCTTTCACGATTTCATCAATTCAAAATAAGCTACAACTAATTATTTTTGTCAAGGAAACTACTCCTTACATTGATCCCCTTAGCAACATCAACTAGATCCGTACACTTGGAGGGAATCATGCTTACTTCCCCCTCCTAGCATTATCAGGTGTCTTTCATTTCAACTATTACACTTCGTGCTTCATAAATAGTCCTTCTCATGTATCTTACACAACTTGATACACACAATTGGTCTCGTCACTACCCTATGACACACTCTTGTGCTAAGGTTCACATTTTACTGTTGAGAGCGTACAATATACATGAACCTCACACACTACACATTTCATGCTCCTTGTTTCATGATACATCTTTCTAACACTCCATTCTCACACATCATAACATCCTATTCTACAATATATAGTTTGCACTTCATGTTACATCTAACACAAATTTTCAAACCATTACTTTATGATGTAATCTAGTTCCATAGTTCATACTCTACTCTTGAGGGTCTAAATATGAATTGAACGTAACATCCCACATTTACTATTTATGCTCTTTGCTTCATTGATCATATATTTCTAGTACACATGTTCAAACCATTTCCCGATGACACACTCTTGTTTTATGGTTCATTCTTATTTGTCGAGGGGTATTTTATAAATGGACCTCATATCATACCCATATACGTCTTCTCAGTTGCTCCTATCAAATTCACTTTACATACCATTCCATTTCACTCATTCACAACATATTGCATATCTTGGTTTCATCTTTTCTTGTTTTCTTATACTTACATGTAAACTTTGTTTCTCATACTAGACAACTACTTAGTATGTCATTATATTTTCTACATACACATGCACATTCACTTTTTCTATAATGGTAAATGCATACTTTCTACAAATCCTTACACACAACACAGATTCTTGGCACTATACCTCTTACCATTCCTACCGAGGCTCTTGGGGGCATCTAATTTCTTACACACTACAGGTGTGATTGTTTCATTTTATACTACATCATATTATTATTAACACACTACCCTATATCAGAAAATACCTACTTTGACATACTTTTTATCTTTCTAACATGCTAATGGGTGCTTCATGTGCAACATTTTCCTTACAGAAACTATTCGCCACCATAGTTGTCTGATAATTTTCTTGATGCTATTCTCCATTGTTTTCCATTGCATGCCATTGTTTATGAGATATGCCCTATGAACAAGAAGACTAATCAATCTATTTGCAAATCAATTAAAGCTTTACATTCTTTATTCCTAGAAAAATTTTAAGCTATGAAAACCACGATCACATATCTTAAAGATGAAATTCAACATCTCAAGGAAGCTTCTAAGGCCCATGCTACTTCTTCTTCTACATCTCATTCTAATTCTATGTCTTCTTGTAGACACTAAATAACACACTTGGGTACATTTATAGGTCCTAATCACATATTATTATTCATATGATTCCTAAGTGAGAAAACTAGTGATTGACATCTATCTTTGGCCTCTTTACTTTATTTCTTCCTTTCTTTGTGGTTTGGCACACCCCACTACCCATTGTGACATTCAAGTTACATTATCTTTCTTGTCCCTAGACACCGGTGCCCAGCCAGGATGTCAGTGCCCTTGTCCCCTATGGGTGCCTTAGACCTCTTTGTATCTTACTAAACTCTTTTGGGCCTCTTTTATCTTTTGGGCATATTGTTTTCTTATGGGTCGGACTTTTAGTTTTCAATTACGAAATTCAAACAATGGAATCATATAAATTATATAAAGCTATGTGACCATAACAAAGAACCAATCTCTAAGCATCTACTATCACCACCTAAGGTTCATCCAAAGGCATTCTAAGAGCATCAAAGCATCCATCTAGCACTCACTCAAGGGATAGACATATCTTTCAACCCAATGTTACAAGTAAAAGCACAATAAAATGTCCCACTTTTTGGTATGGTTTGTACCTTAGTAAACATGAATTTTCAGTTTAATTGATTTTCTAAAGTTAATAGCCACAAAACCGTACATATTCATGAAATTCTACGAACTAGTGAAATGTTGTGTTTAGAGTGTAGAATACATGTATATTTTTTTAAAAAATATTTGGCAAAAATTCTAGTATTTTTCTTAATTTTATTCATATGTTGTTTCTTATGTTATTAAAGAGGAATGACTGTCCCTCGGTGGTTTTTTAAAATGAAAACTTATCTTTTCACTATGAAATTTTAGATATATGTTCAAGATTATAATTTTGACGTGCAGTCAAAATTTCATATTTTTTTGACTTATATTTTTTTTTTAATTAATTATTTAGTAACTATATTTTAAAATAAATGGCGTCCATATTTCAATGCCAATAACTTTTAATATTTATATCGAAATTATTTTTTTTTTTTCACAGGCAAGAAGATAAATTCAACAAATACTAAGTATATTTTTTTTCAATTTTTTTTGATATATTGTACTATTTTTCAAATTTGGTTGATTGTGTACTATTGATTGCCCTAAAATACCGTATGTTAGTAAGAATTAAAAAATAAATAGTAAAACAGATTTTTGAAAAATGAAAATTGCATTTTTAGAAAGCCAATAAAAATATGAATTTTGTATCAAAATTTCGTAAGTTAACTATTTCGTTTACCCTGGTTACGTGGCATCCGAGTGGCAGATTTTAGGTCACAATTGTCCCCCACAAAGATTTGGGGCCAAAATGTGCCATTTGGGCACCATGTCACTGCCACTCAGCAGGGTTCGCGCGAACTGGGGTTCGCGCGAACCATGTTCGCACGAACATGGTTCGCGCGAATCCCAGTTCGCGCGAACCCACTCTCCACCACCAAAGCGCCGCCAGAACGTCTCTTCCTAGCTTTAATGATTCGCAATTGCGTCTCCCCTTCTAAATTTAATATTTTACAGGTTACTTACTTAATATTGTTCGCTTTTTATGTTTTAAATTTAATTTTTTACATATTTTTTTGTTTTAAAGTAAGTGTGTTTTTTTTTTAAATTGTTTTTTTACCAAAAATATGTAATATTAAATTAGAAAAGTTGTTTTACATATTAAATATAAATTCTATTAAATTTAGAAAAGTTGTTTTAAAGTTATAGAAAACTAAAATTAAAAATAACATAATTTCTACTGAGATTTGTATATAAATGGAGTTGCATGCATGCATGCACATATAGTTTTGTATCAAGTTTACTCTTACACATTCAGATTTGTATCAAGTGTGCAGGTGAAATTTTTTGAAGTGGATGAATCATGGGAAATGCAAGGAATGATAAACGAAAATATACCGAGGAAGAGAATGCAAAGAAGAATGCTAGAAGATCTATTCGTAGGAGGGCACAAAGAGAGAGAGAGAAGACACAACAAGTGAAAGACAACGCTGCAAAAATTGGTACATATGTATAGAAACCCTTGATAGATCCTAATATTTTTTTTAGTTCTTAGGTTTAAATATGATAATTTATGTTTTTTTAGATTGCGTAAAGGCAAGGGTTTTGATAGGATCCCATGTGTATGTTTATGGACACAGATCATGATGCGCAACATTATGCTGAAGTGATATCAAAAGTTATGGAATTACTTCCCAAAAAGAATGTGAAACACTTGGTGAAGATGGATTTACAAAAATTAAAAGAATTTTCCGAACAAGAACCACTATCACGAAAGAAAACATCAAAAAGTGTAGAGATAATATATGGTGAATTTGTTAATTTGACTACAGTTGCTAGAGCACATTTGTTGGTTACATTCTTGAATCGTGTTGATATGAAGGAAACATTAGAATTGTTAGGTGTTGATTTTGGACAGAAAAATTCAAAACGTGTAGAAGAAGAATTTGTTGGGAATGTTTTTAAAGGAATAAGTTCTTTGGGTACAAAAACTAGGTCTGCTGATAAGAGTATTTCTCGTAGAGCAATATTAACTTCAGTTGTAAGTGAAGATACAACAAAGAATCGTCATGTTACCGCATTTGCCAAGGCATTGGGTTTATCTAGAAAGACGGTTAGCAGGTATGCAAAAAGGAGGAAGACATTGGATGACTCTACTATGGAAGGAAATTGGGCACTAATGTGTAGAAATCCACGTTCTGATAAAATAGAGGATAATATTGTGAAGATAGTTTCTGATTTTTGGACTGAAAGGACTCGTCCTTCTCCGAATGTGAGGGATGTTTTAAAACACAGGGTAACTCGCAATAACTATGACGAACATATAAAACATTGGCTTGAAATAACTCAACACGAAATGTACATAAAGTTTACAGAAGAAAATCCAGATGTTAAGATTGGACAACGAATGTTTGAAAATTTGAAGCCTTGGTATGTGCGAGCTGATAAAGTCCTTGACACATGTTGTTGTCGCTATCACGTTGAGTTTGATTATCACTATCAGGTACATAAAAAATTATAGATTCAATGTATATATATTTTGAGGCGTGCTTTCATTTATATCTATATATTTAAAATTTGTTTAAATATCATTTTTTGAGACATGTGATTTAAAATTAATGTATTTCAAAATCTATGTTTTTTCAGGTGTATAGAAAGTTACGAGAAGAAATTGCCCCCACCTACACGTGTCAGTGAATTCATAACTTCAATTATTTGCAACGTATCTGATGATCATGTTGATGATCATATGACTTGCATCAAAGGTGTCTGTGACAAGTGTGGGGGACTTGAAATTATTGCCAAAAACAAATGAAGATTTGGACACAGTTAACCTGGTTGCTTGCAAGAGGTGATATATATAAATTTATGTTTTTAAATTAGGATGTTAGATTTTATTTTGATTTTTATTTTACTGCAAATGAATACATGACAATTTGTCCATGTTATGAATTGATTTTGTAGGTTCAAATACATAAAATATTCAACAAGGCTTGGAAAAGATGCAACCAGGTTGGATTTGGTAGAAGAGGAAATCCCCATTGCTACATTCATGCAAAGTTTCCGAAGTTTAATTAGTCCGTACATCAAACATTCTCACTATTCAAAGTGGCAGGCTACACAATTCAAGACTAATAGGGACACATTCCCTATTGGTTCCATATTGTCCGTGGTTGATTTTGCTGAGAATTACTCATTTTCTCATCAAAAAGAAATTCAAACACAGTATTATCATACTGACCAGGTTACTATCATGGTTCAAGTATTTTATAGGCATGCACAATTGGATTTGGATGGGGTTGAAAGTACTTATGTGAAGCGAATGATCAAGAAGGAGTATCACTTCTATATAAGTGATGACAAAGAACATGACACCCACTTTGTGCAACACTGTTTTGGTTTGTTCTTTCAATATCTTCATCAGCGAGGAATACAGATAGATCACCATTTTGTTTGGTCAGATGGTTGCACATCACAATTCAAATCCTCTCGCCCTTTCTTTGCACTCAGTCGTTATCATCGTCATCACAAAATTCCTCATTTATGGAGTTTTTTTGAGAGTGGTCATGGGAAGGGAGAACACGATGGTGCGGGTGCATGCATCAAACGTGCTCTAAAGAAACAAAGCTTTGATTATGAGGGAGATCGATTGATTGATGCCCACACAGTTGTTGAATGGTGTAAGAAACATTTTGCAGTTCAGGTTTCAACCTCACAGGCTTCAACCTCACATGTTTCAACCCCGCACAGAGTATTTTGGGAGATAAAAGGTACATGCACATTTAAAACATAGATATGTAAATCTTTATGTGATTTATTAAGTGAACTACAAGTTACTAACTTTAAATTTTTTATTCTGATTTTTATTGTTTGTTTTAAACTTTATTGATCTTTTGAGCATGATTAAATGAAGGTATTGATCGGAGGACAAAGTATGGATGTGAAAGGATTCCCAATTCTAGGTCTTTGCACTCTCTGATGACTATGGATAGTAATAACTGGACAATCTGTACAAGAGATTATTCTTGTTTTTGTTATGAATGCATGAACAAATCATATTCAGAGTGCAATAGTCAAAAACATGGGTATGTAGGTGAGTGGAAGCAAGTTCCTTTAGTTGTGGATGACACATATGGATCAGATCATGATGATAGT
This sequence comes from Taxus chinensis, assembly GCA_019776745.2. Lineage (NCBI taxonomy): Eukaryota > Viridiplantae > Streptophyta > Pinopsida > Cupressales > Taxaceae > Taxus > Taxus chinensis. The sequence continues at coordinate 852,716,523 of CM034146.1, forward strand.
TTTGAAGATGTGCCATTAATTTCAATTGATTATGACCACATATCTGGACTGGTTAAACAAGGTATGTTTTATTTGAAAGGATCAAGTATAATTTGATAATTAAATATATATATGTATATATAATTTATACTATACATCCGATCATTGAATGTTTCTTTGCATTTTGTTGTAGGAGATGTATTTGCAGTCATTGCTGAAGAAGCCAATATTGAGAAAGTGGAGTACTACTTGTTGCGTTGCACAGAGGAGAGAACAAAGCTAACATGTGAAATAACAAGTGAAGTGACAACATTTTTTACTGGCTCAGTTGTAGTGCAGGGAACATACTTACAACAAGTGAAAGCCCTCCAAAGTGGGATTCACTTTGTTGATTACAAACCAGACAAAAAGGTGTATCATTACACCCATCACATAATTGCTACAGGGTTACAATTGCAGCAGGTGAAGACTACAAATAGTAAACGAAAAAAATGGAGACTAGATGTAGAAGACCATGAAAAACTTTTACAAGTCATTGAACAACGAGCAGAGCCACTTGGTATTATATAGAAGGACATGGAATAAATTACTAAACCTTGTTGGTAATAAACTATTAAGCTAGATAGCATTGTATTTTCTACTTGAAGGGACTATGGAGACCACTATACAATAAAGTTGTTTAATACTTGTGATTGTTACTTGTTGTGAGATGGTTTATGGTTTACAAGTATTGTGATATGGTTGTTACATAAAAGTATGTATGGTATAAACATGATTTATTCACTCATGATAGGCTGATTATGGATCAATGAAAACGCCGAACGGGTTCTTTTAAAGGAGTCAAATTCGAGAGAGAGAGAAACAAAAGTAGAGGAAGAAGGGTGGAGAAGAAGGCGTTAGAGGATGGAGCAAGCGAGAGGGTGGAGAAGTAAAAAGGTGGCAAAAATAGAAGGGAAGGAAGTTGAAAGTTTACTGTCCAAGACCAACACAACAAATTTGTCAATGCACAATTGTTAGAGTTAGTATGTTGCGACTGCCTCAAGGATTCTATTATACAAACAGAATCTTAAAGCTGAATTCGAAAAAAGGTTGTCTGATTAGAAATAGAACAGAATTCTAAAGTGTATAAAGTCCATAATTTCTGAGTAATTGCTAAAGGAATATAAGAATATAGGCTTTATAGATTTTATACAGTTAATGTGAAACAACAAGGTATTCATCAAAGCTATGGTCATTTAAATCGCATTTATCTTTAATACATAAATGAGTGGTGAATGGACTGCCATAAAGTGAGGATGAAGAGTATGTGAAGGTGGTGTAACCAAAAAGCAGCCTTGAGAGAGAATTAATGCCAAATGAGCATGGAGAGCAATACAGGTGTGGAAATTTATCTAAGCCAGAACTAAATAGATCAGTCTCAATAACTCTAAGCCAGCAACAGTCTAACAAAATATCACTCTCAATAAATATCAGTCCAACAAATATCACTCTCAATAATTTAAAACCATGCCTAAAATATAATCCTCCAAAAATATCGAATTGATAAAGATCCACAGATTTATAGAAACCAATTGATCCTAAGCACAAACATTAATACTAATACAAAATCACATGCCAACTATCAAACAGACCATAGCACATACTAAATTCTCTTAAACATTATGGGAAAGCAAGTCACAAGGCAAATACAGAAGTCACAACATTGACAAATCACAATGAACCTAACAGATGGCGTTTAAAGATAGCTTTCTACAACTAACATGACTTTATCCAATGAGGAAAGAACATTGGAAATTCAACCACTAAAACTCAAATGACAATTTCAACATCCATGTATATCAACAGCCAACATCAATAAAATGTTCGATATGAAAATGGACATCTTATAGAAGCAAAGACAAAAGAACATTGGAAATTCAACCACTAGAACTCAAATGACAACTTGTCCAACATCCATAAATATCAACAGCCAACATCAATAAAATGTTCAAACAGAAAATACACAACTTATAGAAGCAAAGAACAGTCACAATCAACTCGATGTCAATTTCTATAAGCCAGAAACATCTTGTATTAACTATGTCAATTTCAATGAGCCAGAAACAACTGTTTATATAAATCAATTTCAATGAGCCAGAAACATCTGCTTATATAAATCACAGAACATTCAAAACGATAATATCACAGAACAAAGGATACAAGCACAGAATATTCTTGTATTAACTATGTCAATTTCAATGAGCCAGAAACATCTGTTTATATAAATCAGCAATGAACATTCCAAACGAAAATCACTATAAAACAATAAATAGGGCAAAGAAGGTACAAAATTCTACCAGAAATCAACAAGCCAGACACATAAATGTATAACATTATTATTGTTGTTCAGCATGAAAATGCACAACAAATAAGAAAAGCATTGTATTAACTATGTCAATTTCAATGAGCCAGAAACATCTGTTTATATAAATCAACAATGAACATTCAAAACGAAAATCACTATAAACAATAAATAGGGCAACGAAGGTACGAAATTCTACCAGAAATCAACAAGCCAGCCACATCAATGTATAAAATTATTATTGCTGTTCAGCATGAAAATGCACAACAAATAAGAAAAGCAAATCCCTAAAGCCATATTACAACAATATTGTTTTCGTAATACAGATGAATATAGATGGAAGCAGAAAATATGATATATGAAGCATATATACCTCAAATCTGAGTTGAACATCCTATTTGCCTCAACGATAATCTGGAATATCTACCTAGCTATGCAAAATGAAAAGTAGCCTCTAGCCAAGATTTAGAATATCATTAAAGTATCTGTCAGAGTTAATATAGCTCATACACTTCTTGTAAAAGAAGCCAACTAATGCCTGGATCGTGATGTTGCACGACTAGATTCTTCGCGAGTCGATGGGAAAAGTTCCACATATCTACTGCCAATGGTCATTTTGTCTTTGCTCATGGCAGCCTTTGAGTCATCTGTGCTGAAAATTCTACAAAGGCTTCACCTGTAGCTCTTCCATCAGAATTTGTTACTATATGGATATTTGATTCAGACAGATCATAATCACCAAAAAAATCAATGATATCTCTTTTTGTGGCTGAGAAAGGAAGGCCTCTAAGCTTCAAAGTTCCAGTGTGCTCCATATGGTCCTTGTCTGAAGATCCCTTAGAAAAACTGGAGGGAGGCGCAGCAGGAGCATCATCTGCCTTGGGCTCATTCACTTCATTTGCAATGGCATTATAGTAATCTTGCTTCTTGCATCGGAAAACTTCAACATAACGCCATAATAAATTTCAACACTGAGCAATATATTCAGCTGTCACATAAGGGGGTGTCTTATATTCACATCCATAATTGTAAATACACGTGTCTAAGACATATATCAAAATATAATAATAATGTCTAGAAGTATGTCTAAAATGTTTGAAATCTATAAAATATCACAGATTTTAAAATATTTATGAAGTCACACTTGTATGCTTTGACCCTAATAATGTCTAGAAGTATGTCTAAAATGTTTGAAATCTATAAAATATCACTGAAGTCTCCTCCGTGCACTAGGGCGAGTGCCAGACCCCTCACTACGCTCTGCTGCACCCTGCATGTTAAAAAGAAGGAATATACATGTCATAAACTATATATAGCATGTACCATATATTAAAATATATAAGCAGAAATCTACAACAATTTCTTAAATAATTCAATACATTATATAACTGATATGTACAATTGATTACCTCAGTATCTGTCCCTGCGCGGATGTTGGGAGTATCTACGCTACCCGTAGATCTCTGTCCCGTAGATCCCTGTGAAACAAAATAAATAAAATGTAAGAAGTTGATAAATAAGTTTTTTGAATAAAGTTCATTAATTTCTAACATTTCAATTTAGATTAAATATTAATTATATTAAAACACATGTATTTATACCTCTGCGGAACGCGTCTCCAAATGTATGGGATTGTCATCCACGACCTCAACACCAGCAAATATCTCGGCAACTAAGCCAAGTTGACTCAGACCCGGAACATCAAGATCCATGTTGTGCTCAGTCAAGAGCTGTGTGTATGTGACACGGGTAGATGGTGTGGGCTGTGAAGCTCCACACACTGGAGCAGAAGCCTAAACACAAAAGTACATGTTTAATTTTAATATTAATAAATTGTAAAGTAATGATCAATTAAAATAAATTTTAATTATATTAATTTTCACACACCGGAACAGAAATGTGCTGAACATCAGGTGTGACAATCCCAGCTACAGGAAGTCTATCTGTAGCAGCGGCAGTAGTACCCTGACTAGAAGATACACTCCCACTCTGCTCTATAAAATCTAAAACCCCCGATAGTGGAATGCTGCAATGCCGAGCAATCACCTCATACGCACGCAACAAGTCAGCAGCCATGATGCGTCCTAGCCGACGTGCCTGAGCGGGATCTGTAACTAGCTCAAAGTCATCTGGGGAAATCAAAGATGCACGAGCGTATACCTCGCTGCGTGCATCACTAGTGCTACTAGCACCTCCACTGCTAGCATCACGTCTCTGAAGGTACTGACCCACACGGTCAGAAGAGATCAATTGGGTCTCGCGAGCAATGCCAGCAAGACCCTCGATAGCACCCTCATGTGCAGTCATAACGACAGGTGCTGCGACATCCTGAAAGCCTGATAAGAATGGTTGTGGCCTTGGTACAAGCTGCCGCGCATCAACAACTGCAGGAGCTCCCTCCTTTCTATATGCCTGCCTGTGGCTAATACGGCCATGCCCCTGCCCCAAATAACTAGGGATGTCTAAATAGTTCACCTTTAGGTTTAAGTGAACCTCAGCATGTAGCATCATTATGAAGTATAACGGTAATTGGTCATTATTTGGAAATTGGCCTTGAGAGGCCACAAATCTAGGATAAATCAAAGGGGCACATAAAGGACATGAACATTTGTTTACATAATAGGCCCTTATTTTCCGTTTGTCTGCATAAAAACTCCAACAAGACCTCTTAACGACTTCCTTATCGGAAAGTCGTGATGTAATCTCATTATAACCTACATCTCCTGAGACACTTGATTTTAGTGAATCCATAAATTTTGTTATTGATTCGGAATCAAATGGATTATATGTTTTCAAACTTGTCTCTATTCTACGAAGATCAACCAGTATTCTTTCGCAATGGGCTTTATACTGCCCAACTGTAGTTGGATTTTCAAGAATAGATTGCAATTTTGCAATCTCTAAATCGGTCCTCTCAAACAAATTAGGAGTTCCAGAAGAAGCCATGACTGTAAAAAAAAATGAAAGTAAAATTATAATCAATAGTACTTTTTATTAAAAAAAATTCCTAAGATATTCTCCTATATTAATGAAAACAGAAATATGAACTTTTCAAGCTTCAATAAATTACATAAATTACAAATCATTTGATAACAAAATATACCAAATGATGTTGCAGAGTTCAGAAATGAAAAGTTTTGAATACATTTACATGATCTTAAAGTCAAAGCAATGTCTAATACAAAACAGGCACATCAAAATCACTGAACCATCTCTAAGAAGAGTACTCTTGCCACTACAGGAAAATCCCAATTTAGCCATTCTATGATCAATTTTCTATTTTCTATTTCCTGGCCACCTATAAGTCATTAGTGGATGTTTTAGCTATCCATATAAACTCATGGATTCTGAACCTGTATGAGCACTTTTAGCAAGCCAAACCATATGCAAAACATTTATAAGTTATAACATAGCAACCATGATATGCATTATTTTGGCAGTGCACTCTGCAATCTCGGCTCCAATCAACAATTATGCCACTGTTGGGATCTTAGTATGGCATAGGCAGCTGTGAGCTACACAATATACTCATTTTTCTAGAAACTAAAAAGATCCTTCATGTTACAATTTGCAGCACATAAAAGAAGCCCTTCAAAAAAATACATTGAACAACAGGGGCAACCAAGAGGACCTTGGAAAAATGTACAGGTAACAGCCATATGAATTCTTCCTTAGTTGTGGATCAAAGCTAATAGAAATAAAGCTAGATAAAATTAGCTTGAAACTACAGTATAATCGTCCATTGTAAAAAACAAGTTTCTCTGAACCTGGTAAAAGAATACTTTTTATTGTCTGATTGGACGTACATAATGGAAGGGTATAAATATCGCATATTGCCCTCAGAGTTTCTCAAAGAGACCATTTACAAGTAACAAGGATGTAGCAGAATTTTATGATGAGCATTCCTTGTGGATTTCTGATTGGACGATTGTCCTCTCTGACTAAGGTCAACATCTTTTCACACCAGTTAGGAGTCAATATAGATCACCATATTCCGCAAGGCAAAAGGATATGCCGTCTTTTCTCTCTCATAGAGGTGTTAGATGGAAGAATTCTTTATCTTTAGCATTTCTATCTATTATGATATTTGAGTGAGATTTTACTAGCTATATTTTTTCGTAATTCATGTTAGAGATAATTGGCCCTACCTTATGAAGGTTGTTACATTCAGACATCGAGATGTCAAAAGGACTTCTAGGGCCATCAAATTTATTGCTTCTTGTTTCAGCCTGTCTCATCCATAGTTGTCCGATGTCAAGTGCAAATTAGCTTCATTAGTCACTATCACGGGTGGTTCTAGATCTGTGAGGCTTCTCCATCTCCCTCACCTAGCAAGTGGTGATCATGGTGCCTCAGATATCCTTTTCTTATTCTTGCTGTAGAGCTGACGAATTTTCACTACTCACAGTCTGAACTACGGGGGCAGGTGCACAGTGCCAATTTTCTTTCTACATCTTGAGGATTGCCAATTGTGCGTGTTAGGAGAAGCCTTGAGAAGGCAGCCTTGAATCCTCCTAGGATTTTTTAGTCACTCTCATAGCCTGTCACAAGGGCATCGTCTATCTCTATATCAGCCCTTTAGTGGTCCCTTTTGTACCCTTGGTACCAATGCATACTAGAACCTTGTTCTCCTTTGGCTTGCTTGCTATTGATCTATTGGCAAATCTCCCAGACTTGTTCATATATTGTTGCATAACAGTGGAAAGGATCATCCTCGCCAAGAGCATTTTGAGTCAAAACTTTGCAATATGACTATAAAAGATTTGCTATGATCAGTGACCATCAAAGGAAAGTTCATCTTCATTTGCTTTTAAGTCAAAACAAGTGTTGTAGAGAACGATAGAGCCTTGACTTCAAATTGAGTGCCCAACATGCCACTGTTGAAATTTGTCAGTACACGAGCTGGTTACATCTTAATCTGAGGCATGACTTTTCCTCCAACAAATCCATGTATGATTACAAACATTCACAGATTACTCCATAAAATCAACAGAGATGCAACACTGTGAACAGAACCTCCAAACTCAAAAGGATAAGTATTGATTGAAATGAAGGTCTAATACAAAACAGGCACATCAAAATCACTGAACCATCTCTAAGAAGAGTACTCTTGCCACTACAGGAAAATCCCAATTTAGCCATTCTATGATCAATTTTCTATTTTCTATTTCCTGGCCACCTATAAGTCATTAGTGGATGTTTTAGCTATCCATATAAACTCATGGATTCTGAACCTGTATGAGCACTTTTAGCAAGCCAAACCATATGCAAAACATTTATAAGTTATAACATAGCAACCATGATATGCATTATTCTGGCAGTGCACTCTGCAATCTCGGCTCCAATCAACAATTATGCCACTGTTGGGATCTTAGTATGGCATAGGCAGCTGTGAGCTACACAATATACTCATTTTTCTAGAAACTAAAAAGATCCTTCATGTTACAATTTGCAGCACATAAAAGAAGCCCTTCAAAAAAATACATTGAACAACAGGGGCAACCAAGAGGACCTTGGAAAAATGTACAGGTAATGAGCCATATGAATTCTTCCTTAGTTGTGGATCAAAGCTAATAGAAATAAAGCTAGATAAAATTAGCTTGAAACTACAGTATAATCGTCCATTGATAGGAAAAACAAGTTTCTCTGAACCTGGTAAAAGAATACTTCATTATTCTCTGATTGGACGTAAATAATGGAAGGGTATAAATATTGCCTATTGCCCTCAGAAGTTTCTCAAAGAGACCATTTACAAGTAACAAGGATGTAGTATACAAAACGGCCAACCAGGTATTTTCAGAGTTGACCTGCACATTCAATTAATTTCTAGGAGAAAAAAATGCTGAGCAATATGAATCGTTTCATTCTGCACCGTAATAAACCTTCATCTCGTGATTCAAGGAAATTTTATGAAGCCTTGAATAGTGTGACTCCAATTCATTCGTACACGGCAGTGAATATTTTTTTTGCAATCGAGCTATATTTTGCATTAACAAGACTTCATCATTGAGCTCTTACAACTGAATGAGTATTCTACTCGAGATGATCTCTGAGATCTTGACTATCAATACACCGGGTTGCTCTATCAACTCGTTGAACTCTTTACTGAGTTGCAATCAACTGGGTGCCTCCACAAAAAGTCGATGAATCATTCTAGGTGATCTCTTCATATGCAATTTAGGAATTATTTTTTAATTATTGCATCTCGATAATAATCAGAGATGGGTTCCTGGGACTATTATTTCATTAAACCAACATTGAATAGTGATAGGACCTCGTTGTCCACCATGATTGCACTTAACTGTCGTGCAATAATTGGATAACAGTTTCATGTAGCTGAGAAAATTTGAGGAGACATGTTTTTAGCTTTTCAGCTCAACTACTTTATATTCAAGCTTAACCCAACATTTTTGAAAAGAATGGTTTTACCACAATGGGCTCACGGTTCTTCCTTATTATATAACACTTGTAGTAATAATGTTTTGGCTTTGCCATAATAAGCACAATCATACCTTCCAAACGATGAGAAAATACCATTACCAATAAAGACCTAATGCCGCCATGATGATGACCTAGGTTCATGCCCATAACATGTCGATAGACACCCTTAAGACTGATTCTTGGCCAAAGAGCCCCTCATTTGTATTTTGGCAGTGCATTCTGCAATTTCGGCTCCAATCAACAATTATGCCATGGGTAGCTGTGAGCTACACAATATACTCATTTTTCCAGAAACTAAAAAGATCCAAAAATGTTACAATTTGCAACACATAAAAGAAACCCTTCAAAAAAATACATTGAACAACTGGGGCAACTAAGAGGACCTTGGAAAAATGTACAGGTAACAACCATATGAATTCTTCCTTAGTCGTGGATCAAAGCTAATAAAGCTAAGATAAAATTAGCTTGAAACTACAGTACAATCGTCCATTGCAAAAACAAGTTTCTCTGAACCTGGTAAAAGAATACTTCTTACTTGTCTCATTGGATGTACATAATGGAAGGGTATAAATATTGCCTATTTCCCTCAAGTTTCTCAAAGAGACCATTTACAAGTAACAAGGATGTAGCATACAAAACGGCCAACCAGGTATTTTCAGAGTAGACCTTCACATTCAATTCATTTCTACGAGAAAAAATGGGGTTTTACCAAAAAAAATTTTGCCAAGGTTTTGCAAAAAATGGTATTTTCATGGCTACATACCTGGGCTCTCCGTTGCTCGCCTTCGTCAAAAATGGTGGGCTCTCAGCTGGTGTGGTGGGCAGTTTGGTCGGCCTGCACAAGTCTTCACGCGAGTTCATTTTGACATCCACACATTTATTTACATTACTACATATAGCTATTTCTCGATATTCGGTGCATCTTGCATAAGATATTCCTAGGGCATGATTCTACACACATGCACATAGAACTACATGGAGTCTAAGATGTAGTGCAACACTCTGTTTTAAGTTCACTCTGTCGAGCGATCGTCGGGGTCATTCTAACTCCCCATTTTCATCTTTTTTTGTTTTAGGATTTGAATATTTTTTTGGGGTTTTATAGGAGATCATTTATTTTTTTAGGTAATAGGTGAACTCTGTAGACATAGTGTGACATACAAGCGACCAACAATGAAGGTTAGCAACATTGGTGTGACACAAGTGCCTATAAGAGGTTTCCAGCGCCTAGGCACCCCTGACCTAGCCCAGGTGCCCTTTTCCAACTCATTCCAATTGTTCTACAAATTTCTTAGTGCAATTACGACAGATTCCTCCTCTTGTTCATCTATTTTATAGTTCAGAAAACTTCAAGATTTATTGTGAAATCAGCTAAGTCCTTTACTCCCTCTCTTGTACTTAGGGTTTCATCTTATTGCTTAGGTCTGATCTATACTTCAGTGTTTTATTTATCACATGTGACTCTGTAATTAGGATTTCAAATATTTCAATACTGGTTAAATCATTTGGTGAACCTATCCATTCAAACCCTACCTTCTGAGCATGTATCAAAATTTCTCTTCTTCTCAAGTCATGGATCAATCTTCATATCCTTATTTCACCCCAATTAAGGTTTCCAACATGGTTACTACTGCTGATTTTATGCAAGTTTGTACTCAAAATCCTCCTCACTTTATTTCACCTAGGTTTGATCCAACTACTAATGTAGTCACCACTCACTGTATTCATTCTCCTATGACTCATTCCATTTCTATCCCACCACCTATCACTTCTACGGATCCTCCCACCACTTCTAATGCTACGATAATGTAGCCAACTGTAACACATACTCATTACTCTACAAATATCTTGAACTAAAAGAGAATAAATCTTCTTCTCCATTATTCAATCATGGATTATAATGCTTCATGAATAGGAAAAGAACTCGCAACTCAATTTTCTAATCAAAATCTAACTAACTTTGACTAATTCTACTCTAGATGGTGAAGTTTACTATTTTTAGCAGTTTACAAGAACCTGTTATTCTTAGTAACTTTGCATGTTTATTCGTATGGGCACAAAAATTTCCATGCATCTTCTGCATGCCAAAATTAGAGGAATTGACAACTTTCTAACCTACCATACATTTAAGAGACTAAAATTAACTAATACCCTAAAATAGGAAAAAACTGAAATATAACTTAAATCCTATTTTTTCGGCCCCTAGATGTTGGATTTTGGGCCCGATAATGTGCCAAAACGTGCTCCAAATAGAAAGGATGGTTGATCAGTGCGTTCATCTTATCGAAATAGGTGGTTTAAAAAAATGGAATCAAACGGATACCCAGAGCACAAGTTATGACCTTTTCAAGTTATTGCTAAAATTAGTGCATCATACGATATCATCGAGCAGTTTAAAAATACACTGACCAAAATATCTCTCTATGAATTATTGTGTAATATACCTAATTGTCATCATACATTAGAGGTTGGCCTTTGTTCTATCCACATTGAAAGTAATCATTCTTCGCCAGCCTTCATACATCTCATTCAGTCTCTAAAAATTCTACCACATGCTCTATCATTTAGTGACGAGGACATAGGGCCATATGCCATTAATAATCCATGTGCACCTCTATTTATCACTGCTATCATTGGTACCATTTGCATCAAGCATGCACTCATTGATAATGGCTTCTCCATTAATCTATGTGCTCACTCCATTTTAAAGGAAATCAGTATTACTGATAATCTCATTGCTAAAAATTCCACTCTCATTTGTGGTTATGATTCCACTACTCACACATGTCTAGGCCCTATCACATTACCTATACAAGTCAAGCCTAACATTGTTCCCATAGTATTATTTGTTATCTTTTCCTCATTTTAGTTTAATCTCATACTGGATAGACCCTCGATTCACGTAATGCATGTTGTTCCATCTACTGTTCATTGATGTGCTAAATTCCTACATGATGGTTATGAACATATTGTTGCTGTTGATCCCGATCCATTCAAATTCTACCGCATAAACCCCGTTACCAATATGCTTGTTTCTCCATCGCAACCTATTCCATATAACAATATTGGTACATCTTATATTGATCAATCTAGTGCTCCACAACATTCTTCCACTGCTGCAAGCATTCCATCCATTTCCACTCATACCACTGCTATCATTTCACCCACCGTGTCTATTCTAATAAACACTTCCCGGTGCACATCAATATAACTCCAGTTGGGGCTACTCACCTCCTACCAATATCCTTGATACTACTATCTAGCATGAAAATGCTGACATTAATGATTCTGATGATGAGGTTGATACCGTTGAGCTTACTAATGAAAAATTGTGTAGTCTTAATTTTACTTCTATTGAGATAGATGAATCATACTTCAATGATACTTTCATTACTATTGGCCTTGGTGAATATCAATTTAAGAAAACCCCTCCTTATACTAATGATATGGTACTTTATTGGGGGTCTGTCCATACATTGGATACCATACCACCTTTCTCATCTTCTCATGAGGAGCCCGCATTTTCGCTTCCTCCATTCACCTACACACTTTTCATGAATAACTCTTATTGGCATCACATTCCATTCGATCCCATTTTCTATGACACTATTTGCACATATGATGGCTTGGCTCGGCTAGGATTCATGATCAAATATCTCCTCCCCACATCTCATTTTTGTGACCTCTATCATGAATATGTTCACATTACAGTTTCCTATGGTCTTTGTTTCTTCCATCTATCAATCTTCATTGCATGCACTTCTCGCACTTCTCCACTCACACTTGGGAAGTATTGACTTGACTACATTGGGGGGAATTTGGACCCTAATCATACTGACATCACATTTCCCATGCATTTTGGCTGAGTTTCTATTTGCAATGATTCATTTCTCGGATATGCACACAATCTTACTTATTGGTATGCACATGGTTGTCAAAAACCACCTTTCACTGATGAAGAGTATGCAATGGGCATGTACAATTTATGTTGTAATGGCTCCTTATATGATCAACCACATAATATTGCTTACCCGGTCTCTGACACATCTCCATTTAGCTTCAACCATGACAACGATGATATTTTAGACAATTTTACTTGATTCTTCTTCACATCAGACACTTGGGGGCATCATTATTACTCTTCCCCCGTTGTAGCATTATCAGGTGTCTCAAATTTATACTCTACCACTCTACGATTTATATCTCGTCTTTCGCATATGCATCTTACACATCTTGAAACACTTGTATTTTCATCACCTTATAACGCACTCTTGTGATACGGTTCATAATTGATTGTTGAGGGCATATTACATTCTCGAACCTCACAGCATACACATGACACATTTCACACTTGGTGCATTCAGGACACATCTCTCCAGCATCACATTTTCACACATCATACTACCCTATGACGCACTCTAGTTCCACGGTTCATAATCAACTAATAAGGGTATAAATCTGAAGTGAATCTCACCACACTCACTCACTCTCTATGTTGTATGCTTCATTGATCTATCTATCTAGTGCACAAATTTTGAAACTATTTCCCTGATGACACACTCTTGTTCTATGGTTCATACTTGAATACTAAGGGGGCATTTATAAATGAACCTCATCTCATACACATCCGTATAAATCCACTCAAGGGGGCATGATACCCCTATCAAACTCATGTTGTATATCATTCCATCTCACTCATTCACAACATGTATTGCATATCCTGGTTACACTTACTCCTTGCTTGCTTATACTCACATGTTACACTTTGCTTACTATGTTAGCGAGATATATAGTATGTCATTATCTTTTCTATATACACATGTGCATTCTCTTGTTCTCTAGTTGTGAATGCAGACTTTCTACGTATCCTTACGTGCAACATAGATGCTTAGCCATGTACCTCTTACCATTCCCACCGAGGCTCCTAGGGAATCTAATTTTCTACACACTACAGGTGTTATTGCTTCATTTATACTACTTCCTATTCTTACTAGCACACTACTTTATATCGGACCATACATGCTTTGACGTACTTTTTATCTTTCTAACATGCTAGCGGGTGTTTCATGTGCAAAATTTTCCTTACAGGAACTATTTTCTACCATGGTTTTCTGATACGTTACTTGTCAATATTTTCTATTGTTTTCCATTATATGCCATTGTTTGCGGTATTTTCCATATGTCTTGCTTGTTCATTGTTTGTATGCTTTTGGTTGCTTTAGCTCTGATTGCCTTGCAACATTGTGAGTAATGTCCCATGTTTGAAACCCACTTTCTGTGATCTACATTATCTTATTTCTTGCTAGATTACACATTATCTTCTATATGCGTATTTTTTTATTACACTAACACATGTTTCCAGCCACTTTTTTTGCTTGTGCCTTGGTTTTTATGATGCACATTCCCTCCCATGTAGGGTATTAGTTTCAACACAATTTCTTGTCCTCTCCTTTAAGTTGCATCCTCCTAGTGATGTCGCATGCACCCAAAATGAGGGGAGCATACATTGGGTGAATCAGTCACCTCATACAACAATACACAGTTACAATTCATTCCTGCACAACACATAATTAGAATAGAGTTACAAACATAGAACATCCTAGATTTTGACGTGGGTCATTAGTTTAACATAGAAGAAAGTTCCTAGATACAAACATGAGCACTTGTGTAACCCTAACCTTTCCTATATGCCTATGACATGGGGGAAGTTACAGTCATTTTCTCAAATCACCATAGTTTTTAGCATTTCAAAGAGTAGTTTTCTTAGTATAGGAATAGTCCTTAAGAAATTAGAATTCATTCTATCTTTGTTTTCTTCTCTTTCTACTTGCATCAAACTGGAATAAAGCAAGGATCACGCCATCTGTAGTGGTGTATAAATTTGGGAAGTATTCAGGGATGAAAAATAACACTTAGACCTTTCTCCCTAGCACTTCCTCTTCCATGGAGTGAGATCACCCAAAAAACTTACACTTGGCATGAGGTCGCCCAAAAAAATCATTCTTGGTGTGAGATCACCCAAAATACTCGCTCTTCTACAACATTTTCAGGATCTTTTCTACCCTTTTCACTCATCACGGATCAGGTGAACATGTTCCTTTTACTATTGTTGATGCGTAATCACAACACCCTTTAATGTCTACAACTGAATGGGTTGATACTCTCCGTGTGATTGCATAACATGGGTACTATCTCCAAGTTGTGGGACTTGCTACTTGAGATAGACCTCCATAGAAAGCTGATTCTTATTCCTAATCCTAATGCTAAACTACTTATAAGGAAGGAAATGTGGCTATTTACTCCTAATCTAACAATTCCAAGGAGACAGAGAGATAGAAAGTGAATGAAAAGAGGGAAATCATACACTAACAAAGTTGATAACACCAAGAAAAGGGAAGTTGTTGATCATCTATCAAATCCAACTGCATTGAAATGAAGGGAGGTGAGGTGAGCAATGGAGAGGATGGACAACATGCATCATAGACCAAATGATCAGATTTCACACAGAACTCCATTTCCGATTCTCGTTAAACACAGCTCTCCAGACATGAAAATGAAACATCCAATACACGCACAGAATACTCCTGCAATGATGAGAGGCAAGAAGATGACAATGAAAAAAAGCGAAGGATGGACAAAATACATCATAATAAATGATTTTTATTGCTTCAAAAAATTTCACTGAGCATCACAAATGAGCAAGAGGAAAAAATGCCATTTTATAGAGGAGGGGAGGAGATTCAAACTCCATTTCGACCCTGGGGAAGAAAAGAAGAGAGGGAGGCAGAGAGAGAAGAATGAAAAACAAATTTTACAATGAATGCTACCCTCCATTTTTATAGATTCGATCAAAGAGAAGAAAAAGAGAGAGAGAAGTGAGGGAAGAAGTCAGGTCAGAACTTTAACCACCCTAAGATTGCATTGAACGCATCTGACTAAAATCTACCCCCAAATCCGTCTTTACTACATGACTCCTTTGTTTGGCAACCTTGAAGGAAGAGGAAATAGCAGAAAAAAATCGAATCCGATCTAGTTGTTGAGACAAATGGATCCTTGCATTGAAGGCCCGAAAGGATGCTTGTCCTCCATTATGGCGGTAGGTGAGAAACCTGAAAGCCTCCTCAAAATGGTAGACTATATTTTAAACCTATGGTGGCATAGGTGAGTAACAGGCATCGAGATCTTTCCAAAACGGCATTAGATTTCTCAATATTTCGAGTTCCCTGAGTCGAAAGATACGCCAGCTCTAAAGTTTAGTATCGAGGTCTGTAGAGGAGCGTGGATCAAAACATCTTGAAAAATGATTCTATCCTTTTAATATGGGACATTTGGCAACCAAATTGCATGAACTTAAAATTGGACATACGGGTCCACAATTTCATCTTTTTCCCTTTTGTGCCGAAAGACACAAAACTCAAAAAATCGTTCGCGAGCCTACTGAAGCTTTCTTCATTTTTTGGATACGTGACACCCTCCTGGTTGGCTAGGAGGATGTGCGTTGGACCTTTTGACACGTGGAGAGCTCCATGCTTTAGTTTGGGACTCGGGTTCAAACTTTTGAATTTTTCCTTTGAAGTTGTTCTGAACTGACATGTGACACCTTCCACAGGCTCTGTGTCGCTTTCCTTTAATATTTTCTCTGATGTGATGCAACTTGTCTCGGACCTTAAATACGTCGGAGATCCTGCACTTGTTCGGATAACATAACCTTTGGATTTTTTTCTTTGCAGTTACGTGGAGCTATCACTTTGGTACCTTCCACTTTTTTACTATTCATATTTTCCTATTCATTGACCAACTTAAAGCTCCTCTTACTCAGATCTCTACATACATGGAGATCCACTAGTCAATAGCTAGACCTCTAACTTATGGACTTAATACCTTTAACTACGTGCATCACATAACACACACACACACACACACACACACACACATATATATCATACTGGGAACTTTTATTAGAACTCGATTACAACACTGCCTCCTAGATGGACGTTCATGGGTATATGGAAGGAGAGTTTTTTCGTGAATCTATCCTACATGCTACAGGTGTGCAGGGGCTCGTGGAAAGAAGGTGACATTTTAGCAGGGCGCATTGATCATATTTTCAATTACATAGATTTAGGATTAGTTGAGCTTATGTGCGTACATATTGGGTTAGTTGAGTGGGACAGATCATTCAAGATGGCATGCACATGGGAGGAAGACACATGAAAGTGAGTTAACTCTAGGATGGAATATGTGAAATGGGATATCATATGGGAAGGGGACACACTATAAGAAATGACAGTATGAGAAAGAATTGAACGACACCCATCTCAATTGAGGAAGGGCATGCAATAATGACAATCTAGAGCTTAGCTCAAATTGTGAATACATCTGCATATTGTTTCCCTAAATAACTACATGGCACATGGAGTGTGTGATAGGACTACAACCTATCACAATGATGCCAAATTTTCAAGTCCTGATGGGCGTGCAACATAACATGTAAAGCATCTTAGCACCATAGTTAGAGTATCACTCTCCATCTCATCATAGGTTGGGGAGAAATATGTGTGGCTAATGACTCCTTGTTTAGAATATTGGCACACTTGTGTAGTGTTCATCACACCAATGTGGGTGTGACTGAGGTTAGTCATAGCTACAAATCATTAGTACTACTCTGTTTTAGGATTACTTTTAAAGGAGCAATCCTTAATACGTCACAACATAGTAAACACATTAGTGTGAACCCAAATTGTAGATCATCAACAACACATGAAAATACAGATTTTACAAAAGAAATACACTTTCAGCTCTTGAAGTCACTAGATGATAGATTGGTGGCTTCCTAGTGGTAGATTTGGCCACTGAACGCATTATCATGTCTCCTCAAAACATTTTCAAGTCCCATCAATTTTACATGGTATCTTTAAACACCCTAATCTACTTCAGAATTTAGATTCATGTTATCGAACATTCACTCAAAATTCATAAAGCTTGGTAGAATGTTTTATTTCTACTAACCCTGAAGCCCAAATTGGGTACATTTCATCAATGAATCCTATAATCATATCTATCAACATTATTTTATGTACAGCGATTTAAGACTAGTTCTTGACATCTATCATTTCACCTCAATTTCTAAATGATATTGTATAATTGGTTATACTCTATTAGGCTCAAAACATAATTAACATATTACAGTTTAGCCACTTCTAAAATTGCATAGATCTTTCTTAGCAATCATAGACATCAATGCTCGACCAGTATTATGGTGGGAACCTAAATGATCACGTAACCCTTCTGGGCGCCCCTGACTTAAAATATAACATGAGATCACCTCTCTTTGGGCAAATCTTTCATCTTTAGGTCAAGCTTGTTTCCAACAAAATTTTAAATCTTTTGCATCTTCTCAATCACAAACTGCATAGAATGGGGAATCATATAATTACTAATTTGAGGGGTGACCGTAATCTAAGAGAATATGAGACCTTCCAATAATTTACTGTGACCACCTGAACATTTCCCATCATGATTTGGCTACATTCTAAGTGGATTCAAAACATCCATTCTAGCACACACTCAAGTGCATTATTTGACTTCTACCTTTGTTGCATACCTCCTAGTTTCGTAAGAGGTCTACAATGTTGGCATTATCACCATGTATTGACATCTATTTACATTGCTACATTTTAAGGTGATTTGATAAATGATTCTGTGCAAAATTACACATTGTAGATGTTTAGGGCAATGCTTCATACTTCACTTGCATTTTATAACCAGGCATGGAGTTTGATATGTCTTGTAATATGAATGGGATCATTATTTCAGTCTGATTGGAGATAGACCATGCTAGGTCAGTCCAACTTCTCATATTTTGCATAAGACTTTTTATGATAGAAATTTGATGTGTTATGGGGTTCTATATCATATTGATCTTTTGTTTTGTAGGTTTCATTCTGGGAACATAGTGTGACATACATGTAACTCAAAAATGAAGGTTGAAAACATTGGTGTAGACACAAGAAGAATCAGTTTCACAATATATTTTCATCATTCATAGGCACCTAACTAGAGGTCTCCAATGCCTGGAGTGTTATCCACCATATCTACTCCTAGGTGCCTTGGATTACCAGCTAATTCTTATAGTTATACAAGCTTTCAATTGTAGTATGGTATCCTCCATATATCCTCCTAGGCTTGGATCACCTCTAAGTATTCTAGTTTAAAACACTTTGGGATTAATTGTGAAATGAACTAAGTCCTCTATTCCCTCTCTTGCACCTAAGGTTTCATGTTTGGATCTAGCTTATTGCATTAGGTGAGAATTGTAGTTTAGTGTTTCTATTCTTTGACATGTGATTCTGTAATTAAAATTTCACAACTTTAACCCATATTGGTTAAATCAACTGATCTACATACGCGTATATAAGTGAACCCCAAGTCTTACCACTTACCGTTCATCTCAAGCTTGCTTAAATATCAGCTTTAGAAACGTTTCAATAGTCTTTAATGTCTCCTTTATGACCAATGGAGATCAACTATAAGCCAACTACTCACTACTATGCTACTTATCGGTTTACCAACTATCAAGGAATCCCATTTGTTTAAGTTTGTTAAATGTAATTCAATGTGACTTCAATTACCATGCTTATATATCATTTACAATTAAGAATAAAGCAAATGTGTAAAATCATGGTTTTATCTCGATTATATTGCAAAATGACGAAGCTTCTAGTTTCTATTCCAAGTCTTCCAAATGCTTTTCATTTCTAAAGGCATGGGATCCTAGATATTGATCCTTCGATGGCAAATGAACATCATGCCATCAATTCTATTGGGACTTTCTTTGGTCTCTCAAGTATCACATATGCAACCGACTCCAAATAACAAATCACCTACCTAATATCCATCCTCCATCACCTCATCCTGGTAAGTCTTCTACGTACATCATCAACTTCTTAGAAACCTCAGTTTTATAATCAGTCAAGAAAAAAACTCTGAAGTCTTCCATAACTGTTATCAATCCCAAATTCAAAGTGGCCATTCATAATGCATTTGTTATTTCATTAAAATAAAATCCCGTTCGAATTAGAAGTTGAGACTTTGTTTGCACCATTTTGACCTCTGTCTTTAAGATTTGGAACACTGATCTCATGGACGCATATTATCAAAAAGAAAATTCACTGATCCCCAACTAGTCCCTGACTTTGTTTATTTTTCTAGGATGCATTGCATAGAGTAAGGGTAGTTTTTATTGTTTTTGATTGATAAAGAGGGTTGAAGGGACCCATTCCCTATTAAAAATATGAGGCTAAATCCTCAAGAAAACAAAAGGGCTACAAAAGCCACAAAAAAAATTGTATATTGGCTTTACAATAGATAAAACTATCCTAAAATTAATTCCCACCCTGGGATGGAAAATAATCATCAATGTTGCCCATGCGTCCTTTTTTATTTTTCCACCTCTTTACTTCTTGCCATTTTCCAAGATCGGACAAGATAACCAGTGAAAGGTTACTGGGGTTCGCTAAAGCCATGAAATTACCTGGCACATAATCTTGATCTAATTCCAAACTTTCTGATGTATGTCCTCTTTTTATGCCACCTCCAACCAAATGTTCTTCCTGAGATCCCATCTCTGAATCATTTTTCTCTATAACCGATTTACCATCGGAGGTAGGATTATTTGGATTATCTTTAAAATTTGATGCAGATACCAAGTTAGGGTTTACAGAACCTCATCCACTCAAAGATGTCGATCCATTTTTTTTTCCAAATTTCTGATTCTTATTGAAGGGACATGAGGCTTGCAAATGGCTTGTATTTCTACATAATATACACCAAAATGTAGTATTCTCATAGTCTAAGACCTGGGTATGCTGAAAATCACCAAATTTAAGGTTGATTCGATCAGGTATTCCTTTGCTTAAATCAATTTCAACACAAATTCAGACAAACGAGCTCATACCTGAATGTGTTCTGTCCAGGTCCTCTTTTATAAATTTACCCAAAACATTCCCAATATCATTTAGGGCATACCACAGATGTAAGGGGAGGTTAGGAAGCCTAACCCAAACTAGTGTTTTGGCCACTGAATAAGTATTCAGATCAAAATATGGGAACCATGGAGTGATAAATATACCCGCGTGTCCCTAGAACCAAGGACCATTTATCAAAAAATGTTGGTAATCTTCAGGTTCCCGAAAATGGACAACGAAAAAACCTTTGCAACAAATAAAAATTTCACGTTTTTTTGTCCAATTTTTGAAACCCACTGATACAGATCTGAGGAGGAAGGCCAAAAACCATTAAACCTACCAATAACAACATCCCGTGATAAGGTTTTGAAATATTCTTCAACTTCTGGATTGTTTATGGTGAGCGAAGGAATCTCCTCGGCTAGTTCAACCAGATAGGCCTAGTTATTTGATGTATTCTTTCCCGAGGATCGGCCACCCTTGTTTTCAAGTGCATCTTTGAAGGAGGTATCCTTCTGGGTATGTACCGAGCCATGACTATCTGAATCTCTAGCTCCCTTATTCCTACTACCGTCCCTACCCAGGCCACCGGATCCATATGGATTCATTTTTAGAACCCCAGGGTTAGGGCACAACTCTGACTCCTTCTTATCTTGGCTAGCTTGGTCTAGCACTCCACCACCAACCAATGACCCCTTCAAAACATGGCTGAAATCATTCATTGTTCCCTTCTTGACCTGTGTAACATTTTTTTTCATGTTGTTGACCTCCTTCTCAGTCACTAGGTTCACACTCTTTCCCTCCATCACCAATCTCCTGTCGGGTAATGGATTCCCTATTGAAAAGTGGCACTTACCAGTAACATGATTAACTTTTAAAAAATTTAATCAAAGAGGGTAGGGTTTGAACCTGAGTTGTATGCTCTACAGGATAAGTGCCCCACCAGTTCACCACAGGGTTATCCCCAACCCCTAAGGTGACATGCAAATTCCCCACTCCACATTCCGTGGGTAAATTAGGATATGAAATCTTAGAGGCTGGGTTTAAACTTGGTTTATTGGATCTACAGGCTAAGTGCCCCAAAAATTCACCATGGGATCATCCCTACATTTTAATCAAAGAGGTTGGGTTTGAACTGGAGTTGTTGGCTCTACAGGCTAAGTGCCCCACCAGTTCACCACAGGGTTATCCCCAACCCCCAAGGTGACATGCAAATTCCCCACTCCACATGCCCGGCGAGTAAACCAGGGATATGAAATCCTCGGGGATGGGTTTGAACCTGGGTTGTGGCTCTACAGGATAAGTGCCCCAGTAGTTCACCATAGGGTCATCCCCAATTAAGATTGTTTTTTAGTAGAACAAGCTCTTTGCACACTATTTAAATAAGGGAGTGAAGTCGTGGTATTGTGTTTTTGCATGGGAAAAATTAAATTGAAAACAGGACAACCATACCCTAGTATCAAAAAATTTCTATGGTATACCTTTCTGAACACACCCTTCCAGGTCAGGCCTATTCTCTGTGTTGGGCCTAACCTATCTGTAAAAGTGTTCATATGTGTGTGCCACCATTTCCCACAAGTGATTTAGGAGAAAAAATAACACTTAAGTAGTTCAGAAGTAGTGTCTCTGAAAGTGGATTTTCAAGCAAGCTTATGAAGGGCTATCATCAGCCTTTCTAAGACCAAGTGCATAATCTTTGGAGGCAGTGTAAAATAATTGGATTAATCAAGGTAATGTATTCATGATTCAGGATAATTTTGGACTTGATTTAGGAAGATTCTAGAAATATTCAGAGGTTTAGGAACCAGTTCATCAAAAGTAGGTTTTTGAGGCCAAAGGATATTGTACCATGAGAGAGAACCTAAACTTAAAGAGGTGATTCTAGGAGCTCAAAAATGAGTTGTGATAAAAAAATGGAAATCATTTTCAGTCCTCTACTTGGTGGAAAAATTAGATTCATTATAAATCCCATGCATTTTTCAGACAACTCATTATTTCCAAGCACAACTGTTGATCTTGAGAAAAGGGAGGTTTTGAGGGTGTTTTAGGCATATTAAAGGAATGAGACCCATCCAATAATTCTCAAAATTAATTTTAAATGTAAATTAATATAAATAATTGTGAAAAAAAATAATTTGGGAGCTCAAGTTATGTCCATTGCAAGTCTCTTCCTAGTCAAATTTTTGAAGGACACATGTCAACATGGTGCTCAAGCAAAAAAACATTTCCCCATTGTCCCATCCCAAGGGGAAAATAGGGGGAAAAAATTGGGGCCACCCCTCTGGCCCAGAGATGCCGTATGGACAGCAAATACCACCTCGAAACTCCATTAGCTCACAAAGTGGATCATGGTCATACCCATCACTTCGCACACATGACGACAAGTTTAACAAAGGGTGAGGGGGTACCCGTTTGTCCATAGATTTTCCATTTCAAAAAGGGGATAAGGGGGAAAATAATTTCCCCCCATCCTTTCCCCTCTAGGTTCTTTCATATGACCAAAAAAAGTAGCTCCCAAGTGCTGTGATTTCAACCCCTTCCTTCCTCTCTGCCTGTGCATGGGTGTAAGAGCAATGAGATGAGGCACCATGTGGGCACCATTATCAATTAAGAGGGGAAAACGGGGAAAAATGTTTCCCCCTCTCCTCATGGTAACAAAACATATAAATAACTAGAATAGCCAGTTTTACCACATGATCAATGTTCACTTGGGACCTTGGTCCAAACTTTCCAGGTTCCTCCATTTTTAATCTCTCTATTAACTCCCATTATCTCCCTGATCCCAGAACCACGATACAGAGATATGAGAGGAGGCAAAAACCATTAAACTACCAATAACACCATCCGTGATACGGTTTATGAAATATTCTTCACTTCTTGATTGTTTATGGTGAGCGAAGGAATCTCCTCGGCTAGGTTCAACCAGATAGGCCTAGTTATTTGATGTATTCTTTCCCGAGATCGGCCACCCTTGTTTTCAAGTGCATCTTTGAAGGAGGTATCCCTTCTGGGTATGTACCGAGCCATGACTATCTGAATCTCTAGCTCCCTTATTCCTACTACCGTCCCTACCCAGGCCACCGGATCCATATGGATTCATTTTTAGAACCCCAGGGTTAGGGCACAAACTCTGACTCCTTCTTATCTTGGCTAGCTTGGTCTAGCACTCCACCACCAACCAATGACCCCTTCAAAACATGGCTTGAAAATCATTCATTGTTCCCTTCTTGACCTGTGTAACATTTTTTTTTCATGTTGTTGACCTCCTTCTCAGTCACTAGGTTCACACTCTTTCCCTCCATCACCAATCTCCTGTCGGGTAATGGATTCCCTATTGAAAAGTGGCACTTACCAGTAAACATGATTAACTTTTTAAAAAATTTAATCAAAGAGGTAGGGTTTTGAACCTGAGTTGTATGCTCTACAGGATAAGTGCCCCACCAGTTCACCACAGGGTTATCCCCAACCCCTAAGGTGACATGCAAATTCCCCACTCCACATTCCGTGGGTAAATTAGGATATGAAATCTTAGAGGCTGGGTTTAAACTTGGTTTATTGGATCTACAGGCTAAGTGCCCCAAAAATTCACCATGGGATCATCCCTACATTTTAATCAAAGAGGTTGGGTTTGAACTGGAGTTGTTGGCTCTACAGGCTAAGTGCCCCACCAGTTCACCACAGGGTTATCCCCAACCCCCAAGGTGACATGCAAATTCCCCACTCCACATGTTGTGGGTAAATTAGGATATGAAATCCTTGAGGCTAGGTTTGAACCTGGGTTGTTGGCTCTATACGCTAAGTGCCCCACCAGTTCACCACAAGGTCATCCCTAGTTAAGATTGTTTTTTAGTAGAACAAGCTCTTTACACACTATTTTAATTAAGGATTGAAGTCGTGGTCCTATGTTTTTGCATGGGAAAAATTAACTTGAAAACAGGACAACCATACCCTAGTATCAAAAAATTTATATGGTATACCTTTCTGAACACACCCTCCCAGGTCAACCTATTCTTTGTGTTGGGCCTAACCTATCCATAAAAGTTTTCATATGTGTGTGTCACCCTTCCCCACAGGTGATTTAGGGAGAAAAATAACACTTAAGTACTTCAGAAGTAGTGTCTTTGAAAGTGGATTTTCAAGCAAGCTTATGAAGGGTTATCATCAGCCTTTATAAGACAAGTGCATACTATTCGAAGTAGTTTAAAATGACCAGATTAATCAAGGTATTGTATTCATGAGCCAAGATAATTTTGAAACTGATTTAGGAAGATTCTAGAAATATTTAGAGGTTTAGGAACCAGTTCATCAAAAGCGGGTTTTTGAGGCCGAAGGATCTTGTACCATGAGAGAGCACCTAAACTAAAAGAGGTGATTATGGGAGCTCTAGAATGAATTGTGATACAAAATAAATAAATGGAAATCATTTTTAGTCCTCTACTTGGTGGAAAAATTAGATTCATTATAAATCCCATGCATGTTTTCAGACAACTCATTATTTCCAAGCACAACTGTTGATATTGAGAAAAGGGAGGTTTTTGAGGGTGTTTTAGGCATATTAAAGGCATGAGACCCATCCAATCATTCTCAAAATTCATTTTAAATGCAAATTCATATAAATAATTGTGAAAAAAATCATTTGGGAGCTCAAGTTATGTCCATTTCAAGTCTCTTCCCAACGTACCATGTTTCAGCAGTTAGTCAAATTTTTGAAGGACACATGTCAGCATGGCACTCAAGCACAATATTTTCCCCCCATTTTCCCTTCCCAAGGTGAAATAGGGGAAAAAAATGGTGCCCGTCTTCCTAGAGATCCCATGGACATGCAATACGACCTCGACGACTCCATTTAGCTCCCAAGTGCTCATTTTCTAGCTCCCTCACCTTCACACACATGAATGACAAGTGTTAGCAAAGGGTGAGGGTACCCTTTTGTTCCCTAATTTTCCATTTCAAAGGGGATAATGGGGGAAAATAATGTTCCCCCCTCCTTTCTCCCTCCAGGTTCTTCATATGACCAAAAAGTAGCTCCTAGGTGCTTGATTTCAACCCCCTCCATTCCTCTCTGCCTGTGCATGAGTGCCAAGTGGCAGCCCGAGATGAGCGCAACATTTTGTGCCCCTATTATCAATTTAAAAGGGGAAAAAGGGAGAAAAAATTTTGTCCCCCCTCTCCCTCAAGGTAACGAAACATATAAATAGCTAGACTTAGCCATTTTTTCCGATCTCCCACATTGCTCCATTTTCACCTGGAACTATGGCAAACATTTTCCAGGTTCCTCCTCCATTTTTTATCTCTTCCATTAATTCCATTACTCCTCCATGATCCCAGCACCATGATTTTCAAATAAAAGAAAAAAAATCCATGCTCTAGGCTTCATTTTTCTCCAAAACGAAGGTGTGCACAGGAGACTCAAAAACTTCATAACTAAAAAAGCAAGGCACAATTTGATCTCAAAAGTTTTACATTCTTCTACATTTTTAAAGGCCATAAAAACCCAAGTGATGGATTTCACATACACTAGGATTTTTTTTTTCAGCAAGAAAGCCATCATTTCTTAGCATTGAAATTTAAAAATTTAATATCTTCTGATGCAGCCTAGAACTCACCAGTAAAAGCCTAGGTGCACTGGCACATCACTCAGCCTAGACTGAGCAATCACCCGAAGTGTGCAAAGGTATTAGGCCCATCTTTAGGGTTGTTTTTGTAGGATGTTAGCATGATGAAGACTTAAAGCATTCAGATCTATGACTAATATATCATTCTACAAATGCATGTTCATATCTAGATCTAGAGAATAAAAGACTTAAAAGATAACCATGATGAAATCAAACATGAAATACTGACCTATAACCATGATAACACCTTGATTTAGTCCATAATATCCATTATATTAAATTCAGTAATACACATAAGCTTCCTTATAATAACAGTAGTATACACTCATGCACGCATCATATTTGGCAGCATAACCTCACAATAACTCAGTTCTCACATGCTCTACTATGCTACATAGTTCACTACATATTTGTAAGGGTGAGGACTTATCCTT
This sequence comes from Taxus chinensis, assembly GCA_019776745.2. Classification (NCBI taxonomy): domain Eukaryota; kingdom Viridiplantae; phylum Streptophyta; class Pinopsida; order Cupressales; family Taxaceae; genus Taxus; species Taxus chinensis. The sequence continues at coordinate 852,743,299 of CM034146.1, forward strand.
CACCACTTATCTAATCCCAAAATAGGTCACATGCTATTATTAGCCACATGACGTTACAAAAATAGGCTTACATGCAAGAATGCTAACAATAGATCTCTCTTAGTCAACTATCAGTTCATAATTCTATCTTTAGCCTGCATCCATGCAAAGTGCTTCATAGTCGACCCTCCAAAAATAGCCAATGCATGTGTGTCATGCAAGTCTCCAACCACTTTGTGTGTTCGGCATGCTATCTCCAAAAATAGCTCATCATCGTGAAAATGATAAGTCTCAAACATGTCTCTGTTCTTTGTGTGCGATTCCTTCTTGATACTTCCATGCCTTTGAATGTGCTCTTCTCTTTTGTGTGAACCTTCTGTATGTCCTTCGCTAAGTTCCATACTTTAATTGATCAACATCTTCTATTCCAGAGATTGGGTTATGCCGAAACTTCAGAGGTGTAATAAAGACAAAAAACCCATCTTGAAAAATTTATTTTCTTCGAAATATTAGGTGGGAAAGAAAACTTACAAAAGTCTCAGGGAATCCATTAATGGCTGCCATGGTAGCTTCATACCCAAAGGCCTCACCAGGAAAAATTTATTTTTCAAATTCCTAAGGGATGAAATCTCTTGAAAATTTGACCAGAGCATCGTAACAAATTATGTAAACTTCTACAGTTGGTTCTATTTGAATCCAACACTGGGAAGGATAGTTTCTATTTTTTTAAGTCTCTATAGAGATCTAAAAATAATAAGTCTGAGAAAAATGTGCATTCACACTCTTCATTCCATTCCCACATGATCGAGACACTCGAAAATTGGCAAAATTGATAGGAATGGTAAAAATGGCTAGAATGGGTACTCATGGTAGACATACTAAAAATAGTAAATGGGAAAAGTAGGTTAAAAGTGGTCAAATTTTAGCACTTCACACCTCCCCAATTGGTATAAGTACTCACAAAATCTTCCTTCTTAGTCTCAAGTGGATTACTGCTTTCCCTAAGGTAATGAGCGTAAAGTGTTAAAATGAAGAAATTATCAATTTTGCATTAAAGGCCATTTCAATTGTCTTTGGGATCAAAAAGTTTTCTCGATAAGGAGAGTTATCTCTCATAGTTCTCAGTGGTATGCATCTCAATTGTTTATCATTTCTCGGTGTGTCCATGAAATATGCAGAAGCCCATCATTTCAAGAATTTTTCAAAGGGAAAAGTGTTCAAAGTTAATTTAATTGAAGTTTCCCTATAGTGTAGAAGGGAATGGAAGGTCATCAAATGTTGGATTTTCAATCCTTAACCCTCCAAAGTGGATCTTGATGAACATTATCCACAGGTCACCTTGAATCTACCTCAGGTGAATTTTTCAATAGTTTTTCTAAACACTCAAGTTTAGGGTGTCTGTGTATCATACAAAGAGGAAATCATGAATCATCATCGGTAAGGGGCAAGGTGTTCAAAGTTGTTTAGAGAAGAAACATCCATCAGTATGGAGGATTATCAGTAGTCATGATATCATCTTCAAACATCCTCAAAGTCTTAGAATCAACATGATTGCAGTGTGCGAGCAATTGTATCAAGCCTTCATTCATATGCATAATTGATCAAAAGGAATGAAAAATTTTCATGGATTTTTTAGGAAGGAGTTTTATCATGGTTCAAAGGTCCAGAGTTCATCATTACATTGGAGCATTTCACCAGTTCATCAGTAGATATTATCTTCATTGGAGACGGAGTGTTCTTCATCCATACTTTAGAGCATCTCCTTTTTTATCCTTCTCTCTTTCTCCCTCTTCCTTCTCTCTCCTTTCTAATTCTTCGTTGGGATTCATCATTGTATTTAATCCTATTCACTTAAGTGACCTATTTTCTCCAAATTATAAGAGAAATATTTAATTTATCTTTCCTAATGGCAACCAAAAGGTCACAAGTGGAATATGGAATACAGAGAGTCATGTGAGGGAGGTGAGAAGGCAATTCAAATTGCTAGAAATTGGGATGGCCTCTCCATTCTAAAAGATCCTAGATTTTGAAAAATTCCACTCTGTAGAAATTTTGGATTGTAGTTGTTGAACTTTGTATCAATGCAAAAGAAATAAGAGCTACATTTCTTCCATTTCCATTTCTCATATGTTCTTCTATTCCTCTATTTATTCAACCTTGTGAATGTCAATAAATAAAAAAAGATTTTGTTGTTTTTCTTGATGAGGAGATTAATGAGACTTTGTGTTCATAGTCTTATCTTGTCTTGATGTCAGTAAAAAGGTCAATTTTATTTCTTCTATATTGAATTTTGAATTACTCTGGTTATTGGGTGTGAAATTTGTAATTGGCCTACTCCCGAAAATAACCTTCCTTCCCTGATTTCTATCTGCCCCCCTCATCATTGTGATTTAATCCCTTATACCTTGTATAAGCACTTTACCACAGGTTCAATGAAGTGTCCTTATGTGATCCCCGACCTATTTGGCCAACCCACAACATTAAATTTAGGATTATATTAGTAACATTCAATAATGAGAGCTGCACCATTCAATACAAAGGGGCATAGCCCCGTGAACATCGGTGAAGACACCTAATTTTCCCACCTAACAAATTTTCTCACCAATAAGTCGTCAACTTCAATGGGTTGAAACAAGAAAACTTGGGCGCATCTGCATTGCTAGGCCTTAGTCCCTTTTTTCCACAGAGAGACCAATGCATGCCACACATTGCCTATCAACTTCCTCATACGCTATGGCCTTCAAAACCATCTAATCACCCCAAACCATCCAGATCACATCACTATAAATAGAGAGGCCACCCCCCTCATTTAGCATAGAAGGAAGTAGTGAGAAATATTGTATGAGTAAGTGTGTAAAGGAAGCCCCCCCCCCCCCCCCCCCCCCATCATTTTGAAGGTGTGTTAAAGAAGCCATTAAGAGGTGTAATTGTGAATTTTCTCCCTATTGGATATTATAATTTACACTTATATTTATCGACACTACCCACAAGCTTCAGTAGTGTCCACGGCGCCCACACATCACCTATTGGTACTCTCATATCCTTTCCCATGATTAGGAATTAGAAATATTATATGGGTTATAAGGACAAGGAGTGAGGTCATAAATATTTTGTGTATTTTATTTGTAAAAAGTCTAAAAATGTGGAACCCATGTGAAATGATGTTTATCTTATCTTAGAAGATAAGTTACATGTACAGATAAAATTTAAGGTATGGAATATGATTCGTCAGAGTAGATTTCTTATCCTATCTTAGAGATACGATGGATAAGTCTGGAAGTTCTATAAATAGAGAGGCCACCCCCCTCATTTAGCATAGAAGGAAGTAGTTAGAAATATTGTATGAGTAATAAAGGAAGCCATCAGGTGTGTTAAAGAAGCCAATTGTGAAGTTTCTCCCATAGTTATTGTTGGAAGGAAAGTGAAGTCAGTAACACTACCTCATGGGTGAATTGTAACAATTTACACATATCAGATTTATCACACTCATAGTCTATGGTATTCTTGTGTTATGTTTTTGTTGTGTTTCCAGATTCCATCCACCAAACTAAAAGCTGTGCATTAGTAAATAATCATAGCACGAGGATGGGAATTATCATGGTGCCGGAGTGATGACAATACTCTCATATCCTTTCCCCAATCTTCATTATACTTCATTGTTTATGGTTCCCCTAATGCCTACACATGACACAATGGACAAATGACAACCATTAGTCACTGTGAGATTTTGGTTTAACACTACAATTTAACATCCATATGACACATGAATGAGTATGTTTGACACATGTCACATGGGTACAAAGGTGCCACTTATAAGTACTTAGGTCATGATCATGAATAGTAGCACCAATGTGAGACACGTGTCTCACATATGTACCTCTTATGTACATGGATGAGATCCCAAACATTGGTCTTACAGAGAGTGGTTAAATTGATGCTTGATGTGTGAAAAAGATACGTGTGTCTTATATTTAATTGCAAACCTCACCACTAGCTTAAATTTGACAGTTTAAGCTAGTGTGATTTTGGGCATGAGGATGCCATCATGGAAACAAAACACAAAACTAGTTATTTATCCATATATTTTAACTCAAATCTCCATTTAAAATCCAACCATTTGTATTAGGATCATATTATAAAGGGAAATACTCAAATAGTTGTTTCACAAATAATGGTGGAGGAATCTGAGATATTTTAGTGACATTTTTACTAGTCATTTTTAGCTTGTTTTCTCAACTTTTAGGCACCCAAATCATTTACAAATGCCATTGAATGGATATTTTCATGCCTAAAATATGCCTTTAGGTTGTTATGACCTTCATGGACAGCCAAAATTAAAGGGGAGGAGTTAAAATGGTTGTATACATGAGAATGGGATTTTAACGATTTTCCACAATGAAATCATGGTGGTTTTGGACAAATGGCGACTTAATATTCACCCTTATTCCCCTAATCTCATGAGAATTTGTTGATTAAGGAAAAAATATTATATCTAATACAAATCTATACCTTTTTCTTGTGCATCAAGGCACCTTCAAAGTGATGGGTCATCATGACTTGCATAGATCCCTTGGAATATGATTTCAAAAAAAAATTAGTTGGATCAAATCATTTTAGTATATTCTTGAGCATATTCAGACCTTTTTGAACCTTTTAGAGCATATAAAGAGGAAAGGAAATATTATTTGGAATATTTTTCTCCTCTTATCTCTTGGTTCTTAGCCACATTATCTTTCTTTTTGGCTATAAGTAACTTGTTAATTGTAATTGTAAAGAATCCTCTTGTGAATGCAAGGATACTCTACCCAATTGGTTAGCTAAACATTTTGAGTGCCTCTCACATATGGATTAAGCTATGTATATGGTTAAGAAACTTTATTTAAGGTGGTGGAAAACTACGTATAGTATACATTTTAATAAAAAGGGGGTTGTGGCTCATATCTGCCCTCTATTTTTCTATTAATTTTTCCATTACCTCCCTATTCTTCCCATGAGTTATTGTGTGTGGTATTTGCAAATTTCATATTCATCGTGTCTTAATATTTTTAGTGGGAGTTTGATTTGGATGCATGTTTAAGTTGTAGCTTATATATACCTCTTGCATTTATATCTTGTCTTCTCACTCTTTTAACTTGTTGGAGAGTGATCCACTTCTTTATGGTGTCATCACTACCAATTTTTATGTTTTCCCTCGTCCCTTTTATCTAAAATTCAGTAGATTATTTTTTAGTTGTAGTTAGTGAATAGAATTAATGTAGTTAGTATAGGAAGGTGGCCTTCTATAGGGGTATGTCTGAGGGATCCATGATCCCGAGCTTGGGGACAATACCATGTTGTTGAGATGCATAAATTATTCCAATCTTTCTGGGTATTACACAGGTGCATGTTTTAGGTGACAACATTATAGTTATGATTTTTATAGTATGCATGACTTCAAAAAAATATTATACTTTTATAGTATCTAAAATGAGGTCCTGAAGGGACATGGAATTATGTATTTCCTGGATCAAACCATTTATAAAATCCCTCATTCATTGTGTTTGTGTTGTTGATAAGGTGTTGTTTGGTGTGTTGTGCCCCCACTAGATCACAATATTTCACTGACATTATCTAGAGCTTGTAGAGATGCTTCTATTACATTGTATACCTCTTAATAATTCATCTCAACCACCATATATGCCTACATTATCATTGCAAGGTCAGTGTCACGCCAAATCTCATTCATTGTGGTTTGTAATTATACATTCTAGTCAAATAGCTCAAATGTTATTTTCTTATCTTGTGTTATGGATTGGTGGATAAAATTCATGTATTCATGAAATATAAGAATTACACATTTCACTTAATTATTGGTTTGGATCACCTCTATCTTCACCTTCATTGCAGTCTTCTTCTCTTGCCAATTTTCTAAAAGTTTACTAACCAAAGTGGTTAGTTGCATTTTCTCACTCATGACTTGGTCACCTATGGATTTTGTGATGAGTATAGAATAATTATATTCAATTTAAATGTTTAGGTTGTGTAATGTATACTCCAATTATGGTTTTTGTTGGGCTAGTTATATTTCGGTTGCCACACTATTTTCCTGCAAAGTGTGCACTCCCTCTATTTATGTATATAATGGTATCTTTTCAATATCTACCTCAATAGTCTTGTCAATCGCTTGCAAGGTTATCACTTACGCACTTGTTTGAGAAATACATGGCACTATTGTACATATATGAGAAGAGGGGTGGAAAAGCCTATGCTTTCTTGTTTGAGAAATTGTTTCCATTTCCCATTAAAATGTCTTGGTATCCCCTGTTATAGTATCTTATGTGGAAAGCAGCTTTGAGCTAGAGCTTTATACTTATATAACATTATCCTTGAGTTTATAATCACTTTGTGCAATGTTTTCTTCCATGTGAGGGGTGAATTTATTTTTTTTACTATAATTTACTTGGGAAATTTGTGATTCCTTACTCCATTGTTCAATTTTGGCATTTTACTATGCCATTTCTTGTTCCTTTATAATATGAGAATATTCCTCTACTTGCACCATCAATTTATTGGTATTTTTCTCTTATGTGTATGTCTAGTCTTTCTCCTCCTCTATTTATTCCTTCTTTGTATTCTCTTCTTGCTATTTTCTCCTTTCCTCTTCCTCTTTTTACTTTTCTACTTCATCCTTCTTGTTCTTTTTTTCCTCTTTATTTTTTTTACCTTCTCCCTCTTGTATTGGAGTCTCTATTTTTGGCTTATGTTATTTCTTTCCTATGTAAGTATGCCTCTTATTATTTTCACATGTTTCCTCTTTATCTTGTTTCATATTTATTTCTTCCTCAACTTTATTTTAAGCTTCATCTTTATGTGTTGTGTATTTGAGTGCATCTTCTTGTTCCTTCACATTGTACACATCTTCCTTTGCATTATTGATAGATTCCTTGGTTGCTTTTTCTTGTTCCTATTTTTGTGCATTATACAAGTATTTCATCTCTTCCTCTATCTTTTGATGATATTATTATTTTATATATTGTGTAGCTTTAGTTATTTTCATTGGAGGTTTTTACACAATAAACATTACAACCTCTAGTTCTTCCTGCTTCAACTCTATACTAGTCTCTTCAACATGTTTAGTTTTTGGAGGGCTTGATTGCACTAGTGCTAATGGGGGAGGAGAATGTCTACTTTTTGTTTGTTGTACCATAGTCTTGCGTATTGTTGTATTCACTCACATGTGGGATTTGAGTTTTTATCTCTTTTGTACATAGTCATGTCTCTCATGCATAGGATTATTTTATAATGGTTTCATTTCCTATTCATGAACTATGTTTTCAATTTTCAAGGACACCCCTATTCTTGTGCTAACTCCCAATCCTAATAGCTTCAAATATTTTTACAGTCATGTTGTGTGCACAAGAAGGAATGGGGGTAATTTTTATCTAAAATTTCAGATCTATTTGATCTTCTTCGCTTATACATAGTTATTAATATGTATTCCTCAATGATAACGAGGTTGGATATTTGTAAATATGATTCTAATTTTATATCCACCCTACTTCTTTGAGGGCCTTCATAATATTATCCATCAACTGATCTTACATTAAATTCTCTATCTCGACCTTAATCATCAGAAAGTGAGGCATCATTGGTACTTGGATCATGTCTTCATCTTTAATCTTTTGGGATAATTCTTGTGTTTTCCTTAGGATCCAAAAATGGTTAATTAAAACTAACTCAGTTCCCATTTTTTATGGATAATTAATTATTTTGTTCTCAAATCCATGTTATATGATAACTTTTGTCATTTCAAAACTCTGAAATTAATTAGGAATGCATAAATGTTCTATTCCATTGTAGACATGAAATTATGCACTTAGTACTATTACATCACACATATAGTATTTAATTATACAATTGATTCCTAAGAAAGAAAACTATACATTAACAACACTTATTTTTCTTTGTATTTACATTATTCAATATTTTTATACTTTCATCCTTTCCTTTTCTAGAACTACACCTTTACTTTTGGACATTGCACAACATGTGACCCAACTCAGTATTTCCTATCTTATCCTTGTAGCCATTCAGACACTAGCGCCCAGTAGGGACATGAATTCTCATGTGCTAATGTCTCCTTTTGGCACTTATGTCCTCTTTCCATCTTCTCATATGTTTAAAATGCCACATTGACCCATATCTTTTATAAAACTCTTATTACCATATTGGGTCAGATTTTAGGGTTGTTAATGATGAAATTCAAGTAACATAATTATATATATACATGAGTTACTTACTATTATAAGGGGCTGAGAAAATTTGGGCTATTACATTATATCTACTACTTGGGAAAAAATCTTGGTTTGACTACTATCTTGGTTTTACTGACATAAGGGTAACCTAGTTTCAAGGACACCATTCTATCACACACACACACACACACACACACACACACACACACACACACACACACACACACACACACACACACACACACACTAGAACTACATTGAGTTTGAAATATACTGTAGATCTCAGTGACAATCACATTGGGGTGACTTCCAAGGTTGGTTCAACTCAAGCATATATGCACATTGTATTACATCTAATATGTGATCAAGCCTTGTGCAGGTAGTTAGGGTTTGTATTGCAGGTACACCTATGACATTGAAACCCTATATTAAAGTCATAATAAAAATGAATAAGGTGAACGTGAGATTATCAAACCCTAAAAATATTTGATCTAGACTCACTACCATGACATTAGCGTCTAATAAAAACACTAGTGTCCGAGAGGTCCTGTCCCCTTCTATGTGTTACTATCTAGAAGAATTACATATCTCTATTTTATAGGTGAAGCATATACAACCTCGATCCATCTTGTTCCAACATTATTCAAGTCAAGAGTCATCTCATATAGTCAGATACAAGCTAAGTCACTCTCATCCTCTCGTTACTTGTACTTGTTTACCATTGCATTTTAGATATTTTGTAGTTCTAATATTATCTGACTAATCTCAGTCCTCTGGTAAATATTTAAATTTTTAATATCATTTGGTGAACCCACATATTGATTGAACCCTATATTGTCATAATATCCCTCATTGTTTTTGCTTCCTCGTAGCCCTAACCCTAGTAACCTTAGGGTTAATTTATTTGGTTTTGGATTTCAATATATTTCATTCATCATGTAGACTCTCAAGTATCATTATGACTATCTATATAGCTTACCCACATCTCTTAGCTATCATATATCCCATGCATCATCATCTAGCACACACACTCTAGAGTGTATTGGTTATTCCCAAACAATTGTTGAAAATGATCCCCCGTTGTATATTTAAGTTCACATTCATAATGTGCTTATTAAACATGCTTTAGATGATAATGGATTTGGTCTTAATATATGCAACATTTACATTCTCCATCAAATAGGATTTTATGTTGTTGATTTAACCCCATCTACTCTATGTATCAATGTATTTGATAACACACTTAAGTGAATGTTGGGAAAAATATTTCTACCTATTAATGTTGGACCATGCACTTCTAATGTTTTAAGTCACGTCATGCCTAAAAATCTCACTTAGAATATCCTTCTAAGCTATCCATGGTTACATACTATGCATACAACCCTTTCTATCCATATCATAACATATAATGCATATTGACCAAAATAACACTCATGGTATTTGAAAAACTTCATTTAAGTTAAGGAATTAAGCACTTCTTGCTTGAAAATTTGAGGAGCAAAGGAATGAAAAAACACAATGTTCCATGGAAATAAGTCAGGAACTTAGTGTTCCATATAAATTAGAAATTATAGTGTTCCATAGGTTTTCCTTATCCGTGTAACAAAGGAACATCAATATGGAGAAAAATTCCATGGAACAAAGGCTAAAGAATTCACGAAAGTGTAGGATAAGAAAGGCTAAGAGAGGAGAGTTGGAAAGTTCGTGAGAAACAAGTTGCACAAGGTTGAAAGACCACAGAGCAAAGAAAGAACAAAGGAAAAGATGCAGAACAAAGAGATTCTGTGTATCAAAGCAAACTCATAGAAAGAAAGAGTGGTTTTATGTGAAACAAGAAAAGTTAAAAGCCATGTGAAAAAAGAGTTATGCAAAATATCCAGACATAGTGAAAGAGGACACAAAAAGTAAAATTATGACTATGAATCATGGAAAGAAAGAAAATAAGTCTGCATATAATTCATAAGATGCCAAAAGATGTGAAAGAACATGAAAACCAAAACAAGGCCACATATCACAACAGAAACATTAGATGACACAAAAGACATAAGGAAGATAACAAATAATCTAAAATCCACAAATTGTAACAAAGATGCACCTAACTTAGTTCAAAAGTGCAAAGAAATCCCAACCACCATCATTAAATCTTACACATCAAAGTCCACATTCTCAGACAATCTAATAAATTTCCTTATAAGTAACCTCTCTCAGTCACGCCTATCTGTAAGCATTGAATTGTAATTGGTCCTTGGTGGATGGTGGGTGGTTGAATCTCTTCATTATTGGCATGACCTGATCTTCTCCCTCAAACTTATCTTATTTCTCTATAAGATCCAACTCATTATCATTTGAGAAATATACTATCATGACTGTAAAATCACCACGTAAAAATGTTATCTGAGATTTCAAAGTTGCAGACCTCTGATTTGGTCACATACAATGCGCTTAGTGCCCTTCCCCAAAAATGTAATGGATTGTGTATATATTTGATCAATAAAATATTTTTATTATGGCATGTATCTACCCTTTACTTGTTTTTATCATGTCTCTTACCTATCAGTGCATTAATGACATATCATATGTGGGTTTTACTTGCATGTGTTTTTATTTCTTTGTGTCTAAATTGTGTGGAATGGAATGGTTCACATAAGGTTAATCTATGGAATCTATATTCCCTCTCATCCTATGTTTTCTTTCCTATTATTCCCCTCCTAGAGAGATATCCCATTTTTGTTATGGTGTCATCAACATTTCCTTAGCTTTGTTTCATTTCATGTATTCCTCCTCCTCCTTTTCCTTTGTAGTTTGCTAGCTTAGCTTAGGAGTAGTGTTAGTGTTAGGATAGATAGGTAGAGAAATTAAAGCTTCTATGGAGGTCTGTCCCAAGGAGAAAGGTCTCACACCTTAGGGAAATTCTCATGTTTTGTTGAGGCATTGAATTTGGTAGATTTAACAAGGGTGCAATCTCAAGAAACAACATTTTTTAGCATGCCTGATGGGAGTAGTTTGATGAGATTACATCATTTTCACTAATATTGGTGTGTTTCTTAGTGATATTCATCGTTTAGAGGAACTTTCACAACACATGGAAAATCCACTGATTCAAAAGACCCATTTATCTCATTTTTAGACCAATTTATTTTTTACTTCTAGTATTTTAATGAATTTGTGCTATCATGGCTTCATTTCCAGATAATAGGATGATTAAACTTCAATCTACATGGTATGTTATTTAGTAAAACTCTCTTTTCTAAAAAGAGATTGATGGTATTTTTTTGAGATGTGTAAATAATGAGCAACATAAGACACTGCTAAGGGCATGTTGACAATTTTTGCCCCACAGGAAAAATTGGTCATCCCGGGCCCACATCCGGTCAAACAAGAAAAAACAGGGGAAACATGTGATGAGACTAAAAATACCCACACTCAGCCCTTATCAGGCCTCGGGTATGAAAAAACTTGAAAAAATCCAAAAAATGGGTCCCCGGGGACAAAAGTTTCATTCTAAGCCTCAAAGGGTCACCGAGCCAGAAAATAGCTCGCCGAGCTAGAAAATTGTTTGGGGGGCGAGTTAGGAGTTACTCGCCAAGTAGATCAGCAAGATACTTGGTGAGCTAGGTCATGATGGTGTCAAGATGAATTATGGTAGGAGAGATAGCCCGAGCTAGGGCTCGTTTCAATCAAGCAGACCATTGCGGTCAAGGGCATTGGCCATGAAAATATCAGGGGGGCTCGGATGAAACCCAACATTGGTGGTAAGGATGTGAACGAGTGAACTGGGGCCGAGCTCCTCGAGCTCGGCTGAGTGCATGCATCATAAGGGGTGAAGTTAGGAGATCGATATCACATCGACAGAGACAAGCCAAGTTGTGAAGTGAATGAGCCAAGTCGAAAGCTCGAAGTCAGAGCTAAACAAGGAGGCTTGATAAGGGTGAGTCAGTTTCAGGGCCGAGTCTGTTTGAGTTCAAAGGAATGATAGACTGATGAGATCATAATCTAAGTCACAAAAATGGAAATCTAACTCATCTCAATGGGTTATATGATTGAACGATGAGTTGAGTAAAATTTCAGGCATTGCATGAAGAAGACCCAATGATGGGGAGTCAACTCAACTCGCAAGGAACTCAGGAGGTAAAACGAAGAGTGGATAGAGGTGATTTGGGAGATCCCGAAGTCTAAAACTTTTAGACTTTAGGAGTGGTGCATTTTAGAGGTAGGGAGGACTTTGATTCAAAATTGGAGCCAGGGAAATGTATGAATACATTAGGCCTGAAATCCCAAAACCAATGGTGACGTGGTAAGCCGGGACGAGTTCGGAGTTGGGCGAGTTCGGGCTTCAGGGGTTGAGCTATTCAGGGTTTTGGGATGGTGAATTTCAGGTATTGTGGTGAGGTGAGTTTGGGGTTGGAGGGGATGCAAATCATGAAATGGTGGGTGGGCTAAGTCCGAAGCAAGAAAGCTCCAAGGCTTGAAAATAATACTCCCACCCAAAAAAATTCAAACGCCACCGAGCCGTTGGACACCGAGTTGAGTTGAGTGTCATGTTAGGTGGGTAGGTGGGTGTCATGTAGGAACCACTAAGCTACATTAGATGGATAAATCGATAGGTGGAAAACAATTCAGTGGTTGAGTGTGGAGCTTAGTAGAGCTTAGAAGACCAACCACCATGCCTGAAATTCAAACTATGATATCTTGAGCAATTTTTAACCAATTTTGATGAAATTACAGTCATTGGAAAGATAATTTTTGAACCCATAGCATGGAAACATTGGATTTTAGATTTTAGGAGTTCTAAAACTCTAAAAATGGCAAGAAATACAAAAGTAGGTGAAGGCCATTAATGAGGTTGGTGGGAGAAGAGGTCATGGTGAAGCTACAAGAACTAGGAGCTATACCCAGGAAGCTATTAGAGATATTTTCTCTTTTCACAAGTCAATGCCATTAATGGAATAGATATTTTACAAATTTTCAAGCACTCATTGTAGATTAAACAATAGATTTTTATGGGTTTTGGAGCAATTTCAGGATCTCTTTCTCTCTCTCCTCCTTTCAAAATCTTCTACTATAAATTGTAAGGAGGGGAACATTTATAAAGGTTGGATATTTTTCCTTTTCCCCTCCCTTCTTTCTTATCTATAAGAATTTTGTGGAGTTCAGACCTCCCATTGAAATTGTAATGTAGTTTTATGACTCTTGGCCCCCCTTGTAATGCATTGTATCAACTTGTGAAGCAATAAGAAAAATTTGTGGATTACTCTAAACCCTATTTTATGTTATTTTCTTTTATCTGATCTCTCATTACTGAATAGGCTATTTATGCATGTTCTAATTTTTATTACATATTTTAATGGATTGTGTTTCCTAGTGAATGGATTTGTAACAATTAATTGATCTGTGGTGTGTATTCATCATCTTCAATCTTGTTTATTTTCATCCCCATGAAGGGAAAATATTCAGTATTCCTTATTGGTGCATCACCTCTAGTTAGATTAGGCTTAATTTTCTTGCAATCTTCTTGTCCCTGTCTCCTTGGAAAATTAGGGTAAGATTTAGAATAAGTTCTCTGCAAATTAAGTGAGTGGTGATAGATTAAGGAATAGGAAGCTGACCTTTCTCCAGAGAGATTTCCCAATTGTAAAGTCTGACACTTTGGGAAAATCTCCATGTTGTGCAATCACACCGAATGACCATCCCCCTCAAACTACCTCATTTCAGGGTGATGGGAGGTGCTGTGATTCTACACGAACATGGTCTACCATCATCAAGCTTGTGGAGGAAATTTCTCTTCCCCTTTGATAGCTCATAAGATTCTCTAAGGAGGCTACTATTGGCCAACCTTATTTAAATATTCATCTAAATGGGTCTCTAAGTGTGAAGCTTTTCAGACAAAATTTTGGATGACCACAGCTCTTTTGAAAGTCAAAAAATTGAAAATTTTGGGTTGACACCCTTTAGTGATGTTCTAGTGAAGTGAAAAGTTGAGGAGATAGTAAAAATTCACGTTTTTTGGAGTCATTTTGGTGATTTGCGGGTCTGTCAGACATTTTTGTCCCTCATGTCCCAAGTTCTGTCGGGCCTTCTGTTCCCCGATCGGCCACATTCCCCAAAAATATTTTAACTTTCGGTTATGTCGAAACTTTTCGGTCTGTATGTTCCAAGTTCGTCTGGGCTTTTTGTTCCCCGATCGCCTGCATCGGCTGGATCGGGTCCTTCATGTACTTTTGTCCCATCTGTCCCAAAAGTGTCTGTGCCTTCTGTCCCCAATTTCCCACATCGCACGCATCAGCCGAATTATGTCTTCACATCCCTCATGTCCCTCATGTTTCCAAGTTTCTGGACCACCTGTGCTCATTTGGCCCGCTTGACCCACATCACCCACGTCGGCCAGATTGCGTCTTCATGTCCCTCATGTCCCAAATGTACCAAAGACCATCTGGGCCAGTTTTTTCCACTCTTCCGATTCTTATCTTTTTGAGTCAGTGCAATATGAATTTAATGCACATTTAATGACCTTCTCTCTCCTAAATGGCTATTTAATGGGACTATCCTCTATGCATTTGACACACTGCTCACTTGCCATCATTTGCTCGAATCCCTGCAATTAAGATCATTTGCTCGTGCTCCCATTCCCTTTGCATTTTTCATTGTGAATTCGATCCTTGAAGGTTATTTCTCTGTACACTACAAACATGAAGATTAAATTCCAAGGTCAAGAATAGGTTTCACCTCTCGAGTCCTCTGTTCTCCTGATATCGGGGATAGTGAGGTTTGACACCTGGATTTTGGGGATTTTTGGAACAGATTGACTAGCCCTAATCCTTCCCCCATGGCACAAATGATCAATGACAGTGGTCTTGCGTATGCGGTGGGCTTCCCTATCTCTATGTACAATGTGCCGACACCGTGCTCACCTGTGGGGCTCATTTTAACTCAGACACCAAAGAATTGTCTAATGTGCATGGGGAGCTGATTGCCAAACTGGATGTTGCTGCCATTTCTGCTGCTCTACGGATTCCAGAAGTTGAAGACTCCATCGTTATCACTCAGGCTCAAGCTCAGACTCTATTCGAGTAGGAAAGTGATAAATATAAGGCAAGGATAGAAAAATCATGGTTGAAGAACCCTAAGAAGGGAGCGTCCTGACTTTCCAAGGCATTATTTAGGGCTGATTTCAATGAAGAGTTGTCTGATTTCATCATTTTGCTAGCTCGTGTCATGGGATTTCCCTCTACCAATGAATTTCACTTCTGGATGTGCCCTCTCATCAACATCATCTGTGAAGGTAGTCAGAACATAAATTGGGTAGAAATCATTTGTATAAATTTGACCGAGCAATTGTCTAATGTACAACAGACTAAGAAGTTCTATATGACTTCTTATCTCATGTATTCCCTAGCAGCATCCCGACAGTGGTTTGGATTCACATACATGGAGGGCCAGAAGGATGAACCCATTTATGCATACTGCCCTCAATT
Organism: Taxus chinensis; assembly: GCA_019776745.2. Classification (NCBI taxonomy): domain Eukaryota; kingdom Viridiplantae; phylum Streptophyta; class Pinopsida; order Cupressales; family Taxaceae; genus Taxus; species Taxus chinensis. The sequence continues at coordinate 852,758,984 of CM034146.1, forward strand.
CACCCTTGAAACTAGCAACCACAACTTCAGGAGGGTTAATGATGCCTTTACCATGTATATTGTGAGGCTCTTAGAAGGTGATACTGCCAGGAGATTTTCTGATGAGGCCATGGACCTGATAGCTAAGTATGGAGCTTTCTTCATTCAGTTCAGGAGGTTTTCATATATCAGGTTGGCTGGTTATGAAAACACACCTCTCAAGCTCCCCATGTTTTGTAATGACAAGATGGCTCTAATTGAAGTGTGCAGGCAATTGGATAAATTGCATAGAACCTGCAGGGACAAGAAAATCTCTGGTCTGCATTTCCCTATTTCCTTGGGTAACTATACATGCAAAACAACCTTGGATGCTCAAAATATAGAAAGGGCCCTTGCTCCCATCACTGTCCACTTTTTCAGGCCTAGGACCTATTTTGATTTGAAGAAGTTCATTGAGAAAAACCTCAGAATAAATTATCATCACAGGTCAGATACTGAGGACTACTGGGCCGATTGTGCAGATGATTTTGAAGCAAGGTGGAGGCACTATGGTAGATTCTCTCTCTAGCTGATAAAGGAGCTCAATCTTACCAAATTCTTGAAGGGTTCCAAGATGATAATGAAGACTTGTTGTCTTATGAATATGAGACATTAATCAAGCATACTCCTTTGGAAGATCTGGATTGGTACAAGAAGGAGAAGGATGACTTGGTTGAGATTTTGGCCCCTGTCCTTGTAAGAACCAAGGTTTGGTTTGACAGAAAGGTTTGAGAGCTTAGGAAGAATCAAAGTGGATCTTCTTCCAGAGATACTTCAACACCTAGGAAGGAATCACATACACCCAGCATGGAGGTACCTACACAAACCCCTCCTCCTTCCTCAAATAAAGAACCTGAATCATCTACTCCCTCTTCTTCTACTCAAGTGTACCAAAAGAAGATAAAAGAGGTTAAACAAGAGCCAATTGAGGAAGAACCCCTTTCAGGGCATTCAGAACTACCTTCAGGGCCTAGAGAATGTTATTGTTCTCAGTGAAAGTGATGATGGTGAAGTACCAGACCCTGCAGGAACTTCAGAAGTTACCATAGAAAAAGAGAAGGAAGTGCCTAGCACTGAACCTCCAAGTACCACTGATTCCTCTACTCAAGAAGCTCCAGATGCCTCACTCACATCTCTACTGGAAGCAACAGTGGTGAATACTTTAAGTTCCATGAGCTCACTTGCTCTTGGACCTCTTGTTCCTTCTTCTTCTTCCTCTACTTTTGCATGGGTGCAACCCCTGGTTGACAACAGGAAGAGGAAACCTTCTTCCCATTTGCAGGACCAAATTTTGATGTTGTGGTAGCCTTGTTAGGCACTACTCCTCCTCCTCTAGCAAAGAGAGCTAAAACAACTTCAAGAATAGTGACAGATGCTCAAGGCCAACAATTTTTAGAGGTTGCAAAGCCTAAAGTTGATAAGGCAGAGCAAGATTTATTAGCCTCTGACCTAGAGCTTTCTAGGATTCCAATGGGAGAATCTACTCCTGAGAGTGAGGTGCATAACCTCCAGGAAATAGTAACCAAGGTTATTGAGAGAGTGGAGAAGGGTAAACAGACTATAGAACAGTTGGAAGAACAAAATCAAGTTCTTTCTAGCTTCATCAAGTCATTATTGACTAAAGATAAGGTTTTGGATCCTGCTCCACTGGCTGCCCTTCCACCTCCTATGATTCTCAGTCAGGATGAAGTTCAGAGTATCAAAGATATACACAGATATTCCACTTATGGAAGGGCTATGGAAGCCATGGTTGATGACATGATCATTGCAGGCTTGAATTTTATTGTAGAGGCCTTCAAACTCAATGAGAAGGTGGCCAACCTGCAACAAAAACTCTCCTCCTCTATTGGAACTATGGACAAAGAACTGAAGCTTTGGAGTAGTTGCATCATAGATCTTCACCTAATGGAACAGGCTGATGAAAATATATTGATGGCCAATAAATTTTTTGATGATGTCAAGGACAACTTGTCAAGGTCATGGGTTTTCAGTGTTGAATGGAAAATAAAAGTTCTGGAAGAAGCCTTGGGAGAATTGAGAAACAGTTGGCAGAAGGGAGAATCTTTCAAGACTTGTGTTGTATCTACCTTCAAGGATATTCACTGTCATCTTCATGATGAAACTTCAGGTGTTCCTTTCTCTCTTCAAGAGATTAAAACTCAGTTCAGGGCATTTGTTAAAGAAAACCTGTTCAAGGAGGAATAATTACCAAAGAGAAGATAAAGTAGTTAAGAAAACCTGTTCAAGGAGGAATTAATTACCAAAGAAGATAAAGGAGATTTTCTCTCTTCAATCTGCTATTGAAGAGGCTAATAAAGAATACCTTGAACATACCAAGTTTGATAAGGACATGGAGAAATGTCTAGGCACTTGGTCTCAAGCCACTGCCAACACATCAGTCCCATGAGGCAGGGAGATAGCTGAAGCATTGAAAAGATTCAGGCAATGGATTCTCAAGTCGGTGGGCCCTCCTCAGCAATAAGTGGATGTTTTCTCTTCTAGCTTCTCCTCTCCTCCTTCTTTTTCTGAAATCAAGCTCATTGTAAACTAATTAAGGATCTTGTGTCAAGCACTTCCTTAATTAACATTTTAGTTAAAAGAAATGGTTACCAAGTGTAACCAATTTGTAAGCTATATAATGAGCTCTCTACGCCATTTTCAGGGGCTGGAACTCTGTTTATTTTTGAAAGTGTAAAGGAGTAAAAAGCTATCAATACAAGAAGATCTCTCTTACTTGTTTCCATCTGCTCTTGTTCTTTCATTGCTATCTGTTAAAATTTATTGAATCATTAGTCTGTTTTACTTCAAGAAGCTTTGTATTCTTGTGGATGTCATCTCTGGAACTTTGTGTCTATGAAATAACATCTTATGGTTTTAAATGCAAATGATTATGTTCTATATGATTCCATTATGGCATGAGTAAGGAATTATTTTGTTATCTATATTTCCTGAGAGTGCTTTTCTGCATCCTCCCATTCCTTAATTCTTCTATCCTTTTGTATTGATGATCTGTTATATCAAACACTTTCATGATATCAGAGTTCCTCATTAAAGCTAACATGTTGTACATTTGTAAATAGGTTTTTGCCTTTAAATAAGGGAACCTCTCCCATTAAAGAGGAGGGACTTTCTATCCCCTGACTGTTGCTTTCAATAAAGTCCTTATTTGACAACCAACAGTTTTTGGTGACTCTACTGGGGATTCATTTTGAACGTATTCCAGTTTTATGAACAATTTCTTGATCATTCTTTGATCTGGTGACTCTACGATTTACTCATGGTAGGAGAGCCCTTGGTATTGAAGATTCTCAGTTTCAGCTCTTGGAGCAGCAAGGTTTCCCTCTTCCTTCAACAGGGAGAAATAGAAGAGCTCGTTCCACAAGTACACCTCCTGTTGAAAATAGAACCCCTGGAGTGGTATTCCTCAAGAGCAACTCAGCCCTAATCTTCGTGCTTTAATTCTTGTTGGTGTTTCAGTTCCCCTTCAAGCAGTCTTTCCAAGGATGGCAGTTCCATTACCTTGGGGCCATCATGTTGGGCCTCTTGCCCTTCCTCAGCCTTTGCATGAGTTACCCAGGGGTAACAGAAAGAACTTCCCCAAGTTCAGAGGTGATGGCAAGGTGCACCCTGATGAACATATTGCAGCCTTCATAGTTGCATGTGGAGTCCTCAGGAGTTGAACATGAAGATGTCTCGGTGAGGCTTTTTGTAGAAACTTTGCAAGATAATGTAGCAGATTGGTTCTATCATCTTCCTGCTGGGGCCATTACCAGTTGGACCATGATGAGGACAAGATTTGAGAACCGTTTCAAACCTGCAGAGGATGTGCATGCTTTGCTGGCCCAGATTTCTCAAATAAAGAAAGAATCACAAGAGCCCATGAGGGAATTTGTGGCCAGGTTCAACAAGTTGATTAACAAGATCCCACCAGACACTCAGCCTGTAGATCAAATTCAAAAATGTTTCTTCCTGAATGCTCAATTTCCTGAAGTTAGCTACGCATTGAGAAGAGCCAACCTTGCAACATTGGCTGAGGATCAGAGATTAGCTGTTAGTGTTGAAGATGACTTGATCATGTCTGGTAAGTTGAAAAGAGATCCTTCCAAATCTAGAGCTTCTTCTTCTTCTTCTTCTACTCCTGGAGCTAATACAGATCCATTAGTACAAAAGCTTGCTAATGACCTCATTGCCATCAAGAAACAATTGGCTCAGCATGCTCCTTATGCAGATGTTCCAAGGAGGAATTTTCAGCCTAGAAATCATTTTCCTTCCTCTCAGACAAGGCTGGAAATTGAGGGGCCACCCATCAAGGTCCCTGTTAATGCAACTTGTGAGGTTGAAGAACCTGAAGATGAAGAGATTAATGAAGATTGTGAAGAACCTGAAGAAGAGGCTGATGAAGAACTGGAGGAACTTGAGGGATCTCGAGTTAATTTCTTCACCACTGAAGGTGTTGATGAAGAGGATGATTATGATGAAGTAGTAGCAGATATGAATAGTGAATCATACACTGTCATGACTCGGGAATAGACAAATAAGAAGGAGAAAGTGATGCAGCCCACTAAGAGGTCCAAGGAACATCCCATGACTATCCCCGTTGTTGCAAAAAGAGGATCTCCTATTCCCACTGCATCCACACAGAAGGTGAGTTCTGCTAATTCTTCTTTTCCTAATTCTACTGCTAAAGCTTTTTCTTCTCCAGCTCCTAAACCTGATAAGCCTAAGATTCCTAGTGATGATAGCCCATCCACCTCTGGATCTTTTGATATCATTGATCACCTTAAGAAAACAAAGGTTCAAATTTCAGAGGCTGAGTATTATCAAACCCACCCTAAAGCCTTTGCCAAAATGGTCCACTTTGTCAATTCCCATTCCAAAACTACCTCTAAAGGCCTTTTACCTACTCCATCCTCTACACCCCAACCCAACCTTGTAGCTGCAGTCACCTCACCTAATGAGAAAATCAAACCGTTTTATGTGACTCTTCTTATAGCAGGCCATAAACTTAGCAACTGTGTCATAGATTCAGGAGCATCAGATAATGTAATGCCTGCCAAAGTGGCTCATGCTTTGGGTCTTACTCTCACATGCACTTATGGGTCCTGCTATTCTATGGAGAGTAAGGAGGTGCCTTTGGTTGGAAGGATTAAAGATGCACAAGTAGCTTTTGCTACTTTACCAGAGAAGAAGGTTTTGGCTACTATTCTGGTAGCTGATATCCCTCCTTCATATGGTATGTTGTTAAGTAGGAATTTTTGTAAGGATGTGGGAGGAGAGATTCAAATGGATTGGTCACATGCCCTTATACCAGTCAATGGAAAGATGAAGAAGTTGTTTCCTGAGAAGCAATCTGAGTATATTGTGCAAAAAATGGATGATCCCAAAGCACAAATACTCTATGAGGATATTGGACATGGTAACTATATGATTATGTCTCCAGAGGAAACTAAACTTCCCAAAGAAGTACTTCATGATCCTAATGGTGTTTGGAATCTAGAATTTGATGGAAGCTGCTCCTCAGCTGGTTCTGGAGCAGGTGTGGTGTTGATATCTCCTGAGGGAAAAGTTCATCCTTTCTCATTCAAGCTACAGTTTGAAAATACCAATAATACGACAGAGTATGAAGCCCTCATCCTTGGACTTAATGTGGCAAAAGAAAAAGGTGTGAAGAATCTTCTGGCTCGTGGAGATGCAGAACTAGTTGTTAAACAAGTCAGAGACCTTTTCCAAGTAAAGAATAGAAGGTTGAAGCATTACAGGAATCAAGTTTGGGATTCTATTGAATTTCTTGACCTTCTCCATTGAAGTTGTACCGAGAGAAAAGAACACCAGGGCTGATTCACTAGCTGTCTCAGGATCATTGCTGATACCTCACCCTGATTTCTCTCAGGATAAATTCACCATTGAAATGATCCATAGGCCAAGTGTGCCTGATAATGCAAGTAACTGGAAAATTTTCAATGATGATCAACATTTTCTTTCTTTCTTGGAGCTCAGGGATAACTTTGAACAATTGTACTTTGAAGGAAGTAACAATTTGCCTCGTGAGAATGTATCTTCCCATGAGGAGGGTGTCAAAGAGGAGACAGATCAAGATGGGTGCATCAAACTCAAAGGTAACAAGATTCCTAAAGGGCTGGTGAGTTTGGAGGAATTGTTTGATAAACATGACAGGTATGTTAAGTCTAAAGCTTCTACAGGAGTGGCAATCTACTGAGTATGAAAAGATTAACATTGGGAGCTCTGCTGACCCCAAAATGGTGAACGTTGGAACATGTTGTACACAAGAAGAAAAGAAGAAGGTGGTGAACCTCTTAAAAAAGTATAGGGATGTTCTTGCATATTCATATGAGGATCTAAAAGCTTTCCAACCAAAGGAAATGCAACATTTCATTCCTCTCAAACCTGGGATTAAACCTTTCAAGAAAAAGCAAAGGCAGTACAATCCAAAGATTGCTGACACCATTTTTCAGGAAATACAAAAATTATTGAAAGCTAAAATTATCTTCCCCATTCACCATTCGACATGGATTGCCAACATTGTGCCTGTCAGGAAGAAAAATGGTGAGATTCGTATCTGTGTTGACTTCAGGAATCTGAATCAGGCCTCTTTAAAGGACAACTATCCTCTACCCATGATGGATCAAGTTTTGCAAGCTGTTACAGGGTCTGAAATGTTGTCCATGCTTGATGGCTTCTCAGGGTATAATCAAGTGGAAGTTAATACCACAGATCAACACAAGATGGCCTTCACCACCCCCTGGGGTACTTTTTCCTACAAGAGGATGCCTTTTGGACTCATTAATGCTGGTGCCACTTTTCAAAGGGCTATGGACTTGGCTTTTGGAAGTTTGAAAGGAAAATGTATTGTTGTGTATCTAGATGACCTGACTGTGTTTTCCAAAACTAGAGCAGATCATTTTCAGCATCTGGAAATAGTTCTCTTGAAATGCAGAGAACATGGGGTTTCTTTGAATCCCAAGAAATCTATCTTTTGTGTCACAGAGGGAAAATTTTTGGGGCATGTTGTCTCTAAAGATGGAATCAAAATTGATCCTGAATGAGTTCAAGCTATTCAGCAGATTCCTCTTCCCACAAGTAAGAAGGGAGTGCATTCTTTCTTCGGTAAGATCAACTTCCTGAGAAGATTCATTCCTGATTTTGTAGAGCTAACTTTGAATATCTCTCAAATGATGAAAGGAAAACAAATGTTTGGCTGGTCCTCTGAAGGGAAAGAAGCTTTTGAAGGTATAAAAAAGGCTATTGCTAGGACTCCTATCTTAGCATGTCCAGATTTTAGTAAAGATTTTATTATTTATTGCTATGCCACAGAAAGCACCCTGGCCACTGTATTAACCCAGAAAGATTTTGATGATCATGAGCTCCCAATTGCATTCATGAGCTACATTCTTAAAAATCATGAGTTGAAATACACCATGATGGAGAAGCATGCTTTCGCAGTGGTTAAAGTTGTCAAGCAGTTTCGATTTTATATTCTTAACTCTCACTCTGTGGTGCTTGTGCCTGATACAACCATCAAGTCTATTCTTACGCAGCAAGAATTTGGAACTAAGAGAGGAAACTGGGTAGCAAAGGTTCAAGAATATGATATTGACATCAGACCAACCAAACTAGTTCGGGGTAAAGGCTTGTGTGAACTCATTGCTGAAGGAGCTGGTCATGAATTACCTAAGGAGGAGGTTGATGTTCCTATTGTTCTATTTCTCAGCTCGACAGATGAATGGTATGCTGATATCACTCATTTTCTCACCTATGGGGAGTGTCCCTCTAACTTGACTACCAAGGAGAAGAGAGCTATCAAGCTAAGATCAGCCCAGTACGTGTTGTGGGAGAATGCTTTGTTCAAACGTGGAATGGATGGAAGATTTCTGAAATGCGTTGACAAAGAACAACAGAAGAAGCTTTTCTCAGCTTTCCATGATCAAGCATGTGGAGGTCATTACTCATCTACTGTTACTACCCACAAGATTCTTCATGCTGGATACTATTGGCCTACCTTGTTTAAAGATGCATCAAAATGGGTTGATAAATGTGAAGCTTGTCAGACTTTTGTGGGAAGACCCAAATTGGCTGCCTTGCCGCTTAAACCAGTTGTGATTGAAGAGCCCTTTCAACAGTGGGGTTTAGATTTCATTGGAACACTCAACCCATCTTCAAGTGTAGGACATACTCATGTGTTGACTGCCACAGATTACTTCACTAAGTGGGTAGAAGCCATTCCAGTAAAGAGTACTACTTCTGAAGTAGTATGTAATTTTATCAAAGAAAACATCTTGGTAAGGTTTGGAGTGCCAAACAAGATTGTGACTGATAATGCTTCAAATTTTTCTTCTGCTGAGATGATGGATTTCTGTTATGGATATGGCATTTCCCTTGCTCACTCTTCAGATTATTATCCTCAAGGGAATGGACAGGCAGAATCAACAAACAAGAATCTGGTGGCTATAGTAAGGAAACTGGTTAATGAATCTCAGAGGAACTGGCACAAGAAACTCTATGATGCTCTTTGGGTAGATAGGATTACACCTAAAAGAGCTATTGGGATGTCCCCTTTTCAAGTGGTGTATGGTGTGGAAGCTCAATTACCAGTAACAGTGGAGCTACCAGCTTTGTACTTAATGAAGGCCATTGAAGACACTAGCTTCAATGATTCTTTAGATAAAAGGATCATGTATCTTCATAAGTTGAATGAAGACAGGCTGCAGGTTGTTGATAGAATATCTACCCACCAGCAGAAGGTGAAATCTTTGTTTGACAAGAAGGCCAGATCTAGAGATTTCAAAGTTGGAGACATTGTTTTGCTGTGGGATAAAAGACATGAGCCTCGAGGAAGCCATGGTAAGTTTGATTCTCTTTGGCTCGGTCCTTTCAAAATCAGGCACTTTGCTGGTGAGAATTCTTTCTATCTTGATTACATGGATGGTTCCTCTCTCCCACTTCCTTATAGTGGGTAGTACCTGAAATTGTTCAAGTCCTAGGTGAATAGGAAGTCTCTTTGTATATTATGTATAGGGTGTGTTTGCTTTCCCTTCTTTTGGTGTGTTTCTTTTCCCTGTTTGTGTGTTGTCTTCTGTATTGGTTTGCTTTTGGACTCTGGCCCAATGGATAAGGCACTGGTCTTCTTCCCCTAGGTTTTCTAGAGTTCTTGCCTTGTCTCATTCTTCTGATCTAGCCAAGTCATCCCCAGAAAGAGCCAGTTGTTGTCCTCTCAAAATTTCCCCTCTTTTGAAAGTAAAAAATTGAAAATTTTGAGTTGACACCCTTTAGTGATGTTCTAGTGAAGTGAAAAGTTGAGGAGATAGTAAAAATTCACATTTTTTGGAGTCATTTTGGTGATTTGCGGGTCTGTCAGACATTTTTGTCCCTCATGTCCCAAGTCTGTCGGGCCTTCTGTTCCCCGATCGGCCGCATTCCCAAAAATATTTTAACTTTTGGTTCTGTCAGAACTTTTTGGTCCGTATGTTCCAAGTTCGTCTGGGCTTTCTGTTCCCGATCACCTGCATCGGCCGGATCGGGTCCTTCACGTACTTTTGTCCCATCTGTCCCAAAAGTGTCTGTGCCTTCTGTCCCCAATTTCCCCACATCATTGCACATCGGCTGAATCACGTCTTTTGTCCCTCGCATCCCTCGCATTTCCAAGTTTCTGGACCACCTGTGCTCATTTGGCCCGCTTTACCCGCATCGCCCTGTGTCGGCCGGATCGCGTCTTCATGCATCCCTCATGTCCCAAATGTACCAAAGACCATCCAGGCCAGTTTTTTCGCTCTTCCTGATTCTTATCTTTTTGAGTCAGTGTAATATGAATTTAATGCACATTTAATGACCTTCTCTCTCCTAAATGACTATTTAATGGGACTATCCTCTATGCATTTGACACACTGCTCACTTGCCATCATTTGCTCGAATCCCTGCAATTAAGATCATTTGCTCGTGCTCCCATTCCCTTTGCATTTTTCATTACGAATTCGATCCTTGAAGGTTGTTTCTCTGTACATTACAAACATGAAGATTAAATTCCAAGGTCAAGAACATGTTTCACCTCTTGAGTCCTCTGTTCCCGATATCGGGGATAGTGAGGTTCAACACCTAGATTTTGGGGATTTTTGGAACAGATTGACTAGCCCTAATCCTTCCCCCATGGCACAAATGATCAATGACAGTGGTCTTGCGTATGTGGTGGGCTTCCCTATCTCTGTACAATGTGCCAACACCGTGCTCACCTGTGGGGCTCATTTTAACTCAGACACCAAAGAATTGTCTAATGTGCATGGGGAGCTGATTGCTAAACTGGATGCTGCTACCATTTCTACTGCTCTATGGATTCCAGAAGTTGAAGACTCCATTGTTATCACTCAGGCTCAAGCTCAGACTCTATTCGAGTAGGACAGTGATAAATATAAGGCAAGGATAGCAAAATCATGGTTGAAGAACCCTAAGAAGGGAGCATCCCGACTTTCTAAGGCATTATTTAGGGCCTGATTTCAATGAAGAGCTATCTGATTTCATCATCTTGCTAGCTCGTGTCATGGGATTTCCCTCTACCAATGAATTTCACTTTTGGATGTGCCCTCTCATCAACATCATCTGTGAAGGTAGTCAGAACATAAATTGGGCAGAAATCATTTGCATGAATTTGACCGAGCAATTGTCTAATGTGCAACAGACTAAGAAGTTCTATATGACTTCTTATCTCATGTATTCCCTAGCAGCATCCCGACAGTGGTTTGGATTCACATACATGGAGGGCCAGAAGGATGAACCCATTTATGCATACTGCCCTCAATTCACCCTTGAAACTAGCAACCACAACTTCAGGAGGGTTAATGATGCCTTTACCATGTATATTGTGAGGCTCTTAGAAGGTGATACTGCCAGGAGATTTTCTGATGAGGCCATGAACCTGATAGCAAAGTATGGAGCTTTCTTCATTCAGTTCAGGAGGTTTTCATATATCAGGTTGGCTGGTTATGAAAACACACCTCTCAAGCTCCCCATGTTTTGTAATGACAAGATGGCTCTAATTGAAGTGTGCAGGCAATTGGATAAATTACATAGAACCTGCAGGGACAAGAAAATATCTGGTCTACATTTCCCTATTTCCTTGGGTAACTATACATGTAAAACAACCTTGGATGCTCAAAATATAGAAAGGGCCCTTGCTCCCATCACTGTCCACTTTTTCAGGCCTAGGACCTATTTTGATTTGAAGAAGTTCATTGAGAAAACCTCAGAATAAATTATCATCACAGGTCAGATGCTGAGGACTACTGGGCCGATTGTGCAGATGATTTTGAAGCAAGGTGGAGGCACTATGGCAGATTCTCTCTGCAGCTGATAAAGGAGCTCAATCTCTACCAAATTCCTGAAGGGTTCCAAGATGATAATGAAGACTGGTTGTCTTATGAATATGAGACATTAATCAAGCATACTCCTTTGGAAGATCTGGATTGGTACAAGAAGGAGAAGGATGACTTGGTTGAGATTTTGGCCCCTGTCCTTGTAAGAACCAAGGTTTGGTTTGACAGAAAGGTTTGAGAGCTTAGGAAGAATCAAAGTGGATCTTCTTCCAGAGATACTTCAACACCTAGGAAGGAATCACATACACCCAGCATGGAGGTACCTGCACAAACCCCTCCTCCTTCCTCAAATAAAGAACCTGAATCATCTACTCCCTCTTCTTCTACTCAAGTGTACCAAAAGAAGATAAAAGAGGTTAAACAAGAGCCAATTGAGGAAGAACCCCTTTCAGGGCATTCAGAACTACCTTCAAGGCTAGAGAACATTATTGTTCTCAGTGAAAGTGATGATGGTGAAGTACCAGACCCTGCAGGAACTTCAGAAGTTACAATAGAAAAAGAGAAGGAAGTGCCTAGCACTGAACCTCCAAGTACCACTGATTCCTCTGCTCAAGAAGCTCCAGATGCCTCACTCACATCTCTACTAGAAGCAAACAATGGTGAATACTTTAAGTGCCATGAGCTCACTTTCTCTTGGACCTCTTGTTCCTTCTTCTTCTTCCTCTACTTTTGCATGGGTGCAACCCTGGTTGACAGCAGGAAGAGGAAACCTTCTTCCCATTTGTCAGGACCAAATTTTGATGTTGTGGCAGCCTTGTTAGGCACTACTCCTCCTCCTCTAGCAAAGAGAGCTAAAACAACTTCAAGAATAGTGACAGATGCTCAGGGCCAACAATTTCTAGAGGTTGCAAAGCCTAAAGTTGATAAGGCAGAGCAAGATCTATTAGCCTCTGACCTAGAGCTTTCTAGGATTCCAATGGGAGAATCTACTCCTGAGAGTGAGGTGCATAACCTCCAGGAAATAGTAACCAAGGTTATTGAGAGAGTGGAGAAGGGTAAACAGACTATAGAATAGTTGGAAGAACAAAATCAAGTTCTTTCTAGCTTCATCAAGTCATTATTGACTAAAGATAAGGTTTTGGATCCTGCTCCACTGGCTGCCCTTCCACCTCCTATGATTCTCAGTCAGGATGAGGTTCAGAGTATCAAAGATATACATAGATATTCCACTTATGGAAGGGCTATGGAAGCCATGGTTGATGACATGATCATTGCAGGCTTGAATTTCATTGTAGAGGCCTTCAAACTCAATGAGAAGGTGGCCAACCTGCAACAAAAACTCTCCTCCTCTATTGGAACTATGGACAAAAGAACTGAAGCTTTGGAGTAGTTGCATCATAGATCTTCACCTAATGGAACAGGCTGATGAAAAGATATTGATGGCCAATAAAGTTTTTGATGATGTCAAGGACAACTTGTCAAGGTCATGGGTTTTCAGTGTTGAATGGAAAATAAAAGTTCTGGAAGAAGCCTTGGGAGAATTGAGAAACAGTTGGCAGAAGGGAGAATCTTTCAAGACTTGTGTTGTATCTGCCTTCAAGGATATTCACTGTCATCTTCATGATGAAACTTCAGGTGTTCCTTTCTCTCTTCAAGAGATTAAAACTTAGTTCAGGGCATTTGTTAAAGAAAACCTGTTCAAGGAGGAATTGATTACCAAAGAGAAGATAAAGGAGATTTTCTCTCTTCAATCTGCTATTGAAGAGGCTAATAAAGAATACCTTGAACATACCGAGTTTGATAAGGACATGGAGAAATGTCTAGGCACTTGGTCTCAAGCCACTGCCAACACATCAGTCCCATGAGGTAGGGAGATAGCTGAAGCATTGAAAAGATTCAGGCAATGGATTCTCAAGTCGGTGGGCCCTCCTCAGCAATAAGTGGATGTTTTCTCTTCTAGCTTCTCCTCTCCTCCTTTTTTCTGAAATCGAGCTCATTGTAAACTAATTAAGGATCTTGTGTCAAGCACTTCCTTAATTAACATTTTAGTTAAAAGAAATGGTTACCAAGTGTAACCAATTTGTAAGTTATATAATGGGCTCTCTACGCCATTTTCAGGGGCTGGAACTCTGTTTATTTTTGAAAGTGTAAAGGAGTAAAAAGCTATCAATACAAGAAGATCTCTCTTTCTGTTTCCATCTGCTCTTGTTCTTTCATTGCTATCTGTTAAAAGTTATTGAATCATTAGTCTGTTTTACTTCAAGAAGCTTTGTATTCTTGTGGATGTCATCTCTGGAACTTTGTGTCTATGAAATAACATCTTGTGGTTTTAAATGCAAATGATTCTGTTCTATATGATTCCATTATGGCATGAGTAAGGAATTATTTTGTTATCTATATTTCCTGAGAGTGCTATTCTTCCATCCTCCCATTCCTTAATTCTTCTATCTTTTTGTATTGATGATCTGTTATATCAAACACTTTCATGATATCAGAGTTCCTCATTAAAACTAAACATTGTACATTTGTAAATAGGTTTTTTCCTTTAAATAAGGGAACCTCTCCCATTAAAGAGGAGGGAATTTCTGTCCCCTGACTTGTTGCTTTCAATAAAGTCCTTTATGGATATGGGATTTCCCTTTCACATTCATAAAATATCTAAAAATACAAGAGGATGATGGCTACTAAAATGAGGTCACCCATTAGTAAGACATGTCTAATTGAACCCTTCTTAGATTGTTATGCCACTTAAATCCTATTGAAGTGAGAGAAAAAAGACTAACACATTTCTTAAAGGGAAACAATCCAAAGGGTCATTAGATTAGGGACATTCAGATAAATTTTAAAGTAACATCTTAAAAGCAATCAATCCATAACCATTCATATATAATATTGTTAGAATCCCTCCAAAAATAAAAAAGAAAAGTAATGTTGCCTTTTAGAACTTCTTCCGAACTGTCTGCGGACTTTCGGGGAATTTCCTCTAGTTTTCTGGCTTAATCTCTCATGCTCACTGTTTCTTGGCCCCCCCTCTATTTTTGGAGTTAAGTATTTTTAACTCTGGGGGTCCTTTTCTTTTTTTTGTCTCACTTTGCTTCTATCACGATGTAATCTTTTTTACTCGTCCTCTGGGAGCATATCCCTGCTTTTTTACCCTATCTAATAAAAAATATATATTATTGTTTTATTTCTCTTGTCGATAATCATATAGTCTCAAACAATAACCATAATTGGTGATCTTATCTCTTACAAACTTGGAGGTGCCAATAAGTATAAAAACAACTAGGCTTGTCCTTTAAATTTAAAATTTTCTATGTTGAAAAGGTTATCATGCATAAAGTAAAAACCCATCTTCTTCGTTTATTCTAAGCTCATCCTATTGATTTTTTTCTTTTCTTATGAGTTTCCCAATTAGTTTTTGAAGCACACAAGAATATATATTCATTACTTTCACATATTAGCACATTATAATATGGTCATTTCATTTCTAGTTAATATGTACATTAATAAGAGTCCATCTTCTACAATTTTGGCTATTTTGGTTTTTGTATTGAATTTTGGTTTGCTAGTAGGTTAGGAGTGATTAGGAATGTTTTAGAGGTCATTGTAATTCATTAGGTGTGTCAGACCTAGTTCTAAGCTTGCTAAAAATTTGAATTTGATTTTTCCCTCCAAAAGTGGAAATTCAAAATTGAAAGAACTTTTGGCTTGTTTCTTAGCAAATTTTGTGTTTCCTTAGAGCGAATGACATGTAATAGTGCTAAAATAGTCCTCTTAGGGAATTGAAGGCTTAATATGGGTTTAGAAAGCATTATTGTAATCTCTAGCCTTTGAAAGGCTCATCAAATGTAAGTAATTCAAAAAACAATGTGCTTTTGGGATAATATTAATGACTTAGCTTGGCGAAAATTGATTTTCAAGAATATAATATCTCCTTGTAATCATTTTACACACAATTCCATTTGAATGCAAGAAGGAAACTCCAAGAAGTTTTGAGGGAAATGTTATGGTATTTTTATTTACTTGCTACAATAAATTTTGGGTTAATTGTGCATTATCTGAGCAAGATAGGTGTGATTAATCCTTTCAATGATTTTTTTTTGGTTTTACAATGATATTACACAATATTTAATGTACCTAAGTGTGTAGAGGTTATTTGTAGACGTCATTAGGGTTGAGCTTAACAGTTAATTAGTAATTTGGTTTGAATAAATGTTGCATGTGCAATGTTGTTTCTCCAAATAAGAGTGGAATTTTTGATTTGGTGAGTAGTGTATCAATTATTGTGCTTTTAATTTCCCTCTAATTCATTCAAGGTTGAATTAGTACTAAGAAGAAGATCTCCAGTTAAAAAATTGAACATGGTATCTTGAAGGCTTTGAACACTGTCAACTCAAGTTGTGAATTACTTGTGGAGATTGTTCAAGGAGAGTTAGGTGATTGGGAAGATTTTACAGGGTGTATTCATCCTTTTAAACTTTTAGAATAAAAAAATATTGAAAAACAAGCAAGAATATTTTTAAAATAATCTCTCAGGTTTACATAGTCTGCTAAACTCTATCTCTAGGGGTTTAAAGGAGAAAAACCAAGTTTCTAAAAAATAAATCAGTAAAAAATTACAAAAACTAGAAGAAATCACTGTGAGGAGGTCATGTAATATATTTTGAAGGAATAAAGTGATTTTCTTCAATATTAAGGGATAATTTCGTGACAATTTAAAGTTATAGTCTGGAGGGTTTAAAGAAGTCAATACCATAACAAAGGAAGTAGTCTTTTTATTGACTATGAAGTCTTGAAACTCTTAGCATAGAGAGATAAGGATAATGGGTGATGAAAAATCTTAATGATTGGTTTTGACAACACTTACATGTGAATAAATTATTGATAGTGCACAAGCAGAGGCCTAATTGGACCAAGATAGGACTGTTGATCAACAAGACTACCTTGTTAAGGTAAGTAATCTGATCCAGAACCTCTAAATGGTTGGGAGATACTTTTAGGAGATTAGTGAGGTGGAACACCAACTAAATTAGTATCTTGAATAGTTGAAAATCTCATTGGATCAAAGAAATTGTGTTTGAAATCTCTTGGAGCAAGGTTAATTGGATTCTTGGAGTCACAAGGTTGGGATAGATAGCCAATAATGAACCTATCTGCATCATTATTGGTATTAGAGTAGAGGTTAATTACTTGGGAAGTTGAAGGAATACAAAGTTTGGGAAAGTTAGACAATTTGAAGTAGAGAAGCACGATTCCACCAAGGAATCCAAAAATAAATCTAAAAGGAGAGAGAGAAGAAAAAAATAGAGAGAAAAACTACATTATAGATGGGTGATGTCATCCTTCAAGAAATAAGGAACATGAGGATTAGTTATTGTTATGTTGTGGATCTTTTTTTCATGTGTGGAAGTGTTAAAGACTGTACACTCGACACAATTTTCTCACCGAGGTTCAGGGTCAGGTCGGGTCCCAAGTGGGAATGTAGGGGAACAACCCGCAAGAAATTCTTTTGGCCTTGAAAAAAAAATTGATACCTCAGGAGACGTACTCTTATTGAGTGGTATTTTGAACCATAGGTTTATGGGGTGGTTTTGGCTCATGGTTTTTGGTACCCACGGTATTGTAAAACTACTTCAGAAGTTACCTATTGATGTGATTTTGTGCATATGGTAGGGAGATGTAACATTGTAGATGTGTGTGAGAATTTAGGAGAGGTTGTTGAGTATAGGTCCAAATAGATATGGGTATCGTATTGAGAGAAAGAGGTGTCTTGTAATAAATTTTGAGTAAGTGATTCTTGATGGATGTAGGCCAAATTGGGTGAACTACATTAAATAATGTCCTTGTGTTGTGTTATTTTATTTTCTACACTTTTATTCCATATTTGTGATATTATTCTACATATTGGTTTCTACTATTGTGATTTTATGTGGGATTATTCTGCATATTTTATCCCTTATTTCCTCACAATTTGTATCAAATCCTGGATTGGTTTGATGAAGTGTTGAATCACAGGGATAGTTTTAGCTTGAGTGGGAGATATGTGTTGACCAAGTTTCTTCGTTCATGTTCAAGTTAATGAAATAGTAATAAAAAAACAAGTAACTCTAACTATGGAGGGTTTATGGTACCTAATATGGGATGAATGGATATGGGTGCAAAGATTAAATACTCCTCACTGCGAGATGGATAATCTACACAACAAAGAAGACTAAAAATAAAAATGGATTAGTATATATATGGAGGGTTTCCTGACATAAGCCAGTCTCGAGAAGTGTGAGCTTCCTAAGATGGATGTAAACCCACGTATTGATAAAATAAGATAATTTCAATGATAAAAAATGGATAATATGCAAAATCTAAGATAAATAGAAACTGGAAATACAGAAATGTAAGGAAAGTATATATCTAATTAAAATAGATGCAAAGTAAACCAAACTTGACTGGGTCGATGACGACCCAGGCTACAGAGGGCCAATCAATGACGACTAGGGGAAAATAGATCAAATAGTAACTAAGAATGCATATATGAGAGATTCAGATGCAGGTCTAAAGGTGATGAAGCTCTGTAATGACTTTTAAAAACTTGCATAAGAGATCTGAGACATGAGAAATAGAAAGGATGTAAGAAAATATGGATCTAAGGAGATATGGTGGAGAAATGGACTGGTTCAGTGATGACCAAAGGCTGAAAGAGTGGATCAAAGATGCCAAAGTGATAAGATGAAAGATCTAGGAGCTGCGTGGACAAAAAAAAGAAAATTGATAGAATGTGGATCTAAATGGCAGTGAAGGTGATGAAAAGAGATTTGACTCGACGACAACCTGATAGGGTTGACGATGACCTTGGTTGACTTAGGTTTAAATGAAGATAGATGAGATGGAATGACAACCTACAAACAAAGTGAATAGAGGGAGAATCTGAAGCTAGGTCTCTGATGGCATCTAAACCTGTAAAATGTTAGTAGAAGATAATAAAAAAATGATAATATAATGATAAGTGCACCAAAAAAAGATGAATATAAACTACCAAAAGTCTTGACGATTGTTGCAACAAGCTCCAAATGGCTCTAATAAGAATGTAAGATAGGTATGAAACTACAAAAAGGCACTAAGAGATGAAGATGGGACCACAAGAGAGTTAAAGACTATAAAGTTACATCCTTTAGAAAGGTGGGGGCAAGGGAACATTTTGTAGAGTCAACGGCGATCTGGGTAAGTCACCTCCGATTTCGGGGATCCATCTATTAGGGTGGCGGGATGATGCCCATCTCGAGGCAAAGAGGCCCAAATGAGGCAAGATTAGGATTTAGATGGATAAATATGAGCTAGGGTTGCATATAAAGGATAAGAGGGCAGATGGGAGGTTAGAATAAGTAAATAAAGGGATTAGATAGGTGAATTTATTAAATGAGGACCTAGGGATAACAATTTAGAATTCTAGGGAAGAGAAATGAGGTATTTATGAATGTGAAATAATTAGATGGGGATTAATGACGATTAGAGATAATTAAAGTGATTTAGGGAATCAAAAATAATGAGATGAGGATTAGGAGTAATTAAGGATAATTAATCATTAAAATGAACAATTTCTGGTTAGAGGTGGGAAATGAGAAATAATGGGATATTTTCAATTTAAGGGGAAAATGAAGTTCAAACGGGAATATATATATATATATATATATATATATATATATATATATATATGAATAAAAATAATAAGAGGGAGCGAACGCTGGATGAGGGGTAACGATACCAAAAATTGGTGTCTACATTTTCCCCTTTTTGTCGAGTGGTTTACATTGGGAAAACCATGAGAAAAAAACTAGAAGTGATGAAGGAAGACAAGAAATGATGACAAGGGTACTCCCCCTCAAACTAGGGATTGATGATGCGAAGAAAAATTAAACACAAGTTTGAAAGAGATAGATGGAGAAAGAGGAAATAAGGATGAAAAATAAGAGGCACAATAAGAGAAGAAGAAAAAGGATTCCCCAAGCATAGGGGAAAGACCATTGATAAGATAAAAATAAAAATAAAAATATGACGGTGATCCTGGAAACACATCGATAGAGACATAGCACGGCTTACAGTGGAGGCTATGTTAATGGCCTATAGACCCTATGATTCGGTAAAGATCACTGAAAAATGGAGGGAATCCAATGGGAATTCTCTCTAATGGATGTGTAAGACGTGAGACCAATGATTCAAAGGTAGACATCAAGAATATGCACAAATAAATGCAAGGATGGTCAAAACAATGGTTCTGACAAAGTCAGGGGCAAAAAAACATGAACTATCCTTAAAATATGAGGAAGATAAAAAGATGCATTTGGGTAGGACTAGGATGAAATAGATGGCCAAAATGGTGGAATTAAGATGAGATAGAGGTTCCCTAAGAAGGAAAACAAAGATGGATACAGAGTGGACTGCGAGATGCAAGTAAGGATATGATAGATAAATGAGAAAAATATATGGCAAAACGAGCCATGCAAAACAAGGAAAGGTGTGATATGGGTGTCTCACTAATCCAAAGGATAAGGAAAAAATACTGGATAAAAATATTGGATGATGGATAAGAAAAGATAGATGAATGAGATAAGACCATAGATTGGATGAGATTTGGATAAGATAGGATAAATTGATAAGATGGGATAAAATTGGATTCAACGTGAAAGATAAAATGCTAGTCTGATAAGGTGAACCAAAGTGTAAAATCATACACTTCATCGTAGTAAGGAACGGACGAGCAAACAATGCTTTAAACAGGATTAGAGATAAATAAGAAATGGAACCACTTAAGGAAATGCACTTGCAACCAATAACAAGTGTTAACACATAACCAACGATAGTTAGTTATTCTATGGATCAAATGGGAAGATGTGGAAAGTGAACTCACAAACCTATTGTCAACATGAAAAAGGGGTTTAAATGTGACATGTATGTGGGAACTAGGTTCTACATAAGTTGGCTGCCTTAGATCTATGCTCTAGTTCTGGGTAGGGGAAGAAGAGTAAACTGATTAATGTGGGAAGTTTGCTATGAGAAAGTTGATCGATGCTGGAAACTTACTTAGGATGTTGATTTTACTGTTTAATACTTGAATTTATAAGATATAAGGATGATCAATGTGGCAAGCCTTCGCTGCCATGATACAAGAGGGAACCCATCCTTTGAGGGAGTGGTCTAGTTTATAATTTTTATGATTCTTTTATGGAAAGACATGGATGATATACATGATAGCCATCCTTCAAGGGATCAGTCTATTTATTTGACTCATTTTTTTTACATGAACAATTGTCCTTTGAGGGAGCAGTATGTTTTTGATAACTTTGAATTTTTGATAAGAGCATCCATGAAATTTTTTACTTTTACATGGGGAAGAGTTGGGGATAGAAAGGTAGACCACTTAGGAGGGGATAATGAATGTTCAAGTGACACCGGTGGACCCTTAGCATGGTTCCAGTAGGTAAATAAGAGGGTGATGGATGTAATGATCATGGAGTTCTTGCCAAGAAGGGAGAACCTATCCATAAGGAATATGCTATGAGTAGAGCTGTGGTGCCCATATTCAAGGTCACAATAGGAAAATTACAGTAGACCACACAATTCCAAATCATTACGATGACATATAGAGATGGCTAATGGATGGATGACTAATGGGATGACTAAGTGTACATTGGTAAGTATGTTAACAATAGAAAATCCACAAGTGTAATGTGTTAAGAGGTTTCGTTTTTGCTTTACCATCAAGGGAAGCCAAATGATAGGCCCCAGACCCATACTTATACGTGATAATGTAAGGTCCAATCCAGTTGGGAGAAAAATTTCCACATTGACTCCTTTCTAGAGTATTGAAATTTTGATTTTTCTGAAGGATGAGGTCACTGATGCTAAATTCGTGCTCTTTTAGAGACAAGAGAAGATGAGATAACAAACTAGATGAAAGATGATATGAGGGGCAAGTAGATCTACATAAGGTTGGGTGGGATTAGATAGGACAATATGGGGATGAAGAAGAAGAGAAATAGCCTGATACTAGACTGGTCCTAGAATGATTTTAAGAAGTCAGTGGAAAGAGACATATTATCATTAATGTCTATGGGATGGTTGGATGAAGGAGGAGATGTGAGAGGATTAAGAGAGAGGACTGATTTCTCCCCTAGTGAGAGATGTTGCATCACTTTGGAAAACTTAGATACATACATGGACAAGCTAGCAGATGTGAAAGGAGATTGGGTAATATTGTTAGAAGGAGGAGCAATGATTCCCTTAGGATTTTATTGGATAGATGATGGAGGATTGTGAGGGAAAATAAGGTTAGTGACGTAGATGGCATTGATGAAGAGAGGGGGCCTCCCTTTAGGAGATATTGATCTAGGAGGAGGGATTACCATGAATGATTTAGATGAAAAATCTAGTTTAGATGCCTTAGGAGGTGAACAACCCATTTTATGTGTCTTAGGAGAGAAGGGTTTGATTAGCGGATTGGATTTGGATGTGGACAAGGTGGAAGGAAGAGGGTGGTCTTCATGGATGAGAAGATCCTATTCCACCTGTAGACACCTGAATTCAGTATCTCTAACCTTGTCTTCTCGCGTGTGCATATTTCTCCATGGTCCTAACTAGACCCTATTTATTTAATTCACACCCCTTAATTAAATATAATGCCCTTTTATCCTATCACTTTTAATCTTTATTAATCAAAATTAATTATTTAATCTTCATTAATTAATTAATCAACATACATCCACATGCCCTAACCAATCTTCCATTTAGGATGATTTTATCCTAAATCTATATCCCTATGCTTTTTACACCCATGACTCATCCCTAAATAACCTATTCCTACCCACATTCTTTAAAGAAGATCTTCCCATTCATTAAAACCTGAAATACCGATCTAAAACACAAAATCCACCCCATTGGGGAAACTTTCCCCATGGTCTGTGGTGACCTAGCTCAATCACCATCTAAGACTTAGTCCTTCTCTCTCTAAAAACAAAAAGGAAACACAAAGGCACGACTTATTTTTTATTTTTCTTAAATTCTGTGAATCCACATTCAAATTAGAGCATCTCAGAAACCCTCTTGCATCCCTTGGAAGCTTTTTTTGATCATTTTCATGACTATGGGAGGTTTTACATTTATTTTTTCCTATCTTATATCATTTATATTGTTATCTTGTTTGATCTAACACATTACAGGGTTAGATCATCTTCATCAGTACTCAGGACTCCGTTACCAGTCCGTCCTTCCAACTTTTACATTTGCAGAGTACATTTTCAGTCTATCTACTCAGCCTTGCTTCACTCTGTTAGAGTTACCGTCGCCCAACTTGAGTTGCCATCGACTCAGCTCTCTGTAACTATGTTTTCCATATCTAGATTGCTCTCTAACCTCTACCTGTGTTTTGTCTCTATTGCATTATACCAAAGAAATCATCTTACTCCTCCATTATCTCAAAATAACTTTTTCTGCATCCCAATCATTGTTGCCCCCACCCTGGTTTTCATTGACCACAGTCCTATTTGCCAGCTTGCCCCTCTAAATCACCATTTTATGTCATCCTATGGGTTTCTTTGCCTCATATTCCTTTCTACAGGTTGACTCCAACATCTACATACCCCTTTTATATTTATATTGCATCTAGATCTTGATGGTATACATATTTCACTTGTTGTTCTAGATCCTCACACCCATGTCGTCGTCGACCTAGTCAGGTATTATTTAATTTACATCTATTCAAATTAAATCAGTATCTAGATTAGCTCTTAATTACTTATAGATTTAGTATATCTCTGTTTCTGCATGCAATCTACTTATTCATCATTTACTTAGCTTTTTCTTCAAAAATAGGAGTTGGCATCCGTGAAAGGAAGGTAACACTTCTTGGAGCTAGCTTTGTTGGGAAGCCCCCATATATATTATCTAATATTTTTTCTATTTAGATGTTCTTATTTATAGGTTCATCAAGCTTACAATGAGGATATCATTACTTTGGTGCCCGTCTATCCATGCCTATCATGCTTATGAGGTACTATAAACCCTCCATATTATGAGTTGATAGTTTCTTTTAGTAGAAAACTTATTAATTTGAGTACAAATGAAGAAACTTGATCAAAATTCTTAACATGACTGGTGGGACCACCCTTTAGGTGATCCCTTTCTTTTATTTCTATTTTATGTGTTTCTTTTGTCTTGTACTAACATTACAACATAAGGCTTCACTTTTTACTAACCCATGTTGGGTTTGGCTATTTGGATCACTCTTCACTTAAATTTTAGATAAAAAGGAAAATATTTATCCAAGTATTCCTCATTTGTTTCCTATTTGCTCCTTTTTGCATTGCATTTCCCTTTCTTGTGTGTTTCCTCATCAAAATATCACATCTAGATTTGGTTTAAAAAGAACCTTTCTTTTATGTGTCATTATTGCTCACATAGCTTAAGTAAGGGTTTAACTTACTACATCTCACAATTTATCACACACAACCTAAAAATCACATATCAATCAACACATCAAAACATCTTCCTACCCAATGGAATGATTGGGATTTGATTACCCAACAAGAATCCACCCAAGACTTCCCTAGCCAAAACTACCTGAAACCAGCCACAGAATGCCATTTCATAGGAACCTATATTATCCACTTTTTTCTTTTCACATTTCTTAATTAATCATGATGAGAAGAAACTTTTTGCTTGATTTATTTTTTAAAAAAATTACATTAAAAAAAGTTCATCTTTTTCATGCATATTGTCAATCTTCCTCAATTCGAAACAACATAACAATCCACTCCATCCAATGGCATCCCTTCCTCTAATGATATCTCCCAATAAGATTATAAACTTGAGACCACACATTTGGTTACCCAACCCCTTGTCTCCATGGTCTCCCTTCATGAGGACCATGCCATCCAAAATTATCCTTATCTTAGAACCAATGCTCATATCTCTCATCAATCCAACATTATTAGAACAAATACACCTCCATCTCTGGCTCCTCTAGAAAATATTGGACCTCCTTCTAGCCCCATGTATGACTTATTATTCCGTATATCTCCCATAATATTTCAATCTTATCAACCTACTCAATTGGTGGATCCGAATCCACCCACGTCACTTCATGTAAAATTTATTAATGAGTGCATTATTTGAATTATTATATCATCTATGTGGCTATTGATTTGTTCTTAAACATGTTAATTAGTGCATGGAGGATGTCTTAAATAACTATATCCTAGTGAGGATGATGCATTTCTCTTGGTTTTGTTTCATGCAAACCGTTGACTGTAGAAATTCCTACTAATCGCATCTGTGAGTAAATGTGGTGACATGTGCAGGATAATAATGAGCATTTGTTTCCAATTTTGGGAAGTTGTAATCAAGGGAGCCAAGTCTTTAGCCATCATGCCATCATGGAGGATTTTTCCATAACCAACCTACAAATAAAAATCATGTTTTTAACTATATCATATGATTTCAATGAGCTTTAATGAGGCTATTTTTGGTTGAATTTGGTGCCTATAATCATGGCATGTTTTGTAGCTAACTGTGTCTATAAAGACACCTTATTGAGAATAATTTAAGTGGTTGATAATAATAGTTTTACAATATAGTAATCTATCAGTTAGTATTTACTTTAAGTCTCATGTTGAACTATGTCTTGGAACTTATTTGAATTAATATAGTCGATGCCATTTTGAATATCACCTAGTGTTAAAAGTACCTCCATCCCAAGGAAGAGCAAGGGCGCACTCGACCAAGGTGATTGGAGGATTTATGTTTCATAAATTATCATTATCTCTGATAAGTTCCATTTTCAATGCTTTGATTTAAATGTTTATTTGGATACAGTTATCTATTTGAATGAAGTTACTTACCTCCCTACTTCGATCATATTTCAATTATGTTATTTCAATTCAGTGTGTGTATTTCAATTTGGTGTGTACATTTTGAATTCCATTAGAGTATTTACTTAGAACAATGTTGTTTCATTTATTTCAGTAGCTTACATGTATTTAATTTCAGTAGTTTAGCATTGTATTTCCTTTCCATATATTAGAGGAGGAAACAAGGGGAAACACACCAATAAAATCGCCCCAAAAAGAACTACCAAAACAACTGATTTACATAAGACTTCATTGCATACAACCTAGGACACACAACCTTGGTTTTATAATGACATTGATAGTTGAATCTGTTATTTAATTGATTGGAGAATACAACAAACTATCATTTTTGGCACCGTTTCTGAGGACACCATAAGAAAAAAATGTCATTATATTCACCTTATATGTTATGGATGTTAGTGAAGTTAATATATGCAACTAGTAGAAGTCACAGGCCTTGTTTACATGACCAATATTGATGCACATGTCGTGGGACACTCAAGGGAGATTTATACCTCGTAATATTTAAAGAATGTCTCTAGACAAAGTACAAGTAGGGAACACTAAAAAATGACACTAAATCTAATACAACTCATAGGAGAAATTTTGAATAGTCTACATCATCTTATTTAGAAACAGAACAAATTTCAAAAATGGGAGACAATGGGAATGTTGAGGACCAACCTTTGGGTAGAACCTTTACTTATCCCATTGTCTTTAATGAGGATGAGGATGCACCCATGAAAAACATCTCTCCCTCCATTCTCCCTATATTTTGAGGAATGTCCATAGAAGGCCCAGACCAGTTCTTAGTTGAATTCAAATTTCTTTTCCAGACATATAACTACAAAAAAGACAACCAAAAACTCAAAAAAAAATTCTTCCACCCACAAAGAATTTTCTTTGAGGTGGTTTATTAGATTTCCCTCTAGCTCCTATCATTCATGGGAGGACATGGAGACATCATTTTTGGACAAATATCAAGACTACTGCATGGGAAGAGATAGGAGAGAAGAGTTCTTCTAGATAAAGCAAAAAGAAGATATAAATTTGGAAGATTATCCGGATAGGTTTTTATTTCTCCTTAGGAGTGGTTATGATGTTGGGAATTTAGGAATGCAGAAAAGTGCTATGATTTAATAACAAACAAAATCATGCACACAGGATCTAAATAATTCCCCAAAATCTACAGTAGTGGAAGTATAAACTAGAATAATCCAAATCAAGACAAAGTACACACACATAACACAACATGTACCGTGGTTCACCCAATGTGGACTACGTCCACCAAAGATAGAGATCTCATATATATAATAAAACAAGAGTACAAACCAATTCTTCAAT
The DNA here is from genome assembly GCA_019776745.2 of Taxus chinensis. Classification (NCBI taxonomy): domain Eukaryota; kingdom Viridiplantae; phylum Streptophyta; class Pinopsida; order Cupressales; family Taxaceae; genus Taxus; species Taxus chinensis. Next base: position 852,785,559 of record CM034146.1, read on the forward strand.
ACAAGAGTATAATGCATCTCTCCAAGAGTATCTCCTCTCCTCCAGATCTCTAAATGGATCTCCATGAATGCACTACAACTGTGCCTCCAAATACCACCAGCAGATCTCACATAACCAGGAACTACTGCATCTTTGAACTACTACCAAGTTCTTTGTGGATCTGCAACAAGACTTCTCACATGGGTCTACCATATGTGTAACTATAACTCTGCACCAAGAAGTAAGTTTTTCTCTCCATCATTACATGCATAACCTGTGCAAACATGAAGACAACCTCCTCTACAATATCTAGATCTACATGGATCAACAATACAATATGATCTCATGGATCTAAAATACAATACTAGATCTACATGGATCTATAATACAAGATCTCACCAACATGTGAATCTACAAGAAGAAACTCTATGTGCTTTGCATATTATGCAAGATATTACAATGAGGCAATAAATATACAAAGAAAATATAGTAGAAGATGTTACCATCTTCTCATCATTCAGATGTACCTGATATTTTCTTCTGTCCAGCTCCTCTCCATGGAGACTTTGTCTTCATGTAACCTGTTCTTTCTTTCTCTTCTTCTTCTTCTTCATCCTCTCAATTTAGGAGAATCAAGGATATAATTCAATCCTTCTCTTAATTCTCTTTCTAAACCCTAGCTTTCATGATTATATAGGCATATATAAACTTAGGGCACTTAGCCATGTAATTACAATCAATAGATATACTTTAATGCTAAACTAGATCAAATTCCCGAGAGTTAATTAAAACACCCATATAGGTAACCGATGTTGGTTAGACTTAACCGCTATTGGTTCCTCCCTTGCCTGACCGATGGAGGTCCTGGGTGACCGATGCTAGTTCCCACCTAAACAATGATGGTTACTATATTTTCCAGAAAATTTCCATTGCATGCTACAGTGAAGCTATTTATCTCCACAACCTAACATATGAGTTAAAAGTAGAAATCACTAAGACAATTTTCCTTAAATGACTTGATGAGGAAACCAAATACTCCCTCTATCTTATGGGAGGAGGTGATGTACACAAACTCACCATGGTAGAGATTACTGAGTTATGTAGGAGTTACTCTAGAACAAGAGGAGGAATAAGGTGAAGGAAACCATCAAAGAATTCCCTAAGTACCTCAGACCTTCTCGAGGAAATGGCTAACATGAAAATAAACATCATATCAGAGCTGACTTTAGACACCAAATTTTGGTATAGCGCCCCTCCGTCATCTCACATTCATACAATTTCCCCTCTCACCTTTATTTTTCCTAAATTTCAATAAACATTATCCATCTAGTTAACCAAATTTAATTAATTATAAAATGGGCTCCATATAAACCCATTTAATAATTGAATTTTGGCATCTCTCGCATTTAATTTAATTTATGGGTATTAATATACCCATCCGACACCCTTTTCTTAATTTGAAATGGAATCTTTTATTTCGCCTACCCATTAAAATCATTCTCCCCACTCCATATAATAATTCAAACCATGGGCCCCACGTGATCACATCATACCTCTTAACTCAGGTTTACTCTAGCCAACCTCGATTACTTGTTAAACCTAGTCCAACCTCACCATTAAGTTACAAATAGGGGTTTTCCCCCATATTTCTAGGGACTAACTGAAAGAGGAGGAAATAAGTTGGAAACTCTAGGAAAATGTTGTTTTGAATTCTAAGCTTCTTATTTATCATTATATTCTCACGGTGCTCTGGTAATGACACTATAATCCCCACAATACTCTGCTCATGATTCGTTAGTTCACATAGCATGGTTATTTTTGCACGTTGTGTTTGGATCAGATTAATAGCACCATAATACATACCTACAACGTCATGTTCCTTTGTTCATCAGCTTACATATTATCAGTTTATCTTATATTTTATCATTATCTTTCTGGACATGGGGGTTGACATCCTCCAAGGGAGTTAAAATCCTCTTGGAACTGGGACTGTCTGTATAACCCCCACATATTTTTATATAATCCCATCTGTTTCAGTTTTGTAGATCTAGCTTCTTTGTATCATACATCTATCTTCTTTGCAGCCATAGATCCACATTTGCATATGAAATCCTAAGCTCTCCATCGTTCGAAGTTTTTGGTGGCTTCCAGTATCGGATTTCACCCGTGTGAGAAAGTTTCATGTACAACATTTGGCACACCCGGTGGGACTAGATCCTAGATCTGGTCGTTTTGTTTGTTATTTTACTCATCTTTTCTAACTTTCTTGTTTGCAATATCTTAGTATTTTTTGATTTCAGGTCAATAAATTCACTCATTGAAATCACCTGGAGGTATATATGTTATTAAAATCTACATACATGGGATATGAATCTGGAAATTAACCTTATTCTCCTAGTTGTCATCACATTATATATATATATATATATATATATATATATATATATATATTATATATATTGTGCATCGTTCGTTTTTATGACTTACCTATTCACGCGATTTAGTATTATCTTTGTCTTTTTGGCGGGTTACTTACACTTTGTCATCTGTCTCTGTCACGAGGTACATGGTTTTGTTATTTGGAAAAGTAATTTTTTGTTATTTATAATTGATCAATAGTTTTATTGTTGTTACTATTAAAAATAATTAATTAATAATAATAAATAATAAATAAATGTAATTTAAACTTAAAAAACCACAATATAATAATAATATTATTATCCCGTTCTAGCGTCTACCTCTCCCTGATCTCATCCTCACCTAACTCCCCACAGACCCAAGCCATACCTCCCTTCACTCCACTCAATCCTTCCTTCCCACCGAGCCACCCATGGGCTCACACCCCGTGAGCTCCCATTTGACTTCCCGCCAACTAGGCTCACACACACATCGAGATCCCACCTCCTCTCCAACCTCAACCAGTTTTCCTTCCACCTTGCTCCACTTTGTCTCCACGTAGGCTGAATTCTCTCTATTCTAACTCCCCCTCCCTTCTCTCTGCCCAACCATCCACCTATCCCACTACCAACCTCGAACTCACCACTCCTACAGTTCCACGCCACCACAACACGTCCAATCCCACCACCTTCCCACATCCCAGATCCCCATCACTGAACCTCCCTCTAGCTTTTGCACCAACTGATCCACTCAGCTCACCTTTTCACTCCAAATCCATTCACTCCTCCTTTCTTTCCTTCTGAGCCACCAATGGGCTCGCATCCTCCACCCGAGCTCCCACCTTCCTAAGCCTCACACAGTCTCCATAGTTTTTTTATTACGAGTGCTTCCAACCGACTCCATCCGTATGTCCACCAACTCCCTACCCCATGTTGTTATCCATCCTCCTCTATCTGAGATCCTTTCCCCTTCCACACAACTCTTCCTAACCCCTCAACCAAGCTCCCTTCCACCTAATCTCTCCACATCCTTGTTACCATTTTCAATCTCCTCTCCACATCTCATCCTCACCCAACTCCCCACAGCTCCTGCTTCCCTCCTCCCAACTTCACGCAGACCAACTTACTCGAGTCTCCTCCCCAAGCTATTCCACCTTCCTTTCTGATTCCAAAGATGCCTCCTAATCAGCCTCCTCAAACATTAATGGAATTGAATCCACTATTTAATGCAGACTCACACGATTTTGATTTTTGATGCTTCCAATGGTCTATGGTTCACTTTCACATTCATGAAAGCTTTGTTGAAAATAGCTCTACCACGATATTCAAAGTATACTGAATATACACATAGATTCATAGGTTGCCGATGCTTAATTGTTTCCAACTATTTCCAGCTTAGTTCAAAATCCACGCAAGCTTTGTATGTAGTGCCTATACAATCTCTTTACAAAAATTGGCTTACAATTCTTTACCAGCACATTTATAAATTGTGCTATATATTTATCATTTATATTTTCTATGATTCACATTATATCATTGTACATGTAAAAATACATGGCCATGTGCAATATGGCCCCTTTCACCCCACATCCTTTCTTATCAACTAATTATTCCACTTCGACCAATTGATCTATGTTTAATCCAAATCAACTAGTCAACTCATTCACCTAATAATCAACTTTTGTCACCCACATCCTTTCTTACATCACAATTTTGTTGTTTAGAAAATCTATTACTACATCCTTCGACCCTTGATCTATGTTTAATCCAAATCAACTAGTCAACTCATTCACCTAATTAATCAATCTTTTGTCACCATTTTGTTGTTTAGTCCAAAATCTATATTACCTTCTACATCCTGTTTCGCTTACATCACACTATTTTGTTGTTTAGCTTCATAATTTCGCATCAAATGACATTCCTCTCACTTGCCTGATTTGCACTTACCCATAGCCTAAGTAAGGGGTTTAGCTTCTGCATCTTATCACAAACATGAGATCCTAATTAACACATCAAAACATTCCTCTACTTGGTTAACTGATTGGGACTTAAACACCCAACAAGAAACCATCTTAGACATATCCTAATCCAAAAATACCTAAAACCAACCTTAGACTTCCATTCTCTAGGCACCTTCATTATTCATCTTACTTTTATTTTATAGCTTGAAATTAATCATGATGATAAAAAACATTCATCTTGATTTGTTTGTCAACAAAACAAATGTTTCTCTATTTCACACCTATTGTCGCTCTCTCTCTGAAATCAAAACAACACAATAATATGCTCTATCTAATGATATTACTTCTTCTGACAATCTCTCCCAACAAGATATTAAACTCAAAACCACGTCGTCAGTCACCCAACCTCCAGTCTCCATGGTCTAACCTTGTGAGAACCATGTCATCCAAAATTGTCCCCACCTTGACACCAACCCTCATATCCCTTATCAAGCTAATCTTCCTAAACTAACCACACCACCATCTCCCGCTCCTCTAGAGACACTCAAGCCTCCTCCTAACTCCATATATGACTTCTTACTCCAAAAATATCCTACAATCTCTCAATCCTCCCAATCTCCTAAATTGGTGGATCGCATTCCATCCATATCCCATTTTGACAATTCTTTTTCATAAACTATTAATAGGCATGTCCAACCATCTCAATCTCTTCACAATTACATTTCTATCCAACATATGCTCCAACTGTCTCAATCTCTTAACACACATATCCCCACTTATCATTTACAACAACCTACCTAACTTCAACAAACACATCATGTCTATATTATTCAAAGTTAGCCTATGCAACAATATTAACCCATGACACATGTTAATCCTTACCAAACAACTCCCTAGACACCCACATATCCACAAATTAATCAGTTGTCTTATCAAACCATTTCACAATCATCCTATCTACAAAATTTTCAACCACCTTATCAAAAAATTCACCAAACAACCACACATCTACAAACGTATCATTCACCTTATCCAACTACACAACCAACTCAATCTTAACCTAACATTGTGTTGAATGATCCAATTCACGCCTTAATGAATCGGTTGGCCAATTTAGAAACCCTTACCATAACACCCAAGAACACCTTATCCTATGAGCACATCTGTAATGAACCCATTCATCCATCGGTTCCAATCAAACCCTATCCTTCTCATTGGAAACTTCCTACATTTACTAATTCCAACAATAAGGAATATCCCCAACAACATATCCTTGCATTTAAACACGCATGTTGTGTTATTGCGCATGATCATGATCTACTTCTTCACACTTTCCCCATGTCTTTATCTGGTCCTGGGTTAGACTGGTACAATAGTATCCCGCAACATTCCTTATTCTCTTTCACTCAACTTGCACAGTTGTTCTTAGAACACTTTTCTATTAATATTGCACACAAAACCACTGTCGATGATCTCTATACCATTCGACAATTTGAAGATGAGACCATTGCCAAATTCGTCACATGATGGTGTGGTGTCATAAACAAACTGTCCTCTCTCCCACAAACCAAACTCATTGAATTATTCTCACGTTCGTGTGCAAAACATATATCTTCTACTTTGCAGATCCAATAATTTCTAACCTTTAACGAATATTTCATAATGGCTCGCAAACTTGAAACCCATGCCATTGAGCAGGGTCATCTCAAACTCATATAAGAAAAACCTAAAGTTGAATCTACTAGACCATTCACACATAATGACAAGTTTAAGGGCATGGCCAACACTATGGTCACTAAACCCTCATCCCTATTTATGTCCAACACATAGCCTCAACAACAATCTCCTCAATCAAAAAACAACTACACCCCCTTAGGAGAATCATATAGCTCTGTGTTTGAAAAATTGATGACTATAAAATCCATCAAACTTCCTCCCATATGACCCGTGGACAACTCACAAGCCAGACCTAGTTGGTATCATGAAACCCACTATTGTAAATATCATCAAGTTAAAGGTCATGACATTGAGAAATGTCGTTCCTTCAAATATCATGTCCAACAACTCATAAATCAAGGGGATATCCAAATTGATAGCTCCATGATGAAAAATAATCAACCACCAACAAATCAAGCCACACCCTTTACATCCCAACTATCAAATGCTTATATGATTGACACTTTCAGTCAAGATTCCATCTTATCACCAACTCCACATGTTCCTACAGTGGACCTTATGCCCACTCCTTATGTAGAATCTGTTGCACCCACAATTATCAGACCTATGAAAACTTTTACTATTTGCCTTGAACCTACACCTTCTCCTATCCTTATCACATCCACATCAAATTTGACTATACCATCCACTTATGCCACTTTAAACATACCCCAATCTACCACATTCGATTCATATTTAGCACCTATTTCAGAACCACTCATATCCAAACATATCCCTACATCTCTCACACCTACCCCTTCATCCACATCTACCTCAAATACACCTGTTACTACACCTATATTACTCACAACCATCCCAACTAAACTCAGTCCTACTACATGCACCTTTACAACCCCACCTTCAACATGAACCCCTTCAAAAAACATATCGTTCTTACCCCTCGAAACATTTATGAAACAACCAGTCCCATCTACTTCTACACCTAAAAATACTCCTTCAATTTTTATATTACCCACAAGGTCCACTCCATCGGTTATCACACCACCCACATCTCTAAATATTCCAAAAATTCCTACATCTTTATCTATGCCAACTAACCCTATATCTATCATACCAACAAATACACCTATGCCTACCTTGACATCTTTACCTATATCTTCACCTGTGGCCACATCACCCAGTCTACCCCAATACTCTTTGCCTAATTTGTCTGTCACACCAACCAAATCTTCTCGATCTGTAACCCTATCAAACATACCCTTTGGATCATCTACTAAACCAACACATCCACCTAAATCAAATAAATATGATTTACCTTCTCCCTCTACAAAATCAACTCTTTCCTCTCCAAAACCAAAACAATCCACATCTCACATAGATATCATTAATTGCATTATACAAACACCTATCTCTCCATTAACATCCTCGTCTTGTTTTAGGACATTTCCTCCATTAATAACCACACCACCACTATTATATCCTCTAGTTGAGATTATTATCATCCCTGCTATGAATAAATATTATCACTTGAAGTCTAAGGCTAGGGGAAAAAATCCCCATTAGTCCTCTGTGCATCCTCAAAAAAATTTAGCTTTTCCCTCTTCTCAACAATCCAATGCCACAACATCTATTTTAGGATCATTCTCTCCAGCTATGACATCTCGCAACAATCAATCCACATCCAAAAAATACAATCCTCCAACAAAATTTTATTTCTCCTCCAAAACAAAAAATTCACACATCCAATCTACATCCACTTTTTCTCCTAACTCCAAGCTAAGATATCCTATCAAAACCCACAAGACTTACCTTCCCCATGACACTTCTATGGGGTCTTACGCAGATTTCCTTTGACATTTAACATGAATATCTGCCATCACACTTCCTCCAATTGAATCATTCAATCCCTATAGTCCCAAGCCATCATGGTTCAATCCTAATTGCAGTTGTGCTTATCATCATGCCCCATGCCATGACATCAAACATTATAATGCATTTCGGACAATCATCCACAACCTTATTTAGAAAGATGATTTCCTCATTCAGGGGAAATTTCCTTCTCCATCTACATTGAATCCATCATTATCCATCAATATTGCTTATCTTTCCAAACACACTTGTGGTCTCTAACTGTTTATCCCATTCAAATCTAAAAAAATATCATCTAAACTCTTTCGACATCCTTTCACTCCTTCAAATTTAATTCATTTGGGGAATAACCTTCCCTCGCCCTTGAGTGTATCATTCGTACAAATATATTAACACTAGGGGATTTCATTCCCTGACATTGTTTTGTTTACCTCCTCCAAATTCATCCAATCTAAACTATTTCTATCCAAATCCTCATCTCATTTTAAGTCCACCATTGTGGCCATTTTTTTCCTTCTGTGAGATACCATTATCATTATTTTTCTTATTGAAGTCCTCCTTTGAGGCCATCTTTGTCCTTCCATTGAGGGACATTTTACCAAAGTCTACCATTGTGGCCATATTTATGCCTCTTTTAGGGCATCATATTTTTCTTTGAAGTCCTCTTTTGAGGCCATGTTTGTCTCTCCATTGAGGGACCTTTTTCTCAAAGTCCACAATTGTGTCCATATTTGTGTCTCTTTTGGGGCACCATTTATTTTCATCAAAATCCACCATTGTGGTCATATATTTGTTTCCTTCAAGACATAGTTTTTATTTCCTACTTGTTTATCATCTCATATTATTGCAACTTCACTGTCTTCCCTCTCCTGGTGGTAAACTAGAGACGTAACCTCGTAATGCATTGCACTTGTGACCAATATACTGTTAGCATATCTACCAATGAGTACTTAGTTATATCCTTAGATCATTCCTCTATCCTTAGATCCTTCCATTTGTCATTATAATGATTTGAATTATGTGGTCCACCTTCACTACTTTGATGTGGCCCCATAACCATTACATCCATCACCTTCTCATTCTCCCATTACAGCCATGCAGAGGGTCTAGGGGTGTCTCTTGTGCATTCATTATCCCCTCCTCAGTGGTCTACTTTGCTATTCCCAACTCTCCCCCATGTGAAGCTAAAATTCAAGTATGCAAAAGACAAAATAAAAATGATCAAAAAAAGTATGATCCATCGAAGGACAACTGCTCGTATAAGAGAAAAAAAAAATCAAAAGAGATAGATCAATCCCTTAAAGGACGGCTATCATATTATTATTGCCACCCATATTATGTATAAAGTAGACTATACCCTCGAAGGATGGCTACTTTGTTATTATGGCATTTGGAAGGTTTCTCACATTGATTAGCCTTCATTTTATCAACATTTTCTAAAAGTTTCCCGCATTGATCAACTTTCTACTGTTGTTCTTTCTCTTTCCCAGAGTTGAGGCATAGACTTAAGGAACACCAGCTTTGGAGAACCTTCTTCCTCTATACAAGTTACATATCAATCCCTTGGTCATGTCAACATTAGGATTACGAGAATCTTTCATCCATATTTCCCTCATAGTATTTTGGTATAAATAACTATCGTTGGTTATGTATTAACACCTGTTATTGGTTGCAAGTGCAATGCCTTGAGTGGTAACTTTTCTTGTTTATCTCTAATTCAGTTCGAAGCATAAGTTTATTTGTATGCCATTGCTACGACTATGTTTTGTTCATCTCATCAAGGTAATTTTTTTTTTATCAAAATCACATCAAATTTCACACTATCGATCCATAATATCCATGAATGCACTCACAAATACACTTTTCAGTTTTTGAATTCTACTTGATCGCCATTGCAGTTTGTGAATCCTACTTGAGGGTATTTCTCAAGGAAAGTTCGTTATCCTGTAGCTCCTTATCTCTCAACATGTTCAACAATGTCTTTGATCCATTTCTCTTTTCTCCCCATTTCCACTCATCCCCATTTGTTTCCACATCATTCTTCTCACCTTTTTGTCCCCTTACACCAAGCCAGATATCTTACTTTTCTTTCCTCTTGAGTTTCCCTTTCACTCTTCCACTTTCAGTTTGACAATCTTACTTAACCATCCATACAACTAGAGAATATTAGTTAAGGTATATATTCTTCCTTGGATCCTCCTGTTGTAGAAGCTTCTCCTCCATTTCCTCTTTTAATAGAAGACAATCACCACCACAAACATATTTCCACTCCTCCTTTTCTGCTTGACACATTTGCATCATCACTCCCACCACGTGGGCATCCAAATTAAGGATTTCCCTTACACTCTCCATCTACACTACATATGTTCCTCCATCCACTCATGTCATACTCATATGTTTCCTTGTTATCACTTTGATATGACCTCCTTTCATCTCTTGTTCCATTTTGGTATACACTGCTTAGTATTTTCATCACCCTTCTTCTTCGGCTTGGCGATCCTACTTAACTATCCCCATCACAGGGAAATATTACTTAAGAGTTCCTCTTAAGAATGGTTTTCCATCTGACCCTTCCACCTCACATCATATCTTCCTCTTCTTCTATCTCCCACCTCTCATCATACTTGTCCACTCCAACCAACCCTTCCACACATGTATCCATTACAATGTTATCTTTCTCCTTCCATATCATCACTGCCGGTTTGGTGATCTTACTTAACTCCTTCTACGGAATGGTGATCTTACTTCAGAGTCCCTCTTAAGAATGATCTATCATCCTACACTTGACCACTACCCCACATTCTCTCCATCTACATTTTCTCGTCATTCCCCATCATCACATCCTCTCACCTCCTCTTTCATTCTCAAAAACACCACTTCCTACTAGTCCTTTTTTCATTTCCATCATCCATCTTTGGGTAATATTACTTAACCGTTACTTCTCAATTCATTTTGTGTCTTGTTTCCTCATTTACTCTCATTCATTTTCATCCATTGCATCCTCTCCTCACCTTCATCTTCCTGCACATCATTATCCCTCCTTTCTTTACTCTTTCCACTCCATCTTCTAGAGTTCTCCCATATATCTACCCCCATACTTACCCATCATTGTCATTGATCATCTCCTAACATTATTCCATCATCATCTTCTATTTCCTCATTGATCATTATTAGTGGATTTATCCTAACATCCATTTGCTGGAATTTCCTCTCCTATCCCTTCCTCTCTTTTTCCTCACCACCTCTCCATCTTTCATTCTTCCTTGCCAATTTCTTCACTGTCTTCATCATGCCCCCTCTCTCTATTTTCTTTTCATAAACTTATCCTCATCTCATGCCTATTCACTTCTTTTCCAATTTGTGTTATTCCTCCCCTCAAGATTCTCTTTACGTTCGTTATGCTTCTCACTCTTTATCAAATATCTCCATTCTTGGTCCCCTTCATTTTGCATAATTTTCTCTGTTGTCTTCTCCTCCTTTCCTATCCTCATCTTATTTCACTTCCTCTATATCATCATTATCCTCACTTTACTTAGCACTTCCTCATTACTTCCCCGTCGATAACCTAACTCTTCAACATTGTCCTATCTCCTTTATCATCTCACTATCCACATGCATTTCCATGTGGTCAGTTCCATATTATTTACCTTGGGTTTCCTCACTATGATATGCTTCCTTTAATTTTATTTTCTCTATCATCTCTTTTATTTTCTATTACCTCGTTGCCTTCTTCTACTTCATCCTCCACACATTTAATTTTAAATAACTCTCTCTCTTTTCATAATTTCACCCTCTTATTTATTATTTTCTTGTCTTCTCTTTGCTTTTCCTTCTTCATTTCCCCCTTTCTCTTTAATCCTTCTTTGTTATCTTCTTCCTCCCCTTTCATTCCTTCTTTTCTCCTCCTCCATCTCCATCCCTCTATGTCATACCCTATTCGCCTTTACATTCGGTTTTTCTTACTCTTCTCATAATCAACCAATCCTCCTGTCCATTCCCTTTTCTCTTTCTCAACATCCCTCACACCTGGAATTCACGGTCAATGCCAATATTTCTCCGTTTATGTACCACCATCAATCCATTACATCCCATTCTTGTTCTTCTCTCTACAGCATTGGCCTCTTCTCTTTTTGAGAACCCTGTCACATCTTTTATCTTCGTCAGTCCTCTTGTAGGGGCATCATCATGTCCATTTCTAAGAATATCTTCCCATCTTCCTTTGACATTTTGTCTTGGAAGATACCATAATGGCCATCACCTATCTGATCTTGTTCTCTTCCATGAATATTTTCTCTTCTTTTATTCTATCGCAAAATTATCTTGGCTTCTTATCCTACTTATCGAACAAACGAGACTTCTTTGTATTTTTCACCTTCTAATTTGCTTACACTTATGTACCTTTCCTATGAAACATGATTACCATCATATTCATAACCCTTTTAGGGAATTTTATCTCACCCTTCTATCCTATCTTCTCATCATGTCCAAATTTATGATTATTCCCCATGGGGCATTTTTATTTACACATCCATCTTCCATTATGTCATCTTCATATCCTATGTTAGGGCACCTTTTCATCCTTGTACTTTTCAACACATATAACTCACCTTTTTGTTCTCCTCATGCCATGTGCTGGGGCATCATTATCTTCATTCTCATCCCTTTTGTGGATGCATGAATTTTCACACTATTCCTTGCAGACAAAGGATTGTGCATACTTTTCGCATTCAGTTGCACATATTTTGATGTTTTCCTATGACCCATTATTCATCTTAATTTACATACATACTACAATGGTCTTCACCCACTCATTGGTCTGTAGAATTTTGTCATCTGTCACCGTTGAGACTGCAACTGTCCTCTACCAATGTGATAGTGTCCTCTACCTTTAGTCATGTCTTCATCCATCCTTGGATACCCTTTTTGGAGTCACCACCATACATTTTTTTTCACCTTTTGTTTCCTAAATTTCAATAAACCTTATCTAGTCAGCCAAATTTACTTTAATTATTAAATAGGATCCAAATAAACCCATTTAATAATTGACTTTTGGATCCTTTTTTTACCCATTCAAATCATGCTCCCCACTCCAAGGATCACATCATACCTCTTAACTCGGGTTACTCTACCCAACCTCGGTTACTTGTTAATCTTCACCCTTTAGTCATGTCTTCATCCATCCTTGGACACATATTTCATCTCACCCTTTTTGGATCAGATCAATAACACCATAATGCATACCTACAACATCAGGTTCCTTTGTTCATCATCTTACATGTTATTTGTTTATCTTGTATTTTATTATTATCTTTCTGGACACGGGGGTTGACATCCTCCAAGGGAGTTAAAAATCCTCTTGGAACTAGGAATGTCTGAGAAACCCCCACATATTGTTATCTAATCCCATGTGTTTCAATTTTTGTAGATCTAGCTTCTTTTTATCATACATATATCTTCTTTGCACCCATAGATCCACATTTGCATCTGAGGTCCTAAGCCCTCCATCGTTTGAAGTTGCTGGTGGCTTCCAATATCAGCTTTCACCTGTAAAAGAATGAATTTTCTTTTACAAAACTGACATCAACCATAGATGGGCTAAAAGCCAAGAGCAATGCTGGAAAGGAACCTTTAGATATATACTATCCTAAATGTAGGAGAAATCCTTTGAGAGAACTCCCTTTAGATGTCATAGACATGTGCTTGATTTGTGATGTATCTGACCATGATACAAATAATTGTAATCTCCTACCTCAGCTGAAAGAGAGATTAAATTCCATAACTCAATCCAATGTAGAGGTAAAATTTGTGCAATGATCAAATACCCAATCTGCTTATGCCCCTAGACATGCTCAGAACCCCTAGCTAATGCCATGGACCACTCAAACTCCTCCACCAACATGAGAACAACCTAACTGGACATCACCAAATTAGGTGACCTATCCATAACCACCACCATGGGTAGCTCCATACAATCAACTAAGTTAACCACCAACTAATATGCCACCATGTCAAAATCAACAATGGGCACCTCAACAGAATGCTAATCAACTAAGGAGGTTTACACAACAACAAGATTTAATGCCCCCACCACAACAAAATTATTATTGAGGGAATGTTGCATAAACTCAACTCCTAGCTCTTCCTATCTCAAATTCCAATAATCAACAAACAACTTAAATTAATGAAGTAGGAAGGTGAGATGATGCAGATGAATGACATTAATAATGTATAGCTGAGGTTTGGAAGGATAGTAAACTATCCTTCTATTGTTATCATAGAAATACTTGAGGAAAATGAGTAGCTACCAGAGAAAAGTGATGATATACCCTGAGGAGAATAAGGAAGCTGAACATTTTCAAAAAACATGAGCCACTAGGAAACACCTAAGGAAATGATAAAAATGTGCATGTAACCCCTTTCCCAGAATGATTAAAAGAAACACACAATGAGGAAGAAACGATACTAGTTCATGAGTTGAAAAAGATGAACACTGAGGTCCCACTTCTGAGAGCAATACAAGACATTCCAGAGTTTAACCAGACCATTAGAATCCATTGCATAAAACCACCATGAAGGAAGAGGAAATACCCAAAAATAGTCAAAGTAGAAGGAAATCTATTTGATCTCGTAGCTAGAAAGCTTCTTTCACCAAAATATGGGGATCCTGGGAGTTGAGTCATTACTTTTTTTTTGTAAATGGTCAATCAATCTCTAACATTTTATTAGATCTTGGTACTACCATCAATGTTATAACAACAGATATGTTCTATTTGTTGTCTTTAACAGGATTGCAACTAACCAATATCGTTCTTCAATTGACTAATCAATATATTGTTGTACCAGATGGAGTGATTGAGGATGTTATGGTCATGGTTGAATCTTGGGAGTATCTTGTTGATTTAATGGCATTATAGTTTAAATCTTGGAAGTTAGGATACCCAGTCATCTTATGGAGGCCCTGGTTAGCTACTGTTGTTGCATATATTAATTGTAGGTCAGGAAAAATGACTGTTTTTGAATGAAAAAAAAAAGAATATTTCACTTTATCCTCCTACCCAGCCATATGTGGATGTTTTTGAACATGTATGGGTAGATTTCTTAGATACTAATAATGTGAGTTCTTCTTATCTGGATACCATTGCAGTGAAAAATCATAAGGAAGAAATTGTTGAGCCTTACACAATGTCTGATGAAGAGGATTCTGTGGCTATGGAAACCAAAACTGCGTCTACGGAAACTCAAACTGAGGCTACATTAATAATTTTTTTTCTCAATGGATAATATCACCTTGGTAAGTGACATTTCTATTGGAAATTATGAGTAAATATATGATTATCATGAAGAACACACAACCACTAATTTTCATTTTCCTTTAGCCAAGGTTACATCCCTTAAGAACATGACTATTTTACACATGCTACAACCTCATGTTTGTCCCTTGAATTATTTGATTGCTGATGCAGAGCTTGATATTCTGAAAGATACTAAACAAGTGACTGTTGAATTAGGAAAAGAGATGACCATTAGTAACAATTTAGAATCCAACCAAGAGACTAGGGTTGTAGATATCTTGAGGAATCATTAAAAAGCCTTTACTTGGGATTATACTAACATGAAATGGATTCATCCAAGCATATGCACACATCACATTTACAATGAGGATGTTAAACCTATTAGGTGGCCATAACGAAGAATCAATCCAACACTTAGAGACATTGTCAAGAATGAGATAGAAAATTTGTTGAAGGCGAGATTCATATATCCTATATCTGATAGTAAGTGGGTATCACTATTAGCTATATGTTCCCAAGAAAAATGGTAAGTGGAGAATTTTTATAGACTATAGGGAGCTTAATAAAGCCACTAAGAAAGATTACTTTCCCCTGTCCTTTATTGATCAATTTTTGGACAATCTAGCAGGTAAGATATATTTCTCCTTCTTGGATGGGTTTTAGTGGGTATAACCAAATCATTTTAGCACTTACTGACTAGGATAATACCACCTTCACTTGTCACTGGGGTACATTTGCATACAAATTTCTACCATGTGGACTTTGTAAGACACTTTTACCTTGCAGAGAGAAGTTTTGGCAATTTTTTTTTACCTTACAAATGACTATGTCGAAGTTTATATGGATGATTTTACTGTCCACGGGTCAAATTTTGATGAATCTTTGAAGAATATTGAAAAAGTGTTGACTAGATGTGAGCAGAACCAACTTCCCTTGAGTCATGAAAAATGTTTGATAATGGTTGATCAAGGAATTTTCTTGGGTCATCATATTTCTGCCAAAGGTATACAAGTTTATCCTAAAAAGATAGAAGTAATTACTAATCTTCACACACAAACAAATCAGACTGATATCAAGAGTTTTCCTTGGACATGCAGGATACTATATGTGGTTCATAAAAGATTTCAATAAAAAAATTTCACCCATGTTTTCTTTTTTGGAAAAATGTTGTGTATTTGAATGGTCTTCTCATTGTCAACAAGCTTTTGAAGTTATCAAGGAGAAATTAACCACTGCTCTAGTTTTGAGAGCACCTAATTGGGGACAACCTTTCCATATTCACACTAATGCTTCTAACATGGCCATGGGAGCTGTGCTTGGACAAAAGGGCTAGGAAGACCAAATTGTATACCATCTATTTTATCAACAAAAATATAACCCCCCATAGATGGGAATCACACCACTATGGAAAAGGATTTTTTAGTTATTGTTTACTCTCTAAATAAATTTAGACATTATATTACTGGATACAAAATCTTCGTGTATATTGATCATTCAACTATAAGATATTTGATGAATAAACAAGTAGTACGGGGGAATAATTATTTGATGGTTACTTATGTTGCAGGAATTTAACTTAACTATTATTGATAAGCCTGGTAAGGCTAATATTGTTGTTGACTTCCTATCTAGATTGAGTGTTTCAGGAGAAGAGGAGACATTCCATGATCACTTTCCAGATGAGCACTTGTTTGCAGTATCAACATAACCTCCATGGTTTTTTGATCTTGCTAACTACCTAACTATAGGAAATTTTCTATCTTACTTTACCAATAAAGAATGAAGAAGATTGGTTAAAAACAACGCTGCATAAAAAATGGTGTAATGGGATTTTATTTAAATGTTGTCCTAATATGGTTCTTCATAGGTGTGTTCAAGAGGATGAAGTGTATGACATACTGCGAGCTTTCCATGATGATCCTGGAGGAGGACATTACTCAGTAAAGAGAAAAATTCATAAGGTCCTTGGGACAAGGTAATATTGGCCATCTCTTCACAAATTTGTCAAGAAGTACATGTGGCCGTGTGATGCATGTAAGAGAATGGGGAATCCTACGTTGTCCACTGAAATTCCCCTCAATCCTCAGATGGTCTTAGGACCATATGAGAAGTGGGGGAATTGCTTTCTATTGGATTGTTTGATACCTATCCATGGAAAAGCGTACCTACTTAATGGCACTAAATTATTTCACGAAGGGTGTGCGGGTCAAGAATGAACATTTGCTAATGAGGATGTTTGATCTGTAGCTGAATTTTTGTTTTAAATAGATCATTATGAGCTTTGGTTCTGACTAGAGCATTATATCTATCAGGGACCTCAATCATGTATAGGATGATTGAAGCATTCCTAGAGATACTATTGATCAAGCATCAGACATCATCACCATTACCACCCTTCAACAATGGGTAGGTGATAGTCACAAATTGAGAGTTGAAGAACATACACCTCTGATTTCATTTTCCTTTAACCAGGTTACATCCATTAAGAACATTACGATTTTACACATGCTACAAAACCTCATGTTTTCCCTTGAATTATTTGATTGCTGATTAGATCTTGATATTCTGAAAGATACTAACAAGGACTATAAATTAGGAAAAGAGATGTGACCATTTGTAACAATTTTAAATCCAACCAGAGACTAGGGTTGTAGATATCTTGAGGAATCATTAAAAGCCTTGCTTGGGGATTATACGAACATGAAATGGATTCATCCAGCATCTGCACACATCACATTTACAATGAGGATGTAAACCTGTAGGACGGCCATAACGAAGAATTCAATCCCAACAGTAGAGACAGGTCAAAAGGAGATGAAAATGTTTGAAGGTAGATTCATATTACCTATAATCTGATAGTAAGTGGGTAGCACTATTAGTTATATGTTCCCCAAGAAATAGCGTAAGTTGGAGAATTTGTATAGACCTAAGAGCTTAATAAAGCCACTAAGAAAAATTCACTTTCCCCTGCCCTTTTCATTGATTAGTTTTTGGACAATCTAGTAGGTACGAATATTTATCCTTCTGGATGGGTTTATGGGGATAACCAAATAAATATAGCATCTTCTGCCATGATATACTGCCTTCACTTGTCCAGGGTACGTTTCAGCTACACATTCTCTACCCCGTTTGGACTTGTAACACCTTCTACCTTTCCAGAGAGAATTTTTGCAATTTTTTTTTAGACCTTAAAAATGACTGTGGCGAAGTTTCTATGGATGATTTTACTGTCCACGGGTCAAATTTTGAAGAATATTTGAAGAATGCTTGAAAATGTTGACTAGATGGCGCAACACCAACTTTCTTGAGTCTGAAATCTTTTGAGACTTTTATCAAGGATTTCTTGGGTCATCATATTCTGCCAAGTATAACAGGTTTATCCTAAAAGATAGAAGTAATTCAACTTCATACTAAAACAATCATATTGATATCACAGAGTTTACTTGGTCATGTAGGGATACTATCGTGGTTCATAAAATACATTTTACAAGTAAAAATTTTTTGCACCCATTTTTCTTTCTTTTGGAAAAATGTTGTCCTTGAATTGTCTTCTCATTGTCAACAAGCTTTTTGAAGTATCAGGAGAATACCACGCCGCTAATTTTGAGATCACCTTAATTGGGAAGACCTTGTCCATTTCACACTAATGCTTCTAACCCACCATGTGAGTTGTGCGTGGAAAACGGACTAGAATACCAAATGTATGCATCTATTTTTATCAACAAAAATCTAAACCCCATAGATGGGAATCCCACCACTATGGAAACAAGGAATTTTTTAGTGTTGTTTACTCTACTCAATAAATTTAGACATTCTATTACTGGATACAAAATCTCATGTATATTGATCATTCAACTATAAGAGATGTGATGAATAACTAGTAAGTACGGGGAAGAATTATTCCGATCAGTTACTTCTGTTGTAGGAATTTTAACTTCTATTAGATCAGCCTAGTAAGGCTAATATTGTTGCCTACGACTTCCTGTCTAGATGAGTGTTTCAGGAGAAGAGGAACATTCCATGATCACTTAGCAAAATTAGCACTTGTTTTGCAGTATCAACATAACCGCCCTGGTTTTTTGATTTGCTAACTACCTAACTATCAGGAAATTTTTTCTATCTACTTTACTAATAAGAATGAAGAAGATGGTTACAAAACAATTTGCATACAAATGGTGTAATGGGATTTTATTTAAATGTTGTCCTAATAGGTTCTTCATAGGTGTGTGTTCAAAGGATGAAGTGTATGACATACTGCCAAGCTTTCCATGATGATCCTGGAGGAGGAAATTACTCATAAAGATATAAAATTCTAAGGTCCTTAGGATAGGTAATATTTGCCCTCCTCACAAATTTTTCACGAATATGTGTGGCAATGTGATGCATGTAAGAGAATGGGGAATCCTAAACATTGTCCACTGAAATTCCCCCTCAATCCTCCAGATGTCTTAGCATATGAGAATGGGGAGTGATTCTATTGGATTGTTTGTACCCTATCCCATGGAAAAGAGTACCTACTATCTGTGCACTTTATTTTCACGAAATGGAATGAGTTCAAGAATGACATTTCTAATGATGATGGTTGTAGCGAATTTTTGTATACTGCGAGGGGCAAGGTTGGGGGTGAAGTAAAATGGCAGCAATAATCTCAACAACGTGGTGCTCTGTGTAGTACGTTATGCTGTGAGGTACGAAACGAACAGTATCGGGTGGGAGGGTAAGGATGGTAGGAACTCCCAAGCGGTAAAGAATAAAGACCAACATATAAAAGATGGGGAGTAGGACAGATGTTGCAAGAGTAGACGCTGGATTGGAGCAACGAATCATGCCGAGATTTGGTGTCACTAAGGCCATTATATCTTCTCTGGACCTCATTCATTCTAGGATGAAATTGAAGCCTTCCCTAGAAGATCTATTGAATCAAGCATCAGAAATCATGCACCATATCCCCATACCACCCTCAATCATGGGTAGTGTGAAGTCATCAGACTGGAGTTGGAGACATTTTAACTATGGTTGATCATACTATAGAGAACAGGGTTATCAAACTACCAGAAGTGGTTTGGACTACAATACAACCTTGAAGAGCAACTACTGGTTTCTCCCATAATGAACTAGTGTAAGGGAAGATCCATATTTCTATTTGAGTTGAATTGTAGACTTGAGGACATATGAAAAATTGGGATTAAGTTGGATGAAGCACAACATGAGAGAGATGTAACTAAATGACTGGTGAAATGAGGAGTAAGAACAACATCAAATTGAAATCTTCACACCAAAGAAATATTGCATGAGGTTTATATGAGCATAAAAAATTTAATAAGGAGATTGGGTCTTACTTTGACTCAAAGTCCATCAAAAAAAATTCCAAAGCAATTTTGAGAACAAGATGGTTCTGACCCACATATTGAAAAGGGATTTTGATATGGCTATGTGAGACTACTACACTCGTGGAGACATGAGAACTCCTTTGTGAATGGAAATCGTAAGGGTGTATCACCATCCCCTGAATAGGATATTTTCACCAACAATATGTTGTTATGTGAAGGAATGGACTCAGTGTAAGAGTTTTTGCTCTTCCCACCAGAGTAGTTGTTTTTTGAATTCAAATAAAGGGAGATGCTCATGCTTTGATCCTCTTCCCTTAGATTGTAGTTTTTTTAAAATTTATTTCATGCTTTCCAATAAAGGTTCGGAATGTATAAATAGGATGTCCTTAATTGCATTTATTCTATGATTTCAACATGTGAATTCTACAAATATCGAGGATCTGAGCTGGCAGCGGTAGTGGCATTCTCTTTGCTACGGATATTAGATTTAAGTAATCCCTCATTGCATTTATTTGACATGATACTCAAAACATAATCTTGATGCAGTCTTAAGTGCGGCCATAAACAAAATCTCATGCTAAAGAGTGGGGTGTAATGAATAAATAATAGCAATAAACTGCATTGTCACATTTTTATGGAAAGATTAGTGGTTTTGTGAAGAGGACAGTGAATTATCATTTATGATGATAGGTAACATGGGTTTAATGTGGGACTTAAGCCTTTCCATACGAGTTAGAGTCCTTCAACTTTTTCTGCCACCAAACTTGTCACCAACTCAATGTCCTTAGAGTTTTCCAGTATAGTTCGAAATCCATTATTGTACTCATGCCATTGTTCTGTGTCTCCATAAAACTTCCACCAATTTTTCCGTAGGCACTGCCCATATTTTCACTGGCCATGGGATAGAAAGAAAAATTCGACCTGAAATCTACAAGCTCCTCCTGCGCAATTCTCCCATCTCACACGTGTTCCATGGAATCCGGTTGGTTAGAATTCATTAGAAGCTGCAGGTTTTGATGAAGACGAGTTGATGGCATTTTAAAATTTTGAAGGGACATGTTCAAAAATGGGGTAAAATTAAAAGAGTTAAGAATTAAACATCATATTATCGCTTGCCATATCTAAACTCTTAGATTTTTTTAAACTAAAAATGTACAAATACCACGCTAAAAGATTTGCTACCCTTATTTTATGATCATGGGGAAACTATGCTACTATAATACTCACTCCCCAAATGTATTCAAAAGGGATTAAGTAAAGAGAGTTTACAATGGCACTGAAACGAAGTAGCTAAATGGGGGTTAAAAATATTTTTTGTGACGGGAAACCATCAGTACTTGGCGGGATACAGTGAAAATCATAACTCACGGAAGAAAGATTCACACAAACCTAAAGATTAGGTGTTTAATCTACCAAAATATATTGGTGTGGTGTATAAAAGTGGGACTTAAATATACGAAGTGGATATGGTTAAATCCTCCCTCAAACCACAAAGACTCATCCATTTGATTGTACAATCAAATGTTGTTCAGCGAAGAGGAAGGCGAAAGGAAGATAGAAAAAATGAGTGCGGGGAAAATTTCACAAAAAAAAAAGAGAATAAAAAAAGGCGCCCACTCAATCTCGTCAGCACAACCTCTAATTACCTAGCCTAATTAGATCAACTCCTAAGCCTTCGAATTGAGGTACCAGAAGAAATCTACGTGCTAGCCGCCCAATCCTCTAACCCTTCAACAATGTCAAAAAGAAAGAAAAAGGTTACCCCTTCCGTACATCTACATATATTTATCTAGGAACCTCGAAGGTCTTGTACTACTATGAAACTATGTTCCTTAATGCACCATCCCCCTGTTTTGGATTCCACCCCAATTATAGAAGAGATTGTTGAAACTAATATTCTCTAATTTGGAAAATCAGTCAAATTGTTGATGAGTTTACTACAATAGTTCGGAGGAAAAAAGAGCCAGTAGATGCTATTCCCAACTGTTTTTTGCAGCTCCAAAACGATGATAGTTAGAGTTCATGCACGATCTGGCAACTGATTTGAAGCTTCTGGAAAATGTTGTAGCACTAGAATACAAACCAGAGCTCCAAAAACATTCAATGGAGATCGATGGTGAGGAAAACCCAATGGAGCTGAGG